>JANCRA010000070.1:1611717-3103435 GCA_024362935.1 Setophaga petechia | reverse complement strand
GAGCTCAAGCCTTTCTCATTTAAAGAACCCTAACCCTAGGCGTAACCCTAACCCTAGCCCTAGACAGGTAAATCAGCCTAGGGTTAGGGATGGTACCCAAGAAAAAGCTGTGGCGACAGCGATGTTGTGGCACTTTTGCGCTCCCCTTGGGATACCTTTTGCAGTTGCAGTGTGCCTGGAGCTCAGGGCTTTCTGGATTAAAAAACCCTTACCCTAGGCGTAACCATAACCCCTAAACTGGTCAATCATCCCTGGGTTAGGGACGGTTTCAAGGAAAAATGTAAGAAGGCAGCCATGTTGTGGCACTTTTTCGATCCCCTTGGGCTGCCTTTGCCAGCTGAAGTGTGTCTGGGGCTCAAGCCTTTCTCATTTAAAAAACCCTAACCCTAGGCGTAACCCTAACCCTAGCCCTAGACAGGTAAATCAGCCTAGGGTTAGGGATGGCACCAAAGAAAAAGCTGTGGAGGCAGCGATGTTGTGGCACTTTTGCGCTCCCCTTGGGATACCTTTTGCAGTTGCAGTGTGCCTGGAGCTCAGGGCTTTCTGGATTAAAAAACCCTTACCCTAGGCGTAACCATAACCTCTAAACTGGTCAATCACCCCAGGGTTAGGGACGGTCCCAAGGAAAAATGTGCGGAGGCAGCCATGTTGTGGCACTTTTTCGATCCCCTTGGGCTGCCTTTGCCAGCTGAATTGTGTCTGGAGCTCAAGCCTTTCTCATTTAAAAAACCCTAACCCTAGGCGTAACCCTAACCCTAGCCCTAGACAGGGAAATCAGCCTAGGGTTAGGGATGGCACCAAAGAAAAAGCTGTGGAAGGCAGCGATGTTGTGGCACACTTGCGCTCACCTTGGGATACCTTTTGCAGTTGCAGTGTGCCTGGAGCTCAGGGCTTTCTGGATTAAAAAACCCTTACCCTAGGCGTAACCCTAACCCCTAAACTGCTTATCAGCCTAGGGTTAGGAACGATCCCAAGGAAAAATGTGCGGAGGCAGCCATGTTGTGGCACTTTTTCGATCCCCTTGGGCTGCCTTTGCCAGCTGAATTGTGTCTGGAGCTCAAGCCTTTCTGATTTAAAAAACCCTAACCCTAGGCGTAACCCTAACCCTAGCCCTAGACAGGTAAATCAGCCTAGGGTTAGAGACGGTCCCAAGGAAAAATGTGCGGAGACAGCCATGTTGTGGCACTTTTTCGATCCCCTTGGGCTGCCTTTGCCAGCTGAATTGTGCCTGGAGCTCAAACCTTTCTCATTTAAAAAACCCTAACCCTAGGCGTAACCCTAACCCTAGCCCTAGACAGGTAAATCAGCCTAGGGTTAGGGATGGCACCAAAGGAAAAGCTGTGGAGGCAGCGATGTTGTGGCACTTTTGCGCTCCCCTTGGGATACCTTTTGCAGTTGCAGTGTGCCTGGAGCTCAGGGCTTTCTGGATTAAAAAACCCTTACCCTAGGCGTAACCCTAACCCCTAAACTGGTCAATCATCCCTGGGTTAGGGACGGTTTCAAGGAAAAATGTGCGGAGGCAGGCATGTTGTGGCACTTTTTCGATCCCCTTGGGCTGCCTTTGCCAGCTGAATTGTGTCTGGAGCTCAAGCCTTTCTGATTTAAAAAAACCCTAACCCTAGGCGTAACCCTAACCCTAGCCCTGAACAGGTAAATCAGCCTAGGGTTAGGGATGGCACCAAAGAAAAAGCTGTGGAGGCAGCGATGTTGTGGCACTTTTGCGCTCCCCTTGGGATACCTTTTGCAGTTGCAGTGTGCCTGGAGCTCAGGGCTTTCTGGATTAAAAAACCCTTACCCTAGGCGTAACCCTAACCCCTAAACTGGTCAATCAGCCTAGGGTTAGGGACGGTCCCAAGGAAAAATGTGCGGAGGCAGCCATGTTGTGGCACTTTTTCGATCCCCTTGGGCTGCCTTTGCCAGCAGAATTGTGCCTGGAGCTCAAGCCTTTCCCATTTAAAGAACCCTAACCCTAGGCGTAACCCTAACCCTAGCCCTAGACAGGGAAATCAGCCTAGGGTTAGGGATGGCACCAAAGAAAAAGCTGTGGAGGCAGCAATGTTGTGGCACTTTTGCGCTCCCCTTGGGATACCTTTTGCAGTTGCAGTGTGCCTGGAGCTCAGGGCTTTCTGGATTAAAAAACCCTTACCCTAGGCGTTACCATAACCTCTAAACTGGTCAATCACCCCAGGGTTAGGGACGGTCCCAAGGAAAAATGTGCGGAGGCAGCCATGTTGTGGCACTTTTTCGATCCCCTTGGGCTGCCTTTGCCAGCTGAATTGTGTCTGGAGCTCAAGCCTTTCTGATTTAAAAAACCCTAACCCTAGGCGTAACCCTAACCCTAGCCCTAGACAGGGAAATCAGCCTAGGGTTAGGGATGGCACCAAAGAAAAAGCTGTGGAGGCAGCGATGTTGTGGCACACTTGCGCTCACCTTGGGATACCTTTTGCAGTTGCAGTGTGCCTGGAGCTCAGGGCTTTCTGGATTAAAAAACCCTTACCCTAGGCGTAACCCTAACCCCTCACTGGTCAATCATCCCTGGGTTAGGGACGGTCCCAAGGAAAAATGTGCGGAGGCAGCCATGTTGTGGCACTTTTTCGATCCCCTTGGGCTGCCTTTGCCAGCTGAATTGTGTCTGGAGCTCAAGCCTTTCTCATTTAAAAAACCCTAACCCTAGGCGTAACCCTAACCCTAGCCCTAGACAGGTAAATCAGCCTAGGGTTAGGGATGGCACCAAAGAAAAAGCTGTGGAGGCAGCGATGTTGTGGCACTTTTGCGCTCCCCTTGGGATACCTTTTGTAGTTGCAGTGTGCCTGGAGCTCAGGGCTTTCTGGATTAAAAAACCCTTACCTAGGCGTAACCCTAACCCCTAAACTGGTCAATCAGCCTAGGGTTAGGGACGGTCCCAAGTAAAAATGTGCGGAGGCAGCCATGTTGTGGCACTTTTTCGATCCCCTTGGGCTGCCTTTGCCAGCTGAATTGTGCCTGGAGCTCAAGCCTTTCCCATTTAAAGAACCCTAACCCTAGGCGTAACCCTAACCCTAGCCCTAGACAGGGAAATCAGCCTAGGGTTAGGGATGGCACCAAAGAAAAAGCTGTGGAGGCAGCAATGTTGTGGCACTTTTGCGCTCCCCTTGGGATACCTTTTGCAGTTGCAGTGTGCCTGGAGCTCAGGGCTTTCTGGATTAAAAAACCCTTACCCTAGGCGTAACCATAACCTTTAAACTGGTCAATCATCCCTGGGTTAGGGACGGTCCCAAGGAAAAATGTGCGGAGGCAGCCATGTTGTGGCACTTTTTCGATCCCCTTGGGCTGCCTTTGCCAGCTGAATTGTGTCTGGAGCTCAAGCCTTTCTCATTTAAAAAACCCTAACCCTAGGCGTAACCCTAACCCTAGCCCTAGACAGGTAAATCAGCCTAGGGTTAGGGATGGCACCAAAGAAAAAGCTGTGGAGGCAGCGATGTTGTGGCACACTTGCGCTCACCTTGGGATACCTTTTGCAGTTGCAGTGTGCCTGGAGCTCAGGGCTTTCTGGATTAAAAAACCCTTACCCTAGGCGTAACCCTAACTCCTAAACTGCTTATCAGCCTAGGGTTAGGAACGATCCCAAGGAAAAATGTGCGGAGGCAGCCATGTTGTGGCACTTTTTCGATCCCCTTGGGCTGCCTTTGCCTGCTGAATTGTGTCTGGAGCTCAAGCCTTTCTGATTTAAAAAACCCTAACCCTAGGCGTAACCCTAACCCTAGCCCTAGACAGGTAAATCAGCCTAGGGTTAGAGACGGTCCCAAGGAAAAATGTGCGGAGGCAGCCATGTTGTGGCACTTTTTCGATCCCCTTGGGCTGCCTTTGCCAGTTGAATTGTGTCTGGAGCTCAAACCTTTCTCATTTAAAAAACCCTTACCCTAGGCGTAACCCTAACCCCTAAACTGGTCAATCAGCCTAGGGTTAGGGACGGTCCCAAGGAAAAATGTGCGGAGGCAGCCATGTTGTGGTACTTTTTCGATCCCCTTGGGATGCCTTTGCCTGCTGAATTGTGTCTGGAGCTCAAGCTTTTCTGATTTAAAAAACCCTAACCCTAGGCGTAACCCTAACCCTAACCCTAGACAGGTAAATCAGCCTAGGGTCAGGGACGGTCCCAAGGAAAAATGTGCGGAGGCAGCCATGTTGTGGCACTTTTTCGATCCCGTTGGGATGCCTTTGCCTGCTGAATTGTGTCTGGAGCTCAAGCTTTTCTGATTTAAAAAACCCTAACCCTAGGCGTAACCCTAAACCTAACCCTAGACAGGTAAATCAGCCTAGGGTTAGGGATGGCACCAAAGAAAAAGCTGTGGAGGCAGCGATGTTGTGGCACTTTTGCGCTCCCCTTGGGATTCCTTTTGCAGTTGCAGTGTGCCTGGAGCTCAGGGCTTTCTGGATTAAAAAACCCTTACCCTAGGCGTAACCCTAACCCCTAAACTGGTCAATCAGCCTAGGGTTAGGGACGGTCCCAAGGAAAAATGTGCGGAGGCAGCCATATTGTGGCACTTTTTCGATCCCCTTGGGCTGCCTTTGCCAGCTGAATTGTGTCTGGAGCTCAAGCCTTTCTCATTTAAAAAACCCTAACCCTAGGCGTAACCCTAACCCTAGCCCTAGACAGGTAAATCAGCCTAGGGTTAGGGATGGCACCAAAGAAAAAGCTGTGGAGGCAGCGATGTTGTGGCACTTTTGCGCTCACCCTTGGGATACCTTTTGCAGTTGCAGTGTGCCTGGAGCGCAGGGCTTTCGGGATTAAAAAACCCTTACCCTAGGCGTAACCCTACCCCCTAAACTGGTCAATCAGCCTAGGGTTAGGGACGGTCCCAAGGAAAAATGTTTGGAGGCAGCCATGTTGTGGCACTTTTTCGATCCCCTTGGGATGCCTTTGCCAGCTGAATTGTGTCTGGAGCTCAAGTCTTTCTCATTTAAAAAAACCCTAACCCTAGGCGTAACCCTAACCCTAGCCCTAGACAGGGAAATCAGCCTAGGGTTAGGGATGGCACCAAAGAAAAAGCTGTGGAGGCAGCGATGTTGTGGCACTTTTGCGCTCCCCTTGGGATACCTTTTGCAGTTGCAGTGTGCCTGGAGCTCAGGGCTTTCTGGATTAAAAAACCCTTACCCTAGGCGTAACCCTAACCCCTAAACTGGTCAATCAGCCTAGGGTTAGGGACGGTCCCAAGGAAAAATGTGCGGAGGCAGCCATGTTGTGCCACTTTTTCGATCCCCTTGGGCTGCCTTTGCCAGCTGAATTGTGTCTGGAGCTCAAGCCTTTCTCATTTAAAGAACCCTAACCCTAGGCGTAACCCTAACCCTAGCCCTAGACAGGTAAATCAGCCTAGGGTTAGGGATGGTACCCAAGAAAAAGCTGTGGCGACAGCGATGTTGTGGCACTTTTGCGCTCCCCTTGGGATACCTTTTGCAGTTGCAGTGTGCCTGGAGCTCAGGGCTTTCTGGATTAAAAAACCCTTACCCTAGGCGTAACCATAACCCCTAAACTGGTCAATCATCCCTGGGTTAGGGACGGTTTCAAGGAAAAATGTAAGAAGGCAGCCATGTTGTGGCACTTTTTCGATCCCCTTGGGCTGCCTTTGCCAGCTGAAGTGTGTCTGGGGCTCAAGCCTTTCTCATTTAAAAAACCCTAACCCTAGGCGTAACCCTAACCCTAGCCCTAGACAGGTAAATCAGCCTAGGGTTAGGGATGGCACCAAAGAAAAAGCTGTGGAGGCAGCGATGTTGTGGCACTTTTGCGCTCCCCTTGGGATACCTTTTGCAGTTGCAGTGTGCCTGGAGCTCAGGGCTTTCTGGATTAAAAAACCCTTACCCTAGGCGTAACCATAACCTCTAAACTGGTCAATCACCCCAGGGTTAGGGACGGTCCCAAGGAAAAATGTGCGGAGGCAGCCATGTTGTGGCACTTTTTCGATCCCCTTGGGCTGCCTTTGCCAGCTGAATTGTGTCTGGAGCTCAAGCCTTTCTCATTTAAAAAACCCTAACCCTAGGCGTAACCCTAACCCTAGCCCTAGACAGGGAAATCAGCCTAGGGTTAGGGATGGCACCAAAGAAAAAGCTGTGGAGGCAGCGATGTTGTGGCACACTTGCGCTCACCTTGGGATACCTTTTGCAGTTGCAGTGTGCCTGGAGCTCAGGGCTTTCTGGATTAAAAAACCCTTACCCTAGGCGTAACCCTAACCCCTAAACTGCTTATCAGCCTAGGGTTAGGAACGATCCCAAGGAAAAATGTGCGGAGGCAGCCATGTTGTGGCACTTTTTCGATCCCCTTGGGCTGCCTTTGCCAGCTGAATTGTGTCTGGAGCTCAAGCCTTTCTGATTTAAAAAACCCTAACCCTAGGCGTAACCCTAACCCTAGCCCTAGACAGGTAAATCAGCCTAGGGTTAGAGACGGTCCCAAGGAAAAATGTGCGGAGACAGCCATGTTGTGGCACTTTTTCGATCCCCTTGGGCTGCCTTTGCCAGCTGAATTGTGCCTGGAGCTCAAACCTTTCTCATTTAAAAAACCCTAAACCTAGGCGTAACCCTAACCCTAGCCCTAGACAGGTAAATCAGCCTAGGGTTAGGGATGGCACCAAAGGAAAAGCTGTGGAGGCAGCGATGTTGTGGCACTTTTGCGCTCCCCTTGGGATACCTTTTGCAGTTGCAGTGTGCCTGGAGCTCAGGGCTTTCTGGATTAAAAAACCCTTACCCTAGGCGTAACCCTAACCCCTAAACTGGTCAATCATCCCTGGGTTAGGGACGGTTTCAAGGAAAAATGTGCGGAGGCAGGCATGTTGTGGCACTTTTTCTATCCCCTTGGGCTGCCTTTGCCAGCTGAATTGTGTCTGGAGCTCAAGCCTTTCTGATTTAAAAAACCCTAACCCTAGGCGTAACCCTAACCCTAGCCCTGAACAGGTAAATCAGCCTAGGGTTAGGGATGGCACCAAAGAAAAAGCTGTGGAGGCAGCGATGTTGTGGCACTTTTGCGCTCCCCTTGGGATACCTTTTGCAGTTGCAGTGTGCCTGGAGCTCAGGGCTTTCTGGATTAAAAAACCCTTACCCTAGGCGTAACCCTAACCCCTAAACTGGTCAATCAGCCTAGGGTTAGGGACGGTCCCAAGGAAAAATGTGCGGAGGCAGCCATGTTGTGGCACTTTTTCGATCCCCTTGGGATGCCTTTGCCAGCTGAATTCTGTCTGGAGCTCAAGCCTTTCTCATTTAAAAAACCCTAACCCTAGGCGTAACCCTAACCCTAGCCCTAGACAGGTAAATCAGCCTAGGGTTAGGGATGGCACCAAAGAAAAAGCTGTGGAGGCAGCGATGTTGTGGCACTTTTGCGCTCCCCTTGGGATACCTTTTGCAGTTGCAGTGTGCCTGGAGCTCAGGGCTTTCTGGATTAAAAAACCCTTACCCTAGGCGTAACCCTAACCCCTCACTGGTCAATCAGCCTAGGGTTAGGGACGGTCCCAAGGAAAAATGTTTGGAGGCAGCCATGTTGTGGCACTTTTTCGATCCCCTTGGGCTGCCTTTGCCAGCTGAATTGTGTCTGGAGCTCAAGCCTTTCTGATTTAAAAAACCCTAACCCTAGGCGTAACCCTAACCCTAGCCCTAGACAGGTAAATCAGCCTAGGGTTAGGGATGGCACCAAAGAAAAAGCTGTGGAGGCAGCGATGTTGTGGCAATTTTGCGCTCCCCTTGGGATACCTTTTGTAGTTGCAGTGTGCCTGGAGCTCAGGGCTTTCTGGATTAAAAAACCCTTACCCTAGGCGTAACCCTAACCCCTAAACTGGTCAATCAGCCTAGGGTTAGGGACGGTCCCAAGGAAAAATGTGCGGAGGCAGCCATGTTGTGGCACTTTTTCGATCCCCTTGGGCTGCCTTTGCCTGCTGAATTGTGCCTGGAGCTCAAGCCTTTCCCATTTAAAGAACCCTAACCCTAGGCGTAACCCTAACCCTAGCCCTAGACAGGGAAATCAGCCTAGGGTTAGGGATGGCACCAAAGAAAAAGCTGTGGAGGCAGCAATGTTGTGGCACTTTTGCGCTCCCCTTGGGATACCTTTTGCAGTTGCAGTGTGCCTGGAGCTCAGGGCTTTCTGGATTAAAAAACCCTTACCCTAGGCGTAACCATAACCTCTAAACTGGTCAATCACCCCAGGGTTAGGGACGGTCCCAAGGAAAAATGTGCGGAGGCAGCCATGTTGTGGCACTTTTTCGATCCCCTTGGGCTGCCTTTGCCAGCTGAATTGTGTCTGGAGCTCAAGCCTTTCTGATTTAAAAAACCCTAACCCTAGGCGTAACCCTAACCCTAGCCCTAGACAGGGAAATCAGCCTAGGGTTAGGGATGGCACCAAAGAAAAAGCTGTGGAGGCAGCGATGTTGTGGCAGACTTGCGCTCACCTTGGGATACCTTTTGCAGTTGCAGTGTGCCTGGAGCTCAGGGCTTTCTGGATTAAAAAACCCTTACCCTAGGCGTAACCCTAACCCCTAAACTGCTTATCAGCCTAGGGTTAGGAACGATCCCAAGGAAAAATGTGCGGAGGCAGCCATGTTGTGGCACTTTTTCGATCCCCTTGGGCTGCCTTTGCCAGCTGAATTGTGTCTGGAGCTCAAGCCTTTCTCATTTAAAAAACCCTAACCCTAGGCGTAACCCTAACCCTAGCCCTAGACAGGTAAATCAGCCTAGGGTTAGGGATGGCACCAAAGAAAAAGCTGTGGAGGCAGCGATGTTGTGGCACTTTTGCGCTCCCCTTGGGATACCTTTTGCAGTTGCAGTGTGCCTGGAGCTCAGGGCTTTCTGGATTAAAAAACCCTTACCCTAGGCGTAACCCTAACCCCTCACTGGTCAATCAGCCTAGGGTTAGGGACGGTCCCAAGGAAAAATGTGCGGAGGCAGCCATGTTGTGGCACTTTTTCGATCCCCTTGGGCTGCCTTTGCCAGCTGAATTGTGTCTGGAGCTCAAGCCTTTCTCATTTAAAAAACCCTAACCCTAGGCGTAACCCTAACCCTAGCCCTAGACAGGTAAATCAGCCTAGGGTTAGGGATGGCACCAAAGAAAAAGCTGTGGAGGCAGCGATGTTGTGGCAATTTTGCGCTCCCCTTGGGATACCTTTTGTAGTTGCAGTGTGCCTGGAGCTCAGGGCTTTCTGGATTAAAAAACCCTTACCCTAGGCGTAACCCTAACCCCTAAACTGGTCAATCAGCCTAGGGTTAGGGACGGTCCCAAGGAAAAATGTGCGGAGGCAGCCATGTTGTGGCACTTTTTCGATCCCCTTGGGCTGCCTTTGCCAGCTGAATTGTGCCTGGAGCTCAAGCCTTTCCCATTTAAAGAACCCTAACCCTAGGCGTAACCCTAACCCTAGCCCTAGACAGGGAAATCAGCCTAGGGTTAGGGATGGCACCAAAGAAAAAGCTGTGGAGGCAGCAATGTTGTGGCACTTTTGCGCTCCCCTTGGGATACCTTTTGCAGTTGCAGTGTGCCTGGAGCTCAGGGCTTTCTGGATTAAAAAACCCTTACCCTAGGCGTAACCATAACCTCTAAACTGGTCAATCACCACAGGGTTAGGGACGGTCCCAAGGAAAAATGTGCGGAGGCAGCCATGTTGTGGCACTTTTTCGATCCCCTTGGGCTGCCTTTGCCAGCTGAATTGTGCCTGGAGCTCAAACCTTTCTCATTTAAAAAACCCTAACCCTAGGCGTAACACTAACCCTAGCCCTAGACAGGTAAATCAGCCTAGGGTTAGGGATGGCACCAAAGGAAAAGCTGTGGAGGCAGCGATGTTGTGGCACTTTTGCGCTCCCCTTGGGATACCTTTTGCAGTTGCAGTGTGCCTGGAGCTCAGGGCTTTCTGGATTAAAAAACCCTTACCCTAGGCGTAACCCTAACCCCTAAACTGGTCAATCAGCCTAGGGTTAGGGACGGTCCCAAGGAAAAATGTGCGGAGGCAGCCATGTTGTGGCACTTTTTCGATCCCCTTGGGATGCCTTTGCCTGCTGAATTGTGTCTGGAGCTCAAGCTTTTCTGATTTAAAAAACCCTAACCCTAGGCGTAACCCTAACCCTAACCCTAGACAGGTAAATCAGCCTAGGGTTAGGGACGGTCCCAAGGAAAAATGTGCGGAGGCAGCCATGTTGTGGCACTTTTTCGATCCCCTTGGGATGCCTTTGCCTGCTGAATTGTGTCTGGAGCTCAAACCTTTCTCATTTAAAAAACCCTAACCCTAGGCGTAACCCTAACCCTAGCCCTAGACAGGTAAATCAGCCTAGGGTTAGGGATGGCACCAAAGAAAAATCTGTGGAGGCAGCGATGTTGTGGCAATTTTGCGCTCCCCTTGGGATACCTTTTGTAGTTGCAGTGTGCCTGGAGCTCAGGGCTTTCTGGATTAAAAAACCCTTACCCTAGGCGTAACCCTAACCCCTAAACTGGTCAATCAGCCTAGGGTTAGGGACGGTCCCAAGGAAAAATGTGCGGAGGCAGCCATGTTGTGGCACTTTTTCGATCCCCTTGGGCTGCCTTTGCCAGCTGAATTGTGCCTGGAGCTCAAGCCTTTCCCATTTAAAGAACCCTAACCCTAGGCGTAACCCTAACCCTAGCCCTAGACAGGGAAATCAGCCTAGGGTTAGGGATGGCACCAAAGAAAAAGCTGTGGAGGCAGCGATGTTGTGGCACACTTGCGCTCACCTTGGGATACCTTTTGCAGTTGCAGTGTGCCTGGAGCTCAGGGCTTTCTGGATTAAAAAACCCTTACCCTAGGCGTAACCCTAACACCTAAACTGCTTATCAGCCTAGGGTTAGGAACGATCCCAAGTAAAAATGTGCGGAGGCAGCCATGTTGTGGCACTTTTTCGATCCCCTTGGGCTGCCTTTGCCTGCTGAATTGTGCCTGGAGCTCAAGCCTTTCTGATTTAAAAAACCCTAACCCTAGGCGTAACCCTAACCCTAGCCCTAGACAGGTAAATCAGCCTAGGGTTAGGGACGGTCCCAAGGAAAAATGTGCGGAGGCAGCCATGTTGTGGCACTTTTTCGATCCCCTTGGGCTGCCTTTGCCAGCTGAATTGTGCCTGGAGCTCAAACCTTTCTCATTTAAAAAACCCTAACCCTAGGCGTAACACTAATCCTAGCCCTAGACAGGTAAATCAGCCTAGGGTTAGGGATGGCACCAAAGAAAAAGCTGTGGAGGCAGCGATGTTGTGGCAATTTTGCGCTCCCCTTGGGATACCTTTTGTAGTTGCAGTGTGCCTGGAGCTCAGGGCTTTCTGGATTAAAAAACCCTTACCCTAGGCGTAACCCTAACCCCTAAACTGGTCAATCAGCCTAGGGTTAGGGACGGTCCCAAGGAAAAATGTGCGGAGGCAGCCATGTTGTGGCACTTTTTCGATCCCCTTGGGCTGCCTTTGCCAGCTGAATTGTGCCTGGAGCTCAAGCCTTTCCCATTTAAAGAACCCTAACCCTAGGCGTAACCCTAACCCTAGCCCTAGACAGGGAAATCAGCCTAGGGTTAGGGATGGCACCAAAGAAAAAGCTGTGGAGGCAGCAATGTTGTTGCACTTTTGCGCTCCCCTTGGGATACCTTTTGCAGTTGCAGTGTGCCTGGAGCTCAGGGCTTTCTGGATTAAAAAACCCTTACCCTAGGCGTAACCATAACCTCTAAACTGGTCAATCACCCCAGGGTTAGGGACGGTCCCAAGGAAAAATGTGCGGAGGCAGCCATGTTGTGGCACTTTTTCGATCCCCTTGGGCTGCCTTTGCCAGCTGAATTGTGCCTGGAGCTCAAACCTTTCTCATTTAAAAAACCCTAACCCTAGGCGTAACACTAACCCTAGCCCTAGACAGGTAAATCAGCCTAGGGTTAGGGATGGCACCAAAGGAAAAGCTGTGGAGGCAGCGATGTTGTGGCACTTTTGCGCTCCCCTTGGGATACCTTTTGCAGTTGCAGTGTGCCTGGAGCTCAGGGCTTTCTGGATTAAAAAACCCTTACCCTAGGCGTAACCCTAACCCCTAAACTGGTCAATCAGCCTAGGGTTAGGGACGGTCCCAAGGAAAAATGTGCGGAGGCAGCCATGTTGTGGCACTTTTTCGATCCCCTTGGGATGCCTTTGCCTGCTGAATTGTGTCTGGAGCTCAAGCTTTTCTGATTTAAAAAACCCTAACCCTAGGCGTAACCCTAACCCTAACCCTAGACAGGTAAATCAGCCTAGGGTTAGGGACGGTCCCAAGGAAAAATGTGCGGAGGCAGCCATGTTGTGGCACTTTTTCGATCCCCTTGGGATGCCTTTGCCTGCTGAATTGTGTCTGGAGCTCAAACCTTTCTCATTTAAAAAACCCTAACCCTAGGCGTAACCCTAACCCTAGCCCTAGACAGGTAAATCAGCCTAGGGTTAGGGATGGCACCAAAGAAAAATCTGTGGAGGCAGCGATGTTGTGGCAATTTTGCGCTCCCCTTGGGATACCTTTTGTAGTTGCAGTGTGCCTGGAGCTCAGGGCTTTCTGGATTAAAAAACCCTTACCCTAGGCGTAACCCTAACCCCTAAACTGGTCAATCAGCCTAGGGTTAGGGACGGTCCCAAGGAAAAATGTGCGGAGGCAGCCATGTTGTGGCACTTTTTCGATCCCCTTGGGCTGCCTTTGCCAGCTGAATTGTGCCTGGAGCTCAAGCCTTTCCCATTTAAAGAACCCTAACCCTAGGCGTAACCCTAACCCTAGCCCTAGACAGGGAAATCAGCCTAGGGTTAGGGATGGCACCAAAGAAAAAGCTGTGGAGGCAGCGATGTTGTGGCACACTTGCGCTCACCTTGGGATACCTTTTGCAGTTGCAGTGTGCCTGGAGCTCAGGGCTTTCTGGATTAAAAAACCCTTACCCTAGGCGTAACCCTAACACCTAAACTGCTTATCAGCCTAGGGTTAGGAACGATCCCAAGTAAAAATGTGCGGAGGCAGCCATGTTGTGGCACTTTTTCGATCCCCTTGGGCTGCCTTTGCCTGCTGAATTGTGCCTGGAGCTCAAGCCTTTCTGATTTAAAAAACCCTAACCCTAGGCGTAACCCTAACCCTAGCCCTAGACAGGTAAATCAGCCTAGGGTTAGGGACGGTCCCAAGGAAAAATGTGCGGAGGCAGCCATGTTGTGGCACTTTTTCGATCCCCTTGGGCTGCCTTTGCCAGCTGAATTGTGCCTGGAGCTCAAACCTTTCTCATTTAAAAAACCCTAACCCTAGGCGTAACACTAATCCTAGCCCTAGACAGGTAAATCAGCCTAGGGTTAGGGATGGCACCAAAGAAAAAGCTGTGGAGGCAGCGATGTTGTGGCAATTTTGCGCTCCCCTTGGGATACCTTTTGTAGTTGCAGTGTGCCTGGAGCTCAGGGCTTTCTGGATTAAAAAACCCTTACCCTAGGCGTAACCCTAACCCCTAAACTGGTCAATCAGCCTAGGGTTAGGGACGGTCCCAAGGAAAAATGTGCGGAGGCAGCCATGTTGTGGCACTTTTTCGATCCCCTTGGGCTGCCTTTGCCAGCTGAATTGTGCCTGGAGCTCAAGCCTTTCCCATTTAAAGAACCCTAACCCTAGGCGTAACCCTAACCCTAGCCCTAGACAGGGAAATCAGCCTAGGGTTAGGGATGGCACCAAAGAAAAAGCTGTGGAGGCAGCAATGTTGTTGCACTTTTGCGCTCCCCTTGGGATACCTTTTGCAGTTGCAGTGTGCCTGGAGCTCAGGGCTTTCTGGATTAAAAAACCCTTACCCTAGGCGTAACCATAACCTCTAAACTGGTCAATCACCCCAGGGTTAGGGACGGTCCCAAGGAAAAATGTGCGGAGGCAGCCATGTTGTGGCACTTTTTCGATCCCCTTGGGCTGCCTTTGCCAGCTGAATTGTGCCTGGAGCTCAAACCTTACTCATTTAAAAAACCCTAACCCTAGGCGTAACACTAACCCTAGCCCTAGACAGGTAAATCAGCCTAGGGTTAGGGATGGCACTAAAGAAAAAGCTGTGGAGACAGCGATGTTGTGGCACTTTTGCGCTCCCCTTGGGATACCTTTTGCAGTTGCAGTGTGCCTGGAGCTCAGGGCTTTCTGGATTAAAAAACCCTTACCCTAGGCGTAACCCTAACCCCTAAACTGGTCAATCAGCCTAGGGTTAGGGACGGTCCCAAGGAAAAATGTGCGGAGGCAGCCATGTTGTGGCACTTTTTCTATCCCCTTGGGATGCCTTTGCCTGCTGAATTGTGTCTGGAGCTCAAGCTTTTCTGATTTAAAAAACCCTAACCCTAGGCGTAACCCTAACCCTAACCCTAGACAGGTAAATCAGCCTAGGGTTAGGGACGGTCCCAAGGAAAAATGTGCGGAGGCAGCCATGTTGTGGCACTTTTTCGATCCCCTTGGGATGCCTTTGCCTGCTGAATTGTTTCTGGAGCTCAAGCTTTTCTGATTTAAAAAACCCTAACCCTAGGCGTAACCCTAACCCTAACCCTAGACAGGTAAATCAGCCTAGGGTTAGGGACGGTCCCAAGGAAAAATGTGCGGAGGCAGCCATGTTGTGGCACTTTTTCGATCCCCTTGGTATGCCTTTGCCTGCTGAATTGTGTCTGGAGCTCAAACCTTTCTCATTTAAAAAACCCTAACCCTAGGCGTAACACTAATCCTAGCCCTAGACAGGTAAATCAGCCTAGGGTTAGGGATGGCACCAAAGAAAAAGCTGTGGAGGCAGCGATGTTGTGGCAATTTTGCGCTCCCCTTGGGATACCTTTTGTAGTTGCAGTGTGCCTGGAGCTCAGGGCTTTCTGGATTAAAAAACCCTTACCCTAGGCGTAACCCTAACCCCTAAACTGGTCAATCAGCCTAGGGTTAGGGACGGTCCCAAGGAAAAATGTGCGGAGGCAGCCATGTTGTGGCACTTTTTCGATCCCCTTGGGCTGCCTTTGCCAGCTGAATTGTGCCTGGAGCTCAAGCCTTTCCCATTTAAAGAACCCTAACCCTAGGCGTAACCCTAACCCTAGCCCTAGACAGGGAAATCAGCCTAGGGTTAGGGATGGCACCAAAGAAAAAGCTGTGGAGGCAGCGATGTTGTGGCACTTTTGCGCTCCCCTTGGGATACCTTTTGCAGTTGCAGTGTGCCTGGAGCTCAGGGCTTTCTGGATTAAAAAACCCTTACCCTAGGCGTAACCATAACCTCTAAACTGGTCAATCACCCCAGGGTTAGGGACGGTCCCAAGGAAAAATGTGCGGAGGCAGCCATGTTGTGGCACTTTTTCGATCCCCTTGGGCTGCCTTTGCCAGCTGAATTGTGTCTGGAGCTCAAGCCTTTCTCATTTAAAGAACCCTAACCCTAGGCGTAACCCTAACCCTAGCCCTAGACAGGTAAATCAGCCTAGGGTTAGGGATGGCACCAAAGAAAAAGCTGTGGAGGCAGCGATGTTGTGGCACACTTGCGCTCACCTTGGGATACCTTTTGCAGTTGCAGTGTGCCTGGAGCTCAGGGCTTTCTGGATTAAAAAACCCTTACCCTAGGCGTAACCCTAACCCCTAAACTGCTTATCAGCCTAGGGTTAGGAACGATCCCAAGGAAAAATGTGCGGAGGCAGCCATGTTGTGGCACTTTTTCGATCCCCTTGGGCTGCCTTTGCCTGCTGAATTGTGTCTGGAGCTCAAGCCTTTCTGATTTAAAAAACCCTAACCCTAGGCGTAACCCTAACCCTAGCCCTAGACAGGTAAATCAGCCTAGGGTTAGGGACGGTCCCAAGGAAAAATGTGCGGAGGCAGCCATGTTGTGGCACTTTTTCGATCCCCTTGGGCTGCCTTTGCCAGCTGAATTGTGCCTGGAGCTCAAACCTTTCTCATTTAAAAAACCCTAACCCTAGGCGTAACACTAACCCTAGCCCTAGACAGGGAAATCAGCCTAGGGTTAGGGATGGCACCAAAGAAAAAGCTGTGGAGGCAGCGATGTTGTGGCACTTTTGCGCTCCCCTTGGGATTCCTTTTGCAGTTGCAGTGTGCCTGGAGCTCAGGGCTTTCTGGATTAAAAAACCCTTACCCTAGGCGTAACCCTAACCCCTAAACTGGTCAATCAGCCTAGGGTTAGGGACGGTCCCAAGGAAAAATGTGCGGAGGCAGCCATATTGTGGCACTTTTTCGATCCCCTTGGGCTGCCTTTGCCAGCTGAATTGTGTCTGGAGCTCAAGCCTTTCTCATTTAAAAAACCCTAACCCTAGGCGTAACCCTAACCCTAGCCCTAGACAGGTAAATCAGCCTAGGGTTAGGGATGGCACCAAAGAAAAAGCTGTGGAGGCAGCGATGTTGTGGCACTTTTGCGCTCCCCTTGGGATACCTTTTGCAGTTGCAGTGTGCCTGGAGCGCAGGGCTTTCGGGATTAAAAAACCCTTACCCTAGGCGTAACCCTACCCCCTAAACTGGTCAATCAGCCTAGGGTTAGGGACGGTCCCAAGGAAAAATGTTTGGAGGCAGCCATGTTGTGGCACTTTTTCGATACCCTTGGGATGCCTTTGCCAGCTGAATTGTGTCTGGAGCTCAAGTCTTTCTCATTTAAAAAACCCTAACCCTAGGCGTAACCCTAACCCTAGCCCTAGACAGGGAAATCAGCCTAGGGTTAGGGATGGCACCAAAGAAAAAGCTGTGGAGGCAGCGATGTTGTGGCACTTTTGCGCTCCCCTTGGGATACCTTTTGCAGTTGCAGTGTGCCTGGAGCTCAGGGCTTTCTGGATTAAAAAACCCTTACCCTAGGCGTAACCCTAACCCCTAAACTGGTCAATCAGCCTAGGGTTAGGGACGGTCCCAAGGAAAAATGTGCGGAGGCAGCCATGTTGTGCCACTTTTTCGATCCCCTTGGGCTGCCTTTGCCAGCTGAATTGTGTCTGGAGCTCAAGCCTTTCTCATTTAAAGAACCCTAACCCTAGGCGTAACCCTAACCCTAGCCCTAGACAGGTAAATCAGCCTAGGGTTAGGGATGGTACCCAAGAAAAAGCTGTGGCGACAGCGATGTTGTGGCACTTTTGCGCTCCCCTTGGGATACCTTTTGCAGTTGCAGTGTGCCTGGAGCTCAGGGCTTTCTGGATTAAAAAACCCTTACCCTAGGCGTAACCATAACCCCTAAACTGGTCAATCATCCCTGGGTTAGGGACGGTTTCAAGGAAAAATGTAAGAAGGCAGCCATGTTGTGGCACTTTTTCGATCCCCTTGGGCTGCCTTTGCCAGCTGAAGTGTGTCTGGGACTCAAGCCTTTCTCATTTAAAAAACCCTAACCCTAGGCGTAACCCTAACCCTAGCCCTAGACAGGTAAATCAGCCTAGGGTTAGGGATGGCACCAAAGAAAAAGCTGTGGAGGCAGCGATGTTGTGGCACTTTTGCGCTCCCCTTGGGATACCTTTTGCAGTTGCAGTGTGCCTGGAGCTCAGGGCTTTCTGGATTAAAAAACCCTTACCCTAGGCGTAACCATAACCTCTAAACTGGTCAATCACCCCAGGGTTAGGGACGGTCCCAAGGAAAAATGTGCGGAGGCAGCCATGTTGTGGCACTTTTTCGATCCCCTTGGGCTGCCTTTGCCAGCTGAATTGTGTCTGGAGCTCAAGCCTTTCTCATTTAAAAAACCCTAACCCTAGGCGTAACCCTAACCCTAGCCCTAGACAGGGAAATCAGCCTAGGGTTAGGGATGGCACCAAAGAAAAAGCTGTGGAGGCAGCGATGTTGTGGCACACTTGCGCTCACCTTGGGATACCTTTTGCAGTTGCAGTGTGCCTGGAGCTCAGGGCTTTCTGGATTAAAAAACCCTTACCCTAGGCGTAACCCTAACCCCTAAACTGCTTATCAGCCTAGGGTTAGGAACGATCCCAAGGAAAAATGTGCGGAGGCAGCCATGTTGTGGCACTTTTTCGATCCCCTTGGGCTGCCTTTGCCAGCTGAATTGTGTCTGGAGCTCAAGCCTTTCTGATTTAAAAAACCCTAACCCTAGGCGTAACCCTAACCCTAGCCCTAGACAGGTAAATCAGCCTAGGGTTAGAGACGGTCCCAAGGAAAAATGTGCGGAGACAGCCATGTTGTGGCACTTTTTCGATCCCCTTGGGCTGCCTTTGCCAGCTGAATTGTGCCTGGAGCTCAAACCTTTCTCATTTAAAAAACCCTAACCCTAGGCGTAACCCTAACCCTAGCCCTAGACAGGTAAATCAGCCTAGGGTTAGGGATGGCACCAAAGGAAAAGCTGTGGAGGCAGCGATGTTGTGGCACTTTTGCGCTCCCCTTGGGATACCTTTTGCAGTTGCAGTGTGCCTGGAGCTCAGGGCTTTCTGGATTAAAAAACCCTTACCCTAGGCGTAACCCTAACCCCTAAACTGGTCAATCATCCCTGGGTTAGGGACGGTTTCAAGGAAAAATGTGCGGAGGCAGGCATGTTGTGGCACTTTTTCGATCCCCTTGGGCTGCCTTTGCCAGCTGAATTGTGTCTGGAGCTCAAGCCTTTCTGATTTAAAAAACCCTAACCCTAGGCGTAACCCTAACCCTAGCCCTGAACAGGTAAATCAGCCTAGGGTTAGGGATGGCACCAAAGAAAAAGCTGTGGAGGCAGCGATGTTGTGGCACTTTTGCGCTCCCCTTGGGATACCTTTTGCAGTTGCAGTGTGCCTGGAGCTCAGGGCTTTCTGGATTAAAAAACCCTTACCCTAGGCGTAACCCTAACCCCTAAACTGGTCAATCAGCCTAGGGTTAGGGACGGTCCCAAGGAAAAATGTGCGGAGGCAGCCATGTTGTGGCACTTTTTCGATCCCCTTGGGCTGCCTTTGCCAGCAGAATTGTGCCTGGAGCTCAAGCCTTTCCCATTTAAAGAACCCTAACCCTAGGCGTAACCCTAACCCTAGCCCTAGACAGGGAAATCAGCCTAGGGTTAGGGATGGCACCAAAGAAAAAGCTGTGGAGGCAGCAATGTTGTGGCACTTTTGCGCTCCCCTTGGGATACCTTTTGCAGTTGCAGTGTGCCTGGAGCTCAGGGCTTTCTGGATTAAAAAACCCTTACCCTAGGCGTTACCATAACCTCTAAACTGGTCAATCACCCCAGGGTTAGGGACGGTCCCAAGGAAAAATGTGCGGAGGCAGCCATGTTGTGGCACTTTTTCGATCCCCTTGGGCTGCCTTTGCCAGCTGAATTGTGTCTGGAGCTCAAGCCTTTCTGATTTAAAAAACCCTAACCCTAGGCGTAACCCTAACCCTAGCCCTAGACAGGGAAATCAGCCTAGGGTTAGGGATGGCACCAAAGAAAAAGCTGTGGAGGCAGCGATGTTGTGGCACACTTGCGCTCACCTTGGGATACCTTTTGCAGTTGCAGTGTGCCTGGAGCTCAGGGCTTTCTGGATTAAAAAACCCTTACCCTAGGCGTAACCCTAACCCCTAAACTGCTTATCAGCCTAGGGTTAGGAACGATCCCAAGGAAAAATGTGCGGAGGCAGCCATGTTGTGGCACTTTTTCGATCCCCTTGGGCTGCCTTTGCCAGCTGAATTGTGTCTGGAGCTCAAGCCTTTCTCATTTAAAAAACCCTAACCCTAGGCGTAACCCTAACCCTAGCCCTAGACAGGTAAATCAGCCTAGGGTTAGGGATGGCACCAAAGAAAAAGCTGTGGAGGCAGCGATGTTGTGGCACTTTTGCGCTCCCCTTGGGATACCTTTTGCAGTTGCAGTGTGCCTGGAGCTCAGGGCTTTCTGGATTAAAAAACCCTTACCCTAGGCGTAACCCTAACCCCTCACTGGTCAATCATCCCTGGGTTAGGGACGGTCCCAAGGAAAAATGTGCGGAGGCAGCCATGTTGTGGCACTTTTTCGATCCCCTTGGGCTGCCTTTGCCAGCTGAATTGTGTCTGGAGCTCAAGCCTTTCTCATTTAAAAAACCCTAACCCTAGGCGTAACCCTAACCCTAGCCCTAGACAGGTAAATCAGCCTAGGGTTAGGGATGGCACCAAAGAAAAAGCTGTGGAGGCAGCGATGTTGTGGCACTTTTGCGCTCCCCTTGGGATACCTTTTGTAGTTGCAGTGTGCCTGGAGCTCAGGGCTTTCTGGATTAAAAAACCCTTACCTAGGCGTAACCCTAACCCCTAAACTGGTCAATCAGCCTAGGGTTAGGGACGGTCCCAAGTAAAAATGTGCGGAGGCAGCCATGTTGTGGCACTTTTTCGATCCCCTTGGGCTGCCTTTGCCAGCTGAATTGTGCCTGGAGCTCAAGCCTTTCCCATTTAAAGAACCCTAACCCTAGGCGTAACCCTAACCCTAGCCCTAGACAGGGAAATCAGCCTAGGGTTAGGGATGGCACCAAAGAAAAAGCTGTGGAGGCAGCAATGTTGTGGCACTTTTGCGCTCCCCTTGGGATACCTTTTGCAGTTGCAGTGTGCCTGGAGCTCAGGGCTTTCTGGATTAAAAAACCCTTACCCTAGGCGTAACCATAACCTTTAAACTGGTCAATCATCCCTGGGTTAGGGACGGTCCCAAGGAAAAATGTGCGGAGGCAGCCATGTTGTGGCACTTTTTCGATCCCCTTGGGCTGCCTTTGCCAGCTGAATTGTGTCTGGAGCTCAAGCCTTTCTCATTTAAAAAACCCTAACCCTAGGCGTAACCCTAACCCTAGCCCTAGACAGGTAAATCAGCCTAGGGTTAGGGATGGCACCAAAGAAAAAGCTGTGGAGGCAGCGATGTTGTGGCACACTTGCGCTCACCTTGGGATACCTTTTGCAGTTGCAGTGTGCCTGGAGCTCAGGGCTTTCTGGATTAAAAAACCCTTACCCTAGGCGTAACCCTAACTCCTAAACTGCTTATCAGCCTAGGGTTAGGAACGATCCCAAGGAAAAATGTGCGGAGGCAGCCATGTTGTGGCACTTTTTCGATCCCCTTGGGCTGCCTTTGCCTGCTGAATTGTGTCTGGAGCTCAAGCCTTTCTGATTTAAAAAACCCTAACCCTAGGCGTAACCCTAACCCTAGCCCTAGACAGGTAAATCAGCCTAGGGTTAGAGACGGTCCCAAGGAAAAATGTGCGGAGGCAGCCATGTTGTGGCACTTTTTCGATCCCCTTGGGCTGCCTTTGCCAGTTGAATTGTGTCTGGAGCTCAAACCTTTCTCATTTAAAAAACCCTTACCCTAGGCGTAACCCTAACCCCTAAACTGGTCAATCAGCCTAGGGTTAGGGACGGTCCCAAGGAAAAATGTGCGGAGGCAGCCATGTTGTGGTACTTTTTCGATCCCCTTGGGATGCCTTTGCCTGCTGAATTGTGTCTGGAGCTCAAGCTTTTCTGATTTAAAAAACCCTAACCCTAGGCGTAACCCTAACCCTAACCCTAGACAGGTAAATCAGCCTAGGGTCAGGGACGGTCCCAAGGAAAAATGTGCGGAGGCAGCCATGTTGTGGCACTTTTTCGATCCCGTTGGGATGCCTTTGCCTGCTGAATTGTGTCTGGAGCTCAAGCTTTTCTGATTTAAAAAACCCTAACCCTAGGCGTAACCCTAAACCTAACCCTAGACAGGTAAATCAGCCTAGGGTTAGGGATGGCACCAAAGAAAAAGCTGTGGAGGCAGCGATGTTGTGGCACTTTTGCGCTCCCCTTGGGATTCCTTTTGCAGTTGCAGTGTGCCTGGAGCTCAGGGCTTTCTGGATTAAAAAACCCTTACCCTAGGCGTAACCCTAACCCCTAAACTGGTCAATCAGCCTAGGGTTAGGGACGGTCCCAAGGAAAAATGTGCGGAGGCAGCCATATTGTGGCACTTTTTCGATCCCCTTGGGCTGCCTTTGCCAGCTGAATTGTGTCTGGAGCTCAAGCCTTTCTCATTTAAAAAACCCTAACCCTAGGCGTAACCCTAACCCTAGCCCTAGACAGGTAAATCAGCCTAGGGTTAGGGATGGCACCAAAGAAAAAGCTGTGGAGGCAGCGATGTTGTGGCACTTTTGCGCTCCCCTTGGGATACCTTTTGCAGTTGCAGTGTGCCTGGAGCGCAGGGCTTTCGGGATTAAAAAACCCTTACCCTAGGCGTAACCCTACCCCCTAAACTGGTCAATCAGCCTAGGGTTAGGGACGGTCCCAAGGAAAAATGTTTGGAGGCAGCCATGTTGTGGCACTTTTTCGATCCCCTTGGGATGCCTTTGCCAGCTGAATTGTGTCTGGAGCTCAAGTCTTTCTCATTTAAAAAACCCTAACCCTAGGCGTAACCCTAACCCTAGCCCTAGACAGGGAAATCAGCCTAGGGTTAGGGATGGCACCAAAGAAAAAGCTGTGGAGGCAGCGATGTTGTGGCACTTTTGCGCTCCCCTTGGGATACCTTTTGCAGTTGCAGTGTGCCTGGAGCTCAGGGCTTTCTGGATTAAAAAACCCTTACCCTAGGCGTAACCCTAACCCCTAAACTGGTCAATCAGCCTAGGGTTAGGGACGGGTCCCAAGGAAAAATGTGCGGAGGCAGCCATGTTGTGCCACTTTTTCGATCCCCTTGGGCTGCCTTTGCCAGCTGAATTGTGTCTGGAGCTCAAGCCTTTCTCATTTAAAGAACCCTAACCCTAGGCGTAACCCTAACCCTAGCCCTAGACAGGTAAATCAGCCTAGGGTTAGGGATGGTACCCAAGAAAAAGCTGTGGCGACAGCGATGTTGTGGCACTTTTGCGCTCCCCTTGGGATACCTTTTGCAGTTGCAGTGTGCCTGGAGCTCAGGGCTTTCTGGATTAAAAAACCCTTACCCTAGGCGTAACCATAACCCCTAAACTGGTCAATCATCCCTGGGTTAGGGACGGTTTCAAGGAAAAATGTAAGAAGGCAGCCATGTTGTGGCACTTTTTCGATCCCCTTGGGCTGCCTTTGCCAGCTGAAGTGTGTCTGGGGCTCAAGCCTTTCTCATTTAAAAAACCCTAACCCTAGGCGTAACCCTAACCCTAGCCCTAGACAGGTAAATCAGCCTAGGGTTAGGGATGGCACCAAAGAAAAAGCTGTGGAGGCAGCGATGTTGTGGCACTTTTGCGCTCCCCTTGGGATACCTTTTGCAGTTGCAGTGTGCCTGGAGCTCAGGGCTTTCTGGATTAAAAAACCCTTACCCTAGGCGTAACCATAACCTCTAAACTGGTCAATCACCCCAGGGTTAGGGACGGTCCCAAGGAAAAATGTGCGGAGGCAGCCATGTTGTGGCACTTTTTCGATCCCCTTGGGCTGCCTTTGCCAGCTGAATTGTGTCTGGAGCTCAAGCCTTTCTCATTTAAAAAACCCTAACCCTAGGCGTAACCCTAACCCTAGCCCTAGACAGGGAAATCAGCCTAGGGTTAGGGATGGCACCAAAGAAAAAGCTGTGGAGGCAGCGATGTTGTGGCACACTTGCGCTCACCTTGGGATACCTTTTGCAGTTGCAGTGTGCCTGGAGCTCAGGGCTTTCTGGATTAAAAAACCCTTACCCTAGGCGTAACCCTAACCCCTAAACTGCTTATCAGCCTAGGGTTAGGAACGATCCCAAGGAAAAATGTGCGGAGGCAGCCATGTTGTGGCACTTTTTCGATCCCCTTGGGCTGCCTTTGCCAGCTGAATTGTGTCTGGAGCTCAAGCCTTTCTGATTTAAAAAACCCTAACCCTAGGCGTAACCCTAACCCTAGCCCTAGACAGGTAAATCAGCCTAGGGTTAGAGACGGTCCCAAGGAAAAATGTGCGGAGACAGCCATGTTGTGGCACTTTTTCGATCCCCTTGGGCTGCCTTTGCCAGCTGAATTGTGCCTGGAGCTCAAACCTTTCTCATTTAAAAAACCCTAAACCTAGGCGTAACCCTAACCCTAGCCCTAGACAGGTAAATCAGCCTAGGGTTAGGGATGGCACCAAAGGAAAAGCTGTGGAGGCAGCGATGTTGTGGCACTTTTGCGCTCCCCTTGGGATACCTTTTGCAGTTGCAGTGTGCCTGGAGCTCAGGGCTTTCTGGATTAAAAAAACCCTTACCCTAGGCGTAACCCTAACCCCTAAACTGGTCAATCATCCCTGGGTTAGGGACGGTTTCAAGGAAAAATGTGCGGAGGCAGGCATGTTGTGGCACTTTTTCTATCCCCTTGGGCTGCCTTTGCCAGCTGAATTGTGTCTGGAGCTCAAGCCTTTCTGATTTAAAAAACCCTAACCCTAGGCGTAACCCTAACCCTAGCCCTGAACAGGTAAATCAGCCTAGGGTTAGGGATGGCACCAAAGAAAAAGCTGTGGAGGCAGCGATGTTGTGGCACTTTTGCGCTCCCCTTGGGATACCTTTTGCAGTTGCAGTGTGCCTGGAGCTCAGGGCTTTCTGGATTAAAAAACCCTTACCCTAGGCGTAACCCTAACCCCTAAACTGGTCAATCAGCCTAGGGTTAGGGACGGTCCCAAGGAAAAATGTGCGGAGGCAGCCATGTTGTGGCACTTTTTCGATCCCCTTGGGATGCCTTTGCCAGCTGAATTCTGTCTGGAGCTCAAGCCTTTCTCATTTAAAAAACCCTAACCCTAGGCGTAACCCTAACCCTAGCCCTAGACAGGTAAATCAGCCTAGGGTTAGGGATGGCACCAAAGAAAAAGCTGTGGAGGCAGCGATGTTGTGGCACTTTTGCGCTCCCCTTGGGATACCTTTTGCAGTTGCAGTGTGCCTGGAGCTCAGGGCTTTCTGGATTAAAAAACCCTTACCCTAGGCGTAACCCTAACCCCTCACTGGTCAATCAGCCTAGGGTTAGGGACGGTCCCAAGGAAAAATGTTTGGAGGCAGCCATGTTGTGGCACTTTTTCGATCCCCTTGGGCTGCCTTTGCCAGCTGAATTGTGTCTGGAGCTCAAGCCTTTCTGATTTAAAAAACCCTAACCCTAGGCGTAACCCTAACCCTAGCCCTAGACAGGTAAATCAGCCTAGGGTTAGGGATGGCACCAAAGAAAAAGCTGTGGAGGCAGCGATGTTGTGGCAATTTTGCGCTCCCCTTGGGATACCTTTTGTAGTTGCAGTGTGCCTGGAGCTCAGGGCTTTCTGGATTAAAAAACCCTTACCCTAGGCGTAACCCTAACCCCTAAACTGGTCAATCAGCCTAGGGTTAGGGACGGTCCCAAGGAAAAATGTGCGGAGGCAGCCATGTTGTGGCACTTTTTCGATCCCCTTGGGCTGCCTTTGCCTGCTGAATTGTGCCTGGAGCTCAAGCCTTTCCCATTTAAAGAACCCTAACCCTAGGCGTAACCCTAACCCTAGCCCTAGACAGGGAAATCAGCCTAGGGTTAGGGATGGCACCAAAGAAAAAGCTGTGGAGGCAGCAATGTTGTGGCACTTTTGCGCTCCCCTTGGGATACCTTTTGCAGTTGCAGTGTGCCTGGAGCTCAGGGCTTTCTGGATTAAAAAACCCTTACCCTAGGCGTAACCATAACCTCTAAACTGGTCAATCACCCCAGGGTTAGGGACGGTCCCAAGGAAAAATGTGCGGAGGCAGCCATGTTGTGGCACTTTTTCGATCCCCTTGGGCTGCCTTTGCCAGCTGAATTGTGTCTGGAGCTCAAGCCTTTCTGATTTAAAAAACCCTAACCCTAGGCGTAACCCTAACCCTAGCCCTAGACAGGGAAATCAGCCTAGGGTTAGGGATGGCACCAAAGAAAAAGCTGTGGAGGCAGCGATGTTGTGGCAGACTTGCGCTCACCTTGGGATACCTTTTGCAGTTGCAGTGTGCCTGGAGCTCAGGGCTTTCTGGATTAAAAAACCCTTACCCTAGGCGTAACCCTAACCCCTAAACTGCTTATCAGCCTAGGGTTAGGAACGATCCCAAGGAAAAATGTGCGGAGGCAGCCATGTTGTGGCACTTTTTCGATCCCCTTGGGCTGCCTTTGCCAGCTGAATTGTGTCTGGAGCTCAAGCCTTTCTCATTTAAAAAACCCTAACCCTAGGCGTAACCCTAACCCTAGCCCTAGACAGGTAAATCAGCCTAGGGTTAGGGATGGCACCAAAGAAAAAGCTGTGGAGGCAGCGATGTTGTGGCACTTTTGCGCTCCCCTTGGGATACCTTTTGCAGTTGCAGTGTGCCTGGAGCTCAGGGCTTTCTGGATTAAAAAACCCTTACCCTAGGCGTAACCCTAACCCCTCACTGGTCAATCAGCCTAGGGTTAGGGACGGTCCCAAGGAAAAATGTGCGGAGGCAGCCATGTTGTGGCACTTTTTCGATCCCCTTGGGCTGCCTTTGCCAGCTGAATTGTGTCTGGAGCTCAAGCCTTTCTCATTTAAAAAACCCTAACCCTAGGCGTAACCCTAACCCTAGCCCTAGACAGGTAAATCAGCCTAGGGTTAGGGATGGCACCAAAGAAAAAGCTGTGGAGGCAGCGATGTTGTGGCAATTTTGCGCTCCCCTTGGGATACCTTTTGTAGTTGCAGTGTGCCTGGAGCTCAGGGCTTTCTGGATTAAAAAACCCTTACCCTAGGCGTAACCCTAACCCCTAAACTGGTCAATCAGCCTAGGGTTAGGGACGGTCCCAAGGAAAAATGTGCGGAGGCAGCCATGTTGTGGCACTTTTTCGATCCCCTTGGGCTGCCTTTGCCAGCTGAATTGTGCCTGGAGCTCAAGCCTTTCCCATTTAAAGAACCCTAACCCTAGGCGTAACCCTAACCCTAGCCCTAGACAGGGAAATCAGCCTAGGGGTAGGGATGGCACCAAAGAAAAAGCTGTGGAGGCAGCAATGTTGTGGCACTTTTGCGCTCCCCTTGGGATACCTTTTGCAGTTGCAGTGTGCCTGGAGCTCAGGGCTTTCTGGATTAAAAAACCCTTACCCTAGGCGTAACCATAACCTCTAAACTGGTCAATCACCACAGGGTTAGGGACGGTCCCAAGGAAAAATGTGCGGAGGCAGCCATGTTGTGGCACTTTTTCGATCCCCTTGGGCTGCCTTTGCCAGCTGAATTGTGCCTGGAGCTCAAACCTTTCTCATTTAAAAAACCCTAACCCTAGGCGTAACACTAACCCTAGCCCTAGACAGGTAAATCAGCCTAGGGTTAGGGATGGCACCAAAGGAAAAGCTGTGGAGGCAGCGATGTTGTGGCACTTTTGCGCTCCCCTTGGGATACCTTTTGCAGTTGCAGTGTGCCTGGAGCTCAGGGCTTTCTGGATTAAAAAACCCTTACCCTAGGCGTAACCCTAACCCCTAAACTGGTCAATCAGCCTAGGGTTAGGGACGGTCCCAAGGAAAAATGTGCGGAGGCAGCCATGTTGTGGCACTTTTTCGATCCCCTTGGGATGCCTTTGCCTGCTGAATTGTGTCTGGAGCTCAAGCTTTTCTGATTTAAAAAACCCTAACCCTAGGCGTAACCCTAACCCTAACCCTAGACAGGTAAATCAGCCTAGGGTTAGGGACGGTCCCAAGGAAAAATGTGCGGAGGCAGCCATGTTGTGGCACTTTTTCGATCCCCTTGGGATGCCTTTGCCTGCTGAATTGTGTCTGGAGCTCAAACCTTTCTCATTTAAAAAACCCTAACCCTAGGCGTAACCCTAACCCTAGCCCTAGACAGGTAAATCAGCCTAGGGTTAGGGATGGCACCAAAGAAAAATCTGTGGAGGCAGCGATGTTGTGGCAATTTTGCGCTCCCCTTGGGATACCTTTTGTAGTTGCAGTGTGCCTGGAGCTCAGGGCTTTCTGGATTAAAAAACCCTTACCCTAGGCGTAACCCTAACCCCTAAACTGGTCAATCAGCCTAGGGTTAGGGACGGTCCCAAGGAAAAATGTGCGGAGGCAGCCATGTTGTGGCACTTTTTCGATCCCCTTGGGCTGCCTTTGCCAGCTGAATTGTGCCTGGAGCTCAAGCCTTTCCCATTTAAAGAACCCTAACCCTAGGCGTAACCCTAACCCTAGCCCTAGACAGGGAAATCAGCCTAGGGTTAGGGATGGCACCAAAGAAAAAGCTGTGGAGGCAGCGATGTTGTGGCACACTTGCGCTCACCTTGGGATACCTTTTGCAGTTGCAGTGTGCCTGGAGCTCAGGGCTTTCTGGATTAAAAAACCCTTACCCTAGGCGTAACCCTAACACCTAAACTGCTTATCAGCCTAGGGTTAGGAACGATCCCAAGTAAAAATGTGCGGAGGCAGCCATGTTGTGGCACTTTTTCGATCCCCTTGGGCTGCCTTTGCCTGCTGAATTGTGCCTGGAGCTCAAGCCTTTCTGATTTAAAAAACCCTAACCCTAGGCGTAACCCTAACCCTAGCCCTAGACAGGTAAATCAGCCTAGGGTTAGGGACGGTCCCAAGGAAAAATGTGCGGAGGCAGCCATGTTGTGGCACTTTTTCGATCCCCTTGGGCTGCCTTTGCCAGCTGAATTGTGCCTGGAGCTCAAACCTTTCTCATTTAAAAAACCCTAACCCTAGGCGTAACACTAATCCTAGCCCTAGACAGGTAAATCAGCCTAGGGTTAGGGATGGCACCAAAGAAAAAGCTGTGGAGGCAGCGATGTTGTGGCAATTTTGCGCTCCCCTTGGGATACCTTTTGTAGTTGCAGTGTGCCTGGAGCTCAGGGCTTTCTGGATTAAAAAACCCTTACCCTAGGCGTAACCCTAACCCCTAAACTGGTCAATCAGCCTAGGGTTAGGGACGGTCCCAAGGAAAAATGTGCGGAGGCAGCCATGTTGTGGCACTTTTTCGATCCCCTTGGGCTGCCTTTGCCAGCTGAATTGTGCCTGGAGCTCAAGCCTTTCCCATTTAAAGAACCCTAACCCTAGGCGTAACCCTAACCCTAGCCCTAGACAGGGAAATCAGCCTAGGGTTAGGGATGGCACCAAAGAAAAAGCTGTGGAGGCAGCAATGTTGTTGCACTTTTGCGCTCCCCTTGGGATACCTTTTGCAGTTGCAGTGTGCCTGGAGCTCAGGGCTTTCTGGATTAAAAAACCCTTACCCTAGGCGTAACCATAACCTCTAAACTGGTCAATCACCCCAGGGTTAGGGACGGTCCCAAGGAAAAATGTGCGGAGGCAGCCATGTTGTGGCACTTTTTCGATCCCCTTGGGCTGCCTTTGCCAGCTGAATTGTGCCTGGAGCTCAAACCTTTCTCATTTAAAAAACCCTAACCCTAGGCGTAACACTAACCCTAGCCCTAGACAGGTAAATCAGCCTAGGGTTAGGGATGGCACCAAAGGAAAAGCTGTGGAGGCAGCGATGTTGTGGCACTTTTGCGCTCCCCTTGGGATACCTTTTGCAGTTGCAGTGTGCCTGGAGCTCAGGGCTTTCTGGATTAAAAAACCCTTACCCTAGGCGTAACCCTAACCCCTAAACTGGTCAATCAGCCTAGGGTTAGGGACGGTCCCAAGGAAAAATGTGCGGAGGCAGCCATGTTGTGGCACTTTTTCGATCCCCTTGGGATGCCTTTGCCTGCTGAATTGTGTCTGGAGCTCAAGCTTTTCTGATTTAAAAAACCCTAACCCTAGGCGTAACCCTAACCCTAACCCTAGACAGGTAAATCAGCCTAGGGTTAGGGACGGTCCCAAGGAAAAATGTGCGGAGGCAGCCATGTTGTGGCACTTTTTCGATCCCCTTGGGATGCCTTTGCCTGCTGAATTGTGTCTGGAGCTCAAACCTTTCTCATTTAAAAAACCCTAACCCTAGGCGTAACCCTAACCCTAGCCCTAGACAGGTAAATCAGCCTAGGGTTAGGGATGGCACCAAAGAAAAATCTGTGGAGGCAGCGATGTTGTGGCAATTTTGCGCTCCCCTTGGGATACCTTTTGTAGTTGCAGTGTGCCTGGAGCTCAGGGCTTTCTGGATTAAAAAACCCTTACCCTAGGCGTAACCCTAACCCCTAAACTGGTCAATCAGCCTAGGGTTAGGGACGGTCCCAAGGAAAAATGTGCGGAGGCAGCCATGTTGTGGCACTTTTTCGATCCCCTTGGGCTGCCTTTGCCAGCTGAATTGTGCCTGGAGCTCAAGCCTTTCCCATTTAAAGAACCCTAACCCTAGGCGTAACCCTAACCCTAGCCCTAGACAGGGAAATCAGCCTAGGGTTAGGGATGGCACCAAAGAAAAAGCTGTGGAGGCAGCGATGTTGTGGCACACTTGCGCTCACCTTGGGATACCTTTTGCAGTTGCAGTGTGCCTGGAGCTCAGGGCTTTCTGGATTAAAAAACCCTTACCCTAGGCGTAACCCTAACACCTAAACTGCTTATCAGCCTAGGGTTAGGAACGATCCCAAGTAAAAATGTGCGGAGGCAGCCATGTTGTGGCACTTTTTCGATCCCCTTGGGCTGCCTTTGCCTGCTGAATTGTGCCTGGAGCTCAAGCCTTTCTGATTTAAAAAACCCTAACCCTAGGCGTAACCCTAACCCTAGCCCTAGACAGGTAAATCAGCCTAGGGTTAGGGACGGTCCCAAGGAAAAATGTGCGGAGGCAGCCATGTTGTGGCACTTTTTCGATCCCCTTGGGCTGCCTTTGCCAGCTGAATTGTGCCTGGAGCTCAAACCTTTCTCATTTAAAAAACCCTAACCCTAGGCGTAACACTAATCCTAGCCCTAGACAGGTAAATCAGCCTAGGGTTAGGGATGGCACCAAAGAAAAAGCTGTGGAGGCAGCGATGTTGTGGCAATTTTGCGCTCCCCTTGGGATACCTTTTGTAGTTGCAGTGTGCCTGGAGCTCAGGGCTTTCTGGATTAAAAAACCCTTACCCTAGGCGTAACCCTAACCCCTAAACTGGTCAATCAGCCTAGGGTTAGGGACGGTCCCAAGGAAAAATGTGCGGAGGCAGCCATGTTGTGGCACTTTTTCGATCCCCTTGGGCTGCCTTTGCCAGCTGAATTGTGCCTGGAGCTCAAGCCTTTCCCATTTAAAGAACCCTAACCCTAGGCGTAACCCTAACCCTAGCCCTAGACAGGGAAATCAGCCTAGGGTTAGGGATGGCACCAAAGAAAAAGCTGTGGAGGCAGCAATGTTGTTGCACTTTTGCGCTCCCCTTGGGATACCTTTTGCAGTTGCAGTGTGCCTGGAGCTCAGGGCTTTCTGGATTAAAAAACCCTTACCCTAGGCGTAACCATAACCTCTAAACTGGTCAATCACCCCAGGGTTAGGGACGGTCCCAAGGAAAAATGTGCGGAGGCAGCCATGTTGTGGCACTTTTTCGATCCCCTTGGGCTGCCTTTGCCAGCTGAATTGTGCCTGGAGCTCAAACCTTACTCATTTAAAAAACCCTAACCCTAGGCGTAACACTAACCCTAGCCCTAGACAGGTAAATCAGCCTAGGGTTAGGGATGGCACTAAAGAAAAAGCTGTGGAGACAGCGATGTTGTGGCACTTTTGCGCTCCCCTTGGGATACCTTTTGCAGTTGCAGTGTGCCTGGAGCTCAGGGCTTTCTGGATTAAAAAACCCTTACCCTAGGCGTAACCCTAACCCCTAAACTGGTCAATCAGCCTAGGGTTAGGGACGGTCCCAAGGAAAAATGTGCGGAGGCAGCCATGTTGTGGCACTTTTTCTATCCCCTTGGGATGCCTTTGCCTGCTGAATTGTGTCTGGAGCTCAAGCTTTTCTGATTTAAAAAACCCTAACCCTAGGCGTAACCCTAACCCTAACCCTAGACAGGTAAATCAGCCTAGGGTTAGGGACGGTCCCAAGGAAAAATGTGCGGAGGCAGCCATGTTGTGGCACTTTTTCGATCCCCTTGGGATGCCTTTGCCTGCTGAATTGTTTCTGGAGCTCAAGCTTTTCTGATTTAAAAAACCCTAACCCTAGGCGTAACCCTAACCCTAACCCTAGACAGGTAAATCAGCCTAGGGTTAGGGACGGTCCCAAGGAAAAATGTGCGGAGGCAGCCATGTTGTGGCACTTTTTCGATCCCCTTGGTATGCCTTTGCCTGCTGAATTGTGTCTGGAGCTCAAACCTTTCTCATTTAAAAAACCCTAACCCTAGGCGTAACACTAATCCTAGCCCTAGACAGGTAAATCAGCCTAGGGTTAGGGATGGCACCAAAGAAAAAGCTGTGGAGGCAGCGATGTTGTGGCAATTTTGCGCTCCCCTTGGGATACCTTTTGTAGTTGCAGTGTGCCTGGAGCTCAGGGCTTTCTGGATTAAAAAACCCTTACCCTAGGCGTAACCCTAACCCCTAAACTGGTCAATCAGCCTAGGGTTAGGGACGGTCCCAAGGAAAAATGTGCGGAGGCAGCCATGTTGTGGCACTTTTTCGATCCCCTTGGGCTGCCTTTGCCAGCTGAATTGTGCCTGGAGCTCAAGCCTTTCCCATTTAAAGAACCCTAACCCTAGGCGTAACCCTAACCCTAGCCCTAGACAGGGAAATCAGCCTAGGGTTAGGGATGGCACCAAAGAAAAAGCTGTGGAGGCAGCGATGTTGTGGCACTTTTGCGCTCCCCTTGGGATACCTTTTGCAGTTGCAGTGTGCCTGGAGCTCAGGGCTTTCTGGATTAAAAAACCCTTACCCTAGGCGTAACCATAACCTCTAAACTGGTCAATCACCCCAGGGTTAGGGACGGTCCCAAGGAAAAATGTGCGGAGGCAGCCATGTTGTGGCACTTTTTCGATCCCCTTGGGCTGCCTTTGCCAGCTGAATTGTGTCTGGAGCTCAAGCCTTTCTCATTTAAAGAACCCTAACCCTAGGCGTAACCCTAACCCTAGCCCTAGACAGGTAAATCAGCCTAGGGTTAGGGATGGCACCAAAGAAAAAGCTGTGGAGGCAGCGATGTTGTGGCACACTTGCGCTCACCTTGGGATACCTTTTGCAGTTGCAGTGTGCCTGGAGCTCAGGGCTTTCTGGATTAAAAAACCCTTACCCTAGGCGTAACCCTAACCCCTAAACTGCTTATCAGCCTAGGGTTAGGAACGATCCCAAGGAAAAATGTGCGGAGGCAGCCATGTTGTGGCACTTTTTCGATCCCCTTGGGCTGCCTTTGCCTGCTGAATTGTGTCTGGAGCTCAAGCCTTTCTGATTTAAAAAACCCTAACCCTAGGCGTAACCCTAACCCTAGCCCTAGACAGGTAAATCAGCCTAGGGTTAGGGACGGTCCCAAGGAAAAATGTGCGGAGGCAGCCATGTTGTGGCACTTTTTCGATCCCCTTGGGCTGCCTTTGCCAGCTGAATTGTGCCTGGAGCTCAAACCTTTCTCATTTAAAAAACCCTAACCCTAGGCGTAACACTAACCCTAGCCCTAGACAGGTAAATCAGCCTAGGGTTAGGGATGGCACCAAAGAAAAAGCTGTGGAGACAGCGATGTTGTGGCACTTTTGCGCTCCCCTTGGGATACCTTTTGCAGTTGCAGTGTGCCTGGAGCTCAGGGCTTTCTGGATTAAAAAACCCTTACCCTAGGCGTAACCCTAACCCCTAAACTGGTCAATCATCCCTGGGTTAGGGACGGTCCCAAGGAAAAATGTGCGGAGGCAGCCATGTTGTGGCACTTTTTCGATCCCCTTGGGATGCCTTTGCCTGCTGAATATTGTCTGGAGCTCAAGCTTTTCTGATTTAAAAAACCCTAACCCTAGGCGTAACCCTAACCCTAACCCTAGACAGGTAAATCAGCCTAGGGTTAGGGACGGTCCCAAGGAAAAATGTGCGGAGGCAGCCATGTTGTGGCACTTTTTCGATCCCCTTGGGATGCCTTTGCCTGCTGAATTGTGTCTGGAGCTCAAGCTTTTCTGATTTAAAAAACCCTAACCCTAGGCGTAACCCTAACCCTAACCCTAGACAGGTAAATCAGCCTAGGGTTAGGGATGGCACCAAAGAAAAAGCTGTGGAGGCAGCGATGTTGTGGCACTTTTGCGCTCCCCTTGGGATTCCTTTTGCAGTTGCAGTGTGCCTGGAGCTCAGGGCTTTCTGGATTAAAAAACCCTTACCCTAGGCGTAACCCTAACCCTAACCCTAGACAGGTAAATCAGCCTAGGGTTAGGGACGGTCCCAAGGAAAAATGTGCGGAGGCAGCCATGTTGTGGCACTTTTTCGATCCCCTTGGGATGCCTTTGCCTGCTGAATTGTGTCTGGAGCTCAAACCTTTCTCATTTAAAAAACCCTAACCCTAGGCGTAACACTAACCCTAGCCCTAGACAGGTAAATCAGCCTAGGGTTAGGGATGGCACCAAAGAAAAAGCTGTGGAGGCAGCGATGTTGTGGCAATTTTGCGCTCCCCTTGGGATACCTTTTGTAGTTGCAGTGTGCCTGGAGCTCAGGGCTTTCTGGATTAAAAAACCCTTACCCTAGGCGTAACCCTAACCCCTAAACTGGTCAATCAGCCTAGGGTTAGGGACGGTCCCAAGGAAAAATGTGCGGAGGCAGCCATGTTGTGGCACTTTTTCGATCCCCTTGGGCTGCCTTTGCCAGCTGAATTGTGCCTGGAGCTCAAGCCTTTCCCATTTAAAGAACCCTAACCCTAGGCGTAACCCTAACCCTAGCCCTAGACAGGGAAATCAGCCTAGGGTTAGGGATGGCACCAAAGAAAAAGCTGTGGAGGCAGCGATGTTGTGGCACACTTGCGCTCACCTTGGGATACCTTTTGCAGTTGCAGTGTGCCTGGAGCTCAGGGCTTTCTGGATTAAAAAACCCTTACCCTAGGCGTAACCCTAACCCCTAAACTGCTTATCAGCCTAGGGTTAGGAACGATCCCAAGTAAAAATGTGCGGAGGCAGCCATGTTGTGGCACTTTTTCGATCCCCTTGGGCTGCCTTTGCCTGCTGAATTGTGCCTGGAGCTCAAGCCTTTCTGATTTAAAAAACCCTAACCCTAGGCGTAACCCTAACCCTAGCCCTAGACAGGTAAATCAGCCTAGGGTTAGGGACGGTCCCAAGGAAAAATGTGCGGAGGCAGCCATGTTGTGGCACTTTTTCGATCCCCTTGGGCTGCCTTTGCCAGCTGAATTGTGCCTGGAGCTCAAACCTTTCTCATTTAAAAAACCCTAACCCTAGGCGTAACACTAACCCTAGCCCTAGACAGGTAAATCAGCCTAGGGTTAGGGATGGCACCAAAGAAAAAGCTGTGGAGACAGCGATGTTGTGGCACTTTTGCGCTCCCCTTGGGATACCTTTTGCAGTTGCAGTGTGCCTGGAGCTCAGGGCTTTCTGGATTAAAAAACCCTTACCCTAGGCGTAACCCTAACCCCTAAACTGGTCAATCAGCCTAGGGTTAGGGACGGTCCCAAGGAAAAATGTGCGGAGGCAGCCATGTTGTGGCACTTTTTCGATCCCCTTGGGATGCCTTTGCCTGCTGAATTGTGTCTGGAGCTCAAGCTTTTCTGATTTAAAAAACCCTAACCCTAGGCGTAACCCTAACCCTAACCCTAGACAGGTAAATCAGCCTAGGGTTAGGGACGGTCCCAAGGAAAAATGTGCGGAGGCAGCCATGTTGTGGCACTTTTTCGATCCCCTTGGGATGCCTTTGCCTGCTGAATTGTTTCTGGAGCTCAAGCTTTTCTGATTTAAAAAACCCTAACCCTAGGCGTAACCCTAACCCTAACCCTAGACAGGTAAATCAGCCTAGGGTTAGGGACGGTCCCAAGGAAAAATGTGCGGAGGCAGCCATGTTGTGGCACTTTTTCGATCCCCTTGGGATGCCTTTGCCTGCTGAATTGTGTCTGGAGCTCAAACCTTTCTCATTTAAAAAACCCTAACCCTAGGCGTAACACTAATCCTAGCCCTAGACAGGTAAATCAGCCTAGGGTTAGGGATGGCACCAAAGAAAAAGCTGTGGAGGCAGCGATGTTGTGGCAATTTTGCGCTCCCCTTGGGATACCTTTTGTAGTTGCAGTGTGCCTGGAGCTCAGGGCTTTCTGGATTAAAAAACCCTTACCCTAGGCGTAACCCTAACCCCTAAACTGGTCAATCAGCCTAGGGTTAGGGACGGTCCCAAGGAAAAATGTGCGGAGGCAGCCATGTTGTGGCACTTTTTCGATCCCCTTGGGCTGCCTTTGCCAGCTGAATTGTGCCTGGAGCTCAAGCCTTTCCCATTTAAAGAACCCTAACCCTAGGCGTAACCCTAACCCTAGCCCTAGACAGGGAAATCAGCCTAGGGTTAGGGATGGCACCAAAGAAAAAGCTGTGGAGGCAGCAATGTTGTGGCACTTTTGCGCTCCCCTTGGGATACCTTTTGCAGTTGCAGTGTGCCTGGAGCTCAGGGCTTTCTGGATTAAAAAACCCTTACCCTAGGCGTAACCATAACCTCTAAACTGGTCAATCACCCCAGGGTTAGGGACGGTCCCAAGGAAAAATGTGCGGAGGCAGCCATGTTGTGGCACTTTTTCGATCCCCTTGGGCTGCCTTTGCCAGCTGAATTGTGTCTGGAGCTCAAGCCTTTCTCATTTAAAGAACCCTAACCCTAGGCGTAACCCTAACCCTAGCCCTAGACAGGTAAATCAGCCTAGGGTTAGGGATGGCACCAAAGAAAAAGCTGTGGAGGCAGCGATGTTGTGGCACACTTGCGCTCCCCTTGGGATACCTTTTGCAGTTGCAGTGTGCCTGGAGCTCAGGGCTTTCTGGATTAAAAAACCCTTACCCTAGGCGTAACCCTAACCCCTAAACTGCTTATCAGCCTAGGGTTAGGAACGATCCCAAGGAAAAATGTGCGGAGGCAGCCATGTTGTGGCACTTTTTCGATCCCCTTGGGCTGCCTTTGCCTGCTGAATTGTGTCTGGAGCTCAAGCCTTTCTGATTTAAAAAACCCTAACCCTAGGCGTAACCCTAACCCTAGCCCTAGACAGGTAAATCAGCCTAGGGTTAGGGATGGTCCCAAGGAAAAATGTGCGGAGGCAGCCATGTTGTGGCACTTTTTCGATCCCCTTGGGCTGCCTTTGCCAGCTGAATTGTGCCTGGAGCTCAAACCTTTCTCATTTAAAAAACCCTAACCCTAGGCGTAACACTAACCCTAGCCCTAGACAGGTAAATCAGCCTAGGGTTAGGGATGGCACCAAAGAAAAAGCTGTGGAGACAGCGATGTTGTGGCACTTTTGCGCTCCCCTTGGGATACCTTTTGCAGTTGCAGTGTGCCTGGAGCTCAGGGCTTTCTGGATTAAAAAACCCTTACCCTAGGCGTAACCCTAACCCCTAAACTGGTCAATCAGCCTAGGGTTAGGGACGGTCCCAAGGAAAAATGTGCGGAGGCAGCCATGTTGTGGCACTTTTTCGATCCCCGTGGGATGCCTTTGCCTGCTGAATTGTGTCTGGAGCTCAAGCTTTTCTGATTTAAAAAACCCTAACCCTAGGCGTAACCCTAACCCTAACCCTAGACAGGTAAATCAGCCTAGGGTTAGGGACGGTCCCAAGGAAAAATGTGCGGAGGCAGCCATGTTGTGGCACTTTTTCGATCCCCTTGGGATGCCTTTGCCTGCTGAATTGTGTCTGGAGCTCAAGCTTTTCTGATTTAAAAAACCCTAACCCTAGGCGTAACCCTAACCCTAACCCTAGACAGGTAAATCAGCCTAGGGTTAGGGACGGTCCCAAGGAAAAATGTGCGGAGGCAGCCATGTTGTGGCACTTTTTCGATCCCCTTGGGATGCCTTTGCCTGCTGAATTGTGTCTGGAGCTCAAGCTTTTCTGATTTAAAAAACCCTAACCCTAGGCGTAACACTAACCCTAGCCCTAGACAGGTAAATCAGCCTAGGGTTAGGGATGGCACCAAAGAAAAAGCTGTGGAGGCAGCGATGTTGTGGCAATTTTGCGCTCCCCTTGGGATACCTTTTGTAGTTGCAGTGTGCCTGGAGCTCAGGGCTTTCTGGATTAAAAAACCCTTACCCTAGGCGTAACCCTAACCCCTAAACTGGTCAATCAGCCTAGGGTAAGGGACGGTCCCAAGGAAAAATGTGCGGAGGCAGCCATGTTGTGGCACTTTTTCGATCCCCTTGGGCTGCCTTTGCCAGCTGAATTGTGCCTGGAGCTCAAGCCTTTCCCATTTAAAGAACCCTAACCCTAGGCGTAACCCTAACCCTAGCCCTAGACAGGGAAATCAGCCTAGGGTTAGGGATGGCACCAAAGAAAAAGCTGTGGAGGCAGCGATGTTGTGGCACACTTGCGCTCACCTTGGGATACCTTTTGCAGTTGCAGTGTGCCTGGAGCTCAGGGCTTTCTGGATTAAAAAACCCTTACCCTAGGCGTAACCCTAACCCCTAAACTGCTTATCAGCCTAGGGTTAGGAACGATCCCAAGTAAAAATGTGCGGAGGCAGCCATGTTGTGGCACTTTTTCGATCCCCTTGGGCTGCCTTTGCCTGCTGAATTGTGCCTGGAGCTCAAGCCTTTCTGATTTAAAAAACCCTAACCCTAGGCGTAACCCTAACCCTAGCCCTAGACAGGTAAATCAGCCTAGGGTTAGGGACGGTCCCAAGGAAAAATGTGCGGAGGCAGCCATGTTGTGGCACTTTTTCGATCCCCTTAGGCTGCCTTTGCCAGCTGAATTGTGTCTGGAGCTCAAACCTTTCTCATTTAAAAAACCCTAACCCTAGGCGTAACACTAACCCTAGCCCTAGACAGGTAAATCAGCCTAGGGTTAGGGATGGCACCAAAGAAAAAGCTGTGGAGACAGCGATGTTGTGGCACTTTTGCGCTCCCCTTGGGATACCTTTTGCAGTTGCAGTGTGCCTGGAGCTCAGGGCTTTCTGGATTAAAAAACCCTTACCCTAGGCGTAACCCTAACCCCTAAACTGGTCAATCAGCCTAGGGTTAGGGACGGTCCCAAGGAAAAATGTGCGGAGGCAGCCATGTTGTGGCACTTTTTCGATCCCCTTGGGATGCCTTTGCCTGCTGAATTGTGTCTGGAGCTCAAGCTTTTCTGATTTAAAAAACCCTAACCCTAGGCGTAACCCTAACCCTAACCCTAGACAGGTAAATCAGCCTAGGGTTAGGGACGGTCCCAAGGAAAAATGTGCGGAGGCAGCCATGTTGTGGCACTTTTTCGATCCCCTTGGGATGCCTTTGCCTGCTGAATTGTTTCTGGAGCTCAAGCTTTTCTGATTTAAAAAACCCTAACCCTAGGCGTAACCCTAACCCTAACCCTAGACAGGTAAATCAGCCTAGGGTTAGGGACGGTCTCAAGGAAAAATGTGCGGAGGCAGCCATGTTGTGGCACTTTTTCGATCCCCTTGGGATGCCTTTGCCTGCTGAATTGTGTCTGGAGCTCAAACCTTTCTCATTTAAAAAACCCTAACCCTAGGCGTAACACTAATCCTAGCCCTAGACAGGTAAATCAGCCTAGGGTTAGGGATGGCACCAAAGAAAAAGCTGTGGAGGCAGCGATGTTGTGGCAATTTTGCGCTCCCCTTGGGATACCTTTTGAAGTTGCAGTGTGCCTGGAGCTCAGGGCTTTGTGGATTAAAAAACCCTTACCCTAGGCGTAACCCTAACCCCTAAACTGGTCAATCAGCCTAGGGTTAGGGACGGTCCCAAGGAAAAATGTGCGGAGGCAGCCATGTTGTGGCACTTTTTCGATCCCCTTGGGCTGCCTTTGCCAGCTGAATTGTGCCTGGAGCTCAAGCCTTTCCCATTTAAAGAACCCTAACCCTAGGCGTAACCCTAACCCTAGCCCTAGACAGGGAAATCAGCCTAGGGTTAGGGATGGCACCAAAGAAAAAGCTGTGGAGGCAGCAATGTTGTGGCACTTTTGCGCTCCCCTTGGGATACCTTTTGCAGTTGCAGTGTGCCTGGAGCTCAGGGCTTTCTGGATTAAAAAACCCTTACCCTAGGCGTAACCATAACCTCTAAACTGGTCAATCACCCCAGGGTTAGGGACGGTCCCAAGGAAAAATGTGCGGAGGCAGCCATGTTGTGGCACTTTTTCGATCCCCTTGGGCTGCCTTTGCCAGCTGAATTGTGTCTGGAGCTCAAGCCTTTCTCATTTAAAGAACCCTAACCCTAGGCGTAACCCTAACCCTAGCCCTAGACAGGTAAATCAGCCTAGGGTTAGGGATGGCACCAAAGAAAAAGCTGTGGAGGCAGCGATGTTGTGGCACACTTGCGCTCACCTTGGGATACCTTTTGCAGTTGCAGTGTGCCTGGAGCTCAGGGCTTTCTGGATTAAAAAACCCTTACCCTAGGCGTAACCCTAACCCCTAAACTGCTTATCAGCCTAGGGTTAGGAACGATCCCAAGGAAAAATGTGCGGAGGCAGCCATGTTGTGGCACTTTTTCGATCCCCTTGGGCTGCCTTTGCCTGCTGAATTGTGTCTGGAGCTCAAGCCTTTCTGATTTAAAAAACCCTAACCCTAGGCGTCACCCTAACCCTAGCCCTAGACAGGTAAATCAGCCTAGGGTTAGGGACGGTCCCAAGGAAAAATGTGCGGAGGCAGCCATGTTGTGGCACTTTTTCGATCCCCTTGGGCTGCCTTTGCCAGGTGAATTGTGCCTGGAGCTCAAACCTTTCTCATTTAAAAAACCCTAACCCTAGGCGTAACACTAACCCTAGCCCTAGACAGGTAAATCAGCCTAGGGTTAGGGATGGCACCAAAGAAAAAGCTGTGGAGACAGCGATGTTGTGGCAGTTTTGCGCTCCCCTTGGGATACCTTTTGCAGTTGCAGTGTGCCTGGAGCTCAGGGCTTTCTGGATTAAAAAACCCTTACCCTAGGCGTAACCCTAACCCCTAAACTGGTCAATCATCCCTGGGTTAGGGACGGTCCCAAGGAAAAATGTGCGGAGGCAGCCATGTTGTGGCACTTTTTCGATCCCCTTGGGATGCCTTTGCCTGCTGAATTGTGTCTGGAGCTCAAGCTTTTCTGATTTAAAAAACCCTAACCCTAGGCGTAACCCTAACCCTAACCCTAGACAGGTAAATCAGCCTAGGGTTAGGGACGGTCCCAAGGAAAAATGTGCGGAGGCAGCCATGTTGTGGCACTTTTTCGATCCCCTTGGGATGCCTTTGCCTGCTGAATTGTTTCTGGAGCTCAAGCTTTTCTGATTTAAAAAACCCTAACCCTAGGCGTAACCCTAACCCTAACCCTAGACAGGTAAATCAGCCTAGGGTTAGGGACGGTCCCAAGGAAAAATGTGCGGAGGCAGCCATGTTGTGGCACTTTTTCGATCCCCTTGGGATGCCTTTGCCTGCTGAATTGTGTCTGGAGCTCAAACCTTTCTCATTTAAAAAACCCTAACCCTAGGCGTAACACTAATCCTAGCCCTAGACAGGTAAATCAGCCTAGGGTTAGGGATGGCACCAAAGAAAAAGCTGTGGAGGCAGCGATGTTGTGGCAATTTTGCGCTCCCCTTGGGATACCTTTTGTAGTTGCAGTGTGCCTGGAGCTCAGGGCTTTCTGGATTAAAAAACCCTTACCCTAGGCGTAACCCTAACCCCTAAACTGGTCAATCAGCCTAGGGTTAGGGACGGTCCCAAGGAAAAATGTGCGGAGGCAGCCATGTTGTGGCACTTTTTCGATCCCCTTGGGCTGCCTTTGCCAGCTGAATTGTGCCTGGAGCTCAAGCCTTTCCCATTTAAAGAACCCTAACCCTAGGCGTAACCCTAACCCTAGCCCTAGACAGGGAAATCAGCCTAGGGTTAGGGATGGCACCAAAGAAAAAGCTGTGGAGGCAGCAATGTTGTTGCACTTTTGCGCTCCCCTTGGGATACCTTTTGCAGTTGCAGTGTGCCTGGAGCTCAGGGCTTTCTGGATTAAAAAACCCTTACCCTAGGCGTAACCATAACCTCTAAACTGGTCAATCACCCCAGGGTTAGGGACGGTCCCAAGGAAAAATGTGCGGAGGCAGCCATGTTGTGGCACTTTTTCGATCCCCTTGGGCTGCCTTTGCCAGCTGAATTGTGCCTGGAGCTCAAACCTTTCTCATTTAAAAAACCCTAACCCTAGGCGTAACACTAACCCTAGCCCTAGACAGGTAAATCAGCCTAGGGTTAGGGATGGCACCAAAGAAAAAGCTGTGGAGACAGCGATGTTGTGGCACTTTTGCGCTCCCCTTGGGATACCTTTTGCAGTTGCAGTGTGCCTGGAGCTCAGGGCTTTCTGGATTAAAAAACCCTTACCCTAGGCGTAACCCTAACCCCTAAACTGGTCAATCAGCCTAGGGTTAGGGACGGTCCCAAGGAAAAATGTGCGGAGGCAGCCATGTTGTGGCACTTTTTCGATCCCCTTGGGATGCCTTTGCCTGCTGAATTGTGTCTGGAGCTCAAGCTTTTCTGATTTAAAAAACCCTAACCCTAGGCGTAACCCTAACCCTAACCCTAGACAGGTAAATCAGCCTAGGGTTAGGGACGGTCCCAAGGAAAAATGTGCGGAGGCAGCCATGTTGTGGCACTTTTTCGATCCCCTTGGGATGCCTTTGCCTGCTGAATTGTTTCTGGAGCTCAAGCTTTTCTGATTTAAAAAACCCTAACCCTAGGCGTAACCCTAACCCTAACCCTAGACAGGTAAATCAGCCTAGGGTTAGGGACGGTCCCAAGGAAAAATGTGCGGAGGCAGCCATGTTGTGGCACTTTTTCGATCCCCTTGGGATGCCTTTGCCTGCTGAATTGTGTCTGGAGCTCAAACCTTTCTCATTTAAAAAACCCTAACCCTAGGCGTAACACTAATCCTAGCCCTAGACAGGTAAATCAGCCTAGGGTTAGGGATGGCACCAAAGAAAAAGCTGTGGAGGCAGCGATGTTGTGGCAATTTTGCGCTCCCCTTGGGATACCTTTTGTAGTTGCAGTGTGCCTGGAGCTCAGGGCTTTCTGGATTAAAAAACCCTTACCCTAGGCGTAACCCTAACCCCTAAACTGGTCAATCAGCCTAGGGTTAGGGACGGTCCCAAGGAAAAATGTGCGGAGGCAGCCATGTTGTGGCACTTTTTCGATCCCCTTGGGCTGCCTTTGCCAGCTGAATTGTGCCTGGAGCTCAAGCCTTTCCCATTTAAAGAACCCTAACCCTAGGCGTAACCCTAACCCTAGCCCTAGACAGGGAAATCAGCCTAGGGTTAGGGATGGCACCAAAGAAAAAGCTGTGGAGGCAGCAATGTTGTGGCACTTTTGCGCTCCCCTTGGGATACCTTTTGCAGTTGCAGTGTGCCTGGAGCTCAGGGCTTTCTGGATTAAAAAACCCTTACCCTAGGCGTAACCATAACCTCTAAACTGGTCAATCACCCCAGGGTTAGGGACGGTCCCAAGGAAAAATGTGCGGAGGCAGCCATGTTGTGGCACTTTTTCGATCCCCTTGGGCTGCCTTTGCCAGCTGAATTGTGTCTGGAGCTCAAGCCTTTCTCATTTAAAGAACCCTAACCCTAGGCGTAACCCTAACCCTAGCCCTAGACAGGTAAATCAGCCTAGGGTTAGGGATGGCACCAAAGAAAAAGCTGTGGAGGCAGCGATGTTGTGGCACACTTGCGCTCACCTTGGGATACCTTTTGCAGTTGCAGTGTGCCTGGAGCTCAGGGCTTTCTGGATTAAAAAACCCTTACCCTAGGCGTAACCCTACCCCTAAACTGCTTATCAGCCTAGGGTTAGGAACGATCCCAAGGAAAAATGTGCGGAGGCAGCCATGTTGTGGCACTTTTTCGATCCCCTTGGGCTGCTATTGCCTGCTGAATTGTGTCTGGAGCTCAAGCCTTTCTGATTTAAAAAACCCTAACCCTAGGCGTAACCCTAACCCTAGCCCTAGACAGGTAAATCAGCCTAGGGTTAGGGACGGTCCCAAGGAAAAATGTGCGGAGGCAGCCATGTTGTGGCACTTTTTCGATCCCCTTGGGCTGCCTTTGCCAGCTGAATTGTGCCTGGAGCTCAAACCTTTCTCATTTAAAAAACCCTAACCCTAGGCGTAACCCTAACCCTAGCCCTAGACAGGTAAATCAGCCTAGGGTTAGGGATGGCACCAAAGAAAAAGCTGTGGAGACAGCGATGTTGTGGCACTTTTGCGCTCCCCTTGGGATACCTTTTGCAGTTGCAGTGTGCCTGGAGCTCAGGGCTTTCTGGATTAAAAAACCCTTACCCTAGGCGTAACCCTAACCCCTAAACTGGTCAATCAGCCTAGGGTTAGGGACGGTCCCAAGGAAAAATGTGCGGAGGCAGCCATGTTGTGGCACTTTTTCGATCCCCTTGGGATGCCTTTGCCTGCTGAATTGTGTCTGGAGCTCAAGCTTTTCTGATTTAAAAAACCCTAACCCTAGGCGTAACCCTAACCCTAACCCTAGACAGGTAAATCAGCCTAGGGTTAGGGACGGTCCCAAGGAAAAATGTGCGGAGGCAGCCATGTTGTGGCACTTTTTCGATCCCCTTGGGATGCCTTTGCCTGCTGAATTGTGTCTGGAGCTCAAGCTTTTCTGATTTAAAAAACCCTAACCCCCTTGGGATGCCTTTGCCTGCTGGATTGTGCTGATCGCAAGCTTTTTCGAGTTAAAAATATCTCCATAACCCTAGGCGTATCCCTAAACCCTAACCCGTACAGTTAATCAGCCGAGTAGGTCGTCCCAAGGAATATGGGCGACACCTGTGTGTTGCACTTTTTCGATCCCCTTGGATGCCTTGCCTCATAAGTGTGCTGGAGCTCAAGCCTTTCTCATTATAGATCCCTAACCCTAGCGTAACCCTAACCCTAGCCCTAACAGTAGATCACCGAGTTAGGGATGCACCAAAGAAAAAGCTGTGGAGGCAGCGATGTTGTGCACACTTGCGCTCCCCTTGGATACCTTTTGCATTGCAGTGTGCCTGGAGCTCAGGCTTTCTGGATTAAAAAACCCGTACCCTAGCGTAACCCTAACCCCTAAACTGGTCAATCAGCCTAGGTGAGGACGGTCCCAAGGAAAAATGTGCGAGGCAGCCATGTTGTGGCACTTTTTCGATCCCCTTGGGATGCCTTTGCCTGCTGAATTGTGGTCTGGAGCTCAAGCTTTTCTGATTTAAAAAACCCTAACCCTAGGCGTAACCCTAACCCTAACCCTAGACAGGTAAATCAGCCTAGGGTTAGACGGTCCCAAGGAAAAATGTGCGGCAGCATGTTGTGGCACTTTTTCGATCCCCTTGGATGCCTTTGCCTGCTGAATTGTTTCTGGAGCTCAAGCTTTCTGATTTAAAATAACCCTAACCCTAGGCGTAACCCTAACCCTAACCCTAGACAGGTAAATCAGACTAGGGTTAGGGACGGTCCCAAGGAAAAATGTGCGGAGGCAGCATGTTGTGGCACTTTTTCGTCCCCTTGGGATGCCTTTGCCGTGGAATTGTGTCTGGAGCTCAACCTTTCTCATTTAAAAAACCCTAACCCTAGGCGTAACACTAATCCTAGCCCTAGACAGGTAAATCAGCCTAGGGTTAGGGATGGCACCAAAGAAAAAGCTGGAGCAGCGATGTTGTGGCAATTTTGCGCTCCCCTTGGGATACCTTTTGTAGTTGCAGTGTGCCTGAGCTCAGGCTTTCTGGATTAAAAAACCCTTACCCTAGGCGTAACCCTAACCCCTAAACTGTCAATCATCCCTGGGTTAGGACGTCCAAGGAAAAAGTGCGGAGGCAGCCTGTTGTGGCACTTTTTCGATCCCCTTGGGCTGCCTTTGCCAGCTGAATTGTGCCTGGAGCTCAAGCCTTTCCCATTTAAAGAACCCTAACCCTAGCGTAACCCTAACCCTAGCCCTAGACAGGGAAATCAGCCTAGGGTTAGGGATGGCACCAAAGAAAAAGCTGTGGAGGCAGCAATGTTGTGGCACTTTTGCGCTCCCCTTGGATACCTTTTGCAGTTGCAGTGTGCCTGGAGCTCAGGGCTTTCTGGATTAAAAAACCCTTACCCTAGCGGTAACCATAACCTCTAAACTGGTCAATCACCCCAGGGTTAGGGACGGTCCCAAGGAAAAATGTGCGGAGGCAGCCATGTTGTGGCACTTTTTCGATCCCCTTGGGCTGCCTTTGCCAGCTGAATTGTGTCTGGAGCTCAAGCCTTTCTCATTTAAAGAACCCTAACCCTAGGCGTAACCCTAACCCTAGCCCTAGACAGGTAAATCAGCCTAGGGTTAGGGATGGCACCAAAGAAAAAGCTGTGGAGGCAGCGATGTTGTGGCACACTTGCGCTCACCTTGGGATACCTTTTGCAGTTGCAGTGTGCCTGGAGCTCAGGCTTTCTGGATTAAAAAACCCTTACCCTAGGCGAACCCTAACCCCTAAACTGCTTATCAGCCTAGGGTTAGGACGATCCCAAGGAAAAATGTGCGGAGGCAGCCATGTTGTGGCACTTTTTCGATCCCCTTGGGCTGCCTTTGCCTGCTGAATTGTGTCTGGAGCTCAAGCCTTTCTGATTTAAAAAACCCTAACCCTAGGCGTAACCCTAACCCTAGCCCTAGACAGGTAAATCAGCCTAGGGTTAGGACGGTCCCAAGGAAAAATGTGCGGAGGCAGCCTGTTGTGGCACTTTTTCGATCCCCTTGGGCTGCCTTTGCCAGCTGAATTGTGCCTGGAGCTCAAACCTTTCTCATTTAAAAAACCCTAACCCTAGGCGTAACCCTAACCCTAGCCCTAGACAGGTAAATCAGCCTAGGGTTAGGGATGGCACCAAAGAAAAAGCTGTGGAGGCAGCGATGTTGTGGCACTTTTGCGCTCCCCTTGGGATTCCTTTTGCAGTTGCAGTGTGCCTGGAGCTCAGGCTTTCTGGATTAAAAAACCTTACCCTAGGCGTAACCCTAACCCCTAAACTGCTTATCAGCCTAGGGTTAGGAACGATCCCAAGTAAAAATTGCGGAGGCACGCATGTTGTGGCACTTTTTCGATCCCCTTGGGATGCCTTTGCCTGCTGAATTGTTTCTGGAGCTCAAGCTTTTCTGATTTAAAAAACCCTAACCCTAGGCGTACCCTAACCCTAACCCTAGACAGGTAAATCAGCCTAGGGTTAGGGACGGTCCCAAGGAAAAATGTGCGGAGGCAGCCATGTTGTGGCACTTTTTCGATCCCTTGGGATGCCTTTGCCTGCTGAATTGTGTCTGGAGCTCAAACCTTTCTCATTTAAAAAAACCCTAACCCTAGGCGTAACACTAATCCTAGCCCTAGACAGGTAAATCAGCCTAGGGTTAGGATGGCACGAAAGAAAAAGCTGTGGAGGCAGCGATGTTGTGGCAATTTTGCGCTCCCCCTTGGGATACCTTTTGTAGTTGCAGTGTGCCTGGAGCTCAGGGCTTTCTGGATTAAAAAAACCCTTACCCTAGGCGTAACCCTAACCCCTAAACTGGTCAATCATCCCTGGGTTAGGGACGGTCCCAAGGAAAAATGTGCGGAGGCAGCCATGTTGTGGCACTTTTTCGATCCCCTGGCTGCCTTTGCCAGCTGAATTGTGCCTGGAGCTCAAGCCTTTCCCATTTAAAGAACCCTAACCCTAGGCGTAACCCTAACCCTAGCCCTAGACAGGGAAATCAGCCTAGGGTTAGGGATGGCACCAAGAAAAAGCTGTGGAGGCAGCAATGTTGTGGCACTTTTGCGCTCCCCTTGGGATACCTTTTGCAGTTGCAGTGTGCCTGGAGCTCAGGGCTTTCTGGATTAAAAAACCCTTACCCTAGCGTAACCATAACCTCTAAACTGGTCAATCACCCCAGGGTTAGGGACGGTCCCAAGGAAAAATGTGCGGAGGCAGCCATGTTGTGGCACTTTTTCGATCCCCTTGGGCTGCCTTTGCCAGCTGAATTGTGTCTGGAGCTCAAGCCTTTCTCATTTAAAGAACCCTAACCCTAGGCGTAACCCTAACCCTAGCCCTAGACAGGTAAATCAGCCTAGGGTTAGGGATGGCACCAAAGAAAAAGCTGTGGAGGCAGCGATGTTGTGGCACACTTGCGCTCACCTTGGGATACCTTTTGCAGTTGCAGTGTGCCTGGAGCTCAGGGCTTTCTGGATTAAAAAACCCTTACCCTAGGCGTAACCCTAACCCCTAAACTGCTTATCAGCCTAGGGTTAGGAACGATCCCAAGGAAAAATGTGCGGAGGCAGCCATGTTGTGGCACTTTTTCGATCCCCTTGGGCTGCCTTTGCCTGCTGAATTGTGTCTGGAGCTCAAGCCTTTCTGATTTAAAAAACCCTAACCCTAGGCGTAACCCTAACCCTAGCCCTAGACAGGTAAATCAGCCTAGGGTTAGGGACGGTCCCAAGGAAAAATGTGCGGAGGCAGCCATGTTGTGGCACTTTTTCGATCCCCTTGGGCTGCCTTTGCCAGCTGAATTGTGCCTGGAGCTCAAACCTTTCTCATTTAAAAAACCCTAACCCTAGGCGTAACCCTAACCCTAGCCCTAGACAGGTAAATCAGCCTAGGGTTAGGGATGGCACCAAAGAAAAAGCTGTGGAGGCAGCGATGTTGTGGCACTTTTGCGCTCCCCTTGGGATTCCTTTTGCAGTTGCAGTGTGCCTGGAGCTCAGGGCTTTCTGGATTAAAAAACCCTTACCCTAGGCGTAACCCTAACCCCTAAACTGCTTATCAGCCTAGGGTTAGGAACGATCCCAAGTAAAAATGTGCGGAGGCAGCCATGTTGAGGCACTTTTTCGATCCCCTTGGGCTGCCTTTGCCTGCTGAATTGTGCCTGGAGCTCAAGCCTTTCTGATTTAAAAAACCCTAACCCTAGGCGTAACCCTAACCCTAGCCCTAGACAGGTAAATCAGCCTAGGGTTAGGGACGGTCCCAAGGAAAAATGTGCGGAGGCAGCCATGTTGTGGCACTTTTTCGATCCCCTTGGGCTGCCTTTGCCAGCTGAATTGTGCCTGGAGCTCAAACCTTTCTCATTTAAAAAACCCTAACCCTAGGCGTAACACTAACCCTAGCCCTAGACAGGTAAATCAGCCTAGGGTTAGGGATGGCACCAAAGAAAAAGCTGTGGAGGCAGCGATGTTGTGGCACACTTGCGCTCCCCTTGGGATACCTTTTGCAGTTGCAGTGTGCCTGGAGCTCAGGGCTTTCTGGATTAAAAAACCCTTACCCTAGGCGTAACCCTAACCCCTAAACTGCTTATCAGCCTAGGGTTAGGAACGATCCCAAGGAAAAATGTGCGGAGGCAGCCATGTTGTGGCACTTTTTCGATCCCCTTGGGCTGCCTTTGCCTGCTGAATTGTCTCTGGAGCTCAAGCCTTTCTGATTTAAAAAACCCTAACCCTAGGCGTAACCCTAACCCTAGCCCTAGACAGGTAAATCAGCCTAGGGTTAGGGACGGGTCCCAAGGAAAAATGTGCGGAGGCAGCCATGTTGTGGCACTTTTTCGATCCCCTTGGGCTGCCTTTGCCAGCTGAATTGTGCCTGGAGCTCAAACCTTTCTGATTTAAAAAACCCTAACCCTAGGCGTAACACTAACCCTAGCCCTAGACAGGTAAATCAGCCTAGGGTTAGGGATGGCACCAAAGAAAAAGCTGTGGAGACAGCGATGTTGTGGCACTTTTGCGCTCCCCTTGGGATACCTTTTGCAGTTGCAGTGTGCCTGGAGCTCAGGGCTTTCTGGATTAAAAAACCCTTACTCTAGGCGTAACCCTAACCCCTAAACTGGTCAATCAGCCTAGGGTTAGGGACGGTCCCAAGGAAAAATGTGCGGAGGCAGCCATGTTGTGGCACTTTTTCGATCCCCTTGGGATGCCTTTGCCTGCTGAATTGTGTCTGGAGCTCAAGCTTTTCTGATTTAAAAAACCCTAACCCTAGGCGTAACCCTAACCCTAACCCTAGACAGGTAAATCAGCCTAGGGTTAGGGACGGTCCCAAGGAAAAATGTGCGGAGGCAGCCATGTTGTGGCACTTTTTCGATCCCCTTGGGCTGCCTTTGCCAGCTGAATTGTGTCTGGAGCTCAAGCCTTTCTCATTTAAAGAACCCTAACCCTAGGCGTAACCCTAACCCTAGCCGTAGACAGGTAAATCAGCCTAGGGTTAGGGATGGCACCAAAGAAAAAGCTGTGGAGGCAGCGATGTTGTGGCACTTTTGCGCTCCCCTTGGGATTCCTTTTGCAGTTGCAGTGTGCCTGGAGCTCAGGGCTTTCGGGATTAAAAAACCCTTACCCTAGGCGTAACCCTAACCCCTAAACTGGTCAATCAGCCTAGGGTTAGGGACGGTCCCAAGGAAAAATGTTTGGAGGCAGCCATGTTGTGGCACTTTTTCGATCCCCTTGGGCTGCCTTTGCCAGCTGAATTGTGTCTGGAGCTCAAGCCTTTCTCATTTAAAAAACCCTAACCCTAGGCGTAACCCTAACCCTAGCCGTAGACAGGTAAATCAGCCTAGGGTTAGGGATGGCACCAAAGAAAAAGCTGTGGAGGCAGCGATGTTGTGGCACTTTTGCGCTCCCCTTGGGATACCTTTTGCAGTTGCAGTGTGCCTGGAGCTCAGGGCTTTCTGGATTAAAAAACCCTTACCCTAGGCGTAACCCTAAGCCCTAAACTGGTCAATCATCCCTGGGTTAGGGACGGTTTCAAGGAAAAATGTGCGAAGGCAGCCATGTTGTGCCACTTTTTCGATCCCCTTGGGCTGCCTTTGCCAGCTGAATTGTGTCTGGAGCTCAAGCCTTTCTCATTTAAAGAACCCTAACCCTAGGCGTAACCCTAACCCTAGCCCTAGACAGGTAAATCAGCCTAGGGTTAGGGATGGTACCCAAGAAAAAGCTGTGGCGACAACGATGTTGTGGCACTTTTGCGCTCCCCTTGGGATACCTTTTGCAGTTGCAGTGTGCCTGGAGCTCAGGGCTTTCTGGATTAAAAAACCCTTACCCTAGGCGTAACCCTAACCCCTAAACTGGTCAATCAGCCTAGGGTTAGGGACGGTCCCAAGGAAAAATGTGCGGAGGCAGCCATGTTTTGCCACTTTTTCGATCCCCTTGGGCTGCCTTTGCCAGCTGAATTGTGTCTGGAGGTCAAGCCTTTCTGATTTAAAAAACCCTAACCCTAGGCGTAACCCTAACCCTAGCCCTAGACAGGTAAATCAGCCTAGGGTTAGGGATGGCACCAAAGAAAAAGCTGTGGAGGCAGCGATGTTGTGGCACTTTTGCGCTCCCCTTGGGATACCTTTTGCAGTTGCAGTGTGCCTGGAGCTCAGGGCTTTCTGGATTAAAAAACCCTTACCCTAGGCGTAACCCTAACCCCTAAACTGCTTATCAGCCTAGGGTTAGGAACGATCCCAAGGAAAAATGTGCGGAGGCAGCCATGTTGTGGCACTTTTTCGATCCCCTTGGGCTGCCTTTGCCTGCTGAATTGTGTCTGGAGCTCAAGCCTTTCTGATTTAAAAAACCCTAACCCTAGGCGTAACCCTAACCCTAGCCCTAGACAGGTAAATCAGCCTAGGGTTAGGGACGGTCCCAAGGAAAAATGTGCGGAGGCAGCCATGTTGTGGCACTTTTTCGATCCCCTTGGGCTGCCTTTGCCAGCTGAATTGTGCCTGGAGCTCAAACCTTTCTCATTTAAAAAACCCTAACCCTAGGCGTAACCCTAACCCTAGCCCTAGACAGGTAAATCAGCCTAGGGTTAGGGATGGCACCATAGAAAAAGCGGTGGAGGCAGCGATGTTGTGGCACTTTTGCGCTCCCCTTGGGATTCCTTTTGCAGTTGCAGTGTGCCTGGAGCTCAGGGCTTTCTGGATTAAAAAACCCTTACCCTAGGCGTAACCCTAACCCCTAAACTGCTTATCAGCCTAGGGTTAGGAACGATCCCAAGTAAAAATGTGCGGAGGCAGCCATGTTGAGGCACTTTTTCGATCCCCTTGGGCTGCCTTTGCCTGCTGAATTGTGCCTGGAGCTCAAGCCTTTCTGATTTAAAAAACCCTAACCCTAGGCGTAACCCTAACCCTAGCCCTAGACAGGTAAATCAGCCTAGGGTTAGGGACGGTCCCAAGGAAAAATGTGCGGAGGCAGCCATGTTGTGGCACTTTTTCGATCCCCTTGGGCTGCCTTTGCCAGCTGAATTGTGCCTGGAGCTCAAACCTTTCTCATTTAAAAAACCCTAACCCTAGGCGTAACACTAACCCTAGCCCTAGACAGGTAAATCAGCCTAGGGTTAGGGATGGCACCAAAGAAAAAGCTGTGGAGGCAGCGATGTTGTGGCACACTTGCGCTCCCCTTGGGATACCTTTTGCAGTTGCAGTGTGCCTGGAGCTCAGGGCTTTCTGGATTAAAAAACCCTTACCCTAGGCGTAACCCTAACCCCTAAACTGCTTATCAGCCTAGGGTTAGGAACGATCCCAAGGAAAAATGTGCGGAGGCAGCCATGTTGTGGCACTTTTTCGATCCCCTTGGGCTGCCTTTGCCTGCTGAATTGTGTCTGGAGCTCAAGCCTTTCTGATTTAAAAAACCCTAACCCTAGGCGTAACCCTAACCCTAGCCCTAGACAGGTAAATCAGCCTAGGGTTAGGGACGGTCCCAAGGAAAAATGTGCGGAGGCAGCCATGTTGTGGCACTTTTTCGATCCCCTTGGGCTGCCTTTGCCAGCTGAATTGTGCCTGGAGCTCAAACCTTTCTGATTTAAAAAACCCTAACCCTAGGCGTAACACTAACCCTAGCCCTAGACAGGTAAATCAGCCTAGGGTTAGGGATGGCACCAAAGAAAAAGCTGTGGAGACAGCGATGTTGTGGCACTTTTGCGCTCCCCTTGGGATACCTTTTGCAGTTGCAGTGTGCCTGGAGCTCAGGGCTTTCTGGATTAAAAAACCCTTACCCTAGGCGTAACCCTAACCCCTAAACTGGTCAATCAGCCTAGGGTTAGGGACGGTCCCAAGGAAAAATGTGCGGAGGCAGCCATGTTGTGGCACTTTTTCGATCCCCTTGGGATGCCTTTGCCTGCTGAATTGTGTCTGGAGCTCAAGCTTTTCTGATTTAAAAAACCCTAACCCTAGGCGTAACCCTAACCCTAACCCTAGACAGGTAAATCAGCCTAGGGTTAGGGACGGTCCCAAGGAAAAATGTGCGGAGGCAGCCATGTTGTGGCACTTTTTCGATCCCCTTGGGCTGCCTTTGCCAGCTGAATTGTGTCTGGAGCTCAAGCCTTTCTCATTTAAAGAACCCTAACCCTAGGCGTAACCCTAACCCTAGCCGTAGACAGGTAAATCAGCCTAGGGTTAGGGATGGCACCAAAGAAAAAGCTGTGGAGGCAGCGATGTTGTGGCACTTTTGCGCTCCCCTTGGGATTCCTTTTGCAGTTGCAGTGTGCCTGGAGCTCAGGGCTTTCGGGATTAAAAAACCCTTACCCTAGGCGTAACCCTAACCCCTAAACTGGTCAATCAGCCTAGGGTTAGGGACGGTCCCAAGGAAAAATGTTTGGAGGCAGCCATGTTGTGGCACTTTTTCGATCCCCTTGGGCTGCCTTTGCCAGCTGAATTGTGTCTGGAGCTCAAGCCTTTCTCATTTAAAAAACCCTAACCCTAGGCGTAACCCTAACCCTAGCCGTAGACAGGTAAATCAGCCTAGGGTTAGGGATGGCACCAAAGAAAAAGCTGTGGAGGCAGCGATGTTGTGGCACTTTTGCGCTCCCCTTGGGATACCTTTTGCAGTTGCAGTGTGCCTGGAGCTCAGGGCTTTCTGGATTAAAAAACCCTTACCCTAGGCGTAACCCTAAGCCCTAAACTGGTCAATCATCCCTGGGTTAGGGACGGTTTCAAGGAAAAATGTGCGAAGGCAGCCATGTTGTGCCACTTTTTCGATCCCCTTGGGCTGCCTTTGCCAGCTGAATTGTGTCTGGAGCTCAAGCCTTTCTCATTTAAAGAACCCTAACCCTAGGCGTAACCCTAACCCTAGCCCTAGGCAGGTAAATCAGCCTAGGGTTAGGGATGGTACCCAAGAAAAAGCTGTGGCGACAACGATGTTGTGGCACTTTTGCGCTCCCCTTGGGATACCTTTTGCAGTTGCAGTGTGCCTGGAGCTCAGGGCTTTCTGGATTAAAAAACCCTTACCCTAGGCGTAACCCTAACCCCTAAACTGGTCAATCAGCCTAGGGTTAGGGACGGTCCCAAGGAAAAATGTGCGGAGGCAGCCATGTTTTGCCACTTTTTCGATCCCCTTGGGCTGCCTTTGCCAGCTGAATTGTGTCTGGAGGTCAAGCCTTTCTGATTTAAAAAACCCTAACCCTAGGCGTAACCCTAACCCTAGCCCTAGACAGGTAAATCAGCCTAGGGTTAGGGATGACACCAAAGAAAAAGCTGTGGAGGCAGCGATGTTGTGGCACTTTTGCGCTCCCCTTGGGATACCTTTTGCAGTTGCAGTGTGCCTGGAGCTCAGGGCTTTCTGGATTAAAAAACCCTTACCCTAGGCGTAACCCTAAACCTAACCCTAGACAGGTAAATCAGCCTAGGGTTAGGGACGGTCCCAAGGAAAAATGTGCGGAGGCAGCCATGTTGTGGCACTTTTTCGATCCCCTTGGGATGCCTTTGCCTGCTGAATTGTTTCTGGAGCTCAAGCTTTTCTGATTTAAAAAACCCTAACCCTAGGCGTAACCCTAACCCTAACCCTAGACAGGTAAATCAGCCTAGGGTTAGGGACGGTCCCAAGGAAAAATGTGCGGAGGCAGCCATGTTGTGGCACTTTTTCGATCCCCTTGGGATGCCTTTGCCTGCTGAATTGTGTCTGGAGCTCAAACCTTTCTCATTTAAAAAAACCCTAACCCTAGGCGTAACCCTAACCCTAGCCCTAGACAGGGAAATCAGCCTAGGGTTAGGGATGGCACCAAAGAAAAAGCTGTGGAGGCAGCGATGTTGTGGCAATTTTGCGCTCCCCTTGGGATACCTTTTGTAGTTGCAGTGTGCCTGGAGCTCAGGGCTTTCTGGATTAAAAAACCCTTACCCTAGGCGTAACCCTAACCCCTAAACTGGTCAATCAGCCTAGGGTTAGGGACGGTCCCAAGGAAAAATGTGCGGAGGCAGCCATGTTGTGGCACTTTTTCGATCCCCTTGGGCTGCCTTTGCCAGCTGAATTGTGCCTGGAGCTCAAGCCTTTCCCATTTAAAGGACCCTAACCCTAGGCGTAACCCTAACCCTAGCCCTAGACAGGGAAATCAGCCTAGGGTTAGGGATGGCACCAAAGAAAAAGCTGTGGAGGCAGAAATGTTGTTGCACTTTTGCGCTCCCCTTGGGATACCTTTTGCAGTTGCAGTGTGCCTGGAGCTCAGGGCTTTCTGGATTAAAAAACCCTTACCCTAGGCGTAACCATAACCTCTAAACTGGTCAATCACCCCAGGGTTAGGGACGGTCCCAAGGAAAAATGTGCGGAGGCAGCCATGTTGTGGCACTTTTTCGATCCCCTTGGGCTGCCTTTGCCAGCTGAATTGTGCCTGGAGCTCAAACCTTTCTCATTTAAAAAACCCTAACCCTAGGCGTAACACTAACCCTAGCCCTAGACAGGTAAATCAGCCTAGGGTTAGGGATGGCACCAAAGAAAAAGCTGTGGAGACAGCGATGTTGTGGCACTTTTGCGCTCCCCTTGGGATACCTTTTGCAGTTGCAGTGTGCCTGGAGCTCAGGGCTTTCTGGATTAAAAAACCCTTACCCTAGGCGTAACCCTAACCCCTAAACTGGTCAATCAGCCTAGGGTTAGGGACGGTCCCAAGGAAAAATGTGCGGAGGCAGCCATGTTGTGGCACTTTTTCGATCCCCTTGGGATGCCTTTGCCTGCTGAATTGTGTCTGGAGCTCAAGCTTTTCTGATTTAAAAAACCCTAACCCTAGGCGTAACCCTAACCCTAACCCTAGACAGATAAATCAGCCTAGGGTTAGGGACGGTCCCAAGGAAAAATGTGCGGAGGCAGCCATGTTGTGGCACTTTTTCGATCCCCTTGGGATGCCTTTGCCTGCTGAATTGTTTCTGGAGCTCAAGCTTTTCTGATTTAAAAAACCCTAACCCTAGGCGTAACCCTAACCCTAACCCTAGACAGGTAAATCAGCCTAGGCTTAGGGACGGTCCCAAGGAAAAATGTGCGGAGGCAGCCATGTTGTGGCACTTTTTCGATCCCCTTGGGATGCCTTTGCCTGCTGAATTGTGTCTGGAGCTCAAACCTTTCTCATTTAAAAAACCCTAACCCTAGGCGTAACACTAATCCTAGCCCTAGACAGGTAAATCAGCCTAGGGTTAGGGATGGCACCAAAGAAAAAGCTGTGGAGGCAGCGATGTTGTGGCAATTTTGCGCTCCCCTTGGGATACCTTTTGTAGTTGCAGTGTGCCTGGAGCTCAGGGCTTTCTGGATTAAAAAACCCTTACCCTAGGCGTAACCCTTACCCCTAAACTGGTCAATCAGCCTAGGGTTAGGGACGGTCCCAAGGAAAAATGTGCGGAGGCAGCCATGTTGTGGCACTTTTTCGATCCCCTTGGGCTGCCTTTGCCAGCTGAATTGTGCCTGGAGCTCAAGCCTTTCCCATTTAAAGAACCCTAACCCTAGGCGTAACCCTAACCCTAGCCCTAGACAGGGAAATCAGCCTAGGGTTAGGGATGGCACCAAAGAAAAAGCTGTGGAGGCAGCAATGTTGTGGCACTTTTGCGCTCCCCTTGGGATACCTTTTGCAGTTGCAGTGTGCCTGGAGCTCAGGGCTTTCTGGATTAAAAAACCCTTACCCTAGGCGTAACCCTAACCCCTAAACTGCTTATCAGCCTAGGGTTAGGAACGATCCCAAGGAAAAATGTGCGGAGGCAGCCATGTTGTGGCACTTTTTCGATCCCCTTGGGCTGCCTTTGCCTGCTGAATTGTGTCTGGAGCTCAAGCCTTTCTGATTTAAAAAACCCTAACCCTAGGCGTAACCCTAACCCTAGCCCTAGACAGGTAAATCAGCCTAGGGTTAGGGACGGTCCCAAGGAATAATGTGCGGAGGCAGCCATGTTGTGGCACTTTTTCGATCCCCTTGGGCTGCCTTTGCCAGCTGAATTGTGCCTGGAGCTCAAACCTTTCTCATTTAAAAAACCCTAACCCTAGGCGTAACCCTAACCCTAGCCCTAGACAGGTAAATCAGCCTAGGGTTAGGGATGGCACCAAAGAAAAAGCTGTGGTGACAGCGATGTTGTGGCACTTTTGCGCTCCCCTTGGGATACCTTTTGCAGTTGCAGTGTGCCTGGAGCTCAGGGCTTTCTGGATTAAAAAACCCTTACCCTAGGCGTAACCCTAACCCCTAAACTGGTCAATCAGCCTAGGGTTAGGGACGGTCCCAAGGAAAAATGTGCGGAGGCAGCCATGTTGTGGCACTTTTTCGATCCCCTTGGGATGCCTTTGCCTGCTGAATTGTGTCTGGAGCTCAAGCTTTTCTGATTTAAAAAACCCTAACCCTAGGCGTAACCCTAACCCTAACCCTAGACAGGTAAATAAGCCTAGGGTTAGGGACGGTCCCAAGGAAAAATGTGCGGAGGCAGCCATGTTGTGGCACTTTTTCGATCCCCTTGGGATGCCTTTGCCTGCTGAATTGTGTCTGGAGCTCAAGCTTTTCTGATTTAAAAAACCCTAACCCTAGGCGTAACCCTAACCCTAACCCTAGACAGGTAAATCAGCCTAGGGTTAGGGACGGTCCCAAGGAAAAATGTGCGGAGGCAGCCATGTTGTGGCACTTTTTCGATCCCCTTGGGATGCCTTTGCCTGCTGAATTGTGTCTGGAGCTCAAGCTTTTCTGATTTAAAAAACCCTAACCCTAGGCGTAACCCTAACCCTAACCCTAGACAGGTAAATCAGCCTAGGGTTAGGGATGGCACCAAAGAAAAAGCTGTGGAGGCAGCGATGTTGTGGCACTTTTGCGCTCCCCTTGGGATTCCTTTTGCAGTTGCAGTGTGCCTGGAGCTCAGGGCTTTCTGGATTAAAAAACCCTTACCCTAGGCGTAACCCTAACCCCTAAACTGCTTATCAGCCTAGGGTTAGGAACGATCCCAAGTAAAAATGTGCGGAGGCAGCCATGTTGTGGCACTTTTTCGATCCCCTTGGGCTGCCTTTGCCTGCTGAATTGTGCCTGGAGCTCAAGCCTTTCTGATTTAAAAAACCCTAACCCTAGGCGTAACCCTAACCCTAGCCCTAGACAGGTAAATCAGCCTAGGGTTAGGGACGGTCCCAAGGAAAAATGTGCGGAGGCAGCCATGTTGTGGCACTTTTTCGATCCCCTTGGGCTGCCTTTGCCAGCTGAATTGTGCCTGGAGCTCAAACCTTTCTCATTTAAAAAACCCTAACCCTAGGCGTAACACTAACCCTAGCCCTAGACAGGTAAATCAGCCTAGGGTTAGGGATGGCACCAAAGAAAAAGCTGTGGAGACAGCGATGTTGTGGCACTTTTGCGCTCCCCTTGGGATACCTTTTGCAGTTGCAGTGTGCCTGGAGCTCAGGGCTTTCTGGATTAAAATACCCTTACCCTAGGCGTAACCCTAACCCCTAAACTGGTCAATCAGCCTAGGGTTAGGGACGGTCCCAAGGAAAAATGTGCGGAGGCAGCCATGTTGTGGCACTTTTTCGATCCCCTTGGGATGCCTTTGCCTGCTGAATATTGTCTGGAGCTCAGCTTTTCTGATTTAAAAAACCCTAACCCTAGGCGTAACCCTAACCCTAACCCTAGACAGGTAAATCAGCCTAGGGTTAGGGACGGTCCCAAGGAAAAATGTGCGGAGGCAGCCATGTTGTGGCACTTTTTCGATCCCCTTGGGATGCCTTTGCCTGCTGAATTGTTTCTGGAGCTCAAGCTTTTCTGATTTAAAAAACCCTAACCCTAGGCGTAACCCTAACCCTAACCCTAGACAGGTAAATCAGCCTAGGGTTAGGGACGGTCCCAAGGAAAAATGTGCGGAGGCAGCCATGTTTGTGGCACTTTTTCGATCCCCTTGGGATGCCTTTGCCTGCTGAATTGTGTCTGGAGCTCAAACCTTTCTCATTTAAAAACCCTAACCCTAGGCGTAACACTAATCCTAGCCCTAGACAGGTAAATCAGCCTAGGGTTAGGGATGGCACCAAAGAAAAAGCTGTGGAGGCAGCGATGTTGTGGCAATTTTGCGCTCCCCTTGGGATAACCTTTTGTAGTTGCAGTGTGCCTGGAGCTCAGGGCTTTCTGGATTAAAAAACCCTTACCCTAGGCGTAACCCTAACCCCTAAACTGGTCAATCAGCCTAGTGTTAGGGACGGTCCCAAGGAAAAATGTGCGGAGGCAGCCATGTTGTGGCACTTTTTCGATCCCCTTGGGCTGCCTTTGCCAGCTGAATTGTGCCTGGAGCTCAAGCCTTTCCCATTTAAAGAACCCTAACCCTAGGCGTAACCCTAACCCTAGCCCTAGACAGGGAAATCAGCCTAGGGTTAGGGATGGCACCAAAGAAAAAGCTGTGGAGGCAGCAATGTTGTGGCACTTTTGCGCTCCCCTTGGGATACCTTTTGCAGTTGCAGTGTGCCTGGAGCTCAGGGCTTTCTGGATTAAAAAACCCTTACCCTAGGCGTAACCATAACCTCTAAACTGGTCAATCACCCCAGGGTTAGGGACGGTCCCAAGGAAAAATGTGCGGAGGCAGCCATGTTGTGGCACTTTTTCGATCCCCTTGGGCTGCCTTTGCCAGCTGAATTGTGTCTGGAGCTCAAGCCTTTCTCATTTAAAGAACCCTAACCCTAGGCGTAACCCTAACCCTAGCCCTAGACAGGTAAATCAGCCTAGGGTTAGGGATGGCACCAAAGAAAAAGCTGTGGAGGCAGCGATGTTGTGGCACACTTGCGCTCCCCTTGGGATACCTTTTGCAGTTGCAGTGTGCCTGGAGCTCAGGGCTTTCTGGATTAAAAAACCCTTACCCTAGGCGTAACCCTAACCCCTAAACTGCTTATCAGCCTAGGGTTAGGAACGATCCCATGGAAAAATGTGCGGAGGCAGCCATGTTGTGGCACTTTTTCGATCCCCTTGGGCTGCCTTTGCCTGCTGAATTGTGTCTGGAGCTCAAGCCTTTCTGATTTAAAAAACCCTAACCCTAGGCGTAACCCTAACCCTAGCCCTAGACAGGTAAATCAGCCTAGGGTTAGGGACGGTCCGAAGGAAAAAATGTGCGGAGGCAGCCATGTTGTGGCACTTTTTCGATCCCCTTGGGCTGCCTTTGCCAGCTGAATTGTGCCTGGAGCTCAAACCTTTCTGATTTAAAAAACCCTAACCCTAGGCGTAACACTAACCCTAGCCCTAGACAGGTAAATCAGCCTAGGGTTAGGGATGGCACCAAAGAAAAAGCTGTGGAGGACAGCGATGTTGTGGCACTTTTGCGCTCCCCCTTGGGATACCTTTTGCAGTTGCAGTGTGCCTGGAGCTCAGGGCTTTCTGGATTAAAAAACCCTTACCCTAGGCGTAACCCTAACCCCTAAACTGGTCAATCAGCCTAGGGTTAGGGACGGTCCCAAGGAAAAATGTACGGAGGCAGCCATGTTGTATCACTTTTTCGATCCCCTTGGGATGCCTTTGCCTGCTGAATTGTGTCTGGAGCTCAAGCTTTTCTGATTTAAAAAACCCTAACCCTAGGCGTAACCCTAACCCTAACCCTAGACAGGTAAATCAGCCTAGGATTAGGGACGGTCCCAAGGAAAAATGTGCGGAGGCAGCCATGTTGTGGCACTTTTTCGATCCCCTTGGGATTCCTTTTGCAGTTGCAGTGTGCCTGGAGCTCAGGGCTTTCTGGATTAAAAAACCCTTACCCTAGGCGTAACCCTAACCCCTAAACTGGTCAATCAGCCTAGGGTTAGGGACGGTCCCAAGGAAAAATGTGCGGAGGCAGCCATGTTGTGGCACTTTTTCGATCCCCTTGGGCTGCCTTTGCCAGCTGAATTGTGTCTGGAGCTCAAGCCTTTCTCATTTAAAGAACCCTAACCCTAGGCGTAACCCTAACCCTAGCCCTAGACAGGTAAATCAGCCTAGGGTTAGGGATGGCACCAAAGAAAAAGCTGTGGAGGCAGCGATGTTGTGGCACTTTTGCGCTCCCCTTGGGATACCTTTTGCAGTTGCAGTGTGCCTGGAGCGCAGGGCTTTCGGGATTAAAAAACCCTTACCCTAGGCGTAACCCTAACCCCTAAACTGGTCAATCAGCCTAGGGTTAGGGACGGTCCCAAGGAAAAATGTTTGGAGGCAGCCATGTTGTGGCACTTTTTCGATCCCCTTGGGCTGCCTTTGCCAGCTGAATTGTGTCTGGAGCTCAAGCCTTTCTCATTTAAAAAACCCTAACCCTAGGCGTAACCCTAACCCTAGCCGTAGACAGGTAAATCAGCCTAGGGTTAGGGATGGCACCAAAGAAAAAGCTGTGGAGGCAGCGATGTTGTGGCACTTTTGCGCTCCCCTTGGGATACCTTTTGCAGTTGCAGTGTGCCTGGAGCTCAGGGCTTTCTGGATTAAAAAACCCTTACCCTAGGCGTAACCCTAACCCCTAAACTGGTCAATCATCCCTGGGTTAGGGACGGTTTCAAGGAAAAATGTGCGAAGGCAGCCATGTTGTGCCACTTTTTCGATCCCCTTGGGCTGCCTTTGCCAGCTGAATTGTGTCTGGAGCTCAAGCCTTTCTCATTTAAAGAACCCTAACCCTAGGCGTAACCCTAACCCTAGCCCTAGACAGGTAAATCAGCCTAGGGTTAGGGATGGTACCCAAGAAAAAGCTGTGGCGACAGCGATGTTGTGGCACTTTTGCGCTCCCCTTGGGATACCTTTTGCAGTTGCAGTGTGCCTGGAGCTCAGGGCTTTCTGGATTAAAAAACCCTTACCCTAGGCGTAACCCTAACCCCTAAACTGGTCAATCAGCCTAGGGTTAGGGACGGTCCCAAGGAAAAATGTGCGGAGGCAGCCATGTTTTGCCACTTTTTCGATCCCCTTGGGCTGCCTTTGCCAGCTGAATTGTGTCTGGAGGTCAAGCCTTTCTGATTTAAAAAACCCTAACCCTAGGCGTAACCCTAACCCTAGCCCTAGACAGGTAAATCAGCCTAGGGTTAGGGATGGCACCAAAGAAAAAGCTGTGGAGGCAGCGATGTTGTGGCACTTTTGCGCTCCCCTTGGGATACCTTTTGCAGTTGCAGTGTGCCTGGAGCTCAGGGCTTTCTGGATTAAAAAACCCTTACCCTAGGCGTAACCCTAACCCCTAAACTGGTCTATCAGCCTAGGGTTAGGGACGGTCCCAAGGAAAAATGTGCGGAGGCAGCCATGTTGTGGCACTTTTTCGATCCCCTTGGGCTGCCTTTGCCTGCTGAATTGTGTCTGGAGCTCAAGCCTTTCTCATTTAAAAAACCCTAACCCTAGGCGTAACCCTAACCCTAGCCCTAGACAGGGAAATCAGCCTAGGGTTAGGGATGGCACCAAAGAAAAAGCTGTGGAGGCAGCGATGTTGTGGCACTTTTGCGCTCCCCTTGGGATACCTTTTGCAGTTGCAGTGTGCCTGGTGCTCAGGGCTTTCTGGATTAAAAAACCCTTACCCTAGGCGTAACCATAACCCCTAAACTGGTCAATCATCCCTGGGTTAGGGACGGTTTCAAGGAAAAATGTGCGAAGGCAGCCATGTTGTGGCACTTTTTCGATCCCCTTGGGCTGCCTTTGCCAGCTGAAGTGTGTCTGGGGCTCAAGCCTTTCTCATTTAAAAAACCCTAACCCTAGGCGTAACCCTAACCCTAGCCCTAGACAGGTAAATCAGCCTAGGGTTAGGGATGGCACCAAAGAAAAAGCTGTGGAGGCAGCGATGTTGTGGCACTTTTGCGCTCCCCTTGGGATACCTTTTGCAGTTGCAGTGTGCCTGGAGCTCAGGGCTTTCTGGATTAAAAAACCCTTACCCTAGGCGTAACCATAACCTCTAAACTGGTCAATCACCCCAGGGTTAGGGACGGTCCCAAGGAAAAATGTGCGGAGGCAGCCATGTTGTGGCACTTTTTCGATCCCCTTGGGCTGCCTTTGCCAGCTGAATTGTGTCTGGAGCTCAAGCCTTTCTGATTTAAAAAACCCTAACCCTAGGCGTAACCCTAACCCTAGCCCTAGACAGGGAAATCAGCCTAGGGTTAGGGATGGCACCAAAGAAAAAGCTGTGGAGGCAGCGATGTTGTGGCACACTTGCGCTCACCTTGGGATACCTTTTGCAGTTGCAGTGTGCCTGGAGCTCAGGGCTTTCTGGATTAAAAAACCCTTACCCTAGGCGTAACCCTAACCCCTAAACTGCTTATCAGCCTAGGGTTAGGAACGATCCCAAGGAAAAATGTGCGGAGGCAGCCATGTTGTGGCACTTTTTCGATCCCCTTGGGCTGCCTTTGCCAGCTGAATTGTGTCTGGAGCTCAAGCCTTTCTCATTTAAAGAACCCTAACCCTAGGCGTAACCCTAACCCTAGCCCTAGACAGGTAAATCAGCCTAGGGTTAGGGATGGCACCAAAGAAAAAGCTGTGGAGGCAGCGATGTTGTGGCAATTTTGCGCTCCCCTTGGGATACCTTTTGTAGTTGCAGTGTGCCTGGAGCTCAGGGCTTTCTGGATTAAAAAACCCTTACCCTAGGCGTAACCCTAACCCCTAAACTGGTCAATCAGCCTAGGGTTAGGGACGGTCCCAAGGAAAAATGTGCGGAGGCAGCCATGTTGTGGCACTTTTTCGATCCCCTTGGGCTGCCTTTGCCAGCTGAATTGTGCCTGGAGCTCAAGCCTTTCCCATTTAAAGAACCCTAACCCTAGGCGTAACCCTAACCCTAGCCCTAGACAGGGAAATCAGCCTAGGGTTAGGGATGGCACCAAAGAAAAAGCTGTGGAGACAGCGATGTTGTGGCACATTTGCGCTCCCCTTGGGATACCTTTTGCAGTTGCAGTGTGCCTGGAGCTCAGGGCTTTCTGGATTAAAAAACCCTTACCCTAGGCGTAACCCTAACCCCTAAACTGGTCAATCAGCCTAGGGTTAGGGACGGTCCCAAGGAAAAATGTGCGGAGGCAGCCATGTTGTGGCACTTTTTCGATCCCCTTGGGATGCCTTTGCCTGCTGAATTGTGTCTGGAGCTCAAGCTTTTCTGATTTAAAAAACCCTAACCCTAGGCGTAACCCTAACCCTAACCCTAGACAGGTAAATCAGCCTAGGGTTAGGGACGGTCCCAAGGAAAAATGTGCGGAGGCAGCCATGTTGTGGCACTTTTTCGATCCCCTTGGGATGCCTTTGCCTGCTGAATTGTGTCTGGAGCTCAAACCTTTCTCATTTAAAAAACCCTAACCCTAGGCGTAACACTAACCCTAGCCCTAGACAGGTAAATCAGCCTAGGTTTAGGGATGGCACCAAAGAAAAAGCTGTGGAGGCAGCGATGTTGTGGCAATTTTGCGCTCCCCTTGGGATACCTTTTGTAGTTGCAGTGTGCCTGGAGCTCAGGGCTTTCTGGATTAAAAAACCCTTACCCTAGGCGTAACCCTAACCCCTAAACTGGTCAATCAGCCTAGGGTTAGGGACGGTCCCAAGGAAAAATGTGCGGAGGCAGCCATGTTGTGCCACTTTTTCGATCCCCTTGGGCTGCCTTTGCCAGCTGAATTGTGCCTGGAGCTCAAGCCTTTCCAATTTAAATAACCCTAACCCTAGGCGTAACCCTAACCCTAGCCCTAGACAGGTAAATCAGCCTAGGGTTAGGGATGGCACCAAAGAAAAAGCTGTGGAGGCAGCGATGTTGTGGCACACTTGCGCTCACCTTGGGATACCTTTTGCAGTTGCAGTGTGCCTGGAGCTCAGGGCTTTCTGGATTAAAAAACCCTTACCCTAGGCGTAACCCTAACCCCTAAACTGCTTATCAGCCTAGGGTTAGGAACGATCCCAAGTAAAAATGTGCGGAGGCAGCCATGTTGTGGCACTTTTTCGATCCCCTTGGGCTGCCTTTGCCTGCTGAATTGTGTCTGGAGCTCAAGCCTTTCTGATTTAAAAAACCCTAACCCTAGGCGTAACCCTAACCATAGCCCTAGACAGGTAAATCAGCCTAGGGTTAGGGACGGTCCCAAGGAAAAATGTGCGGAGGCAGCCATGTTGTGGCACTTTTTCGATCCCCTTGGGCTGCCTTTGCCAGCTGAATTGTGCCTGGAGCTCAAAACTTTCTCATTTAAAAACCCTAACCCTAGGCGTAACACTAACCCTAGCCCTAGACAGGTAAATCAGCCTAGGGTTAGGGATGGCACCAAAGAAAAAGCTGTGGAGACAGCGATGTTGTGGCACTTTTGCGCTCCCCTTTGGGATACCTTTTGCAGTTGCAGTGTGCCTGGAGCTCAGGGCTTTCTGGATTAAAAAACCCTTACCCTAGGCGTAACCCTAACCCCTAAACTGGTCAATCAGCCTAGGGTTAGGGAGGGTCCCAAGGAAAAATGTGCGGAGGCAGCCATGTTGTGGCACTTTTTCGATCCCCTTGGGATGCCTTTGCCTGCTGAATTGTGTCTGGAGCTCAAGCTTTTCTGATTTAAAAAACCCTAACCCTAGGCGTAACCCTAACCCTAACCCTAGACAGGTAAATCAGCCTAGGGTTAGGGACGGTCCCAAGGAAAAATGTGCGGAGGCAGCCATGTTGTGGCACTTTTTCGATCCCCTTGGGATGCCTTTGCCTGCTGAATTGTTTCTGGAGCTCAAGCTTTTCTGATTTAAATAACCCTAACCCTAGGCGTAACCCTAACCCTAACCCTAGACAGGTAAATCAGCCTAGGGTTAGGGACGGTCCCAAGGAAAAATGTGCGGAGGCAGCCATGTTGTGGCACTTTTTCGATCCCCTTGGGATGCCTTTGCCTGCTGAATTGTGTCTGGAGCTCAAACCTTTCTCATTTAAAAAACCCTAACCCTAGGCGTAACACTAACCCTAGCCCTAGACAGGTAAATCAGCCTAGGGTTAGGGATGGCACCAAAGAAAAAGCTGTGGAGGCAGCGATGTTGTGGCAATTTTGCGCTCCCCTTGGGATACCTTTTGTAGTTGCAGTGTGCCTGGAGCTCAGGGCTTTCTGGATTAAAAAACCCTTACCCTAGGCGTAACCCTAACCCCTAAACTGGTCAATCAGCCTAGGGTTAGGGACGGTCCCAAGGAAAAATGTGCGGAGGCAGCCATGTTGTGGCACTTTTTCGATCCCCTTGGGCTGCCTTTGCCAGCTGAATTGTGCCTGGAGCTCAAGCCTTTCCCATTTAAAGAACCCTAACCCTAGGCGTAACCCTAACCCTAGCCCTAGACAGGGAAATCAGCCTAGGGTTAGGGATGGCACCAAAGAAAAAGCTGTGGAGGCAGCAATGTTGTGGCACTTTTGCGCTCCCCTTGGGATACCTTTTGCAGTTGCAGTGTGCCTGGAGCTCAGGGCTTTCTGGATTAAAAAACCCTTACCCTAGGCGTAACCCTAACCCCTAAACTGGTCAATCACCCCAGGGTTAGGGACGGTCCCAAGGAAAAATGTGCGGAGGCAGCCATGTTGTGGCACTTTTTCGATCCCCTTGGGCTGCCTTTGCCAGCTGAATTGTGTCTGGAGCTCAAGCCTTTCTCATTTAAAGAACCCTAACCCTAGGCGTAACCCTAACCCTAGCCCTAGACAGGTAAATCAGCCTAGGGTTAGGGATGGCACCAAAGAAAAAGCTGTGGAGGCAGCGATGTTGTGGCACACTTGCGCTCCCCTTGGGATACCTTTTGCAGTTGCAGTGTGCCTGGAGCTCAGGGCTTTCTGGATTAAAAAACCCTTACCCTAGGCGTAACCCTAACCCCTAAACTGCTTATCAGCCTAGGGTTAGGAACGATCCCAAGGAAAAATGTGCGGAGGCAGCCATGTTGTGGCACTTTTTCGATCCCCTTGGGCTGCCTTTGCCTGCTGAATTGTGTCTGGAGCTCAAGCCTTTCTGATTTAAAAAACCCTAACCCTAGGCGTAACCCTAACCCTAGCCCTAGACAGGTAAATCAACCTAGGGTTAGGGACGGTCCCAAGGAAAAATGTGCGGAGGCAGCCATGTTGTGGCACTTTTTCGATCCCCTTGGGCTGCCTTTGCCAGCTGAATTGTGCCTGGAGCTCAAACCTTTCTCATTTAAAAAACCCTAACCCTAGGCGTAACACTAACCCTAGCCCTAGACAGGTAAATCAGCCTAGGGTTAGGGATGGCACCAAAGAAAAAGCTGTGGAGACAGCGATGTTGTGGCACTTTTGCGCTCCCCTTGGGATACCTTTTGCAGTTGCAGTGTGCCTGGAGCTCAGGGCTTTCTGGATTAAAAAACCCTTACCCTAGGCGTAACCCTAACCCCTAAACTGGTCAATCAGCCTAGGGTTAGGGACGGTCCCAAGGAAAAATGTGCGGAGGCAGCCATGTTGTGGCACTTTTTCGATCCCCTTGGGATGCCTTTGCCTGCTGAATTGTGTCTGGAGCTCAAGCTTTTCTGATTTAAAAAACCCTAACCCTAGGCGTAACCCTAAACCTAACCCTAGACAGGTAAATCAGCCTAGGGTTAGGGACGGTCCCAAGGAAAAATGTGCGGAGGCAGCCATGTTGTGGCACTTTTTCGATCCCCTTGGGATGCCTTTGCCTGCTGAATTGTGTCTGGAGCTCAAGCTTTTCTGATTTAAAAAACCCTAACCCTAGGCGTAACCCTAACCCTAACCCTAGACAGGTAAATCAGCCTAGGGTTAGGGATGGCACCAAAGAAAAAGCTGTGGAGGCAGCGATGTTGTGGCACTTTTGCGCTCCCCTTGGGATTCCTTTTGCAGTTGCAGTGTGCCTGGAGCTCAGGGCTTTCTGGATTAAAAAACCCTTACCCTAGGCGTAACCCTAACCCCTAAACTGGTCAATCAGCCTAGGGTTAGGGACGGTCCCAAGGAAAAATGTGCGGATGCAGCCATGTTGTGGCACTTTTTCGATCCCCTTGGGCTGCCTTTGCCAGCTGAATTGTGTCTGGAGCTCAAGCCTTTCTCATTTAAAGAACCCTAACCCTAGGCGTAACCCTAACCCTAGCCCTAGACAGGTAAATCAGCCTAGGGTTAGGCATGGCACCAAAGAAAAAGCTGTGGAGGCAGCAATGTTGTGGCACTTTTGCGCTCCCCTTGGGATACCTTTTGCAGTTGCAGTGTGCCTGGAGCGCAGGGCTTTCGGGATTAAAAAACCCTTACCCTAGGCGTAACCCTAACCCCTAAACTGGTCAATCAGCCTAGGGTTAGGGACGGTCCCAAGGAAAAATGTTTGGAGGCAGCCATGTTGTGGCACTTTTTCGATCCCCTTGGGCTGCCTTTGCCAGCTGAATTGTGTCTGGAGCTCAAGCCTTTCTGATTTAAAAAACCCTAACCCTAGGCGTAACCCTAACCCTAGCCCTAGACAGGGAAATCAGCCTAGGGTTAGGGATGGCACCAAAGAAAAAGCTGTGGAGGCAGCGATGTTGTGGCACACTTGCGCTCACCTTGGGATACCTTTTGCAGTTGCAGTGTGCCTGGAGCTCAGGGCTTTCTGGATTAAAAAACCCTTACCCTAGGCGTAACCCTAACCCCTAAACTGCTTATCAGCCTAGGGTTAGGAACGATCCCAAGGAAAAATGTGCGGAGGCAGCCATGTTGTGGCACTTTTTCGATCCCCTTGGGCTGCCTTTGCCAGCTGAATTGTGTCTGGAGCTCAAGCCTTTCTCATTTAAAGAACCCTAACCCTAGGCGTAACCCTAACCCTAGCCCTAGACAGGTAAATCAGCCTAGGGTTAGGGATGGCACCAAAGAAAAAGCTGTGGAGGCAGCGATGTTGTGGCAATTTTGCGCTCCCCTTGGGATACCTTTTGTAGTTGCAGTGTGCCTGGAGCTCAGGGCTTTCTGGATTAAAAAACCCTTACCCTAGGCGTAACCCTAACCCCTAAACTGGTCAATCAGCCTAGGGTTAGGGACGGTCCCAAGGAAAAATGTGCGGAGGCAGCCATGTTGTGGCACTTTTTCGATCCCCTTGGGCTGCCTTTGCCAGCTGAATTGTGCCTGGAGCTCAAGCCTTTCCCATTTAAAGAACCCTAACCCTAGGCGTAACCCTAACCCTAGCCCTAGACAGGGAAATCAGCCTAGGGTTAGGGATGGCACCAAAGAAAAAGCTGTGGAGACAGCGATGTTGTGGCACATTTGCGCTCCCCTTGGGATACCTTTTGCAGTTGCAGTGTGCCTGGAGCTCAGGGCTTTCTGGATTAAAAAACCCTTACCCTAGGCGTAACCCTAACCCCTAAACTGGTCAATCAGCCTAGGGTTAGGGACGGTCCCAAGGAAAAATGTGCGGAGGCAGCCATGTTGTGGCACTTTTTCGATCCCCTTGGGATGCCTTTGCCTGCTGAATTGTGTCTGGAGCTCAAGCTTTTCTGATTTAAAAAACCCTAACCCTAGGCGTAACCCTAACCCTAACCCTAGACAGGTAAATCAGCCTAGGGTTAGGGACGGTCCCAAGGAAAAATGTGCGGAGGCAGCCATGTTGTGGCACTTTTTCGATCCCCTTGGGATGCCTTTGCCTGCTGAATTGTGTCTGGAGCTCAAACCTTTCTCATTTAAAAAACCCTAACCCTAGGCGTAACACTAACCCTAGCCCTAGACAGGTAAATCAGCCTAGGTTTAGGGATGGCACCAAAGAAAAAGCTGTGGAGGCAGCGATGTTGTGGCAATTTTGCGCTCCCCTTGGGATACCTTTTGTAGTTGCAGTGTGCCTGGAGCTCAGGGCTTTCTGGATTAAAAAACCCTTACCCTAGGCGTAACCCTAACCCCTAAACTGGTCAATCAGCCTAGGGTTAGGGACGGTCCCAAGGAAAAATGTGCGGAGGCAGCCATGTTGTGCCACTTTTTCGATCCCCTTGGGCTGCCTTTGCCAGCTGAATTGTGCCTGGAGCTCAAGCCTTTCCAATTTAAATAACCCTAACCCTAGGCGTAACCCTAACCCTAGCCCTAGACAGGTAAATCAGCCTAGGGTTAGGGATGGCACCAAAGAAAAAGCTGTGGAGGCAGCGATGTTGTGGCACACTTGCGCTCACCTTGGGATACCTTTTGCAGTTGCAGTGTGCCTGGAGCTCAGGGCTTTCTGGATTAAAAAACCCTTACCCTAGGCGTAACCGTAACCCCTAAACTGCTTATCAGCCTAGGGTTAGGAACGATCCCAAGTAAAAATGTGCGGAGGCAGCCATGTTGTGGCACTTTTTCGATCCCCTTGGGCTGCCTTTGCCTGCTGAATTGTGTCTGGAGCTCAAGCCTTTCTGATTTAAAAAACCCTAACCCTAGGCGTAACCCTAACCATAGCCCTAGACAGGTAAATCAGCCTAGGGTTAGGGACGGTCCCAAGGAAAAATGTGCGGAGGCAGCCATGTTGTGGCACTTTTTCGATCCCCTTGGGCTGCCTTTGCCAGCTGAATTGTGCCTGGAGCTCAAAACTTTCTCATTTAAAAACCCTAACCCTAGACGTAACACTAACCCTAGCCCTAGACAGGTAAATCAGCCTAGGGTTAGGGATGGCACCAAAGAAAAAGCTGTGGAGACAGCGATGTTGTGGCACTTTTGCGCTCCCCTTTGGGATACCTTTTGCAGTTGCAGTGTGCCTGGAGCTCAGGGCTTTCTGGATTAAAAAACCCTTACCCTAGGCGTAACCCTAACCCCTAAACTGGTCAATCAGCCTAGGGTTAGGGAGGGTCCCAAGGAAAAATGTGCGGAGGCAGCCATGTTGTGGCACTTTTTCGATCCCCTTGGGATGCCTTTGCCTGCTGAATTGTGTCTGGAGCTCAAGCTTTTCTGATTTAAAAAACCCTAACCCTAGGCGTAACCCTAACCCTAACCCTAGACAGGTAAATCAGCCTAGGGTTAGGGACGGTCCCAAGGAAAAATGTGCGGAGGCAGCCATGTTGTGGCACTTTTTCGATCCCCTTGGGATGCCTTTGCCTGCTGAATTGTTTCTGGAGCTCAAGCTTTTCTGATTTAAATAACCCTAACCCTAGGCGTAACCCTAACCCTAACCCTAGACAGGTAAATCAGCCTAGGGTTAGGGACGGTCCCAAGGAAAAATGTGCGGAGGCAGCCATGTTGTGGCACTTTTTCGATCCCCTTGGGATGCCTTTGCCTGCTGAATTGTGTCTGGAGCTCAAACCTTTCTCATTTAAAAAACCCTAACCCTAGGCGTAACACTAACCCTAGCCCTAGACAGGTAAATCAGCCTAGGGTTAGGGATGGCACCAAAGAAAAAGCTGTGGAGGCAGCGATGTTGTGGCAATTTTGCGCTCCCCTTGGGATACCTTTTGTAGTTGCAGTGTGCCTGGAGCTCAGGGCTTTCTGGATTAAAAAACCCTTACCCTAGGCGTAACCCTAACCCCTAAACTGGTCAATCAGCCTAGGGTTAGGGACGGTCCCAAGGAAAAATGTGCGGAGGCAGCCATGTTGTGGCACTTTTTCGATCCCCTTGGGCTGCCTTTGCCAGCTGAATTGTGCCTGGAGCTCAAGCCTTTCCCATTTAAAGAACCCTAACCCTAGGCGTAACCCTAACCCTAGCCCTAGACAGGGAAATCAGCCTAGGGTTAGGGATGGCACCAAAGAAAAAGCTGTGGAGGCAGCAATGTTGTGGCACTTTTGCGCTCCCCTTGGGATACCTTTTGCAGTTGCAGTGTGCCTGGAGCTCAGGGCTTTCTGGATTAAAAAACCCTTACCCTAGGCGTAACCCTAACCCCTAAACTGGTCAATCACCCCAGGGTTAGGGACGGTCCCAAGGAAAAATGTGCGGAGGCAGCCATGTTGTGGCACTTTTTCGATCCCCTTGGGCTGCCTTTGCCAGCTGAATTGTGTCTGGAGCTCAAGCCTTTCTCATTTAAAGAACCCTAACCCTAGGCGTAACCCTAACCCTAGCCCTAGACAGGTAAATCAGCCTAGGGTTAGGGATGGCACCAAAGAAAAAGCTGTGGAGGCAGCGATGTTGTGGCACACTTGCGCTCCCCTTGGGATACCTTTTGCAGTTGCAGTGTGCCTGGAGCTCAGGGCTTTCTGGATTAAAAAACCCTTACCCTAGGCGTAACCCTAACCCCTAAACTGCTTATCAGCCTAGGGTTAGGAACGATCCCAAGGAAAAATGTGCGGAGGCAGCCATGTTGTGGCACTTTTTCGATCCCCTTGGGCTGCCTTTGCCTGCTGAATTGTGTCTGGAGCTCAAGCCTTTCTGATTTAAAAAACCCTAACCCTAGGCGTAACCCTAACCCTAGCCCTAGACAGGTAAATCAGCCTAGGGTTAGGGACGGTCCCAAGGAAAAATGTGCGGAGGCAGCCATGTTGTGGCACTTTTTCGATCCCCTTGGGCTGCCTTTGCCAGCTGAATTGTGCCTGGAGCTCAAACCTTTCTCATTTAAAAAACCCTAACCCTAGGCGTAACACTAACCCTAGCCCTAGACAGGTAAATCAGCCTAGGGTTAGGGATGGCACCAAAGAAAAAGCTGTGGAGACAGCGATGTTGTGGCACTTTTGCGCTCCCCTTGGGATACCTTTTGCAGTTGCAGTGTGCCTGGAGCTCAGGGCTTTCTGGATTAAAAAACCCTTACCCTAGGCGTAACCCTAACCCCTAAACTGGTCAATCAGCCTAGGGTTAGGGACGGTCCCAAGGAAAAATGTGCGGAGGCAGCCATGTTGTGGCACTTTTTCGATCCCCTTGGGATGCCTTTGCCTGCTGAATTGTGTCTGGAGCTCAAGCTTTTCTGATTTAAAAAACCCTAACCCTAGGCGTAACCCTAAACCTAACCCTAGACAGGTAAATCAGCCTAGGGTTAGGGACGGTCCCAAGGAAAAATGTGCGGAGGCAGCCATGTTGTGGCACTTTTTCGATCCCCTTGGGATGCCTTTGCCTGCTGAATTGTGTCTGGAGCTCAAGCTTTTCTGATTTAAAAAACCCTAACCCTAGGCGTAACCCTAACCCTAACCCTAGACAGGTAAATCAGCCTAGGGTTAGGGATGGCACCAAAGAAAAAGCTGTGGAGGCAGCGATGTTGTGGCACTTTTGCGCTCCCCTTGGGATTCCTTTTGCAGTTGCAGTGTGCCTGGAGCTCAGGGCTTTCTGGATTAAAAAACCCTTACCCTAGGCGTAACCCTAACCCCTAAACTGGTCAATCAGCCTAGGGTTAGGGACAGTCCCAAGGAAAAATGTGCGGATGCAGCCATGTTGTGGCACTTTTTCGATCCCCTTGGGCTGCCTTTGCCAGCTGAATTGTGTCTGGAGCTCAAGCCTTTCTCATTTAAAGAACCCTAACCCTAGGCGTAACCCTAACCCTAGCCCTAGACAGGTAAATCAGCCTAGGGTTAGGCATGGCACCAAAGAAAAAGCTGTGGAGGCAGCGATGTTGTGGCACTTTTGCGCTCCCCTTGGGATACCTTTTGCAGTTGCAGTGTGCCTGGAGCGCAGGGCTTTCGGGATTAAAAAACCCTTACCCTAGGCGTAACCCTAACCCCTAAACTGGTCAATCAGCCTAGGGTTAGGGACGGTCCCAAGGAAAAATGTTTGGAGGCAGCCATGTTGTGGCACTTTTTCGATCCCCTTGGGCTGCCTTTGCCAGCTGAATTGTGTCTGGAGGTCAAGCCTTTCTCATTTAAAAAACCCTAACCCTAGGCGTAACCCTAACCCTAGCCGTAGACAGGTAAATCAGCCTAGGGTTAGGGATGGCACCAAAGAAAAAGCTGTGGAGGCAGCGATGTTGTGGCACTTTTGCGCTCCCCTTGGGATACCTTTTGCAGTTGCAGTGTGCCTGGAGCTCAGGGCTTTCTGGATTAAAAAACCCTTACCCTAGGCGTAACCCTAACCCCTAAACTGGTCAATCATCCCTGGGTTAGGGACGGTTTCAAGGAAAAATGTGCGGAGGCAGCCATGTTGTGGCACTTTTTCGATCCCCTTGGGCTGCCTTTGCCAGCTGAATTGTGTCTGGAGCTCAAGCCTTTCTCATTTAAAGAACCCTAACCCTAGGCGTAACCCTAACCCTAGCCCTAGACAGGTAAATCAGCCTAGGGTTAGGGATGGTACCCAAGAAAAAGCTGTGGCGACAGCGATGTTGTGGCACTTTTGCGCTCCCCTTGGGATACCTTTTGCAGTTGCAGTGTGCCTGGAGCTCAGGGCTTTCTGGATTAAAAAACCCTTACCCTAGGCGTAACCCTAACCCCTAAACTGGTCAATCAGCCTAGGGTTAGGGACGGTCCCAAGGAAAAATGTGCGGAGGCAGCCATGTTGTGCCACTTTTTCGATCCCCTTGGGCTGCCTTTGCCAGCTGAATTGTGCCTGGAGCTCAAGCCTTTCTGATTTAAAAAACCCTAACCCTAGGCGTAACCCTAACCCTAGCCCTAGACAGGTAAATCAGCCTAGGGTTAGGGATGGCACCAAAGAAAAAGCTGTGGAGGCAGCGATGTTGTGGCACTTTTGCGCTCCCCTTGGGATACCTTTTGCAGTTGCAGTGTGCCTGGAGCTCAGGGCTTTCTGGATTAAAAAACCCTTACCCTAGGCGTAACCCTAACCCCTAAACTGGTCAATCAGCCTAGGGTTAGGGACGGTCCCAAGGAAAAATGTGCGGAGGCAGCCATGTTGTGGGACTTTTTTGATCCCCTTGGGCTGCCTTTGCCTGCTGAATTGTGTCTGGAGCTCAAGCCTTTCTCATTTAAAAAACCCTAACCCTAGGCGTAACCCTAACCCTAGCCCTAGACAGGGAAATCAGCCTAGGGTTAGGGATGGCACCAAAGAAAAAGCTGTGGAGGCAGCGATGTTGTGGCACACTTGCGCTCACCTTGGGATACCTTTTGCAGTTGCAGTGTGCCTGGTGCTCAGGGCTTTCTGGATTAAAAAACCCTTACCCTAGGCGTAACCATAACCCCTAAACTGGTCAATCATCCCTGGGTTAGGGACGGTTTCAAGGAAAAATGTGCGAAGGCAGCCATGTTGTGGCACTTTTTCGATCCCCTTGGGCTGCCTTTGCCAGCTGAAGTGTGTCTGGGGCTCAAGCCTTTCTCATTTAAAAAACCCTAACCCTAGGCGTAACCCTAACCCTAGCCCTAGACAGGTAAATCAGCCTAGGGTTAGGGATGGCACCAAAGAAAAAGCTGTGGAGGCAGCGATGTTGTGGCACTTTTGCGCTCCCCTTGGGATACCTTTTGCAGTTGCAGTGTGCCTGGAGCTCAGGGCTTTCTGGATTAAAAAACCCTTACCCTAGGCGTAACGCTGACCTCTAAACTGGTCAATCACCCCAGGGTTAGGGACGGTCCCAAGGAAAAATGTGCGGAGGCAGCCATGTTGTGGCACTTTTTCGATCCCCTTGGGCTGCCTTTGCCAGCTGAATTGTGTCTGGAGCTCAAGCCTTTCTCATTTAAAAAACCCTAACCCTAGGCGTAACCCTAACCCTAGCCCTAGACAGGTAAATCAGCCTAGGGTTATGGATGGCACCAAAGAAAAAGCTGTGGAGGCAGCGATGTTGTTGCACACTTGCGCTCACCTTGGGATACCTTTTGCAGTTGCAGTGTGCCTGGAGCTCAGGGCTTTCTGGATTAAAAAACCCTTACCCTAGGCGTAACCCTAACCCCTAAACTGCTTATCAGCCTAGGGTTAGGAACGATCCCAAGGAAAAATGTGCGGAGGCAGCCATGTTGTGGCACTTTTTCGATCCCCTTGGGATGCCTTTGCCAGCTGAATTGTGTCTGGAGCTCAAGCCTTTCTCATTTAAAAAACCCTAACCCTAGGCGTAACCCTAACCCTAGCCCTAGACAGGTAAATCAGCCTAGGGTTAGGGATGGCACCAAAGAAAAAGCTGTGGAGGCAGCGATGTTGTGGCACACTTGCGCTCACCTTGGGATACCTTTTGCAGTTGCAGTGTGCCTGGAGCTCAGGGCTTTCTGGATTAAAAAACCCTTACCCTAGGCGTAACCCTAACCCCTAAACTGGTCAATCAGCCTAGGGTTAGGGACGGTCCCAAGGAAAAATGTGCGGAGGCAGCCATGTTGTGGCACTTTTTCGATCCCCTTGGGCTGCCTTTGCCAGCTGAATTGTGTCTGGAGCTCAAGCCTTTCTGATTTAAAAAACCCTAACCCTAGGCGTAACCCTAACCCTAGCCCTAGACAGGTAAATCAGCCTAGGGTTAGAGACGGTCCCAAGGAAAAATGTGCGGAGGCAGCCATGTTGTGGCACTTTTTCGATCCCCTTGGGATGCCTTTGCCAGCTGAATTGTGTCTGGAGCTCAAGCCTTTCTCATTTAAAAAACCCTAACCCTAGGCGTAACCCTAACCCTAGCCCTAGACAGGTAAATCAGCCTAGGGTTAGGGATGGCACCAAAGAAAAAGCTGTGGAGGCAGCCATGTTGTGGCACTTTTGCGCTCCCCTTGGGATACCTTTTGCAGTTGCAGTGTGCCTGGAGCTCAGGGCTTTCTGGATTAAAAAACCCTTACCCTAGGCGTAACCCTAACCCCTAAACTGGTCAATCAGCCTAGGGTTAGGGACGGTCCCAAGGAAAAATGTGCGGAGGCAGCCATGTTGTGGCACTTTTTCGATCCCCTTGGGCTGCCTTTGCCAGCTGAATTGTGTCTGGAGCTCAAGCCTTTCTCATTTAAAGAACCCTAACCCTAGGCGTAACCCTAACCCTAGCCCTAGACAGGTAAATCAGCCTAGGGTTAGGGATGGTACCCAAGAAAAAGCTGTGGCGACAGCGATGTTGTGGCACTTTTGCGCTCCCCTTGGGATACCTTTTGCAGTTGCAGTGTGCCTGGAGCTCAGGGCTTTCTGGATTAAAAAACCCTTACCCTAGGCGTAACCCTAACCCCTAAACTGGTCAATCAGCCTAGGGTTAGGGACGGTCCCAAGGAAAAATGTGCGGAGGCAGCCATGTTGTGGCACTTTTTTGATCCCCTTGGGCTGCCTTTGCCTGCTGAATTGTGTCTGGAGCTCAAGCCTTTCTCATTTAAAAAACCCTAACCCTAGGCGTAACCCTAACCCTAGCCCTAGACAGGGAAATCAGCCTAGGGTTAGGGATGGCACCAAAGAAAAAGCTGTGGAGGCAGCGATGTTGTGGCACACTTGCGCTCACCTTGGGATACCTTTTGCAGTTGCAGTGTGCCTGGTGCTCAGGGCTTTCTGGATTAAAAAACCCTTACCCTAGGCGTAACCATAACCCCTAAACTGGTCAATCATCCCTGGGTTAGGGACGGTTTCAAGGAAAAATGTGCGAAGGCAGCCATGTTGTGGCACTTTTTCGATCCCCTTGGGCTGCCTTTGCCAGCTGAAGTGTGTCTGGGGCTCAAGCCTTTCTCATTTAAAAAACCCTAACCCTAGGCGTAACCCTAACCCTAGCCCTAGACAGGTAAATCAGCCTAGGGTTAGGGATGGCACCAAAGAAAAAGCTGTGGAGGCAGCGATGTTGTGGCACTTTTGCGCTCCCCTTGGGATACCTTTTGCAGTTGCAGTGTGCCTGGAGCTCAGGGCTTTCTGGATTAAAAAACCCTTACCCTAGGCGTAACGCTGACCTCTAAACTGGTCAATCACCCCAGGGTTAGGGACGGTCCCAAGGAAAAATGTGCGGAGGCAGCCATGTTGTGGCACTTTTTCGATCCCCTTGGGCTGCCTTTGCCAGCTGAATTGTGTCTGGAGCTCAAGCCTTTCTCATTTAAAAAACCCTAACCCTAGGCGTAACCCTAACCCTAGCCCTAGACAGGTAAATCAGCCTAGGGTTATGGATGGCAATAAAGAAAAAGCTGTGGAGGCAGCGATGTTGTTGCACACTTGCGCTCACCTTGGGATACCTTTTGCAGTTGCAGTGTGCCTGGAGCTCAGGGCTTTCTGGATTAAAAAACCCTTACCCTAGGCGTAACCCTAACCCCTAAACTGCTTATCAGCCTAGGGTTAGGAACGATCCCAAGGAAAAATGTGCGGAGGCAGCCATGTTGTGGCACTTTTTCGATCCCCTTGGGATGCCTTTGCCAGCTGAATTGTGTCTGGAGCTCAAGCCTTTCTCATTTAAAAAACCCTAACCCTAGGCGTAACCCTAACCCTAGCCCTAGACAGGTAAATCAGCCTAGGGTTAGGGATGGCACCAAAGAAAAAGCTGTGGAGGCAGCGATGTTGTGGCACACTTGCGCTCACCTTGGGATACCTTTTGCAGTTGCAGTGTGCCTGGAGCTCAGGGCTTTCTGGATTAAAAAACCCTTACCCTAGGCGTAACCCTAACCCCTAAACTGGTCAATCAGCCTAGGGTTAGGGACGGTCCCAAGGAAAAATGTGCGGAGGCAGCCATGTTGTGGCACTTTTTCGATCCCCTTGGGCTGCCTTTGCCAGCTGAATTGTGTCTGGAGCTCAAGCCTTTCTGATTTAAAAAACCCTAACCCTAGGCGTAACCCTAACCCTAGCCCTAGACAGGTAAATCAGCCTAGGGTTAGAGACGGTCCCAAGGAAAAATGTGCGGAGGCAGCCATGTTGTGGCACTTTTTCGATCCCCTTGGGCTGCCTTTGCCAGCTGAATTGTGTCTGGAGCTCAAGCCTTTCTCATTTAAAAAACCCTAACCCTAGGCGTAACCCTAACCCTAGCCCTAGACAGGTAAATCAGCCTAGGGTTAGGGATGGCACCAAAGAAAAAGCTGTGGAGGCAGCGATGTTGTGGCACTTTTGCGCTCCCCTTGGGATACCTTTTGCAGTTGCAGTGTGCCTGGAGCTCAGGGCTTTCTGGATTAAAAAACCCTTACCCTAGGCGTAACCCTAACCCCTAAACTGGTCAATCAGCCTAGGGTTAGGGACGGTCCCAAGGAAAAATGTGCGGAGGCAGCCATGTTGTGGCACTTTTTCGATCCCCTTGGGCTGCCTTTGCCAGCTGAATTGTGTCTGGAGCTCAAGCCTTTCTCATTTAAAGAACCCTAACCCTAGGCGTAACCCTAACCCTAGCCCTAGACAGGTAAATCAGCCTAGGGTTAGGGATGGTACCCAAGAAAAAGCTGTGGCGACAGCGATGTTGTGGCACTTTTGCGCTCCCCTTGGGATACCTTTTGCAGTTGCAGTGTGCCTGGAGCTCAGGGCTTTCTGGATTAAAAAACCCTTACCCTAGGCGTAACCCTAACCCCTAAACTGGTCAATCAGCCTAGGGTTAGGGACGGTCCCAAGGAAAAATGTGCGGAGGCAGCCATGTTGTGGCACTTTTTCGATCCCCTTGGGCTGCATTTGCCAGCTGAATTGTGTCTGGAGCTCAAGCCTTTCTCATTTAAAAAACCCTAACCCTAGGCGTAACCCTAACCCTAGCCCTAGACAGGTAAATCAGCCTAGGGTTAGGGATGGCACCAAAGAAAAAGCTGTGGAGGCAGCGATGTTGTGGCACTTTTGCGCTCCCCTTGGGATACCTTTTGCAGTTGCAGTGTGCCTGGAGCTCAGGGCTTTCTGGATTAAAAAACCCTTACCCTATGCGTAACCATAACCTCTAAACTGGTCAATCACCCCAGGGTTAGGGACGGTCCCAAGGAAAAATGTGCGGAGGCAGCCATGTTGTGGCACTTTTTCGATCCCCTTGGGCTGCCTTTGCCAGCTGAATTGTGTCTGGAGCTCAAGCCTTTCTGATTTAAAAAACCCTAACCCTAGGCGTAACCCTAACCCTAGCCCTAGACAGGTAAATCAGCCTAGGGTTAGGGATGGCACCAAAGAAAAAGCTGTGGAGGCAGCGATGTTGTGGCACACTTGCGCTCACCTTGGGATACCTTTTGCAGTTGCAGTGTGCCTGGAGCTCAGGGCTTTCTGGATTAAAAAACCCTTACCCTAGGCGTAACCCTAACCCCTCACTGGTCAATCAGCCTAGGGTTAGGGACGGTCCCAAGGAAAAATGTGCGGAGGCAGCCATGTTGTGCCACTTTTTCGATCCCCTTGGGCTGCCTTTGCCAGCTGAATTGTGTCTGGAGCTCAAGCCTTTCTCATTTAAAGAACCCTAACCCTAGGCGTAACCCTAACCCTAGCCCTAGACAGGTAAATCAGCCTAGGGTTAGGGATGGCACCAAAGAAAAAGCTGTGGAGGCAGCGATGTTGTGGCAATTTTGCGCTCCCCTTGGGATACCTTTTGTAGTTGCAGTGTGCCTGGAGCTCAGGGCTTTCTGGATTAAAAAACCCTTACCCTAGGCGTAACCCTAACCCCTAAACTGGTCAATCAGCCTAGGGTTAGGGACGGTCCCAAGGAAAAATGTGCGGAGGCAGCCATGTTGTGGCACTTTTTCGATCCCCTTGGGCTGCCTTTGCCAGCTGAATTGTGTCTGGAGCTCAAGCCTTTCTCATTTAAAAAACCCTAACCCTAGGCGTAACCCTAACCCTAGCCCTTGACAGGTAAATCAGCCTAGGGTTAGGGATGGCACCAAAGAAAAAGCTGTGGAGGCAGCGATGTTGTGGCACACTTGCGCTCACCTTGGGATACCTTTTGCAGTTGCAGTGTGCCTGGAGCTCAGGGCTTTCTGGATTAAAAAACCCTTACCCTAGGCGTAACCCTAACCCCTAAACTGCTTATCAGCCTAGGGTTAGGAACGATCCCAAGGAAAAATGTGCGGAGGCAGCCATGTTGTGGCACTTTTTCGATCCCCTTGGGATGCCTTTGCCTGCTGAATTGTGTCTGGAGCTCAAGCCTTTCTGATTTAAAAAACCCTAACCCTAGGCGTAACCCTAACCCTGGCCCTAGACAGGTAAATCAGCCTAGGGTTAGGGATGGCACCAAAGAAAAAGCTGTGGAGGCAGCGATGTTGTGGCACTTTAGCGCTCCCCTTGGGATACCTTTTGCAGTTGCAGTGTGCCTGGAGCTCAGGGCTTTCTGGATTATAAAACCCTTACCCTAGGCGTAACCCTAACCCCTAAACTGGTCAATCAGCCTAGGGTTAGGGACGGTCCCAAGGAAAAATGTGCGGAGGCAGCCATATTGTGGCACTTTTTCGATCCCCTTGGGCTGCCTTTGCCAGCTGAATTGTGTCTGGAGCTCAAGCCTTTCTCATTTAAAGAACCCTAACCCTAGGCGTAACACTAACCCTAGCCCTAGACAGGTAAATCAGCCTAGGGTTAGGGATGGCACCAAAGAAAAAGCTGTGGAGGCAGCGATGTTGTGGCACATTTGCGCTCCCCTTGGGATACCTTTTGCAGTTGCAGTGTGCCTGGAGCTCAGGGCTTTCTGGATTAAAAAACCCTTACCCTAGGCGTAACCCTAACCCCTAAACTGGTCAATCAGCCTAGGGTTAGGGACGGTCCCAAGGAAAAATGTGCGGAGGCAGCCATGTTGTGGCACTTTTTCGATCCCCTTGGGCTGCCTTTGCCTGCTGAATTGTGTCTGGAGGTCAAGCCTTTCTGATTTAAAAAACCCTAACCCTAGGCGTAACCCTAACCCTAGCCCTAGACAGGTAAATCAGCCTAGGGTTAGGGATGGCACCAAAGAAAAAGCTGTGGAGGCAGCGATGTTGTGGCACACTTGCGCTCACCTTGGGATACCTTTTGCAGTTGCAGTGTGCCTGGTGCTCAGGGCTTTCTGGATTAAAAAACCCTTACCCTAGGCGTAACCATAACCCCTAAACTGGTCAATCATCCCTGGGTTAGGGACGGTATCAAGGAAACATGTGCGAAGGCAGCCATGTTGTGGCACTTTTTCGATCCCCTTGGGCTGCCTTTGCCAGCTGAATTGTGTCTGGGGCTCAAGCCTTTCTCATTTAAAAAACCCTAACCCTAGGCGTAACCCTAACCCTAGCCCTAGACAGGTAAATCAGCCTAGGGTTAGGGACGGTCCCAAGGAAAAATATGCGGAGGCAGCCATGTTGTGGCACTTTTTCGATCCCCTTGGGCTGCCTTTGCCAGCTGAATTGTGTCTGGAGCTCAAGCCTTTCTCATTTAAAAAACCCTAACCCTAGGCGTAACCCTAACCCTAGCCCTAGACAGGTAAATCAGCCTAGGGTTAGGGATGGCACCAAAGAAAAAGCTGTGGAGGCAGCGATGTTGTGGCACTTTTGCGCTCCCCTTGGGATACCTTTTGCAGTTGCAGTGTGCCTGGAGCTCAGGGCTTTCTGGATTAAAAAACCCTTACCCTAGGCGTAACCCTAACCCCTAAACTGGTCAATCAGCCTAGGGTTAGGGACGGTCCCAAGGAAAAATGTGCGGAGGCAGCCATGTTGTGGCACTTTTTCGATCCCCTTGGGCTGCCTTTGCCTGCTGAATTGTGTCTGGAGCTCAAGCCTTTCTCATTTAAAAAACCCTAACCCTAGGCGTAACCCTAACCCTAGCCCTAGACAGGTAAATCAGCCTAGGGTTAGGGATGGCACCAAAGAAAAAGCTGTGGAGGCAGCGATGTTATGGCACACTTGCGCTCCCCTTGGGATACCTTTTGCAGTTGCAGTGTGCCTGGTGCTCAGGGCTTTCTGGATTAAAAAACCCTTACCCTAGGCGTAACCATAACCCCTAAACTGGTCAATCATCCCTGGGTTAGGGACGGTTTCAGGAAAAATGTGCGAAGGCAGCCATGTTGTGGCACTTTTTAGATCCCCTTGGGCTGCCTTTGCCAGCTGAAGTGTGTCTGGGGCTCAAGCATTTCTCATTTAAAAAACCCTAACCCTAGGCGTAACCCTAACCCTAGCCCTAGACAGGTAAATCAGCCTAGGGTTAGGGATGGCACCAAAGAAAAAGCTGTGGAGGCAGCGATGTTGTGGCACTTTTGCGCTCCCCTTGGGATACCTTTTGCAGTTGCAGTGTGCCTGGAGCTCAGGGCTTTCTGGATTAAAAAACCCTTACCCTGGGCGTAACCATAACCTCTAAACTGGTCAATCACCCCAGGGTTAGGGACGGTCCCAAGGAAAATGTGCGGAGGCAGCCATGTTGTGGCACTTTTTCGATCCCCTTGGGCTGCCTTTGCCAGCTGAATTGTGTCTGGAGCTCAAGCCTTTCTGATTTAAAAAACCCTAACCCTAGGCGTAACCCTAACCCTAGCCCTAGACAGGTAAATCAGCCTAGGGTTAGGGATGGCACCAAAGAAAAAGCTGTGGAGGCAGCGATGTTGTGGCACACTTGCGCACACCTTGGGATACCTTTTGCAGTTGCAGTGTACCTGGAGCTCAGGGCTTTCTGGATTAAAAAACCCTTACCCTAGGCGTAACCATAACCCCTAAACTGCTTTTCAGCCTAGGGTTAGGAACGATCCCAAGGAAAAATGTGCGGAGGCAGCCATGTTGTGGCACTTTTTCGATCCCCTTGGGATGCCTTTGCCTGCTGAATTGTGTCTGGAGCTCAAGCCTTTCTGATTTAAAAAACCCTAACCCTAGGCGTAACCCTAACCCTAGCCCTAGACAGGTAAATCAGCCTAGGGTTAGGGACGGTCCCAAGGAAAAATGTGCGGAGGCAGCCATGTTGTGCCACTTTTTCGATCCCCTTGGGCTGCCTTTGCCAGCTGAATTGTGTCTGGAGCTCAAGCCTTTCTCATTTAAAAAACCCTAACCCTAGGCGTAACCCTAACCCTAGCCCTAGACAGGTAAATCAGCCTAGGGTTAGGGATGGCACCAAAGAAAAAGCTGTGGAGGCAGCGATGTTGTGGCACTTTTGCGCTCCCCTTGGGATACCTTTTGCAGTTGCAGTGTGCCTGGAGCTCAGGGCTTTCTGGATTAAAAAACCCTTACCCTAGGCGTAACCCTAACCCCTAAACTGGTCAATCAGCCTAGGGTTAGGGACGGTCCCAAGGAAAAATGTGCGGAGGCAGCCATGTTGTGGCACTTTTTCGATCCCCTTGGGCTGCCTTTGCCAGCTGAATTGTGTCTGGAGCTCAAGCCTTTCTGATTTAAAAAACCCTAACCCTAGGCGTAACCCTAACCCTAGCCCTAGACAGGTAAATCAGCCTAGGGTTAGGGATGGCACCAAAGAAAAAGCTGTGGAGGCAGCGATGTTGTGGCACACTTGCGCTCACCTTGGGATACCTTTTGCAGTTGCAGTGTGCCTGGAGCTCAGGGCTTTCTGGATTAAAAAACCCTTACCCTAGGCGTAACCCTAACCCCTAAACTGCTTATCAGCCTAGGGTTAGGAACGATCCCAAGGAAAAATGTGCGGAGGCAGCCATGTTGTGGCACTTTTTCGATCCCCTTGGGATGCCTTTGCCAGCTGAATTGTGTCTGGAGCTGAAGCCTTTCTGATTTAAAAAACCCTAACCCTAGGCGTAACACTAACCCCTAAACTGGTCAATCAGCCTAGGGTTAGGGACGGTCCCAAGGAAAAATGTGCGAAGGTAGCCATGTTGTGCCACTTTTTCGATCCCCTTGGGCTGCCTTTGCCTGCTGAATTGTGTCTGGAGCTCAAGCCTTTCTGATTTAAAAAACCCTAACCCTAGGCGTAACCCTAACCCTAGCCCTAGACAGGTAAATCAGCCTAGGGTTAGGGATGGCACCAAAGAAAAAGCTGTGGAGGCAGCGAATATGTGGCACACTTGCGCTCACCTTGGGATACCTATTGCAGTTGCAGTGTGCCTGGTGCTCAGGGCTTTCTGGATTAAAAAACCCTTACCCTAGGCGTAACCCTAACCCCTAAACTGGTCAATCATCCCTGGGTTAGGGACGGTTTCAAGGAAAAATGTGCGAAGGCAGCCATGTTGTGGCACTTTTTCGATCCCCTTGGGCTGCCTTTGCCAGCTGAAGTGTGTCTGGGGCTCAAGCCTTTCTCATTTAAACAACCCTAACCCTAGGCGTAACCCTAACCCTAGCCCTAGACAGGTAAATCAGCCTAGGGTTAGGGATGGCACCAAAGAAAAAGCTGTGGAGGCAGCGATGTTGTGGCACTTTTGGGCTCCCCTTGGGATACCTTTTGCAGTTGCAGTGTGCCTGGAGCTCAGGGCTTTCTGGATTAAAAAACCCTTACCCTAGGCGTAACCATAACCTCTAAACTAGTCAATCACCCCAGGGTTAGGGACGGTCCCAAGGAAAAATGTGCGGAGGCAGCCATGTTGTGGCACTTTTTCGATCCCCTTGGGCTGCCTTTGCCAGCTGAATTGTGTCTGGAGCTCAAGCCTTTCTGATTTAAAAAACCCTAACCCTAGGCGTAACCCTAACCCTAGCCGTAGACAGGTAAATCAGCCTAGGGTTAGGGATGGCACCAAAGAAAAAGCTGTGGAGGCAGCGATGTTGTGGCACATTTCCGCTCACCTTGGGATACCTTTTGCAGTTGCAGTGTGCCTGGAGCTCAGGGCTTTTTGGATTAAAAAACCCTTACCCTAGGCGTAACCCTAACCCCTAAACTGGTCAATCAGCCTAGGGTTAGGGACGGTCCCAAGGAAAAATGTGCGGAGGCAGCCATATTGTGGCACTTTTTCGATCCCCTTGGGCTGCCTTTGCCAGCTGAATTGTGTCTGGAGCTCAAGCCTTTCTCATTTAAAAAACCCTAACCCTAGGCGTAACCCTAACCCTAGCCCTAGACAGGTAAATCAGCCTAGGGTTAGGGATGGCACCAAAGAAAAAGCTGTGGAGGCCGCGATGTTGTGGCACACTTGCGCTCCCCTTGGGATACCTTTTGCAGTTGCAGTGTGCCTGGAGCTCAGGGCTTTCTGGATTAAAAAACCCTTACCCTAGGCGTAACCCTAACCCCTAAACTGCTTATCAGCCTAGGGTTAGGGACGATCCCAAGGAAAAATGTGCGGAGGCAGCCATGTTGTGGCACTTTTTCGATCACCTTGGGATGCCTTTGCCTGCTGAATTGTGTCTGGAGCTCAAGCCTTTCTGATTTAAAAAACCCTAACCCTAGGCGTAACCCTAACCCTAGCCCTAGACAGGTAAATCAGCCTAGGGTTAGGGACGGTCCCAAGGAAAAATGTGCGGAGGCAGCCATGTTGTGGCACTTTTTTGATCCCCTTGGGATGCCTTTGCCTGCTGAATTGTGTCTGGAGCTCAAGCCTTTCTGATTTAAAAAACCCTAACCCTAGGCGTAACCCTAACCCTAGCCCTAGACAGGTAAATCAGCCTAGGGTTAGGGATGGCACCAAAGAAAAAGCTGTGGAGGCAGCGATGTTGTGGCACTTTAGCGCTCCCCTTGGGATACCTTTTGCAGTTGCAGTGTGCCTGGAGCTCAGGGCTTTCTGGATTATAAAACCCTTACCCTAGGCGTAACCCTAACCCCTAAACTGGTCAATCAGCCTAGGGTTAGGGACGGTCCTAAGGAAAAATGTGCGGAGGCAGCCATATTGTGGCACTTTTTCGATCCCCTTGGGCTGCCTTTGCCAGCTGAATTGTGTCTGGAGCTCAAGCCTTTCTCATTTAAAGAACCCTAACCCTAGGCGTAACCCTAACCCTAGCCCTAGACAGGTAAATCAGCCTAGGGTTAGGGATGGCACCAAAGAAAAAGCTGTGGAGGCAGCGATGTTGTGGCACATTTGCGCTCCCCTTGGGATACCTTTTGCAGTTGCAGTGTGCCTGGAGCTCAGGGCTTTCTGGATTAAAAAACCCTTACCCTAGGCGTAACCCTAACCCCTAAACTGGTCAATCAGCCTAGGGTTAGGGACGGTCCCAAGGAAAAATGTGCGGAGGCAGCCATGTTGTGGCACTTTTTCGATCCCCTTGGGATGCCTTTGCCAGCTGAATTGTGTCTGGAGCTCAAGCCTTTCTCATTTAAAAAACCCTAACCCTAGGCGTAACCCTAACCCTAGCCCTAGACAGGGAAATCAGCCTAGGGTTAGGGATGGCACCAAAGAAAAAGCTGTGGAGGCAGCGATGTTGTGGCACTTTTGCGCTCCCCTTGGGATACCTTTTGCAGTTGCAGTGTGCCTGGAGCTCAGGGCTTTCTGGATTAAAAAACCCTTACCCTAGGCGTAACCCGAACCCCTGAACTGGTCAATCAGCCTAGGGTTAGGGACGGTCCCAAGGAAAAATGTGCGGAGGCAGCCATGTTGTGGCACTTTTTCGATCCCCTTGGGCTGCCTTTGCCAGCTGAATTGTGTCTGGAGCTCAAGCCTTTCTCATTTAAAAAACCCTAACCCTAGGCGTAACCCTAACCCTAGCCCTAGACAGGTAAATCAGCCTAGGGTTAGGGATGGCACCAAAGAAAAAGCTGTGGAGGCAGCGATGTTGTGGCACTTTTGCGCTCCCCTTGGGATACCTTTTGCAGTTGCAGTGTGCCTGGAGCTCAGGGCTTTCTGGATTAAAAAACCCTTACCCTAGGCGTAACCCTAACCCCTAAACTGGTCAATCAGCCTAGGGTTAGGGACGGTCCCAAGGAAAAATGTGCGGAGGCAGCCATGTTGTGGCACTTTTTCGATCCCCTTGGGCTGCCTTTGCCTGCTGAATTGTGTCTGGAGCTCAAGCCTTTCTGATTTAAAAAACCCTAACCCTAGGCGTAACCATAACCCTAGCCCTAGACAGGTAAATCAGCCTAGGGTTAGGGATGGCACCAAAGAAAAAGCTGTGGAGGCAGCGATGTTGTGGCACACTTGCGCTCACCTTGGGATACCTTTTGCAGTTGCAGTGTGCCTGGTGCTCAGGGCTTTCTGGATTAAAAAACCCTTACCCTAGGCGTAACCATAACCCCTAAACTGGTCAATCATCCCTGGGTTAGGGACGGTTTCAAGGAAAAATGTGCGGAGGCAGCCATGTTGCGGCACTTTTTCGATCCCCTTGGGCTGCCTTTGCCAGCTGAAGTGTGTCTGGGGCTCAAGCCTTTCTCATTTAAAAAACCCTAACCCTAGGCGTAACCCTAACCCTAGCCCTAGATAGGTAAATCAGCCTAGGGTTAGGGACGGTCCCAAGGAAAAATGTGCGGAGGCATCCATGTTGTGGCACTTTTTCGATCCCCTTGGGCTGCCTTTGCCTGCTGAATTGTGTCTGGAGCTCAAGCCTTTCTCATTTAAAAAACCCTAACCCTAGGCGTAACCCTAACCCTAGCCCTAGACAGGTAAAACAGCCTAGGGTTAGGGATGGCACCAAAGAAAAAGCTGTGGAGGCAGCGATGTTGTGGCACTTTTGGGCTCCCCTTGGGATACCTTTTGCAGTTGCAGTGTGCCTGGAGCTCAGGGCTTTCTGGATTAAGAAACCCTTACCCTAGGCGTAACCCTAACCCCTAAATGGTCAATCAGCCTAGGGTTAGGGACGGTCCCTAGGAAAAATGTGCGGAGGCAGCCATGTTGTGGCACTTTTTCGATCCCCTTGGGCTGCCTTTGCCTGCTGAATTGTGTCTGGAGCTCAAGCCTTTCTGATTTAAAAAACCCTAACCCTAGGCGTAACCCTAACCCTAGCCCTAGACAGGTAAATCAGCCTAGGGTTAGGGATGGCACCAAAGAAAAAGCTGTGGAGGCAGCGATGTTGTGGCACACTTGCGCTCACCTTGGGATACCTTTTGCAGTTGCAGTGTGCCTGGAGCTCAGGGCTTTCTGGATTAAAAAACCCTTACCCTAGGCGTAACCATAACCCCTAAACTGGTCAATCATCCCTGGGTTAGGGACGGTTTCAAGGAAAAATGTGCGAAGGCAGCCATGTTGTGGCACTTTTTCGATCCCCTTGGGCTGCCTTTGCCAGCTGAAGTGTGTCTGGGGCTCAAGCCTTTCTCATTTAAAAAACCCTAACCCTAGGCGTAACCCTAACCCTAGCCCTAGACAGGTAAATCAGCCTAGGGTTAGGGATGGCACCAAAGAAAAAGCTGTGGAGGCAGCGATGTTGTGGCACTTTTGCGCTCCCCTTGGGATACCTTTTGCAGTTGCAGTGTGCCTGGAGCTCAGGGCTTTCTGGATTAAAAAACCCTTACCCTAGGCGTAACCATAACCTCTAAACTGGTCAATCTCCCAGGGTTAGGGACGGTCCCAAGGAAAAATGTGCGGAGGCAGCCATGTTGTGGCACTTTTTCGATCCCCTTGGGCTGCCTTTGCCAGCTGAATTGTGTCTGGAGCTCAAGCCTTTCTGATTTAAAAAACCCTAACCCTAGGCGTAACCCTAACCCTAGCCCTAGACAGGTAAATCAGCCTAGGGTTAGGGATGGCACCAAAGAAAAAGCTGTGGAGGCAGCGATGTAGTGGCACACTTGCGCACACCTTGGGATACCTTTTGCAGTTGCAGTGTACCTGGAGCTCAGGGCTTTCTGGATTAAAAAACCCTTACCCTAGGCGTAACCATAACCCCTAAAGTGCTTATCAGCCTAGGGTTAGGAACGATCCCAAGGAAAAATGTGCGGAGGCAGCCATGTTGTGGCACTTTTTCGATCCCCTTGGGATGCCTTTGCCTGCTGAATTGTGTCTGGAGCTCAAGCCTTTCTGATTTAAAAAACCCTAACCCTAGGCGTAACCCTAACCCTAGCCCTAGACAGGTAAATCAGCCTAGGGTTAGGGACGGTCCCAAGGAAAAATGTGCGGAGGCAGCCCTGTTGTGGCACTTTTTCGATCCCCTTGGGCTGCCTTTGCCAGCTGAATTGTGTCTGGAGCTCAAGCCTTTCTGATTTAAAAAACCCTAACCCTAGGCGTAACCCTAACCCTAGCCCTAGACAGGTAAATCAGCCTAGGGTTAGGGATGGCACCAAAGAAAAAGCTGTGGAGGCAGCGATGTTGTGGCACTTTTGCGCTCCCCTTGGGATACCTTTTGCAGTTGCAGTGTGCCTGGAGCTCAGGGCTTTCTGGATTAAAAAACCCTTACCCTAGGCGTAACCCTAACCCCTAAACTGGTCAATCAGCCTAGGGTTAGGGACGGTCCCAAGGAAAAATGTGCGGAGGCAGCCATGTTGTGGCACTTTTTCGATCCCCTTGGGCTGCCTTTGCCAGCTGAATTGTGTCTGGAGCTCAAGCCTTTCTGATTTAAAAAACCCTAACCCTAGGCGTAACCCTAACCCTAGCCCTAGACAGGTAAATCAGCCTAGGGTTAGGGATGGCACCAAAGAAAAAGCTGTGGAGGCAGCGATGTTGTGGCACACTTGCGCTCACCTTGGGATACCTTTTGCAGTTGCAGTGTGCCTGGAGCTCAGGGCTTTCTGGATTAAAAAACCCTTACCCTAGGCGTAACCCTAACCCCTAAACTGCTTATCAGCCTAGAGTTAGGAACGATCCCAAGGAAAAATGTGCGGAGGCAGCCATGTTGTGGCACTTTTTCGATCCCCTTGGGATGCCTTTGCCAGCTGAATTGTGTCTGGAGCTCAAGCCTTTCTGATTTAAAAAACCCTAACCCTAGGCGTAACCCTAACCCTAGCCCTAGACAGGTAAATCAGCCTAGGGTTATGGACGGTCCCAAGGAAAAATGTGCGGAGGCAGCCATGTTGTGGCACTTTTTCGATCCCCTTGGGATGCCTTTGCCAGCTGAATTGTGTCTGGAGCTCAAGCCTTTCTGATTTAAAAAACCCTAACCCTAGGCGTAACCCTAACCCCTAAACTGGTCAATCGTCCCTGGGTTAGGGACGGTCCCAAGGAAAAATGTGCGGAGGCAGCCATGTTGTGGCACTTTTTCGATCCCCTTGGGCTGCCTTTGCCAGCTGAATTGTGTCTGGAGCTCAAGCCTTTCTCATTTAAAAAACCCTAACCCTAGGCGTAACCCTAACCCTAACCCTAGACAGGTAAATCAGCCTAGGGTTAGGGATGGCACCAAAGAAAAAGCTGTTGAGGCAGCGATGTTGTGGCACATTTCCGCTCCCCTTGGGATACCTTTTGCAGTTGCAGTGTGCCTGGAGCTCAGGGCTTTCTGGATTAAAAAACCCTTACCCTAGGCGTAACCCTAACCCCTAAACTGGTCAATCACCCCAGGGTTAGGGACGGTCCCAAGGAAAAATGTGCGGAGGCAGCCATGTTGTGGCACTTTTTCGATCCCCTTGGGCTGCCTTTGCCAGCTGAATTGTGTCTGGAGCTGAAGCCTTTCTGATTTAAAGAACCCTAACCCTAGGCGTAACCCTAACCCTAGCCCTAGACAGGTAAATCAGCCTAGGGTTAGGGATGGCACCAAAGAAAAAGCTGTGGAGGCAGCGATGTTGTGGCACTTTTGCGCTCCCCTTGGGATACCTTTTGCAGTTGCAGTGTGCCTGGAGCTCAGGGCTTTCTGGATTAAAAAACCCTTACCCTAGGCGTAACCCTAACCCCTAAACTGGTCAATCAGCCTAGGGTTATGGACGGTCCCAAGGAAAAATGTGCGGAGGCAGCCATGTTGTGGCACTTTTTCGATCCCCTTGGGATGCCTTTGCCAGCTGAATTGTGTCTGGAGCTCAAGCCTTTCTCATTTAAAAAACCCTAACCCTAGGCGTAACCCTAACCCTAGCCCTAGACAGGTAAATCAGCCTAGGGTTAGGGATGGCACCAAAGAAAAAGCTGTGGAGGCAGCGATGTTGTGGCACTTTTGCGCTCCCCTTGGGATACCTTTTGCAGTTGCAGTGTGCCTGGAGCTCAGGGCTTTCTGGATTAAAAAACCCTTACCCTAGGCGTAACCCTAACCCCTAAACTGGTCAATCTCCCAGGGTTAGGGACGGTCCCAAGGAAAAATGTGCGGAGGCAGCCATGTTGTGGCACTTTTTCGATCCCCTTGGGCTGCCTTTGCCAGCTGAATTGTGTCTTGAGCTCAAGCCTTTCTGATTTAAAAAACCCCAACCCTAGGCGTAACCCTAACCCTAGCCCTAGACAGGTAAATCAGCCTAGGGTTAGGGATGGCAACAAAGAAAAAGCTGTGGAGGCAGCGATGTTGTGGCACTTTTGCGCTCCCCTTGGGATACCTTTTGCAGTTGCAGTGTGCCTGGAGCTCAGGGCTTTCTGGATTAAAAAACCCTTACCCTAGGCGTAACCCTAACCCCTAAACTGGTCAATCAGCCTAGGGTTAGGGACGGTCCCAAGGAAAAATGTGCGGAGGCAGCCATGTTGTGGCACTTTTTCGATCCCCTTGGGCTGCCTTTGCCAGCTGAATTGTGTCTGGAGCTCAAGCCTTTCTGATTTAAAAAACCCTAACCCTAGGCGTAACCCTAACCCTAGCCCTAGACAGGTAAATCAGCCTAGGGTTAGGGATGGCACCAAAGAAAAAGCTGTGGAGGCAGCGATGTTGTGGCACACTTGCGCTCACCTTGGGATACCTTTTGCAGTTGCAGTGTGCCTGGAGCTCAGGGCTTTCTGGATTAAAAAACCCTTACCCTAGGCGTAACCCTAACCCCTAAACTGCTTATCAGCCTAGGGTTAGGAACGATCCCAAGGAAAAATGTGCGGAGGCAGCCATGTTGTGGCACTTTTTCGATCCCCTTGGGATGCCTTTGCCAGCTGAATTGTGTCTGGAGCTCAAGCCTTTCTGATTTAAAAAACCCTAACCCTAGGCGTAACCCTAACCCTAGCCCTAGACAGGTAAATCAGCCTAGGGTTATGGACGGTCCCAAGGAAAAATGTGCGGAGGCAGCCATGTTGTGCCACTTTTTCGATCCCCTTGGGCTGCCTTTGCCAGCTGAATTGTGTCTGGAGCTCAAGCCTTTCTCATTTAAAAAACCCTAACCCTAGGCGTAACCCTAACCCTAGCCCTAGACAGGTAAATCAGCCTAGGGTTAGGGATGGCACCAAAGAAAAAGCTGTTGAGGCAGCGATGTTGTGGCACATTTCCGCTCCCCTTGGGATACCTTTTGCTGTTGCAGTGTGCCTGGAGCTCAGGGCTTTCTGGATTAAAAAACCCTTACCCTAGGCGTAACCCTAACCCCTAAACTGGTCAATCACCCCAGGGTTAGGGACGGTCCCAAGGAAAAATGTGCGGAGGCAGCCATGTTGTGGCACTTTTTCGATCCCCTTGGGCTGCCTTTGCCAGCTGAATTGTGTCTGGAGCTCAAGCCTTTCTGATTTAAAGAACCCTAACCCTAGGCGTAACCCTAACCCTAGCCCTAGACAGGTAAAACAGCCTAGGGTTAGGGATGGCACGAAAGAAAAAGCTGTGGAGGCAGCGATGTTGTGGCACTTTTGGGCTCCCCTTGGGATACCTTTTGCAGTTGCAGTGTGCCTGGAGCTCAGGGCTTTCTGGATTAAGAAACCCTTACCCTAGGCGTAACCCTAACCCCTAAATGGTCAATCAGCCTAGGGTTAGGGACGGTCCCTAGGAAAAATGTGCGGAGGCAGCCATGTTGTGGCACTTTTTCGATCCCCTTGGGCTGCCTTTGCCTGCTGAATTGTGTCTGGAGCTCAAGCCTTTCTGATTTAAAAAACCCTAACCCTAGGCGTAACCCTAACCCTAGCCCTAGACAGGTAAATCAGCCTAGGGTTAGGGATGGCACCAAAGAAAAAGCTGTGGAGGCAGCGATGTTGTGGCACACTTGCGCTCACCTTGGGATACCTTTTGCAGTTGCAGTGTGCCTGGAGCTCAGGGCTTTCTGGATTAAAAAACCCTTACCCTAGGCGTAACCATAACCCCTAAACTGGTCAATCATCCCTGGGTTAGGGACGGTTTCAAGGAAAAATGTGCGAAGGCAGCCATGTTGTGGCACTTTTTCGATCCCCTTGGGCTGCCTTTGCCAGCTGAAGTGTGTCTGGGGCTCAAGCCTTTCTCATTTAAAAAACCCTAACCCTAGGCGTAACCCTAACCCTAGCCCTAGACAGGTAAATCAGCCTAGGGTTAGGGATGGCACCAAAGAAAAAGCTGTGGAGGCAGCGATGTTGTGGCACTTTTGCGCTCCCCTTGGGATACCTTTTGCAGTTGCAGTGTGCCTGGAGCTCAGGGCTTTCTGGATTAAAAAACCCTTACCCTAGGCGTAACCATAACCTCTAAACTGGTCAATCTCCCAGGGTTAGGGACGGTCCCAAGGAAAAATGTGCGGAGGCAGCCATGTTGTGGCACTTTTTCGATCCCCTTGGGCTGCCTTTGCCAGCTGAATTGTGTCTGGAGCTCAAGCCTTTCTGATTTAAAAAACCCTAACCCTAGGCGTAACCCTAACCCTAGCCCTAGACAGGTAAATCAGCCTAGGGTTAGGGATGGCACCAAAGAAAAAGCTGTGGAGGCAGCGATGTAGTGGCACACTTGCGCACACCTTGGGATACCTTTTGCAGTTGCAGTGTACCTGGAGCTCAGGGCTTTCTGGATTAAAAAACCCTTACCCTAGGCGTAACCATAACCCCTAAAGTGCTTATCAGCCTAGGGTTAGGAACGATCCCAAGGAAAAATGTGCGGAGGCAGCCATGTTGTGGCACTTTTTCGATCCCCTTGGGATGCCTTTGCCTGCTGAATTGTGTCTGGAGCTCAAGCCTTTCTGATTTAAAAAACCCTAACCCTAGGCGTAACCCTAACCCTAGCCCTAGACAGGTAAATCAGCCTAGGGTTAGGGACGGTCCCAAGGAAAAATGTGCGGAGGCAGCCCTGTTGTGGCACTTTTTCGATCCCCTTGGGCTGCCTTTGCCAGCTGAATTGTGTCTGGAGCTCAAGCCTTTCTGATTTAAAAAACCCTAACCCTAGGCGTAACCCTAACCCTAGCCCTAGACAGGTAAATCAGCCTAGGGTTAGGGATGGCACCAAAGAAAAAGCTGTGGAGGCAGCGATGTTGTGGCACTTTTGCGCTCCCCTTGGGATACCTTTTGCAGTTGCAGTGTGCCTGGAGCTCAGGGCTTTCTGGATTAAAAAACCCTTACCCTAGGCGTAACCCTAACCCCTAAACTGGTCAATCAGCCTAGGGTTAGGGACGGTCCCAAGGAAAAATGTGCGGAGGCAGCCATGTTGTGGCACTTTTTCGATCCCCTTGGGCTGCCTTTGCCAGCTGAATTGTGTCTGGAGCTCAAGCCTTTCTGATTTAAAAAACCCTAACCCTAGGCGTAACCCTAACCCTAGCCCTAGACAGGTAAATCAGCCTAGGGTTAGGGATGGCACCAAAGAAAAAGCTGTGGAGGCAGCGATGTTGTGGCACACTTGCGCTCACCTTGGGATACCTTTTGCAGTTGCAGTGTGCCTGGAGCTCAGGGCTTTCTGGATTAAAAAACCCTTACCCTAGGCGTAACCCTAACCCCTAAACTGCTTATCAGCCTAGGGTTAGGAACGATCCCAAGGAAAAATGTGCGGAGGCAGCCATGTTGTGGCACTTTTTCGATCCCCTTGGGATGCCTTTGCCAGCTGAATTGTGTCTGGAGCTCAAGCCTTTCTGATTTAAAAAACCCTAACCCTAGGCGTAACCCTAACCCTAGCCCTAGACAGGTAAATCAGCCTAGGGTTATGGACGGTCCCAAGGAAAAATGTGCGGAGGCAGCCATGTTGTGCCACTTTTTCGATCCCCTTGGGCTGCCTTTGCCAGCTGAATTGTGTCTGGAGCTCAAGCCTTTCTCATTTAAAAAACCCTAACCCTAGGCGTAACCCTAACCCTAGCCCTAGACAGGTAAATCAGCCTAGGGTTAGGGATGGCACCAAAGAAAATGCTGTTGAGGCAGCGATGTTGCGGCACATTTCCGCTCCCCTTGGGATACCTTTTGTAGTTGCAGTGTGCCTGGAGCTCAGGGCTTTCTGGATTAAAAAACCCTTACCCTAGGCGTATCCCTAACCCCTAAACTGGTCAATCAGCCTAGGGTTAGGGACGGTCCCAAGGAAAAATGTGCGGAGGCAGCCATGTTGTGGCACTTTTTCGATCCCCTTGGGCTGCCTTTGCCTGCTGAATTGTGTCTGGAGCTCAAGCCTTTCTCATTTAAAAAACCCTAACCCTAGGCGTAACACTAACCCTAGCCCTAGACAGGTAAAACAGCCTAGGGTTAGGGATGGCACCAAAGAAAAAGCTGTGGAGGCAGCGATGTTGTGGCACTTTTGCGCTCCCCTTGGGATACCTTTTGCAGTTGCAGTGTGCCTGGAGCTCAGGGCTTTCTGGATTAAAAAACCCTTACCCTAGGCGTAACCCTAACCCCTAAACTGGTCAATCAGCCTAGGGTTAGGGACGGTCCCAAGGAAAAATGTGCGGAGGCAGCCATGTTGTGGCACTTTTTCGATCCCCTTGGGATGCCTTTGCCAGCTGAATTGTGTCTGGAGCTCAAGCCTTTCTGATTTAAAAAACCCTAACCCTAGGCGTAACCCTAACCCCTAAACTGGTCAATCGTCCCTGGGTTAGGGACGGTCCCAAGGAAAAATGTGCGGAGGCAGCCATGTTGTGGCACTTTTTCGATCCCCTTGGGCTGCCTTTGCCAGCTGAATTGTGTCTGGAGCTCAAGCCTTTCTCATTTAAAAAACCCTAACCCTAGGCGTAACCCTAACCCTAACCCTAGACAGGTAAATCAGCCTAGGGTTAGGGATGGCACCAAAGAAAAAGCTGTTGAGGCAGCGATGTTGTGGCACATTTCCGCTCCCCTTGGGATACCTTTTGCAGTTGCAGTGTGCCTGGAGCTCAGGGCTTTCTGGATTAAAAAACCCTTACCCTAGGCGTAACCCTAACCCCTAAACTGGTCAATCACCCCAGGGTTAGGGACGGTCCCAAGGAAAAATGTGCGGAGGCAGCCATGTTGTGGCACTTTTTCGATCCCCTTGGGCTGCCTTTGCCAGCTGAATTGTGTCTGGAGCTGAAGCCTTTCTGATTTAAAGAACCCTAACCCTAGGCGTAACCCTAACCCTAGCCCTAGACAGGTAAATCAGCCTAGGGTTAGGGATGGCACCAAAGAAAAAGCTGTGGAGGCAGCGATGTTGTGGCACTTTTGCGCTCCCCTTGGGATACCTTTTGCAGTTGCAGTGTGCCTGGAGCTCAGGGCTTTCTGGATTAAAAAACCCTTACCCTAGGCGTAACCCTAACCCCTAAACTGGTCAATCAGCCTAGGGTTATGGACGGTCCCAAGGAAAAATGTGCGGAGGCAGCCATGTTGTGGCACTTTTTCGATCCCCTTGGGATGCCTTTGCCAGCTGAATTGTGTCTGGAGCTCAAGCCTTTCTCATTTAAAAAACCCTAACCCTAGGCGTAACCCTAACCCTAGCCCTAGACAGGTAAATCAGCCTAGGGTTAGGGATGGCACCAAAGAAAAAGCTGTGGAGGCAGCGATGTTGTGGCACACTTGCGCTCACCTTGGGATACCTTTTGCAGTTGCAGTGTGCCTGGAGCTCAGGGCTTTCTGGATTAAAAAACCCTTACCCTAGGCGTAACCATAACCTCTAAACTGGTCAATCTCCCAGGGTTAGGGACGGTCCCAAGGAAAAATGTGCGGAGGCAGCCATGTTGTGGCACTTTTTCGATCCCCTTGGGCTGCCTTTGCCAGCTGAATTGTGTCTGGAGCTGAAGCCTTTCTGATTTAAAGAACCCTAACCCTAGGCGTAACCCTAACCCTAGCCCTAGACAGGTAAATCAGCGTAGGGTTAGGGATGGCACCAAAGAAAAAGCTGTGGAGGCAGCGATGTAGTGGCACACTTGCGCACACCTTGGGATACCTTTTGCAGTTGCAGTGTACCTGGAGCTCAGGGCTTTCTGGATTAAAAAACCCTTACCCTAGGCGTAACCCTAACCCCTAAACTGGTCAATCAGCCTAGGGTTAGGGACGGTCCCAAGGAAAAATGTGCGGAGGCAGCCATGTTGTGGCACTTTTTCGATCCCCTTGGGCTGCCTTTGCCTGCTGAATTGTGTCTGGAGCTCAAGCCTTTCTGATTTAAAAAACCCTAACCCTAGGCGTAACCCTAACCCTAGCCCTAGACAGGTAAATCAGCCTAGGGTTAGGGACAGTCCCAAGGAAAAATGTGCGGAGGCAGCCCTGTTGTGGCACTTTTTCGATCCCCTTGGGCTGCCTTTGCCAGCTGAATTGTGTCTTGAGCTCAAGCCTTTCTGATTTAAAAAACCCCAACCCTAGGCGTAACCCTAACCCTAGCCCTAGACAGGTAAATCAGCCTAGGGTTAGGGATGGCAACAAAGAAAAAGCTGTGGAGGCAGCGATGTTGTGGCACTTTTGCGCTCCCCTTGGGATACCTTTTGCAGTTGCAGTGTGCCTGGAGCTCAGGGCTTTCTGGATTAAAAAACCCTTACCCTAGGCGTAACCCTAACCCCTAAACTGGTCAATCAGCCTAGGGTTAGGGACGGTCCCAAGGAAAAATGTGCGGAGGCAGCCATGTTGTGGCACTTTTTCGATCCCCTTGGGCTGCCTTTGCCAGCTGAATTGTGTCTGGAGCTCAAGCCTTTCTGATTTAAAAAACCCTAACCCTAGGCGTAACCCTAACCCTAGCCCTAGACAGGTAAATCAGCCTAGGGTTAGGGATGGCACCAAAGAAAAAGCTGTGGAGGCAGCGATGTTGTGGCACACTTGCGCTCACCTTGGGATACCTTTTGCAGTTGCAGTGTGCCTGGAGCTCAGGGCTTTCTGGATTAAAAAACCCTTACCCTAGGCGTAACCCTAACCCCTAAACTGCTTATCAGCCTAGGGTTAGGAACGATCCCAAGGAAAAATGTGCGGAGGCAGCCATGTTGTGGCACTTTTTCGATCCCCTTGGGATGCCTTTGCCAGCTGAATTGTGTCTGGAGCTCAAGCCTTTCTGATTTAAAAAACCCTAACCCTAGGCGTAACCCTAACCCTAGCCCTAGACAGGTAAATCAGCCTAGGGTTATGGACGGTCCCAAGGAAAAATGTGCGGAGGCAGCCATGTTGTGCCACTTTTTCGATCCCCTTGGGCTGCCTTTGCCAGCTGAATTGTGTCTGGAGCTCAAGCCTTTTTCATTTAAAAAAACCCTAACCCTAGGCGTAACCCTAACCCTAGCCCTAGACAGGTAAATCAGCCTAGGGTTAGGGATGGCACCAAAGAAAATGCTGTTGAGGCAGCGATGTTGCGGCACATTTCCGCTCCCCTTGGGATACCTTTTGTAGTTGCAGTGTGCCTGGAGCTCAGGGCTTTCTGGATTAAAAAACCCTTACCCTAGGCGTATCCCTAACCCCTAAACTGGTCAATCAGCCTAGGGTTAGGGACGGTCCCAAGGAAAAATGTGCGGAGGCAGCCATGTTGTGGCACTTTTTCGATCCCCTTGGGCTGCCTTTGCCTGCTGAATTGTGTCTGGAGCTCAAGCCTTTCTCATTTAAAAAACCCTAACCCTAGGCGTAACACTAACCCTAGCCCTAGACAGGTAAATCAGCCTAGGGTTAGGGATGGCACCAAAGAAAAAGCTGTGGAGGCAGCGATGTTGTGGCACTTTTGCGCTCCCCTTGGGATACCTTTTGCAGTTGCAGTGTGCCTGGAGCTCAGGGCTTTCTGGATTAAAAAACCCTTACCCTAGGCGTAACCCTAACCCCTAAACTGGTCAATCATCCCTGGGTTAGGGACGGTCCCAAGGAAAAATGTGCGGAGGCAGCCATGTTGTGGCACTTTTTCGATCCCCTTGGGCTGCCTTTGCCAGCTGAATTGTGTCTGGAGCTCAAGCCTTTCTGATTTAAAAAACCCTAACCCTAGGCGTAACCCTAACCCCTAAACTGGTCAATCGTCCCTGGGTTAGGGACGGTCCCAAGGAAAAATGTGCGGAGGCAGCCATGTTGTGGCACTTTTTCGATCCCCTTGGGCTGCCTTTGCCAGCTGAATTGTGTCTGGAGCTCAAGCCTTTCTCATTTAAAAAACCCTAACCCTAGGCGTAACCCTAACCCTAGCCCTAGACAGGTAAATCAGCCTAGGGTTAGGGATGGCACCAAAGAAAAAGCTGTTGAGGCAGCGATGTTGTGGCACATTTCCGCTCCCCTTGGGATACCTTTTGCTGTTGCAGTGTGCCTGGAGCTCAGGGCTTTCTGGATTAAAAAAACCCTTACCCTAGGCGTAACCCTAACCCCTAAACTGGTCAATCACCCCAGGGTTAGGGACGGTCCCAAGGAAAAATGTGCGGAGGCAGCCATGTTGTGGCACTTTTTCGATCCCCTTGGGCTGCCTTTGCCAGCTGAATTGTGTCTGGAGCTCAAGCCTTTCTGATTTAAAGAACCCTAACCCTAGGCGTAACCCTAACCCTAGCCCTAGACAGGTAAATCAGCCTAGGGTTAGGGATGGCACCAAAGAAAAAGCTGTGGAGGCAGCGATGTTGTGGCACTTTTGCGCTCCCCTTGGGATACCTTTTGCAGTTGCAGTGTGCCTGGAGCTCAGGGCTTTCTGGATTAAAAAACCCTTACCCTAGGCGTAACCCTAACCCCTAAACTGGTCAATCAGCCTAGGGTTATGGACGGTCCCAAGGAAAAATGTGCGGAGGCAGCCATGTTGTGGCACTTTTTCGATCCCCTTGGGATGCCTTTGCCAGCTGAATTGTGTCTGGAGCTCAAGCCTTTCTCATTTAAAAAAACCCTAACCCTAGGCGTAACCCTAACCCTAGCCCTAGACAGGTAAATCAGCCTAGGGTTAGGGATGGCACCAAAGAAAAAGCTGTGGAGGCAGCGATGTTGTGGCACACTTGCGCTCACCTTGGGATACCTTTTGAAGTTGCAGTGTGCCTGGAGCTCAGGGCTTTCTGGATTAAAAAACCCTTACCCTAGGCGTAACCATAACCTCTAAACTGGTCAATCTCCCAGGGTTAGGGACGGTCCCAAGGAAAAATGTGCGGAGGCAGCCATGTTGTGCCACTTTTTCGATCCCCTTGGGCTGCCTTTGCCAGCTGAATTGTGTCTGGAGCTGAAGCCTTTCTGATTTAAAGAACCCTAACCCTAGGCGTAACCCTAACCCTAGCCCTAGACAGGTAAATCAGCCTAGGGTTAGGGATGGCACCAAAGAAAAAGCTGTGGAGGCAGCGATGTAGTGGCACACTTGCGCTCCCCTTGGGATACCTTTTGCAGTTGCAGTGTACCTGGAGCTCAGGGCTTTCTGGATTAAAAAACCCTTACCCTAGGCGTAACCCTAACCCCTAAACTGGTCAATCAGCCTAGGGTTAGGGACGGTCCCAAGGAAAAATGTGCGGAGGCAGCCATGTTGTGGCACTTTTTCGATCCCCTTGGGATGCCTTTGCCTGCTGAATTGTGTCTGGAGCTCAAGCCTTTCTGATTTAAAAAACCCTAACCCTAGGCGTAACCCTAACCCTAGCCCTAGACAGGTAAATCAGCCTAGGGTTAGGGACGGTCCCAAGGAAAAATGTGCGGAGGCAGCCCTGTTGTGGCACTTTTTCGATCCCCTTGGGCTGCCTTTGCCAGCTGAATTGTGTCTTGAGCTCAAGCCTTTCTCATTTAAAAAACCCTAACCCTAGGCGTAACCCTAACCCTAGCCCTAGACAGGTAAATCAGCCTAGGGTTAGGGATGGCAACAAAGAAAAAGCTGTGGAGGCAGCGATGTTGTGGCACTTTTGCGCTCCCCTTGGGATACCTTTTGCAGTTGCAGTGTGCCTGGAGCTCAGGGCTTTCTGGATTAAAAAACCCTTACCCTAGGCGTAACCCTAACCCCTAAACTGGTCAATCAGCCTAGGGTTAGGGACGGTCCCAAGGAAAAATGTGCGGAGGCAGCCATGTTGTGGCACTTTTTCGATCCCCTTGGGCTGCCTTTGCCTGCTGAATTGTGTCTGGAGCTCAAGCCTTTCTGATTTAAAAAACCCTAACCCTAGGCGTAACCCTAACCCTAGCCCTAGACAGGTAAATCAGCCTAGGGTTAGGGATGGCACCAAAGAAAAAGCTGTGGAGGCAGCGATGTTGTGGCACACTTGCGCTCACCTTGGGATACCTTTTGCAGTTGCAGTGTGCCTGGAGCTCAGGGCTTTCTGGATTAAAAAACCCTTACCCTAGGCGTAACCCTAACCCCTAAACTGCTTATCAGCCTAGGGTTAGGAACGATCCCAAGGAAAAATGTGCGGAGGCAGCCATGTTGTGGCACTTTTTCGATCCCCTTGGGATGCCTTTGCCAGCTGAATTGTGTCTGGAGCTCAAGCCTTTCTGATTTAAAAAACCCTAACCCTAGGCGTAACCCTAACCCTAGCCCTAGACAGGTAAATCAGCCTAGGGTTATGGACGGTCCCAAGGAAAAATGTGCGGAGGCAGCCATGTTGTGCCACTTTTTCGATCCCCTTGGGCTGCCTTTGCCAGCTGAATTGTGTCTGGAGCTCAAGCCTTTTTCATTTAAAAAACCCTAACCCTAGGCGTAACCCTAACCCTAGCCCTAGACAGGTAAATCAGCCTAGGGTTAGGGATGGCACCAAAGAAAATGCTGTTGAGGCAGCGATGTTGCGGCACATTTCCGCTCCCCTTGGGATACCTTTTGTAGTTGCAGTGTGCCTGGAGCTCAGGGCTTTCTGGATTAAAAAACCCTTACCCTAGGCGTAACCCTAACCCCTAAACTGGTCAATCAGCCTAGGGTTAGGGACGGTCCCAAGGAAAAATGTGCGGAGGCAGCCATGTTGTGGCACTTTTTCGATCCCCTTGGGCTGCCTTTGCCTGCTGAATTGTGTCTGGAGCTCAAGCCTTTCTCATTTAAAAAACCCTAACCCTAGGCGTAACACTAACCCTAGCCCTAGACAGGTAAATCAGCCTAGGGTTAGGGATGGCACCAAAGAAAAAGCTGTGGAGGCAGCGATGTTGTGGCACTTTTGCGCTCCCCTTGGGATGCCTTTTGCAGTTGCAGTGTGCCTGGAGCTCAGGGCTTTCTGGATTAAAAAACCCTTACCCTAGGCGTAACCCTAACCCCTAAACTGGTCAATCAGCCTAGGGTTAGGGACGGTCCCAAGGAAAAATGTGCGGAGGCAGCCATGTTGTGGCACTTTTTCGATCCCCTTGGGCTGCCTTTGCCAGCTGAATTGTGTCTGGAGCTCAAGCCTTTCTGATTTAAAAAACCCTAACCCTAGGCGTAACCCTAACCCCTAAACTGGTCAATCGTCCCTGGGTTAGGGACGGTCCCAAGGAAAAATGTGCGGAGGCAGCCATGTTGTGGCACTTTTTCGATCCCCTTGGGCTGCCTTTGCCAGCTGAATTGTGTCTGGAGCTCAAGCCTTTCTCATTTAAAAAACCCTAAGCCTAGGCGTAACCCTAACCCTAGCCCTAGACAGGTAAATCAGCCTAGGGTTAGGGATGGCACCAAAGAAAAAGCTGTTGAGGCAGCGATGTTGTGGCACATTTCCGCTCCCCTTGGGATACCTTTTGCAGTTGCAGTGTGCCTGGAGCTCAGGGCTTTCTGGATTAAAAAACCCTTACCCTAGGCGTAACCCTAACCCCTAAACTGGTCAATCACCCCAGGGTTAGGGACGGTCCCAAGGAAAAATGTGCGGAGGCAGCCATGTTGTGGCACTTTTTCGATCCCCTTGGGCTGCCTTTGCCAGCTGAATTGTGTCTGGAGCTCAAGCCTTTCTGATTTAAAAAACCCTAACCCTAGGCGTAACCCTAACCCTAGCCCTAGACAGGTAAATCAGCCTAGGGTTAGGGATGGCACCAAAGAAAAAGCTGTGGAGACAGCGATGTTGTGGCACTTTTGCGCTCCCCTTGGGATACCTTTTGCAGTTGCAGTGTGCCTGGAGCTCAGGGCTTTCTGGATTAAAAAACCCTTACCCTAGGCATAACCCTAACCCCTAAACTGGTCAATCAGCCTAGGGTTAGGGACGGTCCCAAGGAAAAATGTGCGGAGGCAGCCATGTTGTGGCACTTTTTCGATCCCCTTGGGATGCCTTTGCCAGCTGAATTGTGTCTGGAGCTCAAGCCTTTCTCATTTAAAAAACCCTAACCCTAGGCGTAACCCTAACCCTAGCCCTAGACAGGTAAATCAGCCTAGGGTTAGGGATGGCACCAAAGAAAAAGCTGTGGAGGCAGCGATGTTGTGGCATACTTGCGCTCACCTTGGGATACCTTTTGAAGTTGCAGTGTGCCTGGAGCTCAGGGCTTTCTGGATTAAAAAACCCTTACCCTAGGCGTAACCCTAACCCCTAAACTGCTTATCAGCCTAGGGTTAGGGACGATCCCAAGGAAAAATGTGCTAAGGCAGCCATGTTGTGGCACTTTTTCGATCCCCTTGGGCTGCCTTTGCCAGCTGAATTGTGTCTGGAGCTCAAGCCTTTCTGATTTAAAAAACCCTAACCCTAGGCGTAACCCTAACCCTAGCCCTAGACAGGTAAATCAGCCTAGGGTTAGGGATGGCACCAAAGAAAAAGCTGTGGAGGCAGCCATGTTGTGGCACTTTTGCGCTCCCCTTGGGATACCTTTTGCAGTTGCAGTGTGCCTGGAGCTCAGGGCTTTCTGGATTAAAAAACCCTTACCCTAGGCGTAACCGTAACCCCTAAACTGGTCAATCAGCCTATGGTTAGGGACGGTCCCAAGGAAAAATGTGCGGAGGCAGCCATGTTGTGGCACTTTTTCGATCCCCTTGGGCTGCCTTTGCCAGCTGAATTGTGTCTGGAGCTCAAGCCTTTCTCATTTAAAAAACCCTAACCCTAGGCGTAACCCTAACCCTAGCCCTAGACAGGTAAATCAGCCTAGGGTTAGGGATGGCACCAAAGAAAAAGCTGTGGAGGCAGCGATGTTGTGGCACTTTTGGGCTCCCCTTGGGATACCTTTTGCAGTTGCAGTGTGCCTGGAGCTCAGGGCTTTCTGGATTAAAAAACCCTTACCCTAGGCGTAACCCTAACCCCTAAACTGGTCAATCAGCCTAGGGTTAGGGACGGTCCCAAGGAAAAATGTGCGGAGGCAGCCATGTTGTGGCACTTTTTCGATCCCCTTGGGCTGCCTTTGCCTGCTGAATTGTGTCTGCAGGTCAAGCCTTTCTGATTTAAAAAACCCTAACCCTAGGCGTAACCCTAACCCTAGCCCTAGACAGGTAAATCAGCCTAGGGTTAGGGATGGCACCAAAGAAAAAGCTGTGGAGGCAGCGATGTTGTGGCACACTTGCGCTCACCTTGGGATACCTTTTGCAGTTGCAGTGTGCCTGGAGCTCAGGGCTTTCTGGATTAAAAAACCCTTACCCTAGGCGTAACCATAACCCCTAAACTGGTCAATCAGCCTAGGGTTAGGGACGGTTTCAAGGAAAAATGTGCGAAGGCAGCCATGTTGTGGCACTTTTTCGATCCCCTTGGGCTGCCTTTGCCAGCTGAATTGTGTCTGGGGCTCAAGCCTTTCTCATTTAAAAAACCCTAACCCTAGGCGTAACCCTAACCCTAGCCCTAGACAGGTAAATCAGCCTAGGGTTAGGGATGGCACCAAAGAAAAAGCTGTGGAGGCAGCGATGTTGTGGCACTTTTGCGCTCCCCTTGGGATACCTTTTGCAGTTGCAGTGTGCCTGCAGCTCAGGGCTTTCTGGATTAAAAAACCCTTACCCTAGGCGTAACCCTAACCCCTAAACTGGTCAATCAGCCTAGGGTTAGGGACGGTCCCAAGGAAAAATGTGCGGAGGCAGCCATGTTGTGGCACTTTTTCGATCCCCTTGGGCTGCCTTTGCCAGCTGAATTGTGTCTGGAGCTCAAGCCTTTCTGATTTAAAAAACCCTAACCCTAGGCGTAACCCTAACCCTAGCCCTAGACAGGTAAATCAGCCTAGGGTTAGGGATGGCACCAAAGAAAAAGCTGTGGAGGCAGCGATGTTGTGGCACACTTGCGCTCACCTTGGGATACCTTTTGCAGTTGCAGTGTGCCTGGAGCTCAGGGCTTTCTGGATTAAAAAACCCTTACCCTAGGCGTAACCCTAACCCCTAAACTGCTTATCAGCCTAGGGTTAGGAACGATCCCAAGGAAAAATGTGCGGAGGCAGCCATGTTGTGGCACTTTTTCGATCCCCTTGGGATGCCTTTGCCAGCTGAATTGTGTCTGGAGCTCAAGCCTTTCGAATTTAAAAAACCCTAACCCTAGGCGTAACCCTAACCCTAGCCCTAGACAGGTAAATCAGCCTAGGGTTATGGACGGTCCCAAGGAAAAATGTGCGGAGGCAGCCATGTTGTGCCACTTTTTCGATCCCCTTGGGCTGCCTTTGCCAGCTGAATTGTGTCTGGAGCTGAAGCCTTTCTGATTTAAAGAACCCTAACCCTAGGCGTAACCCTAACCCTAGCCCTAGACAGGTAAATCAGCCTAGGGTTAGGGATGGCACCAAAGAAAAAGCTGTGGAGGCAGCGATGTTGTGGCACTTTTGCGCTCCCCTTGGGATACCTTTTGCAGTTGCAGTGTGCCTGGAGCTCAGGGCTTTCTGGATTAAAAAACCCTTACCCTAGGCGTAACCCTAACCCCTAAACTGGTCAATCAGCCTAGGGTTAGGGACGGTCCCCAAGGAAAAAATGTGCGGAGGCAGCCATGTTGTGGCACTTTTTCGATCCCCTTGGGCTGCCTTTGCCAGCTGAATTGTGTCTGGAGCTCAAGCCTTTCTGATTTAAAGAACCCTAACCCTAGGCGTAACCCTAACCCTAGCCCTAGACAGGTAAATCAGCCTAGGGTTAGGGATGGCACCAAAGAAAAAGCTGTGGAGGCAGCGATGTTGTGGCACACTTGCGCTCACCTTGGGATACCTTTTGAAGTTGCAGTGTGCCTGGAGCTCAGGGCTTTCTGGATTAAAAAACCCTTACCCTAGGCGTAACCCTAACCCCTAAACTGCTTATCAGCCTAGGGTTAGGGACGATCCCAAGGAAAAATGTGCTAAGGCAGCCATGTTGTGGCACTTTTTCGATCCCCTTGGGCTGCCTTTGCCTGCTGAATTGTGTCTGGAGCTCAAGCCTTTCTGATTTAAAAAACCCTAACCCTAGGCGTAACCCTAACCCTAGCCCTAGACAGGTAAATCAGCCTAGGGTTAGGGATGGCACCAAAGAAAAAGCTGTGGAGGGCAGCGATGTTGTGGCACACTTGCGCTCACCTTGGGATACCTTTTGCAGTTGCAGTGTGCCTGGAGCTCAGGGCTTTCTGGATTAAAAAACCCTTACCCTAGGCGTAACCCTAACCCCTAAACTGGTCAATCAGCCTAGGGTTAGGGACGGTCCCAAGGAAAAATGTGCGGAGGCAGCCATGTTGTGGCACTTTTTCGATCCCCTTGGGATGCCTTTGCCAGCTGAATTGTGTCTGGAGCTCAAGCCTTTCTGATTTAAAAAACCCTAACCCTAGGCGTAACCCTAACCCCTAAACTGGTCAATCGTCCCTGGGTTAGGGACGGTCCCAAGGAAAAATGTGCGGAGGGCAGCCATGTTGTGGCACTTTTTCGATCCCCTTGGGCTGCCTTTGCCTGCTGAATTGTGTCTGGAGCTCAAGCCTTTCTCATTTAAAAAACCCTAACCCTAGGCGTAACCCTAACCCTAGCCCTAGACAGGTAAATCAGCCTAGGGTTAGGGATGGCACCAAAGAAAAAGCTGTTGAGGCAGCGATGTTGTGGCACATTTCCGATCCCCTTGGGATACCTTTTGCAGTTGCAGTGTGCCTGGAGCTCAGGGCTTTCTGGATTAAAAAACCCTTACCCTAGGCGTAACCCTAACCTCTAAACTGGTCAATCACCCCAGGGTTAGGGACGGTCCCAAGGAAAAATGTGCGGAGGCAGCCATGTTGTGGCACTTTTTCGATCCCCTTGGGCTGCCTTTGCCAGCTGAATTGTGTCTGGAGCTCAAGCCTTTCTGATTTAAAGAACCCTAACCCTAGGCGTAACCCTAACCCTAGCCCTAGACAGGTAAATCAGCCTAGGGTTAGGGATGGCACCAAAGAAAAAGCTGTGGAGGCAGCGATGTTGTGGCACTTTTGCGCTCCCCTTGGGATACCTTTTGCAGTTGCAGTGTGCCTGGAGCTCAGGGCTTTCTGGATTAAAAAACCCTTACCCTAGGCGTAACCCTAACCCCTAAACTGGTCAATCAGCCTAGGGTTAGGGACGGTCCCAAGGAAAAATGTGCGGAGGCAGCCATGTTGTGGCACTTTTTCGATCCCCTTGGGATGCCTTTGCCAGCTGAATTGTGTCTGGAGCTCAAGCCTTTCTCATTTAAAAAACCCTAACCCTAGGCGTAACCCTAACCCTAGCCCTAGACAGGTAAATCAGCCTAGGGTTAGGGATGGCACCAAAGAAAAAGCTGTGGAGGCAGCGATGTTGTGGCACACTTGCGCTCACCTTGGGATACCTTTTGCAGTTGCAGTGTGCCTGGAGCTCAGGGCTTTCTGGATTAAAAAACCCTTACCCTAGGCGTAACCCTAACCCCTAAACTGCTTATCAGCCTAGGGTTAGGAACGATCCCAAGGAAAAATGTGCGGAGGCAGCCATGTTGTGGCACTTTTTCGATCGCCTTGGGATGCCTTTGCCAGCTGAATTGTGTCTGGAGCTCAAGCCTTTCTGATTTAAAAAACCCTAACCCTAGGCGTAACCCTAACCCTAGCCCTAGACAGGTAAATCAGCCTAGGGTTATGGACGGTCCCAAGGAAAAATGTGCGGAGGCAGCCATGTTGTGCCACTTTTTCGATCCCCTTGGGCTGCCTTTGCCAGCTGAATTGTGTCTGGAGCTCAAGCCTTTCTGATTTAAAGAACCCTAACCCTAGGCGTAACACTAACCCTAGCCCTAGACAGGTAAATCAGCCTAGGGTTAGGGATGGCACCAAAGAAAAAGCTGTGGAGGCAGCGATGTTGTGGCACTTTTGCGCTCCCCTTGGGATACCTTTTGCAGTTGCAGTGTGCCTGGAGCTCAGGGCTTTCTGGATTAAAAAACCCTTACCCTAGGCGTAACCCTAACCCCTAAACTGGTCAATCAGCCTAGGGTTAGGGACGGTCCCAAGGAAAAATGTGCGGAGGCAGCCATGTTGTGGCACTTTTTCGATCCCCTTGGGATGCCTTTGCCAGCTGAATTGTGTCTGGAGCTCAAGCCTTTCTCATTTAAAAAACCCTAACCCTAGGCGTAACCCTAACCCTAGCCCTAGACAGGTAAATCAGCCTAGGGTTAGGGATGGCACCAAAGAAAAAGCTGTGGAGGCAGCGATGTTGTGGCACACTTGCGCTCACCTTGGGATACCTTTTGAAGTTGCAGTGTGCCTGGAGCTCAGGGCTTTCTGGATTAAAAAACCCTTACCCTAGGCGTAACCCTAACCCCTAAACTGCTTATCAGCCTAGGGTTAGGGACGATCCCAAGGAAAAATGTGCTAAGGCAGCCATGTTGTGGCACTTTTTCGATCCCCTTGGGCTGCCTTTGCCTGCTGAATTGTGTCTGGAGCTCAAGCCTTTCTCATTTAAAAAACCCTAACCCTAGGCGTAACCCTAACCCTAGCCCTAGACAGGTAAATCAGCCTAGGGTTAGGGATGGCACCAAAGAAAAAGCTGTGGAGGCAGCGATGTTGTGGCACACTTGCGCTCACCTTGGGATACCTTTTGCAGTTGCAGTGTGCCTGGAGCTCAGGGCTTTCTGGATTAAAAAACCCTTACCCTAGGCGTAACCCTAACCCCTAAACTGGTCAATCAGCCTAGGGTTAGGGACGGTCCCAAGGAAAAATGTGCGGAGGCAGCCATGTTGTGGCACTTTTTCGATCCCCTTGGGATGCCTTTGCCAGCTGAATTGTGTCTGGAGCTCAAGCCTTTCTGATTTAAAAAACCCTAACCCTAGGCGTAACCCTAACCCCTAAACTGGTCAATCGTCCCTGGGTTAGGGACGGTCCCAAGGAAAAATGTGCGGAGGCAGCCATGTTGTGGCACTTTTTCGATCCCCTTGGGCTGCCTTTGCCTGCTGAATTGTGTCTGGAGCTCAAGCCTTTCTCATTTAAAAAACCCTAACCCTAGGCGTAACCCTAACCCTAGCCCTAGACAGGTAAATCAGCCTAGGGTTAGGGATGGCACCAAAGAAAAAGCTGTTGAGGCAGCGATGTTGTGGCACTTTTGCGCTCCCCTTGGGATACCTTTTGCAGTTGCAGTGTGCCTGGAGCTCAGGGCTTTCTGGATTAAAAAACCCTTACCCTAGGCGTAACCCTAACCCCTAAACTGGTCAATCACCCCAGGGTTAGGGACGGTCCCAAGGAAAAATGTGCGGAGGCAGCCATGTTGTGGCACTTTTTCGATCCCCTTGGGCTGCCTTTGCCTGCTGAATTGTGTCTGCAGCTCAAGCCTTTCTGATTTAAAAAACCCTAACCCTAGGCGTAACCCTAACCCTAGCCCTAGACAGGTAAATCAGCCTAGGGTTAGGGATGGCACCAAAGAAAAAGCTGTGGAGGCAGCGATGTTGTGGCACACTTGCGCTCACCTTGGGATACCTTTTGCAGTTGCAGTGTGCCTGGAGCTCAGGGCTTTCTGGATTAAAAAACCCTTACCCTAGGCGTAACCATAACCCCTAAACTGGTCAATCATCCCTGGGTTAGGGACGGTTTCAAGGAAAAATGTGCGAAGGCAGCCATGTTGTGGCACTTTTTCGATCCCCTTGGGCTGCCTTTGCCAGCTGAATTGTGTCTGGGGCTCAAGCCTTTCTCATTTAAAAAACCCTAACCCTAGGCGTAACCCTAACCCTAGCCCTAGACAGGTAAATCAGCCTAGGGTTAGGGATGGCACCAAAGAAAAAGCTGTGGAGGCAGCGATGTTGTGGCACTTTTGCGCTCCCCTTGGGATACCTTTTGCAGTTGCAGTGTGCCTGGAGCTCAGGGCTTTCTGGATTAAAAAACCCTTACCCTAGGCGTAACCCTAACCCCTAAACTGGTCAATCAGCCTAGGGTTAGGGACGGTCCCAAGGAAAAATGTGCGGAGGCAGCCATGTTGTGGCACTTTTTCGATCCCCTTGGGCTGCCTTTGCCAGCTGAATTGTGTCTGGAGCTCAAGCCTTTCTCATTTAAAAAACCCTAACCCTAGGCGTAACCCTAACCCTAGCCCTAGACAGGTAAATCAGCCTAGGGTTAGGGATGGCACCAAAGAAAAAGCTGTGGAGGCAGCGATGTTGTGGCACACTTGCGCTCACCTTGGGATACCTTTTGCAGTTGCAGTGTGCCTGGAGCTCAGGGCTTTCTGGATTAAAAAACCCTTACCCTAGGCGTAACCCTAACCCCTAAACTGCTTATCAGCCTAGGGTTAGGAACGATCCCAAGGAAAAATGTGCGGAGGCAGCCATGTTGTGGCACTTTTTCGATCCCCTTGGGATGCCTTTGCCAGCTGAATTGTGTCTGGAGCTCAAGCCTTTCTGATTTAAAAAACCCTAACCCTAGGCGTAACCCTAACCCTAGCCCTAGACAGGTAAATCAGCCTAGGGTTATGGACGGTCCCAAGGAAAAATGTGCGGAGGCAGCCATGTTGTGCCACTTTTTCGATCCCCTTGGGCTGCCTTTGCCAGCTGAATTGTGTCTGGAGCTCAAGCCTTTCTGATTTAAAGAACCCTAACCCTAGGCGTAACCCTAACCCTAGCCCTAGACAGGTAAATCAGCCTAGGGTTAGGGATGGCACCAAAGAAAAAGCTGTGGAGGCAGCGATGTTGTGGCACTTTTGCGCTCCCCTTGGGATACCTTTTGCAGTTGCAGTGTGCCTGGAGCTCAGGGCTTTCTGGATTAAAAAACCCTTACCCTAGGCGTAACCCTAACCCCTAAACTGGTCAATCAGCCTAGGGTTAGGGACGGTCCCAAGGAAAAATGTGCGGAGGCAGCCATGTTGTGGCACTTTTTCGATCCCCTTGGGCTGCCTTTGCCAGCTGAATTGTGTCTGGAGCTCAAGCCTTTCTCATTTAAAGAACCCTAACCCTAGGCGTAACCCTAACCCTAGCCCTAGACAGGTAAATCAGCCTAGGGTTAGGGATGGCACCAAAGAAAAAGCTGTGGAGGCAGCGATGTTGTGGCACACTTGCGCTCACCTTGGGATACCTTTTGAAGTTGCAGTGTGCCTGGAGCTCAGGGCTTTCTGGATTAAAAAACCCTTACCCTAGGCGTAACCCTAACCCCTAAACTGCTTATCAGCCTAGGGTTAGGGACGATCCCAAGGAAAAATGTGCTAAGGCAGCCATGTTGTGGCACTTTTTCGATCCCCTTGGGCTGCCTTTGCCTGCTGAATTGTGTCTGGAGCTCAAGCCTTTCTGATTTAAAAAACCCTAACCCTAGGCGTAACCCTAACCCTAGCCCTAGACAGGTAAATCAGCCTAGGGTTAGGGATGGCAACAAAGAAAAAGCTGTGGAGGCAGCGATGTTGTGGCACACTTGCGCTCACCTTGGGATACCTTTTGCAGTTGCAGTGTGCCTGGAGCTCAGGGCTTTCTGGATTAAAAAACCCTTACCCTAGGCGTAACCCTAACCCCTAAACTGGTCAATCAGCCTAGGGTTAGGGACGGTCCCAAGGAAAAATGTGCGGAGGCAGCCATGTTGTGGCACTTTTTCGATCCCCTTGGGATGCCTTTGCCAGCTGAATTGTGTCTGGAGCTCAAGCCTTTCTGATTTAAAAAACCCTAAACCTATGCGTAACCCTAACCCCTAAACTGGTCAATCGTCCCTGGGTTAGGGACGGTCCCAAGGAAAAATGTGCGGAGGCAGCCATGTTGTGGCACTTTTTCGATCCCCTTGGGCTGCCTTTGCCTGCTGAATTGTGTCTGGAGCTCAAGCCTTTCTCATTTAAAAAACCCTAACCCTAGGCGTAACCCTAACCCTAGCCCTAGACAGGTAAATCAGCCTAGGGTTAGGGATGGCACCAAAGAAAAAGCTGTTGAGGCAGCGATGTTGTGGCACATTTCCGCTCCCCTTGGGATACCTTTTGCAGTTGCAGTGTGCCTGGAGCTCAGGGCTTTCTGGATTAAAAAACCCTTACCCTAGGCGTAACCCTAACCTCTAAACTGGTCAATCACCCCAGGGTTAGGGACGGTCCCAAGGAAAAATGTGCGGAGGCAGCCATGTTGTGGCACTTTTTCGATCCCCTTGGGCTGCCTTTGCCAGCTGAATTGTGTCTGGAGCTCAAGCCTTTCTGATTTAAAGAACCCTAACCCTAGGCGTAACCCTAACCCTAGCCCTAGACAGGTAAATCAGCCTAGGGTTAGGGATGGCACCAAAGAAAAAGCTGTGGAGGCAGCGATGTTGTGGCACTTTTGCGCTCCCCTTGGGATACCTTTTGCAGTTGCAGTGTGCCTGGAGCTCAGGGCTTTCTGGATTAAAAAACCCTTACCCTAGGCGTAACCCTAACCCCTAAACTGGTCAATCATCCCTGGGTTAGGGACGGTCCCAAGGAAAAATGTGCGGAGGCAGCCATGTTGTGGCACTTTTTCGATCCCCTTGGGCTGCCTTTGCCAGCTGAATTGTGTCTGGAGCTCAAGCCTTTCTCATTTAAAAAACCCTAACCCTAGGCGTAACCCTAACCCTAGCCCTAGACAGGTAAATCAGCCTAGGGTTAGGGATGGCACCAAAGAAAAAGCTGTGGAGGCAGCGATGTTGTGGCACACTTGCGCTCACCTTGGGATACCTTTTGCAGTTGCAGTGTGCCTGGAGCTCAGGGCTTTCTGGATTAAAAAACCCTTACCCTAGGCGTAACCCTAACCCCTAAACTGCTTATCAGCCTAGGGTTAGGAACGATCCCAAGGAAAAATGTGCGGAGGCAGCCATGTTGTGGCACTTTTTCGATCGCCTTGGGATGCCTTTGCCAGCTGAATTGTGTCTGGAGCTCAAGCCTTTCTGATTTAAAAAACCCTAACCCTAGGCGTAACCCTAACCCCTAAACTGGTCAATCGTCCCTGGGTTAGGGACGGTCCCAAGGAAAAATGTGCGGAGGCAGCCATGTTGTGGCACTTTTTCGATCCCCTTGGGCTGCCTTTGCCTGCTGAATTGTGTCTGGAGCTCAAGCCTTTCTCATTTAAAAAACCCTAACCCTAGGCGTAACCCTAACCCTAGCCCTAGACAGGTAAATCAGCCTAGGGTTAGGGATGGCACCAAAGAAAAAGCTGTGGAGGCAGCGATGTTGTGGCACACTTGCGCTCACCTTGGGATACCTTTTGAAGTTGCAGTGTGCCTGGAGCTCAGGGCTTTCTGGATTAAAAAACCCTTACCCTAGGCGTAACCCTAACCCCTAAACTGCTTATCAGCCTAGGGTTAGGGACGATCCCAAGGAAAAATGTGCTAAGGCAGCCATGTTGTGGCACTTTTTCGATCCCCTTGGGCTGCCTTTGCCTGCTGAATTGTGTCTGGAGCTCAAGCCTTTCTGATTTAAAAAACCCTAACCCTAGGCGTAACCCTAACCCTAGCCCTAGACAGGTAAATCAGCCTAGGGTTAGGGATGGCACCAAAGAAAAAGCTGTGGAGGCAGCGATGTTGTGGCACACTTGCGCTCACCTTGGGATACCTTTTGCAGTTGCAGTGTGCCTGGAGCTCAGGGCTTTCTGGATTAAAAAACCCTTACCCTAGGCGTAACCCTAACCCCTAAACTGGTCAATCAGCCTAGGGTTAGGGACGGTCCCAAGGAAAAATGTGCGGAGGCAGCCATGTTGTGGCACTTTTTCGATCCCCTTGGGATGCCTTTGCCAGCTGAATTGTGTCTGGAGCTCAAACCTTTCTCATTTAAAAAACCCTAACCCTAGGCGTAACCCTAACCCCTAAACTGGTCAATCGTCCCTGGGTTAGGGACGGTCCCAAGGAAAAATGTGCGGAGGCAGCCATGTTGTGGCACTTTTTCGATCCCCTTGGGCTGCCTTTGCCTGCTGAATTGTGTCTGGAGCTCAAGCCATTCTCATTTAAAAAACCCTAACCCTAGGCGTAACCCTAACCCTAGCCCTAGACAGGTAAATCAGCCTAGGGTTAGGGATGGCACCAAAGAAAAAGCTGTTGAGGCAGCGATGTTGTGGCACTTTTGCGCTCCCCTTGGGATACCTTTTGCAGTTGCAGTGTGCCTGGAGCTCAGGGCTTTCTGGATTAAAAAACCCTTACCCTAGGCGTAACCCTAACCCCTAAACTGGTCAATCACCCCAGGGTTAGGGACGGTCCCAAGGAAAAATGTGCGGAGGCAGCCATGTTGTGGCACTTTTTCGATCCCCTTGGGCTGCCTTTGCCAGCTGAATTGTGTCTGGAGCTCAAGCCTTTCTGATTTAAAGAACCCTAACCCTAGGCGTAACCCTAACCCTAGCCCTAGACAGGTAAATCAGCCTAGGGTTAGGGATGGCACCAAAGAAAAAGCTGTGGAGGCAGCGATGTTGTGGCACTTTTGCGCTCCCCTTGGGATACCTTTTGCAGTTGCAGTGTGCCTGGAGCTCAGGGCTTTCTGGATTAAAAAACCCTTACCCTAGGCGTAACCCTAACCCCTAAACTGGTCAATCAGCCTAGGGTTAGGGACGGTCCCAAGGAAAAATGTGCGGAGGCAGCCATGTTGTGGCACTTTTTCGATCCCCTTGGGATGCCTTTGCCAGCTGAATTGTGTCTGGAGCTCAAGCCTTTCTCATTTAAAAAACCCTAACCCTAGGCGTAACCCTAACCCTAGCCCTAGACAGGTAAATCAGCCTAGGGTTAGGGATGGCACCAAAGAAAAAGCTGTGGAGACAGCGATGTTGTGGCACACTTGCGCTCACCTTGGGATACCTTTTGAAGTTGCAGTGTGCCTGGAGCTCAGGGCTTTCTGGATTAAAAAACCCTTACCCTAGGCGTAACCCTAACCCCTAAACTGCTTATCAGCCTAGGGTTAGGGACGATCCCAAGGAAAAATGTGCGGAGGCAGCCATGTTGTGGTACTTTTTCGATCCCCTTGGGATGCCTTTGCCAGCTGAATTGTGTCTGGAGCTCAAGCCTTTCTCATTTAAAAAACCCTAACCCTAGGCGTAACCCTAACCCTAGCCCTAGACAGGTAAATCAGCCTAGGGTTAGGGACGGTCCCAAGGAAAAATGTGCGGAGGCAGCCATGTTGTGGCACTTTTTCGATCCCCTTGGGATGCCTTTGCCTGCTGAATTGTGTCTGGAGCTCAAGCCTTTCTGATTTAAAAAACCCTAACCCTAGGCGTAACCCTAACCCTAGCCCTAGACAGGTAAATCAGCCTAGGGTTAGGGATGGCACCAAAGAAAAAGCTGTGGAGGCAGCGATGTTGTGGCACTTTTGCGCTCCCCTTGGGATACCTTTTGGAGTTGCAGTGTGCCTGGAGCTCAGGGCTTTCTGGATTAAAAAACCCTTACCCTAGGCGTAACCCTAACCCCTAAACTGGTCAATCAGCCTAGGGTTAGGGACGGTCCCAAGGAAAAATGTGCGGAGGCAGCCCTGTTGTGGCACTTTTTCGATCCCCTTGGGCTGCCTTTGCCAGCTGAATTTTGTCTGGAGCTCAAGCCTTTCTCATTTAAAAAACCCTAACCCTAGGCGTAACCCTAACCCTAGCCCTAGACAGGTAAATCAGCCTAGGGTTAGGGATGGCACCAAAGAAAAAGCGGTGGAGGCAGCGATGTTGTGGCACTTTTGCGCTCCCCTTGGGATACCTTTTGCAGTTGCAGTGTGCCTGGAGCTCAGGGCTTTCTGGATTAAAAAACCCTTACCCTAGGCGTAACCCTAACCCCTAAACTGGTCAATCACCCCAGGGTTAGGGACGGTCCCAAGGAAAAATGTGCGGAGGCAGCCGTGTTGTGGCACTTTTTCGATCCCCTTGGGATGCCTTTGTTAGCTGAATTGTGTCTGGAGCTCAAGCCTTTCTCATTTAAAAAACCCTAACCCTAGGCGTAACCCTAACCCTAGCCCTAGACAGGTAAATCAGCCTAGGGTTAGGGATGGCACCAAAGAAAAAGCTGTGGAGGCAGCGATGTTGTGGCACTTTTGCGCTCCCCTTGGGATACCTTTTGCAGTTGCAGTGTGCCTGGAGCTCAGGGCTTTCTGGATTAAAAAACCCTTACCCTAGGCGTAACCCTAACCCCTAAACTGGTCAATCAGCCTAGGGTTAGGGACGGTCCCAAGGAAAAATGTGCGGAGGCAGCCATGTTGTGGCACTTTTTCGATCCCCTTGGGATGCCTTTGCCAGCTGAATTGTGTCTGGAGCTCAAGCCTTTCTCATTTAAAAAACCCTAACCCTAGGCGTAACCCTAACCCTAGCCCTAGACAGGTAAATCAGCCTAGGGTTAGGGATGGCACCAAAGAAAATGCTGTTGAGGCAGCGATGTTGCGGCACATTTCCGCTCCCCTTGGGATACCTTTTGTAGTTGCAGTGTGCCTGGAGCTCAGGTCTTTCTGGATTAAAAAACCCTTACCCTAGGCGTAACCCTAACCCCTGAACTGGTCAATCATCCCTGGGTTAGGGACGGTTTCAAGGAAAAATGTGCGGAGGCAGCCATGTTGTGGCACTTTTTCGATCCCCTTGGGCTGCCTTTGCCAGCTGAATTGTGTCTGGAGCTCAAGCCTTTCTCATTTAAAAAACACTAACCCTAGGCGTAACCCTAACCCTAGCCCTAGACAGGTAAATCAGCCTAGGGTTAGGGATGGCACCAAAGAAAAAGCTGTGGAGGCAGCGATGTTGTGGCACTTTTGCGCTCCCCTTGGGATACCTTTTGCAGTTGCAGTGTGCCTGGAGCTCAGGGCTTTCTGGATTAAAAAACCCTTACCCTAGGCGTAACCCTAACCCCTAAACTGGTCAATCATCCCTGGGTTAGGGACGGTTTCAAGGAAAAATGTGCGGAGGCAGCCATGTTGTGGCACTTTTTCGATCCCCTTGGGATGCCTTTGCCAGCTGAATTGTGTCTGGAGCTCAAGCCTTTCTCATTTAAAAAAACCCTAACCCTAGGCGTAACCCTAACCCTAGCCCTAGACAGGTAAATCAGCCTAGGGTTAGGGATGGCACCAAAGAAAAAGCTGTTGAGGCAGCGATGTTGTGGCACATTTCCGCTCCCCTTGGGATACCTTTTGCAGTTGCAGTGTGCCTGGAGCTCAGGGCTTTCTGGATTAAAAAACCCTTACCCTAGGCGTAACCCTAACCCCTAAACTGGTCAATCACCCCAGGGTTAGGGACGGTCCCAAGGAAAAATGTGCGGAGGCAGCCATGTTGTGGCACTTTTTCGATCCCCTTGGGCTGCCTTTGCCAGCTGAATTGTGTCTGGAGCTCAAGCCTTTCTGATTTAAAGAACCCTAACCCTAGGCGTAACCCTAACCCTAGCCCTAGACAGGTAAATCATCCTAGGGTTAGGGATGGCACCAAAGAAAAAGCTGTGGAGGCAGCGATGTTGTGGCACTTTTGCGCTCCCCTTGGGATACCTTTTGCAGTTGCAGTGTGCCTGGAGCTCAGGGCTTTCGGGATTAAAAAACCCTTACCCTAGGCGTAACCCTAACGCCTAAACTGGTCAATCAGCCTAGGGTTAGGGACGGTCCCAAGGAAAAATGTGCGGAGGCAGCCATGTTGTGGCACTTTTTCGATCCCCTTGGGATGCCTTTGCCAGCTGAATCGTGTCTGGAGCTCAAGCCTTTCTCATTTAAAAAACCCTAACCCTAGGCGTAACCCTAACCCTAGCCCTAGACAGGTAAATCAGCCTAGGGTTAGGGATGGCACCAAAGAAAAAGCTGTGGAGGCAGCGATGTTGTGGCACACTTGCGCTCACCTTGGGATACCTTTTGCAGTTGCAGTGTGCCTGGAGCTCAGGGCTTTCTGGATTAAAAAACCCTTACCCTAGGCGTAACCCTAACCCCTAAACTGCTTATCAGCCTAGGGTTAGGGACGATCCCAAGGAAAAATGTGCGGAGGCAGCCATGTTGTGGCACTTTTTCGATCCCCTTGGGCTGCCTTTGCCAGCTGAATTGTGTCTGGAGCTCAAGCCTTTCTCGTTTAAAAAACCCTAACCCTAGGCGTAACCCTAACCCTAGCCCTAGACAGGTAAATCAGCCTAGGGTTAGGGACGGTCCCAAGGAAAAATGTGCGGAGGCAGCCATGTTGTGGCACTTTTTCGATCCCCTTGGGATGCCTTTGCCTGCTGAATTGTGTCTGGAGCTCAAGCCTTTCTGATTTAAAAAACCCTAACCCTAGGCGTAACCCTAACCCTAGCCCTAGACAGGGAAATCAGCCTAGGGTTAGGGATGGCACCAAAGAAAAAGCTGTTGAGGCAGCGATGTTGTGGCACTTTTGCGCTCCCCTTGGGATACCTTTTGCAGTTGCAGTGTGCCTGGAGCTCAGGGCTTTCTGGATTAAAAAACCCTTACCCTAGGCGTAACCCTAACCCCTAAACTGGTCAATCACCCCAGGGTTAGGGACGGTCCCAAGGAAAAATGTGCGGAGGCAGCCATGTTGTGGCAGTTTTTCGATCCCCTTGGGCTGCCTTTGCCAGCTGAATTGTGTCTGGAGCTCAAGCCTTTCTGATTTAAAAAACCCTAACCCTAGGCGTAACCCTAACCCTAGCCCTAGACAGGTAAATCAGCCTAGGGTTAGGGATGGCACCAAAGAAAAAGCTGTGGAGGCAGCGATGTTGTGGCACACTTGCGCTCACCTTGGGATACCTTTTGCAGTTGCAGTGTGCCTGGAGCTCAGGGCTTTCTGGATTAAAAAACCCTTACCCTAGGCGTAACCCTAACCCCTAAACTGCTTATCAGCCTAGGGTTAGGGACGATCCCAAGGAAAAATGTGCGGAGGCAGCCATGTTGTGGCACTTTTTCGATCCCCTTGGGCTGCCTTTGCCAGCTGAATTGTGTCTGGAGCTCAAGCCTTTCTCGTTTAAAAAACCCTAACCCTAGGCGTAACCCTAACCCTAGCCCTAGACAGGTAAATCAGCCTAGGGTTAGGGACGGTCCCAAGGAAAAATGTGCGGAGGCAGCCATGTTGTGGCACTTTTTCGATCCCCTTGGGATGCCTTTGCCTCCTGAATTGTGTCTGGAGCTCAAGCCTTTCTGATTTAAAAAACCCTAACCCTAGGCGTAACCCTAACCCTAGCCCTAGACAGGTAAATCAGCCTAGGGTTAGGGATGGCACCAAAGAAAAAGCTGTGGAGGCAGCGATGTTGTGGCACTTTTGCGCTCCCCTTGGGATACCTTTTGCAGTTGCAGTGTGCCTGGAGCTCAGGGCTTTCTGGATTAAAAAACCCTTACCCTAGGCGTAACCCTAACCCCTAAACTGGTCAATCAGCCTAGGGTTAGGGACGGTCCCAAGGAAAAATGTGCGGAGGCAGCCATGTTGTGGCACTTTTTCGATCCCCTTGGGCTGCCTTTGCCAGCTGAATTGTGTCTGGAGCTCAAGCCTTTCTCATTTAAAAAACCCTAACCCTAGGCGTAACCCTAACCCTAGCCCTAGACAGGTAAATCAGCCTAGGGTTAGGGATGGCACCAAAGAAAAAGCTGTGGAGGCAGCGATGTTGTGGCACTTTTGCGCTCCCCTTGGGATACCTTTTGCAGTTGCAGTGTGCCTGGAGCTCAGGGCTTTCTGGATTAAAAAACCCTTACCCTAGGCGTAACCCTAACCCCTAAACTGGTCAATCAGCCTAGGGTTAGGGACGGTCCCAAGGAAAAATGTGCGGAGGCAGCCATGTTGTGGCACTTTTTCGATCCCCTTGGGCTGCCTTTGCCTGCTGAATTGTGTCTGGAGCTCAAGCCTTTCTCATTTAAAAAACCCTAACCCTAGGCGTAACACTAACCCTAGCCCTAGACAGGTAAATCAGACTAGGGTTAGGGATGGCACCAAAGAAAAAGCTGTGGAGGCAGCGATGTTGTGGCACTTTTGCGCTCCCCTTGGGATACCTTTTGCAGTTGCAGTGTGCCTGGAGCTCAGGGCTTTCGGGATTAAAAAACCCTTACCCTAGGCGTAACCCTAACCCCTAAACTGGTCAATCAGCCTAGGGTTAGGGACGGTCCCAAGGAAAAATGTGCGGAGGCAGCCATGTTGTGGCACTTTTTCGATCCCCTTGGGATGCCTTTGCCTGCTGAATTGTGTCTGGAGCTCAAGCATTTCTGATTTAAAAAACCCTAACCCTAGGCGTAACCCTAACCCCTAAACTGGTCAATCATCCCTGGGTTAGGGACGGTTTCAAGGAAAAATGTGCGGAGGCAGCCATGTTGTGGCACTTTTTCGATCCCCTTGGGCTGCCTTTGCCAGCTGAATTGTGTCTGGAGCTCAAGCCTTTCTCATTTAAAAAACCCTAACCCTAGGCGTAACCCTAACCCTAGCCCTAGACAGGTAAATCAGCCTAGGGTTAGGGATGGCACCAAAGAAAAAGCTGTGGAGGCAGCGATGTTGTGGCACCTTTGCCCTCCCCTTGGGATACCTTTTGCAGTTGCAGTGTGCCTGGAGCTCAGGGCTTTCTGGATTAAAAAACCCTTACCCTAGGCGTAACCCTAACCCCTAAACTGGTCAATCAGCCTAGGGTTAGGGACGGTCCCAAGGAAAAATGTGCGGAGGCAGCCATGTTGTGGCACTTTTTCGATCCCCTTGGGCTGCCTTTGCCAGCTGAATTGTGTCTGGAGCTCAAGCCTTTCTGATTTAAAGAACCCTAACCCTAGGCGTAACCCTAACCCTAGCCCTAGACAGGTAAATCAGCCTAGGGTTAGGGATGGCACCAAAGAAAAAGCTGTGGAGGCAGCGATGTTGTGGCACTTTTGCGCTCCCCTTGGGATACCTTTTGCAGTTGCAGTGTGCCTGGAGCTCAGGGCTTTCTGGATTAAAAAACCCTTACCCTAGGCGTAACCCTAACCCCTAAACTGGTCAATCAGCCTAGGGTTAGGGACGGTCCCAAGGAAAAATGTGCGGAGGCAGCCATCTTGTGGCACTTTTTCGATCCCCTTGGGATGCCTTTGCCAGCTGAATTGTGTCTGGAGCTCAAGCCTATCTCATTTAAAAAACCCTAACCCTAGGCGTAACCCTAACCCTAGCCCTAGACAGGTAAATAAGCCTAGGGTTAGGGATGGCACCAAAGAAAAAGCTGTGGAGGCAGCGATGTTGTGGCACACTTGCGCTCACCTTGGGATACCTTTTGAAGTTGCAGTGTGCCTGGAGCTCAGGGCTTTCTGGATTAAAAAACCCTTACCCTAGGCGTAACCCTAGCCCCTAAACTGCTTATCAGCCTAGGGTTAGGGACGATCCCAAGGAAAAATGTGCTAAGGCAGCCATGTTGTGGCACTTTTTCGATCCCCTTGGGCTGCCTTTGCCAGCTGAATTGTGTCTGGAGCTCAAGCCTTTCTCATTTAAAAAACCCTAACCCTAGGCGTAACCCTAACCCTAGCCCTAGACAGGTAAATCAGCCTAGTGTTAGGGACGGTCCCAAGGAAAAATGTGCGGAGGCAGCCATGTTGTGGCACTTTTTCGATCCCCTTGGGATGCCTTTGCCTGCTGAATTGTGTCTGGAGCTCAAGCCTTTCTCATTTAAAAAACCCTAACCCTAGGCGTAACCCTAACCCTAGCCCTAGACAGGTAAATCAGCCTAGGGTTAGGGATGGCACCAAAGAAAAAGCTGTGGAGGCAGCGATGTTGTGGCACTTTTGCGCTCCCCTTGGGATACCTTTTGCAGTTGCAGTGTGCCTGGAGCTCAGGGCTTTCTGGATTAAAAAACCCTTACCCTAGGCGTAACCCTAACCCCTAAACTGGTCAATCAGCCTAGGGTTAGGGACGGTCCCAAGGAAAAATGTGCGGAGGCAGCCATGTTGTGGCACTTTTTCGATCCCCTTGGGCTGCCTTTGCCAGCTGAATTGTGTCTGGAGCTCAAGCCTTTCTCATTTAAAAAACCCTAACCCTAGGCGTAACCCTAACCCTAGCCCTAGACAGGTAAATCATCCTAGGGTTAGGGATGGCACCAAAGAAAAAGCTGTGGAGGCAGCGATGTTGTGGCACACTTGCGCTCACCTTGGGATACCTTTTGCAGTTGCAGTGTGCCTGGAGCTCAGGGCTTTCTGGATTAAAAAACCCTTACCCTAGGCGTAACCCTAACCCCTAAACTGGTCAATCAGCCTAGGGTTAGGGACGGTCCCAAGGAAAAATGTGCGGAGGCAGCCATGTTGTGGCACTTTTTCGATCCCCTTGGGATGCCTTTGCCAGCTGAATTGTGTCTGGAGCTCAAGCCTTTCTCATTTAAAAAACCCTAACCCTAGGCGTAACCCTAACCCTAGCCCTAGACAGGTAAATCAGCCTAGGGTTAGGGATGGCACCAAAGAAAAAGCTGTGGAGACAGCGATGTTGTGGCACTTTTGCGCTCCCCTTGGGATACCTTTTGCAGTTGCAGTGTGCCTGGAGCTCAGGGCTTTCTGGATTAAAAAACCCTTACCCTAGGCGTAACCCTAACCCCTCACTGGTCAATCAGCCTAGGGTTAGGGACGGTCCCAAGGAAAAATGTGCGGAGGCAGCCATGTTGTGGCACTTTTTCGATCCCCTTGGGCTGCCTTTTTGTGCTGAATTGTGCCTGGAGCGCAAGCCTTTCTCATTTAAAGAACCCTAACCCTAGGCGTAACCCTAACCCTAGCCCTAGACAGGTAAATCAGCCTAGGGTTAGGGATGGCACCAAAGAAAAAGCTGTGGAGGCAGCGATGTTGTGGCACTTTTGCGCTCCCCTTGGGATACCTTTTGCAGTTGCAGTGTGCCTGGAGCTCAGGGCTTTCTGGATTAAAAAACCCTTACCCTAGGCGTAACCCTAACCCCTAAACTGGTCAATCATCCCTGGGTTAGGGACGGTTTCAAGGAAAAATGTGCGGAGGCAGCCATGTTGTGGCACTTTTTCGATCCCCTTGGGCTGCCTTTGCCAGCTGAATTGTGTCTGGAGCTCAAGCCTTTCTCATTTAAAAAACCCTAACCCTAGGCGTAACCCTAACCCTAGCCCTAGACAGGTAAATCAGCCTAGGGTTAGGGATGGCACCAAAGAAAAAGCTGTGGAGGCAGCGATGTTGTGGCACATTTCCGCTCCCCTAGGAATACCTTTTGCAGTTGCAGTGTGCCTGGAGCTCAGGGCTTTCTGGATTAAAAAACCCTTACCCAAGGCGTAACCCTAACCCCTAAATTGGTCAATCAGCCTAGGGTTAGGGACGGTTTCAAGGAAAAATGTGCGGAGGCAGCCATGTTGTGGCACTTTTTCGATCCCCTTGGGCTGCCTTTGCCAGCTGAATTGTGTCTGGAGCTCAAGCCTTTCTGATTTAAAGAACCCTAACCCTAGGCGTAACCCTAACCCTAGCCCTAGACAGGTAAATCAGCCTAGGGTTAGGGATGGCACCAAAGAAAAAGCTGTGGAGGCAGCGATGTTGTGGCACTTTTGCGCTCCCCTTGGGATACCTTTTGCAGTTGCAGTGTGCCTGGAGCTCAGGGCTTTCTGGATTAAAAAACCCTTACCCTAGGCGTAACCCTAACCCCTAAACTGGTCAATCAGCCTAGGGTTAGGGACGGTCCCAAGGAAAAATGTTTGGAGGCAGCCATGTTGTGGCACTTTTTCGATCCCCTTGGGCTGCCTTTGCCTGCTGAATTGTGCCTGGAGCTCAAGCCTTTCTCATTTAAAAAACCCTAACCCTAGGCGTTACCCTAACCCTAGCCCTAGACAGGTAAATCAGCCTAGGGTTAGGGATGGCACCAAAGAAAAAGCTGTGGAGGCAGCGATGTTGTGGCACTTTTGCGCTCCCCTTGGGATACCTTTTGCAGTTGCAGTGTGCCTGGAGCTCAGGGCTTTCTGGATTAAAAAACCCTTACCCTAGGCGTAACCCTAACCCCTAAACTGGTCAATCAGCCTAGGGTTAGGGACGGTCCCAAGGAAAAATGTGCGGAGGCAGCCATGTTGTGGCACTTTTTCGATCCCCTTGGGCTGCCTTTGCCAGCTGAATTGTGTCTGGAGCTCAAGCCTTTCTCATTTAAAAAACCCTAACCCTAGGCGTAACCCTAACCCTAGCCCTAGACAGGTAAATCAGCCTAGGGTTAGGGATGGCACCAAAGAAAAAGCTGTGGAGGCAGCGATGTTGTGGCACACTTGCGCTCACCTTGGGATACCTTTTGCAGTTGCAGTGTGCCTGGTGCTCAGGGCTTTCTGGATTAAAAAACCCTTACCCTAGGCGTAACCATAACCCCTAAACTGGTCAATCATCCCTGGGTTAGGGACGGTTTCAAGGAAAAATGTGCGGAGGCAGCCATGTTGTGGCACTTTTTCGATCCCCTTGGGATGCCTTTGCCAGCTGAAGTGTGTCTGGGGCTCAAGCCTTTCTCATTTAAAAAACCCTAACCCTAGGCGTAACCCTAACCCTAGCCCTAGACAGGTAAATCAGCCTAGGGTTAGGGATGGCACCAAAGAAAAAGCTGTGGAGGCAGCGATGTTGTGGCACTTTTGCGCTCCCCTTGGGATACCTTTTGCAGTTGCAGTGTGCCTGGAGCTCAGGGCTTTCTGGATTAAAAAACCCTTACCCTAGGCGTAAACCTAACCCCTAAACTGGTCAATCAGCCTAGGGTTAGGGACGGTCCCAAGGAAAAATGTGCGGAGGCAGCCATGTTGTGGCACTTTTTCGATCCCCTTGGGATGCCTTTGCCAGCTGAATTGTGTCTGGAGCTCAAGCCTTTCTCATTTAAAAAACCCTAACCCTAGGCGTAACCCTAACCCTAGCCCTAGACAGGTAAATCAGCCTAGGGTTAGGGATGGCACCAAAGAAAATGCTGTTGAGGCAGCGATGTTGCGGCACATTTCCGCTCCCCTTGGGATACCTTTTGTAGTTGCAGTGTGCCTGGAGCTCAGGTCTTTCTGGATTAAAAAACCCTTACCCTAGGCGTAACCCTAACCCCTAAACTGGTCAATCATCCCTGGGTTAGGGACGGTTTCAAGGAAAAATGTGCGGAGGCAGCCATGTTGTGGCACTTTTTCGATCCCCTTGGGCTGCCTTTGCCAGCTGAATTGTGTCTGGAGCTCAAGCCTTTCTCATTTAAAAAACCCTAACCCTAGGCGTAACCCTAACCCTAGCCCTAGACAGGTAAATCAGCCTAGGGTTAGGGATGGCACCAAAGAAAAAGCTGTGGAGGCAGCGATGTTGTGGCACTTTTGCGCTCCCCTTGGGATACCTTTTGTAGTTGCAGTGTGCCTGGAGCTCAGGGCTTTCTGGATTAAAAAACCCTTACCCTAGGCGTAACCCTAACCCCTAAACTGGTCAATCATCCCTGGGTTAGGGACGGTTTCAAGGAAAAATGTGCGGAGGCAGCCATGTTGTGGCACTTTTTCGATCCCCTTGGGCTGCCTTTGCCAGCTGAATTGTGTCTGGAGCTCAAACCTTTCTGATTTAAAGAACCCTAACCCTAGGCGTAACCCTAACCCTAGCCCTAGACAGGTAAATCATCCTAGGGTTAGGGATGGCACCAAAGAAAAAGCTGTTGAGGCAGCGATGTTGTGGCACATTTCCGCACCCCTTGGGATACCTTTTGCAGTTGCAGTGTGCCTGGAGCTCAGGGCTTTCTGGATTAAAAAACCCTTACCCTAGGCGTAACCCTAACCCCTAAACTGGTCAATCACCCCAGGGTTAGGGACGGTTCCAAGGAAAAATGTGCGGAGGCAGCCATGTTGTGGCACTTTTTCGATCCCCTTGGGCTGCCTTTGCCAGCTGAATTGTGTCTGGAGCTCAAGCCTTTCTGATTTAAAAAACCCTAACCCTAGGCGTAACCCTAACCCTAGCCCTAGACAGGGAAATCAGCCTAGGGTTAGGGATGGCACCAAAGAAAAAGCTGTGGAGGCAGTGATGTTGTGGCACACTTGCGCACACCTTGGGATACCTTTTGCAGTTGCAGTGTGCCTGGAGCTCAGGGCTTTCTGGATTAAAAAACCCTTACCCTAGGCGTAACCCTAACCCCTAAACTGCTTATCAGCCTAGGGTTAGGAACGATCCCAAGGAAAAATGTGCGGAGGCAGCCAAGTTGTGGCACTTTTTCGATCCCCTTGGGATGCCTTTGCCTGCTGAATTGTGTCTGGAGCTCAAGCTTTTCTGATTTAAAAAACCCTAACCCTAGGCGTAACCCTAACCCTAGCCCTAGACAGGTAAATCAGCCTAGGGTTAGGGACTGTCCCAAGGAAAAATGTGCGGAGGCAGCCATGTTGTGGCACTTTTTCGATCCCCTTGGGCTGCCTTTGCCAGCTGAATTGTGTCTGGAGCTCAAGCCTTTCTGATTTAAAAAACCCTAACCCTAGGCGTAACCCTAACCCTAGCCCTAGACAGGTAAATCAGCCTAGGGTTAGGGATGGCACCAAAGAAAAAGCTGTGGAGGCAGCGATGTTGTGGCACTTTTGCGCTCCCCTTGGGATACCTTTTGCAGTTGCAGTGTGCCTGGAGCTCAGGGCTTTCTGGATTAAAAAACCCTTACCCTAGGCGTAACCCTAACCCCTAAACTGGTCAATCAGCCTAGGGTTAGGGACGGTCCCAAGGAAAAATGTGCGGAGGCAGCCATGTTGTGGCACTTTTTCGATCCCCTTGGGCTGCCTTTGCCAGCTGAATTGTGTCTGGAGCTCAAGCCTTTCTGATTTAAAAAACCCTAACCCTAGGCGTAACCCTAACCCTAGCCCTGAACAGGTAAATCAGGCTAGGGTTAGGGATGGCACCAAAGAAAAAGCTGTGGAGGCAGCGATGTTGTGGCACACTTGCGCTCCCCTTGGGATACCTTTTGCAGTTGCAGTGTGCCTGGAGCTCAGGGCTTTCTGGATTAAAAAACCCTTACCCTAGGCGTAACCCTAACCCCTAAACTGCTTATCAGCCTAGGGTTAGGAACGATCCCAAGGAAAAATGTGCGGAGGCAGCCATGTTGTGGCACTTTTTCGATCCCCTTGGGCTGCCTTTGCCAGCTGAATTGTGTCTGGAGCTCAAGCCTTTCTGATTTAAAAAACCCTAACCCTAGGCGTAACCCTAACCCTAGCCCTAGACAGGTAGATCAGCCTAGGGTTATGGACGGTCCCAAGGAAAAATGTGCGGAGGCAGCCATGTTGTGCCACTTTTTCGATCCCCTTGGGCTGCCTTTGCCAGCTGAATTGTGTCTGGAGCTCAAGCCTTTCTCATTTAAAAAACCCTAACCCTAGGCGTAACCCTAACCCTAGCCCTAGACAGGTAAATCAGCCTAGGGTTAGCGATGGCACCAAAGAAAAAGCTGTTGAGGCAGCGATGTTGCGGCACATTTCCGCTCCCCTTGGGATACCTTTTGTAGTTGCAGTGTGCCTGGAGCTCAGGGCTTTCTGGATTAAAAAACCCTTACCCTAGGCGTAACCCTAACCCCTAAACTGGTCAATCAGCCTAGGGTTAGGGACGGTCCCAAGGAAAAATGTGCGGAGGCAGCCATGTTGTGGCACTTTTTCGATCCCCTTGGGCTGCCTTTGCCTGCTGAATTGTGTCTGGAGCTCAAGCCTTTCTCATTTAAAAAACCCTAACCCTAGGCGTAACACTAACCCTAGCCCTAGACAGGTAAATCAGCCTAGGGTTAGGGATGGCACCAAAGAAAAAGCTGTGGAGGCAGCGATGTTGTGGCACTTTTGCGCTCCCCTTGGGATACCTTTTGCAGTTGCAGTGTGCCTGGAGCTCAGGGCTTTCTGGATTAAAAAACCCTTACCCTAGGCGTAACCCTAACCCCTAAACTGGTCAATCAGCCTAGGGTTAGGGACGGTCCCAAGGAAAAATGTGCGGAGGCAGCCATGTTGTGGCACTTTTTCGATCCCCTTGGGCTGCCTTTGCCAGCTGAATTGTGTCTGGAGCTCAAGCCTTTCTCATTTAAAAAACCCTAACCCTAGGCGTAACCCTAACCCTAGCCCTAGACAGGTAAATCATCCTAGGGTTAGGGATGGCACCAAAGAAAAAGCTGTGGAGGCAGCGATGTTGTGGCACACTTGCGCTCACCTTGGGATACCTTTTGCAGTTGCAGTGTGCCTGGAGCTCAGGGCTTTCTGGATTAAAAAACCCTTACCCTAGGCGTAACCCTAACCCCTAAACTGCTTATCAGCATAGGGTTAGGGACGATCCCAAGGAAAAATGTGCGGAGGCAGCCATGTTGTGGCACTTTTTCGATCCCCTTGGGCTGCCTTTGCCAGCTGAATTGTGTCTGGAGCTCAAGCCTTTCTCATTTAAAAAACCCTAACCCTAGGCGTAACCCTAACCCTAGCCCTAGACAGGTAAATCAGCCTAGTGTTAGGGACGGTCCCAAGGAAAAATGTGCGGAGGCAGCCATGTTGTGGCACTTTTTCGATCCCCTTGGGATGCCTTTGCCTGCTGAATTGTGTCTGGAGCTCAAGCCTTTCTGATTTAAAAAACCCTAACCCTAGGCGTAACCCTAACCCTAGCCCTAGACAGGTAAATCAGCCTAGGGTTAGGGATGGCACCAAAGAAAAAGCTGTGGAGGCAGCGATGTTGTGGCACTTTTGCGCTCCCCTTGGGATACCTTTTGCAGTTGCAGTGTGCCTGGAGCTCAGGGCTTTCTGGATTAAAAAACCCTTACCCTAGGCGTAACCCTAACCCCTAAACTGGTCAATCAGCCTAGGGTTAGGGACGGTCCCAAGGAAAAATGTGCGGAGGCAGCCATGTTGTGGCACTTTTTCGATCCCCTTGGGCTGCCTTTGCCAGCTGAATTGTGTCTGGAGCTCAAGCCTTTCTCATTTAAAAAACCCTAACCCTAGGCGTAACCCTAACCCTAGCCCTAGACAGGTAAATCAGCCTAGGGTTAGGGATGGCACCAAAGAAAAAGCTGTGGAGGCAGCGATGTTGTGGCACACTTGCGCTCACCTTGGGATACCTTTTGCAGTTGCAGTGTGCCTGCAGCTCAGGGCTTTCTGGATTAAAAAACCCTTACCCTAGGCGTAACCCTAACCCCTAAACTGGTCAATCAGCCTAGGGTTAGGGACGGTCCCAAGGAAAAATGTGCGGAGGCAGCCATGTTGTGGCACTTTTTCGATCCCCTTGGGATGCCTTTGCCAGCTGAATTGTGTCTGGAGCTCAAGCCTTTCTCATTTAAAAAACCCTAACCCTAGGCGTAACCCTAACCCTAGCCCTAGACAGGTAAATCAGCCTAGGGTTAGGGATGGCACCAAAGAAAAAGCTGTGGAGGCAGCGATGTTGTGGCACTTTTGCGCTCCCCTTGGGATACCTTTTGCAGTTGCAGTGTGCCTGGAGCTCAGGGCTTTCTGGATTAAAAAACCCTTACCCTAGGCGTAACCCTAACCCCTCACTGGTCAATCAGCCTAGGGTTAGGGACGGTCCCAAGGAAAAATGTGCGGAGGCAGCCATGTTGTGGCACTTTTTCGATCCCCTTGGGCTGCCTTTGCCAGCTGAATTGTGTCTGGAGCTCAAGCCTTTCTCATTTAAAAAACCCTAACCCTAGGCGTAACCCTAACCCTAGCCCTAGACAGGTAAATCAGCCTAGGGTTAGGGATGGCACCAAAGAAAAAGCTGTGGAGGCAGCGATGTTGTGGCACACTTGCGCTCACCTTGGGATACCTTTTGCAGTTGCAGTGTGCCTGGTGCTCAGGGCTTTCTGGATTAAAAAACCCTTACCCTAGGCGTAACCATAACCCCTAAACTGGTCAATCATCCCTGGGTTAGAGACGGTTTCAAGGAAAAATGTGCGGAGGCAGCCATGTTGTGGCACTTTTTCGATCCCCTTGGGCTGCCTTTGCCAGCTGAAGTGTGTCTGGGGCTCAAGCCTTTCTCATTTAAAAAACCCTAACCCTAGGCGTAACCCTAACCCTAGCCCTAGACAGGTAAATCAGCCTAGGGTTAGGGATGGCACCAAAGAAAAAGCTGTGGAGGCAGCGATGTTGTGGCACTTTTGCGCTCCCCTTGGGATACCTTTTTCAGTTGCAGTGTGCCTGGAGCTCAGGGCTTTCTGGATTAAAAAACCCTTACCCTAGGCGTAAACCTAACCCCTAAACTGGTCAATCAGCCTAGGGTTAGGGACGGTCCCAAGGAAAAATGTTTGGAGGCAGCCATGTTGTGGCACTTTTTCGATCCCCTTGGGATGCCTTTGCCAGCTGAATTGTGTCTGGAGCTCAAGCCTTTCTCATTTAAAAAACCCTAACCCTAGGCGTAACCCTAACCCTAGCCCTAGACAGGTAAATCAGCCTAGGGTTAGGGATGGCACCAAAGAAAATGCTGTTGAGGCAGCGATGTTGCGGCACATTTCCGCTCCCCTTGGGATACCTTTTGTAGTTGCAGTGTGCCTGGAGCTCAGGTCTTTCTGGATTAAAAAACCCTTACCCTAGGCGTAACCCTAACCCCTAAACTGGTCAATCATCCCTGGGTTAGGGACGGTTTCAAGGAAAAATGTGCGGAGGCAGCCATGTTGTGGCACTTTTTCGATCCCCTTGGGCTGCCTTTGCCAGCTGAATTGTGTCTGGAGCTCAAGCCTTTCTCATTTAAAAAACCCTAACCCTAGGCGTAACCCTAACCCTAGCCCTAGACAGGTAAATCAGCCTAGGGTTAGGGATGGCACCAAAGAAAAAGCTGTGGAGGCAGCGATGTTGTGGCACTTTTGCGCTCCCCTTGGGATACCTTTTGCAGTTGCAGTGTGCCTGGAGCTCAGGGCTTTCTGGATTAAAAAACCCTTACCCTAGGCGTAACCCTAACCCCTAAACTGGTCAATCATCCCTGGGTTACGGACGGTTTCAAGGAAAAATGTGCGGAGGCAGCCATGTTGTGGCACTTTTTCGATCCCCTTGGGCTGCCTTTGCCAGCTGAATTGTGTCTGGAGCTCAAACCTTTCTGATTTAAAGAACCCTAACCCTAGGCGTAACCCTAACCCTAGCCCTAGACAGGTAAATCAGCCTAGGGTTAGGGATGGCACCAAAGAAAATGCTGTTGAGGCAGCGATGTTGCGGCACATTTCCGCTCCCCTTGGGATACCTTTTGTAGTTGCAGTGTGCCTGGAGCTCAGGTCTTTCTGGATTAAAAAACCCTTACCCTAGGCGTAACCCTAACCCCTAAACTGGTCAATCATCCCTGGGTTAGGGACGGTTTCAAGGAAAAATGTGCGGAGGCAGCCATGTTGTGGCACTTTTTCGATCCCCTTGGGCTGCCTTTGCCAGCTGAATTGTGTCTGGAGCTCAAGCCTTTCTCATTTAAAAAACCCTAACCCTAGGCGTAACCCTAACCCTAGCCCTAGACAGGTAAATCAGCCTAGGGTTAGGGATGGCACCAAAGAAAAAGCTGTGGAGGCAGCGATGTTGTGGCACTTTTGCGCTCCCCTTGGGATACCTTTTGTAGTTGCAGTGTGCCTGGAGCTCAGGGCTTTCTGGATTAAAAAACCCTTACCCTAGGCGTAACCCTAACCCCTAAACTGGTCAATCATCCCTGGGTTAGGGACGGTTTCAAGGAAAAATGTGCGGAGGCAGCCATGTTGTGGCACTTTTTCGATCCCCTTGGGCTGCCTTTGCCAGCTGAATTGTGTCTGGAGCTCAAACCTTTCTGATTTAAAGAACCCTAACCCTAGGCGTAACCCTAACCCTAGCCCTAGACAGGTAAATCATCCTAGGGTTAGGGATGGCACCAAAGAAAAAGCTGTTGAGGCAGCGATGTTGTGGCACATTTCCGCACCCCTTGGGATACCTTTTGCAGTTGCAGTGTGCCTGGAGCTCAGGGCTTTCTGGATTAAAAAACCCTTACCCTAGGCGTAACCCTAACCCCTAAACTGGTCAATCACCCCAGGGTTAGGGACGGTTCCAAGGAAAAATGTGCGGAGGCAGCCATGTTGTGGCACTTTTTCGATCCCCTTGGGCTGCCTTTGCCAGCTGAATTGTGTCTGGAGCTCAAGCCTTTCTGATTTAAAAAACCCTAACCCTAGGCGTAACCCTAACCCTAGCCCTAGACAGGGAAATCAGCCTAGGGTTAGGGATGGCACCAAAGAAAAAGCTGTGGAGGCAGTGATGTTGTGGCACACTTGCGCACACCTTGGGATACCTTTTGCAGTTGCAGTGTGCCTGGAGCTCAGGGCTTTCTGGATTAAAAAACCCTTACCCTAGGCGTAACCCTAACCCCTAAACTGCTTATCAGCCTAGGGTTAGGAACGATCCCAAGGAAAAATGTGCGGAGGCAGCCAAGTTGTGGCACTTTTTCGATCCCCTTGGGATGCCTTTGCCTGCTGAATTGTGTCTGGAGCTCAAGCTTTTCTGATTTAAAAAACCCTAACCCTAGGCGTAACCCTAACCCTAGCCCTAGACAGGTAAATCAGCCTAGGGTTAGGGACTGTCCCAAGGAAAAATGTGCGGAGGCAGCCATGTTGTGGCACTTTTTCGATCCCCTTGGGCTGCCTTTGCCAGCTGAATTGTGTCTGGAGCTCAAGCCTTTCTGATTTAAAAAACCCTAACCCTAGGCGTAACCCTAACCCTAGCCCTAGACAGGTAAATCAGCCTAGGGTTAGGGATGGCACCAAAGAAAAAGCTGTGGAGGCAGCGATGTTGTGGCACTTTTGCGCTCCCCTTGGGATACCTTTTGCAGTTGCAGTGTGCCTGGAGCTCAGGGCCTTCTGGATTAAAAAACCCTTACCCTAGGCGTAACCCTAACCCCTAAACTGGTCAATCAGCCTAGGGTTAGGGACGGTCCCAAGGAAAAATGTGCGGAGGCAGCCATGTTGTGGCACTTTTTCGATCCCCTTGGGCTGCCTTTGCCAGCTGAATTGTGTCTGGAGCTCAAGCCTTTCTGATTTAAAAAACCCTAACCCTAGGCGTAACCCTAACCCTAGCCCTGAACAGGTAAATCAGCCTAGGGTTAGGGATGGCACCAAAGAAAAAGCTGTGGAGGCAGCGATGTTGTGGCACACTTGCGCTCCCCTTGGGATACCTTTTGCAGTTGCAGTGTGCCTGGAGCTCAGGGCTTTCTGGATTAAAAAACCCTTACCCTAGGCGTAACCCTAACCCCTAAACTGCTTATCAGCCTAGGGTTAGGAACGATCCCAAGGAAAAATGTGCGGAGGCAGCCATGTTGTGGCACTTTTTCGATCCCCTTGGGATGCCTTTGCCTGCTGAATTGTGTCTGGAGCTCAAGCCTTTCTGATTTAAAAAACCCTAACCCTAGGCGTAACCCTAACCCTAGCCCTAGACAGGTAGATCAGCCTAGGGTTATGGACGGTCCCAAGGAAAAATGTGCGGAGGCAGCCATGTTGTGCCACTTTTTCGATCCCCTTGGGCTGCCTTTGCCAGCTGAATTGTGTCTGGAGCTCAAGCCTTTCTCATTTAAAAAACCCTAACCCTAGGCGTAACCCTAACCCTAGCCCTAGACAGGTAAATCAGCCTAGGGTTAGCGATGGCACCAAAGAAAAAGCTGTTGAGGCAGCGATGTTGCGGCACATTTCCGCTCCCCTTGGGATACCTTTTGTAGTTGCAGTGTGCCTGGAGCTCAGGGCTTTCTGGATTAAAAAACCCTTACCCTAGGCGTAACCCTAACCCCTAAACTGGTCAATCAGCCTAGGGTTAGGGACGGTCCCAAGGAAAAATGTGCGGAGGCAGCCATGTTGTGGCACTTTTTCGATCCCCTTGGGCTGCCTTTGCCTGCTGAATTGTGTCTGGAGCTCAAGCCTTTCTCATTTAAAAAACCCTAACCCTAGGCGTAACACTAACCCTAGCCCTAGACAGGTAAATCAGCCTAGGGTTAGGGATGGCACCAAAGAAAAAGCTGTGGAGGCAGCGATGTTGTGGCACTTTTGCGCTCCCCTTGGGATACCTTTTGCAGTTGCAGTGTGCCTGGAGCTCAGGGCTTTCTGGATTAAAAAACCCTTACCCTAGGCGTAACCCTAACCCCTAAACTGGTCAATCAGCCTAGGGTTAGGGACGGTCCCAAGGAAAAATGTGCGGAGGCAGCCATGTTGTGGCACTTTTTCGATCCCCTTGGGATGCCTTTGCCAGCTGAATTGTGTCTGGAGCTCAAGCCTTTCTCATTTAAAAAACCCTAACCCTAGGCGTAACCCTAACCCTAGCCCTAGACAGGTAAATCATCCTAGGGTTAGGGATGGCACCAAAGAAAAAGCTGTGGAGGCAGCGATGTTGTGGCACACTTGCGCTCACCTTGGGATACCTTTTGCAGTTGCAGTGTGCCTGGAGCTCAGGGCTTTCTGGATTAAAAAACCCTTACCCTAGGCGTAACCCTAACCCCTAAACTGCTTATCAGCATAGGGTTAGGGACGATCCCAAGGAAAAATGTGCGGAGGCAGCCATGTTGTGGCACTTTTTCGATCCCCTTGGGCTGCCTTTGCCAGCTGAATTGTGTCTGGAGCTCAAGCCTTTCTCATTTAAAAAACCCTAACCCTAGGCGTAACCCTAACCCTAGCCCTAGACAGGTAAATCAGCCTAGTGTTAGGGACGGTCCCAAGGAAAAATGTGCGGAGGCAGCCATGTTGTGGCACTTTTTCGATCCCCTTGGGATGCCTTTGCCTGCTGAATTGTGTCTGGAGCTCAAGCCTTTCTGATTTAAAAAACCCTAACCCTAGGCGTAACCCTAACCCTAGCCCTAGACAGGTAAATCAGCCTAGGGTTAGGGATGGCACCAAAGAAAAAGCTGTGGAGGCAGCGATGTTGTGGCACTTTTGCGCTCCCCTTGGGATACCTTTTTCAGTTGCAGTGTGCCTGGAGCTCAGGGCTTTCTGGATTAAAAAACCCTTACCCTAGGCGTAAACCTAACCCCTAAACTGGTCAATCAGCCTAGGGTTAGGGACGGTCCCAAGGAAAAATGTGCGGAGGCAGCCATGTTGTGGCACTTTTTCGATCCCCTTGGGCTGCCTTTGCCAGCTGAATTGTGTCTGGAGCTCAAGCCTTTCTCATTTAAAAAACCCTAACCCTAGGCGTAACCCTAACCCTAGCCCTAGACAGGTAAATCAGCCTAGGGTTAGGGATGGCACCAAAGAAAAAGCTGTGGAGGCAGCGATGTTGTGGCACACTTGCGCTCACCTTGGGATACCTTTTGCAGTTGCAGTGTGCCTGGAGCTCAGGGCTTTCTGGATTAAAAAACCCTTACCCTAGGCGTAACCCTAACCCCTAAACTGGTCAATCAGCCTAGGGTTAGGGACGGTCCCAAGGAAAAATGTGCGGAGGCAGCCATGTTGTGGCACTTTTTCGATCCCCTTGGGATGCCTTTGCCAGCTGAATTGTGTCTGGAGCTCAAGCCTTTCTCATTTAAAAAACCCTAACCCTAGGCGTAACCCTAACCCTAGCCCTAGACAGGTAAATCAGCCTAGGGTTAGGGATGGCACCAAAGAAAAAGCTGTGGAGGCAGCGATGTTGTGGCACTTTTGCGCTCCCCTTGGGATACCTTTTGCAGTTGCAGTGTGCCTGGAGCTCAGGGCTTTCTGGATTAAAAAACCCTTACCCTAGGCGTAACCCTAACCCCTCACTGGTCAATCAGCCTAGGGTTAGGGACGGTCCCAAGGAAAAATGTGCGGAGGCAGCCATGTTGTGGCACTTTTTCGATCCCCTTGGGCTGCCTTTGCCAGCTGAATTGTGTCTGGAGCTCAAGCCTTTCTCATTTAAAAAACCCTAACCCTAGGCGTAACCCTAACCCTAGCCCTAGACAGGTAAATCAGCCTAGGGTTAGGGATGGCACCAAAGAAAAAGCTGTGGAGGCAGCGATGTTGTGGCACACTTGCGCTCACCTTGGGATACCTTTTGCAGTTGCAGTGTGCCTGGTGCTCAGGGCTTTCTGGATTAAAAAACCCTTACCCTAGGCGTAACCATAACCCCTAAACTGGTCAATCATCCCTGGGTTAGAGACGGTTTCAAGGAAAAATGTGCGGAGGCAGCCATGTTGTGGCACTTTTTCGATCCCCTTGGGCTGCCTTTGCCAGCTGAAGTGTGTCTGGGGCTCAAGCCTTTCTCATTTAAAAAACCCTAACCCTAGGCGTAACCCTAACCCTAGCCCTAGACAGGTAAATCAGCCTAGGGTTAGGGATGGCACCAAAGAAAAAGCTGTGGAGGCAGCGATGTTGTGGCACTTTTGCGCTCCCCTTGGGATACCTTTTTCAGTTGCAGTGTGCCTGGAGCTCAGGGCTTTCTGGATTAAAAAACCCTTACCCTAGGCGTAAACCTAACCCCTAAACTGGTCAATCAGCCTAGGGTTAGGGACGGTCCCAAGGAAAAATGTTTGGAGGCAGCCATGTTGTGGCACTTTTTCGATCCCCTTGGGATGCCTTTGCCAGCTGAATTGTGTCTGGAGCTCAAGCCTTTCTCATTTAAAAAACCCTAACCCTAGGCGTAACCCTAACCCTAGCCCTAGACAGGTAAATCAGCCTAGGGTTAGGGATGGCACCAAAGAAAATGCTGTTGAGGCAGCGATGTTGCGGCACATTTCCGCTCCCCTTGGGATACCTTTTGTAGTTGCAGTGTGCCTGGAGCTCAGGTCTTTCTGGATTAAAAAACCCTTACCCTAGGCGTAACCCTAACCCCTAAACTGGTCAATCATCCCTGGGTTAGGGACGGTTTCAAGGAAAAATGTGCGGAGGCAGCCATGTTGTGGCACTTTTTCGATCCCCTTGGGCTGCCTTTGCCAGCTGAATTGTGTCTGGAGCTCAAGCCTTTCTCATTTAAAAAACCCTAACCCTAGGCGTAACCCTAACCCTAGCCCTAGACAGGTAAATCAGCCTAGGGTTAGGGATGGCACCAAAGAAAAAGCTGTGGAGGCAGCGATGTTGTGGCACTTTTGCGCTCCCCTTGGGATACCTTTTGCAGTTGCAGTGTGCCTGGAGCTCAGGGCTTTCTGGATTAAAAAACCCTTACCCTAGGCGTAACCCTAACCCCTAAACTGGTCAATCATCCCTGGGTTACGGACGGTTTCAAGGAAAAATGTGCGGAGGCAGCCATGTTGTGGCACTTTTTCGATCCCCTTGGGCTGCCTTTGCCAGCTGAATTGTGTCTGGAGCTCAAACCTTTCTGATTTAAAGAACCCTAACCCTAGGCGTAACCCTAACCCTAGCCCTAGACAGGTAAATCAGCCTAGGGTTAGGGATGGCACCAAAGAAAATGCTGTTGAGGCAGCGATGTTGCGGCACATTTCCGCTCCCCTTGGGATACCTTTTGTAGTTGCAGTGTGCCTGGAGCTCAGGTCTTTCTGGATTAAAAAACCCTTACCCTAGGCGTAACCCTAACCCCTAAACTGGTCAATCATCCCTGGGTTAGGGACGGTTTCAAGGAAAAATGTGCGGAGGCAGCCATGTTGTGGCACTTTTTCGATCCCCTTGGGCTGCCTTTGCCAGCTGAATTGTGTCTGGAGCTCAAGCCTTTCTCATTTAAAAAACCCTAACCCTAGGCGTAACCCTAACCCTAGCCCTAGACAGGTAAATCAGCCTAGGGTTAGGGATGGCACCAAAGAAAAAGCTGTGGAGGCAGCGATGTTGTGGCACTTTTGCGCTCCCCTTGGGATACCTTTTGTAGTTGCAGTGTGCCTGGAGCTCAGGGCTTTCTGGATTAAAAAACCCTTACCCTAGGCGTAACCCTAACCCCTAAACTGGTCAATCATCCCTGGGTTAGGGACGGTTTCAAGGAAAAATGTGCGGAGGCAGCCATGTTGTGGCACTTTTTCGATCCCCTTGGGCTGCCTTTGCCAGCTGAATTGTGTCTGGAGCTCAAACCTTTCTGATTTAAAGAACCCTAACCCTAGGCGTAACCCTAACCCTAGCCCTAGACAGGTAAATCATCCTAGGGTTAGGGATGGCACCAAAGAAAAAGCTGTTGAGGCAGCGATGTTGTGGCACATTTCCGCACCCCTTGGGATACCTTTTGCAGTTGCAGTGTGCCTGGAGCTCAGGGCTTTCTGGATTAAAAAACCCTTACCCTAGGCGTAACCCTAACCCCTAAACTGGTCAATCACCCCAGGGTTAGGGACGGTTCCAAGGAAAAATGTGCGGAGGCAGCCATGTTGTGGCACTTTTTCGATCCCCTTGGGCTGCCTTTGCCAGCTGAATTGTGTCTGGAGCTCAAGCCTTTCTGATTTAAAAAACCCTAACCCTAGGCGTAACCCTAACCCTAGCCCTAGACAGGGAAATCAGCCTAGGGTTAGGGATGGCACCAAAGAAAAAGCTGTGGAGGCAGTGATGTTGTGGCACACTTGCGCACACCTTGGGATACCTTTTGCAGTTGCAGTGTGCCTGGAGCTCAGGGCTTTCTGGATTAAAAAACCCTTACCCTAGGCGTAACCCTAACCCCTAAACTGCTTATCAGCCTAGGGTTAGGAACGATCCCAAGGAAAAATGTGCGGAGGCAGCCAAGTTGTGGCACTTTTTCGATCCCCTTGGGATGCCTTTGCCTGCTGAATTGTGTCTGGAGCTCAAGCTTTTCTGATTTAAAAAACCCTAACCCTAGGCGTAACCCTAACCCTAGCCCTAGACAGGTAAATCAGCCTAGGGTTAGGGACTGTCCCAAGGAAAAATGTGCGGAGGCAGCCATGTTGTGGCACTTTTTCGATCCCCTTGGGCTGCCTTTGCCAGCTGAATTGTGTCTGGAGCTCAAGCCTTTCTGATTTAAAAAACCCTAACCCTAGGCGTAACCCTAACCCTAGCCCTGAACAGGTAAATCAGCCTAGGGTTAGGGATGGCACCAAAGAAAAAGCTGTGGAGGCAGCGATGTTGTGGCACACTTGCGCTCCCCTTGGGATACCTTTTGCAGTTGCAGTGTGCCTGGAGCTCAGGGCTTTCTGGATTAAAAAACCCTTACCCTAGGCGTAACCCTAACCCCTAAACTGCTTATCAGCCTAGGGTTAGGAACGATCCCAAGGAAAAATGTGCGGAGGCAGCCATGTTGTGGCACTTTTTCGATCCCCTTGGGATGCCTTTGCCTGCTGAATTGTGTCTGGAGCTCAAGCCTTTCTGATTTAAAAAACCCTAACCCTAGGCGTAACCCTAACCCTAGCCCTAGACAGGTAGATCAGCCTAGGGTTATGGACGGTCCCAAGGAAAAATGTGCGGAGGCAGCCATGTTGTGCCACTTTTTCGATCCCCTTGGGCTGCCTTTGCCAGCTGAATTGTGTCTGGAGCTCAAGCCTTTCTCATTTAAAAAACCCTAACCCTAGGCGTAACCCTAACCCTAGCCCTAGACAGGTAAATCAGCCTAGGGTTAGCGATGGCACCAAAGAAAAAGCTGTTGAGGCAGCGATGTTGCGGCACATTTCCGCTCCCCTTGGGATACCTTTTGTAGTTGCAGTGTGCCTGGAGCTCAGGGCTTTCTGGATTAAAAAACCCTTACCCTAGGCGTAACCCTAACCCCTAAACTGGTCAATCAGCCTAGGGTTAGGGACGGTCCCAAGGAAAAATGTGCGGAGGCAGCCATGTTGTGGCACTTTTTCGATCCCCTTGGGCTGCCTTTGCCTGCTGAATTGTGTCTGGAGCTCAAGCCTTTCTCATTTAAAAAACCCTAACCCTAGGCGTAACACTAACCCTAGCCCTAGACAGGTAAATCAGCCTAGGGTTAGGGATGGCACCAAAGAAAAAGCTGTGGAGGCAGCGATGTTGTGGCACTTTTGCGCTCCCCTTGGGATACCTTTTGCAGTTGCAGTGTGCCTGGAGCTCAGGGCTTTCTGGATTAAAAAACCCTTACCCTAGGCGTAACCCTAACCCCTAAACTGGTCAATCAGCCTAGGGTTAGGGACGGTCCCAAGGAAAAATGTGCGGAGGCAGCCATGTTGTGGCACTTTTTCGATCCCCTTGGGATGCCTTTGCCAGCTGAATTGTGTCTGGAGCTCAAGCCTTTCTCATTTAAAAAACCCTAACCCTAGGCGTAACCCTAACCCTAGCCCTAGACAGGGAAATCATCCTAGGGTTAGGGATGGCACCAAAGAAAAAGCTGTGGAGGCAGCGATGTTGTGGCACACTTGCGCTCACCTTGGGATACCTTTTGCAGTTGCAGTGTGCCTGGAGCTCAGGGCTTTCTGGATTAAAAAACCCTTACCCTAGGCGTAACCCTAACCCCTAAACTGCTTATCAGCATAGGGTTAGGGACGATCCCAAGGAAAAATGTGCGGAGGCAGCCATGTTGTGGCACTTTTTCGATCCCCTTGGGCTGCCTTTGCCAGCTGAATTGTGTCTGGAGCTCAAGCCTTTCTCATTTAAAAAACCCTAACCCTAGGCGTAACCCTAACCCTAGCCCTAGACAGGTAAATCAGCCTAGTGTTAGGGACGGTCCCAAGGAAAAATGTGCGGAGGCAGCCATGTTGTGGCACTTTTTCGATCCCCTTGGGATGCCTTTGCCTGCTGAATTGTGTCTGGAGCTCAAGCCTTTCTGATTTAAAAAACCCTAACCCTAGGCGTAACCCTAACCCTAGCCCTAGACAGGTAAATCAGCCTAGGGTTAGGGATGGCACCAAAGAAAAAGCTGTGGAGGCAGCGATGTTGTGGCACTTTTGCGCTCCCCTTGGGATACCTTTTGCAGTTGCAGTGTGCCTGGAGCTCAGGGCTTTCTGGATTAAAAAACCCTTACCCTAGGCGTAACCCTAACCCCTAAACTGGTCAATCAGCCTAGGGTTAGGGACGGTCCCAAGGAAAAATGTGCGGAGGCAGCCATGTTGTGGCACTTTTTCGATCCCCTTGGGCTGCCTTTGCCAGCTGAATTGTGTCTGGAGCTCAAGCCTTTCTCATTTAAAAAACCCTAACCCTAGGCGTAACCCTAACCCTAGCCCTAGACAGGTAAATCAGCCTAGGGTTAGGGATGGCACCAAAGAAAAAGCTGTGGAGGCAGCGATGTTGTGGCACACTTGCGCTCACCTTGGGATACCTTTTGCAGTTGCAGTGTGCCTGGAGCTCAGGGCTTTCTGGATTAAAAAACCCTTACCCTAGGCGTAACCCTAACCCCTAAACTGGTCAATCAGCCTAGGGTTAGGGACGGTCCCAAGGAAAAATGTGCGGAGGCAGCCATGTTGTGGCACTTTTTCGATCCCCTTGGGATGCCTTTGCCAGCTGAATTGTGTCTGGAGCTCAAGCCTTTCTCATTTAAAAAACCCTAACCCTAGGCGTAACCCTAACCCTAGCCCTAGACAGGTAAATCAGCCTAGGGTTAGGGATGGCACCAAAGAAAAAGCTGTGGAGGCAGCGATGTTGTGGCACTTTTGCGCTCCCCTTGGGATACCTTTTGCAGTTGCAGTGTGCCTGGAGCTCAGGGCTTTCTGGATTAAAAAACCCTTACCCTAGGCGTAACCCTAACCCCTCACTGGTCAATCAGCCTAGGGTTAGGGACGGTCCCAAGGAAAAATGTGCGGAGGCAGCCATGTTGTGGCACTTTTTCGATCCCCTTGGGCTGCCTTTGCCAGCTGAATTGTGTCTGGAGCTCAAGCCTTTCTCATTTAAAAAACCCTAACCCTAGGCGTAACCCTAACCCTAGCCCTAGACAGGTAAATCAGCCTAGGGTTAGGGATGGCACCAAAGAAAAAGCTGTGGAGGCAGCGATGTTGTGGCACACTTGCGCTCACCTTGGGATACCTTTTGCAGTTGCAGTGTGCCTGGTGCTCAGGGCTTTCTGGATTAAAAAACCCTTACCCTAGGCGTAACCATAACCCCTAAACTGGTCAATCATCCCTGGGTTAGAGACGGTTTCAAGGAAAAATGTGCGGAGGCAGCCATGTTGTGGCACTTTTTCGATCCCCTTGGGCTGCCTTTGCCAGCTGAAGTGTGTCTGGGGCTCAAGCCTTTCTCATTTAAAAAACCCTAACCCTAGGCGTAACCCTAACCCTAGCCCTAGACAGGTAAATCAGCCTAGGGTTAGGGATGGCACCAAAGAAAAAGCTGTGGAGGCAGCGATGTTGTGGCACTTTTGCGCTCCCCTTGGGATACCTTTTTCAGTTGCAGTGTGCCTGGAGCTCAGGGCTTTCTGGATTAAAAAACCCTTACCCTAGGCGTAAACCTAACCCCTAAACTGGTCAATCAGCCTAGGGTTAGGGACGGTCCCAAGGAAAAATGTTTGGAGGCAGCCATGTTGTGGCACTTTTTCGATCCCCTTGGGATGCCTTTGCCAGCTGAATTGTGTCTGGAGCTCAAGCCTTTCTCATTTAAAAAACCCTAACCCTAGGCGTAACCCTAACCCTAGCCCTAGACAGGTAAATCAGCCTAGGGTTAGGGATGGCACCAAAGAAAATGCTGTTGAGGCAGCGATGTTGTGGCACATTTCCGCTCCCCTTGGGATACCTTTTGTAGTTGCAGTGTGCCTGGAGCTCAGGTCTTTCTGGATTAAAAAACCCTTACCCTAGGCGTAACCCTAACCCCTAAACTGGTCAATCATCCCTGGGTTAGGGACGGTTTCAAGGAAAAATGTGCGGAGGCAGCCATGTTGTGGCACTTTTTCGATCCCCTTGGGCTGCCTTTGCCAGCTGAATTGTGTCTGGAGCTCAAGCCTTTCTCATTTAAAAAACCCTAACCCTAGGCGTAACCCTAACCCTAGCCCTAGACAGGTAAATCAGCCTAGGGTTAGGGATGGCACCAAAGAAAAAGCTGTGGAGGCAGCGATGTTGTGGCACTTTTGCGCTCCCCTTGGGATACCTTTTGCAGTTGCAGTGTGCCTGGAGCTCAGGGCTTTCTGGATTAAAAAACCCTTACCCTAGGCGTAACCCTAACCCCTAAACTGGTCAATCATCCCTGGGTTAGGGACGGTTTCAAGGAAAAATGTGCGGAGGCAGCCATGTTGTGGCACTTTTTCGATCCCCTTGGGCTGCCTTTGCCAGCTGAATTGTGTCTGGAGCTCAAACCTTTCTGATTTAAAGAACCCTAACCCTAGGCGTAACCCTAACCCTAGCCCTAGACAGGTAAATCAGCCTAGGGTTAGGGATGGCACCAAAGAAAAAGCTGTGGAGGCAGCGATGTTGTGGCACTTTTGCGCTCCCCTTGGGATACCTTTTGCAGTTGCAGTGTGCCTGGAGCTCAGGGCTTTCTGGATTAAAAAACCCTTAACCTAGGCGTAACCCTAACCCCTAAACTGGTCAATCAGCCTAGGGTTAGGGACGGTCCCAAGGAAAAATGTGCGGAGGCAGCCATGTTGTGGCACTTTTTCGATCCCCTTGGGCTGCCTTTGCCAGCTGAATTGTGTCTGGAGCTCAAGCCTTTCTGATTTAAAAAACCCTAACCCTAGGCGTAACCCTAACCCTAGCCCTGAACAGGTAAATCAGCCTAGGGTTAGGGATGGCACCAAAGAAAAAGCTGTGGAGGCAGCGATGTTGTGGCACACTTGCGCTCACCTTGGGATACCTTTTGCAGTTGCAGTGTGCCTGGAGCTCAGGGCTTTCTGGATTAAAAAACCCTTACCCTAGGCGTAACCCTAACCCCTAAACTGCTTATCAGCCTAGGGTTAGGAACGATCCCAAGGAAAAATGTGCGGAGGCAGCCATGTTGTGGCACTTTTTCGATCCCCTTGGGATGCCTTTGCCTGCTGAATTGTGTCTGGAGCTCAAGCCTTTCTGATTTAAAAAACCCTAACCCTAGGCGTAACCCTAACCCTAGCCCTAGACAGGTAGATCAGCCTAGGGTTATGGACGGTCCCAAGGAAAAATGTGCGGAGGCAGCCATGTTGTGCCACTTTTTCGATCCCCTTGGGCTGCCTTTGCCAGCTGAATTGTGTCTGGAGCTCAAGCCTTTCTCATTTAAAAAACCCTAACCCTAGGCGTAACCCTAACCCTAGCCCTAGACAGGTAAATCAGCCTAGGGTTAGGGATGGCACCAAAGAAAAAGCTGTGGAGGCAGCGATGTTGTGGCACTTTTGCGCTCCCCTTGGGATACCTTTTGCAGTTGCAGTGTGCCTGGAGCTCAGGGCTTTCTGGATTAAAAAACCCTTACCCTAGGCGTAAACCTAACCCCTAAACTGGTCAATCAGCCTAGGGTTAGGAACGATCCCAAGGAAAAATGTGCGGAGGCAGCCAAGTTGTGGCACTTTTTTGATCCCCTTGGGATGCCTTTGCCTGCTGAATTGTGTCTGGAGCTCAAGCTTTTCTGATTTAAAAAACCCTAACCCTAGGCGTAACCCTAACCCTAGCCCTGAACAGGTAAATCAGCCTAGGGTTAGGGATGGCACCAAAGAAAAAGCTGTGGAGGCATCGATGTTGTGGCACACTTGCGCTCACCTTGGGATACCTTTTGCAGTTGCAGTGTGCCTGGAGCTCAGGGCTTTCTGGAATAAAAAACCCTTACCCTAGGCGTAACCCTAACCCCTAAACTGCTTATCAGCCTAGGGTTAGGAACGATCCCAAGGAAAAATGTGCGGAGGCAGCCATGTTGTGGCACTTTTTCGATCCCCTTGGGATGCCTTTGCCTGCTGAATTGTGTCTGGAGCTCAAGCCTTTCTGATTTAAAAAACCCTAACCCTAGGCGTAACCCTAACCCTAGCCCTAGACAGGTAGATCAGCCTAGGGTTATGGACGGTCCCAAGGAAAAATGTGCGGAGGCAGCCATGTTGTGCCACTTTTTCGATCCCCTTGGGCTGCCTTTGCCAGCTGAATTGTGTCTGGAGCTCAAGCCTTTCTGATTTAAAAAACCCTAACCCTAGGCGTAACCCTAACCCTAGCCCTAGACAGGTAAATCAGCCTAGGGTTAGCGATGGCACCAAAGAAAAAGCTGTTGAGGCAGCGATGTTGCGGCACATTTCCGCTCCCCTTGGGATACCTTTTGTAGTTGCAGTGTGCCTGGAGCTCAGGGCTTTCTGGATTAAAAAACCCTTACCCTAGGCGTAACCCTAACCCCTAAACTGGTCAATCAGCCTAGGGTTAGGGACGGTCCCAAGGAAAAATGTGCGGAGGCAGCCATGTTGTGCCACTTTTTCGATCCCCTTGGGCTGCCTTTGCCTGCTGAATTGTGTCTGGAGCTCAAGCCTTTCTGATTTAAAGAACCCTAACCCTAGGCGTAACCCTAACCCTAGCCCTAGACAGGGAAATCAGCCTAGGGTTAGGGATGGCACCAAAGAAAAAGCTGTGGAGGCAGTGATGTTGTGGCACACTTGCGCACACCTTGGGATACCTTTTGCAGTTGCAGTGTGCCTGGAGCTCAGGGCTTTCTGGATTAAAAAACCCTTACCCTAGGCGTAACCCTAACCCCTAAACTGCTTATCAGCCTAGGGTTAGGAACGATCCCAAGGAAAAATGTGCGGAGGCAGCCATGTTGTGGCACTTTTTCGATCCCCTTGGGATGCCTTTGCCTGCTGAATTGTGTCTGGAGCTCAAGCCTTTCTGATTTAAAAAACCCTAACCCTAGGCGTAACCCTAACCCTAGCCCTAGACAGGTAGATCAGCCTAGGGTTATGGACGGTCCCAAGGAAAAATGTGCGGAGGCAGCCATGTTGTGCCACTTTTTCGATCCCCTTGGGCTGCCTTTGCCAGCTGAATTGTGTCTGGAGCTCAAGCCTTTCTCATTTAAAAAACCCTAACCCTAGGCGTAACCCTAACCCTAGCCCTAGACAGGTAAATCAGCCTAGGGTTAGGGATGGCACCAAAGAAAAAGCTGTGGAGGCAGCGATGTTGTGGCACTTTTGCGCTCCCCTTGGGATACCTTTTGCAGTTGCAGTGTGCCTGGAGCTCAGGGCTTTCTGGATTAAAAAACCCTTACCCTAGGCGTAAACCTAACCCCTAAACTGGTCAATCAGCCTAGGGTTAGGAACGATCCCAAGGAAAAATGTGCGGAGGCAGCCAAGTTGTGGCACTTTTTTGATCCCCTTGGGATGCCTTTGCCTGCTGAATTGTGTCTGGAGCTCAAGCTTTTCTGATTTAAAAAACCCTAACCCTAGGCGTAACCCTAACCCTAGCCCTGAACAGGTAAATCAGCCTAGGGTTAGGGATGGCACCAAAGAAAAAGCTGTGGAGGCATCGATGTTGTGGCACACTTGCGCTCACCTTGGGATACCTTTTGCAGTTGCAGTGTGCCTGGAGCTCAGGGCTTTCTGGAATAAAAAACCCTTACCCTAGGCGTAACCCTAACCCCTAAACTGCTTATCAGCCTAGGGTTAGGAACGATCCCAAGGAAAAATGTGCGGAGGCAGCCATGTTGTGGCACTTTTTCGATCCCCTTGGGATGCCTTTGCCTGCTGAATTGTGTCTGGAGCTCAAGCCTTTCTGATTTAAAAAACCCTAACCCTAGGCGTAACCCTAACCCTAGCCCTAGACAGGTAGATCAGCCTAGGGTTATGGACGGTCCCAAGGAAAAATGTGCGGAGGCAGCCATGTTGTGCCACTTTTTCGATCCCCTTGGGCTGCCTTTGCCAGCTGAATTGTGTCTGGAGCTCAAGCCTTTCTCATTTAAAAAACCCTAACCCTAGGCGTAACCCTAACCCTAGCCCTAGACAGGTAAATCAGCCTAGGGTTAGCGATGGCACCAAAGAAAAAGCTGTTGAGGCAGCGATGTTGCGGCACATTTCCGCTCCCCTTGGGATACCTTTTGTAGTTGCAGTGTGCCTGGAGCTCAGGGCTTTCTGGATTAAAAAACCCTTACCCTAGGCGTAACCCTAACCCCTAAACTGGTCAATCACCCTAGGGTTAGGGACGGTCCCAAGGAAAAATGTGCGGAGGCAGCCATGTTGTGCCACTTTTTCGATCCCCTTGGGCTGCCTTTGCCTGCTGAATTGTGTCTGGAGCTCAAGCCTTTCTGATTTAAAGAACCCTAACCCTAGGCGTAACCCTAACCCTAGCCCTAGACAGGGAAATCAGCCTAGGGTTAGGGATGGCACCAAAGAAAAAGCTGTGGAGGCAGTGATGTTGTGGCACACTTGCGCACACCTTGGGATACCTTTTGCAGTTGCAGTGTGCCTGGAGCTCAGGGCTTTCTGGATTAAAAAACCCTTACCCTAGGCGTAACCCTAACCCCTAAACTGCTTATCAGCCTAGGGTTAGGAACGATCCCAAGGAAAAATGTGCGGAGGCAGCCAAGTTGTGGCACTTTTTCGATCCCCTTGGGATGCCTTTGCCTGCTGAATTGTGTCTGGAGCTCAAGCTTTTCTGATTTAAAAAACCCTAACCCTAGGCGTAACCCTAACCCTAGCCCTAGACAGGTAAATCAGCCTAGGGTTAGGGACGGTCCCAAGGAAAAATGTGCGGAGGCAGCCATGTTGTGGCACTTTTTCGATCCCCTTGGGCTGCCTTTGCCAGCTGAATTGTGTCTGGAGCTCAAGCCTTTCTGATTTAAAAAACCCTAACCCTAGGCGTAACCCTAACCCTAGCCCTAGACAGGTAAATCAGCCTAGGGTTAGGGATGGCACCAAAGAAAAAGCTGTGGAGGCAGCGATGTTGTGGCACTTTTGCGCTCCCCTTGGGATACCTTTTGCAGTTGCAGTGTGCCTGGAGCTCAGGGCTTTCTGGATTAAAAAACCCTTACCCTAGGCGTAACCCTAACCCCTAAACTGGTCAATCAGCCTAGGGTTAGGGACGGTCCCAAGGAAAAATGTGCGGAGGCAGCCATGTTGTGGCACTTTTTCGATCCCCTTGGGCTGCCTTTGCCAGCTGAATTGTGTCTGGAGCTCAAGCCTTTCTGATTTAAAAAACCCTAACCCTAGGCGTAACCCTAACCCTAGCCCTGAACAGGTAAATCAGCCTAGGGTTAGGGATGGCACCAAAGAAAAAGCTGTGGAGGCAGCGATGTTGTGGCACACTTGCGCTCACCTTGGGATACCTTTTGCAGTTGCATTGTGCCTGGAGCTCAGGGCTTTCTGGATTAAAAAACCCTTACCCTAGGCGTAACCCTAGCCCCTAAACTGCTTATCAGCCTAGGGTTAGGAACGATCCCAAGGAAAAATGTGCGGAGGCAGCCATGTTGTGGCACTTTTTCGATCCCCTTGGGATGCCTTTGCCTGCTGAATTGTGTCTGGAGCTCAAGCCTTTCTGATTTAAAAAACCCTAACCCTAGGCGTAACCCTAACCCTAGCCCTAGACAGGTAGATCAGCCTAGGGTTAGGGACGGTCCCAAGGAAAAATGTGCGGAGGCAGCCATGTTGTGCCACTTTTTCGATCCCCTTGGGCTGCCTTTGCCAGCTGAATTGTGTCTGGAGCTCAAGCCTTTCTCATTTAAAAAACCCTAACCCTAGGCGTAACCCTAACCCTAGCCCTAGACAGGTAAATCAGCCTAGGGTTAGCGATGGCACCAAAGAAAAAGCTGTTGAGGCAGCGATGTTGCGGCACATTTCCGCTCCCCTTGGGATACCTTTTGTAGTTGCAGTGTGCCTGGAGCTCAGGGCTTTCTGGATTAATAAACCCTTACCCTAGGCGTAACCCTAACCCCTAAACTGGTCAATCAGCCTAGGGTTAGGGACGGTCCCAAGGAAAAATGTGCGGAGGCAGCCATGTTGTGGCACTTTTTCGATCCCCTTGGGCTGCCTTTGCCTGCTGAATTGTGTCTGGAGCTCAAGCCTTTCTCATTTAAAAACCCTAACCCTAGGCGTAACACTAACCCTAGCCCTAGACAGGTAAATCAGCCTAGGGTTAGGGATGGCACCAAAGAAAAAGCTGTGGAGGCAGCGATGTTGTGGCACTTTTGCGCTCCCCTTGGGATACCTTTTGCAGTTGCAGTGTGCCTGGAGCTCAGGGCTTTCTGGATTAAAAAACCCTTACCCTAGGCGTAACCCTAACCCCTAAACTGGTCAATCAGCCTAGGGTTAGGGACGGTCCCAAGGAAAAATGTGCGGAGGCAGCCATGTTGTGGCACTTTTTCGATCCCCTTGGGATGCCTTTGCCAGCTGAATTGTGTCTGGAGCTCAAGCCTTTCTCATTTAAAAAACCCTAACCCTAGGCGTAACCCTTACCCTAGCCCTAGACAGGTAAATCATCCTAGGGTTAGGGATGGCACCAAAGAAAAAGCTGTGGAGGCAGCGATGTTGTGGCATACTTGCGCTCCCCTTGGGATACCTTTTGCAGTTGCAGTGTGCCTCGAGCTCAGGGCTTTCTGGATTAAAAAACCCTTACCCTAGGCGTAACCCTAACCCCTAAACTGCTTATCAGCATAGGGTTAGGGACGATCCCAAGGAAAAATGTGCTAAGGCAGCCATGTTGTGGCACTTTTTCGATCCCCTTGGGCTGCCTTTGCCAGCTGAATTGTGTCTGGAGCTCAAGCCTTTCTCATTTAAAAAACCCTAACCCTAGGCGTAACCCTAACCCTAGCCCTAGACAGGTAAATCAGCCTAGTGTTAGGGACGGTCCCAAGGAAAAATGTGCGGAGGCAGCCATGTTGTGGCACTTTTTCGATCCCCTTGGGATGCCTTTGCCTGCTGAATTGTGTCTGGAGCTCAAGCCTTTCTGATTTAAAAAACCCTAACCCTAGGCGTAACCCTAACCCTAGCCCTAGACAGGTAAATCAGCCTAGGGTTAGGGATGGCACCAAAGAAAAAGCTGTGGAGGCAGCGATGTTGTGGCACTTTTGCGCTCCCCTTGGGATACCTTTTGCAGTTGCAGTGTGCCTGGAGCTCAGGGCTTTCTGGATTAAAAAACCCTTACCCTAGGCGTAACCCTAACCCCTAAACTGGTCAATCAGCCTAGGGTTGGGGACGGTCCCAAGGAAAAATGTGCGGAGGCAGCCATGTTGTGGCACTTTTTCGATCCCCTTGGGCTGCCTTTGCCAGCTGAATTGTGTCTGGAGCTCAAGCCTTTCTCATTTAAAAAACCCTAACCCTAGGCGTAACCCTAACCCTAGCCCTAGACAGGTAAATCAGCCTAGGGTTAGGGATGGCACCAAAGAAAAAGCTGTGGAGGCAGCGATGTTGTGGCACACTTGCGCTCACCTTGGGATACCTTTTGCAGTTGCAGTGTGCCTGGAGCTCAGGGCTTTCTGGATTAAAAAACCCTTACCCTAGGCGTAACCCTAACCCCTAAACTGGTCAATCAGCCTAGGGTTAGGGACGGTCCCAAGGAAAAATGTGCGGAGGCAGCCATGTTGTGGCACTTTTTCGATCCCCTTGGGATGCCTTTGCCAGCTGAATTGTGTCTGGAGCTCAAGCCTTTCTCATTTAAAAAACCCTAACCCTAGGCGTAACCCTAACCCTAGCCCTAGACAGGTAAATCAGCCTAGGGTTAGGGATGGCACCAAAGAAAAAGCTGTGGAGGCAGCGATGTTGTGGCACTTTTGCGCTCCCCTTGGGATACCTTTTGCAGTTGCAGTGTGCCTGGAGCTCAGGGCTTTCTGGATTAAAAAACCCTTACCCTAGGCGTAACCCTAACCCCTCACTGGTCAATCAGCCTAGGGTTAGGGACGGTCCCAAGGAAAAATGTGCGGAGGCAGCCATGTTGTGGCACTTTTTCGATCCCCTTGGGCTGCCTTTGCCTGCTGAATTGTGTCTGGAGCTCAAGCCTTTCTCATTTAAAAAAACCCTAACCCTAGGCGTAACCCTAACCCTAGCCCTAGACAGGTAAATCAGCCTAGGGTTAGGGATGGCACCAAAGAAAAAGCTGTGGAGGCAGCGATGTTGTGGCACACTTGCGCTCACCTTGGGATACCTTTTGCAGTTGCAGTGTGCCTGGTGCTCAGGGCTTTCTGGATTAAAAAACCCTTACCCTAGGCGTAACCATAACCCCTAAACTGGTCAATCATCCCTGGGTTAGAGACGGTTTCAAGGAAAAATGTGCGGAGGCAGCCATGTTGTGGCACTTTTTCGATCCCCTTGGGCTGCCTTTGCCAGCTGAAGTGTGTCTGGGGCTCAAGCCTTTCTCATTTAAAAAACCCTAACCCTAGGCGTAACCCTAACCCTAGCCCTAGACAGGTAAATCAGCCTAGGGTTAGGGATGGCACCAAAGAAAAAGCTGTGGAGGCAGCGATGTTGTGGCACTTTTGCGCTCCCCTTGGGATACCTTTTGCAGTTGCAGTGTGCCTGGAGCTCAGGGCTTTCTGGATTAAAAAACCCTTACCCTAGGCGTAAACCTAACCCCTAAACTGGTCAATCAGCCTAGGGTTAGGGACGGTCCCAAGGAAAAATGTTTGGAGGCAGCCATGTTGTGGCACTTTTTCGATCCCCTTGGGATGCCTTTGCCAGCTGAATTGTGTCTGGAGCTCAAGCCTTTCTCATTTAAAAAACCCTAACCCTAGGCGTAACCCTAACCCTAGCCCTAGACAGGTAAATCAGCCTAGGGTTAGGGATGGCACCAAAGAAAATGCTGTTGAGGCAGCGATGTTGCGGCACATTTCCGCTCCCCTTGGGATACCTTTTGTAGTTGCAGTGTGCCTGGAGCTCAGGTCTTTCTGGATTAAAAAACCCTTACCCTAGGCGTAACCCTAACCCCTAAACTGGTCAATCATCCCTGGGTTAGGGACGGTTTCAAGGAAAAATGTGCGGAGGCAGCCATGTTGTGGCACTTTTTCGATCCCCTTGGGCTGCCTTTGCCAGCTGAATTGTGTCTGGAGCTCAAGCCTTTCTCATTTAAAAAACCCTAACCCTAGGCGTAACCCTAACCCTAGCCCTAGACAGGTAAATCAGCCTAGGGTTAGGGATGGCACCAAAGAAAAAGCTGTGGAGGCAGCGATGTTGTGGCACTTTTGCGCTCCCCTTGGGATACCTTTTGCAGTTGCAGTGTGCCTGGAGCTCAGGGCTTTCTGGATTAAAAAACCCTTACCCTAGGCGTAACCCTAACCCCTAAACTGGTCAATCATCCCTGGGTTAGGGACGGTTTCAAGGAAAAATGTGCGGAGGCAGCCATGTTGTGGCACTTTTTCGATCCCCTTGGGCTGCCTTTGCCAGCTGAATTGTGTCTGGAGCTCAAACCTTTCTGATTTAAAGAACCCTAACCCTAGGCGTAACCCTAACCCTAGCCCTAGACAGGTAAATCAGCCTAGGGTTAGGGATGGCACCAAAGAAAAAGCTGTGGAGGCAGCGATGTTGTGGCACTTTTGCGCTCCCCTTGGGATACCTTTTGCAGTTGCAGTGTGCCTGGAGCTCAGGGCTTTCTGGATTAAAAAACCCTTACCCTAGGCGTAACCCTAACCCCTAAACTGGTCAATCAGCCTAGGGTTAGGGACGGTCCCAAGGAAAAATGTGCGGAGGCAGCCATGTTGTGGCACTTTTTCGATCCCCTTGGGCTGCCTTTGCCTGCTGAATTGTGTCTGGAGCTCAAGCCTTTCTGATTTAAAAAACCCTAACCCTAGGCGTAACCCTAACCCTAGCCCTGAACAGGTAAATCAGCCTAGGGTTAGGGATGGCACCAAAGAAAAAGCTGTGGAGGCAGCGATGTTGTGGCACACTTGCGCTCACCTTGGGATACCTTTTGCAGTTGCAGTGTGCCTGGAGCTCAGGGCTTTCTGGATTAAAAAACCCTTACCCTAGGCGTAACCCTAACCCCTAAACTGCTTATCAGCCTAGGGTTAGGAACGATCCCAAGGAAAAATGTGCGGAGGCAGCCATGTTGTGGCACTTTTTCGATCCCCTTGGGATGCCTTTGCCTGCTGAATTGTGTCTGGAGCTCAAGCCTTTCTGATTTAAAAAACCCTAACCCTAGGCGTAACCCTAACCCTAGCCCTAGACAGGTAGATCAGCCTAGGGTTATGGACGGTCCCAAGGAAAAATGTGCGGAGGCAGCCATGTTGTGGCACTTTTTCGATCCCCTTGGGCTGCCTTTGCCAGCTGAATTGTGTCTGGAGCTCAAGCCTTTCTGATTTAAAAAACCCTAACCCTAGGCGTAACCCTAACCCTAGCCCTAGACAGGTAAATCAGCCTAGGGTTAGGGATGGCACCAAAGAAAAAGCTGTGGAGGCAGCGATGTTGTGGCACTTTTGCGCTCCCCTTGGGATACCTTTTGCAGTTGCAGTGTGCCTGGAGCTCAGGGCTTTCTGGATTAAAAAACCCTTACCCTAGGCGTAACCCTAACCCCTAAACTGGTCAATCACCCCAGGGTTAGGGACGGTCCCAAGGAAAAATGTGCGGAGGCAGCCATGTTGTGGCACTTTTTCGATCCCCTTGGGCTGCCTTTGCCAGCTGAATTGTGTCTGGAGCTCAAGCCTTTCTGATTTAAAAAACCCTAACCCTAGGCGTAACCCTAACCCTAGCCCTGAACAGGTAAATCAGCCTAGGGTTAGGGATGGCACCAAAGAAAAAGCTGTGGAGGCATCGATGTTGTGGCACACTTGCGCTCACCTTGGGATACCTTTTGCAGTTGCAGTGTGCCTGGAGCTCAGGGCTTTCTGGATTAAAAAACCCTTACCCTAGGCGTAACCCTAACCCCTAAACTGCTTATCAGCCTAGGGTTAGGAACGATCCCAAGGAAAAATGTGCGGAGGCAGCCATGTTGTGGCACTTTTTCGATCCCCTTGGGATGCCTTTGCCTGCTGAATTGTGTCTGGAGCTCAAGCCTTTCTGATTTAAAAAACCCTAACCCTAGGCGTAACCCTAACCCTAGCCCTAGACAGGTAGATCAGCCTAGGGTTATGGACGGTCCCAAGGAAAAATGTGCGGAGGCAGCCATGTTGTGCCACTTTTTCGATCCCCTTGGGCTGCCTTTGCCAGCTGAATTGTGTCTGGAGCTCAAGCCTTTCTCATTTAAAAAACCCTAACCCTAGGCGTAACCCTAACCCTAGCCCTAGACAGGTAAATCAGCCTAGGGTTAGGGATGGCACCAAAGAAAAAGCTGTTGAGGCAGCGATGTTGTGGCACATTTCCGCTCCCCTTGGGATACCTTTTGTAGTTGCAGTGTGCCTGGAGCTCAGGGCTTTCTGGATTAAAAAACCCTTACCCTAGGCGTAACCCTAACCCCTAAACTGGTCAATCAGCCTAGGGTTAGGGACGGTCCCAAGGAAAAATGTGCGGAGGCAGCCATGTTGTGGCACTTTTTCGATCCCCTTGGGCTGCCTTTGCCTGCTGAATTGTGCCTGGAGCTCAAGCCTTTCTCATTTAAAAAACCCTAACCCTAGGCGTAACCCTAACCCTAGCCCTAGACAGGTAAATCAGCCTAGGGTTAGGGATGGCACCAAAGAAAAAGCTGTGGAGGCAGCAATGTTGTGGCACTTTTGCGCTCCCCTTGGGATACCTTTTGCAGTTGCAGTGTGCCTGGAGCTCAGGGCTTTCTGGATTAAAAAACCCTTACCCTAGGCGTAACGCTGACCCCTAAACTGGTCAATCAGCCTAGGGTTAGGGACGGTCCGAAGGAAAATTTGCGGAGGCAGCCATGTTGTGGCACTTTTTCGATCCCCTTGGGATGCCTTTGCCAGCTGAATTGTGTCTGGAGCTCAAGCCTTTCTCATTTAAAAAAGCCTAACCCTAGGCGTAACCCTAACCCTAGCCCTAGACAGGTAAATCAGCCTAGGGTTAGGGATGGCACCAAAGAAAAAGCTGTGGCGGCAGCGATGTTGTGGCACATTTGCGCTCCCCTTGGGATACCTTTTGCAGTTGCAGTGTGCCTGGAGCTCAGGGCTTTCTGGATTAAATAACCCTTACCCTAGGCGTAACCCTAACCCCTAAACTGGTCAATCATCCCTGGGTTAGGGACGGTCCCAAGGAAAAATGTGCGGAGGCAGCCAAGTTGTGGCACTTTTTCGATCCCCTTGGGATGGCTTTGCCAGCTGAATTGTGTCTGGAGCTCAAGCCTTTCTCATTTAAAGAACCCTAACCCTAGGCGTAACCCTAACCCTAGCCCTAGACAGGTAAATCAGCCTAGGGTTAGGGATGGCACCAAAGAAAAAGCTGTGGAGGCAGCAATGTTGTGGCACTTTTGCGCTCCCCTTGGGATACCTTTTGCAGTTGCAGTGTGCCTGGAGCTCAGGGCTTTCTGGATTAAAAAACCCTTACCCTAGGCGTAACGCTGACCCCTAAACTGGTCAATCATCCCTGGGTTAGGGACGGTCCCAAGGAAAAATGTGCGGAGGCAGCCATGTTGTGGCACTTTTTCGATCCCCTTGGGATGCCTTTGCCAGCTGAATTGTGTCTGGAGCTCAAGCCTTTCTCATTTAAAAAACCCTAACCCTAGGCGTAACCCTAACCCTAGCCCTAGACAGGTAAATCAGCCTAGGGTTAGGGATGGCACCAAAGAAAAAGCTGTGGCGGCAGCGATGTTGTGGTACATTTGCGCTCCCCTTGGGATACCTTTTGCAGTTGCAGTGTGCCTGGAGCTCAGGGCTTTCTGGATTAAAAAACCCTTACCCTAGGCGTAACCCTAACCCCTAAACTGGTCAATCATCCCTGGGTTAGGGACGGTCCCAAGGAAAAATGTGCGGAGGCAGCCATGTTGTGGCACTTTTTCGATCCCCTTGGGATGCCTTTGCCAGCTGAATTGTGTCTGGAGCTCAAGCCTTTCTGATTTAAAAAACCCTAACCCTAGGCGTATCCCCAACCCCTAAACTGGTCAATCAGCCTAGGGTTAGGGACGGTCCCAAGGAAAAATGTGCGGAGGCAGCCATGTTGTGGCACTTTTTCGATCCCCTTGGGCTGCCTTTGCCTGCTGAATTGTGTCTGGAGCTCAAGCCTTTCTCATTTAAAAAACCCTAACCCTAGGCGTAACCCTAACCCTAGCCCTAGACAGGTAAATCAGCCTAGGGTTAGGGATGGCACCAAAGAAAAAGCTGTGGAGGCAGCGATGTTGTGGCACACTTGCGCTCACCTTGGGATACCTTTTGCAGTTGCAGTGTGCCTGGAGCTCAGGGCTTTCTGGATTAAAAAACCCTTACCCTAGGGGTAACCCTAACCCCTAAACTGGTCAATCAGCCTAGGGTTAGGGACGGTTTCAAGGAAAAATGTGCGGAGGCAGCCATGTTGTGGCACTTTTTCGATCCCCTTGGGCTGCCTTTGCCAGCTGAAGTGTGTCTGGGGCTCAAGCCTTTCTGATTTAAAAAACCCTAACCCTAGGCGTAACCCTAACCCTAGCCCTAGACAGGGAAATCAGCCTAGGGTTAGGGATGGCACCAAAGAAAAAGCTGTGGAGGCAGCGATGTTGTGGCACACTTGCGCTCACCTTGGGATACCTTTTGCAGTTGCAGTGTGCCTGGAGCTCAGGGCTTTCTGGATTAAAAAACCCTTACCCTAGGCGTAACCTTAACCCCTAAACTGCTTATCAGCCTAGGGTTAGGAACGATCCCAAGGAAAAATGTGCGGAGGCAGCCATGTTGTGGCACTTTTTCGATCCCCTTGGGATGCCTTTGCCTGCTGAATTGTGTCTGGAGCTCAAGCCTTTCTGATTTAAAAAACCCTAACCCTAGGCGTAACCCTAACCCTAGCCCTAGACAGGTAGATCAGCCTAGGGTTATGGACGGTCCCAAGGAAAAATGTGCGGAGGCAGCCATGTTGTGCCACTTTTTCGATCCCCTTGGGCTGCCTTTGCCAGCTGAATTGTGTCTGGAGCTCAAGCCTTTCTCATTTAAAAAACCCTAACCCTAGGCGTAACCCTAACCCTAGCCCTAGACAGGTAAATCAGCCTAGGGTTAGCGATGGCACCAAAGAAAAAGCTGTTGAGGCAGCGATGTTGCGGCACATTTCCGCTCCCCTTGGGATACCTTTTGTAGTTCCAGTGTGCCTGGAGCTCAGGGCTTTCTGGATTAAAAAACCCTTACCCTAGGCGTAACCCTAACCCCTAAACTGGTCAATCAGCCTAGGGTTAGGGACGGTCCCAAGGAAAAATGTGTGGAGGCAGCCATGTTGTGGCACTTTTTCGATCCCCTTGGGCTGCCTTTGCCTGCTGAATTGTGTCTGGAGCTCAAGCCTTTCTCATTTAAAAAACCCTAACCCTAGGCGTAACACTAACCCTAGCCCTAGACAGGTAAATCAGCCTAGGGTTAGGGATGGCACCAAAGAAAAAGCTGTGGAGGCAGCGATGTTGTGGCACTTTTGCGCTCCCCTTGGGATACCTTTTGCAGTTGCAGTGTGCCTGGAGCTCAGGGCTTTCTGGATTAAAAAACCCTTACCCTAGGCGTAACCCTAACCCCTAAACTTGTCAATCAGCCTAGGGTTAGGGACGGTCCCAAGGAAAAATGTGCGGAGGCAGCCATGTTGTGGCACTTTTTCGATCCCCTTGGGATGCCTTTGCCAGCTGAATTGTGTCTGGAGCTCAAGCCTTTCTCATTTAAAGAACCCTAACCCTAGGCGTAACCCTAACCCTAGCCCTAGACAGGTAAATCAGCCTAGGGTTAGGGATGGCACCAAAGAAAAAGCTGTGGAGACAGCGATGTTGTGGCACACTTGCGCTCACCTTGGGATACCTTTTGCAGTTGTAGTGTGCCTGGAGCTCAGGGCTTTCTGGATTAAAAAACCCTTACCCTAGGCGTAACCCTAACCCCTAAACTGCTTATCAGCCTAGGGTTAGGGACGATCCCAAGGAAAAATGTGCTAAGGCAGCCATGTTGTGGCACTTTTTCGATCCCCTTGGGCTGCCTTTGCCAGCTGAATTGTGTCTGGAGCTCAAGCCTTTCTCGTTTAAAAAACCCTAACCCTAGGCGTAACCCTAACCCTAGCCCTAGACAGGTAAATCAGCCTAGGGTTAGGGACGGTCCCAAGGAAAAATGTGCGGAGGCAGCCATGTTGTGGCACTTTTTCGATCCCCTTGGGATGCCTTTGCCTGCTGAATTGTGTCTGGAGCTCAAGCCTTTCTGATTTAAAAAACCCTAACCCTAGGCGTAACCCTAACCCTAGCCCTAGACAGGTAAATCAGCCTAGGGTTAGGGATGGCACCAAAGAAAAAGCTGTGGAGGCAGCGATGTTGTGGCACTTTTGCGCTCCCCTTGGGATACCTTTTGCAGTTGCAGTGTGCCTGGAGCTCAGGGCTTTCGGGTTTAAAAAACCCTTACCCTAGGCGTAACCCTAACCCCTAAACTGGTCAATCAGCCTAGGGTTAGGGACGGTCCCAAGGAAAAATGTGCGGAGGCAGCCATGTTGTGGCACTTTTTCGATCCCCTTGGGCTGCCTTTGCCAGCTGAATTGTGTCTGGAGCTCAAGCCTTTCTGATTTAAAAAACCCTAACCCTAGGTGTAACCCTAACCCTAGCCCTAGACAGGTAAATCAGCCTAGGGTTAGGGATGGTCCCTAGGAAAAATGTGCGGAGGCAGCCATGTTGTGGCACTTTTTCGATCCCCTTGGGCTGCCTTTGCCAGCTGAATTGTGTCTGGAGCTCAAGCCTTTCTCATTTAAAAAACCCTAACCCTAGGCGTAACCCTAACCCTAGCCCTAGACAGGTAAATCAGCCTAGGGTTAGGGATGGCACCAAAGAAAAAGCTGTGGCGGCAGCGATGTTGTGGCACATTTGCGCTCCCCTTGGGATACCTTTTGCAGTTGCAGTGTGCCTGGAGCTCAGGGCTTTCTGGATTAAAAAACCCTTACCCTAGGCGTAACCCTAACCCCTAAACTGGTCAATCATCCCTGGGTTAGGGACGGTCCCAAGGAAAAATGTGCGGAGGCAGCCATGTTGTAGCACTTTTTCGATCCCCTTGGGATGCCTTTGCCAGCTGAATTGTGTCTGGAGCTCAAGCCTTTCTCATTTAAAAAACCCTAACCCTAGGCGTAACCCTAACCCTAGCCCTAGACAGGTAAATCAGCCTAGGGTTAGGGATGGCACCAAAGAAAAAGCTGTTGAGGCAGCGATGTTGTGGCACTTTTGCGCTCCCCTTGGGATACCTTTTGCAGTTGCAGTGTGCCTGGAGCTCAGGGCTTTCTGGATTAAAAAACCCTTACCCTAGGCGTAACCCTAACCCCTAAACTGCTTATCAGCCTAGGGTTAGGGACGATCCCAAGGAAAAATGTGCGGAGGCAGCCATGTTGTGGCACTTTTTCGATCCCCTTGGGCTGCCTTTGCCAGCTGAATTGTGTCTGGAGCTCAAGCCTTTCTGATTTAAAAAACCCTAACCCTAGGCGTAACCCTAACCCTAGCCCTAGACACGTAAATCAGCCTAGGGTTAGGGATGGCACCAAAGAAAAAGCTGTGGAGGCAGCGATGTTGTGGCACACTTGCGCTCACCTTGGGATACCTTTTGCAGTTGCAGTGTGCCTGGAGCTCAGGGCTTTCTGGATTAAAAAACCCTTACCCTAGGCGTAACCCTTACCCCTAAACTGCTTATCAGCCTAGGGTTAGGAACGATCCCAAGGAAAAATGTGCGGAGGCAGCCATGTTGTGGCACTTTTTCGATCCCCTTGGGATGCCTTTGCCAGCTGAATTGTGTCTGGAGCTCAAGCCTTTCTGATTTAAAAAACCCTAACCCTAGGCGTATCCCCAACCCCTAAACTGGTCAATCAGCCTAGGGTTAGGGACGGTCCCAAGGAAAAATGTGCGGAGGCAGCCATGTTGTGGCACTTTTTCGATCCCCTTGGGCTGCCTTTGCCTGCTGAATTGTGTCTGGAGCTCAAGCCTTTCTCATTTAAAAAACCCTAACCCTAGGCGTAACCCTAACCCTAGCCCTAGACAGGTAAATCAGCCTAGGGTTAGGGATGGCACCAAAGAAAAAGCTGTGGAGGCAGCGATGTTGTGGCGCACTTGCGCTCCCCTTGGGATACCTTTTGCAGTTGCAGTGTGCCTGGAGCTCAGGGCTTTCTGGATTAAAAAACCCTTACCCTAGGGGTAACCCTAACCCCTAAACTGGTCAATCAGCCTAGGGTTAGGGACGGTTTCAAGGAAAAATGTGCGGAGGCAGCCATGTTGTGGCACTTTTTCGATCCCCTTGGGCTGCCTTTGCCAGCTGAAGTGTGTCTGGGGCTCAAGCCTTTCTGATTTAAAAAACCCTAACCCTAGGCGTAACCCTAACCCTAGCCCTGAACAGGTAAATCAGCCTAGGGTTAGGGATGGCACCAAAGAAAAAGCTGTGGAGGCAGCGATGTTGTGGCACACTTGCGCTCACCTTGGGATACCTTTTGCAGTTGCAGTGTGCCTGGAGCTCAGGGCTTTCTGGATTAAAAAACCCTTACCCTAGGCGTAACCTTAACCCCTAAACTGCTTATCAGCCTAGGGTTAGGAACGATCCCAAGGAAAAATGTGCGGAGGCAGCCATGTTGTGGCACTTTTTCGATCCCCTTGGGATGCCTTTGCCTGCTGAATTGTGTCTGGAGCTCAAGCCTTTCTGATTTAAAAAACCCTAACCCTAGGCGTAACCCTAACCCTAGCCCTAGACAGGTAGATCAGCCTAGGGTTATGGACGGTCCCAAGGAAAAATGTGCGGAGGCAGCCATGTTGTGCCACTTTTTCGATCCCCTTGGGCTGCCTTTGCCAGCTGAATTGTGTCTGGAGCTCAAGCCTTTCTCATTTAAAAAACCCTAACCCTAGGCGTAACCCTAACCCTAGCCCTAGACAGGTAAATCAGCCTAGGGTTAGCGATGGCACCAAAGAAAAAGCTGTTGAGGCAGCGATGTTGCGGCACATTTCCGCTCCCCTTGGGATACCTTTTGTAGTTGCAGTGTGCCTGGAGCTCAGGGCTTTCTGGATTAAAAAACCCTTACCCTAGGCGTAACCCTAACCCCTAAACTGGTCAATCAGCCTAGGGTTAGGGACGGTCCCAAGGAAAAATGTGTGGAGGCAGCCATGTTGTGGCACTTTTTCGATCCCCTTGGGCTGCCTTTGCCTGCTGAATTGTGTCTGGAGCTCAAGCCTTTCTCATTTAAAAAACCCTAACCCTAGGCGTAACACTAACCCTAGCCCTAGACAGGTAAATCAGCCTAGGGTTAGGGATGGCACCAAAGAAAAAGCTGTGGAGGCAGCGATGTTGTGGCACTTTTGCGCTCCCCTTGGGATACCTTTTGCAGTTGCAGTGTGCCTGGAGCTCAGGGCTTTCTGGATTAAAAAACCCTTACCCTAGGCGTAACCCTAACCCCTAAACTTGTCAATCAGCCTAGGGTTAGGGACGGTCCCAAGGAAAAATGTGCGGAGGCAGCCATGTTGTGGCACTTTTTCGATCCCCTTGGGATGCCTTTGCCAGCTGAATTGTGTCTGGAGCTCAAGCCTTTCTCATTTAAAGAACCCTAACCCTAGGCGTAACCCTAACCCTAGCCCTAGACAGGTAAATCAGCCTAGGGTTAGGGATGGCACCAAAGAAAAAGCTGTGGAGACAGCGATGTTGTGGCACACTTGCGCTCACCTTGGGATACCTTTTGCAGTTGTAGTGTGCCTGGAGCTCAGGGCTTTCTGGATTAAAAAACCCTTACCCTAGGCGTAACCCTAACCCCTAAACTGCTTATCAGCCTAGGGTTAGGGACGATCCCAAGGAAAAATGTGCTAAGGCAGCCATGTTGTGGCACTTTTTCGATCCCCTTGGGCTGCCTTTGCCAGCTGAATTGTGTCTGGAGCTCAAGCCTTTCTCGTTTAAAAAACCCTAACCCTAGGCGTAACCCTAACCCTAGCCCTAGACAGGTAAATCAGCCTAGGGTTAGGGACGGTCCCAAGGAAAAATGTGCGGAGGCAGCCATGTTGTGGCACTTTTTCGATCCCCTTGGGATGCCTTTGCCTGCTGAATTGTGTCTGGAGCTCAAGCCTTTCTGATTTAAAAAACCCTAACCCTAGGCGTAACCCTAACCCTAGCCCTAGACAGGTAAATCAGCCTAGGGTTAGGGATGGCACCAAAGAAAAAGCTGTGGAGGCAGCGATGTTGTGGCACTTTTGCGCTCCCCTTGGGATACCTTTTGCAGTTGCAGTGTGCCTGGAGCTCAGGGCTTTCGGGTTTAAAAAACCCTTACCCTAGGCGTAACCCTAACCCCTAAACTGGTCAATCAGCCTAGGGTTAGGGACGGTCCCAAGGAAAAATGTGCGGAGGCAGCCATGTTGTGGCACTTTTTCGATCCCCTTGGGCTGCCTTTGCCAGCTGAATTGTGTCTGGAGCTCAAGCCTTTCTGATTTAAAAAACCCTAACCCTAGGTGTAACCCTAACCCTAGCCCTAGACAGGTAAATCAGCCTAGGGTTAGGGATGGTCCCTAGGAAAAATGTGCGGAGGCAGCCATGTTGTGGCACTTTTTCGATCCCCTTGGGCTGCCTTTGCCAGCTGAATTGTGTCTGGAGCTCAAGCCTTTCTCATTTAAAAAACCCTAACCCTAGGCGTAACCCTAACCCTAGCCCTAGACAGGTAAATCAGCCTAGGGTTAGGGATGGCACCAAAGAAAAAGCTGTGGCGGCAGCGATGTTGTGGCACATTTGCGCTCCCCTTGGGATACCTTTTGCAGTTGCAGTGTGCCTGGAGCTCAGGGCTTTCTGGATTAAAAAACCCTTACCCTAGGCGTAACCCTAACCCCTAAACTGGTCAATCATCCCTGGGTTAGGGACGGTCCCAAGGAAAAATGTGCGGAGGCAGCCATGTTGTGGCACTTTTTCGATCCCCTTGGGATGCCTTTGCCAGCTGAATTGTGTCTGGAGCTCAAGCCTTTCTCATTTAAAAAACCCTAACCCTAGGCGTAACCCTAACCCTAGCCCTAGACAGGTAAATCAGCCTAGGGTTAGGGATGGCACCAAAGAAAAAGCTGTGGAGGCAGCGATGTTGTGGCACTTTTGCGCTCCCCTTGGGATTCCTTTTGCAGTTGCAGTGTGCCTGGAGCTCAGGGCTTTCTGGATTAAAAAACCCTTACCCTAGGCGTAACGCTGACCCCTAAACTTGTCAATCATCCCTGGGTTAGGGACGGTCCCAAGGAAAAATGTGCGGAGGCAGCCAAGTTGTGGCACTTTTTCGATCCCCTTGGGATGCCTTTGCCAGCTGAATTGTGTCTGGAGCTCAAGCCTTTCTCATTTAAAAAACCCTAACCCTAGGCGTAACCCTAACCCTAGCCCTAGACAGGGAAATCAGCCTAGGGTTAGGGATGGCACCAAAGAAAAAGCTGTGGAGGCAGCGATGTTGTGGCACACTTGCGCTCACCTTGGGATACCTTTTGCAGTTGCAGTGTGCCTGGAGCTCAGGGCTTTCTGGATTAAAAAACCCTTACCCTAGGCGTAACCCTAACCCCTAAACTGGTCAATCATCCCTGGGTTAGGGACGGTCCCAAGGAAAAATGTGCGGAGGCAGCCATGTTATGGCACTTTTTCGATCCCCTTGGGATGCCTTTGCCTGCTGAATTGTGTCTGGAGCTCAAGCCTTTCTCATTTAAAAAACCCTAACCCTAGGCGTAACCCTAACCCTAGCCCTAGACAGGTAAATCAGCCTAGGGTTAGGGATGGCACCAAAGAAAAAGCTGTGGAGGCAGCGATGTTGTGGCACACTTGCGCTCACCTTGGGATACCTTTTGCAGTTGCAGTGTGCCTGGAGCTCAGGGCTTTCTGGATTAAAAAACCCTTACCCTAGGCGTAACCCTAACCCCTAAACTGGTCAATCAGCCTAGGGTTAGGGACGGTCCCAAGGAAAAATGTGCGGAGGCAGCCATGTTGTGGCACTTTTTCGATCCCCTTGGGCTGCCTTTGCCAGCTGAATTGTGTCTGGAGCTCAAGCCTTTCTCATTTAAAGAACCCTAACCCTAGGCGTAACCCTAACCCTAGCCCTAGACAGGTAAATCATCCTTGGGTTAGGGATGGCACCAAAGAAAAAGCTGTGGAGGCAGCGATGTTGTGGCACTTTTGCGCTCCCCTTGGGATACCTTTTGCAGTTGCAGTGTGCCTGGAGCTCAGGGCTTTCTGGATTAAAAAACCCTTACCCTAGGCGTAACCCTAACCCCTAAACTGGTCAATCAGCCTAGGGTTAGGGACGGTCCCAAGGAAAAATGTGCGGAGGCAGCCATGTTGTGGCACTTTTTCGATCCCCTTGGGATGCCTTTGCCAGCTGAATTGTGTCTGGAGCTCAAGCCTTTCTCATTTAAAAAACCCTAACCCTAGGCGTAACCCTAACCCTAGCCCTAGACAGGTAAGTCAGCCTAGGGTTAGGGATGGCACCAAAGAAAAAGCTGTGGAGGCAGCGATGTTGTGGCACACTTGCGCTCACCTCGGGATACCTTTTGCAGTTGCAGTGTGCCTGGAGCTCTGGGCTTTCTGGATTAAAAAACCCTTACCCTAGGCGTAACCCTAACTCCTAAACTGCTTATCAGCCTAGGGTTAGGGACGATCCCAAGGAAAAATGTGCTAAGGCAGCCATGTTGTGGCACTTTTTCGATCCCCTTGGGCTGCCTTTGCCAGCTGAATTGTGTCTGGAGCTCAAGCCTTTCTCGTTTAAAAAACCCTAACCCTAGGCGTAACCCTAACCCTAGCCCTAGACAGGTAAATCAGCCTAGGGTTAGGGACGGTCCCAAGGAAAAATGTGCGGAGGCAGCCATGTTGTGGCACTTTTTCGATCCCCTTGGGATACCTTTGCCTGCTGAATTGTGTCTGGAGCTCAAGCCTTTCTGATTTAAAAAACCCTAACCCTAGGCGTAACCCTAACCCTAGCCCTAGACAGGTAAATCAGCCTAGGGTTAGGGATGGCACCAAAGAAAAAGCTGTGGAGGCAGCGATGTTGTGGCACTTTTGCGCTCCCCTTGGGATACCTTTTGCAGTTGCAGTGTGCCTGGAGCTCAGGGCTTTCGGGTTTAAAAAACCCTTACCCTAGGCGTAACCCTAACCCCTAAACTGGTCAATCAGCCTAGGGTTAGGGACGGTCCCAAGGAAAAATGTGCGGAGGCAGCCATGTTGTGGCACTTTTTCGATCCCCTTGGGCTGCCTTTGCCAGCTGAATTGTGACTGGAGCTCAAGCCTTTCTGATTTAAAAAACCCTAACCCTAGGTGTAACCCTAACCCTAGCCCTAGACAGGTAAATCAGCCTAGGGTTAGGGATGGTCCCTAGGAAAAATGTGCGGAGGCAGCCATGTTGTGGCACTTTTTCGATCCCCTTGGGCTGCCTTTGCCAGCTGAATTGTGTCTGGAGCTCAAGCCTTTCTCATTTAAAAAACCCTAACCCTAGGCGTAACCCTAACCCTAGCCCTAGACAGGTAAATCAGCCTAGGGTTAGGGATGGCACCAAAGAAAAAGCTGTGGCGGCAGCGATGTTGTGGCACATTTGCGCTCCCCTTGGGATACCTTTTGCAGTTGCAGTGTGCCTGGAGCTCAGGGCTTTCTGGATTAAAAAACCCTTACCCTAGGCGTAACCCTAACCCCTAAACTGGTCAATCATCCCTGGGTTAGGGACGGTCCCAAGGAAAAATGTGCGGAGGCAGCCATGTTGTGGCACTTTTTCGATCCCCTTGGGATGCCTTTGCCAGCTGAATTGTGTCTGGAGCTCAAGCCTTTCTCATTTAAAAAACCCTAACCCTAGGCGTAACCCTAACCCTAGCCCTAGACAGGTAAATCAGCCTAGGGTTAGGGATGGCACCAAAGAAAAAGCTGTGGAGGCAGCGATGTTGTGGCACTTTTGCGCTCCCCTTGGGATTCCTTTTGCAGTTGCAGTGTGCCTGGAGCTCAGGGCGTTCTGGATTAAAAAACCCTTACCCTAGGCGTAACGCTGACCCCTAAACTTGTCAATCATCCCTGGGTTAGGGACGGTCCCAAGGAAAAATGTGCGGAGGCAGCCAAGTTGTGGCACTTTTTCGATCCCCTTGGGATGCCTTTGCCAGCTGAATTGTGTCTGGAGCTCAAGCCTTTCTCATTTAAAAAACCCTAACCCTAGGCGTAACCCTAACCCTAGCCCTAGACAGGGAAATCAGCCTAGGGTTAGGGATGGCACCAAAGAAAAAGCTGTGGAGGCAGCGATGTTGTGGCACACTTGCGCTCACCTTGGGATACCTTTTGCAGTTGCAGTGTGCCTGGAGCTCAGGGCTTTCTGGATTAAAAAACCCTTACCCTAGGCGTAACCCTAACCCCTAAACTGGTCAATCACCCCAGGGTTAGGGACGGTCCCAAGGAAAAATGTGCGGAGGCAGCCATGTTATGGCACTTTTTCGATCCCCTTGGGATGCCTTTGCCTGCTGAATTGTGTCTGGAGCTCAAGCCTTTCTCATTTAAAAAACCCTAACCCTAGGCGTAACCCTAACCCTAGCCCTAGACAGGTAAATCAGCCTAGGGTTAGGGATGGCACCAAAGAAAAAGCTGTGGAGGCAGCGATGTTGTGGCACTTTTGCGCTCCCCTTGGGATACCTTTTGCAGTTGCAGTGTGCCTGGAGCTCAGGGCTTTCTGGATTAAAAAACCCTTACCCTAGGCGTAACGCTGACCCCTAAACTGGTCAATCACCCCAGGGTTAGGGACGGTCCCAAGGAAAAATGTGCGGAGGCAGCCATGTTGTGGCACTTTTTCGATCCCCTTGGGCTGCCTTTGCCAGCTGAATTGTGTCTGGAGCTCAAGCCTTTCTGATTTAAAAAACCCTAACCCTAGGCGTAACCCTAACCCTAGCCCTAGACAGGTAAATCAGCCTAGGGTTAGGGATGGCACCAAAGAAAAAGCTGTGGAGGCAGCGATGTTGTGGCACTTTTGCGCTCCCCTTGGGATACCTTTTGCAGTTGCAGTGTGCCTGGAGCTCAGGGCTTTCTGGATTAAAAAACCCTTACCCTAGGCGTAACCCTAACCCCTAAACTGCTTATCAGCCTAGGGTTAGGGACGGTTTCAAGGAAAAATGTGCGGAGGCAGCCATGTTGTGGCACTTTTTCGATCCCCTTGGGCTGCCTTTGCCAGCTGAATTGTGTCTGGAGCTCAAGCCTTTCTGATTTAAAAAACCCTAACCCTAGGCGTAACCCTAACCCTAGCCCTAGACAGGTAAATCAGCCTAGGGTTAGGGACGGTCCCTAGGAAAAATGTGCGGAGGCAGCCATGTTGTGGCACTTTTTCGATCCCCTTGGGCTGCCTTTGCCAGCTGAATTGTGTCTGGAGCTCAAGCCTTTCTCATTTAAAAAACCCTAACCCTAGGCGTAACCCTAACCCTAGCCCTAGACAGGTAAATCATCCTAGGGTTAGGGATGGCACCAAAGAAAAAGCTGTGGAGGCAGCGATGTTGTGGCACATTTCCGCTCCCCTTGGGATACCTTTTGTATTTGCAGTGTGCCTGGAGCTCAGGGCTTTCTGGATTAAAAAACCCTTACCCTAGGCGTAACCCTAACCCCTAAACTGGTCAATCAGCCTAGGGTTAGGGACGGTCCCAAGGAAAAATGTGCGGAGGCAGCCATGTTGTGGCACTTTTTTGATCCCCTTGGGCTGCCTTTGCCTGCTGAATTGTGCCTGGAGCTCAAGCCTTTCTCATTTAAAAAACCCTAACCCTAGGCGTAACCCTAACCCTAGCCCTAGACAGGTAAATCAGCCTAGGGTTAGGGATGGCACCAAAGAAAAAGCTGTGGAGGCAGCAATGTTGTGGCACTTTTGCGCTCCCCTTGGGATACCTTTTGCAGTTGCAGTGTGCCTGGAGCTCAGGGCTTTCTGGATTAAAAAACCCTTACCCTAGGCGTAACCCTAACCCCTGCAGTTTTTCATGTGATGAAACCCTGAGCAGTCTCTCTGGTTTTGCTACATGTAAAACTGCAATGTCATGTTTCATAAATTTTTAACAGCTGTGATACACCCAGCTGACAGGAAAGCTTCTGAAACAACCAGAGCTTGGGGACACTTCTCTGAAGTTTCCAATGACTGGGAAAAAGCAATTAACAGCAGTGAAGCAGAGCATCCATTTTATGGAAAACTCAGATATTATTTTTGTAAAATGGAAATCATTCTATTCCAATCACAGTTACAAATGCAATCATAGATACAGCATCATAGTGATCAACAACACCTATAGAAAATATGTTTTCCATTTGTATAACAAAATTGTTCTCTCCTTTTTAGCAGCAGAGAAATATTCTGTGTGAGTGTGATGAGCCAGAGCTGACCTACCACTTGAGCAAGGTTTGAAAATCTTCCTCTGGATGTAGGCTGAATTTAGAAGGAATTTTTGAATAAGTATGAATTAAATAAAATATAAAAGCAGAAACTATATGAAAGTATATGAAAACAAATATTCTAAAGTAGGTCAAGAGCTGGAAAGGAAAAGCAGTCCTTCAAACCTGGAAGGCGGTAGAGAACTCATAGTTTATGAGCCCTTTTTGGTGACAGTTGATGAAATGAGCTCAGGACAGCAGTGGAAAAACACACAAATTGCAGTGGAAAAATGAATTAATTAGCAAAAGAAATTAAACTGAGCTTCACAAAGCTCTGATACACCTTCCTTCTCTATCCATTCTTCCTGGTTCAAGTATGCCTGGATATCCCACAAGAACATGGTAGTTGTGATGTTACTGTTTAGAACATGTTTGCTCCTTTGCGTAGCCAAGGAAAAGTAATAAGGACTGCAAAAAATCAATGAAAGGCATAAATGCTTTTAAAATAAAATATTTGGAATTTTTCCTATCTACATGCCTCTCCAATTAAATGAGCATTATCTAACTGGTCTCAGTCACTCAGTACTCCATTGACTCCCTTTTGCCAGCTATGGAAGGATATATGATTTTATTCTATTGATCAGCCAGGAAGGCATCTCAAAAACCCTTGTTTAGAGAGAAAGATTTTGTGCTTTTTAATAATGAATCTCACTTTTGAAAGAAAAGTATTAAGACTCTGGCCATTTTACACATAAAAGCAGCCTTGAAAAGGCATATGTAACTTGTGAAAAGGCATATGTGAAAAGGCATATGTAACTTGACTCAACTTCTTCATCTGGGAATAAGGGAGAGGAAAATAATTTTCCAAATGCTCCACCCAAAACTATAATTTGACCCACAGCTTTGTGGTAATAGTGAAAATTAGCTGATTGCAAAAGATAGGGAAAAAGAAAAAAAAAGTCGCTTTCAGTCCCTCTAGATACTCCCATTTTAAAGGCGGGCTCCTTGTGTCTCATACTGCAGAATAGCTGCTGACAGACCGTGCTCCCCTGTGGCTACACCCCAGAAAGACTTCCTTGGGTGTCTGACAGATGTAATAAAATCCTTTTTTCCCCTGTTTTCCTCCCCTCATAACAATTTCAAGGAAGGAAAAGGACAAGTTCCCACTTCTCTGACTGAAAGTTCTGAAGCCCTTGTCCAGCCAGCCCTCCTCCCATCAGATCCTGCTTGTCCAGCCCTCCCTGCTTTCTCTGGAGCTGCTGCAGGGTTGAACAGGGGACCCTGGGTTCTTTGCTGCAGGTTTGGTTTCCCATGCTCCTGCACCCTCCTGGAAGGTTACCCCCTTTCTAGGACAAAAAGCCCATGAACAGGGCCAGATGCTGCTCGCTTGAGCTTTTCCAGCAACCAGGCTTCTTCCTCTCTTTGTGAGCAACCCAACACCAAAAGAAAGCCCTAACTGCTCCACCAGGAATTTCTGGAGCTGATCAGCAGCTGTTTTTAAGCCTCCAGCAGTCATTATGCAGCTGCACTTGGTCCTGAGTCCCTGCTGGCATGAGCAGAAGGAAGGGACAGATTCCCTCTATTTACCCTGCCAGCTACTGTAAGAGCCTCTGGAGAACCCTAATGAAACAGTAAGAATTTACAGATGGGTAAGCAGGAAATCAGCCCTTCTTCAGGAAACTAGTAATACATTTTTTCAGGATTGTACTCAAACACTCTTCCAGACCGTGGCTGAGGATTCAGCTGTCTGCCCACCATGGATGTTGGAGCAGCACACACCCTTCCCCTCCAAAACCTGAAACACAGGACTTTTTCATTCATAGGAAATGTCAAGTACTGTGGTATATACTCAATAAGGTAACATTATACAAGCAAAATGAGAGAAATCAGATATCAGCTGAAAAAAATTCCATAGTGTATTTTCTTTTAGTTACACTTGAGACTTGCAAAAGTAATGACAAATACATGTATTAAAAGTTTCAAGGTGTTTCTGGCTGGTTTGATGAAAATTGTTTCTCCATCATATGTAAAAAAGTACAATAAAATACTAGTAAAATATTTTTAAATTATGTGTTTCTGGACCCAGTTTTTTTCCATTTCCCCCCACTGTGGAAATCACAAGGATTTTTCACAAAATTCCATTGGAATCTGGAGCTTTGAAGATGTTTAACCTCTGCAAGCTAAGTATACTAAAGCTTTAATTCATAAAATGACAGAATGTGAAAATATGCTTCAACTGTTCAGGTTGATCTCTCCCAGGTAGCTGACTTCAATTTTCTTTGGGCTTTGGCCAGAGGAAAAGTGATGTTTAAATAAATGGGTTTTTTTGCAACGGAAGTGTGGCTAGACTTCAAAAAACTGCCAGGAGGTGGGTGATACATGGACATCAGACAGGCTCCATTTGGACCATCTCATAGAAAATAAGACCCATCTAGTAAACAAATGCTTCCCCTCTGGTTTTGCATGTGGCTATAAATAGTAAATAAAGATATGCCTTATATATTTTGCTGTGCACATTTAGTCCTTGGGTCGGTATCAGCTTTTTAAGACAGTGAATCACATGAACTCCAGGCTCCACATGCTTTTAACTTTGTCTGGTAACTCCGAATGTTGTGGGTCCGTATCTCTGTTCTAAGTATTCCTACAAAGATTATGCTCTTATCTATAGGAATGTTTCTAATTAATCCAAAGTGTGGGCGTCTGTAGAGAAGATAATTCTAGAGGCTATCTCCCTGGCACTGTTTCTGTCTTGCTGAAGATTAGGAATCATATCTGTTTGTGTTAGCAGTGTCATGGGCCATGCAAAGCAGCACCTCTTGTGATAAAGAGATTGTACTGCCATTATGCTGGCAGGCATTTTAGGATCCTGTGCTGTGTGTGCCTGCCCCTAAGGAATGCAGACCTCTGTGTGTAGTTTTCTGAATAAATCATCTAGCCCAGTTTAACACACAGAGGATGGATGCTGGAGGAACCATGACTACAAGCAGTTCAGAAGCAGAGAATACCTGGACAAAAGAGACTTTCCTGCTCCACTGTCAGCTTCTTACCAGCAACAGTGAGATCAGCTAGTAAGAACACATGTTTGACAAGGATTTTATAATGCATTTTCCAGAACAATTTTAAGACCCATGGGAAGATAAAACACAAGACTCTGGTATCACTGCGTCTTCTTGAACAGGAGCAGCTAATGTCAATCACGGGATTATTTGTGTTTGAGGATACTAGAACTAAAGACATTCTGTGACAGAAGTGTGGAATTATTAATGCCAGATCCCAAGCAGGTTTCAAATGGATGCTACATTTACAAGGTGAGCAGGAGAAGCCTGGGCAAAGCTTGAGGGCAGTAGCTTTCCAGTTATTGCAGAAAATTAAGTTGCAACATCTTCCTTAGACAGCAAAGTCAATACTGGCACTTCATAGGGGTGGTACCTGCCCTACTGAGCAAAGTCTGAGAGAAACCATTTTCAAACCAAGACATAGGCATGCAGCAGCAAAGTGATCATGACTCAAAAACTTTAAATACCAAATAGTTTGCAAGTGTGTTTTGGAAACAGGTCTCTATTCATTGTACTACAGGGAAAGTATGAGCCAGTTACAAAAGAAAATGCAAAGGCAATTATGCATCAGGATTTTAGTGTTTGGAAATTTGACTCAGATGACTGGAGTCTGAAACACATTTCCAGAACTATATTCTTGGGTCAGTCTTGCACATATTCGGTTCTTACCTTGTATTCCCTTGTTGCTCCTCCTCCATGAGCAGAGTGAAAAGCCAGGGATCACAGAGTAAAAAAAGACAAGTCAGAGTATAACCCCTCCTATGCTCAGACTGATGCAAATGCCAGATCATTCCTTGAGACTATTCAGATTTATTAGCCCTCCATCTGCTTGCCCAAGTTGGAACAATCATGAATGAACCTTTAGCTTCCCATGAACTTAAAGTCTGCCATAATTAAAAGGTAGCTGTTAATTAAGTGTATGTGCAGCTCACCCAGTGAGTGCAGTTCCTAAACACCCTGAGTACTACATCTAGAACAGTAATGCCCTGATATGCAGGTCTTTCTTCCTTGATTTGTTTTGGGATTCTCAAATATGTTTTTCCCAGGCAATTGCATTTCCTAAGTAAAATTATTTGAATTGCAAAATCGAATTGTTATTACAAACTTATTTTAAGAACTTGTGCTGAGAAGGGATTGAAACTAAAGAGCTTTGTGAATTGTACAGCTGGTTTCAGCTCATTACTCTAAAATTATTTCCAGTGAAATAATATTATGCTTGTATCTGACACCTAGAAAGAAAAACGAAAAACAAATAAAGCATTACCATGTTTGCTAGAGATTGTGAATATCAATATTGCTTTCAGCAGTTTTCACTGATCTATGCAAATAACCATGTGGTTGATTAGCTAGTCTGAGCTTGCATTCAGATTACTGAACCATGATCCATTAGTTATACACATAATTCAGAGATGCAGCGCTCAGAAAATTAATGTTCTTCAGCAATTTTAGTGAACAGATAGAAATTATAAAATGCCTGGTTTTGCAACAGCTCTGCATTTTCACAGTGTGCAATATCTGTCCAGCTCAGTGCTTTCAGTGTTGAATAAGGCAAATACAGATTGCCTGTCTCTAACATTGTTGAGTATTATCAGTGGCTTTTCCTTGCCACTGTCCACTGTGAAAAAGATCATCTCCTTTTCTGTGGGTTATTTAAGTTCTGAAACCACTTCAGCTTCATATGCAGCTCTTTCAGAACCTTTGGAAAGATAGTTTCCTTCTTCTGAGGCCCACATCCTTTATCTGGACATGCAGCTAAAGACTTAACCATGTTTCTGGACATCATATTCGTGATCATATCAAATGTTTGTAGCTCTGTAAGCCCTCATGACAATCTAGCAGTGATGTAGCAGTAACCCTTCCATGACGTAGGTCCAGAGATCATCCAGATGTCAAGGTTTCACTTCTTAGGAAAAAACACCTCTTTGGTGACAGCCCACAAGTGACTGCAGGGAAACCTGTTCCCCTCAGCAGCTTTCATCAGCTGCATTCCTGCAAGGCTACCAGCCCATTGACGACCTCTGCCCTAATTTTCCTGGGTAAGACAAAGTTTGAGAAGCAGCATATGGGAATATAAGGATGGAGATGGAAAATTGAGCAGGTAGGTTGCAATGTCAAAATACCTTTTAAATCTTCTTTAGAGCCTGTCACTGTCTAAAATCAGCCCTTGATTCGAAGGAAAACCTTGCAACCACAGTTAGACACTGGAAACTTGTGCAATGGAGCAAAAAATATAAACTGCTGACTCCAGGGCTGGGTCTGATGCTAACAGTTCTGAAACAATAAAGAGAATAGTAAAATACATCTGAAACTGCACTGCTTAAACTGCAGAGATTTTTAAAACAAATCTGTCATCGGATCTCCAAATGGTCTGCTGTTACTCTTCCACAACTTTCAGAGTGCTGACAGACAACCTGTGGGCATTGGAGTATCTGGAGGAGCTTAAACACTAGACTGTAGAGCCACAAATGTGTCACAGTTTTTTAAAAAGAAAAATGAAAAATCAAAGAAGGATTCTGGAGGAGAGCCCCTAGGTTTGTTAAACATGGCGAAGGCCAGCACAGGTTGCCCAGGGGGGTTGTGCACTCTCCATCGCTGGAGGTTTTGAAGACCCAACTCAACAAAGCTGTGGACAGTCTTGCAGTTGACCCTGCTTTCAATTAGAGGGTCAACAAGAGACTACCTATGTCCCTTACAACCTTAATTATTTTGTGATTTTTGTGATTCTCATTATAGATCCAAATTGCCCTTTAGATGTGCTGTACTGTCTGTTGATAGTAATTACTATAAATTGTTAGCTGGACTAGTAGTATGAAAATGGAAATGTAAAACAGTATGCAAATTTCCATAAATGAAAGGCTATTTAGAGAGAAATAATTGCAAATAGAGTGATGACAGTAAAATGATGGGACACTTGTTCTCTGTCACCAGCAATCCTATCAGTGAAAATATATAGCCAGTTTCAGAAGTCTTTCACTTATGCAGAGGCTTAATTGCTTAATCATTTTCCTAGAGGGATTTTTTCTGCTTAAGATCAATAATGAATTTCTTGGCAACTGAAAATTGTTCCAAGTGCATAAATGCAAACCAATTAAATTAATAATCCCTCTTTTATTTTACTTCAGACATACCAACCAGAGTAGCTGAAAAGGTTGGCCTTACACTGCTGCACACAATGCAAACTCATTGGAAGGAAGTGTGACTATAAATCACAGTTGAAGTACAGCTAGATTTAGAAGTTCTGCTGGTGCTGCACTGTTTGAAACAGTAATTCCCCATGGTGTAAATAAAATTTAGAAGTCAGTGCTTTGTACAGTCAAGCAAGATCCTTTGAAGAGCAAAGTACCCTTGGAAAAGAGAAGAAAAAGAGAAAAATGAATGGAAGAACACAGAATAACAAGACCAAAAGTTATATAAAAGAGAAGAGGGATGAACAAAAACCTTCTGATTCTTATGCCATGGGTACCATGCAGCTGTGGTGGTTACAGACTGGGAAAATCTCCCAGATTCCTATGGTTTATAAAGGGGGCACTACCAAATTACCAAGCTGGCCAGCAAAATGAGGGTGTTTTGCCACAAACATTGGGTGAACGCTTTCCTTGGAAACCAGAAAGGAATGGGAAATTAATCACGCTCTCAAGGTTTTTGGTTTGGTTTTTTTTTTCATTTGGAGGATATTTTTGTCTCAACCTACTTTCCATGCTTGACAATTACTGATCTATGAGAGCCTCCAGCAGGGTTTTTCCCGTTCACATTTACTTAATACTTCAGAAGAGCCAGTGGCTGCAAGAACAGGACCCACTGGCATGAAGAAAAGCAGTTTTTCCTTTTGCAAACCGTTATATTGAAGATGGGTTTCTGTTAACATTCCACATTAAATTCTTTGTCTGTTAGACTGATCTTTGATGGCTTTGAAGAAGGAGCTATTTTTTAAAAATTAATTTAATTTTTATTTGCAAACTCCCTGCCTTTTTCTCAATATGGTAAGAAAATAATTTGTTATGAGGCAAAATCAAGAACTTTTTTCTTTAAATATTCATCACGTGGCTAAAAAACTCAACTAAACAAACAGCTCTTCTTTTAAACAGAAAGAGATCCAATTTAAAACATATAAGGAAAGACAGTTCAGCTGAAATGGCCATGACAGGTACTACATAGAAAAGTTGTGACACAAAAAAATTAGATCTGATGAGAAATCCAAGGTTGTAAGTAACAGTTAAATAAACTAATGTTTAAAATATAAAACAACTGGAAGGTATGAATACAATATCTTAATTCCTTTGAAAGCACATCAGCATATGGAAGATTTTTGACAAATTGCTTTAGACGGGAAGCTTGAATCTTGTAGCTCTCCAGCTCCCACAGCTCTGCTATGATTTATGCAAAGCAGCAGCAATCATCACCAGAGTCAGGGGGAAAAAGAGAGCAAGAGAATGCTTTTCCCACTTGATTTGCATATTCTGAATAAATTTCTGTTACATATGCCTGTCAAATTTACAAGTGCATATAAAATCTTTGTGCGGTTTAAACAGAGATCAAGTGGTGACAATGTGTGGAAGAGATTCAAAGTAGCTGGTGTGAAGCAGTACAAAGATTTTTAATAGAAGGATTTTTAGGTCAACTGGGCAATGATTTGTTTTCAACATCCATTTCAAATGATTCAATCAAGTGCCAAATGAAAAATACTGTAGTGAGAAGCTGAGCCTTCAGAACAGGCTGGGCTGTATACTCAACAGCGCTACAGCCACTGCTTTGCACACCGAAATGTTCCCTATATCATTTGTTTCTGCTGTGTTATGGCATATCTTAGCCTTTAAGGTCTTATGAAAGGTCTCAGAAATTGAGCTCCTGGGATAGAATCATAGCATTCATTCCAACACCCCTGCCATGGGCAGGGACAACTTTCCACTAGACAAAGTTACCCAAAGTCCCATCCAACCTACTCTTGAGCGCTCCAAGGAACGGGGCAGCCACAATTTCCCTGGGCAATGTGTTCTGGTGTCTCACCATCCTCACAGTGAAGAATTTCTTCCTAATTCCCAATTTAAACTTGCCCTCTTTCACTTTAAAGCCATTCCCCCTTGTCCTGTCCCTGTACAAGTACAAGTCCCTGGTAAAAAGTTCCTCTACAGCTGAGTTGTAGACCCCCTGTAGGCACTGGAAGGCTGCTCTAAGGTCTCCCCAGAGCCTTCTCTTCTCCAGGCTGAATCTCCCCAGCTCTCAGTCTGTCTTCACAGGAGAGGTGCTCCTGACCTCTCATCATCTTTGTGGCCTTGCTCTGGGCCACATGTCCATGTCCTCCTTATGTTTAGGGCCTCAGAGCTGGATGCAGCACTCCAAGTCTCATAGAGCAGAGAATATTAACTCTTCATATATATATATATGACCACATAAGACATGCCAAATATCATGGATATTTTTTCCATGTACTTTTTTTCTCAAATAGAGAAACTGGAGAGCAACATCAGCATGCAGTGTGGTGTTTTGAATTGAAAATTCGTTGATGAAAACTAAGCAAGAGGAGAGTTTTTAAAAATAGCACAGGAGCGAGAGAGCAGGTGATCAATGTGGCTCCACATCAAAGTGATGTGGTCATGCTCTTTACTGTGAGAAGGGGTAGAAATACAAATCCACAAGAAATAATCAGACACAGAGACAGAAATAAGGCTGCATAAGCACAACCTTGACTTAATAGTGCCATATGTGTTTCATAAGTAAGTGTTGTAATTGGGAGGCTGGGCTTTCTCATTATGCCCATTATGCCTCATTTTAAAGCATCATCTGGGTTATTAACAGAGCCTCAATGATCTCAAGCTCTTGTGCTGAAAAAATAATTAATGTAATGCCCACACAGACATTGTCTAGAGATATATCTGGAGGAGATTTAAATTAACTAGCTCACTTAGACTAGTTATATAGTGCCAAGATCAGGGCTGGCTGAAAAACTCACCCCAAACTGATTAGCTCAGTAAATAGCAGGTGGAAGAGTCCTTTGCTGAGCTCTAAATTGTAAGAGCTACACCATCACTAACATTGGATTAAGTTAATGAAATCTCTCCTGGATAAATCTCCCTGTTATACCTGTTATCAGGGAAAAAAAAACAAATGCTCTGTTGTCTGAGCCAGCTGCTTGAGTAGGCAGAGAAGGATATTTTAATAGCTGTCAGTCGCCTCCCACCTGGCCCTTCCCTGCCCTGTAAGTTGCCCTTGGTGCTTCTTTCTAATTCCACTACCTGCAGTCACAGAGATTTCTAACTCTGGCAGTGAACCCACAGTTACTTTTTCTTGGGAGCCCCAGCAGCCAGTGGGGTTTTGGGCACACCTGGTGCCCATTTGGTATATGTGGTCCTCTCAACATCCCTGCAGTTTGCTTAGTGGATGTGTAAATCACTCACCCAGAAGTCATTGCTTTTCACTGGTGGAATACACAGGAACAGTATTTTGGAGGAGCACTTCAAAAATTCATTGTGGCTAAATGAACTGGACTTGATGGATTTGCAAGTTTAGGATTCATATTTTGCAGCTGTCATTTAACCTTACACTGAATTATGAGGATTTCTTTGGGTATAAAGATGCTGGGTTGTCAATGGCAGTCATGAGAAATGAGGCAGGGGTCCTCTACTTCCTTCCAGTCACTGAGGGGAGAAGGCTGCTGCCACTTTGCAGGTGTGTCCAGCTGAGGGGATGTTCAGTGGAAGAGGCAGGAATGTGCTAACAAGACACTGACAGTTTCTGCTAGAAGACCTGAAACAAGCTATAGCAAGGAAAAGACAGATGGGGAACTAGAAACATTCAACAGCTTATAAAATAACCAAATCCCAGTTGATATTCAGAAAGTCAGTAAAGGCTGAGCTCTCATCTGTAGGACTAGTGTTATACTGAATTCTAGAATTTTACTGTAAATAGCTATTTAATTTTTTTTTAAATAAAGGGCTTTGTTAAGCCACTGCAACTTCTCCTATAAGTCACTTGAGCTATAAGATCATAAACTAGACAAGTTACAAATGTTAAGGTGAAACATCCCCTGGAAAGGATACTGCAAACCTGTCCACTTTGATTTCTTGCATGTTTTCCTGAACCATCCAATACTGACCATGATCAGACAGAAAACTGATCTTGCCCTCTAGTCTTTGAAGCATCTTATTTTAGTTCATGCCAGTCCCTTTTGTTGAGTATCCAAACTTAAAGTTTCTTAGAAATGAAAAGAACTCATCCTACAGCATGGATGGAGAAACCAGAGTATTGTCCCATCAGATAAAAATCAGGATTAATCCATTTCAGAGTTAAACATATTGCTGCCTTTGTGGAATATAAGTGCACTTGAATCTGAAGTCAACAGCTATAGCAGATATTTTAAGTTACTGAAAAAAACTATTCAAATAATTTTATTAACCCTCTGAATATTTGTGAAATGCCTGGTGGGTTTGGCAATTGTTTCATAATCATTTGGTGCTATAGCTTATGCTGTTGATGTTTGAACTACTTCATTTAAAGTTAAATCACACCTGGGAAATAATCACCAAAAATTGTCTCTGACTTGCATGTTCACCCATCAGATCCAAATATCAGTTCCTTCTGTTCTTCAGTGTATCTCCCTATTTTCTTTAAATACTAAACAGTCTAATGTTCACCTCTTTGTATTCAGCAGGTCTTTTTGCATTCATCCCAAATTTCTGGAAGACTTTCTTATTCATGATTGATGTTTGAAATTTGAAGGTCTGTCCTGCAGGGAGTGTTGAATAAAGCAATATATGAATTTCTGATGCAAATTCCCTCAAAACTTTGTTCTAATTGTTTGAGCCTAATTGTTATATGTGACATTATTTCAAAGGGTGATGGTTAAAGAGCTAAAAACATTTTTTGTTTCTTCTGTTAAGACATAGCCACTATCCTTTCTTTTAAAAGAAACATTTGATTGATTCAAAAGCATTAAATCAATTAATGTGAGGACAAAAAAATGGAAGATGTTCTTGTGTACTGGGTACATTTGTTGTTAGCTGTGCCTGAGTGATTGTGGAAATGATTATTGTAATACCTGAGGCAGTTGCTTTGTATTATTGCAATACTAGCTTGCACTTCACTAAGATGATATCTACAGATTGTTTTCTTTGTAATGACATAGTTCAGTTACATGGTCTATGGATAACAAAAGGGAGTGACAATCACTGCAGAGTCACTGTTTTTAGTGCTCCCCAGGGGCCATTGGAGCTCCTCACAGCCTCTATCAGGACCTGACAGCCCGTGCTCATCCCACTGCCCCAGTCACAGACATTGGGCATCTCTGTTTGGCCAATATCCTGCCTAAACTGTTTAACTCATATGCTGAAACATATTACCTGCTTCTAAAAGTTGCATACCTAAGTGGCAGCAGCTCAGATATTGTACCTCAGTCAAGTTTTCTGGGTTTGGGTTGTCTGCAGTTGCAGATAACAGTTACCAGGTAGTACTCTGGTCCTTCAGCAGTCATGTGTCAAGGTGTTTTGGCCAGCCATTCCAAGGTACAAAGCTAAACACAGCAATGATATTAGAAACTATCCATCATTATTGGAACAAAGATATTGAAAAATCTGTGATGTTTAGGAAAGAATGATAAAATGCAGGACAACATTTGACAACCATCTGTTTTGATATGGAATTTAAAATGACAGGAGATACTATGGATTAAAAAAACCTAAGTGCCAAAAGCACTTATTTAAAGAAATTAAAATAATTTTCTTTTGGAATAGCTCCAGGAATCTGCTATACGCTCTTGAGGCAAGGTTTTATTATGGAGAGAAACCTTTATAATGTTACAAAGGAAAATAAATGCTCTCAGCAACATTTTTATGTGACATTTCCAGTTCCAGAGAGACACTGTATAATAAATGTTGCTAATAATGGTAAGGCGAATATTTCTGTACCTTGAAAAATTGATCTAGGCACCAGCAGTCAATAGCTTGAGGCTTTTGGAATAATTTCTATCTGTGTTCTTGTACTTGGTTCTTCAGATGTGAGGCCAGACACTCAAGCTGTTGTAGGCTGCACCCAGACCCTTCTGTTAAAAGGTTGACTCCTTGTTAAATGTATGATCTGAGTGATGCAGAGAATCAACAGAAACCTGGATATTAATACCTTCTTATGGGTGAAGGCTGGGAACACAGACCTCCCTTTCCTTCAGTGGGTTATGAAGATGGCTAGTTGGAGTGTAATGGACAATAGCACGTCTTCCTAAAGTGATTTTTTCTTCTTGATAAAAATCAATTCAGAAAACTGGACCCAAGCTTGAAAGCAAATTCCGGAAGACAACACACATGCTCAAATCCTCTGTTCTCCAAAACTTGTTTTGCTAGATTTATTTAAGATTATACTTAAATGAAGGAGATGGACTGGGATGCTGTGGAATTTGACTTATGCCCCCAGCTACAGGATGCTGTAGCTCTCAAATCTTCAGTGGACATTCTGGAAAGGTTTTTGTTCTGTCATATCAGGTTCTAAATCAATATTCCAGCTTTCCCATTCAGAAAAACAAACTGGTCTCCAGCACTATGTAGTTCTAATTAGGAGAAGACAGAACTAATATTCCCTAAGGGTGTCTCTCCCAAGCCCAATGTGACTAAATACATGTGGATACAGAGTGCTGCAGGGATTCTGAGGCTTGTCCAGCTCCAAGTGATTTAAAATATGTACTTTGATATTCAAATAGGAGTTCAGTGATTTGAAGTTAACTGTGGATATTATGTCATAATAAAGCTAGATCTGAAATTGTTTAAATTTAAGGGGCAAAATAATATTTTGCTGTTACACTTTGTATCCCCCATTCTATTTACAGAATGAACAGAGGCAGCACAGATATTGAAAACTGTATTGAACTTCATAGTGCCATTATGCCTTATAAAAACACTGAAAATGTTGTTCAGATTTTTATCCCCCACGTGTGAGCTGTACAGATTGTCTTGCAATTAAAGCAGAGAAATGTGATGTTTAATTGTTTTCATTTCTCTACATCTTCCTGTCTTCTTAAAAAGCAATTTGCCTGTCATTAAGACTTTTACGATGTCAGTGCAAATGACCCATGGCGAAGGAGTGGATCAGGAGTTTGTAATGCAATCCAGGAGTCTCTCCACTGAGACTTCATCTACTATAACTAAAAGTATACATTATAGTCCAGAACCTATAGAACAGTGGCACTGCCACTGGCACAGCATTCTAGGGGAAGAAGAGCTTGTATTAAGATGCCTGTTTTTCATTCTTCCTGTTCCAGATTTGGCCAGTTTCCTGGGCCACAATACAGTTTCTATGACTGCACAACTTTTTGCTGGCCATAGTTTCTGTCCTCATGAGCAAAAACCAAAAGCCCAAACGTGTGGTGCGCCTGAGCAGCTCCTGGTGTGGGAGGTGAGGAGGCTTCTGAACTTACTACATGGTGGAGCACCAGGAAGGAGGCAGTGGCTCCCCAGGGAACAAGTAGCTAGTGGGGACAATGAAGGGATTCAATGTAGAATCAAGGTGGTGAGGTGAAGATGTTGATGAACTATTGTAGAGAAAAGCCTGAGATCCTCTAGCCTTGTCCAGACCTTTTTCTGGCTGTTACACCCATAAAGGGGATGTGGTAGCAGAGCAGGAGAATCTGGAAAGTTCTTGGTTGTGTTGCATGTCAAGTGTGAAAGGAAGCTATAGGAGAACTGAGAGGGCTAATATTTCTGTCGATGCAAATTAACAAAATAAAATGCACTAATTGCTTTTATTGAAAGCTAAATTTACAGTGCAGAGGTAAATTGTATTTACAGTGAGGTCACACTGCATTCCACCTATTAGATCTCAGATGAGATCTAGATTACAACAGAGCTTGTTCTGATGTAATATTCAACCACACTGATTACTCATTTTTATGCCAGGATGCTGGGACCAAAATGAAAGAAGACAAGCCCGTTTAATTATTCCTAGAGGTAATACTGTTTCATTTAGAAACAAAAAATTGGATTTTAGAGCTGCATTGTTTATATCTACTTAAATGCCTCATGAGGTCATGTTCTTAATTTAGCATTTTATCTTAAAGAAGAAGATAAAAAAGTAACTTTGTCAACAGAACAAAGAAAATACATTTCTGTTGAAATGTAACTCATATGGCTTTACAGAGTCTTGATAGATTGTCTATCATTAAGCTGAAATATTTATATTACATTGCTGTGGCTTGGCATTAAAAAAAAGAACCAATAAAATGTTGAAATTCTTATCCCATAGCAAAGGTCAACATAGGGATTGGTCTTTCCTAGTTTCTGGTTCATGATGCAATTTTTTTTCCTCTCTTCCTAAATCTGATTTAACTAAGGAAAAAAAATCCTAGAAATAATTTTTAATTGGAATGCTGATTTTATGCAGAGTTTAGTGAGGATATTTTAAAGGGAGAACTCTGTATCTCCTTTAGTTTGAGGCTGCCGTCATCATGTCTTTGCACAGAGATAGTACAGGGTATCGGTATCTGTCTCTGTCTCTCTCCCTCTTCCATGCTATATTTATAGCATCCCCCTGGCCATAAAAGGTCTGGACTGGGGCTCTGACATTCCACTGACTGCAGGCATTATTTTTGTTCTGGACCTTGAAGTCCAGTCCTTACCCCTCGTCCTAACTACCTCTTTCTTTGCTGGCTTCATTGTTGCTGTATTTTTGTGCTATTCATCCACTTGGGAGCTCTTCCATTTGCTGCCATTCATTTGGATCCTGGTAAGTGTTTTTTTTAGGCCGGAAGGTTTTATGTGTTCAATTATTTTTAATCTGAATCTGTAATGCCAAGCTGATTGTAGCTCCCTTTATTCTTCATAGCTCAGCAGTTGAGGGATTTGTGGATTGGAGACATCTGAACATTCAGCTGTGAAACAAAAGAAAGTAGTGCAGTGGCTCTTTTATTTTCACTCAGCTATCTTTGCATATTGTCTCAAATGAAGCCTGGGTTACTGAGATATAGGAGGAGTTTGTCATGGACTCTCCTGTGGGCTCAGAGAATGTTTAAATAACATAAATATTTTCTCATTGCATAGGATGTTATCTTTTCTCTGCTTACAAGAATTTCTTTCTTTAAAATCTATTTCACTGTTTTCATTGATTGATGGAGCAGATCTTTAAAGAATTACACATACTGATAAACAGCACAAGAGATTATGCCAGCAGAATCACTTCCTTTAGTGTGTAGCTATGAACTATTGACAAGTACAGAACTGTCTGTCCGCTCAATAGTAATTTTAAATACTCAGTTCAACAACTGCTAAAATATAGCTCCAAAAACTGTGAACTCATCTAACTATGGCCACTAATATTTTTAGGTAAAGCTCTGAAATGCTACACTGATCTTGAGAGGGTGTGATGCCCTCACACTGAAGGGGGCTGGTTGGTGCACACAGACTAAGTGGGTGCAGGTAGCATAGATAAAACTTAAGAGAGGAGTCAGTCTGATAATCAGGCAGTGCTCCAGATAGGAGCAAAGTCCTTTTAAGTTTCTGAGTTACTTGTCATCTCTGATAGCACCACCCTACTGTATCTGATCAGACTAAAGTAACCAACTTATCCTGGCCTGTGAGCAATCCGTGATGTTTCAGAGGAAATATAAAACATAACTCATGGTGTGATAAAATACCTATGAAAGAGTTTCCCTTTACGTGATGTGAGTCAGTGCTGGTCTTTGATTTGAACCAGGAGAGCTGACTTAGTGCTCAGTGCCTGCCTTGCTACCACAGTCCTTACTCCTATCACAGACTTTTACTCCTGAGGGCAGCAAGATCAGACCTTTCATGTTTGGAAGAAAAATGTTTCCTTTGTACATTGTAATTTGTTCTTCTGGTTTGATAAAATATAAATGAAATGCCTCGTTTAGCTTCTTAATGGGCAGCACATGCACTGCTTCATACTTGTGGATCGCCTTCCATACTTTGAAGCCTGGAAGGCTGTGGGAATGCCTGAGCTGAATGCCTGCTAGCATTGTGGCTGTTGTATGAATGGTGAAGCCAGCCAACACTTCAAATAAAGCTGGTGAAGACAAATCATAGTACTCTGTAGAAGGAAAACAGGATGTTCTCATGTTCCTTCCCTTTCAGTGTGCAAGACAATATTCTTCTGTATGCCTTAACCTTCCTAGGCAGTGACCACAATGACTTACAAGTCCAAACCCAGCTCTGCAGAGGTAGAAGAGGGACGGAATGAATAAAAATGAAGAAAAAAGTCTTCTGAAACTAGGGAAATACAGAGGAACTATATGCTACTGGTGGCTACTAAAATGAAATAAGTAACAACACAAAATACTGACAGGTATTAGGAAAAAGAATGCTAGACATTCTTTTTTCTAATAATTGCATTCTTTTAGACTGCAATAATTGCATTATTTTAGACTGACATGAAAAAATAACCAGCATTAGGAATAAGAGTTTAAAAGGAGCATAAATTTTTGACATAGAGACCAATGGGCTAACACTCTCCCATTTCTCCTTCTTCCTCAGATAAAAATAAAGTAAATGTATAATCTGGTCTCCTTGAAGTCACAGTTTTGCTCTGGTCAGGATATCAGCAACTTCTTTTACATAAAAAGTTTCTGAATAAATTTCTTCCTTGTTGACTTCCTGCAACTAAATAATCAAGTTATCCTACAAGGAGCATTTCCCCTGTGAGATCCCTGAAATAGAAGAAAATTTTCCTCTTTGTTTCTGGTTTTTGTTGGGTTTGGGTTTGGTTTCTGGTTGTTTCTGGGTTTCTTTTTCATAATTTGCCTTGGTTAGGGCAAATACCTCTGCAGTTGTCAAAGAGAATAGTTTGAAATTTGTTGACTTGCTATCAGAACCAAATACTAAAGAAAAAGTCAAGGATTGAAGTCTAGGGGGCATAAAGACCAGGGGAAAAAATCACAGGATCACAGAATATTCTGACTTGAAAGAGACCCACAAGGATCATCAAAGACCAGCTCCTGACCCTGCGCAGGACAACCCACATTGGATATCTAGACTTTCATGAAGTCATGATTGTCTTCCAGTTCTGTATGTGTATTTTAAGTTCAAACATTAAATTGTTTTTCATTAATATGAAGAAATCACGAAGCAGAACAATTTTCCTACTCTTGTGATCGATAATAAACCCCCCCCCCCCCAAAACAATAACAAACACCTCTCACCCTTGTTTTTGGATCTTCTTTAAATCCTTGTTAACATTTCCTTATTGTAGCTCATTTCTATGAGCTACAAAAAGTCGCCTAATCAGGGACCTTTTCAGGGACAATCCTAGTAGCCATGTGAGCCTAAAAGAAAGAGAAAGAAAGGTTATCATATGGATTATTTGAGGCGAGCTTGCATGTCAAAGTAGAAAAAGTCAGTTCTAAAAACAGCAAAATTAAAAAGCAAAATATGACGGAACTGCTAGTTTTAAAACAAACAAACAGACAAGGGAACTACTTTCTGCACTCAAATTTCATCCCATTTTGAGAGGGGAACTACCTCTCACCTGATCAAAATTTGCACTACAAGTGACTACAAGACAATCAACTGATGACATGCAAATTAAAATTAAATGGACCTATTATCTGGAGGAAGAGTCTTGGCAATCTTAAACATGATATTTTAGGTTAAAAGAAAAGGATTTGCATTGTGGAGCGTGATATTATTTTACCCATTTCATACAGACTGAATCCCTGATTCAACTGTAAAAGTATAATGCACAATAAGCCCTTTTAAATTGAACCCTGGTATCACATACAAAACAATCACTGTAATGCATATTTAGAGAAAAACTGACTTCCTTCTCAATCTTGGTGTTTTTATTCACTGTTGTAATAATAAATGGAAGATTAAATTCAATCTGAAAATTGGATTACAAAAATAAATGAAATGTTCATATATTTTTGTTTCAGCTTTTATAGCTTTGTTGGATTTGCTCATGCCTTTAAAAGTAATTTATTACTTTATTATCTCTATTGTAATTGAACAAAATTATTTATACTGTCTATGAAGAAGCCAGCCACACAGTTTCATTAGTTTGCAGTAATAAGTGAGCACATAAAACTTGAGTAGTTTGCAGTAGCAGGGAGCTGACTACAAATGAACAGAGGCAAGAATGCAAAGGTTTCTGGTCATGATGGGTTACATGTGAGCATCTTGAAACCTGAATATGAACCTGTCTGAAAGTCTAAATCACATCATAAAAATATAACTCTAAAATCATTGCAGTTGATTTTTCAAGTTCAGTGTTAGTTTGTGTGAAGTTGGGTATTATTTGTATGCTAACTCAGGAGTTTCCTTGATGGTAGTCCTTATGTTTGACCTGTTCTTTTTCAGACATTGCCCTGTTTATCTACACTCAGAAAAGTGCAGTGGAACCCAAAATTCGAAGGCACCCATGATGTCTTTACCGTTCTACCAAAGACACCACGAGCACTATGACCGTGCGTACCGCCACAAAGCGCTGTCATCCACTGTGAGCCAGTACCAAAAGGAGACAAAGAGCAAATCTGCCGTGTATGCTCAAGGATCCGCAGCTTACGCCAGGGGCTCCGCAGCCTATCGCCACTCGTCTGCAGCTGGCTTCAGCCTTGACTCCTCTGCAGCTTACAGCCATGGCTCTTCAGCCTACGACCTCGAGTCGGCAGCCTACAGCCATGGATCCATAGCCTACGACAGCTCTGCCGCGCAAAGCAAGAGGTCTGCTGCCTACAGCCTTGACTCTGAGTCCCTCAGCACCAGCTCAGCTGCCTACAGCCATGCATCTGAGTCCATCAACAAGCTGGCTGCAGCCTACAGGCTGGGATCTGAAGCCTACAGCTTTGGGTAAGATAATCCATCTTCGAAACAGCATCCTGGTAGAAAAATGTCCAACCACTTCCCATTGAAAACAATGGCAAAACTCTTCTCCTCCACATAAAGTTTCTCTATAACTTGGCATTAATGTGTTTTCCTGGTCCAGTGTTTCCCCTTGGCTTTGGCAATGGGAAGGACCATGGTCAGCTTAGTTTGTTGAACTAATCTATGTGTAATGCTTGGACTGTCATAAGAATAGCACTGGCAATGCTGATGTGGCTGAGTGCTGACTCCAAACTGCTTGGGCATGAGCTACTTCTCCTTCCAAGTTGTTTAGCCACATTAATACAGCTGAACTTAATGTGAAGAGTTGTGATAGCTTTGGATTGAGGCTGTCTCTTACCTGGCTGGAGGTTGGAGTAGTACAAGAACTCAAAGCTCTTCTTGCCAGTTTGAGTTGATGTGACCATATATGATTAATTCTTCTTTGGCCTAATAGTTTCTCTTTTGTGCTGAGTGATTCAAGAAACTGTAATTTTCACACAATATATTCATTGAGGCATACTGTTTCCAAACCTGAAGCGTCCCATCTTAAAAGAGAAGAGTAGTTGTGCTCAACTTGTATAGCTTTTTTTTAAAATTTAAGGTAATAATAAATATTGCTCAAGCAATTACATTAGCATAATATTTTTGTCGTAATAGCCTCATATTATTTGTATGCATATATCTCAGACATTTACAGAAATTAGAGAAGTATTAAAGTAAGATTAGAGCAGCTGTTAGCAATAGAGGAAGCAATCAACAAATTATAGCTCAAAACATCTGCTTGCTGTTATATTAATGTAAAATTAAGAGTATCATTAGCAGAGCTGATCAAAACTTGTCCAGCAGAAAATTTAAATTTTGAAAACTGAATATGCTCCCAGGATTGTGGATAATGGTGAAATCTTGGCCAAAACCAATGAAAGAAGGACTACATGTACCACAGTAAAAAAAACCTTGTGATTTCAGCCTGCACTGAAATCTTGGCTTTCAGGAAACTCAGGGTCGGATCTCTATTTGCCAAAGTTTGTTCATGAATTTGATCCTCAGGCTGTTACAGTCAAGGTGAATGACTTTACTTAACTCCTTACTGCAAGAAAGGCATTGAGTTGCTGGAACGTGTCCAAAGAGGGGCAACAAAGCTGATGAAGGTTCTGGAGCACAAGTCTTATGAGAGTTTTACAGCTGAGGGAAATACAGTTATTTAGCTGGGAGAAAGGGACATTCAGGGGGGGCCTTATCACTCTCTACAGCTATCTGAGAAGGTAACCACGTGGGGCTTGGTCTCATCTCCCAGGTAACGAGACAGGATGAGGGGAAATGGCCTCAAGTTGGACTAGAGGAGGTTTAGATAGCCTATTAGGAAATATTTCTTCTGAAATAGAAGAAATATAGAAGAAAAATAGAAGAATAGAACTACTGAAAGAGTAGTCAGGTATTGGAATAGGCTGACCAGGGAAATGCTGGAATCATCATTCTTGGAAGTGTTCAAAAAATGTGTGGACACACACACTTAAGGACATAGTTTAAGGGTGGGCTTGGCCATGCTGGGTTACTGGTTGAACCTGATGATCTTAGAGGTTGTAATGATTTTATGATTCTGTAGCTGATTGTCTTAGACTGGGTCATATCCAGGCTTTGCTGTTGAAACACTTTTACTTGTTCAGATAATTTACCACTGAGAAAGCAGTGAGAATCTCATTTATAGTCTGCTGGTGAAGAGAAGAAAACTGGAGGTGCTGGGACTGAGGGTTGTGCTTCCAAAGGGTGCTGGGTAAGGCAAGATATCCCAAATTTCTGCAGCATTGCAGCTGTGCCTGCACTCTGTTGCTGATGCTAACCAAAAGCTTCCTTCTTCTTAAAGAAAAGGTTCTCATAAAAAAAGAACTTCAAGTTATAAAAAATTTTTGTTAAAATACCTGTTTCTGAATCCTGCTTGCAAACACTTCAGCTGTCACACAAGTTTCTTCTGAAACCTGTGTGTTCTCATTAAGAATAACTCTAATGTCAACTCTAATTTAAGTATAATATTGAAGGAAATGAAAATAGTTGAGAGAGGAAATATTGAAGGAAAAGAAATTAGTTGAGAGAGAATCTAAAACATTTACTGAGGTTTTGCTTGAGATAAAAGTTTTTGGTTTAAAGTAGTATATTTGCATCTAAAATACTCTGTATTACAAGACTTGCCAATAGATAGTTCACAGATAAGAATGTCTCAGCTGCAACTTCTTTATTTCTGTGATCCTGTTATTGTATTGGAGAAAATCCTTGCTGCTGCCTAAGACAATGACTCTGGAGATTAGATACATGGGATTCCAAGCTCTCTTACACAAAACTTAATTAATACACGAGACAATATTTCTGAATGAAAATCTCAGTATTTAACTTGGGTTTATGGTTAATATAGCCTCTAAGTTGGTATTTCTTTTTTGTAGGCCCTATTTCTGCAATTTGCAAGAGGCAGAGTGGAAAAAACAACGCAATTCTACAGTTAAATGTAGTTCAAATTTGAAGAAATTCTTGCCAAATTGGTACTGTCTTTCCCAATAAGCCAAAATACTTCAAGGAGTGATGTGGAGACAACAAGTGTTACTCAAATGAATTAGGAAAATCAAAGACTTTCTGTTTTCATCCATATGAAAAGAATGGTGTAGAAAAAAAAAGAGATTTCAAATTCTTTCAATTTTCTAGAAGTAGAAAAGATTGAATTGAATTGCTGTATCTAAATGACCTGAATAGTAGAGTGTTTGCTTGAAACCAGAATGGACACACAAATCCAAATCCACACAAAATTTTTCAGCCAAGAATTGATGATTGCGTATCAGTGAATATTACCATCAAATATAGATTTATGCATAATGAATATAGTTTTGCAGATTAACACCATTAAGCCCAACAAGAAAACTCAAATATTAAGTTTTTATTCAGGTTACTTCTTATTTTTATCTAAAGTAGCTTCTGGTAAACTTATAGTTATTGCAAAATTTAGGTATCATCCTTTTTTTATAGTCACAGTACAGGAATGATTTCATGAAGCATTGGTATTGACATGCAGTTAGTGCTTTGTGAGGAATTTATCATGAGGAAAGCAGTGGAGAAGGACTAGGAACTAGGTAACCTGCAAGACCTTGACCTGGACCCAGTTCTGTGACATTGAAGCCTCGCTTGAGTGGAAAAAACACTCCCAGGGTGTGAACACAGGCAGTTTGAAGGAGCCACAGCTTGATTTTTCAGGATGATGAGAAATTTTCCCTGTGCAAGTGGCCTGTCCCCCACTTTTCAAGTCTTCTTCACACCACAACAGCTTGAGGGTATACAGAATGAAAACTGGCATAATCAAGAGCAAGTATAGAAGCTTGCTGCTCTGCTGGTTGCAGCTGGCCCAAGGTGCAAACCTCTGGGCTCCCAAAAGAAAGGGCACCTCACATTTAGGCTTGCCTTTTCACACCCAGCCCTCCCCACCAGTTTATGGGGCTGTCTCTAGCAAAGCACTTCTTCTTTGGCTTCAGCAGAGGCAGGAAAAGTGACATGTGCTGCTTCCCTTGATGCTCTGTTCAGGTGAGGGGTGTATGTCTCCCACAAGCCGATGTTGTGGCCGCACATCCTCTTCCCCATCCAGCCCCTGGGGGCTGCCAGCATGGGCAGGTTGCTCCTCTGGGAAACCTGGCTCCTGGCTCCTTCTTCCACAGCAGTGCTCCATGCTCTGTGTGCTTCTGAGATTTTAGTCAGATCTGCCAAAGCTTCTTGTAGAGCTACAGGGCTGTCAAACAGGGCTGCTGGATTCAACTCGCTTAACTCTTTTTTGTGTAAGCTCAGTGATTTGCCTTTGCTCAAACTTTGACTGCTTTTCCATGTGTCTGGCAGTATTGGCTCCTGTCTAGCAGTATCAATAATCCCATTGTGCCCACTGTGTCACAGACAGAATATCTGCCACCAGAAGGGCCAGACACCTGCTTAGAGAGAAAACACAAGTTACTGGTGTGGCTCAGGCATTTGCATGTATTTTGCAGGTCAGGCAAAGCAGCAAAGAGGACGTGGTGTAATTCAGGTGTACCAAGCAAAGAGAGGAAAAATGCCTTTCCAACTTGCCATTAATTGGCCTGCCAGTGAGAGCTAATGCTCTCCTGAGCAGCACTTTAACCAGGATCTGGACAAGGCTGAGTAAATAGTACACTTTCAGAAACATTAGAAGACCATGACCCTGGCACTGCTCATCCTTTGGTTTATTATAGGTGAGGGTTAAGAAGCTGGATTCCAGATGTCATAGTCAAGCATGGAAATTGTTTTAATGAGACCTGCTATGTGGAAACAATTCCCCTTCAAATGAAATTATTGTGGAAGCTGTGTCAGGGAATATTGCCAGTAATATTGCCTGGGCTCATGACAAACCTGTCAGCAACTTAAAAGTCACCAGAGAGCATTTCTCATTTTTAGAGGCTGAATTTAAAGAGTTCCTTGCTGAAAATAATTTCTTTTTCCTTCCCTATAACTGGGTTTGCCAATCCTCTATCTCCTATTTACAGTAAATAAAAATACTGCATATTAGGAAAAAAACAGCTGCTAAAAAGAGAGCCTGGACAAGGTTTTGTAGCTAATGGAGCTTTTCCAGCAGGTACAGCTGGTGCAACCATTGAGTATACCACTCTCTCTTTCTGCTTAGGACAAGATATATGATTTTTTAGAGGTGTAAAAGAGCTTATATGTGCGTTTTCATGGAGTAGTGACATGACTAAAGAATAGGGTGTGTGGTCTGCTTCCAGAATACATCTCTACATGCACTGGGTGCAGACTCTCTTTGGGCAGTGTAGGAAACCTGTCCCTTCAGGCACAGAAACAAGGGTTGTGCCAACATATTCTCTGTCTGAGGGTAAGACATCAAGACAGAACAAAAAATCTGTTTGGGAGCTGCAGATGCCCTGCACAATGTTTTCTTTAGCTCCTCTTTAGGCTAGAGGGAAAAGTTAATAGCATCTGTTTCTTACATCTCTACAGAACAATGCCTGTGCCTTTTACAACTCTAATGAAAAACCAGGAAAATGCTGGCATTGACATTTTAACATGCTGGAAACCACCCTGAAGTAAGGACAGTAGGCTTATGTCACCAACCTTGATAAACCTGTACAGATAATATCTGATCTGGGAAAAAATATACATATGCTAGCTGGGCATATCAGATGAGGCTGAAAGATGTTAAAAGGTCATGGTACTGTTCCTCCCTATGAAACTAGAGAGCACTGATACCCTGCTCTTGCTCCTCTGGGGAGATTCTGTTCCACATATCAGGTAAAAGGTTGGAACGTTTTAAAATAAAGGGCAAGATTTTAGAATCTGGTTCAAGAAACAGAGTCTTCCTTTGGGCCACCTAAATAATTTTAGGCAGGATTTTGTTTTTGTGTTGCACAGGAAGAAATAGTAAGAACACAGGAAAACAGGGAAATAAACCTCATGACAGAATAGTGTTCAACCTATTCTTTCAAGCAAAGAGCTCCATTTGAATATGTTTCTCCTAGCCTCCATCTAGCTCTGCCAGAACAGAAGCAAATGATAGAATTCAGAAAGGAGAAACATTTTCTGCTGCTTCAAATTTATTCTTCTAATCTCTTGGTTTATGCAGTGTAATTCTAAAGAACATTTTGAAGTGACTCTAGGTATCTGTCTGAAAACATCAGCTGGGTGCTTTGGTATGGTCATGAAGGTGAGATATTCAATTTCAAACATGTGGAGTGTTTGACTGAAAAAACAGCCTCCAAACAAACAGAACCTGTAGTAATTTATTCTTGCCTTTTCAAATAGTTTTAGAGAGATATAAAGGAAAGATAGGAAACCCCCACTGCTGTACAGGAAAGATATCAACAAAATGCCTAGCAGGGAATGATGGGAACTGCTGTATATGCTTCCCATTAATTCCCTGCATGAATGTGTAATCTGGACCTTAAATGAAAACTAAACTGACTGCAAGACCAATCTCTTCTTTAGGAATAATGTGTTTGTCTGGATTTAACAGTGTTGTAAATGCCTGAACTGAAATTTTCACCACATTTCAACTACATTTATGAAAATAAAAACTTCTAGACATTTTAATTGAAGTTCAATTGGTAGTGTGATCCTTCATGATCTAAAAACAGCTAGGAATGAAGTGGCCTCCTAACGGGTTCAGCCTAAAGCTCTGAGGAAATCTAATGGCTGTCAGAGTCAAAATTCCAGGTTTGACCCATTTTTAAATAGGACAGGAATAAAAGTCACCTGCTAAGTAAAGATCTGCAGCTCCTTACAGACTTTAGTTCAATTAAGAAAAGTAATGAAAATAATTTGCCTTTCATGTTTCTTATCCCTTATTTGGTGAGTTCTCCCAGTGCATTTGTGGTTTGCTGTAGTGATTGCACCACATCATTGTCCAACCCAGGAGTAAGGCCATTGCACACCCCATTTCACTGTGTCTCTCTCTTAATTTTTTATTTTACTCTGCCTGGACTGTTCCCAAGTGTTTTCTGCTTGGATTTCTGTCCCTAAAGCTGGATCTGCCTCTCTTGTACTCCCTGTTAAATCAGGGAGTCCTGGCTGTCCTGGGCAGTGCCTGGTGTCAAAACCCAGAGCCCACAGCATCTCTCTCCTGTAGATGTGATCTGTGCCTGAGCTGACCCAGTGGTGCCTGACATGGAAAACCCTTGGCCTCAGTCCTGCTGTGTGTGCCACAGTCCCTCACGTGCTGAGCCTTCTTTTGTGTGGAAAGCAGGTTACAGGGAGAGGAGGAAGGAAGGAGAAGCAGTGCATGGTTTCTTCTGCTTCCTGTACTGAGTGTCTCTTGGCAGAAGTTCTGCAGGCTTGGGGATGGTGGCACCTGGGGAGCACAGAGGAATTACATTAAGGCAGAGAGCTAGAGAATGGGAGACTGATTTAACAGGAACTGGGTAGGGAGAGAACTCAGTCTGGGCAAAGGGATGGACACAAAGAAATGAAGGAAGGAAAGATGGGAGAATGAAAGTGATCCTTGTCATCTCACACACAGTCTCAGTGGATAGATTACTAGCACGTATTTTGGAAACTAAGCACTCTTCTTGTGTTGGTGGTGGTACTTTTGCAGGGACACAGCCTAAGGAAAACATTAGCCCAAGGATATAATATTATATTACATTATGCATGTGAAGCATTCCCAGGGACCCAGTGTTAGCATGGGTTTTGATATACGTGTCCAGCATGCTGTGTGGAGACACCAGTGTAAGGTATCCAGGGTGTGGGAAGCAGGTTATCCCTGACAGAGGCACATGTCAGGGCTAACGAGCCTTGCTGAGAAACCATCATTCTGCTCCTCTATCTGCACATGTAAGCAGGGAGCTCAGACTGTGTAGACAAATCCTCAGACCAGAAGCAGACTCACATGTGATTTTCTGTGATGATGTTGCAAGACAGGTGAATAGACACTTTGGGGATTTTTTAAAGGCTGACAAATAATTAGCATATTCAATAGATGCGGCAATTATATATGTGGTGTTTTGGCAAAGGAGGACCAGGTGTTTCAAGATTTGTTTACACAATTTGTAACTATGTTAAAAATTAACCTAAAGTGATTGCCTCAAATGTGCTTCATGCTCTCCAGAATCCCTCCCAGGCAGGTGAGGATGGGACAGGGGGGGGAAGCTCTTCCTCCTTTTCAGTCATCCTCCATTTATCTGTGCTATGTTAAATGGTGTTACTCTTCTCTTCCCATTGGAGTGGTATGGGAGAGCAGTGGGAATGGCAACACTGCTTTCTGAGCAAGGCAGTGCCCTACAATTTCTGTAGAGAGACTTAAACAATCTTCCCAAGTCCCAACCCTAAAGCTATTAAAAGTACATTGCTACCAGATATATTGCTTACTCTATCTATTCAGATTTAATACCAAGGAGCATAAGTGGTATGTTTGTAATGGTGGGGTTGTCAAAAGTTCACTTAGTTATGTGTTTAATAACTCTGAAACTATGGCTATTAAAAATTATAAATTCTTGATTACAAAACAAGACAGCAAAAATTTATAGTACTTTAATTGTATTTTTGAGTGCTTCTTGGCAGCTTTTTTCCTGATTTTAACAATATAATTTTTATTTCAGACTGAAAAATTCCAACTTAATGCTAGAAGATCAATCCTATAAGATGAGTCCCAAAGCAAAGAGGGCGAAACAGAGTTTGATATCAGAGGACAAAGAGAACGAAGCCTTAGACTACTCAGTGCCCATATTCACAGGCAGGTATGTTCATTTTCATTTTGTTTGATATCTTATTTCTGACATTTTATTGACAAATTATAAAATAACAAATCCATTAATCCATCTTTACACTCATGGATCTTATGGTGATAGTTTGCACTTCATATGAGTGATAAAAAGAAAAGGAGAAGTCAACTGACTGACAGAAAACTGGACATTGTTCATCCAGAGCCAGGACAAATGAACCTACGTGTCTGGACTTTGTTTTTAACACATTGTCAGGGCCACTTTCTATGAAATGAAAATATAATTAGAACCCTGCCTATTGGGAACCTGGCAAGCATGTTGTCCACATTATTCAGTTTATTCTTTTGGTTTGAAGACTTGTTCTGTAATCAAATCTCTCTTACCAAGCATTAAACATAGAAACAATGAAACAATGTGCTAATATCTTGTCCTGGCACTGGGAAAACCTGGAATAAAACCAAATGCTTTCTCAAATCCATTGTAGTGATTCATCCTGATCTCACGTGTTGGTGGTATTTATTGCATGGTTACTACTGATGTAATACATCTTACTGCAGCAGTGTTCTCAGTAAAGCTGAATGTGAACTTTATGTGGAAGCCAGAACCAACAGCAGCAAAGAGGCTCCCCTGCCCTTTTTGGGGTATGGCTTAGTGATTTTAGTAGGAGTCTCCAGCAGTTCCAGCATAGTCACTTGTTCAGATTAATACATACTGGGATGTAGTGTGGAAAATTATTCCTGGTTAGAGGCCAGGAAAAAAATTTCTTAACCACCTGCAGTTGAAGAGAAACCTCCCTTCAACCTGTCTTTCCTCCGCAGCGCAGCATTTTTTTCAGGGGACACATCCAAGTTGTTCTGGGAGCCAGTGCTTCTCTGTCTACTGCTTCACCAACACCCAAAGGCAGTTCTGCTTTATATCCAAACTTGTGGTCTCACATGAACTGAGTTCCAGCTAGTCTGTGGAGGATGTTATTGCTCTGGCCTTTTGAGCATTTGTGGTGCTTTTGTGATGAGAACAGTAGCTTTGTTTTTTATTAACTCCCTCCCACTGTCTCAGAGTAATTTTTTCTCACCCCTTGTACATTCCTGTGTTGGTTTCAGTGCTCTTTGATCCAACCAACATTAAAAAACACACTGCTGCCTTTTTTAAAAATTGCTTTGGAGTTTCATCTGTATCTTTTGTGATAGAAACACACAAACATGTGGCAGTCTCACGCAAAACTTGAGATAACATATTTTCAAGGCTTCTCACTACTTTTGCCTCTCAGCCAGTATTTATACTTATGTAGCAGATTTGGAGCTTACCATCATCTGTCTCCCATGCCCTCAAGCACAAATATCCTTTCTTTTTATTGTATGTTGAGTCTACACAAGTAAAATTTATAGTATTGGGCAATAGTCAAAAAACACAACTGTTAATTAGTACTTAGCTTTTTTACAGACCTCTGTGATCTTAGCACATCATGTTAACATCTTAACAAATATTAAGAAATTACTTCATTTATTTCATTTTTTAATGCATACAGTAATATCTAACTCAATGTGATGGTGTGTAGCTTCATTTATTTGTGTCTGTAAAATATTTTGGGGTCCTGTTTAGGATTCTACATTAAAAGGTACTATCAAATTTTTTTGTTGGTGGTGGTTTTTTGGGGATTTTTTTGTGTGTGTGTCAATCTTACTTTTTGCTTATGGCAATTCAGAAAGCTGTGTGTGCTTTTCTGCCACTGAAATGACCTAAACATTATAAATTTTGTTTTGGGATTTTTAATTTTATTTTTTTTTAATTAGTTGAAAAGAACATATGATGACTGTTAAGTCCTCAACTCAACATGACATGAAATGGTATCTGGTTTAGGCTTTTCACTGTTGGCATCATGCTCATGACCACATGCCAAAACTGTGGAAGTTGCATGCCACATTCCTCTCAGATATTTATTTTTGTTTGAAAGATAACAGCTGAAGCCCATTGAAGCATGTGCATGCTATATGTCATTCCCAAATTCCCCAGTGAAATTGATGTGTTGTTTCCCATGGGCAGAGAGCTGTTAAAAGGAATAGTTATTTATAAAGGTCATCTCTCTGTGGGTTTGTTGGAGCTGGGTGACCTTCAGCGATGTGTCACCATTTCCATTATTTGATTCTGCTTCAGAACCCTCAGGTTCTGCTGTAGAAAAAATAGCTTGCTCAGATTATTCACTTAGGAACTGATCCTTTTAAACATCTTTTAAACACCTGGGATAATCCTTGCAAGAGAAAATTGTGGACAGGCAGACAGTATTTTAGACCGTAAAACACCCAGAGCTTGATGTAATGCCAGAAGTGCTGAAGTTGCTGAATGTGGCTCATGAACTATTTGCAATCACTAATAAGCCTATGCCAAAGGAATGTAGATGGCAGATACCCTTAAAATGATATTTTGCCTGTGCCATTTGGGGTTGGATCTGGTTGGATCTGTTTGAAAATTATTTTCTACTGCAACCCTTGAGACTTGACTGCAAAACTTGACTGTAAAATCCACTCTTAAATGGTACAGATTGCTGGTTTTTGCATTTGTCATTTAAGGAAACATGTTTCCCTTTGATCTGGGAAGATTATAACTGGGAGAAATTATTAGAAAAGCTAAATATTTAATACTGTTGATCAAAAGCATCTGGGGATTACAACTGCAGATGACTAGGATGAGTTCTATTTTAGTCAGAGGATATTCACCAGCTCCCAAAAGATGCTTAATGTCTTGAGGAACCAGTCCACACTGTGAAGTTGCTGAGATCTTAACTAATGTAATTAAGGGGGGAATAGTATCAGTTTGCCTTTGAAGAAAAATGCCATGGATTCATTTAAAATGAATGTAGGAAGCTATATTCATATTCATTATACTGATTTTTCAAAAGTGTTTTAAAAAATCTCTTTCATATATCTGCAGCTTCAGGTGATATTTGTGGAGACATCTGATGTGCCTAAGTGAAGGAATCTATCATTCCACTGATTTCTTAAGGATCATCCTCTTAAAGCAGACTAAAACACAGGAAGCTGAGTTTGAGGGTGGTCAAAGCTCTATGCTGTTAAGTAAGATTTTTAGTCCTTTCAGCAGCTGTTAAATGCAATTAAGTTAACAGCATTCCACTGCTTGACTGTCTTGCATCTCATGCAATTGACTTCATATGTAAGGGGCTGGACACTTAATTCTGAGCTTAAATTAAATTTTTTTTAGTATTGAGATGTGCTGTCAGATGCATAATATTGGCTATCTTAAAAAAGAAAACAACAGAAAAAATTCTTCCTTCTATTTTTTGCTTTGTAGTAGTAAGTGTTTCATGATAAAAGAGAGTCTATGCTTTAGTGCACTCTAGAAAGAGAGATGATGTTTCTATAGTGCTTGCAAGATGGCACTTAATGAGAACTTAAACAGAGTTTGTTTTCAGTGTGTTATCTAATGTTCCCTTACAGTAACTAAATTCAGCAGGAGGATATTGATGCCTCTTCTTAAGTCAAGGAACTCTCATTGTGCATGCACCACTACAGCAGCTGTAATGTCCTGGCAGTGCCAAACCAGTATGGTTTCAAAAGTACATCCACAAGTGAGTGTGGAAACAGGATTGCACCCACTGAGAGCTCTTTGTGTCTCACCCTGTACAGAACCTGAAGAGGAGGCTGCAAGAAAATCCATAGTTATGTTCCTGAAAGATAATATAGAATGGAATTTATATAGCATATACAAATTATGTAGCATATATAGCAATATTGGATAGAATTTTCTGTGATTGAAGAGAACTTTTTGCTGGTTACAGTTGAATAGGGTGGGATGGGGGGTTAATAATTCATGAATGAGGACATTGATTGTTATACAGCTACAATTATCTGTTGCCCCTTTGGCAGTGCTGTTACAAACACTGCAGCTGTAAGTTAATACCTTGAGGATCTGTGGTTGTGCCTTACACTCATCTTTATAGTGATGGAGATAAAAAGCCACAGCAGGATAATGTTTAAACTGAAAATGTGCATGGCATATTTAGAGGGAGAGGCCCTGAACATGGCCATGACTTTGGACAGTATTTCTGCAGAATCTCTTCCATGTTTCTGCTTTGAATACATATGAGAGTGTTGTAGCAGAAGGGCGTTGGCCACCGTAGTGACTGATGTAGTAGCAAGTAGAAATGGAGCATGTTCTCAGCATTTTCCAATTTCTAAAAATTCTTTCAGACAAGTGAATATCAGTGGTATCACAGACACTGAAGAAGAGAGAATTAAGGAAAGTGCTGCATATGTTGCCAAGAGGAACCTTTTTGCCACAGGGGAAGGAGTTAGTGTCAGCAAGGTGGCCAAGACAACTTCTGAAGAGGAACATCATGAAAAAAAGTCAAGGAAAGTGGCGATCCGGGAGTCTGCTGAACGTGTGGCCATGAAGAAAACGGTAAAAGATTAGAAATTAATACTTAAGTTGGAAAAGAAAGTTAGTCTTTTTTTGTTTGGTGTTTGTAAAGTGCCTAGCACACCACTGCCCTGATTTAATCAGTGGGCAATCACAATAATGGTAGTAATTAACCTAAGTATTTTCAATGGAAATCTCTTGAACCTGTCCAGTACTGAGAAACCATTGTAAGGAAAACTGGTATTGCCCTGTTTATAAAAGTCCTCTTTTAATAATCTGAATACAGGGACCTGGGATTCTCCATATATTTGAAAGTTAGGGCAGAAAAGAAATAATTATTTTTGCAGAAAGCAAGATTTATACCATATTAGGAGTTTTTTCCGGCTCTGTGGATAGTCAAGCAGTTGAAGCAGTTACCTTGGGAGGATGAAAGATCCTGTCAGGACAAAAGGTTTGAAAGTAGTTCTGTCAGAGATTGTCTAGGCATAGAGAACCTAGACCTTTAGATCTAGAGCCTGGAGCTTAGGATCCTTGATCTAGCCTTTAGAGCCTAGATCTTGTGCATTACAGCACAAGTACAGAAGACATCTGAATTTCAGGCCTATTTCACCTTCCACTCTGTATTTAAAATAGTAAGTAATTAAATGTCGAATGTTATTTTTAGTTAGAATAGATTTGAAAGGAAAAGCCCTTTAAAATCAAATCTAGTTAGTTTGGACGGAGAACTTCTGGAAAATGAAAACTTTATTTTTTGTGTCCATGGGAAATAAACACAATCAGTGTGTCTGAATGTTTAAATAAAAATTGCAGGGGGTTTTGCCTTTTTCTTTCTTCCTTTTTTTTTTTTTTGGTTTTTTTTTTTTTTTTGTTTTGTTTTTGTTTTTGTTTTTTGGGGTTTTTTGTTTGGTTTGGTATTAATAATTTGCACTTCTAACTGCTGCTATAATCAAGTGTATAATAAAATGTTTCTTTTCCAGCTAGAAGAGACTCAGGCATTCCATAGAAAGTTGAATCAAGATAAACTCTTACATGCTCCTGAGTTTATCATTGAGCCTCGTTCCCACACTATCTGGGAAAAAGAAAATGTTAGATTTAATTGTTCTGTGGCTGGCTGGCCAGAACCCCGGGTTACGTGGTAAGTTTGTATCTCTGGCACTGAAAGTCACCACTTAACTAGAATCTGAAGTTATCTCAGTCAATGTTATCTCAGAAAAATGTAGTAATTTTTCTCGAAAGATATAAGTTAAATTTAAAAAAAAATCAGGTAGTGATGGCGGGCCTGTCAAACACCTTTCATGTCACATTGTACAGAAAAAGAGCAAAATATTAAAATGAAGTAATAATAATAACAACAGAAATAATTATGTAATTACTATAGTAAATTTACTAATAGAATAACATTTACAATATTTCCATAACAACACTAGGAATAAATAGACTTTTTTTCTATTTGGTAGAGACATCAAATATATTCCTTCTGTCAATGATTAGGGAAAAATAGCAGTTTAATTTATCATACTATCTCTGATAATGTTTTCCAAATACTTGAGTTTAGTTCTACAAATGACACTAACATCCCTGAAGCATTAAAGCAGGCTTTGGTCAAGTGCAAACTTATTGGCAGCTGATCAGTTATAGTGCTGAATCTCCATGAAATAGAAATCTCCAGATGATGCTGTGAAATCTCAGTAATGACGATCTGTTCATTGTCACTGTTTGGAGTCAGTGACTTCAGGTAGATCTGGAACCATCCAAATAAGATGAAAACTTTAGAAGTATTGAAAAATTGTACAGAATATGCTGAGTTGGAAGGGAAATATCTACTATATCATAATGTTATGTAATAATCATATATTGCAATTTGCTACTTGAATTGTGTAAGGGACTCTACATTTATTTAGGTATTAAAACCCTTAATCTCAAGGCTTGTCAAAAATTTCTATTAAGAGGTATATTAATAGGCCAGAGCTGAATCCACAAAGTCACTGATCTCTCTCCTGGGACTCTGACAGCCAGGCTCTGCATGGACACAGTTTTCCCATCCTGTGAGGGTTACAAGTGCCCTGCGTTCACATTCCACCTGGAGAGGATTCCAGACAAACCCTTCAGATCTGGTCTCAGCTAGATATAATGGTCAGCTGTGCTCATGGCTGTAACCCAGCTCTGTAACCTAAATCCTCCCCAAGAATTCAAGAGCAAGGTCATTTTCACCCTGGCTGAGATTCACCTTATCCCCAAAACCTGACATGGTTAAACTGAGCCTTCAGCTGTCTGTCTTTGCTCTCGCTGTGGACCAGCCTTTCATCTAAGTGCTAAATGTGGATGGTGGAAATTAATACATCATTTTACTGTACATCTGAATTCCAAAGGGATTTCAGTTTGCCACAGGCTACTAATGGAAAAAGAAAAAAAAGAAAAAGAGATCACATCCTTTTCAGCAGGTATCTTTGCTCTAAGATATAGAACAGTGCTGACCTGGATCTGTCAGCTTTCATTCAGCCTTTCTAACAAAATGTCAGTAGAATATTGCAAACAGTCATTCTTTCTATAGGCAATGAAGACCTTTTCATGCTGTGCCTGAAAAACTATAAAGCTTTATGGACTTTCTCTAAAGAAAACCTGCCTGATGCAGCTGTTCTGACTCCCCTGGAAAAAAAAGCACATGGAAAGCCCAGGACATTTGAAACCAGTAGCAGAAAGCATAAATTATCAGTGCCTAATGACAGTGAGAGGTTGCAGTCCCACATTAGCTAATGACTTGGCTGCTCTGGAATTTGCATTTCCAGAAATAACAAGTGGTCCTTCTAACATGAGTCGTATTCTTTCTGTAGATGAATAAAAATAAACAAAAATTGAATCATTTACTTTTTACCAAACTGATAATGAAGACAAAAGAGGTGAAAGTCCTCTTGCTGCTGGCATGACCCAGTAAAAGCTTGTTTGTTCACAGCACCCCATGCTACCAATAACTTGGCTGCCATAGGATCCAAAAGTTGCCCAGCCCTTTGGAGAAAATATAAAGATATGTGGAGCTAAGTCCTGTTTACACAATTTCATATGCCCTGGAAAATATTAAGAACTGATGGCATTACTTTATTTTCTAGAATATTTTACACACTAGAAGTAATATAAAGATGCCCTTATGTTGTGGGGGGCACCAGCTCACAGATGAGGTGAAGAGTGGTGGGGAATGTATTACTCTTGCTGGGTTCATGTATTATTCATTACCTAAGCCAGGATAATAGAGTAATGAGGTCAGGCATCCCTGCAAATGATTGATGTGCAGAATAGAGAGTACTGCCCTGCACTGAGTCCCTTTTCATAGGCATTTTACTGAGAGGAAAATGAGGATAAAAAGCATTAGGGTTTATGGTCCTTACTCACTTAAACACTTGGAAAACTCTCAGTGTATTACTATGCCCAAATATTTGTAGTCAGGGAAATATTCTTTATTGTACAACACTGATGGTGCTGAAAGACAGTCTTCAGATTTATGTGGATATAGCTTCATCTTGAGACATATTCAACTGATAATATTCTTGGTGAAAATAAAATTGTTAATTACTGATTTGTTTGGTGAAGCGAGGCAAGCCACTGACACCAGACCAGTTCCCTTTCTTGATTGAAAATCATGAAAGGTTTAAAATATAAAATCTGAAATGAAAAAGCAAACTTCTTTGTCTGGCTATCTGTTGAGAGAATAAAGATTTATTTAAGCTACATCAGAGTAAAAGATGCTTTTATGTGTGATCCTTTATAATTTCATTTAGTTTATATAATACACCTTATGAAGAAGAGAGAAAGCTATGTAAAGTATGACACTCTCTTGGCAAGCATTTTTTCTTTATGGACCTCAAATCAGTGCCAAATGTACTGAATACAATTCAGAGTGCAATTTATTTATTAGACTTCTATTGCCAGTTTTTTCCATATTGCCAGGGCCTGCTTAAGAGAGGATTCAGACAAACATTTACTTGGTTACACTGTGTACTATCCAGAATGAGTGACATTTTATGCAGCAATTGAAGAGGAAGAATTTATCATGCACCACTGTTCTTCCACTCTGAGTCTCAAGGTGTTTGTACAAGTTCTGAAATTAGCAGTACCAGTTCACCAATGATGAGCACCGGTCCATTCATTCCTTTAAACTGGAACAATAGGGAATTTTGAACAGTAAACCTTTCCACCTGAAGATAAACCTGTGCTAGAAAACACTCATAGTGCATTGCAGTCTAACCCTGTTAAGTTGGAAGTAAACAAAAAAGTTAACTTTCTACCTGACATTTTTTGTGTATATAGAGGTTTTAAAAGTAGGTCAAACATGCAAACCAAACAAAATATTTATGATAGCTAGTAAGTAAGGAGGCTACAAAATTATTATTTGCCATTTACAAAACTCTAAGATGTTGCTCATGTGACTCCTTATTTCTTTTACAAGTAGCAACATGAAGTTTGTGGTAATATGAACTGATTTTCATCCCACTCAAGACTATTTTCATCTTTTGAGAATGAAATCTACCTGGGGCAGGTCAAAGAGAGAAAAGTTGCACTTCCAGAGATATGTAATGTCTTCCCAGGGAGTTAGACTACAGTTTATCAAGGAGAAATTATGATACTATACTGATGTTCTACTTCAAATATCAAGCAGTTGACCTTTTAAAGTATAGAATGACTTGTCTCTGTGACATACTGCTGCTTTGCTTTTCCATAGGTACAAGAATAACGTGCCCATTGATGTACAGGCTCACCCTGGCAAGTATATCATTCAAAGTCGGTATGGGCTGCACTCCTTGGAGATTACGGAGTAAGGAAATATTAAATTATTTAACAAACAGCTTTAGCTGAAATGTTGTTATAGAATGAGAGCTGCAAAATGTGAACATAGCTCTTGGGGATGTAAGAAATATCAAGTCAGGTAATATCAGAGATATCTACTGTGGTGAATGCTGTCTTCTAAATGTTGAAGCAGTTCTGGTTTACCTCAGTAGAGGACATGCAATTTACCTGAGTTATTTAATCTGGATATTCTGTTTATGGCAGAGTCAGAAAAGTGGGACATCTATGATTACTTTTTCCATCTGTCTGCTTGATGAGTACAATTAAACACGTAAAAATATGTGAATTAACTGTTTTCAAATATAGCAAGAAGTTCACAATTCTTAATGAAATGAGGAACAGAACTGAGATGTCCTCACTTATATACAAGAAAGATCTTTAACAGTACTCATCTTCCAAGTGGGAAATTTTTGCACTCACTTTGCATTAAAAATATTGAAAGCATAAGTCCTAATCAACAACAACCCGGATTTGACAATCTTTTTACTGGAGGGTGCCCTTTGAAAATATTTTATGAAACCTACAATTCCTATAAGTTCCATATTAGGCATCTCTTCACAGAAGACAATAAATTAGCAATGAATATAATCAGATAATTTTTTCCTACATATGCTGTATTCTCAATTTCAAATCTGTATGTGATATTTGAAAAGAGACTTTTATTTAAAAAAAAACACTGAGAAAAACCTAATGGCTACCATCAGTCCAGTGTCCAGTGTGTCTGTCTCCTAAGATTTTACTTTATAGATTTTACCCAGATTTCTGAGGGTTTTCTTAATCTAAAACACTAGAGAGGCTACACCAAGGAGTGACTGGGTGCTCTGCCTAATCATTTTTATCATTTCAGATGTGAATTTGATGACACTGCCCAGTATCATGCCTCTGCTATGAATGTTAAAGGAGAAGTTTCAGTTTATGCTTCCCTCGTGGTAAAGAGTAGGTTACAAAATATTTTCTTCAAGATTTTTTTTTTATTAAGATGCACATGGCCAGTTTTGGTTTTGTGGCTCACAGAGCCTTTTCCTCTTCGCAGTAGTGACCGGTTTTGTCTTTTTCTGTGTAGGGTACAAAGGAGAAATTGATGCAAGTCTTTTGCATGGTAGAAATCTTTCCCTCTCTCCATGTAAGTTACAATATGTTTCTTTGACACTTCCATTTATAGTTGTGACATCATGACTAAGCAGAATACTTAGTAATATTATTTTAAAAAGAAGCAGGTTTGATTTACAAGGAGCTCTACAATTTGGGATAGTGTTAGCCTCATTAGCGGGGGGAAATGGCCTTGCCTTCTAGGTCTGTTGGATTATATAAGAAATATCCTGTTAATATTGCACTTCACTATGAAATAGAATCTGTTGAAGAGAGAACCACTTCCTCTTTTGCAATATGTAAAACATGGCATGAGGAAGCATGTGCCTACACAGAATGGGTGACTTAATTGTTATCTGCTGCTTATGTGGTTTCATAAGCTATGAAAATGAACAGAAAATGCATAGAAAGGATTTAAATATCCAGAACCCAATTAGACTATTTTGGGATGTATCTTGTTTTACCTGAGAACGTCACATTTTAACAATATGGCATCCATGCTTCCATGATGGTAAGACAATCCACCCACATATTCCGTGTGGATGAAGGTGCCTGAGGAAACCTATGAAACATTTGACAGATGACACTTCCAAATATTTCCAATAAAATTGGGGCTCTATCATTTATTTATGGGAAAGAAAGATCACGATTTGCATATATTCATTGATCACAGAAAGAGGGAGAGTTATCAGTGTAGGCTAGTTGAGTAAAAGTAAAGTGTGACCTTATTTTTTATCAGCTGAGCTGTTTTCAAAACAAACATGGAAGCACCTGTGCTGTGTATGTACAGTACAAGTGAAAGGCATTTAGGATATTCTGTCTGAAAAACTGCATCACTCGGGACACACAGCATCCAAAAAGATAAATTCAGGAACAAGAATAGAAACAAGAAAGAAAGAAGGGCTACCCTTTTATGTTAATGGTAGCCCCCACAAAGGCTTATTAGCTTCCAAAAACAAAGGCTGAGTGAACACATGACTGGTCTGAGATAGAACAAGGAGTTAAAATGGGGAAAGAAAAGAACTATTTAAACTAAAGATCAACTTGACCTGAACAAATAATTAATCACAAATAGAAATATTTTTCAGTTATAAAACAAACCTTATGATAAAACATTGGATTAGAAATTTTGAAAATTCTGAAATTAAATTCTGCAGAAACCTCTCCCTGCTAAAATGAAATAGCTGTGTGAACTAGAGCTGTACAAATGAAGAAATACTTGGTTCTCTGCAATAGAAAGGACTTGGATTATCCAATGCTGCAATTGCCTCTGAAGATGATGACTTAATATACGTATTGTTCCTATTTATACCTTGAACTTTACCTGTGAATGTATTCATAATCACTGAGTAATTTTTCTTCCTACTCTTGTCACAGAAGGAAAGAAAACCAGATACTTTTTTTCTCTTGTACAGTTGCCGTTACCCCTCATGGCTATGCTTCCAGGTTTGAAATCAGCTTTGTCGACAAGTTTGATGTAGCCTTTGGGAGAGAAGGCGAAACAATGAGTCTGGGCTGCACAGTTGTCATCAATCCTGATATCAAGCGCTTCAAACCAGACATTGAGTGGTACAGAAATGGTGAGAATGTTTGACAAGAAGAGATAGAAACTTCTTTCATGTAAATCTTTACTTATTTCAGCTTGTGTCAGTGTTTTGATTTGGTCGTCCCTTTCTGAGGTTTTCCAATGATGATATTTTCTCTTTTTCAACTAGAATTGTTTCATAATTTAGCGTTTTGATGTGAAACCACAGAAAACTAACAAATCACTGTGAAAATGTCTTCTAGGGATATTTTTATTTCTTAAAGAAATCTAAATTGGAAGCATTTTTATCAGAGCCAGCATCTATGTGGCCCATTTTTAGAGCTCATATAGATTTTACTATTTATTTGTTTATACGCCAAGGTATTTTTTAAGTAGTTGCACAATGTTCTGTAAGAGCTGATAAAATATAAAAAACTATTGCTTCCTGAAGTAATGCTTTGAAATCAAAGACAAAGTTGTCATAAGGGCAGAATTAGATGTTATTTATGACTGTTTTCAAGGACAGAATATTGTGTAATAAGAGTGGTCTCCTTTGTATTTCCAATCTATCCCAATATATTCTCTGTATTCGGAATCTATTCCTCAGTAGATCCTGCTGGTGCTTATCATGAAGTTCTCTGATTCCTAGGTGTTCTTATTACACCATCCAAATGGGTCCAGATGCAGTGGAGTGGGGAGCGAGCTTCTCTGACACTGACTCATGCAAACAAGGAAGATGAGGGTCTTTACACGCTCCGAGTGACGATGGGAGAGTACTATGAAGAGTACAGTGGTTATGTCTTTGTTCGAGGTAGGACACTCTCTTGTGCACAAAACTCACTACACAGCTGAGGAAAATGTCTTGGCAAAATCACATATTTGAGGTGCTTCTCCCCCTGCCCCTTCTCATCTCCCATCACAAGAGAATAATTATTTTCTATTGATAGATTCTAGCAATGTACATTCCAGCTGTTATCTCTGGAAAAAAATCCACGCATGTGTCAGGCGTTGGTGTCATCTGCCTGAAGACTTCTAAACTCCATTGATGTTCTGAGGAGGAAATTTAGGGTGTTATGTTCAGAGTGCTGAGGAAAAACGCATATAAATGCATATTTGTAATAATTTACAAATTATTTTTTGTAACCATACCACTGCAAGCTAAACTGCACTATTTGTATCAAGATTTTCTGCCCAGTTGGAGGGGTTCTCTCTAGTGCATACTGCAGGAAAAAAATACAGTGGAATGGATGTGCAAAGATCTGCAGCTGGAGGAACATAATCTCATGCAGCAGAATAGGCTCGTGTCTGTCTGCAGAGGTGCTTTTCAGGAAGGATCCTGGTGGACCAAGGTGAACATGGGCCTTTGTCACAAAGAGAGTGGCATCCTGGGCTGCATTAGGAAAAGCATTGCCAGCAGGCTGAGGAGGGCATCCTTGCCATCTGCTCAGCCCTGGTGGGGCTCATCTAGAATGCTAGATCCAGTTCTGAGATTCCCCATACAAAAGAGACATGGGCTCACTGAAGTGAGGCCACTGAAGGGATGTGAAGGTGATTTACAGCTTGGAACATCTTTCATATGAGGAAAGGCTGAGAAAGCTGTGAATGTTCAGCCTGGAAAAGAGAGATCATGGGAGGAGTTCATCCATGTGTACCTCATGGAGGGGAGTATAGAAGACACTGGAACAGTTACCCAGACAGGCTGTGCAGTCCCAATCCTTGAAGACATCCAAAACCTGATTTGATATGGCCCTAGGCAACTCAGGGCCATGTCAAATCAGCCCTAGTCTGGCTGACTCTGCTTTGAGCCAGGGGCTCAACTAGACTGTACCTGGACCAGTCTGCCAATCTCAACCACTGTGTGATTCTCTGAAGTAATGCAGTGAAGAGTAGAATTAAAATGTAATTTTTGTGAATGTTTTTTGCTTGTATCATCAAAAACTTAATTGAATATCCATTGAAAATTATTTCTTTAAAAGGAGCCATGTCTATCACGTTGTGGTGCTGATTCTATATCTGTCCCAGCTGCTAAAAGCAGCTGAAGTGTGCAATGCTAATTCAAAAGGCTCTGGAAATTCTTGGCTCTGAGACCATGCCCAGAATGGCTCCTTGTTGCCAAGTCCAGTAGAACTGTGTGAGATGACAACCTGCCCAGAAAATACAACTGAAGCAGACATTTTCATTGCCTGAAGGAAGAGCATATTGAAATGAGCTTCTGCGACAAGAAGTAGGGCTTGTCCTTCTTTATTTGTTTTACATTGTACTGCCATATAAATAAATGATCACCCTCAATCCTCCTACATTTTCTGGCAACACAGGTGTGACCTGACTGAGCCCACCACCCCCTTCAGTAGAGTATCTTCCTAGCCAATGTGTGTATTTACCAAATTCTACCTACATTAACTATATTCTGCATTCCTGTTTAGATGGTCCCCACAATCTTGGTTGGCTACTGTATTCCTCATTGCCAACTTTTATTTAAATGGCAGCTCTGATATTTAAGCTGGGGCAGTTGTTGTTTTGTGTCACACACAGAAATCAGTGTATCAATGGAAGGGAGGCACATAATGTCACACGTTCAGATGGGCTTCCAGAGCATGTGTGACTCCTCTGCCATGGCTACAAGTCATCATTTGTCAGCAAGCCATCAGGGATGAAATCCTAGCCTCCTAGAGGCTGATCAGCAATGCTGGTTCTCCCAGCTGTTTCCCAGTCTGTCTTGGAAAGAAACTGCTGTCTCAAGTTCTGTCCAGTGGTAAATACAGGCAATTAAAACCCATCATAAAGAAGTCACTAAAGACATTTTGTTATTACTATTAATGTTCTCAGTGTTCTGTGATGTTAACTGGATGGTTTACTCTGTATGTTGCCATTTTAAAAAATGCATCAAGTTATCTGTAATTGGAACCTGGAGTCAGTAACTTTGGCACAGCTTCAAGAGCTCCATGTGATGTTACTCTGCCTATAAGAGAAGACTCTGCAAAGCGTTGCTGGGATTTTCCTTTTTTTTAAGGAACACTACTGTTTTACTTAGTGAAGCATATTAAATTCTCTAATAAGAGAATTTGACTTTTTCATGAAAGTCAAAATCATGAAAAATCTGGATTACTGTATACTGTAAACCAAAAATCTGTAATGTCTTGAAACATTAAACCTTTTTGAGAACTCAGATTTATATGGAATGTATGAATAGTATTTATTAGCAAAATTTTTTTATTCAGGTATATAACTCTTAGGTCTTCTTTTGAAGAAGCTTTCAATTGTACAAATTGATTTTATTCTGCAGAGAAACAACATCTCTTATTTGAAAGTCTTTCACAGAAGCTTGCTGCAAAGGTTATTTTTCTCTACATGAAGATTGCACCATCTCACAAATCAGACTCTTTGTAAACAGCAAAAATTCCTCAGTGCCCAACATTATGCTCTATTTTTCAAAGCTTTAGATAAGACATGTCTGGAAGCTGATGCAGGAGTCAAGGCCCTTTGACACCAGCAGTCCCAGATTTGTGGTAAACACTTGAAAGGAACAATACACTTATCCTTATGAAGGTTCTATTCCACAGTGATAATGTATGTGCAATATAATTAACCTTCAAAAGGTTTTGGTACCTTTGCTGTTCACAGCCAACCAAAATCAAACAATGAAGGACTATTAGTGGAGATATTTAGTTCAGTATTGTTATATCCAGTGTGTGAATACTTTTAATTCATCTGTTGCCTGGCTGCCAAGTTTTTAGTTCAACAGTGTCTCTTGCAGCTCCCTAACCAGAATGCATGGTACTAATTTGATTTAAAATGTCTAGGTGAATTACATTTGCAGTATGCTGTAACATTTGTAAATGTTACAAAGGAAAGCCAAAACCTAGAAAAACACTTGCAATATAAAAGAAAATACTTTTTTGAAGTCACTAGGGACACAATTTAATCCTTAAAGATTAATAATTGTGAAAGAACAGTGGTTCACATTTGCAAACATATTTCTCCATCCTCATAGATGCTGATGCTGAAATCCCCGGTGCCCCTGGTGCACCACTAGATGTGCAGTGCTTAGATGCCAACAAAGATTATGTCATTGTCTCCTGGAAGCAACCTGCTGTCGATGGAGGAAACCCCATCCTTGGATATTTCATTGACAGGTCAGTGACTGTGCTGGACTGTAGAATTCATATTGCTGCTCATTCCAACTCAAAAAATTAAAGGCACATTGAAAAACAAGAGATAAAACAAGTTTGTTATTTTCATTCTTGTTGCTGGCCAGAAGAAAACTGATTTTTTTTGGTTTTGTTTGTTTGTTTGTTTGGTTTGGTTTGTTTTTGATTGGCTGGCCCTGATCTAACTTTCATGGAAAGAATCACATCTTGCTTCATTTAATTGCATAGAAAGGATTCTGCCTGATCTGCAAGGCTCAGCCCTCACTGCTTCCTCTGAGGCATGAGAGCCTTCAGGATTTTGTAGTGTTGGGTAGTTCTTCTGCATCAGGCAGCTGTGGCTGATGCAGTATGAAGGCTCTCTTGCCTTTCTCCTTATAGTTACTATGCACCAGAAAGCAAAACAATATCTCAAAGAGACTAGGATTTCTTTCCCAAATGCTGTTGTTATTCCAGCCCTTAGATTCACAAGCTTCATGGAAATGATCTTTAAAAAATATGAAACCCCCATGTGTTACACATGGAGGTGGCAGGATCCTAGAAGCCTGTGATTTTAGAAATTAGGTCAGTATTTTGAGACTTGCAGTGATTTTCAGTGGTGGTGATATTTGTTTGAATTTCAGTAATAGAGTCCCTCATTTGAGGTTCCTCTGCTTATTCAAATGCATGTAAAAAACACTCAAATAGTTATATGTATGTGTGTGTGTGTGTGTGTGTGTGTGTGTGTGTGTGTGTATGCCATTATGCCTTTGAATATGCTTGAAGAATATCTCTGTAAAAAGAGGGTATTGCTTTGTGAAATAAATGTAACACTCAAATACAACTTTACTATTTTGATAACTTTTCAGTGCCAGTCACTGCTGTAATGATGCTCTGCTAGATCTAAGCTATGGCTCTTTTACATTCATTGAGAAATCCTAAACAAAAGCCAGGACTAGACTCTGAACAAGGATATCTAATTTTAAAACTAGGATATTGAGGGATGTTAACACTGAGGTAACTGCAAGAGAAATAGCATTTTGCTTTTTCTGTTGTGCTCACCTTGTTTATTCTGCATTTGCTCCCAAATTCAAAGCTGTGTTACTGCTCTCCAGTGTTGGATCCAACTAAAGGTATTTAAGGACCCAAATATTCAGCCAGGGTAGCTCCTAACTGCCTTGTGGATGAGCCAGTAGGACTGGTCTGTAGGATGGTAGAAGCTAATGGTCTGCTAATGGTAGAAGCAAAGCTTGGGCATCCCTGACCCCAAACATACATTAAAACCACAAAACCACCCTGAGTGGAATGGTAACAATTCTTGGGAGAAATTCTTGCATATACCAAGAAATCTGGGTAGGAGCTGTACCCTTCTCTTTGGCAGATATCTCACCAGATAGTCTCTTCCAAGCCGAAAGGTCACGTTTCTGTTGCTGGACACAGGGAAGCCATCACCACAGGCTCCTTCTGCCTCCCTCAGTGAAGTGGCTACTCTCATATCTTCCTTCTGCCATAAACCAGCCTCCTGCTATGTCTGAGGCTTCACAGGTGTGGGACCAGCAGCACCACACTGGGTCCTGTCACTGTAGGGACTGCAGCCAGCACACCACAGGCTCCCTTGGTAGCCCCAGTGGTCTGGTCTCTTAAGCAGGGCCTGACTGAGTGCCCCACTTTAACCTCATTCACAGCTATCTCTGTGCTGGGCTGGTCCCAGAACTCACAGTGGGGGTCTCTGCACCCCATGAAGCCCAGCATCTTGCAGGATGTACAGTGCAGCACTGTGCAGGAAGGATGAAGCAGTGTCCTTCTGGCAGCTGCAAGGGATGCATATTTCCTGTCCCTGCAAGTGAGCCAAAGCAGACACTCCCTAAGCATACTTTGGAGGGTTTAAGCAGTGAAGTGAGTCTGCTCTTATCCCTTTTTCAGTTCAGGAAAGAAAGGGTGCAGCTGTGAGGGATTTAGTGCATGCCCAGCTGGTGCTTCAGCCTGATACCCTGGTGCAGCTGCTTTGATGTCACCAGTATATAATTCTGCTGAGGAACTGGTACGGACCAGGCAATGAGCACGAACAGATGGTGAAGCTGCAAAGGCATGGGGGTATCCTGAGTTCATGTTTTTCCCTTCCCAGCACTGCTCTCGCTGTTTGTGTTTTCCAGGTGTGAGGTTGGCACCTCCCACTGGACCCAGTGCAATGAGAATCCCGTGAAGTTTGCTCGTTTTCCTGTCACTGGTCTGATCGAAGGCCGTTCCTATATTTTCCGAGTCCGAGCTGTGAACAAGGCTGGTGTCAGCCTGCCATCCCGGGTGTCAGAGCCTGTGGCTGCTCTGGATCCTGCAGACAGAGCCAGGCTTAGAAGTAAGATGTGCTTTTTACAGGTTGCATGAGAGGTTTGAGAAGTCTCAACTCATCAAAAAAAAATAAATTAAGACTATCAACTCATAAGCCTTCAAAGTCCCACCAGAGGGAGCAATGCAAAGCCAAAATATCCATTGGAGACAGCTTCGCCAAGAAGAAATCATCTCAGTGCTTTTTGCACTGTGTTCTATCTGCTGAAATTACTTTGGCTGACTGCAGTGCTATGCTCCAAACTTGCAGGAAGGGGGGGGGGAAGGCACAGGAGAGTTTAATTGCCTAGAGAGACTTGCTTTTGTTCAGCCCGCAAAACAGCTGAACAGATCCTGTGAATAGTCTCTCTCTGAGCCACAGACAAGGGTGGCCAATGCTGTTCCTGTGTGACAATCCAGGTCTTGCAATAACAACAGAATGACACCAGGACAGCCCAACAGATCCCAGTCTCTCTGCTTCAAGGTTAGCATTTACAAGTCAAGGATATTTCTCCTGTGGCCTCACAATGTCTCAGACATTTTGCTTCCAAACCCACCTCTCTACGCATATGGCACAATCAGATGCTTAAAATAAATTTCAACTTCTATTCAAAATCTATTTCTACATGTTTCTGAAGTTTTACAATTTAAAATGGTCCAATGTGAAGGGGCATTGTACACAAAGCTACGGTGCTCCCATAGCTTGTATGAGCTACTGTGTGTAGTGCTGCAGCCAGATGATCTAAGTTTCCATTCAAGATAAAATGAAAGGCCAGAGGAAAGAGACTTGGCATTGCCAAGAAACATTGCACTCAGGCAGGCATGTGAAACCCTGCCTGGGGAGGGCAGAGGGCTCTTCTGCTATATCTCCTCCTCTCATCCCTCATAATTTTTCTCCCCACCTGCTTCCCCTCTTCTTTCATCTCCAAATCAGATCAGCCAATGGAAGGTGAACGATGTGAAGGTGGAGAACAGCGTTTGCAAATATTATCTTGGAAAGTGCGCTGACCGGGTTGAAAGCTGCATAACTGCAATAGTGTGATAACGTATTGGTTGCTCAGAGAGACACCCAAGTTTATCAAGTGGACATGCTGAGTCAGGCTGAGCTGTAACTGTTTGTAACTGTGACCCATGATTTACAAGCTGGTAATATGAGAGAAAGTGGTTAAAAAATAGACAAGATGCAGCCTGCAGGAATTTGGTTGTTCCTTTAATAAATGAATTGTTAAACCAAAGGAATAGAGAATGGAAAATAAAGCTGAAAATAATTCTCTGAAAAATATGAGCTGAGTGAACCAAATACCTCTGCTTGTCACCTAGGAGACTTCAGTGACATTTCAGGAAGGAATAGATGTTTCAGTGGATTTTCTAGACAGCTAGCTTGGGTAATTAGCTTGGTACATGAGCAACAGCCACAGCATTAACCAAAAATGGAGCTCATGGGGATCTTGCAATTGTTAGTTTTGAACCAAGAAAGAATCAGTTTTCTCATTTTTCTCATTGTGTTATCTCTGACATTTGTTTTAGGTCACCCTTCTGCTCCTTGGACGGGACAGATTATTGTGACTGAGGAAGAACCTGCAGGTAAACACAGCCCTTTTGCCTACAAATGTCTAATGTGAAGCTGGTTCAGTAATTAGGAAAGCTCTGAGTGAGTTCAGTGGACTTTGGCACACACCCAAAGTTTGTTGTTCTGAGAGTCACTTGACCTTGAATAACTCAACAACTTTGTTTTTGAGGTGGAGTTTCATTCTTCAGGACCTAACAAAATCATGCCTAGAATTAAAAGAAGGAAATTTAAACCCAATATTTAAAAGACTTTTAACTTTACATTAAAAAAAAAAAAAAGATTAAGTGCTGAGGTATATTGATAGTCCTATTTTTAATTATGATGCTAATTCTGAGACAAAACCAGAAGAGCTAAATCCAAGTTTCCTTTCCTATTCTTCCCTGTCCTTCAGAGGGTGTTGTTCCTGGTCCCCCCACAGACCTCCAAGTTATTGAGGCCACCAAGAACTATGTTGTGCTTAGCTGGAAACCTCCTGGACAGCGAGGCCATGAGGGTATCATGTACTTTGTGGAAAAGGTAAAATTGGGCAAAATCAGGATCATGCTGTGGCAATAGATAACATTTGTTTTGTCATCTCTTCTGGACCTTTGGTTAACTCTCATTTCTGAGATTTGCAAATTAGGACAAGGATAGGAAGTTCATCAAGATAACTGTCAACTGTAGACTAAGATAGACTAGGAAAAAAAGAAAGATGGGAAATAAGAAAGTAGATTAAGAATGTGTCACACCCAGTAATATTCTTCTTGAATTGTGTCATTGACCTACCTGGAGTAGAGAGAATAAAACTCCTTCTATGATGTGAAAGCACAGAGCAAATTCACATGCTTTTTATATATATGTGTGTGTATATGTATATATATATATATGTAAAAATGCATGTTTATTTTAAGTATCTCATAAATATATATTATAGACATACATGATATTAAATATATAATATCACATATGTAGTGATATATATAAAATTTGTATAAATTAAGCTTGTCTGGCAGGACAGATTGTTAACATTTTGGATGGAAGCATTTTGCAGGAGTTTCTTGTCATCAGCACTTTCTATTCCAGCTGCCTTTTCATGTTTATCCTCTGCATTAGCTTTACATTTGCTCCACCAACTCAACAAAGATCACAAAATTTCCGTTCTGGTCTACTTGAACAGAATCAGTTTTAATATCAGTTTTAATTTTTAATTAATTTTTCAGAATCAGTTTTAATTTCACCTGCTTTCCTGAGGTGTTTTTGCATGGCTGCTAGCCTAGAAAATTCTTCACACCATCACCCTTCCTTCTAGCATCTCACTTTTTTATCAATGTTTTTTCCTATCAGCCTAGAGGTGTCATCAAGGGAGACATAAATATCTTCCCATTATGTGTTTTCTATCCCTCATACAAAATCTGGTCTAAATAAACGAGTTTCACTTAGCAACAGTCATAGAGAGGGTGAATATATGAATTTTGAGTTTCCATATAAGAAAGCTTTTTAATAATCTATTGCATGCTGAGTACTCAACACTAATGTCACGTAGTCAGATGAGAATTTGAATCCCTCTGAAACCAGAACCATTTACTTGAAATTATATTTCATGTAAATCAAAGCAAAAAATTAATCACTAATATTAGTGGTATAAGTGATCATGGTATGTAGAATTTCTAGCCACGGAAGTAAAAACAATTCACAAATTAATTGCAAATGTTTTTTTTTCTGGAAAATGAGGATCAAATAATTATTTATTCTGAAAGCCACCCCAAAAACACCAAGAGTGCCACCAGGGCATCTAGAAGCAAAGTGGTGTAATGTTAGGGTTTTGCTCTTAGCATAATGCTGAATATCTGCAGAACTCATTTTGAAAGTGGTCCAGACTGGGTGCAGTTAATATCATCACTTCCTTGCAGTGGAGAGGGTTTGGCTCTGGTATATTAAAACCAGTAAACTTTTATGTATGTTTTCTGGAGAAAGTGAACATCTGGCAGAGTAATAAGCTTTGAAATATGCTCATTCTGTGGAAAGCCCCAAAGAAGGGATGTGTCTCCCTGTTCTCCACAGCAGACATGAATTTGGTGATCCAGGGAAAAAGCCTGGTTGTGTGAGATGCTCAGCCTTCAGACGCTTCTGTTCTAAACGTGGTTTCTGGGTTTGAATGCAGTGTGTTGCTGGCACAGAGGACTGGCAAAGGGTGAACACTGAGATCCCTGTGAAGTCCCCTCGCTTTGCAGTTTTTGATTTGTCTGAAGGCAAATCCTACTGCTTCCGAGTTCGCTGCTGCAATTCAGCTGGGATTGGTGAACCCTCAGAAGCAACTGAAGCCACTGTAGTGGATGACAAACTCGGTAAGCTGTGGTTGAGTGTATTAAATTACCTCCATGGTAACTTTCCAGTTTGTGATGTAATTGTTTTGTCTGCAGGCAGGTAGCTGCCCAATTCAAGTGTATGAAAAGCAGTCAGTGATTTATTCCCTTTAGCTAAAATAATTTTTGTTTGGGTTGTTCAACCTTTAATGTAGTCAAATGACAGATGCAAAGCAAGGAAATTAAGCTGCAAATAATGATGCCAAGAACTGCAAAGACTGCAAATAGCAAAAGAAAATGAAAACTCAAGGAAGTACAAAAATGTTTTGTTTTACTTAGAGTCTTTTTTGAAAATAAGCCCAGACATCAGCAGAGTATAACCTTCCTTGTTTGCCAAATTAAACAAAAGTGAAAAATTTAATACTTACATTGAAAGCAGAGACTATTTTCACTGGAAGAGAAGCCAAGATGTTCAATACAGAAAGTCATCAGTAGCTACACTTACATCACCAATTTGTTTCCAAACAGCAATGCAGATTTCAGTCCAGTTCCCAAATAATCTCTGTTCACTTCATATTGACTTCTTAGAGCATTTGGATGCCCATGGAATACATTTTTTAAGGAGAGCAAGACATTTCTTCTTAAAAGACACTGTAGATACCCTTTGCTACTTACCAGGAGCCTTGGTTTCTGGCTAATCCTGTGGGCTGCACAAGACCTTCAATGTGCACCTAGCACATTTTCTCTTTTAGAAAGCTCCAAATCACATCTATTGTGCAAATATTTATCACAAGGGGATAAGCTAAACATGATTTTAAGAAAATACACTGAATCCTAGGCAATACAGAAGTGAGGAACCCCACCACCAAAGGCTTGAGCCTACTGATCCTGTCTTGTCCTGTCCTCACAGATTACTGAATTAAAATTAGAGCAGTTTTTTTAAGATTAAATCTGTACTAGTCATGCTAGTATAATCAAGAATAGAATTTCATGGTAGTTTTATTTGTAAGTTTTAACTGGCAGACCACTAATTTATTTCTGCTTCTCTCCCACAGATATTCCCAAAGCTCCCGGCCGAATTATGCCAACTAGGAATACAGATACTTCAGTTGTTGTCACTTGGACAGAGCCCCCAGATGCCAAGGAGCTGGTTGGGTACTACATTGAGTCAAGTGTGGAAGGATCTGGTCGTTGGGAACCATGTAACAACAATCCAGTGAAAGGCACAAGGTAATTAACCTTAAACCATGGAAATTATGGTCACCAATGTCTGATTTACTGGTTATATGTGCTTTCCAGGCATTAGTAGTAGTAGAGCTAATCTCTCTGTGGTAGGCAGCAGGCTGGAATCTCTCTTGCAAGTGAAGCTCCTAAGAAGTTGTAAAAATGTATTTCAAACAGTGTGTTTTGTCCAAAGAGAAATTATAATCAACATTATATTAGAAACAGTTAGTCAAGAGGGAAGAAATATGAACATTGCTAATGAAGAAAAGAGAAGCAGCTTACTACTTCTAGCTATAGTACAACCTAGCTGCTTGATGAAAAGCAGGACATTGAGGAATGACTGTAGTTACAAATGTGGAGAACTAAGCTGCATAATGTTTGGAAGCAAAGTGCTTTGTTTTGGAAGACTGCTCTAAACATTTCTGGGCTGTGTATCTGGACTGTCAGAAAGACATGTGGACTATATCCCACTAAAAATATTACTTTCTGACTGCTCTTTTACTTGTAATTATCAAGACATTAATTAACACTCTTAAATATTGGGTACAAACCCACATTTCTTACCGATATGAAGCTTGGTCTCCAGTCAGAAAAAATAATAAAGCTTAAAACTTCCTGAGTTGAGTTGGTTCCTGAGATAAATGATATTTGGTTTTGTTTGAATAAGTATGTAATCTTCAGAGTCTGAAACAGTAAATGCAGAACTTTTTCCTCAAGGGGATTGATGCCAATACAGAAGCAGTCCCTGCTTGTTATGACTGATTCTGCTTATTTGTACTTGCTATCAGTAACAACACTTATTACAATAAGTAAAACTCAGCTAAATACTTCTGGACCAGCTTTGCTGTTTAGAAGAGCATTGTAAATGCTTAGTATATCAGAAGTAGCTAAAACCTCACTTGGCTGAACACAGACACAACAATGACCTTTATATTCTTTAGTGCATTTATATTGTATTTATATTTATGTGTGCCATTATTACATCCTTTCATATTTATTTCTATGAGTTATATCACAGTTATATTGAAAGTGGGTGAAGTTTCATGCTCTCTGCTTCTTTTAAAGTATATGTGACCTTTCACCACTGTAGAAATAAAAATATTGTTCTGAGTTACTATATACTGCCATACAAGTACACTGCATAGGTTTCTATCACTGCATTTTTAATCAGTGTGATATAATATATGATACAGGCACAGGCTGTCTGTTAACTCTTGGTTTTTCTGGTTAGGTCAATCTTAAAGCATTCTCTGTAGTTCATAGCCTGCCTTATGCAGTATATTTTGATCTTTTGAAATTCTGCACACATCCTGGTGAAAGCAAATGATTTGGAAAAGTCTGATAGAATGGGTAGGGAAAATTCCACTTTGAAAATTTTGATTCAGGTTTTTTTTTTCTTACTCCAAAGTAAAACTTTGATTTTGTTTTCCACATTGTAGTTGCTTCATATGCCATTGCATGAGATCAGCATTGGTAGTGCAATTATTACTACACTATAAAGTAGAACAAAATCAAAGTAACATGGAATAAAATACACTTAAAATACCTGTGAAAAATAAATGGGGTTTAAAACAAAAAAATTAAATTTTTATACCACAATTTATTCCTACATAAATGATTCCTGTTTTCAGAAATTTTGTGTTTTCAGGGTGGATGACAGAGAAAATGTATGAGGGGTTTTTTTAATGTGACAATTAGATCATCAAATAAACATCTTCAAATAAAAGAATTTTTCTGCCTTGGATTATTGTCATGTACTGAAGCAAGAAAGTGAAGCACAAAAATAATTTATCTCCTATACAATGCCCTGTAATTTTTTTGAACTCTGCAATTTTTCATTTATGATTGGAAGGGATTTATGGGTACCTGTGTTACATGTGGTTTTTAATTGTGTCATGAAACTATCCCGCAAGAAGCAAATATAGACCTTACCTGTGCAGATTTTCACATTTTTCTACTAGGAAGTATGGATTTTATACACAGGTAGAAGTAAGATAGACCCTCTGGTAACACAGAAACTTGTGTAGTCTCAAGAAGGAAAGAGTGTTGAAACAGTGTGTCTTAAAAGTGATGAGTTTGGACTTCGTTGTGTGAATGAGGTGACCAGATTCTGCATTTTCTGACCTTCATATTAGTGACTGGGGTCATGGTTTGTCCTTGGTTTTTAGAAACCAGAATAAATATCATGGAAGAAATGCTTTCTTTTCCCCCTTAAAATTTTTCTCTATAACACTTCCTAAGTATTCCTTGACTGGCTTGTTTCAGATTTGTTTGCCACGGGCTCAGCACTGGTGAGAAGTACATTTTCAGAGTCAGAGCTGTTAATGCAGCAGGACTCAGTGAATTTTCACAGGAATCAGAGCCTATAGAGGTGAAAGCAGCCATTGGTAAGCTATTTTCCATTGCCCCTTTCAATAGTAATTAATTAAGTAAATATGTTCTCAGCAATTATTAGTGCATAATTAATTGCTTTGATTCACAATGTTGTTCACAAATAATAATTTATCCATAGATCCTATAGTCTCACAGACATAGTTTCACACTCACTGCCCTCTTTAGACTGTTCACCTTCACCATCCAGTTTTCTTCGGGTGTTTCTTTTGAACCACTGTATGAGAGCACTGCCAAGTTCACTTAATAGGTATCCTGGAAAATGGGAATGTCATTCTGATTCTGTAATGTGGTATATCACCTCTAATCCACACCATCCTATATACAGTCAGTTCCTAAGAAATTTGTTTCCATGACTAAACCTAAAGTGCAATGTGTTTTCTGTAAACCTTCTATAACCCTGTGTGTTCTTCCTTTGCTGATGGATTGTTTCTGTTTGCCACTGCCTGAACTAATCCATAAAGATTAATGAGATCACTGGATTAGAATGAATTGATGTCTGCAGCACCCTCACTCTCATTTGTATTGAAGCTGCATACCTCTCAACCTTGGAGCAGAGACATGTGGCCTAGGGCAATTTTGTGAGATCATCTTCATAGGAACAGAAACGTGACCTGGAAGACCTAAGACTAAAATAACTGAAGCAAAGTAATACTATTAAATTTACAAATTTTTTTTCTGCTCTGAATACTAGACATTATTTAAAAACACATTATTTGTGAACAGGCTGAGAGGTATTCTATGCATTTTAAATTTTCTCGAATTCAAGCCTAACATTTTGTGCATAAACACAATGACTTGTCATACTTCAGCTGTATTGTTCATTGCATGCATTTCTTAACTCTGTTGCCTAAATGAAGAAAAAGGAATGTGTTCTAAATCCAAATGTCTCTGCTGTTTTCTGGCAATTATAGGGGGAGGATTGCTTCATGGTGTGTGTCCTGAACTGAGTGGTAAAGCTGCTGGACTAACAGACCACACTACCAGCTGGGAAGGCATGCATGAGGCCTCCCAGCCTATCTTTGACACAGATGCTTTGCTAAAATGCAATGCTAAATTTAATAGAGAGACACTGCCCAGTAGCTGTGGCAAACTGGGGAGTACAGGAGACAGTAACACGAGAGGAGTGGTTAAGGACGCTGTCACATCTGCACCACAAAAAGTTGCTGCTAAGCAGGCAAGTAAGTCTCGACCCGGGGATCTTTTGACAGTGGAAAAAGTTACAAAGAAGAAAGATACAGGTGAGAAATAAATGAAATAAATAGATTTTGCTGCTTTGGTAGGTCCACTTCAGACTGATGTAACTTCTGTTCAACTGTGCCACAAGTGGATGTGCTCTTCTATCAAACCTATTAGTTATGTCCTCAACTCTCCATTAAGATCATTATGCATGTACTGGTATTGGAGATCACTTTACAAACTTAGTGGTTAATGAAAGTGAAACAAATCAATATGGTTGATAATTTAATGGCTTGTTTGACTGCATATTAATGTATCCAAGGTGATATATCATTTGTAAATCACATCAGTAATTTGTTAGGAATCTGGTTACCTGGTTCTCTGGGTTACGTATGTGGGCAGGAAGCAAAATCTGTTTATGATGGTAAGCATGAAAATCTGTGTTCTGTTAGGAAATATGAAGATCCTTTGTGGATTTTAGCCTAAGCTACATCTTACCTGCTGACACACTGTGCTAATGAGTGTTGTGTTGTGTCCCTGACTAATAGTGATTTGTAAGGAGGAAAACCAATCAAGTTATAGACACATGCACAAAATCATGTTTTAAATTTCAGTGCCTAAACACCCATTTTGCCCAAGATATGTGGGGCCTGAATATCATTTGTGTCCTGATACCTGGCTAGGGAACAAAATTCCTGCCTAGGCCTCTGAAGTGAGACACCTGTGCCTAACTGACACCAATGCAAAACATTACACACAAAAGGAAACATATATTATGTGGGATTTCCATCCAAAGTATGACTCAGGGGCACAAGTAAGGCTTTTCACTGGTACACTACATATTGGATGTGGGCAAGCATTTTCCTACTAGATACAGAAGAAATATAAGAAAGTGCTTTGGAATGAACTGAATTATTTCTGTATTGTTAAAAACAAAATCTAAGAAGGAGGATTATGCCACATATTTTTTAACGTAAGTTCCAGTAACAGACATGTTCCATTTCTGGTCATACTGCAGTGCCTATGATCACTCTGCCTTCCATTAAGGTAAGATCACAGGATGGGTGCAATGATAAAATTTGCACAGTATATAAATTTAAAAGAAAAAGAGAAACAGATAAAGGCAATTCTTGAGAGGAAAGAATGTGAAACTATTTTTTTTAAAGGAAACTACAATGAATATTGTGTTGTGAAAAGGGGTTTGCTTTCTGCAAAAGAAAACAAATCATTGCATCTCCAATTTTTTTGCTTTTCCTGCAATGCTAGTTTTAGTTCTCATTTTTCACAGAGTAAAGTGAGTCCTGCTCACTTGCATCAGAGCTGCAATTGCAACACATTCTTTTGCTATGTATTAGCGTGCTTTTCAAAAACAGGGGATCCTGAAAACTAATTCCTATGCAGTTTGGACTTTGCATTTGGTTTGTGGAAGCTTTCATCCTGCATTTCTTATTCCAGCTCCAGAAACTTCCCTTGAGCACATAAATATTGTCCTAATTAGGAAACGCAGGGTAGGAGCCGCCTGAACACGGTAAGTGACAGCAAGCCTGAGATTCTGCCTCCTACTCACGTGTTATTGACACCAAAACAGCTGCTCCATCCCCACCTTACGACATCGTGGTGCTCGAGAGTGTTCGTGACTCGATGGTGCTGGGATGGAAACAACCCGAAGCCATTGGTGGAACTGAAATCACCGGCTACTACGTGAACTATAGGGAAGTGGTTAATGGAGTTCCTGGGAAATGGAAGGAGGCCAACATTAAGGCTGTTACTGAGAGGGCATACAGGGTAAGAGGTTAACTCCAGTTGTTGCTGGGGGAGCAGGCAGTGTTTTCAAATCAAATCTCAAAGATGGGTTGGGATGAATTATGATTCAGTGGACAGATAACTGTTCAGAGGGTTTAAATTCCATTATGCTAAATTTATTTAGCCCTATTAAACTTCTCTACAAAATTGTTTGTACACTTATTTGTTAGTCTGGAACCATTTGTCATCTGTAAATTCACTGAAATAGTCTGATATTTTGTAAGTAGGCCCTCACAATAAATGGAATTCCTACTGGTTTGGTGGACATATCCCAGTGCTTGCTAGCGCTAAAACCAGCTCTGTGCCAGCTGGTTTTTGTGATCAATTCTTGACCCAAATTAGAGACAACCTAATTGAGCTGCTTTAGAAATGAAAGGCAATGCCAGGACTGAGTTTCACCCCACTGTGAGGCCAACTCTTGCCTTAAGTGAACTTGCTCCATACCACGAGACAGACTAAGATGATTGTTGAACAATACCTTGTTTCCTCCCTGCCTGCCAAAGTGTCTATCAATAGGAAAATGGGGTTGCAATTTGAGTATGCTAAGATCACTCATGTGCTCCACCACTGATGAGAGGAAAAGCCAAGATAATTATCATGTTAAGATGTCAATAATGCTTCCATCTTCAGGCACACTTCAAAGCATGCTCATGTTTTCAACAATTATTATTGCGACTTTCTTTTGAAGTCCTAATCCAAAGTTAATAAGTACCATCTTATTGATCCTGCAGATCGAAAACCTGAAGGAAAACATGGTGTACCAGTTCCAGGTGGCTGCTGCTAACCTGGCAGGGGTTGGGGCACCCTCCAAACCCAGCAAGTCCTTCAAGTGTGAAGAGTGGACCATTGCTGTGCCTGGTAGGATCCCGAGTGGGACACAGCCCAGGGGTGCTCTGGGACTGATTATCTGATGCAGGCATTTTGCAGGGGAGTCAGTGGGACGCTGAAATTCATGGCTAGGCTTGAATCGTCAGCAGTTTTATTTCATACCATTACAGTGATAATCCCTATTTAATTAGTAGCATTTTACAAGCAGCTTCTTTAGGTTTCTTTATCTTTCCTTCTTTGTTCCTCTACTGTGTCTGGCACTTTGCTTTCTAGTTTAGGTTCTAGACATAAATACCTGTCTAAGGTATAAGGCAGAGAAGAATGGGGCCTTGTAACCCTTGTCTAAATGTAAATCACTACAAGGCCAGACCCCTGACCTTTTAGCATTCATTGAAATTAATGAAAACAACCTCTGCTGACTTTAGTGGACTTCAGACCAGTCCTTGAAGTAGCACATTAGCTTAATAATTAACTTATTTCCCAGAGTTTGGGGATTATTTGTCCATTTTGTAAGCTCATGAATACTCAATCAAGATACCAATCTCAACCAATTAGATTGTGTTTTGGGTTAGTCTTTTTAATTGGCATGGGCTGTATTTTGTACATTGTGTCTAGGTATGATACAGAGGAGTTAAATGTTATATAAGTTCTGTGTACTGTTCTGGGTTCTGTCTGGTTTTGGTTCTGGAATCTTATGCACTGATCCCTTTGGGATTTATTTTGACACCACAACCCCAACTTTTACATTTCAGGGCCTCCCCATGATGTCAAATGCACAGAAGTTAGGAAAGACTCTCTGGTTTTACTGTGGAAGGAACCAGTTTATTCTGGTCGTACTCCCGTAGTTGGTTATTATGTTGATATGAAGGAAACTGAAGCAAAGGAGGAACACTGGAGAAGTGTCAATGAGAAGCCCCTTCAAAAGAAGTACTTGAAGGTAAATTGCTGAAGATTCAAATACTGGCAAAGCAGCATAACCTTAGGGAAGTCAGTTTTGACTGCATCATCCTGCGCTGATCATGGCTCCACTTAAAGGAATACTCAGTAGGACATATGATACATAATTTTGTGGAATGACTTTGAAATAAGTGATCAGCAGTATCACAGTTCTAGAGATAAGTCTGAAGTAGGTTTGCTATTTTTATACTTTTCAGAATATTTGAAAGACAAGTAATTTTAAAGTGTGATCCTTTCATATATGTTTTACAGGAGTATCCCCAGGTGATATAATTTCAGTGCAATTCTTCAAGGCACTGCAATTAAATCTGTATTATTAAATTCCTTCTTGTTTCTAAATAGGTGTGGCTGGCACTTATTACCCTGATAATTTAATTTTTCAAAGCCAGCATTTATGTGCAGTAAAAGACTATGATGTTTCAGAGGTCAATGTACATGAGTTAAAAACATTGTGTTCCAAAACCAGTCCTCCTTTTGCTAAGAAATCAATGACAGCAATGACACTGCCTGAACATTAACTATGCACACAAGGCAGAAGCAAGTCACACAGATTAGTCATTTCACTCTGGAACTGAATATAAAAAAAAGGAAAACTGGAAAAGAAACAAAACAAGAAAGGAAATAGAATTGTCAAATACCCAGACTGATCTTAATAAGTGTGAAATTGAAATCAGTGTTTTGCAACACACCACTATATATATTTTGTTCCTCCAGATTGGTGGCCTGACACAAGGTGTGAGCTACGTGTTTCGTGTGCGGGCAACAAACCAGGCTGGCGTTGGGAAGCCATCAGATGTCACAGATGCTGTCATAGCAGAAACACGACCAGGTTTGTTAGAAAGACTTCCTCTTTGTAATCATATTTACACAGGTTCCTGTTTGTGCAATGTGTTATGTAGGCTACATGCCAAGAATCTGATCCTTCTCAGGTCAAGCTTTTTTATGAAGTAAGATATGAGTTGAGGGCCATATCTTGAGTTCGTTGTCTGGTCTGTTTTAAGGTCAGAACAGATTTTCTTATCGTAACTACAAGTTCAGGAATATAAAGATGCAGTAAAGTTGTAAGATTTGCATGTCTCTACAGGTAGGTGCATAAGTAGAGGACCAAGTAAGATCAGCTCAACAAAACAATATTACAGATGTAAATTTTGCCTTTCCTGTATTAAATCAGTTTTTTATGCTTCATCAATCCCCTTTTCTTATGTAATGTGGAAAGGATAAAAGAAAACACATTTTTTCTCTTGGTCTTTAAAATAAAGGCTTGAAAAGCACAGTGAAGTCATTTTGAAGATCACTTTCAGTAGTGCAGTTCTTTGTTGGAGGCATCCTTGAAGGCAAGCTCCACTGTGTCTATAAGATCAGCAAGAAACACAGGAACCAGTGCAAAGGCAGCATCTCCATACCTGGAGCTTCAGGAAACCTCTGGGGTTTATTTAGCTGTACAAGTAACAGAGGTGACTGGTCAGAGACAACACTTTTTTGTCACCAAGCCCCCAGCAGAAAACCCAAGCATGGACTTGTGGCTTTCTCATCTGTAGACTATTGTAGAAGTGCAGGGTCCTACAAGGTTTGCACCTTGTAGGACCCTGCACTTCTACAATTGAAATCTCAGATGTTTTAAACAAATCTAGTATAAGGTTAGTATGATGTAAGAAGTTACAGGGGTACAACTCCACCTGGATCCATCATCCACTCTCTTCTCCTCTGACAATTCCCTTCCTACACCTGCAGACTTCATTTCCCTGGGATCCTTTCCCAGTTTCTGACCCCCAGGTTAATTTTTACATCCTCTTGCTCAGCCCAATCCTTATGACCAGGGCAGCAAAAATTCTAACAAGTATTGAGTTAGACCTCAGTGAGGCTGTAAGTCAAAAAAAGCCTGACAAAGGAGGTCTGAAGCTGGGGATGTAAAAGAAATGTAAAACTCAGACTAGGGAAGCTGGGGTGACTGCTATTGAGCTGGAGTGGGAAAAAGAGGCTGGAAGGAGTAGATGGTCAGTTGAAAGCATGTAAGTTTGGGATACAAGGACAAAAAGAAGGTAAGTAATTGTATGAATAAGAAGGGTTTGTAATAGGATCTTTGAAAAATATAGGAAACATAATTTCAGACCTATAAGCTGCTGAAACATCAGGACTCTTTCTATCACCTGCAAGTGGAGTAAGGCAAACCTTAAAAATTTATTCCTGAAAACAGCTATATACAGCAGCTACTTCTAATAAGAGAATTAAGCCACTATTAAGACTAAACTTTTGGCTTTGCTAATCCATTTTCATTGAGGGTTAATATCTGTGCATCATACTTCTGATAAAACATTGTGATGATAACACTCTTCAAGTGTCCTAAATAAAGGATTGACCATGTTACTAAAACTGAGAAAAAACACAAATAAACTCTTGTGAGGATGACCAGAAGGCCAAAAAAAAATTTACAGTGTTCACTCAAAAGAGGTGAACTTGATCAGAATATTTGGTTTACAGACCTCAACATTAGAGAAGGAGAGTTCATAGGTATGACATCTGAGGGATCACCAGAAAGTGAGAATTTAGCCCAGTGAATACTCGGGGAAACTGAAAATTACTTATGTGTACAAATCTACTTGACCCATATTTTGAGCTGAGATCTGCTGATACAGAATCCACCAAACTAAGCTTCTTAGAGGTATTAAGAAAAGACAAAAACTTATTAAAAACAATTATTTAATAAAACAGCCACTTGAGCAGACTTCCACCTTTCTCACTCTAACCACAAAAATGTCTACAACAATCACACCATTTTTAAAAAATTACCGCAAATGTTTTGGTGCTGCCCTATGAATCATGCCTCTATTACCATCTTGGATGGAAACAAAATATTGTCAGGTCTCTCTAGAAAGTTCCTGCTGGAATGCTACTTTTGGTGAATGTGTAAAATTGCAAGACAGCTGAGATTTCTAATCAAAGAATGCAAGCAAATAATATCCTGAATGAAAATACCTGCTTTCATACAAAGGGTGCCAGCTGTCTTTATCCAAAGAAATGTGTAAATATAATTATTCAGTACTTTGCATCTAGTTTCATTTCATTGAAAACCGTGTTTAATTTGTACAGTTAGCTTCTAAAATTAAATGAAGAATCCCAACCACGTAAACTAATATCAATCCAGACTACTTTTGATCTGTAATTTTGGCTTTTGACAAAATCACTTCAGCATATATAGATCTCACAGGAAACAAGAAAAATCTAAGAGCAGACTGCAACTTTTCCACATTGCTGCCCTTAGTCCTTGTTTATCTTGATACAAAGCACAATTAGATTATGAGCTTGCATCAGCCACTTGAGCAGGGCCTGAACCTCAGTAGATAAGGAAGCTGTCCCATTCAAGTTCTCTGACTGGCTGTATTCAAAATGATGCCATTACCTCTAGTGTGTGGAAGATGTCTGCTTTGTGTTCTGTTATTTCTTTCCTTTCAATGCAATAAAATGCTCAGATAAATGGAGATGTGATATGACATGTAAATTTTTTATTTCTTACTGTGACTCTAAGAGAAGTTCTGGATGATATGTTGAAACCACCAAGCTCTCTAGAGGAGGGAAATTAAGACTGATAGTACCGTGGTAGCTTCTTTGGCTCCACCTTGCAGGATAGGTGGAGTGAGTTCTTCAAATGTGGTCAGTAATTTAGACTTTTTTTTTTACTCATAGAAATATTAGAGGTAAATTCCATCATCACTTCTGGAAATAAATGCTATATATTGTTACCACAATGAGAATGCTTTGGAACAAATGTAAAAGATTCTATTGTTCAAATTACCCTTATGGCTGTAATTCTTTCCATGTCACATAAAGTGCCATCAAAAGATTAATGGGCTAATGACCTAGAAGAAGCTAAACAGTAATGAAATTTCAAGTGATGAATTTTGCATATAATAAATTCAATTATAACAAAAATTTGCAAATATCCTGTTGCCTAGTAAAATATTTGTAAGTCTCAGACTTCATTTATCACATATTGGTACTTAATGTGCTTCACTACTGCAAGGGCTGGTACATAACAGTACCAAAATGGGAATATTAATCTCATTTTTCATTAAATGCTTATGGCAAGGTGTGAAGACTAAGAAAGCTGTCTGTACACAGATTGTCATGACAGGAGCTCCTTGCAGTGCTGGAAAAGATGTGTATAGTTTTGGGATGATGAAACACAGAAATCTCCTACTATGCTTGAGGGTCACTAAGAATTATGCTGAAAATAAAGCATTCAATCTCAGTGTCAGGAATAAGGCTCTTGTCTTTGAAGTACAATACTTTGTGGAGAAAGTGTGTCATTAGTATTCTGGGCAGCCCAGAATTGTCTTAGCCCAAGTAACAGGACATGAGTGCCCTATTCAGATGCGAGATCCAGCTCAGAGCTATTCAGAAAAGAAGGCTGGATGTCCTCCAGCCTCTCTCAGTGCACATGCTCTCCCTGACATTTAAGACATGTTCTTGAAATGAACATTAATGCCACAGATGACAAGTTCACTGGGTTGCCCAAATCCCAGATGAAATTCCCTCAGCTCCACTGGGGTGTGAGGGAGCAGAATAGAGGTGCCTTCAGGTTGCTGACCCAGGATTCACCCCCAAGGCCTTTTAAAGTACAAACTGGGTCACCCTATCCAGCTCAATGACTGAAGGCACTGGCAAGACTGGGTGGGTGACTTAAGCAGCTAATTGCAAATATTCAGTCCCTTTGTGGGCCCAGGATTAATGGTGCAGACGGCAGCAGGGCTGGATGCCAAGCACAGCAATTAAACCAACCTCCCTGAGCGAAGCCAGTGTCACCAAAAATGGGCCTCAGTCACAAATGCATGCTGCTGGGACAGCTTGACTGCTTCCTCTTCACCTCTTCAAATGCTCACATTTGCATGTTATTCCCTGCACTTACCCTATTAGAGAATAGGAAATCCACGCTGTATAATGAAAACTCTAATCACTGGAAAATCCATGGAAAATATTACTATTTAATAGCTCAGACATTTAGTGGATTTAGAGTCTTGATTTCTTTACCCCTTTCAGGTTTTTTCATAGCAAATACTGCAACTCTTGTGTATGCTTAGATTCACGCAAGCAAATCAGATGATTTATGATGTGTTTTAACCTGTGGATTAGAAAAAGAACTGTTCTTGTAAATCAAAGACCAGGGATATCAATGAGTGCAGCAATTTATGTTCTAGCTGAGAAAATGGCAAGGATCTGCTTAATCTACTCTCTGAATGATATCTATAGAAATTTGTTTGCTGAATTCTCTGAGAAACTGGAATTGCCTTGTTCTGCTCTTTAAGGAACCAAGGAAGTGGTGGTTGATGTAGATGACAATGGAGTGATTTCCTTGAACTTTGAATGTGATCAGATGTCTCCAGACTCTAAGTTCATTTGGTCCAAGAATTATGAACCAATTGAGGATGATCCTCGACTGAACATCGATACCAAAGGCGGAAAGTAAGACCCTCAGGGGTAGCAATAGTCTTGTATTTGACAGATCTATACTGTCACAGAAATTCATCCTTTTAATGTATGACCTCAGGAAGAGTTAAAACTGCCTCTGTTACTTGATGGTTACTTCCTGAGAATGCTGTTCTCCAGTAAATCCATACTCAGACCATTTGGAAGCTGTAGCTTGCACTGAATGAGTCAGACCTCCTCTGTAGGCACTTTAGTGATGTTTAGGCATGGGGAGAGAAAATCTGAGCCCTGTCACCTTATAACCTGTCAGTCAAGGCAGATTATATTATTATTATTATTATTATTATTATTATTATTATTATTATTATTATTATTTCTACTAATACTATTGCTATTCCTGTTATTTTAAATCTCCAAATAATAAAATTATCTGGCTTCTTTAAAATGCTTTTGCCCTGTAACGCAGCTGCAATCTTTGAAACTGCTGCAGTAAGCAAGGCTTTCTTATGATGGCATCACCATGGCTTGATTTGGTAACTTATATAACATCTCCAAGCCTACTCTGTTTCTTCAGGCTTTTCCCAGAGGAATACAAGGTGGATGCACAGGTTCAGCCCATGGAGGGCCTATGTGCTCTCCTTGAAGTCATATTGAAAGAAACAGATATGGAATCTGAGTTGACCTGTATCTACATTATCTTTCCAGGGTCATCAAAGCCTTGACAACATGCTTTTTTTGTTTTGGTACCATCACCAGTTGTACCACACATAGTAGGACTTACTCTGATTTATACCTGACAGAGCCAAATATTTGTCTGTTCAGTCAGAGCAAAAGCTAACACAAGGCTATTCATATCTGGTAATATAGACAGAAAGGAGGGGTTTGGTTCAAATGGATTTCACCTTCTCATCCTAATGGGCTTTTTTTTCCCTTTTAGGTCAAAACTTGCCTTTAAGAATCTTGGAGAAGATGATTTGGGAATTTACTCTTGTATTGTCACAGACACTGATGGAGTTTCATCAAGCTATACAATTGATGAGGAAGGTAGACACAATGCCTACTAAGCATGCCTAGTTTGCTTTCACATCTGTTTTTCCTTGCTGCTGTGTTCCTCAGATCCAAAAGGCATGCACACACATCATATTACTTCTTTTTTATGTCTTTTGCAGAAATGAAACGCCTGCTTGCTCTGAGCCATGAACGCCAGTTCCCAAGTAAGTGAATCAGTCATGTCTGTAGGGGAGAGTTTTGCATGCAGTGATATCAGATCAGGGGTATCACAAGCCTGATCTAGTTGAAGATGTCCTTGCTCATAGCAGGGGGCTTGGACTAGTTGACCTTTGGAGGTCCCTTCCAACCCAAACCATTCTGTGAGTCTATGGTTACAAACCTCCGGCCACCATCAGGTAAGGAGGTTACTACAGTAATTTCAAGTGAGAGTGGATTGGCATTGAAAAAATTAAGATTCTTTTTTTTTCTCCCCCTCTTTCAGTACATTTGTATATTATTGATGTTCTTCCCAAACTATTGCAGGCTATTGGTCTATAAATTAAGTATGTACAGCAGCTGGAAAATACCTATCATACTGGCTTTGCTTCTTCTTCGGAACAGGCTTTAATACTTACTCAGCATGCTTGACCTGATTCGAAAATCAGAATTTGAAAGATTCTCTAATTTTACTCCAGCCAAAATTAACACAAGTTAAATTTAAGGTTAACAAATTTGGCAAGTGTAGTAAACTCAGCTGTAATGATCTATGTGTACAGAATTTTCCTGCTGAAATTCATTCTCTCCCTCTTTCCTGGAACATTTGACAAAATTTGAACATGCTTTCTTCTCTTGGGATGATATTTTTGTCATTTCCACAGACATTTATGATACCCTGGTAATAGCATGATTTGGTTATTTTTATTGGAATATTACTTGAATAAAGGGGGTAAAAATAATATTGGATTACATAATGAATCTTAATGCACACAACAAGATGAGACCTAAACCTGGTCTCATCTCCCACTGTAGTCTCTTTTCCATTCCAGGCACTAAAACTCTTGCCTGTATTTTAAAAACTTCAGCTTAGTGCATGCACTGCTGGCACCTCTTCCAACTCAACCCACATTGTACCTCTCAGCCCAGCCAATCCTTGGCTACAGAAATGGCCTTTTTGCCTACATCATCTCTCTCATTTCCTTCTTCGTCTTTTTCTCATCAGCTCTACTTTTCTAAACATACTGTATCACCTTTTGATAGCTTAATGACAGCCCAAACAAACTCTTGTTTACTCCTGCTCCTCCCAATTATCTTCTCCTAATTATATTTTCACACCACAAGTCGGTCATCACAAAATCTTGCTGCTGCCTCATGACCTTACCTGCCCTGACCCTTCCCCTCTTAAGGACACTTTTTTGTGTTCACTACCAATGTCACAAAATAAGCTCTTCAGGACACAGATCGGATCATGTTTTTTGCACTGTATCAGGTAGCAGCACAGACATATCTGTGCATGAGTTCCCAGAAGGCACAGGCAGAAAAGGGAGATGACTGCAAAAAGTATCTGTAAGGAAGAAACTGTCTTATATGCTTTGGCCACTTCTGGGCCCTTGTGTACGCTTCAAGAAAAATTTATATTACAACCAGGGTTTGAGATTCAGCTGTTTGTGCTTCTGAGCAGCAATTAATGGAACTTCTGCTTAGAAACACATGCAGCCAGTAACTCCATGGGAAAATGGATTGCTTGAATAAATGGAACTTCTTCTTAGAAACACATGCAGCCAGTAACTCGATGGGAAATTGGATTGCTTTAAGAGCCTTACAGAACACAGCCACGTATGGGTACAACAGTGTGTTGGTATGAGGCAAAAAGAAACTCTTCCAACTCCTCCATTTAGCAAGTGCCCAAGGGCTGCCTGTCAAGTGCTGCCAGTAATCTGTAATGCTATTCAAACAGGATGTAAAACCACTGGAAAATGCCTAAAATAGCTATCAGTGCTTATGGAAATATTTTAAATAAGACTTCTGCTCATGGCAGACTTTAAGGCAAATTTGTCCAGTTCCTTTAGGCTGAGAAATGATCAGACTTTTCTCCAAAAAAGAATCCTTTTGCATCCTTTCAGCCACTTATTTAACAGCTGCCGAGATACTTTTCTCTCTTCCATGTTAGACTAAGATATTCTTAGTTAATAACAGGCAAGCCAAGTGGGGATTTAAAATTTCTGTAGAGCTGACAGTGAGACAAAAGCAGTGCAGCCTGAAGTCTATTCACACTCCCACTTGCTTCCTGCAGCATTTCAGTTGCTTTGTTTTAAGAAATTATGCAAGCCCTGAGATTCCTTCTGTTTCTTACACACACAGTGATGCGCTGGGTGAGGAAGGCTCACATGGACCATTTGCACAGCAGGGACACACTTCCATGGGGTTGTCTTTGTCCCACTCCCTCATGGCAATGCTGCCCTTCCAGGCTCCAGGCATTTCCTTCTGGTTAAGCATGTGCCTTTTCCGGAATTCTCTTTGTCTCCTGGTGATTGTTGCCTTACCTCCCAGGAGCTTTGTTTCTATCAGAGGCAGACCCCGTGCCACTCAGGCGCTGAAAGCACACACGTGGGTGTGGGGTGTGGGAGGGAGAAGAAGTGAGTGTGGCAAAGGAAGAGCTGAGGGGTCCTCACCCCCTGAGCCTGTTCGGCAGTGGGGTGGGGTGGCAGCTGTGCTCCAGAAGGCACCGCAGTCATTTAGAACGGAGCAAATAGCAGGATGAGAGAAACCAGACTTTGGTCCCAGTTCTGTCCTGCTGCAGCTGAGCTGCTGCATACACTGAGCTAAAAAAACCAGCCTGCCCTGGGAGTGTCTTCACACACATGATGTCTGTATCATCATGTGTTTTGCAACGTGTTTGTGCGCCGTCCTCAGCTGCTACACCCTAGCAACACAGACTTTACACTACTGAGAAAGTGAAGCCTGGGGGAGAGTTCACACACAGCAGCACACATAATGCTGAGAGTATGATTTCTACTGAGAATCTGCACATCCACCAAGACAGATAGCACGACGGAAGTCAGTGAGATGAGCAAAATGCCTCAATGTCAGTCTAACATGCTTCATGTTGCTGATTATGGTGTCTTAAAGAAAAGTTAAAGTGAAACCAAGCTGCAGACTGTTACTAACAGGAACTAGCTAACTAAAAAAGAGTTACCTATGATATAGTACGTGATTTTTACTTTTTTTCCCCCTGTTGACACACTTGGTTTATATGTGGGGGTTTCGGTTACTCATAAGAAAACAAAATGTACTGGGGAGACTGAGGGTGTGTTGGGATATTTAGTGAATTCTGGGGATGGAGGTTCCACTCAGCAGAGGATCAAAGTGTTTTCAAAAATCTCCCAACCTACAGCTCAGCAGCTGACTTTCTGATCTTGCTTTGTGCTTGGAGATTTTTTGTGCTTTGTTTTGCTTTTTTTCCCTCTGAGTCACTTCACTGTCTTACAGTAATATTATTAGACAACTCATTAAACATGGGTCTGCAGCATACAGACTCACATAATGCTGCACAGATATTTGCAGTTTGCATTTGAAATAGCCTTGTTTTAGAATGGAGCATAAATCAAATCTTGAACACTTTTAGTTTGGTCAGACCTTGTGATTGAAGGATCAAAAGACTAAATCTCATCTGTCATTCTAGGTATATGTGGGTGGAGAGGCATTCTGTCTATGTGAAGAGCTATTATGAGCTAGTTACCTTGCATACAGTATTTGAGTATGGAAGGATTAAGTGGCTTTCTGGTTGTAGCAGACAATAGTTGGGGCACAGGCAAAATAGGCATCATTCCTTTCTTTATTCTTTGTAGCTGTCCCACTTATCTCTGAGTTGGCAGTGGAAATCTTGGAAAAAGGAGAAGTGAGATTCTGGCTGCAAGCTGAAAAACTGTCTGGCAATGCAAAGGCCAATTTTGTGTTTAATGATAAGGAGATTTTCAATGGAGAGGTAAGGCTTTTCACTGCTTACATGTGTTTGCATTTTCATGAGTATCAATGAGGATTAGTATCTCTAGTATACTTCCAACTAGTGTTCCACTCTGATGAATTTTCATGAGAAATAGCATATGTCATGGAAGACATGATTAGAAAGATTTTATCCTTAGTCCTGAGGTCCAGATGAATTCTACTGGATGCATTTTATAAAGGGATGTTGTATGCCTTCCTGCCACTTTTGTGAATACCGCCTGTTCTATTAACTGTGATTTCAAGGAGTCACTGCAATTTCCCAGACTCCTCCTACCTCCTTCAACTATAGCCCTAGAATACCCTTATTCTCACCTATGTGGTTTGAAGGAATTTATTACATCACAGAAAAATTCCCAAGTGTTTGTTTCCAGCTGCAGAACTTGTTACACCCAAAGATGGGACATGGCATGATTTTGTTGCAACACTGATATCAGATAGAAGGCAGAGATGGAGCATTCCAGAACAACCTTGTACAGTATAATCACCCTCAAAGAAAGCATTATTCTGAAGAGATGCAAATCTAAACCTTTCTAATGAAAAAGAATATAGTACTCACTGTGCAGCAGGCATGACATGTGCTTGTACAGCCTCAGTAAATAAACAGATTTATTTATTTGGTTGTACATTTGGACTGGAGCTAGAGACAGTGAGTCTAGAATAGGATGGTAATCTGTACAAATGGGAACCAGAAGAAGTGGGACTCCAAATGAAGAAAACAAAGTTTCTCCTAAAGAGACCATTATAATACTTCACAAATATTTTCTGTCTCTGACATATATGAATTGTTGCTTTACTTTCCACTCCTACAGAAATATAAAATGAAGGTGGACAAGAATACTGGCCTTGTTGAAATGATTATGGATAAACTTGAGGAAAAGGATGAAGGCACTTACACGTTCCAGCTGCAGGATGGAAAAGCAACCAATCAATCTAGTCTTGTCCTCATTGGTGATGGTAGGCTAATCTGTATTATGCAGTGGGCTGGCTTTTCACAGTTTTCAACATCAACAGATCTTCCAGGTTTTTTATGTCACAATTTGCCTGCCTCCTACAGGACAGGGCATGTGTGTGAACTGAAATTTTTAAAGTGATGGGAGAAACAGGAATTGTTACAGAAATGTAAAATACTGCAGCATGTCGTGGTTTGCTTTCCTGTGGGTGGAATGAAAATTTCCCATATAAAGAGCCCATTCAGCTGGAAACAAGTAGCTGCACCTGTTAGAGCTCAAGCAGCTGCTGACTCTGCTGCCTCTCATTTGCCGTCCTACGAGGAGCTGCATGATTGGGGATTGCACATCATCAGGCAGGCCACATAAAACTCCTGATGACTGCAAGGAGCTAGGGAAGTTGAGTTAGCCATAATCAGCTTCTGGTGCTCTGGAATGTCCAGTGAAAACCTGATCCTATGGCCAGCTTTTCACTGGCATCCAAGGAACAGAGTTAGACTGAACTGTTACAGTGACATTCAGCATTGTACAAATGGCACATGAAGTTTAACCTTGTATTTCTTACTGGTTTTAATTCCTAGTATTCAAGAAGCTACGGGATGAAGCAGATTTCCAGAGAAAAGAGTGGCACAGGAAACAAGGTGATAATACAAATACTTATAAGTATTACATATGTGTTAGTCTGTTAAGAGTTTGTTTATAGTTATATATGTTCATTTGAAATACATGGGTTTTGTTGTGTTATGTGGTTACTTCTGAAGCAGGGATAGGAAAAATAAAGCCACATTAAAATATAACAGAATTATTGTCAAGAAAAACACATCTGTCTTTCATTTTGCATCATGAATACCATTGATGTGACCTTTAAAAATATTTCTGTAATTTCAAACAGGTCCTCATTTTGTGGATAAACTGGGATGGGAAGTTACTGATGAGTGTAATGTGATGTTGAAATGTAAGGTAAGGGGCAAGGAAAACCCTGAGTACAATATCCAGAGTACACCACACTGGCCTACCACTACCTAGATGGTTGGGAAGGAACTAAAGAGATGCCCTTTGCTTTTGTACTCCCAGCTGCATGTTGGACAGTGACAGAGCCTCTGAAGGTTAATCCTGCTGAGGCAACAGCTCATTGCATGTAACAAAATATGCTGGAAAATAGCTTGAATTTTGTTCTTCAGGTCTATCAGCCCCCCACTCAAAGGCAGCTGAAAAGGAATGACAAGTTTTTGTAAATCCAGGGACTAATTCATTTTTGGCCTGTTTGTGCATGTTGAAATTCCCTGGGCAGGATCAACTCATTCCCTGGTCTCCTTTTTCTCTGTTTGAATCCCTGTTGTTTTCCCTCTTGCCTCCCTCATTTTAAAATGGAGGCCTGCAGTAACTCGCTGCAATCAGGTTGTAAATCTTGCTGTTGTTCTGTGAGAGACCTGAACATGCTAACCCATGGAACAAGCTAACCCAAATTACAACACTGAGCTCCCCTGCTCAGATGAAGTAAATAATTGCAATGTGGTTTTCATCCATTTTAGGTGGCTAATATTAAGAAGGAAACACACATTGTGTGGTACAAAGATGACAGGGAGATAATGGTAGATGAAGAACATGATTTTAAGGATGGCGTGTGTACTCTGCTGATATCAGAGGTGAGTGACTGTCTTCACTAGCCTTCAGCTGAAATTAGAGTTCAGATGAGTTATATGGTCTAATCTGGTACTCCAGCAAAACAATTGAAAAAGGAAGCGGGTTTTAAAAATGGAAAAGCTCACAAGGCGTCTGTGTTTTCACTAAAGCAAATGTCTGTCTGTAACTGCTTGTTCAGATTTTCAGGAAATGATGACAGAAGAGATAATAAGCTTGTCACTTCCTTTGCATGTCAATTTAGCAACAGATTGAGACCACATTTCTATTCTGAATAGCATTTGGAAAGTGCTTGTCACTCAGGCTTTCAGAGTCACCAGAGGGGTCTGGTTCATACCCAGCCTTGCAGCAGATCTGGGGTAGGACAAAGTCCTGCACACCAGGACCTCCTGCCAAAGCCCATCCCAGCACCCCAGCCAGGAACAGGGCAGCTGAGGGGCACAGGGGCAGCCTCAGGCACCAAGTACCTGCTGGGGACAGAGACAGGATATCAGCTGGGTTCATAAGTAAAATCTATATTTTTCTACAGTACCTGTTCTGAAAACTGGTTTTATCATTACAATGTTGCAGTTTTCTAAGAAAGATGCTGGCACATATGAAGTCATACTGAAGGACGACAGAGGAAAGGACTCCAGTGAGCTGAAGCTCAAGGACACAGGTCAGAGTCTGGCTGTGCTCAGCCACACCAGCAGATACCAGGGCTGAAGTGGGTTCAGGGTAATACAGGCATCTGCAAATGTTGCCTTCCTGTGGCTTTGTTCCTCATGCATACAAGACCATCTGATTAGAAAAACTGAGATTTTTCAGTTCAAATAACATTTGAATACAGCTTATTGCATCTGCATTCTGTATCATTTTGGGAGCATACAGTGATTACCACTAAGCAAAATTACAACAGATTTCCTCAGGGGGCTATCAATAAACCTACAAGTATAGAAAAAAATTACATAACTAGATAATTTAAAAATATTTTTATAATATTTTGTCAATTACTTAGAGGCCTTTCCCCTTGCTGTGATTACTATGTTCTTAACATTCCACTCCCATCCATTAGAATGTATATAAATGGGTTAGCATTCCAGCTGAACAGTGTCATTTACAAAAAAGAAAAATAAATATAACTTCATCTTGTTCAGCTGCAGCAGTATTCATCAAGACTGCACTTAAATAAGGCCTGGAAACTGTAAAATAACAGGCTACATTTCTGCATTACTCAGATTTCTAATGTGCTTGAAAAGGTAGCTTTTTCAAGACCACTTTTCAAACCTTCTGGGAGAACATTTCAGAGCCAGTACTTGTCCTACTGTTGACTGTGCTTGAACTGCAGACACAGAGTCTTAGTCTCTGGATTTTATTTCCACAGCTTTTGCAGATCTGATGAATGAAGTATGCAGAAGGATTGGTAAGCACTTAATTATTTTTTCAAATGAATGACTCATTGTGGCACTCAATGAATGGCTGTATGGCTGCATAAAACCATGTGCTCTTCTTTCAGCTTTATCTGCAACAGACCTGAAAATCCAGAGCACAGCTGAGGGTATCAGACTGTACTCCTATGTTACTTATTATGTAGAAGATTTGAGAGTAGGCTGGGTGCACAAGTAAGTACACAAGAGCTTTGCAAAACCCAGTGTAATTTTGGTTTCATACATCCAGAAAGAACCTGGATTTGCAGGAGAGATGAAGCCCAGGTTTCCCCTCCTCTCTCATGAGTCCTTATCTCATATGAGTTTGTTTCAGTCAATTACATTCACAGGAAATCAGTATGAGAGTCAGGTGTGGTGGTTCCAGGCCCTCCTGTTTCTGTCATGAAAGACAGTCCCATGCCACAGGATGCCAGCAGGATGGAGCTGCTTCAGAGCACTTCCCACCTCCCCAGTGGGAGCTGCATCTTTCCCTGACTCAGTTTTATGGAGTGATGCAAATACAACCCAAGAGACCGTCAGGCCTCAAAAGAGGCCAGCACCACGGGTTCAGAGATACCTGCCCTGGAGGTCTGCTTGTCTAGAAGCCACAATTCTGTGGAACTGGGACAATCAGGCATATCCTTTTAATGCATGGCTTCATTTTTAGGAGGCAAAGCAAATTGCAGCATGTGCCTGGGGCAGTAAAATCCAGACAACCCCTCCTGCCAGCACTACAAACGTAACCAAGACAGACAGAAGAACTGAGATTTCAAAAAAGAATTTGAATGCCCGGCTCCCCATAAAATTAATGGGAGTTGCATATCCAAGTCTATGAGACAGCTCTGAGTTCTCAGCCAGCACAAACAGCTTGCACTGGAAAACCCAGAGGAGTAAATAAGAGAAGTAAACAACTTAGATCACTTCAAATCTATTATTACTATTCTTGCTGTTTCACTTCCTGTGGACATGGTAGTTGTTAGTCTGTATGATGGAATCTGAATTACTGATCTCTCAATAAAAGTCATGTAAATGAGGCACAGAATACCCAGGATGTGCTGTACCAGGCTTGCTGTAATTATTGACACTGATGTTAACCAGCACCCTTTCAGAGAAATGAAAGCCATTGGAGGCCTTCTTGTTTCTTGGCACTCATTCTGACCTGGTATCATCCAAAGTCCCAAGTATTTCAAATAAGTGCCAGAGAATATGAAGTATTGTGGGGGTTTTTCCCCCCTCTCTCTCTTTCCCCATTTCATTTTTAGAAACTTGTTTCATCTTGAAGCATGTCAAATTAATCTAGAATTTTTTTTTTCCCTCCAGTGCATTCAAAGTTATCAGTTTAAAGATAACAAGGAAATGAGTAGCTTATTTAGCAAATATCTTTTGGCTCATCCAGGGAAATTAACTGCTTAGCTAGAAAGCTAAGAAATTGATTTGGGGAGGTGAGGGAGGGGGGTGTCAGGTTTTTTTGGTTTTTTATTTTGTTTTCTATTCTTTTAATGGAAGAAGATATGCTTATGTCAAAGTGTGTTTAAATTCCAAACCTAGTAGAGAGAGCATCAGAAATCATTCCAGCTGGACAAACACCATTTCTGACAAAAGTGGGGGGGTTTTTTTGTAGATACAGCCCTGTATACTTTTGTTTTGCCCAAGCAGAAATAAATGCTAATAAGAGAAGAGCAACATTTGTGGATGCCTGGGCTACCCTTCAGAGATCTAATTTTTAGACTTGTACAGCTTTTCTATGGCTCAGGTCACAGACTGAGATGCATAATTCTTCTGCAAGCTCTGAGGATAGCTGGACCTTGAGCAGGGAAAGGCTGTCACACCGAGTCTAGCTCACAACCATAGCAGGGGTTTGACTTCAAAGGTTTCAGAATATGGTGGCATACCATAGTGTCTTGGAAATCATTTAGTAACTCCAGGTGTGCTCAGTGGCTCAACACGAGCAAACTCTTTTTACACTTCAGTAAAACCAAAAGGTAACATTGTTTCGTGCTTTCCAGTGATACCCAGATTAAGTTCACGGACCGGATGAGGACTGGTGTCACCGGGGAGCAGATCTGGTTGCAGATCAATGAGCCAACTCCACAGGACAAAGGCAGATACATAATGGAACTCTTTGATGGCAACACAACGCACAAAAAGACAGTGGATCTCTCAGGACAAGGTAGGCCGTTCCCTCTGCTAACATCATCCCCGTGTGGGCAGTGTGCTGTGGCAGTGTGGCAGCATCTACAGCAGCATCTTGCCACAGGCCTGTCGCCCTCTGGGGTCTGTGGGTGCACCCACCAGTCTGGCATTTTTGTAGGGACTGTGTCAACAAGCCTGACAGAGTTAAGAAGCGTTAAGAAGTTAACGCTTAAGCTAAGAATACTCTCAGGCACACAATGTAGCTCTAGGGGATGGTGCTGTGTGGGATTGGGAGTTGGACTTGATGATCCTTGTGGGTTCCTTCCAATTCAGCTTACTCTGTGATTATGTGATTTGTTCTCCCCAGACCACACCATTTGTTTTCCCCAACCTGTGCTCTCAAGTAGTAAAATACAAACCACATTTTCCTAATCCAAATACCCACTTACAGTCTGCCTACTGAGATGCCAGCCCAGTTTCAGAGCTATTTTACAAAACCCCTTGTGTTGCTGGCATTGATTGGCAGTTTTAAATATGAGTTGTAGCACTGAATGCCTTCTGTGTGTCTTTCTTCCAAGGAATGTTTCCAGGAGGAAGTGAGGGACGAATTTGTTCTAATACTTTCCTACCCTATTTCTTTGATGGGTGTAATAAAACTCCTCATTCTTCAGAGATGCCAAGACCTCTCATCGGCATGAGGAAGGACTGTTAGGGGAAAAATTTGGATTGACTGTTGGAAGTTTTTACTCTGAGAGACCTCTCAGATCCTAGAGAACAGATTAACTCCTTCCAAACTGCTCTTTCCATTCCCAACTGTTCCCATGCCTATAGCTTCACTTACTGTGTGCAAGCTCTATTTAAGGGTGATAACATTTTAATCTTCTCCATGCTGCTCCTTCTGTACTCTATCTCCACTTTCTAGGAAAAGACATTTCTTCTTCCCTTTCAAAGCAGGAGAGGTTGACCTCCCCCATGATGGCAGCTTAGCCTGGATTTTCAAAGGAGACAACAATTTGTTGTTCTCTTTGCTCGTAGCCATCAGTGTGATGCTTCAAGCAGATGTAAAAAAAACTTGGAAAATCATCTCTTTTGTATTCCATAACCCAGTGCTTTCTGAAGTGTGTGTGCAAGATGACCCAGTGTACTTCACTTCCATACATCTACATAATCTATATATAAATTTATATACAGGGAGTGCATGCTCAAAATAATTTTATATAGGGATGTACAATATAAAAAATTTGAAGGGTCACTGTCATAATCCCTCATTTAGGTGATGTATTGTGCATTTCTTTCTCTCTTTTGTGAAACTACTTCAGCTACTACTTTCTTGACCTCTGTCTTAAAGCCTGATTTCTGGAAGAAAAAAGTGTGTTTATGCATTCATATGTATATATAATAGCTGCCATTTACCAGATGGCCTTTATCAGTCAAACCATTCAGCATTTCAGTGTTTGTACAGTACACATGCTTGCGTTTTACATTTTAAATTTATTACATCTACATTTTAAATTTATTCATTTTAAGTTTAAACTTGTGTGACTATTTCTCTCTAAATGTACTTTTTTCCTCTTTACCAAGCCTTTGATGAAGCCTTTGCTGAGTTCCAGAGACTAAAGTAAGTATTATGCCATCTAAATACAGTAATGGCAGCCATAAAATAATAACAGTATTTGTTTATTTTGTGCTGGAGATAACTTTATCTTATGAAACAAGTCCTAGTCATACATAAGCCCGTAGGAGTTTGGCATGTGACTTCTTTGGTGCAACTCTTATATAACAGTCAGGTAGCAAAGAAAAAGCTGTATTGCCAAGCTATGAGAGAGATTTTCCTTAATGGATTAAAAGCAGTTAAAAAGATAACCTATTTTTCAATCACTCTAAGTAAACCTTAACTGAAATTGGACTTTCCCTTTGTTTCTTTCAACTCCAGGCAAGCTGCGATTGCAGAGAAAAGTAAGTCGGCCTTCTTTGACAATGATTGCAAGAAACTGTTTATGAAGCTTGCCTTCCTCTCCAGGAAGGTTGTGTGTTGGGAAAGAGAGGGCATGTAGGCATGTTTATATGCATGTGTTCATCCTAAAACGAGTTTGTCCTTACACCAAGGAGAAGTAAGTGACCTTTTGTTGATTTAACATTGGTGCACTTTGCAGCCAATCATATTATTGTTATGGGTTAGGTTGGTTTTTCTCATCCAAGCTCCTGTTCTCAGTATCAGTTAGCCTTCTCTAAAAATAAACTTTATTGCTGAGCTCTGTTACACATATTCTCTGCACAAAAGTCTCTTTGTTTTCAAAGATCGAGAAAATAATTTGGCTAGTTTTGAATGCTCTAAAGTGTCGAGTGGCTCTGCATTACTTACAGAAATGGGTAAGAAGGCACCAGTAGCTTTTGAATTGCTTAGAATCTCCTCACACTTGTGCCTGTATGTCAATTCCAACAGAGCAACTAAAACAGAACTATGTATTAACTACTTAAGGAGTAAGTTATTAGCCTTCAACTTGAATTATTAAACTCATTATCCTCCCTACTTACAGAAGAAGCCATGGAAAAATGAACTGTTCAAATTAATTTCAAATTACTTTCAGACCTGCATAAAAATGAGGGCAGAACTGGAATTTGAAAAGTTATTTGAGAAAAATATGCAGAGAGATAGAGCAGGGCTTGGATAGGAACAGTGACCCCCACAAGTCCTGGCTCAGTGAGAGACAGTGCAAAGGGCTCAGTATTTGCCCTGCCCTTTCATTTCTGCCCCTGGACTGCCCATAAGGCGCTGGCACGGTCACTGTCACAGCACAGTGCCTTTCCTGCTCTCCTAAGGCTGTTATCTCTGGGCTCCAGAGCACATCTTCTACAGAGCACACCAGAGGGGAACATTCTGTACAGTCATTTCCTTCCTCCGCCAGGCTCCACCCAGACATGTAACGAACAAAATCCGTGTTCCAGGAGAAGTGCACTGAAGCCTGCATGTGATTGGCTTATTTGTATTTGTCTAAGACTACTGTGGGACTCTTGGGTTTAAAGCTAGATCAATCAGGCACCAGTTTCATTTACACACAGCTACACACAAGTGGTGGAACTTCATTTTTGACACTGAGACTGAAATCTGTCATTGTATCTAGATTAAAAGCCAATCTCCAGCACTTCACCAGGTTTCATTAATTTCCCTTTGGATACCCAACGTTTTTAGTTTACTGCAGTAAAAATTTTGAGCACCAGATCTCAAAAGTGTAAATCATTTTCCTGCACTCAGAATTAAAACTCAATTGATATCAGAGTCTGCAGGACACTGCATGTGTATTTTAATTCATCTGTGTAAGTGATTGACATCAACTATTAACACATCTTTTGCTGTGAATTCAACATATTTTAAAGTCCAAATGGTGTGCTAAAAATGCTGGATAGTTCTCTGCTAGCACAGATATCACAGACAAGTTGTACATAAATAAGACAAAAGGAAAGAACTAGAAGAGAAACAGGATTCCAGCACACAGTTGATTTGGAGACACTAAAGAAAATTAATCTTCTTTATTTCCAGATCGTGCACGGGTACTTGGAGGTTTGCCCGATGTTGTCACCATCCAGGAGGGCAAGGTACAGTAAATTAACTGAAGCTTTACACAACATCCCAACAGCTTGAATGCCTTTCAATGATGGCAATACATTCACCTTTTTTTTTAAGATGCCATCTTTAAAATCTGCTACATTATTTATTCATCCCCTGTCTTCTGTACATAATTCAATGGACTTGCCCAGATGGGTTTATGTATTCAGGGCAGTGTCTTTTCTTAAGAATTAGATAAAAGTGAGATGACAATGTTGGGACTAAAACTCCTTATATAACCAGCTCTTTAAAAATTCATGCACAGGTTTCACAGTTAGATTTTTTTTTTCTTGTATCAGGAAAGTTTAACTCTTTTTTTCACATGGGAGCCAGTCATTCTATGTTTTCTGCAGTTAAATTCTTTGCAATGTGGCCAGTAGAGGCTGGCCACCTGTAGAGGCTAAATGGTGTAAAAGCAGTAAACCACAATAACTCAATTCTCATCCAGCCAATGGGAGAAAAAATTCTCTGTTTCCTCAGGGTAAAGGAGAAGGAAGTCAAAATAAGTCACTGGTGTTATATTGGATTATATTAGGAGAGTTTAGCTGAAAGATTATGGTAAGACACTCCCAGAGGAACACTGATGCTTGAGCACAGAACAGGTGACCCAGAAACTGAGTTCTCAGTCTCACAACTTTTTCCCAGCACACTGCTTCTACAGCTTGCTGTTTAATAGTACTGAGACCAAGAAGTGCCTGCTCTTCACTTCCTGCTGCTCTGCCACCAGCCAGTTCCTCTTCACAGTGTGTTCAAACAGTGAAATAGGGCATGTGAATGTCACTGAAAACCTGTAATGTGACAATGACAGTAAGTCAGCTCCCTGGTATTTCTGGCTTTATCTGTCAGTAGGTCAGCTGGGTTAAAAGAATTTGATTACAAGCTCAGCAGAAGTGTTAAGAATCTAAAATCTTATTCTGAACCGCTTAACAACGTGAGATATAGCCAACAAGATAGTACACTGCAGCAGTTCTGGGAAAATCAAGTATGTTGACATTACAAAATAAAATTTTTTAACAGATATAGCAGTTTGAGAAATGCTGTAAAGTAAGAAGCACTCATGTGAACATTGTAACTGTAGATAGAAGGCACAAAGGAACAGAATGAATTAGCAGATTCTCAGCTAATCAGTGCTTGGAGGCAGGATTCTCATGATGCTTTGGCAGGGTGTAAACTTGGGTGTAAACCTTTACCAGTTTTAAGCTTTCAGACAAAAGAGAGTTGATATGAAATTGTGTATGGGTTCACTGACACAAAATGTGCAGTGTTTATAAAAGGAGTTTGTAAAACTGAGTTGCAAAATCTTACCCAGACACATGTTGTCCTTGACAGCAAGGACATTTGTAACGTTTGAATACATGGCTGAAATACTCCCAGAACTCGAGACAAATATCCTTGACCTTATGTTTCTTGATTCAGCAGAGGAGCGTTTTGAGAAGGACGGAGAGTGATCAGGGAAAACAGAGCTGGTTTGGGTGGTGTTGGCTCATCCCTCTGTTTGCATATATGCTGGAGAGAGAAGAATGCAATTCTTTGTTGTGTAACTCATGCAAATTGTGCAATCACTGAGGATTTTGTAAAACAGCAAATGAGGTAGCAGAGGTCTGGCAAGCTTTGATTGTGAAGTCTAGTGCCACCACAACCACAGACTTATATGAACAGATTAGTATCCCGAGATTGAACTTCCAAGCACATGCATATCTCAAATTTAAACTTAACATTGTGACTGTGATGCCATTTATTAGCTCTTTACGTGTGAACTGAAGGGTATGGGTGAGAAGGAACAAACCAGTGTTTACCAAGTGTTAATCAAATAGCATTCCAGATGGCCTAAGAGGCTTCCACTGATAGACATAAATGCTCCTCAGCAGTGTGGTATAATTGGAAAAGGCTAAGTGTCAGTTCACATTAGGGAGGAATCTGACCTGACAGAGAATGCTAGCATAAGTTTTGTGTCCAGCCGGGCAACTTAACCTAAGTGGCTGTTTTAATGAAGGCCTGTAAATGAGTGAAGAGGCTTAGGAATCTGAGAGGCAGTTTCAGACATAGAAGCAACATTTAACATCCTTCTTCCCACCAACTCAGTCTTCTACCCTTCTGCCAGGGAGGTAGATCCTCACAGACAGGCTGGAGGAAGGGAGCAGATTTCCTTAACTGAGCTGCTTCAATCCACTCCCCAAACCATCCACAACTGTGACACTGTGCTAATGTGAAAGAAGATTCAATTACAAAGAAATACAATGACATACTTCTCTCTGCCACCTCTACTACCCTACTCATGATAACCTGCAGTAAAAGGCAGAAGAGGTAGTGAGGGGCACAAAGGCTCTGGACTTGCAGCTGCTGGTTGCTTCAAGTGGACATGCCTCAGTGCCCTGGGCCCACGAGTATGAGAGACACTTTAAAACAAAATTATATCAGGTTGAACACAGTATTATAATCAAGGGTTTCAGTGAATAATAAATATATACATGAGCAAAGACAATCTCTTGCCCAAAGAGCAGAAATCTGAAACAGATAGATGCAGCCACAGTGAGCAATTGTTTCTCCTTGGGTATGGAATTACCATCCAGAAAACCAAGATCTCACCATCTATATAGTGAATTATAAGACACATCTCTGCACATTAGTAGCTGGAAAATAAACAGAAGGAGTTGGGAACATTAAGAGAATCACTCATATCAAACAGGAGCTAGTGATGTGAGGTTAAGGAAAATGTAGCTATTTTAAGGAATGATTTAGAAGAAGAAAAGAATCATCACTGCTGCTTGAATCTCTTTGAATTATGGAGTATGACAGCACTTCAAACACCCCAGCTTTGAATGATGCCACTAATGGAGCTGTGTGGACATGGACATCAGCTCATTAGCACTGTGGTGGAGTGGCAGCTGGAGCCACTTGATGCTGAGCTCTCGCTTGCCTGAGAATCAGAAGACAATAATGAAATATTGAGCACCTGAAGGGGTCCATGTGCATTGCCTGGCTAACATGAGGGCATGTTTGTATCCACACTGATATGGAAGATGGGGAAACATAAAACCTCATTTACCACTTGTTTTTAAAAAAGATGGACTGATATGGCAACCAAAACCACATTCACACCAGTGGGCTACGAGAGAAGGGAGTCAACAGCCCCACGTGGTCACCAGCTGTAGGTGCTGCAGGAAATCAGACAGAGGCCATTTCCACCATGCCATAACCACCTCTCACTCGGAACCTGCTAGAAGAAAGACTTTCCCTTCCATTTTGCTCTCATTTTGGTCCTCAGGTTGGGCACATGGGGATTTTTTTTGTTTGTTTGTTTTTGTTCTCAGAGGTATCAACACCTCTCACTTTTATAGAGGTGTCAATTTTTCTATCCATTCATTTCAACAGCCTTCTAGGCATCTCTCTTCTGTTACATCTTCCCCTATCACACTACTGGATAAGAAGAAGTGGAGGGAAGGTTGGAAGAGATACTTGATTCTAGTCAAGTGAAATCTCGTCTACTCCTTATTTATCACTTGGTCCATTCCTAATGAAGCACTGAAGGCTTTTCTTTGCAGTAAAAGTTCTTCAATTTCCAGTCCAGTTAGATTCCCTTTTAAATGGCATATATATATAAATAAATTCCTTCCTAAATAAAGCTCCAGAGAAAGGCCTATTACCACTGAATTGTCATGTGAACTTTTTTCACTTTTGACTCTCTACATGAGACTCACTTTTGCAAAAATTTTTGAGAAGATTGCCATAGCACTGTGACTGGAGGAGGGGATCATTTACATGTATCAATATCTCCCAAAAATGAATTAGCTGACAAGACAAAAAGAAGACCTGTACAGAGTGTGCCCAAGAGACTCAGCAGTCTGCTGAAGGTACAAGAATCTGCCAGTGACATCTCCAACAAGATGATTTTCCAAGAGTGAAGATACTTCCTCCAGGCTGATGGGACTGAATTCAGTCCTTAGGAACAGCATTAACATCCAAGGGAAATACTTAGATGGACACTAAAGAATGAGTAAAGCCTGTCTTAATTTCAGTTAAATATAGTTTTACAGAAGTGCATAAAACACTTCAAGTCTGTTAGAAGAGCTGTCAGGGCACAGTTTAAAAGGATCCCAAATTAAACAAAATATTCCAGGGCCTCTTTGTTCTTAGTTATCTATAAGGGCAGCCACACTTTCTTTACTTATTAAACTCACCACATATATATATCTCACATATGAACATAATCATCTGACCGTTCATTAAAATCTCATTTCAGGTCTAAACACAAATGCAGATAATATCCAATTTTATATTAAAAATATGCATGGAGAAGCCTCTACTAATGATTATGAGAGTTGAGAAGAAGGTCCATAAAATATTGAAAGGTTTTAATAGCATTCTTGAATTAACTGAGTTCCTTCTTTTCCTGTATGATAGAGTGACATTAATTATTGATTACTGATGATGGTATGCATCCCTTTACTAAAAGCAGGAAGATAAATGGGAAGCTGGAATATTGTGATTCATAATTCCTTTGTACTTTTTCTGTAGGCACTTAATCTTTCTTGCACTGTCTGGGGAGATCCCACCCCAGAGGTCTCATGGCTGAAGAATGAAAAATCATTTGTATCAGATGCCAATTGCATCCTGAAGTTTGAATCTGGAAAAAATGTCAGCTTTTCCATTTCTACTGTGTCCACACAAGACTCTGGGAAATACAGCATTGTGGTGAAGAACAAGTACGGTACAGAGACCAGTGACGTCACTGTAAGTGTGTACATACCTGAGGAGGAGAGAGAGTCTGAGCAAGAGAAAAAGCAGTAGGATAAAACAAAAGCTTGAATTTAAGTCTAGATGACAGAAGTACAGAGGAGATTTTGGATGTTAGGCTGATATAATCCATGTGTGTAAATGGCTTTCTGCTTTAGCAGGCAGCCTTGGATTTTTCCATTCTCTTCACATTTGCTTCTAATACACTTATTTATGCCAGGGAAAACAGGGCCTTTCCTGAATGTTGTCTTAATGCTAACTTCACAGAAACTAATTGTAGCATTTTAAGCAAGGCCAAGTGCATGCTGTCTGTAAACACATGCTCACCATTTCATCCTCTTCCTGGAGCATCTGGAAGGAAAGGTCAAGAATTGTTTCAGTGGAAGCAAGTAATGAGGTAGATGGAAAGATCAAAAATGATCGGCGCGTACTTGAACAGCAGTTAGGATTTGTTCCAGCTTTGGTAAAGCAGCATAAATGGAACATGTTAGACCACAGAGAAATGAGTGCTGGCTTTTGTCTGTGTTAAGGCCCCTTTGTATTGCTGTGTTAATTTAGTGAGGCCTTAATATGGGTGTCATTTACAGCCCTAAATATTGTTTAATCTGCCCAAACAGGGTAACAGTACTGTAACATAAATGAAAATAAGGCTTAGGAGGCCAGGATAATAATATGTGTGTGTGTGTCTGTAAAAGTGTATGAACTCTGCTCTATGTTCACCAATAAACTGAATTCACTTCTTTCCTTCAAGCACAAGCTTGTTTCACTGTGTCTTGTTTTATTAGTCACAACTCATGTAGTTGTGCACAGCATGTTAGTGTCTTAATGCTTTCACCACTGTAATTACCTCCAGCTTCCCTTTAGATCCCTCTTAATCTTCACTTTGCTGTTTGCAACAAAACCAAAGTGGCACCTCTTCACACCACTCTGTCCAGACCTTCACTGCTTCACACCTTAAGACAACAAGGTATTTTTGCAAATCCTGTCACAGTAGTAGTCCAATGCTTTTCAATGCACCTGGGCATGAATTGTAATTTAATGGTGATATATAAATATTTTGTTAGATAGAAAAATCAATATCTGTTACCAAAAAAAGTTCAGATTATCTAGTCACAGCAGCTGAGTAAAACAGCAAAACAGTAACAAGGATTAATTTTTAAATTTCACAATATAATCACAATAAGATCTGTAATTTGAGATAGAGCAAGCTTCCTGAGTTTGAAGGGCTAATGCAAAATTATGTTACAATTTTGCTTAGTAGGACATGAAGCCAATTCAAGGATAATATGCAGGTCACTTCATCTTTGTCCCATGACATACAACATACAAACAACAGAGTCACAGCTCTTCCATCCTCCAGAGTGCAAACAAGAATATGACCTGCTTTTTGCAATAACTGATGTTTATTACTCAGAATTATTTTTAATAACGATTGCATTTTGACAGGAGTTTATTTCTACTACTTTATTTTCAAAAATCTGTTCTCCTGCCTCCCTCCTTTTGGCAGAACAGCCAGGGAATACAAGTGGGTCAGGTAACAGGCTGGATTCTACTTTGCTTAGCTTTGGCAGATGTATGTGTCCCTGAAAGTTAGAGTAATAAGTTGCTTCAAAAGGGATCACTTCCAGGGATTCAGTTATGGGGATTTCAGGCTGAATCAGTGATGCATCCACATGTCTCGCTTGTGCACGTTTTGTTCTTGCTTTGCTTCAGGTGATTGTGATGCCTGTGTCAGGACAGACTGACACAGTCCAAGGACACAATCAAAATAATAAAACTGTATCTAAAAAGAAAAAAGCAATGCCAGGAAGCAAACAGAAGGAAGGGGGAAAGAAAGGTAAGAGTGCCTTCACTGTTGAAGTCTTCTGTTCTAATGAAAACATTGTTAAATTGTTACAGAGTTAATTGTCTGTGCCAATCAATATTTCATAGGTCCCAATCAATCAAGTTCACAGTACAGATGCTCTTAATCAACAACAGATGCAAATTATGAATTACCAGGTTAGGCCTAAATGAAAGAGATTTAAATCAATATTTTCAAACCACCTTTTCTACTTCCACTGCAAGCTGTCACCTTGACTAACCTGGATGATGGAAGATTTTAAAGTCATAATTAATACTTCTAAATTTCTGGATGCAGAGGAAAGACTTTGTAAGCATATATACATACACAGATGGTGTTATTTTCCAAAGTGAGACTCATTTCAGCAGCTAGATGTTTAATATTTCACCAAAATAAGGCCTTGCTGATTCAGGGACCCTAAATGCCTAAGCCTTTTAGAAAATCCTGACTGTTTAGCCACTACTTGGGATTAATAAATTATTCTCTCCCCATTTTATGTCCATATTGAATGGTAAAGTTGGAGTTATAAGTGACCATTTTTTATCTCATTTATAGGAAGGGTAGAAAATTAAAAGCTCTCTGGTGATTCAGCATTCTCATGTATTACTTGTATATTATTTTACTCTTCTTTTAGACTCTACCTGTAGAATTGTTATTCGGATGAGGATTTATTCTTCACAATTACATCTCTCCCATATAGAGCATTTTAGCTCCAAATCAGTCTTAAATTCTGACAATATCAGAACATTTGTGTTACATATTTTTGCCTAAGTATTTTTTCTTTGTATACAGGGTGTATATGTTATATAATTTCTAACAGAACATTTTTATACTTTTATTTCCCCCACTTTTTTGCTCCTAAGGCAAGAACAAATATTTTTCAGTATTTCCTTCCCCTCTAGCCTTACTGGTATGGTAGACTTTTCTGAGCAGTCCTGTAAATTAAGGTGACTTAAGCAGGAAAGAATAATTTCTGTACCTGTAAATGTTTTCCAGTATCTACCTCTAAACAGTTTTAATTAGAGACATAAAGACTTGGGCTTGGTTTTGGTTCCATAATAAATAGTAATATTGTGTGTGACACTGAACCACTTTATATGGGTAGGGAAGGAGGAAAGGAACATGATAAGGTCATAACCAATGTGAAAGAAATGCTGCTGAGCACAGTAAATATTGTTACTTAGGATTACTCAGAAATTTTATTACTTCTCCTAAATCAGATTTTATTAAGCCACATGTAGAAGAAATTACTGCTACAGAAGAGACACCTGATCCAAATGAAGTACCCCCTGTGGAAACAGAAAAGGATACAAAGAGCAAGCAGCAAGCAGCAAAGAAAACTGATGGAAAGGGAGGAGTAGCAGAAAAGGTTCCTCAACCCACAGAAAGTCTGGATAGGCAGGGAAAGAAAACACCAGAAAAAGCAGCCTTGGGTAAACCCCACTGAATTTGAATGAAGAATGTGATCCTGTCACCAGCAGGATAATAAGTTCAACCTGAGATTTCATGAGTGGTATCTTAACCATAATATTTTAACACAGAAGTTTATTAATAGGGGTTTTTGTAGCATTTGTAATATTTCCTAACTTTAAATTTAAATGCATAGTAAATGGGCACTCATGTTTCAGTACCAGATAACTGCACTGCACTGCAGGAATTTCTAAGTATCTGAATAATGATTCATGTACTGTCAATGTGAATTTAATTACTAAAAAATGACCATTATAAGCAGAGTTCATTACAGCAAATCCTGTCTAGAACTGACACATTTACTACAATGTAAAGGAATATTGGTATCAGTTACACAGATGTGTTAATCAATATTTATAGGCCATCACAGCTTGAGGCAGATGCTGCTTATTTTTTCAAGGAAATGATATATACAGTCCTCTTCATGCCACGGGGGCTCTACTTTTCCCCATGACGAGTCTGGACACAGTGGAAGAATGGAAGAACTCCAGAAACAGAACTATCTCCTATGGATGCAGGGGGACATAAGTAATTTTCTTTTGATCCAAGTTTCTTTCCTGCAAATCTTTTTCATCAGGTGGACCAGGACCACATCTGGCCATTTCTTATCACCAAGACTCACATGATTGCTTTCCAGTCCTCTCCATTAAAGCCTTCATGAGTTACTGTGGATAAATCATTAACCCATGAAGTATCAGCTGCCCCCAAATGCTAATTTTCCTCCACAATTTTTGCCACAGCACTCAGATTTCTGATAAACCCACTGTTCTTCTTCCTCAGTGGCTCTGCCCAAGACTATCCCTTCATCCACTCCCTATCATCAAATCCACTTGTTTCTTATAAGAGAGTGTAGGTTCATGGTCATGTAAGTAAGGAATAAATGCAAGGCAAGAATCTCTGCATGCAATCATTGGTGTGCTCATCCACATTCATTACTGTGTTCATTCACATGTTTATGTACTGAGGATATAGGAAAATATGACTCATTTGCAAATGCTTAGATACCATGAAAGAAGCAGAGTTCAAGCTGAAAAACAAACCAATAAAAATAAAGGTCAGAATTTATTTTGTTGCTATGCAAGATAAGTTCAACTTTAAAGTGACCAGAAGTTATAAAACCTAAGAAATTAAAATAAAATATTTTAATGACTAGGCAGATATTCATATTGCTTTCAACTCTAAGAAGACTCAATCATATTATATTGTCTTTTTCCAGAGGGATTATTGATAAAAGGTCACTGAATTCCACTGGTATTTCTAGGTGCTGGATCTATTACTAACGTAGAAACACTGAAAACACAAGAAATACCAGTTTCTAATTCATCCTTACAGAACTGTTAGCATAAGAAAGCGAAGAGTCTCAATAGCATGTAAATGCACAGAAGTCAAGACACTGATATCCCAGATGAGAAGAAATTAATTTCTTTCTAGCAGAATTCCAATAGGATTCTATTCAAGTCTTTTTAAAACCAACAGAAATGTTCTGGCTGGTTGAAATACTGGATAGAACACTTATATGTAGGCAAGTAGGGTAATAATGGTCCTGTAAATAATGTAAAGGGTTTAAATAACTTGGATGGTTCATAGTGAGTGACAGAAGGATGTAGGATGCAACAGAGAAAAAATTGTAGAAATCAAAATGATGACATCTACACAAAATGGTGTTGGGAGAAACTTAAAAGCAGACTAAACTACAACTACAATCATCCAACTACACTTAGGTAGTGTTTGAAATTGAGCTTGACTCAGTTCTCCATCACATCTTTTTCTAAATCTATGTATTATAGCCCTGCAGTGAAGGACATAGGTCCTTCAGAGAAATGCAGTAAGGAGCATCTCCATGGCAGGACACCCCAATGCATGTAGTTTCTTATGCAATTATTACAGAAAATGATAAACATCTAGAGATGTGCAATTCTAGCACTCTGTCAGAGCTACAGAGTGGCCCTTCAAAAGCAGCACAAAGCTGCAGGTTGTTTCACACAATTCCACACACACATTTTGCATTGGCAATTATTTCAAGCTGCCTTCCATCTGTGAAGATCCATCACCTCTCACAGCTCCTTGGGCCTGTCTGCCACGAACACCAGCGGCAGTGAGTAAGTTATAAATAGAACAGACTGTACCACTGAGAGCCTGATCCAATTCCTGCAGAATGCCGCAGGGGTCTCTGCATTAGCTTTAATAGAAATCTAGCTAGATCTCAGAAGAATGTTCTAAAAATGTCCCAAATCTCAGATTACAAAGCCCATTTTTCTCACCGTGAAGCCAGTAGCAGATTTGTCTTTTGTGTCATTGTAGCAGAATCAGGTCTTAGCTTTTTGCTGCAAGAAAAATCACTGTTTTCCTGATATTTCAATTAAAACCTACTGGAAATAGCTTTAAAATTTTAAACTAAAATGCACTAGAGTTAGAGGCTTTTTTGTTAAATTTGGATGGTTTCTCATAAAGCTGGAAATGGAATCACATCAGTATTGTTCTACAGGAATACATTTGCTATCCAGAAGAATAGTGTAGTTATGCACAGTAATGAGATAAACATACAAAAGATTACCCTCCCTTTTTTATTTTGATTATTTAAGCTGTGGTGGTTCACAATTATGTAACAAAATATTCAAAATTAATGTTAACAAAACTGTTGAGTATGCTAAAGCTTATTACATTACTGTGGTTGAATAATTTCTTTCTTGCATTTTAAATGTATTATTTATATTCTATTCTCCATTATAAGTATGAAAAATTGTTTCAGTCTCTGTGCACTACATAACAATAGAATGCAAATTATTTCTGTAGCAACAGGATCTCCTATCAAACACACAGAATCATTTGACTACATTTAAACTCAGGCACTGGATACCATGTTTATCTGAAGTGCACTTCTCTTTATTTTCTTATTTCTCACCTACCTGTTCCTTTTCAGCACACATTACTCTTTATATTCAAATTTATAACTCTTTTAGAAATTTATGTTCTCGTGTAATAATAACTGTATTTAACAACAAGGGAAAGTGTTGCAATAGGCTATATTATCCAGTCACCTTCTAAAACCACAAAGGATGATTTTTGAAGATGAAAAAGGATGAGAAAAACAGGCTTTGACTTCCACTGCAGTAAAGGCACTGTGATTCCAGCTGTCCTTGAATTCTCCTGGATTTGTGAGCCAATTATTGAGGAAGATCTGTCTGTGCTCTGAGACTGACAGACATAATTTGGTAATACATTAAGCCATAATCTTTGAAGCAGCTGGATGTAAACTGAGATCATCCTTAAACTAGCATAGACTGCACTTCTGCTCTTTGCCCTTGAACAACTACTATAAGGTAAATGCATAAGTGACATCCCATTTAATCTGCACTTATAGGGGACAGATGCCTGCAACAAGTCTTTCCCCACAGTTTTTTGTTTGTTTGTGTGTTTTGGTCTTGCTAAAAGGACATTAAGTTTTAAGAATTGAAGCAAAATGTTGTCCAGGGAAAAGAGCCACAAAAGCTGCAAAGAGAAAAACATTAGAAAAAACTCTGTTTCACAAGGGCTTCTAGAGATAAAGGTATTGTGAGAGAGACAATGAGGGGCTGATGGAGAAGAAGGAAGGCCCCAGATCTGGGTGCAATCTTCTGCTGACTTTTGCACTTGTCTCACTTCCCATTTCATTATGGGAGAGCTCTTTCCTGCAATCTCATTCTGCAAGTTTTCAAATGAAACGCCTTTCCTTCCTTCTTTCCCAATCTTGCATCTTCTACCATCCAATTTGTTATTTCCATTTACCATTTCATCACTTTTCCTAACAGGACTGGAATAAAACCTCATGCTTAACTAGGCTGTGATTTTGGCAATGATAAGGAACTTCTTAACAGAAGGCCTGAAATCCTATCATTATCTATTATCAGAAAATGTTTTATAAAACACTTGCTAATGGTTGACAAAGAATGGAGAAATATTGTTTATATGAGACTTGATTTGAGTGTCCTGGCTTAACTGAATATGTTAACTCTACACACAAGTCTGTCAACTTTTGGGACTATTGTTGTGCATAAAAATTTTGGTGCATCAGAATACAGTTCCTTACAGCCCTGAATCCTTGCTATTAACTTACTTCCTTTTTTTGTTTTGGTTTGGTTTGGGTTTTTTTTTTTTGTTTCTTAAATGAAAATAAAACTAAACCAAATCATAACCACATATCCTGTCATAATGTCATTCTGATCTGAGAGATGTTATGGAAAATGCTTCTGAGGGACATGTGTTGGTCGTGACTAAGAGGCAGAGATAAGGATTCTCATAGGTTTACAGGGTAAGATATCATCCTGCTGTAGTATGAGCAGGGCTGATGGTGGGTATGGAATAAATGACTGCTCCAGAGAGTGGCTTCTTTCTGAGTGTTGTATGCATACAAACAGGCAAAATGACAAAACTACAAGTCATCACTAATGCCAGCTCTTTTTCTGCCTTATGTGCAGGTAGCCCTAAACAGGCTACCCCTCTCACACACTGCTGCTGCCACACAGGATCCCCAGCTGAAGAGCCAGAGGGCCACTGATTTACATATGGCACTGGGTAACACACTTTTAAATTGCTTCCCCTCCACCAAAATAACCACACCAGTAAGCAGCTGCTCTCATCACACCCTCCCCTCTCATGGAAGGGGGAAACAATAGTGGCATTTGTGGTGGAAAGGCAAAATGAACACAAACGAGGTAGCAGGTTACCTGAGCCCTGGAGGCCCTGGATTAATCAGCAGTGAGATGTGGTTCAACAAGGACCACAAATGGTGCCTTGATGTAGAGAGCTCCTGGCTACAGCACTCCACACACTCACAACAGAAACCAATTCCACTTATAGATGCAGCTGTGGAAAATGGAAGCCATTCCATGCTTGATTGTAAACTTCTATGTGTAAGTCCAAAAGAGCAAAGAACACAAAAGGAGAATACTAAGGGATGCCTGCTCCAGTAGTCCTGATTGTGCAGAGGTGATAATTTTGGAATGGTAAATGTTACCTAAAGGGAAGAAAGACACTGTGTTTTCAAATAAATGCTCTTTACTCAGAAGAACTCATTCCAGGTTTGAAACAGAAAAGTATGAACTACCCATTTGTTACCCCTTTTCAAGGAAAGATTTTTATGGCTTATTTTTATAACAGCATTTAGCTTAATGTCAATATTTGAGGACATAGAACAGATTTAGCCCCCTCTTATCTCCCTGTGAACAGGGCTGCCTGGTGTTGAAAAGGAGAATCCCATCCAATAAAAAAAATAACTTCTTGTTATGACCAGCAAAGATAAGATCACAGAAACACAAATGAGAATACTCTCTTAGAGCAATTGCTGAAAAGGTTTCCCTCCCAAACTGTGAGACAAAGATGCCAAATAAGGAACTCAGCAGAGCAGGGAAATGATCTGCAGAGTGTGTGTTTGTGACAGATGTTATGCTAATGTGGCTAGGTAATTATTATTGCAATGTTATACTCAGACAGGAGGCCTCTCAGAAAACTGCTGCAGCTGAAAAATGGTAGCGCTGAAGGGTGGCAAATTGCTCCATTACTCTTTGTTGCTTCCATGTATCCTGAGTCCTGGAAGGTGTTCCAAGATTGACTCAGAATGCCTGACATGACAATAACATCATCAAATGGGCAGGTGTGAAATCTGGCCTCCCTTTTTACATATCCATGATACAGTCACCCTATCCATGTAATTCTGTGTTTGTGCCTTCTTCCATGAACCAGTTTCCTCAAAAACCCAGCCTGCACATTATGCAAGGATAGATTTGTATTACTTCCATGCTCAAATGGATTTAAATATATTATCTACAAATAAGCAAACTCACTGGCTATAATCTTTTAGGCAGCTTGTCCCAGGAGGTACAGATGAATAAACAGATCTCATCTCTTTGTAGCACTGATAAAAAAAGATTGTCAGGCATCTTTTATGAGATACATGGACTATCACAATAAATTTTGTCTATATATCCCTTTGCATGCTAGCATGCCTTTTTGTCAGTTGCCCTGAATGCTCTGCTGACCAGCCTGATTTCTCATTATGCGACAATGACATGAAACCTATGTGAAAACCTAAAATGGCTCTAACACCAAGTGGGGCAAAGCCCCACTTTTAACAAAACTTTTGTCAACAGTCTGGTGGAGGAAGTAGTAGTTGGTAGAAAAATGGAAGAACAATAAAATAAAGAAGCAACATGGATATTGATAAAAATTCACATTTGTGAAACCCAAATTGTATTTTCAATTATGCTGCTGCTCCTTTTCTTTACCCTTTTTTATGGTGCAAGTTGTTTGAAGTGAGAATTTTACCACGGTTTAGTACATATTATGTCATGGCATCATCTGGGGCCTCCGGGCAATAGCGTGATTCAGGTAAATAATAACAGAGCACCAAACCAACATCAGCAAGCAGTGGTGTGAATCATAAAAGCAGTGGGCAAATGAAGCTGCTGTCCTGAAATGCATACACAGCCTGCTGGACATGTTCTGATTTTGCAATTCTACACTTTCATTACAAAATAAATAAATAAATAAATAGATCAATATAAAACAGAATCACTGAATAAATTATGTTGGTAAAGACCTCCATGATCGACTACAATCTACAAAATATCATTGTCTCAACCAGACCATGGAAGGCACTGAGTGCCACCGTCCAGTCTTTCCTTAAACACCTCCAGGGATTGTGACTCTGCCACCTCCCTGGGTTAGACATTCCAGCGTCTAACCACCTTTCCTGTGAAAAAAATCCCTCTAATGTCCATCTGAAACCTCCTCGGGGACAGCTTGAGACTATGAAATATAGATAGATGACACAGATATAAATATATAGATATAGATAGAAATAGATTAGATAGATATAGATATATAGATATAGATATAGATATACTACGGCAGAACGCATATATGACTTATGTATGTCTGTATGTATAAGGATATGTATATGTATACAAAAAAAAAAAAATTTCCTCCTCCTGTGGGTGGGCCGGTAACTTTGAGAAAAAGGATGCAGCGAGGGACGGATGAAGTGGCAAACACTGAGAGGGCAGCGCGTCTTTCCGCCGCGCTGTCACGGGGTGGTAAACCCTGAGCCCCGGCTCTGACCACGGCTATAAACAGCTGCTCCCGCGGGGGCTCCGCTGCTGATCCCCGCTCTCGAGGGCCCGGGCGGGACGCCGCCGGGAGGCTCCGGGACGCGCTACGTGTTACCGGGGCCGCGCCTGACGGGGCCGCGCCACCGCCGCGCGCACGCGCGCCTCCTTCCTCCCCCCCACCCGGCGCCGCTGCAAGGTCACGTGGCGTCCCGGGCCAGGCGCGCCCCCGCCGCCCGCCGCCGCCAGCGGGAGCGCGCGCGGGCGTGCACGCGCTGCAGCAACGGCCGCCGCTTGGCGCAGTTCGCACCCGCCCGGGCGCGGCTCCCCCGGCTGCCCGCTGCCGTCCCTCCCTCCCCCGCTCCATCCCTCCATCCAGCCACCGTCCGTCCCTCCTCGGCCGGCGCCGGCTCCCGCCGGGCCTCGCTCGAGGTAAGCGGGAAGGGGCCGCCGTCGCTGTCGCCGGCTCGGCTCGGCGCGAGGTGTCCCTGCCGGCGTGCGGGGCGAGCCCGGGCAGCCACCGGGCAGGGAGGGAAGGAGGGAGAGCGGGAGGAAGGGAGGGCGGCGCAGGCCCTGCCCCGGCTGCCGGCCCGGGCTCGCTCCCCGCAGCGAACCACGAGAACCTCCCCGGAACCGTCGCTGCGGAGCGGGGCCGCCCGCCCGGCACTGCCAGCGCTCCGCAGTTCCCCGCAGCCCAGGCCGGCGGGCCGAAGGGGAATCACCCTCTGCCGTGGCCCGGCTGGGCAGAGCGGGGCTGGCGGCCGGCACTGCCGCCCCAGCGCAGCCCGGGGGTGGCGGGATTGCCGGTGTTCCCGACGCGCTCGGCGGTGCCGCTCTGGCACACCGGGATACGTGCCGTGCCGTGCCTCGCCTGGCCTGGCTGCCCAGCGCCTTCCCCTCAAACCCGGGCACTGAACTCCCGCTCCGGCCGGGCGCTCCGCCGCTGCCTCCCGCGTCTGTCCCTCTGGTGTGGGGAGTCTGAAGTGGAGCCACGCTGCCCGCGGTTTTTTGTGTGCCTCTCTTTGGGGTCTTGCTGAGTGCGCGTCTGGTTTAATTGGTGTGAGCTGCGTTTTTCTTCTCCTGAAGTGGTTACTGAGTACATGTAGCAGCATCAATGATTTTTGATTGAGCAGGGCAGTAGGCTGTATAAACCTGTGTATTTCCATCCAGAAAAATGATGTCATAAATATACCTGTGTTGTGGCTGCACTTTGTACATGCCCGTCATCTGGTTACCTTTTTTTCCCCACCCCAAACAAAATTCCACTGTTGTTACAAGAAAGTATTTGTTAGCCGTATAGCGTATTGTGCAGGATACTGTCAGAGAAGATGACAGACAACCTTATAAAATTTAGTTCTTAGAGTTATAGATTATCCCAGGTTGTAAGGAACCCACAAGCATCACTGAAGTACAACTCCTTGGGGTCTATTCTCGTTTTCTTTGGTTGGTTGGGATTTTTTGCACTTCACAAGCATTTTTGGGACAATTTTGCATACTGAGCATTTAATGTTTAAAAAAAAAAAAAAGAGAAGGCATTTTGTGACTTACAACTAATGAATAGCTGTACATTCTTAAAATGCCCGCAATGCTACAGATCTTTTTCTATTTTGCAAAGTGTGGGAATGTCTATCACTTTGTGGATACATTAGCAACTCTTTTTGTATACATCCTAGGCAGCTAGCTCCAGCCAAGGCCCAAAGTTGTTCCTTCTCTCCTGGTCCCTGCTAGAGTTCCTTTGAATTCCAGAACATACAGGAATGTAAAGAGTCTTGCTGTCCCTTAAAAAAAAAATCAAGGAAGATCTCTTTACTTGGATGGTGTAAAGTGAGGTGCTCTGTAAAAGTATATGACTGTTATATAATACACTATTAAACAGATATGCTGAAGTTCAAATGTTTCTGAATAATCTCAGGATGCCAGGAACTTTGCCTGAAATGCTGTATTATCTGGTATTATTCTTAGTTGCAGTAGGAATAACTAGGATAGTGCTGAATGGCTCTCGCCAGCAATTACAGTATTAATTTTTAAGCTTGTATCATAACTTTTCAGTTAAGCATATGAGAAAGTTTGAGTTTTTTAGTGGCCTGTAACAGAGATGGTGTTTGAATTTATTCTTCATACTTAATCTTTTTCTTGGTTCTTAATATTTTGGGTTGTTGCAAAAGTAAGTGTAATTCTTTGTTATTGTGTTCTTGGAAGACCTCCACATGTTTCACGTTTGCAGTGCAGTGAATTTTGTGTCCTTTCTCTCTGCCTCTAGCGTTTCCTTCCACTGGTGTAAAGTCTTGATCAGTTAAGGGGAAATCCAAACTGCACGTAGGGCACTTGACACCTCCGTATGTACCTTGAGGCCCCGAGCAGCCCTGCAGCCCTTTTTTGCATTGCATGCTGTGTGACTTGGTCTCTGCCTCTGAGAATTTGCAGCCTAGATCAGATAGAGGTGAAAGGATTTTGTTCAAGGCCACTATGGGAACCTTTGTCAAAGCCAGAGGTTAGTTTAGTTGCAGTTGTTGCTTCTCTTCCTGGAAGATGGTTACATGGTTAATAGTCTAGATCACAATTTTAGTCTTGATCACAATTTTTTGTTTTCCAGTCTTGCATCTTTTAAGTACAAGATCGCAGCATACAGGAAAACAGTTTCTCACGGTCTCTGTGTGAACACAGAATCTGTGCTTAAGTTAGAATTTCCAACAAATTGGATTTTTTAAAAATAGCTTTGGATTATATATGAAATAACTTTTAATCATTGGTTATATCATGATTTAGCAGTATGTTTTTATGTAACTGTCTGAAAAGGGCTGAAGGGACTGTTTCTGGTGAGATTCAGTGCTGTATGTTACAGATATCCTCAGTGAAGAAGCTTTCAGGCATAGGCACAACAGTGTGTGGTATGTTTGTGATCAAATACAAGTCTGAAGTGTATATCTTAGATATCTTCATGCCATACTGGGCACATCCTGAGAACATAGCATAGTAGCTAACTGTATCCCTGTGACTTTTGTATCTGGAGAGCGTTCTTCATGATCTTGCTGAAGTTGCAGTTGAAGGTTCTTCAGTAACACAAAGATGTCATCTCTGGGCATATCTCACTGTCACATAGGTAAGCAGAGGGGTTTTTTCTAAGTTATAAAATAGAATTATCCACTTAAAGCATAGTAAAAAATGTTACTGCTTTTGCAAAGAATGTGGCGCTTAAAAATGCATTTAATCTGCCTAGCTGCTCTCTCATCTTGGTTGTTACATTAATGCTTGCATTTCAGTTTGGGCAGGCAGACTGATTTAATATGAAACTGTCATATTCAGTCAAGTCAGATTGTCTTTCTGCTTGAGGACAAAGCTTAAGCACATTTTTTAGAGATTTTTTCCCTTGTATTTCTATTTCAAGGGAATTATCAAAGAAAGGATGCTAGCTTCCCCTTGCTAGCTAAGTATTTTAATCAATTTCTTTCACCTTTACACTAATGTAATTTGACATTAGTTGTCTGAAGTTGTCCTGAGTCACTTATTTTCCCAGGACTAAGGGACACTTCCTCATTGCTTCTGTATGCACTGAGTGAGCAGATGAGATTTTTAGCTGATGAATCGGCCCATTTCTTTATCCAGAGTGCTGAAGTTCAATACCAGAAGTGTAAATGTGCAAAGTAATAATAGAAAAGTCTGCAGTGTACTAGGTGACACAGTTCTGTTGGTGTATGTGGCTGAAGCCAGCTAAGCTGGTCTTAGGCTGTGTCTCTAGGTTTACTTGTCTTTTTTTAGACTGCATGTCTGTCTCCTCAGGAAATACACTTCTTCTGAATTGATGGTTATGAAAAGCATTTTAAAGGAAATGTGTAAAGGATTCTTTTCAAAATTCTTTCAAATAAGTGCTTTGGATAATGAGTTGGAGCTGTGATTCCATTAGAAATTGAAGTAATTGACTCCCTCGGCTAACTAGAATTTAGTTTGTGATGTGAACTGAAATACAGTGATTTAAAGAAGAAAAGTACTTAGTGGTGACTTCAAGCCATTCATTCCCTGAAGGAAAAAGTATGCCTGTTAACACAAACAAGAAATCTGTGAGGCCACTACACAGGTGTGTTGTGTCCTATATAGACAATGCAGCACTGCTGTGTGCTAGGGGCAAGCAGGTCCCTCAGCCAGATGTGACCTCTGTGGTCATTGCAGCTCAATAATGCAGTGGATTGGCTTTGCTGAAAGAGTAAGCCTATGCCTCTTTGCTCAGCTGTATCTAATTTTTCTCTTCCCAACATCTCATGTAAATACATCTGTGTGGGAATTCTGTAAGACTAGCATTCTTACCCAACTTGTTAGTGATATAGCCAAGTCTTATGCAAATTAAATTTAGGGATATTGCTTTGTTTTGGTATATGTTCATGAGTTTACCAATATGGAGAATCTTATCAAGTGTCTTATCAAGTGGGGAAAAAAGGTATCTTGTTTATAGATGCAATATTTAGAGCTCTTTAAGTATTCCATATATGTATTTCTCAGAATAAGCATTATTTCTGTTCTTATCAGCCTGAAGGTTTGCACTAGCCTTTTGTGTATCCATTCTAAATGTAACCAAATAATTTACCATGAATAGATAGTTTAGATATAGTGAGATTTCATGCGTGCACACATGACTGCGTTTTTTTGCTTTGACTTCTAAACCCTGGGAGGCTGCAAGAAAATTTAAATGCACCTGGGGCAGATAAGCACCTGGAAAGAATGTTGTTAAAAAGAGGAAACAAAGATAAGGGATTGCTGGATTGCTTATTAAGGAAATGCTTAGTGCTTTGTAGAAACATACAGGAAAAGCTTCATCTGCGTTCTCTCATCTCATCCAAAAAGGAGATAGATAGAATTTCTGTTCAGAAGCATTGGTTTCTGTGTTACATGTCTGGAAATAAGTTCAGCCAAGGATGATGTGGCCTTACAAGAGTCTGTGTTGCTGGAAATATATCACGTGTGGCAGAGGGTGGTGTGGGATATGCCCATGCAGATTGCAAAGGGCTGCACTCTTGGATTAGCCAGTTACTTTTTCCGGTACCTTGAAAGAAGTTGAAGTCTCCAGGTGCATAAGAACATTTTGTGTATGTGTAACCTAAGTTTTTAATTGAACTAATGATTTTGCCAGTAAAACTCAATTTATTAACTTCTAAAGTATTCTTTCTCACTGATGCTCCTTTGTAAACAAAAAAAAGGGGTAACTTTTTTTAAAAAGAAAATGCTCAAATTAATACAAGAACAGATCCTGTAACACTGAAATCAGATGATTCATTGCAGATTGTACAGATAAAACTGTTGACACAATTACAAAAGCACTAACTCCAAATAAATGGTGGATTTCCTGTCTTGCTATTTTTTTCCCAGTGATAAAAAGTAGTTAAGTTGCACTGCAAAATGTTTTGATTTAAATGGCTCTTGATTCCACCTAACAGGAGATCTTGAAGGCATTGAATTTACCATATTGCATCATAGGTGCAAAACGAATTTAATTTTATTTTTTAACCACCAGTTTAGTGAACAATACATTATTTTGTATCAGTAGCGTTTCTCTAACATCTGTTAGCTGCTTGAATTCTCATATCTGCTGTTGTTACGTGTGATAATAAGTTTTTTTGTTTGTTTTTATTTTTTTTGTGAGCTGGGAATTGCAGGTGAAAGCAGGTAGTATTGCCTAGTAGTATTTTTCAACATTTTTGAACAGAATTTGTTTTTTAGTTGCATGTAACTTGCTAAAATTAAAAATGTAATTCCATGTTGTATTTTAAGAACCTTCAGCTTTTGTATGGAAAATCTTAGCAAGTATATTATTTTTTGAATAAGAAGTGACACTTGATGTTATTTTTCTACTCTGCTAGAGGAAAAACTCTAGCTGTTTTCTTTTAGAAAAATTTGTGTATCCCTTTCAGCATGCATCTCCTGCAGATAATTCAGTATGTTTTCTTTTAGTCATGTCAAAGTTTATTTTAATTTAGCAAAGTTAATAACCTTTGCATTAGGCTCATATAGAGCATGGATAGACTTTTGCACTTAAAAGTATCAGAGATGTTGTGCTGAATGTGTTTCAGCACAATGTGGAATGAGCAGAGCTTTATTTCCAGTCTCAGTAAGCAGGTGCTTCAGACCAGGGCTGGCACCAAGAACTTGGGCACAGAAGGGTGTTTTCAGCCCCAGTCTGATTTTCGTAATCTGTGTAGGAGAAGTGGGCAACTCCTCCACTTGTTTGTTTTTTTTTTTTGCCCTTAATAAGCAAAGTGTAAAAGTGTGTGAAAATAGAGAAGTGTTTGAATTTTGGAGCTGGAGTCGAGCCTTATGGAGAAAGGACCTTTTCCAGTGTCAGGATGGGGTGTGAGACTAAGAATTGTCACACCCCATCCTTACTTTGAGAACTGTGGTGTTTTGTTCTTGGTTGATAGTAGGTAAAATTATGTGTGACAAGGTGGAGTGAAGGAGACAATTGGGACATGAACAAAGGCCCCATACTTGCTCTATGTGTTAGGGTATGTTAATTGGTGAAGGATTTGCTCCGTTCATTTTCATGGCATACTTATTCTGATCTCTGAGTGAATTGGGATAGAGTGCTGATAGAATCTATGTCTGTAGGATTTGTGCTTCCTTCCTTCCAGAACTCAGAATGGTATGCACTGCTGAGAGTTGGGAGAATGTCCTGTAGCTGTTTTCTGGTGGTGTTTGTTCTACAGTTCCTGTACAGTAGAGTCCAATAATCACTTAAATGCCATTTTCACAGGCACTCAGACTTTTACATATCCCAGATGGTCATTAAAAAGAAATCTGATTTGCAACTGCAAATGTAGCTTATTGAAGCAATGTGCAAAAAGGTAAAAAGAAACAGGGAAAATCTAAAGAATCAACTTCTAAATGTGCTAAACTCCCCTGCATGTTTAATTGCTAATTGGTACTGAGTTTTTCATTGCATAGGTGAAAAAAATACTACATCTCTGAGATGCTATAAGACTAAATGAAATGCAGTTGAATTTATTATGACAATTGCTGCAGAAACCTTGTTTTAAAAATGGAATCATACTTCCCATTGAGGATTTTGACTAATGAGCAACAGGATAAAATGTGTAGACTCACAAAGAGCAGGTCAAAGACAGAACACAGTATATTGAATTATCTTGGTCAGCATTATTAACTTGGATGAGTCTAGAGAGTAAACTCGTAAGTGCTTTCTGAGACTACCCCACAGGAAAACCTACCTACACCAAAGAGCTTCATTAAGGTTGCATGGAAAGCATTGCTTCTAACACTTCCAAATTTGAGGTACTTGCTTTTCAAAATAAAAGCTAATTATCCTGTGCAACTTGTAAGTACATTACCTAGTGCTAAAACTTACTCAGCAGGAATTATATTTTAGATACCTTATTAATATTGAGAAATAAAAGACAGGAGGGCTAACAAAATGTGCAAAGCTTATTACCTGCCTAAATCTTAACTTACTGCAGTGACACAATTTCATCTGTATTCCAGAAAAGCTGTTGTGTAAAGCATTCTTATACGCTTTGAAGAAAATAGTGTCCATCTGAAATACTGAACGATGTTGAAATACTAGAGATATCACAGAAAAAAGTCTCAACATAAAATGAGGTCAGTAGTGTTAGAAAAGAAGCACTGGCTTATGAATTTTGCTTCCATTTTGCTCATCCCTGTATGTTCTATTCTGTATTTTAATGGAACATACAGGATAAAGAAATGATGAAAAGGAAGGAGAATTTGAGTGTGTCCAGTAATTCTCAATATTCTATGAAAATTCTTGGCATGTTTACTAAAAAAACCCATTCGTTTTTCCTGTAAGAGCCAGATGAAATATGAACTTATTCAATGTATAGAAAAGGACTCAGAGATGGTAGCAGTTTATTACAACCTTCTGCAGACATAGTAATCCCAACACTCAATTTAGGATTTTGTCATTGGCACTGATGCAGTTTTGGACTTGAGTGTAGTTCATTAATCATTTTGGAAATGTACAAGCTATTTCGCTGCATCCTGTAACGTGGTTCACTCTCTTTGCATCAAAGTCTTTTACATGAATTTACAAAACTTATAAGAGGAATAGTAGTAGGATAAATAGTAGGAATAGCAGTCCTGGGTAATTTTTTTTAAGCTTGTAATTCAAGAAGCAATCCTCCAGAGTCTTCTGAGCAGACACACACAGTAACCCAGTGAGGGTGGGAAGGAGGTGCATGGGTTTAGGGTGGTGAGAAGTTGTTGATGTTGAGGGAATATTGATGGTCCTCAGAGACTGTCTCTCACATTCTGGGACAGAATTGGTTCTTTATTTGTTTAGGTAAATTTCAGAATTCCACAGATGAAAAATCAATTCTTGTTCTGAGTCATGGAGCTAATTATTTAAAAAGCTTGTATGTTTTGTCCACACACTCACATTGTACTGCTTTACAATTCTGTTTGAAGAAAGCAAGAAAATTTCCACAGGAAAACAAATGCTCATCTTGGTGTGCATTGGTTTTATATGGTTTAGTATAAACTTGACACTACGTCAGTAGTCTCTTTGCTATTATTATGTAATTTCAATTTCAAGAAGAAGGGAGAAAAGTTCGTGAAAAGCAGACCCTGAAATGTTGTGAAATTTGCTGTATCAAACATGCCTGGCTGCCCCAGTGACGCCATCAGCAGAGGAAGCAGCACATGGAGTGTCAGCAGGCAGTCTTGACTTAGGCTGAACCAGGACTTTGAGTGCTGCTGCCAGTGCTGGAGTTGCAACAGTGGGGGAAAAGTCTCCTAGTGAGCTAATGTAGGCTTTGCTTAGGAATCATTAACCAAATCCCTGTTTTCATGGGAGCTTCAGCTGTAGTCATGTGACGTGATGCAAACCAAGATCATCACCTATCAGTGCAAACATATGGCAAAGTCAGCCCGTGTTGTCACTTATCTCGGAGGGTGCAAGGGGGCTGGGACATTTCAAGCAAAGCCTATTGGTGAGGGAGTTTCTGTGTGAGCTTTCTTAAAGAAGCACTTCCTTTTTACTTGTAATTCTGCGTGGGAATGTATACCAAGCAGTTTCCTCTAAGAGACCAGAAGGTTTACATAGTTCTTCTGCTTCTACGAGAAGAGAAGAAATGCTGCTGCAACATTTTCTTATGGATGTAATTTTTTCATTTACCTGTATTGTGGAAAGTTAGTTTTCTGTTTTCTGAGATGCATAACTCAGAAAGGGATGTTTTTGAAGATGACTCAAATAGAAGTGATGTTGCTGCCCATGAAAAGGTTCCTTCTGGAATCTTGGTGAGTTTGACAGATTTATTGCTAAATATGAGTGTATAATTTCCTATAACACAGTTAAAATATATAAAAATTGACTGCCTATATTTAATAGTATGTGGAAGACTTTAATTAGGCATTCAACAGATTTACTTTGTTTCCTGATTTTGTTCCATAACTGCTCTGTGCAGTACTAGGAGCAATCCTAAACCCCCAATTAAAATCTTTACTTGGGAACAAAGATGTTTTTGTTGAGTAGAGCTGATGCTACAGTGATCCTGTTTGACAGGGGGGATCATTTCCCCCCCAGTTTTTTCAGAGTACAAAATAGAAACTAGTAAAACACTTGCCGAAGATTTTCTCTGCTTAAGGAAAGTTTCTGCCTCATAAATTTATATGTATGCAAATATAGGCAAAGTGAGATAAATTGAGGTAAACCACTGCTCTACATGTTTTTTATTTTATTCTGCCTAATCTCTTGAAACAAATACAACTTCTTTGCTGTTTACATCATGTGGCAATAGACATATTTGAACCTTCTAAATGTATCTCAAAATAAATGGAGTGTGTGAATATCTACGGTACTAGAAGCTAAGATCTGCTTCTAAGTAACTATTTTTTTTTGGAGTGATGGTTAAAATTCATGCCCTTTAAAATTGTAGCTCTCTAGAGCAATCTGAAACTTTGCCTTAGAGTAACTTGCACTCTTTTTTCTCCTGTTGAGCTAGGCACTTGTAGTAGGCACGTTCGTATGGGTGCACATGTATAAAAGGTGATGGCTTTAAGAACTCAAAACATGCAGTTTACCATTAGTACAGTGGCTCTCCATATGCACAGAAAACACCTATTGTGGAAAGACTTTTGATTATATCTTGCACCTCTCTATGGATATTACTGAATAACACTAAAAAAAATGTTAAAGAAAACATGTTGGTCTAGTGGCAGCTAAAATAACATCTTTGTTAATAGTACAGAGATATAATTCCTGTCCACAAAACCTCCTGCTCAGGTTTTGCTAATGTAAGCATTTCGTGGCAATGAGTTTTAAAACTTTGTCTTGTTTGTCATGTAAAGCATATCAGATACTCTGAGGTGGAGTACTGTTTAATTATTATTTTTGAGAGCCACTGCTGTAACATGAGGAAGTCAAACAACATATTCAGGGTTAATTTTAGTTGCACTGATTTGAGTATTTTATAAGTGGAGTCATTTTAGTTATTGAGCTGCTGAAGGAGATATTTTTTATTTTGTATTTACTTTTATGGTCTCTCAGTAAAAGAAAGTTATAAACCCAAAGCAGTTTCAGTTTCAGCTTTTGCCAGTGCAATGGCTTATTGCCAGAAAAAAAAATTATTTTCATGATATGGCATAGAGATTCTTTCCCCTATTCCAATTACAGTTGCACTTACTTTGGTGGTACTAATATATTCAGCTGTAAGAATTTTTGTAAACTAGGTAGCATTGCATAAATATTCAAAAATCAGTCTTTCTGGAGCCTCAGAAGTCACAAAGAATGTTTCTGCTTTGATATACCTCAGGTATTCATAGCGTTTTGATTTGCTGTCTGAGAAGAGCAAGTAGTAGTGAGCTGCATTAACCTCTGTTTTTATGCAGAGTTCTGGAATTTCACTGCATCAGGCAATGTATAGATTCTGGATATTAAAAGAAATAAAAATTAAAAACTAAATAGCATTGTGAAGTATTACTGCCTTGCTTTTCTTAGTTTGTCTTTTCCATCAGGCTTTTGTCCTGAATTTCTAAACTAGCAATCAGCATGCTTTTTAGGTTTTTATAGGAGGTTAGGAAGGCATACTGCTCTCTGCTTTCAAGGCAGTGATATTTAAGAAATGGTTACTAAACATGAAACAAAGAGTATTATCAAGAAAATATTTTGTCTTACTGGTTATGCTGTGATCAGGATATTTCTATTGCATTTGCAAAATCTAACACAATTACATTTTACACTGTTCCTTTCTCGCTGTAGTCTGATTCTGTACTTGTTCAGCACAAGTTTTCAAGCACTATACAATAACATTTAAGGAAAACAAACAAACCCAAAGCTCCAACCCATTCCTAGCCCTGCAAATGTTTAAATCTTCCAGCTGGGCTTCTATTGACATTTGAGATAAAATGGTCACTACATACCTGTCACTACTCAGGTATGTAGTGACACTTCATTTCTATTTGATCATTTTCTTGATACAGTTTGAACTTTCTTATATAATAGGTTTATCTTGCAAAGTGAACCATTATGTTAAAAGCTGAATTGCAGCCTGGTAAGCAATAATGTGCTTTAGTTTATTACCTTTATCTTCTTCGGTTTACTTGCAATGTACAAAACAACATTTACATTGAGACTTGGATCATAAAAAGCTACTTTCCTTATAAGCAATGTTTTTAATATTCACTAGGTACAAAAGTTCATGACTTTTCCAGATGTAAGAGTGAACTGGTTATGAACTTCCAAATGTACGAGGTTATTCAGTGTATGTATGTTCATAAAAGTGGCTGTGCCATGAGCAACAGAAATGAAACCGGTACCTGTAGAGGAGAGACCTTGCTACAGGATACTTTTGCTACAGAAAGGCAAGAATATGTGTAAAATGGGTGAATGCTCTGGTCTTGTGTGGGTTGTGTGGTAAATTTCTATGGTCAAGTTAGCATGTATGTGAGAAGAACTAGCTTATTTATCATCTGAACTCAGTTCTTAGCAAAAGGTGTGAAATTTTGATCCTTTAAGAAGTCACTGCTTAAGTCTTAGAGAATTTCTTGCTAATGCCCACTTCTCAAGTCCTGTTTGCTGAAATGAAATACATGGAATGGGGATCCTGTTAAAGACTTTTATTCCTGATTGTGTCAAACATTTATTTTAACAAATGCTGTCTCCTTGGTGACGCAATATCAACTTTTCTTTCTAAGCTGATACTGTAGACAGCTCTTGGAAGTGGCCAGCTTAGAGCCATGAATGATAATGATTATCCATTAAAGATTTTCTTTTTTCATGAGATTAAGTTTAAACATGACTGTCATATTAGATGAAGACTAATTGCTTCAACAGGAAAGCAGAGATACTGTAACATCTCTGTGTTGGGTCACAGTTCCATGAGATGCAGCAAATACCTCACTTGTCAAAAAGATCTTCAGTTCCCTGACTTTTTTTTTTTCCCTAGCTCTCTGGTGCTGCTCAGGGCCTCATGACTCAGGTGTTTGTCATGTTCTGCTTAATGAGCTGATCTAACTTAGTAACAACCTGCTGAAACAAACAACAAAAAATGGTAGACTTTTTCCAGCTGTGTCAGGGAGCTAAAATCAGCTCATTAAGAGGGTCAGATGAGGAAAGGTTGAAGTGAGACCTTCCCTCTTCGGCAGGAGTGAGCTATTACTTCACTATCAAGCAATCAGTTTTATAGTTGTACGTGAAGCTACTTACAGATGAAACTGAATTAATGACTAATGTTGGTAGAGAGTCCATCCTCCTAATCTCATTACTCAATCAATGACAGTCTGTTCTTTTTGTCTTCATCAACAGGCTACAGGGAAAAAATTCTCTAGCAAGTTACCTAGCATAGTAATTCTGTCGATAATTTCAAAACAGTGTTAAACCTGCATTGGAAACCCTCCACCTTCCTTTGTAAGTCTTGTGAAGAGGAAGGAATTATTTTTAAAAAACGTTAATATTATTCAGTAATGTATGATAAGCCTGAGATGGAGAAAAACGTTTCCATAGCTGCTGTGTGAAAGTAGTTTTAGATTTCTTGCCTGTTTACAATTCTGTCAGTATAGACATGACAAAAAATGGTCACTTTAGGGTGATTGTAAGATACCCTGTGTTACTGTAAGGAAGACTTTGGAGGCTCAAAAAAGAATAACTGATTAATTATATAGACAATTAAGCAGTATTAGTAGGAAGAACTGTTGTAATGCAGTATGGTTTTGGTTCAGGATTCTTCTTAATACCTCTAAACTTGTTCAATGACTAATAAAAATAGAAATGCAAGCAGGAAAAAAATCATTGTAGATTTTTTCTAGAAATAATATCCCAAAATAGTTTAAAAAAATATATGTAATTTAGGCTCTTTTATGTGTTCAGTGTTACGGGTTTTGCTTGTTGGCAGTGGTTCTTTGTTATCCTAAATATCCTTAACTTCAGAGGCTGCAGTTGCTTGGATGTTTTTTAAATGAGCTTGTAGCAGACTTTTGGGTGGGAGGGACAAGATGGTAGGTAGAATGAGGAAGAGTTGCACTTAGATTTCTATGAGAACATTTTCAGTTTTCCCTCCCCTTCCTGTTCAAGCTGAGATGTTCTGAGAAATCTTTGGACTTTCATTTCTTATTAGTTCAAGTTGTGTTCTTAGTCTGAAAGACATGCTAAATTCATTCATTTACTTAAGTATTTTTAATGGATTAGATATAATTTTCAGTGTGAAAAGAGAATCACACAAAGTGATTCTGTGCTCTTTATCCTGTTTACTATAGCATAATCTTATTAATGGATGCATCTCTTTTCTCCCATTACATACTTTGATAATTTCTCTAAGATGACTCAGCTGTTTCTGAAATACAGAGCTGTAAAGGAAGAGTTACATGCAGTATGTTCTACATACCTTTTCCTGACTTGTAAGATTTTTTTTTTGCATCCTTATGTACAATTATCTCCATTTTCCATATAGGATTGGTTGTATTAAACAGGCAGTCCTCCGGAGAATGAATTTTTCTTTTTAGCTTCTCTGAGTTATTAAGCATCACTTAAATCTAGGCTTTGAGGTCTAAAAATTACGTCCTTCAGAATTTTATTTGAAGTACTTAATTAGTCATAGATTCAAGTTGATAATGCATTAGGAGTAAGTTTTATAACTCTAGATACTTCTAGTGATATGAGGATTGCCTCAAAGTTCTGTTGATTCTTGAAAACATTTGTATAAAGCTTGTTACAGTAGAGTAATTGATAAATGACATTGCTCATCTATGTAAATGTTTTTTTAAAAATTAAAAAGCCTACTGTGTTTTAAATTTACTTACTTTTTTTTTTGTCTTTCTCTCCCTTAGTCTCAGACTATGAACTACGTGGGGCAACTTGCAGGACAAGTCCTGGTTACTGTGAAGGAGCTGTACAAAGGCATTAATCAGGCAACCCTTTCGGGATGCATCGATGTCATCGTGGTCCGGCAGCAGGATGGGACGTACCAGTGTTCCCCTTTCCATGTCCGCTTCGGGAAGCTTGGTGTACTGCGCTCTAAAGAGAAAGTGGTGAGTTCAGAAAGTGGGCCAAAACAAAGTTTTGAGGATCAGTTCATTTGTTTTTTCACCTCTCTTCCTTCCTTCCTTCCCCAGCTCCCCACATTCCCAGTTAGCAGGCCGGTTTAGTCCAGAACAGTTGCTCATAAATGCTGTACAGGGTGGTGGTTTTAGAATGCAAAACAGAACTTCTTGTGGTTATCTAAGAACTCTGCAAAAATGCTGTGAGAGAAAAACTGTGACAACTCTAGGCCTATGCAAAAAGACAAATACCAATATATAGACTTCACAGTTTTAAAATGTTTACATGGGGCTATTTGTTTACTTATCCAAGTATGCTGGGAAAGAAATGCTTAATGTTATTTAACTGATCCCTGATGTAAGCAACTCTTTTGGAATGTCTGAGGGACTAACAGAGCGTATGTTAAGTGTTGGTGACCTGTTCTAAATATTGCTCCTTGTAGCTGTGCTCAAGACTGATTTGCAATAAAAAATGCAGTTATTAACATCCACAAGCAAGTGAAAACTGAGACTGAAGCTTTGTTCTTTTGTGGGCATGTTTGAATGAGAACCTGGTGCAATTTCCCATCCAGCCATTCTGAGATGGTGCTACCCAAGCAGATTGTCCTTCCATCCCCTTCCCACAGGCTTTGTTAATCATGCCAAGAGAGTGAGTTGGGTTGGGTTGGCTGGAAAATGGAGCTGTTGTGGGGGGACTTTACTGTCAGTAAGGAATACTGTGTATGGCATGTGGGTGTGCTACCAAAAGATGAATTGATTTAAACAAGACATAAACCCTGAGGATTATATTCTGCTCTTTTAAGGAGTAAATGGTTTTTGCAGGAAGCTACCCCTATCTTTATATTTTGGTTGTAAAAAGAGAAAAAAATGAAACTGAACGAGCAATTAGGTCAGAGCATTTTTTTGTTTGAGGTCAATAGTTAGAGTTACATGCATTAAAGTTGTATGTTTGTCATAGTAACACAGGTGAGTAGCAAGTTTTGTGTTTATTTTTTGTTTGATTTCCCATTTGTTAGTGTTTATTTTAATGAGCTTGCTGATGACAAAGAATTTATTTACCTTAACAATTTTGTAACAGAGTACATTACAGTTTTCAACAGGGTACAAAAGAGGTGGTATGTCTGTACCTTTTCTGACATCTAGGCAAGTGAGATATGTTTACAAACAAGAGTGTTTGAAATTAGAGGTTGTTAAATGTCTTTATACACTTCTGAGTAGCTGAACCAAATTTAAGAGGTTTTTAGCTTCTGGGTACCTCTAAAAAGCTGTTGAATAGTAGAAAGATCTACTTTTGGTTCCTGTTGTACCAGACTGTCAGTGTAATTCTCAGCTTTTGCTTGTGTCGATGACTGCTGCTCCTTGTTCCCTCCATATTGGGAGTTACTGTTCACATAGTTCTTTCAACAGAGTGTGTGTTACTGCATTGTGAATGCATTTTTCTCTGGCATGAGGCCAAGATCAATTTGTAGTCCCAAGATGTGTGGGAGCACAAAGTATGTGTGTCTGTGCTTCAACTTCAGGTAAATATGGAGGTCTCCAGAAAACAGTGTGAGGTATAGGTACTAAACTGAAACATGTTTGTATGCCTAAACCAGTATAAAGCAAAGGTGACTTTTTTTAAACTCATGTTGCTGAATTGGAAATACAAGAAAATATTTTAAAAATAAACAGTAGTGAAATATATATGATTTTCAGATCAAAATCAGTCTGTTATTGTGGAGAAGAAGAAAAGTGATTATCTTAACAATTTGGGTATAGTTGCCGTGCATGTTTGGTTATTTACCAATACCAATACCAATCCTGGGTTTTCTTGGCTAAAAAGTACCTTTTTAGTACAATAAAAACATTATTCTCTGATGAAAACACTATGATTGCAGAAGGGTTGTGGCCCTATGTCATACCCCCATAGGAGCAGGAAAATCTGAAGCACTAACTTGAGTTGCAGAAATAATTGTGGCAAGTCTCCTATCACTTTCAGACAAAGCCTGCCTCCAGGAGGCCTCCAGGTGGAACTTCTAGTGTTCAGGATTCAGATTCATATCAGGCCCCAATTCAGATTGAGATTTAAACATCTGAGCAGTCTCAGTCATTTTTCCATCAAATAAAGACTATATCAATTATTGTATTAACAAGATTCAGTCTTTATATAAATTTTTTTTCTCTTATTTTTCTTGTGGGTGTTAGGCTCTCTGCCTGGAGCATGATATATTTTGCCAGTGAACAAATTAAGGACAGTTACGACAGACTTGTGTCAGAAAGAGGAGAAAGGGGCACCCTTATACAGTCAAACAAAGTTTACTCTCAGAGCTAAGTGGACCATGAGGTCAGCACTTTCCCCACGATGAATTATTTACAATAAATTGTCTCTTTCCACAGATTGATATAGAAATTAATGGCGATGCTGTTGATCTGCATATGAAATTGGGTGACAATGGAGAAGCTTTCTTTGTGCAAGAAACCGAGGAGGAAAATGTAAGGACTTTGTGCTTCTTATTACAATGTAGTAATAATACAGTAATGGGTTAAAAGTGCTTCATACAGTGTTGTCAATATCCTCACTTCTGTGAAAGCTAGATTTTCTGTAACTGAATCTTAACATCTCTTTCATATGCTGTCAAGATGCTTCATGCTTTGTACAATTCTGCTGCCAGTAAGAATAAACTACCTAATTATTTTCATTAATTAGAGCATTATTTGGAAAATGTGCTGAAGTTTTTGGATTTTTTTTTGTTTTAGTTAATTCATTCTTGTTGACTGCAGTTATACTGATTGCCGTGTCTTACAATAATTTTTACTTTGAGTTATTACAGCTTGTGCTTCTGCAAATAAAGGTAGTGGGGTTTTGGGCATATTTTTAATTTGCCTTACAAATTTTAGCCTAGTTTTTCACTATTTTATTAATGAAACTTTCACCAGGTAACAGTAACTTCTTTGACTTGAGAATTTATTTTGCAAGAATCTTTTGCAACTGGAAGCTAATGAGCCTCTGAAAAACAGGAATAATAGTTCATTTTTACTCTGATTTCCTAAGGATATGGGAGATATGTAATCACAGTATTGGTCAGTCCTAAGCATTACTTTTGAGTCTGTTGGCATTTGTCAGCAAGTCTGAAGGAAAGTAGTTCTGAATACAAGGTTCCAAAAGGTTTAATGAAAAATATTCAGAAAAGAGAGGAAAAAAGTTTTCTCAGACAAGTAAAAGATAAAGCATTAATTTCCTGTTTATTAGGAATCAGTCTTTCAAGGAAAGGAAATTGATCCAGTTTTTATTCAGGGTGCTACTTGTTTACTTTGGGGGATCAGAGGAAGCTCTCATATTGAAAGGAGTTAAATACAATTTAAATTGAAAGGAAAAAATAAGCATTAAGATCCCAAATGAACTTGGGCTAGGGATTCATAACACCTGCACAAGAGGAGGGTTGGGTTCTGTGTCAGTGTACACTATGATTAAAATAAAAACTGAAAGCAATTTTTTACAGATCTGGGCAGTGTCAGACATTGATGAGAGCTGATCAGTCTCATGACTTTCAGAAAGGAAGGGTGGTAACCACTGCATTTGTCCCCAGTAGAGTGTTTTAAAGGAGCTATTGCACTGGCATAGTACATTTTGATTTATAACAAGAGTGTCTTATCTGTGTATAATGTGTTCTTGAAAACTGGTAATTCACACTGCAAATATAGATTAAATTTGCTACAAAACAAAGCTGAGTTGTTTTTACTGCTTTTAGGCATTTTTTCCCCTGCAACTGACCGACATCTTTGTTTGCCTCTTGAAACCCTGCTAAGGGATAAATCACAAACCTCTCATTGATTTCTTTTTTGCCCCTTTGGGGGCATTCAGAAAGGTCCTTTAAGGGATCAGTCTTTGCATTTTTCACATCTTGGCAATCAGAGGGAATACCACTCACTGTGTAAGTACTACTATCCATGTAAATCAGGACAATTTTCCAGCCAGTTTTCTTTTAACTTTTCCTGAGTGTTTTTTTAAATTTATTTTGTTATTCTTGGTTACTTATCACTAATTGTGCAGAATATTAACTTCAGTTTAGGTGTAGGCATTTTATTTCAAGGTTTCTCATAATGCAAAATCTGTGTGTCATCAATGTCCCATAAGGCTGGGTTTTGTTTTCCTTTCTCTACTTCTCTCTACTTTACAGCCAATGGAACAAAATTTGTTCTGTAATTTTTCATTCAAGGAAAATTTGAATTTAGTTTTAAATAGCAGATAAGACTTAGAGCACATCAAGAGTAGTATCAGTGCTCTGGCTGTGTCTCATCAGTGTTCCTGACTGACCTTCTGCACAAGAGCCCGGTGAAATAACAGACATTGTGTAATTATTTCTATTCTCTACCATGAAATTGAGTTCCATAACTTTTTCTCTTCACTATGCAAATTCCATTCTCCTCTGCCTTTGTTCCATCTTGTCTTCGTCCCTACACAGTGTGTTTCTTTCAGACTAGGTGTCAGTGTCTTTTCAGTGTCTTGTTACAATGTAAATAAACCTCAGGCAGTCCATCGCTAAAGCTTTTTCCTTCAAAGGGCAGTGGGTTGTAATTAGTTGAGGGCTGGCTGTTTGTATGTTGGTTTTAAGGTGAGTAAATTATAGTTGACTTCTTCTTTTTGAAAGATACTTTACATAAATAATGTCTGACATGTATGACACGACTGAAGGCACCTTTATAATTTTGTGGGTAACACTGAACTGAGAGTAGACAGGTCAGAAAAAGCCACCAGAGAGAGCCAGCTTGGCAGGCGGGGAGACTGGACCAACAGGATTCACACCAAGCTTTAACCAAGATGCACATGCAGTCTCACGTAGGGCTTGGGAGTGTGAGCTGGCACACACAGCAGTGCAGGCTGGATCTGACTGGATGGAATGCAGCTCTGCATCACCTGGCCAGCAGTGTGCACAGGCTGCAGTGAGGGCAAATGCATCCCAGGTAGCATAAGCAATAGCACAGCCAGCAGGTGAAGGGATGTGGGGTTGTCCCGCTCAGCCTAGTGTGTGTTAGATGAAATCTGAACACAGTTCTGGCCTTGCCAGTTCAGGAGAAACATGGAAATTTGGAAAGAGCCCAGTGGAGGGCTGGAGAAATTGAAAGAGCAAAAAAATTGCTGGACCTTACTCTAATGAGCCTAGAGAGGATTCAGGGAAATCTAACCACGGTCTTGCAGTACCTACAAGGTAGTTACAGAAGAGAGACACTTCCTTCACAAGGCTGTCTAGTCATAAGATGGGGGTAAAGGGCATGGAGAAAATATCAGCTAGATATAAGGAAAGTCCTTCTGTACAAAAGCAGGAATAGGTTGCCTAGAGAAGTGATAGACTCCCTCACCAGAAATACTCAACCTTTGGCTTGACAAGGTCCTGGATAACCTAACCTGAGGCCCTGCTTTTTACAGAAGATTGGACCAGATGGTGTCCAGATGTCCCTTTCAACCTGTACCTTCCCATGAATGTGTTTCAAAATAAACAGCAGTGGATTTAATTAGCCTTTTTTTTTTTATTAACGCATTTAATAAGCCTGGAACTGGCATACTCAGGACAGATAACTTCAAAAACATTCTACTGACTGGGTGTTTGCCTTGCTGCAAAATCAGTTGTTCTTGTCTGAAAACTGTAAGGATACTAGCATGCATTTTTCTGAATTTTTTGTAATCATTCTTGTGATAAACTTGGTTAATTTCTAGATATCATCTTCATACCATTGGGCATTTTTGTGTCTAAATATAGGTACAAAGATTAATCTGTGGCTGACAAGTACCCTGTATGCACAAAACAAAGCAGAAAAAAATAGCCTTTTCTTTTTTTCTTTTTTTTTTTTCCCTAGGAAAAAGTTCCTGCTTATTTGGCAACATCTCCAATACCCACTGAAGATCAGTTTTTTAAAGACACTGACGGTCATTTGAAATCTGGAGAAAATGAGAGGACATGTGCAAACTCAGAAATTCCACATTCTGGAGAAACAGAGACTATATTCACCCCAGGTTCTGTGAAAAAGAAAAAAAGAAGAAGAAAGAAATACAAACAAGATAGCAGGAAAGAAGACCAGATCTCTTCTGCTGGAACTGAAGACATTTTTGAAATGGAAATAAGCTCAGATGATGAGAAAAGTGTACAGCCCCTAAGGTAAGCTCTCAGATAGTTGCTGTTTTCACTGTTACCACTGGACATTTAAAAGGCGACTTGTTCATTTCCTCCATGCAAGTATTGCACAAGATATGGTAGACTCTGCCTACCAAACAACAAACAAACAAAACTCCAAACAGGTATCTTCCAATCTTTGCAGATTCACCTTAAAATTGGGCCATTTTTAAATGAACATGAAATGCAATTAAGCCCATTCTGGTGAAGAAGTGTTGCAGTGATCTGTTGTGAGTGAGAAAGTTTCAGTGCAATTTCTCTGATGAGGCAGTGTGATCTTCTGGTGTGTCTGGTAGCCTCTAGATAGACTGCAGTGTGGAATGCCTGTAGCACACTGCATCTGAATTTGGCTTCTCTGTAACCTGAAGTTTACCATGGCAGCTGAAAATTATATAAATGAATGTCCCTTCATGTTAGTAAGGAGAATTCTTTATATGTGAGTGAAGAAGATGGAGAGAGGGAAAGAGGAAAAAACAATCAATCCTGTATTTTGAGGTGGATAAATTCTTAGTAAAGGGGAGCTTGTGCTAAAGTAGTAGCACATACTAATAAGCTGAAGAAGTCTATAGGGTAAGATAGGGTAGGAAAGATTAAGGTTATAAATGAAAGCTATCAAACATATAAATGCTTCAAATCCAGGAAAAGTCTACTTATCAGGACTTGGTTTTCAAGAAAGTTAGGTGTTTCACTGGATGGCATTGCTGCTAAATGTAATACTGGGAATAAATTCAAGATCAGGTCTGGGAACTGAATGAATGTTTTGGTGTAAGAGACTAAAAAGCAACTGAAAAAACTCCTTCAGTATGGATCTTCAAAGGAGATTTATAAGTTAATTACTCAAATTTAGTAAGTACCAGACAAAAAAGTAGTTAGTGCAACAGGAAAACATGAATCTGTTATCATGCCTATGGCCAGTAATACACAACAAACAAAATCTGGATTTTAAAGTGTTTTTTAGAGTGTCTGTGACTTTCTTAGTTAATTTGCCTTATTTTATTAGTGTCATATTTGTGTCACTGAATTGTCATTTAGATATTCACTGCTCTGTTTAAGTCTTGGTTTGGTTTGAAAATATTTTTTTCAGTTTAAGTAAAGGAAGGCCTTTGCTTAATCTTTAGCATTCAGTTATTAAGACAACAATAAACTTGTCATAGTAAAAACTATCAAAAATAAAAATAACTGTCAAGTACAGGAAGAGAGAAAATATAACCCAATAATTATTTTTTCATTATTTAATGTGTCATTACAAATGTGTGAAGTATTTAGGAATGTCATGTAATGGCTGTAATAATGACTGCTTTCATCCAGTGTTTAGGATTCAGATTGCTATTCTAGCAATTGTCTTTGTCTAGAGGTGAATAAAAAATGGTGTGTTTGATCAGAATGTTGAATGTTTAGTCATAGCTGAACAGACCCTGGTGTTTTCATCAAGTTTACTCTGGTTTTATTTTGTCTATTCTTTATAATGAAAGTTTGGCAAGGCTTTTTATTTCTAAACTTTTTTTTTTAATGTGTATAAGCAGAAAGAGCAGTAGAAGTACATTATCAGACAGGGTGTTATAAAGCAAAAAGAAGATGATTTTGTAGAAGAAGGGTGTTTTCTTGTGAGCAGCAAGTAAATGCAGAACTGAAACAAAAAAAACCATTGTAATGGTGAAGGCCCAAATACATTAGGTTTTGGCTCTCTATCAGTTAGTCAAGTTTATATAAACTCATTTCAGTGAGCTATCAGGGCAGGAAATAAAATGCCTTGCAATAGGCATGCTTATGGTTTCTTCCCAGCTAAAGATACAGTTGTGAAAAAGCATTTGAAAGTTTTCTTTTCAAACTCTGTGGGGGCATAAGGTGGTATCAGTAGTTTTGTTTGAGGTTATGTTGTTTTGGTTGTTTGTTTCTTGGGAGGGTTTTTTTTTAAGTTATAAATGTGTGGCTCTGAAAAGGATGAAGAAAGATAAGAAATTAGAAACTTAGCTGTTTTTAGGCATCCTTCAGGTTTCAAAGTGAAAGTAGGAAAGGAAAAGGGAGGCTGATGTTTTAACAGGAAGGTCAAAAACTCTGTCACAGGTGCCAGTATATAACGTCTTATCTCTTTCGGAAAACAAGATGTTTCCTGTTGCTTGGGAAAATCTATCACCAAGTGTTTATCAGCTTTTTTCAAAGTATGTTCTTTGTCTTTTCCAGCTAGGATTTAGATATGTTAGTAGTGCTAGACTTATATAAAAGAATATTAGGAAAACTGAGATTACAGTATGTACAACTCAGAAATAGAGGACGTTATTTCTCCAGTGCTAAGGATGTTAAAGGTTAAAGTGGTTTTCTGTCTCTGAAATTGTATACATTTATTTAGACTATATGTAAAGTGGACAACAAGCAGAAGATGTGGTAGTGCTATTTATAAAATGTTGCAAAATAAATGGCTTAGAGTTGATAGTGCAGCTTGAAGTTGCAAGTTGATGCATACTGATTTTTCCCCTTATATTTTCAATAATCTTTGACTACATTTAGATATTTAACTTTTGTGTTTATCCACTTATCAGTTAAATTTGATTTTTTGCATCCTTTCTATGAACCCTTCTTGTTGCTAATTTCCAGTGAATAAAATTTGTTCAGTACCACCCATGTGTCATCCTGCCTCCCTCCCCACTGAAGTAAAGATATTGAGGACATCTTTGATTTTTTTTACTTAGTTGTTCAATCATACTTTTTTTTTCCTCCTCTGAAGATACTTAGTACTGCTAATAAAGATAGCATGAAACATATTTCTGTCATACTTGGCTTAGTTTATGAATACAAAGGATGTACAGTCTCTGCAGTTCTCATCTTAAGTCAGGCAGCATCATCAGGTTTCATAAGAATACTACTGCAGAATAAGAAGTGGAGCTAAAAAAAACATTTTTAGACTTCAGCATTTACCATAACCTAGACTGTCTTCCAAATGAAAGACTCGTGCAAATGAGGTAGATCACTGTAACTGCTTAGTGTCTAATTGAGTAGGCATGCAAATTCTAAATATTTGCACCTTTGATAATAGCAGAATGTTTTATTTCCTCCATCCATAAGAGAAATAAGCATTAGCATTCCAAAACAAATCCAGTGCAACGGTGCACTGGAATATAAATAGTTTTTTCTTTCATAATAATGGCTTAAAATAATTTCTATTGCATTTTGCACTCAAATTCCAGCCGTATCTTCCTTGTATTCTTATCTACTGTATAGCCATGATGCCCTTGGTCTAACCTCAGACACGTTAGTTGTATCCTGAGAATAGGTATTTATTCAGTTAAATTCAGAAAGCTGTAAAAAGATCTGAAGTACTTTATGATGGTAATATTTCAAGGGGATTCTGTGTAAAATAGGGTGTATGCCTGTTCAGTGGGCCTTACTGTTGGTTGGGTGTGGGTCTTTGATGTAGATTTCCCAGTGCAAAACAAACCCCACTGTTCAGAAAAGTGCATTATTTTATCTCCTTGTTGTAGTTGATGATAATCTGTAAGGTCTTGGGTAAGTTGTGATGCTAGTACCTACCCCTGGTTTCTTACTGTTTTAATTTGTCAAATGTACATTGTCAAAACTAACCTTTCTAGTTCAACTTTTCCAGTGATTGTAAAATACACATAGTAAAGTTCACTGAGTAAAAATTTATGTTCATCTTTGTGTTTTGTTAATATTATCTGCCTATGTAGAGTAAAATCATTAACCATTACTCATGTAGAGTAGTATCATTTATTCTATTCTTCAGGATTAACTTCCAGGAGTAGTAGTTTTTAAAATTTGCCATATTTTCAAGTATTAATAATAGTTTTTAAATACTTTTAAAGTTACATAAAGGTGTCTTGCAAACAACAAATCCTTAAAGCTATATACATCCTTACTTTTGCTCTTAGATTTTTTTAATAACATTTATGTAGTTTCTTTTACTGAATTGGTAATACAGATTTCTTATAACTGACTTAATGTCTTATGTGTCTCCACAGAGGATCCTCAAATTCATCACCGAAGGGCGAAGAACAAAAAGAATCTTTGATTTATCACTCGAAAGACCATTACCCCTTATCTGATGGAGACTGGTCCCCTCTGGAGAAGTAAGTCACTTTGTAATGTCATAATTTGTGTAATGATGAGTAATTATTAAAAAATATTGCTATGCCTTGTTACTAATTTTCCCCCTCATCTGTAAAACTATCAAACTTGCTCAAGTTCTGTGATATCAAATGCAACACTTGATACTAATTTGGAACTTTCGGAAATTTACAAAATGTTTTATTTCACTTCACATCTCATGTTAAAGAGAGGAAATACAATTAACAAGATTCCCTCAAGCTATGAAGGGTATGGAAAGTTGGTATGTTCCCTATGATTCACCCTAGCATAAGTAATACTTGATCTACCAGAACACAAAAGTGATGAGTACGTTAAGGTACATTTTACAGTGTGAAGTAATCCTAATTGCTCAGGGTAAAACCAGATCCTGAAGCTGAATCATATTCCACTTCAGAACAGGGGATTTGCTGGAGTTCTGGTATCTTCCTTTGTCCAGAGATAGTGAAATCATCATCAGTTGACTGTGGATTCTTCAAAATGGCATAATAAAGCTTCCCAGTTATTTTTCAGTGACCAGGGGTCTTCAGTACATTCTGATGGTCGTGCTATTCCTCTTGCATTCAGTTTGTAATTTTTCAAAGCTCACACTTTGGATTTCACCACTCTAACCTCAATTTCTATATGCATAAGGAAGCATTTTGTGAATATGTAGTAGTATTTGAGGTAAATTTTGTTCTTTTACTGAACTTTGGACGTACAAGAGAGGGCATAGGTGTCTCACATAGCATGCTAAGTAGTATCTTGATTCATCTGCACTCTTTGGCAAGTGTCTAGTTGTACTGCTTTTCAGTTTGGTGGAGGAATCTACCTCATAGCAGGTACATTCACAAGGCCAGTGAGGATTACTGGTCAGCCTTCCATGATGGCCATTGTTGCATGTTACCTGCTTAGTGCACGGGTACATGTCCTTCTGCATCAATAGGTGGTGCAGAATGGAAAAGTTCAACCTTCAGCCAACATTTTTTGAAGTGTGTATGATCTCTCTGCTTCAGGTGTTTGCAGGACTGTGGCCTCAGTGGAGTCAGAATGTACCACACCATGCTTGGTACCTGCTAATTCCCCCAGTCCATAGCTTGTTAATGAACAGAAGCAGTTGGACAGGAAATCCCATTATCATTCCTTTTTATGTTTTGGGCTGACAACCACATCCTCAATTACACTTAATGAGATGCAGTCCTGAAATGTTCCCCAAAGGTTTGTGGTTTGTGACTGAAAAGCAGTCACAGTGTTTGACCCTTAGGACTGACACGTTGCTGTATGGATTATATCACCTAGATGACTGTAGCATGGAGGCTGATACTTGCTTTCAGTTTATAAAACTCTGAGCTAACACAGACTAGCAGGTTATATCTGGGAGAGATAATTCATGCATCTCTTCTCATTTATGTGTTATGGGGCAGTCTGCTCTATTAACTTGTTTGTGCCTCATGTGAGGTATCTCGGCTTTTCACAGTTCTGGGCTTGTTTTTAACAAAAGCTACCCAGTCCACATTGCAGTTCAGCAGAGAAATTGGCGATTTTCCATTTTGTCTTTGGGGAAGATGTTGGGTCAGGGATTCTCTGACACAAGCCGTCAAGGAGAATTTTGCTTTAAATTATTCCTCCTAAACCATCCAAGAAAGATTTTATCATGTAGCTATAGTACAGAAGAAGAGAAATGGGAGGTTTTAATAACCTCCGTTTGGAGATCTGAAAAAGCTAACTAACTTGTAGTTCAGTTGGTTGTCTTGCTCTTCAGAGCCCTTGCAGGAAGCTCAAGGAAGAAAATAGCACAAGTCCTTTCCATGGGGACACTTCTGTTTGCCCTACTCAGTGTAATAAGATGGAAAGCACAAGTATTAACTATTTGATACCTGATACCATCAGTATTCTGCCTGTTGGCAACGTTGGCACAACTAGGTCACTATTACAAGCATGGGCCTTTTGGTTAAACACTTCTGCCTGAGAGTGACAGTGAGAAACATACCTTGAGAGAAATAGAATAGACTTAGGGTCCCAAAGCCCTGAAATAGCCAATCTTTTGCAGGATCTGCTGAATATTAAGAATTAGACTTAGAAACAGGTTAATATTGTGCATAGCTTCCAGATGACTTGTGGTGTAGGTGGAATAAATTATTTGACATGTAGGGAGAGTTAGTTCATGTTCTTCCTGAAAACAAAGGTGTACATGTATTTCCATCAGTGTGTCACTTTAAACAAGCCCCTCTAACAGTAGGAAGTGTCATTCCTGTATGACATTGTTAATGGAGAACTGAGGGGGAAAATACCAGTTTTCTTGTTGTGTCCATGGGTGATGAAGACTGGAAGTCAACCGAGATGACAACTCACCATTGTAGGGATGTTTAAATGTCCTGATATCTTGGATTTCTAGGATGTCCTCTCAGAGCAATATGAGGGATTCTTACTGTTTGGATTGTGATTTGTGTAATGTCTATTTCTGCAGTCTTAATTGTGATCACAGTTTAGTCCTGTATGATACTACAAAACCTGAGTTCCTCAAATCTTCAGAAGTTTGATGTATGATGCTGAATTAGGCAACTAATCCTTGCAGGAATATTGTGTGGAAAAAAAATCCATAAATTAAATACCCGTAGGGAGTTACTTTAAAATTTTCAGTATTAAATCATTGAACAACCCAAATTGGAAGTGACCTCAAAAATTCATCTGGCCCAAGTTTTCATGGAAGAGGGAGCCTCAAAGAGATTGTCTAGCACCCAGATCAGTCACAAATTACAAATGCAACAATAAGTGTGCAATCATGTGCTGGGATGCCACCACCAAAAAGCCAAACACAAGCTGGGATCTGCGTGGTTGGGAGCAGCCTTGCTGACTTGGGGACAGCAAGCTGAGCCTGAGGCAGCAGAGCACAGCTGCAGCAACACAGGCAAACTGGATCCTGGGCTGCATCCACAGGGCATTAGTGGCAGAGACAGAGAGATGGTTATCCCTCTCCTTTTAATGCTGGTCAGGCCACACATGGAGGGCTGTGTCCAGTTCTGGTCCCTGCAGTTTAAATTCAAATACTGAGGTTTGTTTATATAAACTCAAACCATAATATGTTATGAATATCAAAGTGTAAAAAGAGCAGCATTTCTATAATACGGAATATAATTGCCCTATTCAAGGAAGGATAGACAAAACCTTGAGTTTCCTTTAATCTCTAACATCCTAAGTGCTAAATAATTTTGAAATCGCTCTTTTCTAGCATTGTGTAGGGTGTTCTTCTGGCTAAAAAGTAATCTTGACTGAAGTAAATTTTAGAAGTCTGTTTCTGATTTGTGGATAATAAGCACTGTAGGAAAAATAAGATGGATTTTAAAGGTCATGTCATCCAAACACATCTGAAGGAAGTTTCCAAGTAATCTCCTTTCCTTTCCAAAGTTATCTTCTGAATGTTTTTTTCCCTGCACTGAATTGATGTTTTGTGCACTTGTGAGTTATGTTTGCAGGACTTCTATTATTCAAGTCCCTGCATAGTAAGCTGAAATGCTGTATTTTTACAGAGCTAAGGAATTCAAAACTGTTTTCCGTCTTACTTTTCGATGAACTTTTTAGTTTTGTTCTACTTTTGTTTGAAAAATGGAACATGGGCTGAAGAGAGAGCTATTCCTGCTCTGCAGATGCAGTGGAGGAATCTGCTTTGTGTGATCACTATGTAAGTCCTTTAATGTCTTTAATGTGATTTTGGTTTTAACCTAATTTCTCACCGTTTGAAAACCCTGCTGGGCTTCTTGCCATGTTGCCAAATAATTGAAGCTCTGTTAAGCTGTTGAAAACTCTACCAACAGTAGCTGGACAACAAATGCATTAATGCATTTTAAACACTGGCTTTCTTTTTTCTTTTTTTTTTTTTTACTCTTATTGATTTGGTAGCCCTTTCTCTGAGCAAGTCTGCCCTAAAAGTGATTCAGAACTAGAAGTTAAGCCTGCTGAGAGCTTGCTCAGATCTGAATCTCACATGGAATGGACATGGGGAGGATTCCCAGAGTCAACCAAGGTAAATGTCTTTATTGTCTCTAACTTTGCAACTGACTTTTGGCATATTTAAGACTTTCCTAGGAGAGGATTGGAAATCTGCTGTTGTTCAGATACAGCTGAAATGGGGAAGTAGCAGCCCCTTGTGGCAGGCAGAGAGAGTCAGCTTTGTTGAGTTCAAAAGTTGCTCAACAAAGTAATTCCAGAAAACCTAGCAGTGAAAGTCTGAAATTTTTGAATTTTTATTCAGAACCTGAAGGAAACAATTTAAGAAGTTAATTTTCTTTATTGTAGAGTAAGTTCTGTTTCATTCTAGAGGAACTGTAGCCTTGATAAGAGTAAATTTGGTATCTAACAAAGGCCCTGGTAAACCCACACTTAAACTTTCTCCTTGGTTTGATGAAGTCAGTGCTTTTTCTGTGCCAGTTTCTTCACTGAACTTGTAAATAAGCTCCTATGAAAATTCTTTTGCAGGGAACTTTGCTAATATGGTGAAACTTGTTTTATGTTGGTACAATACTTGTTTAAGTTATTTTCTGGTTTCCTTGTGTGATGAGAACTTGTACCATGAGTACAAATTTAATGTTTAGAGCGGAATAACACAAACAGGTGGAGTGAAAGGATTGACTAGACTTTTGTTTTTCAGATAAGTAAGAAGGAAAAACTGGAACATTGCAGAACAGCTACCATTACTCCATCAGAGAAGACTCATTTTAGGGTTATCCTCAGCTCTGATGAAGTTGAAGATGATGATGATGTGAAAGATTCTGTCTGTACAGTACTGAAACCTGAGCCAAGAACTCATCCGCTCCTAAATCAGATGGATGTTAAAGACTCTCTTGCTTCTGCAATCGTAGAACCTCAACTTCCATTGCCAGTGGATGGTGATCATCAGTCCAGAATATTGATGGATCCTTTACCAGAAACAAAACCAACAGCAAAAACTGACTCTCCTTCAAAAAAGAAAGGTATGGAATAAAGCTCTTGATTCTTACCCTCAGTGTGATCTACCAAACTTCAGGTCATAGTGGAAAAAGTATAAATGTGCCTTTTCAGTTTTTTCTATTTAAAATTTTATGTGTTTAAAATTATAATTAAACTTTGGAACTTAAAAATCTTACAAATAAGTGTGAATCTTGCATGATTATATTTGTATTTAATGTGTCCGGGTAACTTCATTTTAGTAATCTTAATTGTTAAAATTAACAGGGGTGCACAAGAGAAGTCATCATCAAGGCCCTGATGATATTTACTTGGATGACCTAAAGGCTTTGGAACCTGAGGTTGCAGCACTCTACTTTCCCAAAAGGTAATTTTGAAGTAAAATGCTGTAAATCTGGGTAATTCTGCAGTTACATGACCTGCATCCTTACACGTATTATTTATGTACCAGTTCTGATAAAAATAATTGGACTTCAGGGTTTTAGGCTTTTGTGAAGTATTCAGTACCTACCTCATTGTGAAAATTCTAATTTGACAAGAGACACATTGAAAGATCACATGGGAGGTGACTTACAGAGACTTTTCCTCTTTGTGGAACCTGTATGTTCTAGAGACATAAGAGGGGAGTACATTTAGACTGCTTTTGTATCAGTGCTCTTATTCAACCATATTGTAAACTTTTTAGTGGATCAAACTAGTGATTCCAGCCTTAAATGACAATGTGATTATTTTTAAAGGTCATTTTTCTTTTGTATTGTGCATTCTGCAACAGACAGTGTTCTAAAAGCAGTGCCCCTTTTTCCTTTTTCTTACTTTACAACTTTCTGGTAAAGATTGAGGAGTACAGTAGTATTCTGCCGAAGTAGAATATAGAGGATGTTTTCTTCTATTAAATCCAATTTAGGCAAGAAATGTGATTATTGCTGAATTGAGGGGGATGTTAGGAGAACTGGAAACAGTCTGCCAGTATTATGAAGGATTGATGTGAGCGTGTGTGCCTGGGTTTTTAGGTTGGTTTTAAATTTATATTGTGAAATGATGTAAAAAATTCAAAAGTAAGATTTTTTTGGGTGTGTTCTGTAACCTGAGATCTGTACATTTTTTGCAAGTAAAATACTTTTCACTTTCCTTTAGTGATTCTGATCCTGGCTTCAGGCAGTGGACAGAGTCAGATACCCTTTCTGGTTCCCAGTCGCCGCAGTCAGTGGGAAGTGCTGCTGCTGATAGTGGTACAGAGTGCATGTCTGATTCTGCTATGGACTTGCCTGATGTTACACTTTCACTTTGTGGAGGTCTCAATGAAAATGGAGAGATTTCTAAAGGTATGTGAAAGACTAAAGTATAAACAGGAATAGAGCTCAGGCAGCTAAACAAATTAAATGGCTTGAATGCTCAGATTTCCTCCTTACAAAACTTATTAACTATGCTCACATTGAGAAAAGGGGATAGACAGTCTTTAATTTTTCTAAAATTTTCAAGCATTTGCCAAGCAGAGATAGCAGAACTGAACCTCATATTAATCAAGGACACTTGATGTCTTGAGAAGCTTTCTGTATCCTTTTTTGTACTATATATTATTTATCTGACCAACTACATTGGTTTCTGGTTGGCAGTCCTTGCTTAGTCGTATATAAATCTTGGCAATTCATCTTCTTTCCAGTTACCTGATAATTTTTCTTATTTTTCAGGGTTTTTCAAGTGATAAAAAAACCCTTTGTGTTGGACTGTGTTTTCTGATCTACTTCTATCCTAAATGATTGTTAACCTCTAGTTTTTTCTTAGCCGATTTTTTTCTCTTAATACTTTAGTCTGTTTACTGTTAAAGTTTATGTATTTTTGAAGGAGCTTTTAGGAGCATAAAATCTTCATGGACATATACTGCAGTGTTTTAACATTACTTTTTTAAATGGTCATCCAGTCTCTAATACTTTAAGTGACATTTAGGTACTTCTTAGTAAAGACTCGGGACTGTTCTTGTGGTAACATGGTGGCAATACTGGATTTGATTGGAAAGAGAGATGTCTTGATTGCAGGGATCTTATGCTGAATCATGGATTTCTGCAAACATATATAGAAACTAGTTGTGAAAAGGCTACTTAGTGATAGTAGTAGGTTTTCAAACCTGAAAAACTGGCATCACCCTTCCCCCTCTTTTTCTAGTGTAGTATGTAGGCCCCTTACCTGAAGTCATAATTTTGGAAGAAAATTTGCCTAGACAAGCATGGCTTTCTTTTTCCAACCTTTGAACTGAATTAGTTCCTCCTTATCCTTCCTCTTCTAATTTCTTAACGCTCTTTACTGTGACTATTGAAGTATTTCAAGGCCTTTTCTGTAGGGAAGAGGTAGGCCTTGACAGGTAGGCCTCAATTAGCTTTAGTGATGCTGCAAGATCAGCACTCTGAAATGACAGAAAGGGTTTTCCTAGATGTAAACTAATCTGACATTTTGGAATTGTGTGTTTTTACTTTCTAATTAAAATCTCTTTCTGTTGCAGAAAAATTCATGGAACATATTATTACTTATCATGAATTTGCTGAAAACCCTGGACTCATAGACAACCCTAATTTAGTAATACGGATTTATAACAGGTAAATTCTCTGTGTCTTGTAATTAGGTCATAGAAAATCCCATTTCAGATCTAGTCTCTGAAATGAACATTTTTCTTAGCGTCCACTGCAGTTTGTGTATGAACCTGTTTGAACCAAAGATTTACATTAAATTTAGCTTTAGCTTGAGAGAGATTTTTTTTTCTGTAATTGCCACTGATGTCAAATTGTATATATTAAAATTACTCTGCTTGCGGCAAATACGTGTTTTCATGAACACAAGGGCAGGTTTTTCGTGCTGATGTTTATTGATCTGTAGATTTTGTAATATCTTACCAATAACATGTTTTAAAACAGGTATTATAACTGGGCATTGGCTGCTCCAATGATTCTGAGTTTGCAGGTGTTTCAGAAGAGTTTGCCTAAGGTAAATAGATAAATGCATACTTTCTCTGAAAATTTTGTATGTAGTAACACCTGATTATCTCTTTGTTTTTCTATACTAATTAAAAACATGTCTAATTTTTCAGGCTACTGTTGAGTCTTGGGTCAAAGAAAAGATGCCAAAGAAGTCTGGAAGGTGGTGGTTCTGGCGCAAGAAAGAAAGCATGACTAAGCAGGTGGCTGAGGCCTATTGGGGTTTTTTTTTCCTGTTAGATGTTAAAAGATAAAAAAATAGTTATTTGTCAGAAGTACCTCAAAACACTGCTCATGTAGCTCAGTGTCACTGATGGCCAGCTCATGCTGCAGCAGCTGTAGCTGCATCTGTTCATTTAGCCTCAAATACTGCATCATTGCTTGGTGCTTTAGTTGCATCAACAAAATTTATTGTATCCACCTATTGCACATTAATCTTAGAATTCTTTCTTCTAAGCCATTAGCAGTTACCAGAGCTACTCTTCAGTCACTGCAGTATATTTTAGGAATGTACACACAAATAAGTAAGTAGGTGCTGCACTGCATGATACTTAAGCTGAGACACCCCATTTTACACTAAATTAAGCTTTCTAAACCTTGAGTATGGGCCCTCAACTTACTTCCCCACAAAAGAGTGATGTATAAGCTCAAAGGCTGATAGCTTCTTTATTGCTAAATTTCTCATGTTAAACTAGCGGTTCCCAATTTCTGGCACACAGAGTTTTGTTTCCTGAAATAAGAAAAAGCTTTAATAGAGAATTTCTTCATAAGCATCCTTTTTTAAAATAACTTTTAGAAATTATTATGTAGAATGATAATTCTAAGACTTAATATGGTTTATGTACTAATTTGTTACCAAACAAGCTGGTTTTAACTTGGATTTGTTTAAAATGCCTAAAATGTCAATATATTCTTTATTATCATGTTGCTTTAGATACCAGAGGCAAAAGAGGGGAAAACTGAGACGCAAAGAGCAAATGAACTGCCAGCAACTATAAAAGAGCAAGTTAATAGTAGGTGTGTTCCTGTCTGAAGACTTATCTGTGGACTGAATAGTACCTTTTTTCCTTTTTTTTTCTTTTTTTTGAATGAAGAATTCAGTAGTAATGTACTGTGGGAAAAAAACATGTAAGCTACTGAAGAGGAACCAGATGTGTATAGCAAACAACTCAGCACAATAATGTGGCAGCAAACATTGTAGGAACTACAAATACACTACAGTTATTTCCTAAATGCTGTTGTGTTTATTTCTTAAATCATAACAGAAGTGACAGAACAAATACATACATGGTACCTTTATCAATAGGCCACTGCTCTGTAAATACAATGATATTGTTTCTGATACACTTTGTAATACTTTTGTTTCTTTTGTGAAGGCCTAATATTGTATTAATAATTTGAACCATGTCGAATTTTTTGTAACATTAAATAATTGAAACAATAAAATAGTATTCATTACAGTTCACATGTTGCCCAAGTTGTGGTAGACACCTATCAGTGCTTAAAAGCACAGAACGCTCCCATTCTAGGGTATTTAATATGCATATGCATGATTCCCGCATGATTTTGCAAAGGTACTTGTAAATGTTAATTTCTTAAAAGTTTAAAGAACTAAATATATTGTGATTTAATACTTCAGAGAAACTAAACGCTGCTTTTAATCTTGAAATCTCTAATGAGCAGGAAAGTAAGTCTGTGAATAACCTTAAAAGGTGAGCTACTCCACTAACACCCACAGTTTAAATGCCATAGTAACTGAGGCAGCTTTTTTTAAAAACGAAGCACTGCTACACATTCAGTGTCCCTTTTCATCTGCAGTTTGCCTGATTCATCAACACAGTATTAGTGTCCACCTGACACTGTGTCTCTACTAAACCCATTGTGTATGGAGCCAGCTGGGAATAGTCATGTTTAGAGCTACACCAGTACTGGCATTCCAAGTCTTACTTGCTTACTGACGTGTACTGGCTTTATCTGGGCATTCACTAGACCATAGACTTCCTTAATTTGTGCTATCAGGTAGCAGCAAATCCTCAGCATAAGCAGAAATTACTCTGGCATAAGATAGGATTAAATTACTCTGTTAAAGAAGGATTTTATGTAGCTTACGTTTATTCTGGTTGATGTCACGTTAGGCCTCCAGAGGATGATTCTTCTAGTGATGAAGCATCCCAGGAGTTGAAGGAATCCCTGAAAATGGATTCTGCCCCAGCAGAGCATCCACCCCATGGGAACGTTCCATCTTATAAGAAGTCACTTAGACTGTCTTCAGACCAGATAGTAAGTTGCATGCCTGTCTTGTGCATAGGATGGTTCAAAATCCTTAAAAAAAAATTCTTTAAAAAGAAATTTAACATGTATTCCTGTACAAGAGTAGGCAGCTGCAGGGAATTTCTGATATTTTTTCTGTTGTTTTTTTTTAAAGAATCTGTTTGGATTAAGAAATAGTAATGTCTTAAGTTCTATAATCAAACTTGTATGTTAAGATGTTGCCAGAAAAGTGGCATTGTTTGCTTCTGCAGTTTGGATATCCTGAGATCTGCACATTTGTGTAATAACATACATTTAAATTGGTGTGCAGTTTATTCACCGTGGTCTAACTTAACTTAAAAATTAGTTCTGCGACTGTCTAAATGTATGATTTTCATCAGAGAAGAATTTTGAGGAAAGCATCCACTAAGCAGAAAATACTGTTGTGTCCCATGGCAAACTGGGAGTTCAGTTTGACAGCGCTGCAAGTCTGCTGTAGTGCAGGAATTAAAGTGGCAGTGGGTGAAATGCCTGCTGCTGTAGGCAGTACAAGAACTGTGGACACACACATATACCCAGGCTGCAACAGACCTGGACAGCCGAACCGTGCCTGTGTTAAACCATGATTCACTTCTTGATGAGTTCATCAAGATAGACAAGGAAGAATATATGAGCTCACTTATGGTTCCAAAATCATAAAAATTTTAAAGGTCGGGCAACTTACATTTTCTTTTACTTTTGTTCTACAGGCAAAGTTGAAGCTCAGAGATGGCCCTAATGATGTTGTATTTAGTATTACAACCCAGTATCAAGGGACTTGCCGTTGTGCAGGAACAATATACCTCTGGAACTGGAATGATAAAATCATCATATCAGACATTGATGGAACAATAACCAAGTAAGTATCTTAGGGGATTTTCTTTGTTGTTGTTTTTTTTTTTTTTTCATCTTGCTTTATTGATCCTATCCTGCTTTTCAAAACGAGGTAAAGAAGCTTTATTTAAGACAACTATTAAAGGATGTTTGTTAATAACATTGCTTTTTATTTTAATTTGTACTTGCCTTTAAAGCAAACTAGAAAATATATTTTAAAAGAATAATGCCAAGATGATAACATTTACCATGTTTTTGTGAGGGAACCATGTGATTGTTCCCTCTTTTCGACTTCTGCAGGTTTAGCAGCCACAGGTTAACTTGGAAACTGACTTGTATTGTATGACCCCACTAATTGCTCTGTCTGGACTATTTATTAATTCTCTTTTTAAATAGTTAGAACCTTCAGAAACATTTCTGTAAATATTCTTTCTAAATTGTATGTTCATTAGTGGTTGTCCTTAACAAAACTCATATACCACATGTCAGGTACCTTTGATTCTCCTTTTAGGTCTGATGCTTTGGGGCATATCCTCCCTCAGTTTGGCAAGGACTGGACTCATCAGGGCATTGCAAAACTCTATCATTCCATAAACGAGTGAGTATGCAATCTATGAAACAAGCAGGATTTTCTGGAATATGGGAATTAGTGTATAAGTAATTGGATAGTTGTTAAAAATTACTCAGTTTATTAAAATTAACTGGCTGAAATGCTGGAGTGAGCAACTTGTGTCATACACAAATGAAGCTAAGCTCTTTCCACAGATCTATACTTTTACAGGAATGCAAGCCACCACTTTTACTAGCTCCCTTCTCAGACATTTTGTTCTGCATTGTAGCTTTTAAAAACTGTGTGTAATATTTTCATGACCTAAAGAGAACCATAATAGAAATCATTTCTCAAGCATGCATGTCTGTTTTCCACTGACTCAGGTTGGTCACTAAGCCTTTCATAAATATCATATGGCATAAATTTTAAACTAAATAGTATCCTTCCAATGCATTAGTGTTTTCCGGTTTAATGAGTTTGCTTCCAAAGTCAGGTGAATGCTCCTTAGGTTAGATTTTATGTTGTGGACCAACTTAGTTCAAATACAGTGATGCCAGAAATAAAACTTGCTAACTGAGGATGACCAACTGTTAGAAACTTTAGAATTAAATTAAAATAACTTCTTGTCTTTGTTTTTTAGTAGTCTTTTTTCCACAAAAATATTTGGGGTCTTAGTATGTATTGTTGGCCTTCATGTGGCCCCTTGTGCTTCATGGGAGGTAACATGAATGTTACTGTTTTGTTGGGTTTTGTTTGGGTGGCTTGGGGTGGGTGTTTTTGTTTATTCAGTGCATAACAGAAGAGCAGTTCTGGAATTATTTGCCAAATTGAATCAAGTCTTTGAAAATGCACATAAACACTCAAGCCTTTTGTGCATGCAGTAACTGTATACAAATCTGTGTAACAGATGAACATACAAAGTCTGCAGGAAGAATTTAGGGGCTTAATGAATGCTTGTTGTTATCCATCGTTCACTCTGCACTGCAAATTCTGCCAACAATGTGAAAAAGACAGGAGATCTGGCACCCATTATTTTGTGATGCAGATAATTTAAATAATTGCTGTCATCCTACAGCTGGGCTGAAAGAAGCTGAATAAAACCAGTGTGGTACTTATTTAAACACTGTCTAGTCTACCTAATTGTGTCCTCTGACTTTTACCATCCCTATTATGTTTGCACTTCCTGTTTCTCAGTTTTGATTAAGTTGTGTATTTAAACTACTACATGCCTTGCAGATTCTTTTAACAATAGAAAAGTCTTTTCCTTGTCTGTGTGCAGAGCTCTGCAGCAATTCAGTACCTAAACCGGTGCCTCTGGACATTGCTGTAATTGTGTACTTCTCTTTGCAAAGAAACTTCAGCAGGAATATGAACTAAGGTGGTAATTTATTTTCTAGAAATGGCTACAAGTTTCTGTACTGTTCTGCCCGTGCCATTGGGATGGCAGATATCACCAGAGGATACCTGCACTGGGTGAACGACAAAGGAACAATTCTCCCCAGGGGCCCTCTCATGCTGTCCCCCAGCAGTTTGTTTTCTGCCTTTCATAGGTAAGCATGTGGGATTTCCTGTATCAGTTCCCTCCCCATTTCAGAGAAAGAGAAGATTAAAAGTATTTGGCATTACAGCTGTAATGAAATGTTCCACTCTGGACTATATTTGCTACTGCGACTTGATGTCCCTCTAGTGATCCTTTAAGTACTCTGTTTTGTCTGAATTTCACATGTATACTTCTGTTCCTGTGGGCATGTTAGAAATGACTACAAAACACAACATACCAGTCCAAGAAGAACTCATTTTCCCTTCTCTTTATTCATCTAGTCCATGACTGATGACTCTTAGGTTCTGTTTATATCAGTACATTTTTGTCTTTTTCAAGCATATCTTCAAGGTTTGCAGTGCACTGTTACTACACAAGATAGAAAGAAAAGAAAAAAATCTGGGGAATATAGGCTGTAATGTGAAATGATCTTGTGGTGTTGGGATTGCTCCATATACAGCTGCTTAAAAAAAAGTATGGAGTTTAGGTGTGGTTCAACCAAGTTGATCTTTTGGACCAGCCATAGCCCGCCTATTCTTGATGGGAGGAGCTAATAATGGACAGGTGTTTGGGGTCGGTTGTTTGTGGAGGGGATTTTGTCTAAGTTTTGTTGGACTTTTTTGTTTATTTTTTTTAATGTCATGGGTAGCAGTGACAGCAGCTTCCATTAATGTCATGGGCTTTACGCACTTCTGTCAGGGATAGGAATTGTAACAATCAGAATCAGAAGATCTAATCAAGTACTTACGTGTACTTGATTAGATCTTCTGATTCAGATAGTCAGCTACAGAAAAGCAGTTCACAGCTGCATTCACAGCTGGGAATTTCATTTCCATTCATACTTAGCCTATGCACGCTGTTTATCTGTTTTTTTTTATTGTAGGTATTGGAAAAGAGGGAGTGTTTGATTGTTTCTTGTATTGTTCTTGTAGAGCTACTTAGCACTGTCTAACTACCAGTACTAGCTACAGGAAGCAATGAGAATATAAATACCAGATCAATGGGGAAAGGAGGATACCTTTTATCAAATCATGATTTAGAGTTTGACTGTTGAAATTTTGTTTTAGGGAAGTCATAGAAAAGAAGCCTGAAAAGTTCAAAATCGAATGTTTGAATGATATCAAGAATTTGTTTGCTCCCAGCAAACAGCCTTTTTATGCTGCTTTTGGAAACAGGCCCAATGTAAGTGCCCCTTTCTAACTGAATGGTTAAAATGCATGTACTTGAGAAGCAAAACAAACAGGCTTTTCTTTTTGTGTTTATGAAAATTTGAATATGGAAATGGGACGCTGCTGCTTTCATGGGTTTGGTCGGGAAAAGCCACATGCAGATACCTTAAGTAAAAGTTGCTACAACTGTTTATGTGAGAAAGGTTACAAAGATGCGTTAGGATTCTCACTTTAATAAATATGTGCCACCTTTCTGAATTCTTTTAAAGTATTTTTGACTGCTTTGTGACCTAAGGGCATTAATTCAGTGCTTTTACAGTCTTCAATCCCTTTGCTGGTTGTACGGTTCCTCTATTTTCTCTGCAGTTCAGTACTTCTGTAATTAAGTGAGAAAGGGGTATTGTAAGAAGAATATTGTCACAGGGAGTGGTGCGGTGCAGACTTTGTGCATGTTTGTGGTCCTAGGCTTGGGCACAAGTATTAAGTGTTTGGGGGCAGGGGGAATACTTTTTTATAGTGTGTGTGTATGTTTTGGGGGTTGGGGTTTCTTTACTGTTGTTTGAGGACTTTTTTTTAAGGGGCAGTTTTACTGTAGCCTTTTTGGATCAGCTTTTCTCACTCCTTTGATAAATTGCTTGTTACCACATTCAATAAGAAAATATTGAAGCATGTACTTGTATTGGTGCTTTTGCAGGATGTATATGCCTACATGCAAGTGGGAGTTCCAGACTGCAGAATATTTACTGTGAATCCAAAGGGTGAACTGATCCAAGAACAGACTAAGGGAAACAAATCTTCGTAAGACTACTTTTGTTATTTCAGCTAAACAAAGTGTTTAGAAATGGGATCATAAAATAATTGCATTTACGACTGTGATCTCCTTTTACATGTGAAATGTGGAAAACCTTATTTGCTGGGGATTTACAGCTTTTGATACTGGAATGAGACTTTTCGAAATGAAAATTGGAAAAATAGAGTTGAAAATCACTTTTGTGGTAGTGGGACCTTATTTGACTAGAACTTTCTGGTCTGGACTTCTGAAGCTGCTTTTGACTGCAGCTGAACAGTAACTAGACTGTTACATAATGGTCTTTCTTCTCCTTTAATACAGGTATTACAGACTAAGCGAGCTTGTGGAATATGTGTTCCCATTGATTAACAAAGAACAGAGTTCTGCATTTCCGTGCCCAGAATTCAGCTCCTTTTGCTACTGGAGGGAGCCTCTTCCTGACCTTAACATGGATGACCTGGCCTGAAAAGTACTTCTCACCAGGAAATGGAATTTCATATTGAGCTACACAACTTCAGTTTAAATGTGAAGAACTTTCTTAATGAGGATGCTAATTTATATTGGTACCGTAAGTCTTACTAAAGAAATCACTTTAATTTCATTGGTTTAAAACAAAGAAAATGCAAAGCTACTGTCTTTTTTTTTTTTTGTGGGAGGGTGTGTTGGTTTTTGTGTTTGTTTGTTTATTGTTTGTTATTGTATACCTGTTCTATGGCACTTGAGATTGGCCTGTCATTGATGGTCATGGTACCCAAGTGCTTCAGGGCAACTAAATACTGAGGTAAAATATGACTTTGCATTTTCATCAATACAGACCATATTGTAAACAGAGATTATTCTTTTTATGTTGTCTTAAGTATATTTTCTAAAATGAAGCCAAAAAGTGTATGGAAACTGCCAAATAGAATGTCAGACCTATTAATGAAAAACGTGGTTTAATGTTCAGATGGGCATTTAGGCCTTTTTTGAAAGGAGCCAGAGCCTAAGACCACTGTGCTCTTTCTCAGCTAGAATACAGAAAATGTACAGACCTTGCTAGCCTGGCAGATTCTGAAGACATAAAATTCCTCTTTAAATGTAAATATGCCTTTTGTTACATGCACAAGACTGGGCTTGTACAAATCAAACTCGAACTAACTCTGCTTATTACTTTTTTTTTACACACCATGTTAAAACTATTTCATGAGCTTGTTAAAATGAAAGTTGTCTTCAGACACTTGTATGGCTTTTGTTGTTTTCAGGCTGTGCTGTGTCATGTTAAATTTTCATCAAGAAAAATCTTGGAACATTTCTGTAAGAGTTGGGGAACTGGCATTTTTATTTCCTTTTTCAGCACAGATATAATGTGTATGTGTGTGTAAGCTGTGTAGGCCAGTAAAATGTATGTATAGATTATATTCAGGGAATTGCAATACTAAAAAAATAATTATGTATTTAATTTTTTAATTGCCTACTGCAGGTCTTTCCAGAGTTCTGTATTGCAGGTTTTCAGTAGCTGGAAGAAAATGCAACTCAGTAGTGAGGTTCCAGCTGTGAGAATGGTTAAATACTGCAGAGCAGAATAAAACTTTTTTTTTCCTTTTTTTTCTTTTTTTTTTTTCTTTTTAAGAAGTTCTGGGTTATTTGCAAACATCATGCTGGTCATTCCTCAGGTTCCAGTCAGAGCCTGTGAACAAATTACATTCCAGTTCTGGTGTTTATCAGCTATAAAAGCAGCTAATTGACTTTCTCCAAAAGTACTTGAAGGCAAAGGTGGCTGCTTTTTAAGTTGAATTAGTGCATGTAACTTCTTTTGGACAAAACTATGTGAGAATATATCATTCCACCAGCGCAAAGGGCTTAAGGACTACAGTCATTTAAACACCAGATCACTCAGTTTTACTACCTGCAAAAGCATACAGTTAGAGGATCTTACATCCCTCCAGGAGTAGTTTTTTCTCAATTGTCAGGCGGTTCTAACCCTCAGTTCTGATGTAACATCAGCTAACTCTGGGCAATTGGTGAGCTACTTGGGGAGGGGGGGGACATTTTTAAATCACTGTATAAATGAAATTACTTCCCCCCACCCCCAGTTATAAAATTCTAGTGTATTCCTGTACTTATAAAACACTGGATAATGAGAGGAGGCAAGCAAAATCAACCTGGAATCTCTTTCAGAGCAGGAGAAGGAGAGTGGGATAAAAAAACTTACCTGTCACGGTGTGTCATGCATGTCAGTGAATTGAAAGGCATCCTCATTTTTGTACTGTGAGAACAAAATAACTTCTGTGGTTCTTGGTCACCAATCTACTCAGTCTTTTAGTAGAGAGTTGAATCCTTTCAGAGGATTCAACTCAAAGGATATTTTACTGCTTTTTTCTTGTATTTTTTTCAATATCAAAAGCTTGCGAACATCATTGCATGTATTTTTTTTTTTTGCTTTTCTTACTCTTTATCCCATAGATTTCATTAGAAACTAAAATTTTCATGATCACCAAGTGCTTTGAATATCAATGTGATTTGAGCTTTTAAGTCACTTAAATACTTTAAAATTAATAAATAAGAATCCAACGTAATAAAGTATTTTAATTACAAGATTAAATATTATATCTAAAGATTCTATTTTGCATAAAGGAAGTGAAGCAGCCTTTCCTAAAACAGTCTTTTTGTGGCTGTCAAAATTTGCTTTACCATGCTTAAGTCTACTCTTGGTAGCCCTGGTATTACACAGCTTTTCTAAAAATAAAAGCACTTCATGAAACCATGTTGAGTTCCCAAATGGGACAGATTGTTACCATGGTTTGGCTATGTCCTTTTGGGTTAATATTCTTTTTTCACTTTTCTTTTTTCCTTCAATTGCCTTCAACTTTTCAGTCTGTCATAAAGATAAGCTGTGGATTTCAAGGTGGGGTCTTGAGTAAACGAGAAGTGTGGAAAAATAGTATCAGGTATATCTCCAAATACATGTACTTTCAGCTGGTATGAAAATAGGGGTTGTGTGAATTTTGTTGAGAGCTCCTCATTCTGCTAGCATGTCACTTTGCATTGTAGGAGTGTCCAAAAGGTTACTTCATTAAAAAAGCAGATTTGTTTTTCTCTGTAACAGCTACAGTTTGATATTTGTTTTTTGATAAAATGTAAATGTTGCTGAGTCTTTCTGATACGAGCAGGGTGGGGGGTTTGGTTTTTCTAACTCTGACTTGTATTTGAAGCTTTTCAGATTGTTTGTTAACCCCATTTAGGGACAGAATACGGGGCCTGTTGTTGTGTACCTGTGTTCTCGGGGCTGCTGGGCACTTTACTGACTCTAGAGCAGACATCTCGTTGCTATCAAGCTGTGGGCGTGTGCCACAGCATGAACGTGGAGGGGGTAAATAAGAATTATGTGTTAGCTTGACCTTTGTTACCTTAGTGGAGAGAAGTGGCCTGAAACGAATGTTTGAGAACAAGTTGTGCTATACTGGTGTAAAATTAGCGCAAGCTACATCATTCTTTCTGTGAAAGAGGAACTTCTAAGTGTGCCTGGCTGTGGGCACACACACACCCCTGTTGAGACTGTGTTGTTGAAGATGCAGATCCTCTTAGCGTTGGAACCCCTCAAAGGCTGAGTCAATGACACCTGTCTGGGAGTAAATAAGGAACATTGCAATTCAAAACTTGTTAGTGACTTGGACATTACCTGTTTCTATAATGATTTAAAGAACAGCAGTTTAAAGAGTATGCATTTCTGGATTTAATTTTTTAAAATTTATTTACTGTACCAAGCATGTTTGTACTTCAGAAAATTGGGCTTTCATTCCCAACAGTGTACAAGTGCATGTGCAATCCTGGCTCATGTCTTCTTAACTTTCTGTCATCAGTATATGCCTTCCAAAACCCTTTTTTTTCTTTTCAACTGGAAAAGTTTTAACACTTGTGTCAACTCCATTATGGGACTTCTGAAGCAAACTCTGAATCCGTTTGTGGTAAACGTGAAAAAGATGAGATTTCATGTTAATATTTCATGCAAGTCTTCTAGAAAATGCTGTCATATGGATGAGTTGTTTAAATGACTGTAATGCAAATTCCTGGTGAAACATCACAGATAGAGAATTTGAAATGCCTTTAAAGTGTCACTTTTGCCTGAAGAAATTTTAATTTCCAGAGTTAAAATTTGCTAAATAGAAAGGAATTGTTTGGGACTTTTTTACAGTGTTAATTACTTCCAGATGAAAGTTAAAATGTTGGTTTATTTTGAGGGTGGGAAAACTCTCTTCAGTCATTTGTTTCATTTTCTATCTTGAAGATGTGGAATACTTGATTATTAAGCAACCCAATCACTAATAAGGTAGTGTGTTTAAAATGTCAAATCTGTGATCATACCAATACAGTGGTTTTTGTTAAGACTGGACTGTCTTGGGTACAGCAACCCACACTTCAGTGCAATGTTTGTTGGTGTTCGGAACAATGTTATCACAATAAAAACAGACTTAAAGTGAAATTTCTCTTTACTTTGTATTTGGTAATTCCTTTATTGTACTGCTGAATGACCAAACGTGGGGCTATTATAATTGTGTTTATGTTCAGCATAGAATTCAAGTTGGTCTTCTCAGGATACAGTATATTTGCTTTCTTTCAGGCTTGATTTACTTTTTTTCAGAGTATTTATACAGCTGATAAAAAATTGCTGTCATCAAGCTTAACTTCTGTGCCAGTACCAATACTGGGTTACAACTATAATAAAAAGCAAACATGTACTTGGTAATATAAAATATCAGGTATCAGAGGCACGACTTGGCAATCTACAAGCTGCATTGAAGAAAAAGTTTTAAGTACAGTTTGAGCTCTTGTAAATCTGCCCTAATTTGGAGTTTTATCCTATTTCAATCAAAGTTAACTTTTCCCTTTCAAGGCAAAGAGTATTGTCTTCCATAGCAGTTGTTAAATGGTTTGAAGCAAATATTGTGAGGCAGTCTTGGAAAAGGGGCCTCAAGCTTTCAGTAGAAATTAATTTTCCTGGTCTCTTGCTGCTCTTGGTAAATGCAACTACCTAGCAGCCTACATAGAAAACCTGACTGTTCACTCAATTATGATGGATCTGCATGAAAAGGTCAGTGATGCTGTGCCTCTTGGTCCTTCTGTGGTGTCATTGGTGTTCTGCTGGTGTTTTATCACCTCCCGTGTTCCTGCCAGGTTTCCCCCATGACTCTGCTGACAAGCTGCACTCATTCCTCCCACCAGTCTGCTCACTGCCCATCTTTGACACCTGGGTCCCACTGCATCCTTGGTGCTGCAGTGAGTGACTCTGCCACTGCAAGCAACAGAAGGGTGGTGTGTCCTATGTATGCCAAATGTTTGGATCTGCTGCAAAAACTTTTCTGAGCTGGCATTGTTTCTCCTGTATCCATCTTACTGTAATGCACTCCTACTAGGGTGGTCTTGTTCTTGGTGGATGGATTTTTCTGTCTTGGAGCAGCTGGTTTCAATGTGTAAAGAAGAGAATCACTGTTTCCAGGAGCAGAGCACTGTGCCTGGAGTTATGTCATGCAGTTGGTGCACCGAGGGCCTGCAGCCCTGCACTGTTTTGGTGGGAAGTGTGTGCATGCTCCCACTTGCTGCCAGCTGAGCTCTCGTGCCAGCGGTGAGCTGAGCACAGAGCCAGCTCAGCTGGGTTTTTTGGGCACGTGTCCCCCGTGCTCTGTGCACTCAGAGCTTTCACTGCTGGGCACAGCAAGCGTTTGTCAGGGTCTTTGGCCTGGCAGGGGTGGCCATTCCTGTGCAATGTGTTTCCTAAGCAGTCCCTTGCTGCTTTTCCTCCTTTCCCCTGCCTTAAATCAATCAAACCCCCACTAGTGTTTCTGTCACACTTGAGCACTGGTACACCTCCTGTTCTTTCTGGTCGTATCTTTTAGCCAACCTTTCCCTGCCCTCTCTTTTTAATTCGCTTTCCTACCCTGCTGGCCTCTAATCTTACATTTCCCACTTCTAATGATACTTGCTGTGTACCTGCTCTGGTGATCACATGCAACAGCATGAGCTGCTCACCCTAGAACTGGCTGAAGGGCAGGGCTCAGAGTGTTATGGTGAAAGGGACTGCTGCTGCCTGGTGATGGGTGACCAGTGGTGTTCCTCAAGGCTCAATTCCAGGGCCAGTTCTGTTCAATATATTTATCAGTGGGCTGGATGCAGGACCTGAATGCACCATTTGTGAGTTTGCTGACAGTGCAAATTGGGAGATGCTGTTCACTCTTGAGGGACAAGGCCTTGCAGAGAGATCTAAATGGATAGGAGCTCTGAGCAGCTCTGCTCTGCAGTGCTGTCATGGTTTAGGAATGGTATTCCCCAGTTTTGTATTCCCACTGAAATACCCCAGACCACTGAGCTTTCTCACCCCTCCTCCAGCTCCCTCTCTTCTCCTGTGGAGGGCTGGAAATGACAGCTGGAGGCACACAGAGCTAAAGATCACAGGTTGAGATAAGAACAATTTACTAGAAACAGCAGTGAAATAAGGAACAGTAACAACAGTGATAGGCACAGCAGAGTGTACAATTCATATCCAGTTGCTCAGCACTGCTGCAAAACTTAACCCTGTCCAAGCGAGAACCAGGACAAATGCAAAGGTCAGTGATTGGTAAAATGAACAAAGTCCCAACAACTAACAACCCCCAAAGACCCCCAAACTACAGTGTTTATGGAATCTCTTGTGTGTAAGGCAACCAAGTGCACTCCCCACATGGCACTGGATGCTTCCTTTTCCCTGGAAGCCACCCTGGATTCCCCATGTTCTTGAACTTGAAGCTGCTTCAATACACCAGAGCGGAGAGGGTCCTGCCAGGGCCATGGGAATGGCTGGCTGCCCATGCTCTCAGTCACTGGGAAACACCCCATGCCAGCAGGATGGATGGAGGGGAGTGCAGCCCAGGAGTGCTCTGTGCAGCTGCTCAGCACTCCCGGGCATGGGCAGCCCTTGCTCCATCTGCTTGTGGGGCAGGCACAGACTCGCTGCAGCAGTGGCAGGCTCAGCCCTGCAGATGCCACATCCTGCCCCTGTGGGCTCTGCCCCTGCCATGCTGGAGGAGTGGAGGGGCCATCTCAGCATCGCCAAGCTGTCAGTGTTTAAGAGGCATTAAAGGCAAAGGACAATGCCTTTAACCAACATGCTTTAGCTTTTGTCCAGCTCTGAATTGGTCAGGCACTTGGAGTAGGTGATGGTTGTAGGTCCCATGCAACTGAAATGCAATCTTTGCCAGGAATCAGGGCAGTGACTGAGCAACTGAGATGGACAAGAGCTGTGTTGGCAGAACTTCTATGTACTATAAAGTCTATGTAACACAGTACTTGACACTGAAAAATCATTTTAAATCTACATGCAAGTTTGACTGAGAAGCCAGAAAACGCAGTTCTAAAGGCGGTGGAGAAGAGAAAAAAAATGTTGGCTTACAGTGCTGCTGTATTCCCTGGAAAGCAAAAGAGCATCAAGGCATTACACAAGAGGTAGGCTTTATTGGGACATATCTGCAGTTGTTTTCTGTCACACAGTTTCTTCATGTTCCTGGATATCTCTCTCCCCCTTTGAGATTATTTTTATATATGCATGAATATATGTATAGACATGCACACATAAAGCATACTTTGAAATGCACTGTTCTTTTTGCTGAAAAATGTTAGTAATGTTCCTTTTTCACAATCAAGACAGTGAAATAAATGCCAAAACCTGGTTATGCAGTAACATGTTACAAGGTGTTGTTTGAAATCTCCCATATACAAAAACTTGGCAGAGCTGTTGTTCTGCATCCCAAATCTGCAGGGCACATTGCAAAAAAGGTAATGTTGGCTGGAGCACAAGTCTGTCTTGTGATGACAGGAGACTGCCCTCAGGTATTCCTGGTAGCTGGATGATTTGAACTCTGTGCCATTATCCAGGAGCAACCAGCAGCCGACCTGTACCTGCTGAGCAAGTCTCAGTGGAGTGCAAATTCCTCCCATCTCTGAGCTGAGACTGTAAATGCATTTCTAGCTTTAATGAGAGAACCCATGGCCACTGCTGGGCTGTAGTACAAGGACTTAGCCAATCAGCAAACAATCACTTCCAAATGCATGCTGTATTCTCAGGAAAGAGTTCAATCCTGATTTGAATCTCCTGGTTGTAGTTGGGGAACTCTTTACCTTGCATTCCCAGTACATTTTAAAGCTGTATGGGGTGGTGATGGATTTGTTGTTTCAAGTTGCTTTCTTATGCTTTCTACCTGCAGCTTGCTTGACCATTTTTAATTTTTCTTTTTGGGCCAGCGGGTTTCACCAAACTAACTAGAGTCTCAGTGACACTGCACAAACTAGCCTGGTGCAAATAGTCTGGTGTACACTGAAAGGAAATGTGATAGAATACCACAGAAAGTCCTCATAGCTTTGAGTGTTCTCAAAGTGGACAGTAGAAAAATGTCTGTGCTGTCTCCAGAGGTCTTAATAGGAAATTAAAATAATGAGGTAGAATTTTTTTTACACCTTTTGCAGTGAAAATTGGCATTCCTGCTTTGCTGCAGTCTTTCCTGGGGATATGACTGATTTATATGTCACATTGGGGTTTTAGGATACGCTTGCCACATTTGGCCAGAGGCAAGTCTCCCTGGCTGTCAGCATGCTGGCTTGGCTTCAGATGTTCTGGCTGCTAAAGCCCTCCCTCTGGGAACTCACCTGTCTCCCAAGTGATGCTGCCCTGGAGACTCATCTGGTTTGGATATTTGCAGTCCCTAGGAAGCACAGGGCCTCGTGCCTGGCTGAGGGACTGTCAGACATGCATCTGCCTGTACATCTTTGCCTGGTAGAAGGTGAATTTCTTCTTGCTGAGTTTCTTCCTCTTCTGATGTCAAATTAGAGCACTGGGCCAAACAGATTCTGTATTGCCTAAGAGCCTTGCAATTCTCATGTACTGCATTACTGAACTACCTACAAAGCAGCTCTAAAAGGTAGCACTGTGATCTGTGAAACAGGCACCAGTCCTATCTAAGAGCTCCCACCTACTGGATTTTTTTAAGGCTTTCTCAGTTAACAGATGCTTCCTATTTGAGCTTGTGGGTTCAGCTGGATGTGGCAGTCAAATCATAAACCCACAGTGAGAAATGCTCCTTTCAGTGCAGGTCTTTCTGTGTGCTGCTGCTGATTCTCACCAGATGTAAATGCTCTGTCAGCAGGCTCAGGTACTCTGGAGCAGAGCTCTTACTCCCTTCTTTGAAGCTGGGCTGCTCTGTGTGGAGCCAGCCCTTGTCAGGGCTATGAATGCTTTTGTGCCTGAGTCTCTTCCAGCTCTTGCATTATTAATATTTAATCGAAGCACTGACTGGAGCAGAGACAAACTCAGGTTCCTTTCTCTCTTTCCCTGTTGATGGACTACATCCCTGTGGTCTTCCCAGGTGGATGAATATTCCACCTTGTAAGCTCCAGGAAAATAACCTCATTAGGAGAAACCAAACCACCCACCCTGATTACAGCAATTACCAAGGAAGTGCAAATTAAGGTCAAATCCCTCTCAGCAAAGGTGGGAATCTTAGATAGAGGTTCCTTGTAAAAGGTCATAGCTTTACCCACCCACACAGCTCGAGATGAATGGGAAGCTGTCCCTCAAAAGTCTAAAGGTGTCCTCAAAAGAAGGTGCAGGGATTGTGCCCTGCTGTGACTCAGTTTAGGGAATGCCCTACAGCAGTGTACAAGTACCAGTTACGCTGCATTTTGATGCTTAATTTTGATGCTTTTTGTCCCAGCACAGGCAGCAGCAGATCTTGGGTCTAAAGGGAAACCTTCTGGTGTAGGATGGCCCTGTCCCATTAGCAGAACAGGGCTTGTGAAGATCTGTGAGTTGGATTTAGGAATCTCCTGGAGCAGTTAGGTAATAATTAAATTATAGATAATAATTAAATAATTTATTTGCAACTCAGCACTAAACTTGCACTGATGATTCTTAAAAACTTCTCACTTGGAGGGAGGTGGAACAAAAAGGTTGTGTTTGCCAGCTAGGTCTCCCTAAGCACTCAGCTCATGTTGTTTGTTTCCATGAGTCATTTTTAGAACAGGCAACAATAATCTTGAGTCATACATAGTCTGGAGCCAGCTTCTTAGAGAACACAGCTTTCTGGAGGAGAGTGAAAAATATCCTGAAAGGAAAAGTGTTTCTCTGGCTTTTGTACGTAACAAGAAATTATGTTTTTAAAACGAAGAAAAAGCGTATTATATGCTTGGCTTTTGAAAACACAGAAAACAACCCTTCCTGTCTGTCCCTACCATTCTGAGCCCTAGGAAGGCATGGGACAGAAAGGACAAAAGAAAGCTAAGCCCTCCTTGAACGAGTGTGCAGTTGCTGACTGCGTGGTAATGCTCAGGTCCAGAAACGCAGGCAGGGAAACGGGATGGAGGCGGCTCCTTCCATCAGTGCAAGCTCACTGCACATCTTCGGCTACTGCCTGCCAGCTGCTCTGTCAGAAACAGCCTTCCCCCTACAAACACAGCCTGCCCCAGCTCCTGCTTACCTCTAACACCGTCATTTCTGGAAATCAGGTGTCAAGAGATCTTCCCAAATCAGGTGCTTTAAAACTCCACCCACAGTTTCCTTCCTGTGCTCACAAGTGCCCCAGTGCAACCCTAGCTGCACTAGGACTGACTCAGAGGTCCCCTGTGGACACAAAGTTTTTTTTTGCCTGCTCTTCTTAAAGCAGTTCAGCTTCCTGGATGTGATAGTTTGTTGTGGGAAGGCCCCAACTCATTGCCTGGAAACAGTTATTAGGGAGTATCTGTTCCAAAACTAAGTAACAAAAGCACAAGTCTTCATCTGATCTCCTCAGATGGGCAGAGCTTCAGCTAAATATAATGTACTGCTTTACAGTGCAGACAGTTCTTCTCTCACCTAAAAAAATTGTTTTTTCTGAGGCTACAAACAGCTGTTCTGCATTTCTAATAAGGAAAATACACTACACAAACCACTATGATAAATACAGCTCTATGTGGCATGAACAGGCTACTAAAAAGATCAGTTAATATAAAGAATATACAGGTGACAAATATATGTACATGTGAAAAATGAATATACAGTTCTGCTCTCAGTTAAACATGGCTGGATTTCAGCCACAGAAGTGATCAAAATGCTAACTCCTAAGAGCCAAAGCATCATTTTTATTACCTCCACTGAGAAGTGGCTAGTGTGCAAAATAAAATACTGCTGCCTCAGATGTGCTTACCTGTTTAAGCTAAGAAGGCTGCTTGATCCATATAAACAGATGCTGTGTTGAAACAAACCTCACTCGAAAGCACTGATGCAGGAGGCTGTCACAACAACTCTGGCAGAGGATTGGTTTGTGCATTTGACAAGACTGATTAATAACACTACGATTTTCCTTTATCAACCATTTTTTCTCTGATTTGTCTTCTACAATGCACCAAAGACAAAAACTTCCCTTCTAATGCAAACACTGCTGGACTGCCAGAAACAAGCCCCACAAATTTTTTTAAACTTTTCAAAATCACCACTTTTCTAGCTAAGCAAAGTTGAGTCTGATTTTTCTGACCTGTTTTACTGATTTCCAGCAGCAAGCTTTAATCTTAAGAGTGTAATGAATAACCAATCATCTTTTTCACTCCATAAATAGACAATAACTGTTCTGAGTCTTTCAGTAGTAGCAACTCCACCTTGCATTCACATCTTCCTAGTGGAAAGCTGAGGCAAGTTTCTCCCTGTGCTGCTGCTTCCACCTGACTGAGTCACTCACCTTGTCTCCTAGCAGAGTGTTTGGCCCTTAAAGGCAAGAAAGAAAACTGATGCAGGTGAATATCATTTTGCTTTGCACCACCACAGTTTGCAATTGCACTGAACAAACTGACTATGGCAATGCACATTACTAAATAATACAAGGAATAAAAAGTCATCAACCATATCCAATACAATTTCACTTTCTTGGCTCTGCTTTACTCAAAACATGAAAATAGCTGACCACAACTGTAAACTTGAGCAGAGATGTAAACTTTGATACACTAGGGACAATTTGAAAAACTAGGGAAAAGATTGCAAAGGCAATTGACTAGGGAATAGCTGGAGTATAGTGGAGAAGCATCTATTGAGAACGTACTTGTTGTTTAAACAGTTGTTCTGCTTGGACAGGTAAAGGGCTTGGGAAGGAGTTCATTTAGCTACAGAAATGTGTCTTTTGTAGCTACCTCTGTTAACAAGGGACAAGGAAAATGTCTCCGTATAGACTATAAACCCATCACTGAAATCAAATATATAAACTGAATATATTAAAGCTTTGAATTTTATTACACTTAATTTCTTCTGAATATCTTACCCTTCTCCCCTGTTCAAGGTAAACCTAAACATGAGAAATGGAAGGATAAAGGAGAACTCCACTAAACGTGGAGTACATTTCGTCAGAGTCTGTGTAGGCCAGTTTGCCTCCCGTTACGACGACATTCACTTCGTCTCCTGCTTTGAGGTGAAGAACAAGATGGAACGTCCCAGGACCACCACAGGTCTGTTTCCCCGAGTAGGGTTTGTGATACTCCAGCAGTTCCCTTCTGTAGCCAGCAGTGTGGAGCTGAGCCACGCTGGCGTTGGACACGGACAGCACCGCTTCCACGTACTCGTCCCTCTCCGGGGCCAGCACGGCCGTGATCAGGTAGCGCCCTTCATACGGCGACGTGAAAATGCCTGCGGAGCAGAGACAGCCTGCACTGACCACAGTCACTGAACACAGGGACACCTGACTGCCCTAAGCACCGTGACAAACATAAAGCCACGTGGGTCACCCACTGCTTCGTGCAGGCAACGAGGTCAGCCTGGGCAGGCGACCAACTGATTGGAGCCATGAAGGAGAAGGCACAACTTGCACTCTGTGCTTGAGAAGGAGGCAGCTCCCAGTTAGGACCCTTGGGGAGGGAATATGAGAACCTCTCCCTCTCCTCTCCCTCTCCCCGTGACCCAGCCACAGTGAAGTGGATGAATAAGGAACCTCACCTCTGCTACCTGGGCTCAGGTGGGCTGAGGAGCACACCCAGCTGTGTATGTAGAGGTGAGCTGGGCCTCAGCAGTACTAGGCAGTCATGGAAAACCAGCTGTGAAAGCATGTGCCTGTCCACACCCACAGGAAGCTTTTACCCCCATGTGTGTGGTTTAGATGGACTTACTTGGTTTGTTCCATATGCCAGCAAGGCCTGAGGTAACATGGAACACTGGTAACCCATGCTCCTGCCTGTCCAGCATGTCTGGGGTGCATTCCTTGGCTGTTACCTGTATTGGGGTTATAGTAGTCCCCGTCATTCACAAGCACTTTGTTGAAGTGAACCACGCCGACATCACTGGAGAAAGGCTTCTGTGTGAGCCCAGCAGAAAACGACACCAGGGAGGGCACAGCAGCAGTGGCAGGTCCTGAAATGGGTAACAACATGAGTCAGAACCACACCAGGATGATAACACAGCCTTGTCCCTATGATGCTTTACAATCCTCTGTCTGTTCCTGCACATACTCCACTTGGACTAACCCTGACAATTGCAGGATGCCAGAATTAGCAGAACACATATTGCTAGCCCAGGTGCCAGGTGTCTCACCTTAAAATGTACTGAGCAACATAAAGTTCCTGCCTTGGCCACAGGCTTTTTTTGGGGTTTTTTTTTTCTGTTCTAAGGAAACAGTACAGGGCTAGTAAATGCTGGCAGTGGAAATCCTATCACTCTTCAATTCAACAGTGCTTCTGCCCAAGACCTTTCTCAGGACAGAGGCTGCCTTTCAACATCTCCACTCTCCATCACTATCACAATGGCCATAGGAATGCTAAAGATTATAGCTCATGCCAGCTTTCCTTGCCATGTTGTGCACAGCTTAGATCTCCCACTTTCTCTGCCAAAGCCTAGTGAAAATGGCTGTAAGAATATATAACATTTCTGTATTAATGCAAAGAGAACTTCTTGTCTTTCTCCAGCACTTCTGGGGGACTTTTCACTTGACAATTTTTTCTTCTTCTCTCACCAGATCCAACAGACACTTAGGTACTTTATAAGGGCTATCCAAATGCTAGATGAATACTGCTGTTACACTGAGTTGGATGAAATATAATTTGGACAATGAAGACAAATTTTCATTTTAACAGACTGACTTAATATCAAGTGTTCAGTGCTCAGTGACTTATTAGTCCCATTCCAAATACCTTCCCTTTAATCATTTTCCTTAAGGCAGTACACACTGCTAGAGTAAATTCTTGCTGCTTTGTCTGGGCAAGTAGCTAAACAACAAATGCCCTAGAGTTGTCCACAGCTGCTGTTTCACCCTGCTCCTTCTGCCTTCCTTAAAATTAATGTTTGGCCTCTCCCTTTCAATCAGAGATGCCCATCAGCAACAAATTGTAAATTCATCAAATCCTGAATTGAAAGGGACCCACAAGAACCATCTAAGTCCAACTCCTGGCCCTGCACAGGACACCCCAACAATCACACCTTGTGCCTGAATGCAGTGTCCAAACTCTTCTTGAACTCTGTCAGGCTTGGTGCTGTGACCACTTCCCAGGGGAGCCCATTGCAGTGCCTGATCACCCTCTGTATAAAAATACTTTTCCTAAAATCCAATCTAATTCAGATAATATTGCTTAAAAATTGAAGCTTAAAAATTCATATGACTTAATCTAAAATGTGGATATACAAATGTTCTGTAATTCACTGTTTTTCTGAATAACTCACCCTGGGGGGTGGGGAGGAGAAGGCAAAGGGGAAGACATGCCTGCAACTTCAGAATTGGCAGATAACTACATTGATTTCCCTCAGGGGCTGGTAACCAGCTGCCTCATGTATCTTTGGAAATCTTCTTATTCAGCATTTTGTTTCAAGCTCAGAAGATAGACAGAAGCCCTTTTTCATTAGTCCTACCTGCCAGTGTGCCTGCAGGTGCTCCTGCAAGCTAAGATGAGGTTATTTGAAAGGACCAAAATTAATTGCAGGAAGCCTAGTTACTTAAACAGCTTCTGTAAAGCTTCACCGCCTTAACACAATGCTGCTTACACAGAAAGCTACTGTCAGCTTACCTTGAGACTGAAATTAACTGAAAACACACCTCAAATTGTTGGCTCACTCAAAAGGTTTCTTTCCCCTGCAGTAACACTACAAAATGGAACAAACCACGTGTTGCCTGCCCAGAAACACTGCCAGCTCTGGAGGAGCCACAGCTCTGTTTGGGTTGGTGTCATCTGAATAAAGGAGTGACTCCTGCCCTGGCTCCCCACAGCTTCCTTCAGGGTTTTCCTTCACTAATTGCTAGAGTAGTTATTAGAAGTAACTATTTGTTGCTGAGCTGATGAAATTGCTTCAGATCTGCAGCTGAGTTCAGCACACCATATGTATCTATTCAAAGGAGAAATCTTAAACCTGTCTAAATATCCTGTTGATCAGCTCAGGGGGTGATATAAGGTCACACAGTAAAGATGCAGTGTGACTGAGCTCTCTTCCCCTCTTCCCACCTTCTAGATGTTGTGCCTCTTTGAAGTTTTCACAATTCCTACCAACACCTCAGCAATGCTTTTTCAAAACTTTACAGAGGGCTGCACCACCTTCTCCTACATGTCCCCTCTTGCAAACACTTTTCTTCATGCAAAGATCAAAGTTCAGCTTCTTGAAGGAAGGTCCAGGCTTGGACATTTAAGCAGTCAATATTGTGGAAGTATAAACATCAGAAAAAAAAAATCAAGCATTTTAAAGCTGTGAACCAGAGGCACAGCTCTGATGAAGAAACTGCCAGGCAGACAAAATGTTTCACAAAAGTTTCAACCACAGTTTTACTCCCCCTTTTGGGGGAGGAAAAAGCTCTTTTGACTTCAGATGCATTCAAGAAGGTTTCACTTGAGGTATTACACATGCAGGTAAGCAGGAGCAGGTAAGTCTGTTCTTGGCAATCTCTGCTACTGTAATGCATTCTGAGGAGTCAAAAAACCACAGAAGATGCATGGGTGGCCCTTGTTAGGTTACATCTACTTCCACCCATCTGCTAGCTGTGCTCCTGGTTCCAAGCACAGTTCATGCCTCCCACAGAGCCCAAGGGCCAGAAGGAAAGAAAAGGAAAAAAAGATCATTAAGCAAAACAAAACAGCACACAGCACAGGCATTTGCTATCAAGATGAAAGGAGAAAAAAATAACAATGTGAAGGTGATGCAGAAAGTGCTCAGCAACTGGAATGGGGATTGTTCAAGAGCTGACACAGAAGAGAGACTAAGTACATAATTCATTTGTCAGTAGGCACTTATGAGTCCCTTGGATACAACAGGAGTAAGGAGGATTTGCCAGATTTCCTCTCACTGATGGTCAATACTCTTAAATCTAAATGAGGCCAAAGTGTGTAATTTCAGTTAGAGCAAATGGGACAAAAATACAAGCAATTTGTCGCTTCCCTACCTATTTTTTTTAAACACTCCAATTTGACCTCAACATCTTATTTTCAGAAACATTCCTCCTGCCTATGGCTTGGCCATGCAGCACAGCACCACACCATTTCCATGAGCCAGTGCTCAATGAAGATGCTCTGCTAAGTCACAGTGATTCTGATGTGGATGATATCTTGGTGTTATAAAGACACACATACTTTCCTGCTGAGTCTGTTAGTAACATCTGTCTGCTCTTACAATTCCATCTTTTCACACTGCAGCATGAGAATATTGCTCCAGCACTTACCTACTGTTCCTTATATATAGCTAAGGAATAAAAAAAAAATAAAAATCAAGAAATGCTCTGGTACTGAAAAGATGCAAATCATGCCTCAACATTCAAGAAAAGCATGAAAGTGGGCTACTTTAGTCCCAGAAGACAGAATTGGAGCACTGGAGCCCTCAATCTGCCCTTCTTCCTGAGCAGTGCTTTTATGTAACAGAAGCTATTCAGAAACAGAAATGAAAGAGAGTACTCAGAAGGCCATTTTAATAGTACAAGCTTCTTATATTAGGAATTATAGTACAAGAAGGTCTGGTCGTCTTTCAAATTTGAATTTCAGTACTACAAAATGCACTGAGTGAAGACTGCCAAAGACATCACAAGCAGTGGTCCAGAGAAAATGAGACAGTAAGGATTCCTTGATGCCTTATTTACACATAAGTTCCTCCTCTGATAAGCCAAAAATCTTCCCTTCCCCAGCTGTTAATTTCCACAGTACTGTTAACTGCTGAATTCGGTCCCAGAATGCTCTCTCTTCATCAGACACTCACAATAAGAACCACAGACTCAACTGGACTGGAAAAAACCTCTGAGATCATCGAGTCCAACCTATGACTGAACACCACCATGTCAATCAGGGCACTGAGTGCCACATCCTTAAGCACCTCCAGGGACAGTGATTCCACCACCTCCCTGGGCACTCCATTCCAAAGTCTAATCACCCTTTCTGTGAAGAAACTCTTCTTCATGTCCAGCCTAATCCTCCCCTGGTGCAGCTTAAGGCCATGTCCTCCTGTCCTGTCACTTGCTGCCTGGGAAAAGAGGCCAACTCCCATCTGGCTCCAGCCTCCTTTCAGGTGGTTGTAAAGTGATAAGGTCACCCCTGAGCCTCCTTTTCTCCAGGATAAACACCCTCAGCCCCTTCAGCTGTCCCTCACAGGACCTGTGCTTCAGATTCTTCACCATCTTCACTGCCCTTCTCTGGACACACTCCAGCACCTCAATGTCCTTCCTGGATTGAGGGGCCCAGAACTGGACACAGCACTTGAGGTGTGGCCTCCCCAGTGCCAAATACTGGGAAGAATCACTTCCCTAGTCCTGCTGGCCACACTATTTGGGAGAGAGGCCAGGATGCCATTGGCCTTCTTGGCCCCCTGGGCACGGCTGGCTCATGTTCAGCCACTGCTGACCAGCACCCTCAGGTCCTTTTCCTCTGGGCAGCTTCCCAGCCTCTCTGCCCCCAGCCTGTAGCACTGCAGCAGGGTATTGTGGCCAAAGTGCAGCACCTGGTACTTGTCAGGTACTTGAGGTCATGTTGAACCTCATCCAATTGTCCTCAGCCCATCAATCCAGCCAGATTAGGGCCAGTGGATGTAAATGCTCCAACTCCACAAAAGCCTTAACAGCTTCTGGTGCCACCCTTATCCCTCTGTTTCCTGACTATCTGCCATTGAGGTCTACAAGGCACACTGTGGGGATTTTAAGGACAGACCAGCAGGATTATCTTGTATTTAGATAGGTATTCAGTGGCATGGATCAGGAAAATGGACTCCCGGGTCAAGCCCACCTCCCTCTGGATCCCAGGGTGGTAACTGTTCCACCAACATGTTCCACCAAGCAGCAGATGGGTGCACTCCTGCCTTGCCCTGCCTTTTCAACACTTCTGGCATCCACCTACTGTTTCACACAGTTTTAGTATAAACTTATTAAAACACTGCTCTCTATAAATTGCAATGGGAAGAAAACCCCCAGGAAATCCATTTATCACAGAAATCTAGACATCTATATTGGCTTTGCTGGCATCAAGATAAACGAATGTTTCTTTACTTCTTATCCTTTTCCAGAAACCTCATCTATTGCTGCCTGTTCTTACCACCACAATCCTCAAATACAAAAAGATTGCTTTAAGGCTATGATGGAATTTTAATTAGCAGGTATAAATATCACAATGAGAGCATGAACTCTTTACAATTCTTTTTTTGTCAGTCCCCAGACCATTCTTCATGAAGCATATTTGTGATTTTGTTATGGCCATCAAATTAAGTCCTGGGGCAGTAGGTTTTTGAATTCCATAAAGCCCTAATGTTTTACTTCCATCTATTGCCCATATTTCCTCAAACAAATTTAGATGAAATAACTTTTTTTGAAGAGGATGTGGAAATACTTTGATCAAGGATACCATTCCCCAGGGTTTGATAATATCTTGAGCATGAGACTGCATTGCTGGCAGCACCCAATCAACATATTTCTCTAGGCCAACCAGCATGTCCCACATAAATTTTATACCTGTTCATCATACAAATTCTAAAATAAATTGTGATATTAACAATTTAAAAAAAAGCACCCCAGCAAACCAAGAAAACTGCATTTTGAATAATTTTAATCAGTGCTGTCAGTGGCAGCACTTCTGCTTTCGCTGAAGTCAGGAACCTGAGCCCTGGTGACTGCAACAAAGCCAGAAGCTCTCCCAAGAGGAGAACAACCTCATGCACTAGGGTAAGATGCCAGCAGTTATTAAAGATCTTAGTCTTGGCCTTATTCATGTTTTATCAAAGAAATAATAAAATCCTCATAAATATCTGTTTACTTTCTCATTTAGAAGGCATACAGAAAGGTGCATACTGACATTAGCTAGAAAATGCAAACTCTTTGTATTTAAAAAACACACAGTGAAGTAAATAGCAAGAACATAAAATGATTTTTCAAAACCTAACTCCTCTTCCCACCTCCATTTTCAAAAGATACAGGTTATGTTTTAACACTTAGGTCTAGCAAATATCAATCAGATTTTCCTCAATGCTAAACTTAAATACTAAAAATTAACACTGTTTTTTTTCTCTCAGCCATGACCTTCCAGGGACTGAAATAAACATTAAGAACCCATGTGAAACATTTCTAGGAAACAACTGCCTTACCTTGTGAATCTGTGGTAGAATGAGGTGGCTTTGGATATCCTACAAAGGAAAAGTAATATGTGTGACTCTGTACACAGCAGAGTACATTATGAGCAAATATCACTGCAGTGTTCTAAAAAGCATCCCCGGTTACTGAAGAGCAACCTACCAAAACAGCCATTAAATAGTGTCCCCTAAGAAATGCCCAATTATTGTTAAACTGGGGTGGTCATGACAAAGAGAACCAAGTTATTACTCCAATGAACTAAATCCACTGCAAGCATTATGGAAGGAAAAAAAGAATTTGAATTTCCCTCGTGGAAAAGACTGCTGTAGTTACCAGGGATTTTACATCATCTCTGTTGACCTCATGCTTTGTGCATCCTTGGAAAGGCAGCAAAACTGGCACTGAGTGTGTTTCTCCTACTCCTGCAGCCAGCTGGAGGCTGCAGAGACCCATTCACAAATCATCTCTGCTGAAAACCCATTCCCAGCAGCCTCAGTGGGTGTCCACGAAAGGCCAAAAGGGGGCTGGTAAAGCACAGCAGATCTCAGTGTCAGCTCTCCAGCAAGACCTGACATGTCCATTGCACTCAGGAGTGATGCACTACCAGCTTGGTTCTCTCACCTGGTGCTCCAGCATACCCTTCAGCAATGGGCATGGTGCTCTGGCCAGCCTGGCCATCCACGTTCCTCAGACGCCCTCTCCCAGACATCAAAACCGTGCCAGGAGGTCCTGCCTCCCCAGTCTCCACGATGATGCCGGTTGTTCCAGGCAGAAGTGGCACGACTGCTGACCCTGGCAGAGCTGGGCGTGGGGGAGGTCTTAGCTGTGGTGGGAGGAGGGGGATCCTGTGCCGTGGGGGGTGCATCCTGGGCCGGGATGGCAGCAGGGAAATGCCAGGCTGGGGCTGCACGGGCGGCCTCGGTGGCAATGGATGCTGCGGTACTTCTGGTCGCCCTTTGACAGGATGAAAGAGGAGGAAAAATACAAAATTATTTGCCTAAAATAGAACATAACCTTGCATGGTTTTGCATAATAAATACTCCAAAATAAAACCTCCTCAGTTGGAGGTCACCTGTTCACTGAGACCCAAGACTGCACTGGCTAAACACCATTCCACTCCTGAAGTACTACAGACTCCATTCCTTACAGCCTGTGTGGCACAGGGAAAGGAATGAAGACAGCCTGGAGACAGGACAAGCAGCAATCAAATAACCTATGAACATTCACTCAATTGTTACACCAGCTCAGCCTTTCAACACCAAACAGGCAGAGTATCACACTTATTCCCACCAGTACCTTCATTCCAGAGCAAGCTCTCCCTGCCCCCTCTCTCTCTCTCCCTCTCTCTCTGTCTTTCTCTCTCCTCTCACTTCAGTTCTCCCCAGCCCCTCACACCCACTGTGCTTGCTTTTGACTCTCCGCTCCCACAACTCTTAGCACAAGGCTGTCCCTCTAGCACGATCATAAAAAAGTTATCCACAGCAAAAAACATCAGTAAATGAACATGACTTAAGAGGCTTTTCCCCTTACTTTAAAAAGCAACAAGCTTAAACATCCTCTTACTTCCATGACTAATATTTTCTGCCAATAAAGGCAGAACTCAAAGATGTAATCTACCAGAAAATTCTTTATTGTTTAAATCTAAGAGATACCCATTAAAAAACTTCTCCACTGGGGCAGCCAACCCATATGACATGAGGGTTGAACAGCACTGACATGGTTCCATTTGTGTATCTGGTCAAGATCTAACCTCTTTATAGGAATTCTGGTTTATTCATAAAAATGAAGTCCTAGATGCAATGCCCTCCCAAGAGTAAAGCTGAATTACATTTACATTAAGAACAGAAATTTACGAATGTGTAGATTTTAGCAGATGCCATGACACCTTTTACACAGAGTAAAGAGAATTTCATGCTAAATTAAACTTCAGCATAGGTTACTTTGGTTGCATTTTGAGACTAAAACATGTCTTTAGGTGCAGGGATGTATGTGAGTTTCTGTACAAATAGGGCAAACACCCCATTGAAAATTTATCTGATACAACTTGTCCCATACCAGAGATGCTTGCCAAGGTTCCCAGCACAGACCACCTCTCTGAGTGGTGCTCACAATGAAACACTTCAATTCAGTACATTCCAAAATCAGCCTAGGCAAATTCACCAGTGGTTAGGGCTAACCCACCTGGCTGTGCCAAGCAGCAGATGTGGTGTGAGGCTTCCTCTGGCTCTGGTGTGTGTCTGGGGAGCCCAGGAGAGCCTTACTCTGCACATTTGGGGAAGAACTTACAATAAACTTGGGCAGGTATTGTCTCCAACACGTGGCTGGGGTCCAGACAGCATCACTGGCAACCCACGTGCTGTTCTGTGACTACTCCACACCTGCACTTTACCCTTGTGAATTTCATTTCTTGTTTTCAGTCTCATAAAAGCCTTAAAAGCCTACATAAGCCTTCAGGAGTACTGGAAGGCTGTCTGAAGTCATAGTCTCACACCACCTGCATTCATTTGCTAGATATGGCTGCTAGCAAAAAACCTCCCTGATCTTTGCTGGCTGACTTTTAACCATCAGGAGAACTGAAACTCATGCAGGCAATGCACCATAAAGCTGGGCTTAAGCTCACTCAGTAACTCTGTCCACAAGGCAAAGGCCTAAACAATGAAATGTTTGCTTTATGCAGAATAAAACTATTTTCATAAAAACCTTAAAATTAAAAAAAAAATCTTAAAAAAATTTCAAAAAACCCTGAAAATATCAGTGATTTTTAACAGAATTATTTGCTTTGTAAGACAACTTCTGTCCACAGAAACACTGATTTAGACCTTCAACTAAAATCTTCAGATTAACCTCATTGAAAAAACAAATTGACAAACTACTTTACCTTGGGATGCATGTACTTGTCATTTCTTGAGTCAATTATGCTAAGCCTCATTAAGACAATTATTTGGGATGACACTGGGAGAATGAATACATTTCTCTCCTTGCTTTTCTAGACCTTTAAATAACAATCAACTACTGAAATCCCTGAGCAAACTGCTTCCTGCATGCAGCACGAATATTGCAATATTCAGAACTGTCCCATCTCCATAACACTAAATCCAGAATCACTGGCCTAAAGCTCAACTTCAAGTGGAAGCAATCAGATATGTGTGAGCAGAGATCTGCTTGAACTTTGCTGAGCAGGCCATGAATACAACCTTCCCATCACCTTCCCATCTATCTGGGAAGGCAAGGACAGAGCTGAGATCATCACACAGCTAGGAACAGGAACACTGTTCCCAGCAGCAGCATCCTTGCTGCTCTGCTTGCCATCACTGTTGTGAGTGACAATGTGGTTACCACATCACATACCAGCACCTTCTGGTGCTCTCCTCAGCCCCCCAAAAACAGAAATGAAGTGCATAAAGCTAACCAGAGAGTAAAGGAATCTGTGACTGCTCTCACAAGAAGCCCAAAAGACCTCACTTGAATTTTGTTATAGACACCAAGGGGATTTTACAATTCTGTTAGAAAGCAGCACTGTGTACAAGCTCACAGGGAGCCCAGAGGAATTGACTGCATGACTATTCACACTACAGCATTAAAAATTTTATGTTGCATTTTATCCATGCTGTAATGCAGAGCACACATTTGGTTTCTTAGGCCACAACTTCATCAGAGAACATTTTGCTGTTGGTTTCAAAACCCTACTACACAGACAACTATCACAGGAATTGCAGGTCAGGTCAAATACCTGTAACCAAAGCAAACTGCACTCCCAGCACGGTACCTGGCTGCAAGACCCCACTTTTGATTCCTGGAAAACTTCATGAATTTACATACAAAAAGTACATTAAAAGAGACCACCAACTTCAGCATGGCTTTCAGTGTCATGTCATGTGAAGAGCAAACATACCCACAGAGAGGGACAGAGTGTGATGAGAACAACTTAGACTACCAGACATGGAGCTGGGGGAAGGCACCATTTAATGTGGATGGAAATCCGCTGGATCATTTTACCTTGGAGAGCACATCAGGCCTGGTTCCCTGAATGCTTAGAGCAGACCACTGCCTGCTGTCACCACTGCCTTGTGCGCTGCAAGACATTTCACTACCTTCAACCGGAATTACAACAAATTAAGCACTTTTCTAGTCTCTAGGTTTGCATCTGATACACAGTCATTTGCTAAGCTGGCCTGTTAGTTTGGATTGAAGCATTTGAAACCCCCGAATAAAAAATATGGAAGATAATACAGCCATATTTTTAAGATGAGGGTCATTTGACTTTGCTGCGCTTACACTGCTTGGTAAGATTTTATGTTTTATTTCTTGCAACACATCCTTGCCTTACTGCCCTCAACAACTTTATTAGCAACAACTTGTTTCTGTTTCGGCCCCTCTGAAGTCAAATGACATCATTTGAATGCTACGATGTGCTGGCAAATTGTGCACAAGAAACTCTCCACTGATCCAAGTTCAGGTCTTCCTGTCAAATAATGTTGGCATGGCAGACAAGGCTGCAGATCACAAATGTAAAAATAGTTAAAGCCATACCCCAACTCATGTAAGAGGGTTCCCAAAATCACTTCCAAAAAAGGCTCTTCTGCCAAAATCTTTCTGCAACTCCTGCCATCAAAACTTACTCAGGCTGCTGCGCCAGACAGTGTTATTGTAATTGGAAACATTTGGGAACTGCAGTGTGTGCTTCACAAATCCTTCAGAGCCCAGAGGCACCCCGGAGCAGCAAGGGATGCTCAGAGTGCCTGCACCCACACCCAGCAGCAGCGTCCTTCCACAGGCTTTTAACACCCAGTGGTAGATGGAGGGCTCTGCTCTGAAAAAGCATTATTTTATGGAAAACTGGGTGTGCAGAGGCTTTTAATTCTTTAATACATTGTAAGAGGGGCTGGTAAATGCAACCCATGAGGTCACTTGAGAACCTGCTTCAAACAGCAGCAGAAAGATTACTACTTGTATGTACCTTGGACCTATCTCCAATGTTGGTCCTTAGTGATAGTTAATTTTGGGGAAGATGGATGAGAAGCAGGATTACACAGATACACCATGTTCCATTTTAATGGAAACTGGGATGTTTCTGCAAGATCTACGGATAAACGTCCTAACCCTGCTGAATTTAAGACAGAATTACAGCAAAAGAATTATCTGAAATTTACAGTCCTTCTTCACTCCACTTTCTCCTTTAAAGTTAAGAGAATTTTTTTTTAAATTTCACACAAAAGCTTCTCACTTCAGAAGGACTTTTGTGTCAAGTACTGCTATACATTTGGTCTTAAACAATTAAACAAAAGAAACACACCTATTGCAGGTTTTCAACTCTCTGCCTTGGGGTGAGAAGGATATTCTTCCCTTCATGAGGCACGACTTGGCCATTCCAAAAAGAACCCTCAAGAATCTCACATCTGATCTCTTCCAACCACTATCAGCTGAAAAAGCGCACAGGCTCTTCCCTCAGTACCTTTTCTAATTTTACCCAGTCCCAAAAATTGGCCTCTTACTTATCTTATACATGCACAGAATTAAAACCAGAAGCATCAACCAGCTGAAGAGTGCAGTTTCAAAACAGTCTCCAATTCCTATGATTTTGCGTCATGCTAAGAGAAACAGGAAAACAGGAACTCAGCTTCCTTCTGTAAACTTCAACTCTCAGGAAAACAACCCACTGCTGGAATTTGGAGCAAGAACTGCGAGGGAACAGAGTGGCATTTGGCAAGGCCTCTAACCTTCATTGCAAGGCTCACCAGCACGCTGAGGTTACCATTTCCCAGCGTTCTGGGACAAAGGGAATGTGTCCCAGCCTCTCAGCTGCTCTAATGCAAACTTTAAACAAAGTGCAGGTGGATTTGCACCAACATGCCGGACTATTAACAGAACTGGCTGAGGTGCTAAAACATTGCCAGCTGGAATGTGCCAAGTACTGCCAATGACCTTGTGGGAATGCAAGCTTCTGGGAGAGCTACGAAGCAGAAGTCTTATATTGCCATGCCAAGATATGCCAGAGCTCATTTGTGAAACCTCTAGATCAAAGAGTTGGTGCTGAATTATAAGTATAAACTCATGCTAAGAACATGACTTAGAAGAAATCTTTCTTCTAATAAATTTGAATTAATTTGACTCCAGTTTCCTCTACTTGCTTTTTAATTTTCCCTGAGGAATACAGAATAATCTTCAACAACAAAACAAAACAAAAAAAAAATCAAATTAATTGGCATAATACAGACAATTATTACAAAAAACTCACTTTAAAATCACTATTCGAAAACACTACTTTTCCCACTATCTTTATTCTAGCTCAAAGTAAACATAAAAACATGTATGACTTCTTTTTGGTTTTGTTTTTGTTTTTTCTTTTTGGAGGATACTTTTAAAAGCACTCAAAGTACTCTGTGGTGTTCTGCAGCAAAGAGCCAGAATTAGTCACTGCGAAAATAAATTAGGAATTGTGTAATATTTTTTCCTCCCTTGTTCAGTTCTTTTCTAAGAGTTTCAGAAAGGAAAGCCAGTTAAAAAACAAACAAACAAGCAAAAAGTAAAAAAAAAATAAGCAAGAAACTTACTTGTGTCAGGCTGAGATTTCAGCACGCCTTCAATGTCTGCGGTGATTTTGGAAACCTGACTATGAAACTGTTGGACAGAGTTTTTGAGGCCAGAAATATCAGTGGAATGCGATGCTATAGTTCCATTCATTTCACGGATGCAGTTCCATAAGCTGCTCACGTGCTTATTCAGACCTTCTTTTATATTCTGCAAGCTGTCTGAAACAGAGTCCAGCTTGCTACAGACTTTTTCAACATGTGAGACTCTGCTCTCAACATCTGAAAAACCCTCCTGGACCCCTTGGGTCTTTTCTTTGCACTTGCTAAGATCATTCAGGACATGGTCATTCAATTGTTCAAGTCTGTCTTTCACTTCACCACAACAATTCTCACTGGAATGAGCAGTTTGATTCGCAAATGTCCTCTGCATTTGATCAATTTTTCGGAAGACACCTCTTTGTGTTTTTCTGCATGTCGAATTGACACCCAGAAGCTGCTCCCTGCAGCTACTCAGGCCATCTTGAAGATTTTTCATATCCTTATCAATGGCATTTAGATTGTATCGGAATACACGTACGTCTCTCTGCATTTTCTGGATGTCACGTTGGTTACCCTTAATTAAGTTGAGTTTCTCATTAAGAGAGCTATTTAGAGACCTCAGGACAACAGAATTATTCTCTGTTTTCAAGAGCAAGTGATTGTACTTATCATTACAATCTTCTAGCTGTTTCTGAAGGTCCTCGGTGCCTCGCGGTGCAGACTGACATTTCTGCCCACAGAGCTGTTCGAGCGACAGCAGTTTGTCCTTCACGAAATTCATCTCTGCTGCAAACTGCTCATTTGCAAATCCTGTGTCACTGGGCAAGATAGGCCCAGGATTAGCAAACATTCCATCCGGGTCTGTGGTGTTGGCAATCTCCAAAATAGTCCCACCTAGTCTGACCTCCAGTGCCCGCAGCTTTTGGTCGAACAAGTCTCTCAGCTCATCCACCTCAGCAGCAATAGCACCACGGAGAGTCTCCTCAACATAAAAACAATGTTCTTCAGCATTTCGTTCTGTAATATTCATCCTTGCATCCAGCTCCTCCAGCCTCTCACCCAACACGTCTTCTAGATCTGGAGTCGACAATCGAATGATTTCATTATCTATTCTGACATTCAAGATCCTCTGTGCTTCCACAATTCTGTCAATCTTCTTATCTAAATCTTCCATCTGTTGGTCAAAGTCATTTCCCTCACCCTTCTTACAACAGCTGGAGTTGTTTGAAGGAATCTGAGTACGGAGAGTATCTATTTCTTTCCTCAAGTCATTCTCTTTTCCTCTTATAACATCCATTATCCCTACACAGTTATTTTCACTGTTGTCATACTGCTGCTGAATATCCTCTAGTTTATAGTCACAGGAGTTCCTCAGATCTGCCATTTTCTTCTCAAATCCTTCCATTATTTCTTGCCTGAGGGACTCAAATTTTGAGTCTATATAGTCCTGATATATATTGTCACGGGGCATTGTTATTGTAGGTCCTTGTGCTGCCTCCTGAAGTTGTTTCAATTGTCCTTCATAGCCTTTTACTTTTCCATTCAGTTCCTCCAGCTCATCATTCCTCATCTTCAAGGCTTCTTTCACCTCAGCTAGCTCAGCTTTTATATCTTCCATCTCAAAATCAATAAAAGGGTCTTTTTGATCTTTATTGTTGAGGAGGCCTGGCAGCTGAATAGTGTCTGTTTCACCACCCACTGCACTGTCAGGCTCCGGGCGGTCGTAAAGGTTGTTCAGCCACGTGACCAACATCTTGCTAGCATCTTCCTGTACAGTCAGCTTCAGGTTTTCATTCACACCTGCCACGGAGGACTGGAGTTCAATCACAGACCGTGTAAGTCTAAACAATTCATCCTCAAGAAACTGCATTCTCTTCTCGTATGGTGGAGGCTCCGGTGCTCCTGTTGGTTCTGCATCTGTTTCCCAGAAATAACAAAATGTGGATGTAAATATTCCCAGTGGTACCTGTTTTAATAAGCTGCAGTTGACTTCACTTTTCTTTAAAATTAAATAATGGCTTAAACTGCCTAAGGCTTGTTGTCTTTTCTGTTCTTATTTTCAGTCATTTATAATTAACAGGTTATCAAAACCCTCAGAACTAAAAGTTTTAGCACAGTGACCAATTCTTGCAAAGATACAGTGGCCATAAAGAAACTGGAAACCACTCCTCCTGTTCAGCAATGGATCTAAGCTATGGCATATATAACAGACCAATACAGGTCCATACACATCACCTTAGAACCACTGCTTCTCCTATAACAATAATTGGCCTCTGAATTCCCACTGAAAACTTCAGTGGCAGTCAATTATGTGCCTGAAGTGGGTTTGTGCTTCTGTGTTTTAGTGAGCTGGGATCCAAATATACAACCCATATATGACATGGGGTTCTGCAAGACACTCCAGTTATGACACTTCGTTCACAAATACCTAATTATTTGGCATATATTTAAGTAGGCAATAAAAACATGTATAAAACTGTAAAATTTGCACATTCAAAACTGTTAGATTAAAATAATTTATCCTCATTGTATGAAAATCAGAAAGAGAAGACTTTTACTTGCAATCTACTTTTTACCTATCATAAATCAATTATTGAATCTGAATCTTGTCATTGGTAGGACCTCATTTACAAAGCCATGTACAAATCTGGATGTTCAGTTTCACGCAAAATGCGTAACAACTGCAGAAAATCCAGAACAAAAACCCAGAAAACCAACATTATCAGAGGTCAAGAAAGGATAAACTGCAGGAAAATTCAAAAGTAATTTTTAATTTTGCCTAGAAGAGAGGAGAAGGATATAGATACCACCATGTTTTATTATCATCTTTTGGAATTAATATTTTAGGTCAACTAACAAAATACTTTAAAAGCTCATTTTTAAAGCAGGTATATAATCTATGGAACTAGTTTGATACCATGTATTCAGTCATTCAATACATTCCACCACACAGAAAACACATGTGGAAATCTGACTAAGTGCTATATGTGACACTAATCTCCAATTATGTTGGAAAAAGTAACTCCTTCAGAAGGAAACATCTGTTTATAATTTTTTCTTAATGGAGAAAAGGCATAATATAGCAGCAATAGCACTCCTTCTTGCCCTTTCAGAAGACAGTATCTTACACAAACAAACATCATTCATTCTTTAAAATATTTTTTCAGAAGTTGAGGCTTATCGATACTAATTCTCTTACTCCTCATTATTAAAGCACATAATCTAATGTGAATTGCTAAAATCTTTAGAATCTCAAACAAAAAGTTGTGAAACTGCTAGGAACTCTTATGTATCATTAAAATTAGTATCTGTGTTTTCAGGGGGTTTTGTGGGGTTTTTTTTAGGGGAGGTTTTGTTTTGTTTTAATAATACTCCTCTTTTTTTTTACCTGAACATTGGAGAAACCACAAAAAAAACCCCAAAAAACCAAACCTGTAAATTCTTACAAAACCCACGGTCTTAACCCAAAGATTTTCTGGAACCATGAGTAGCCAGCTGGCATTTCCAGCCAGTGTTCTGCAGCCCATTCCTCTGTTATTCTTCAGGAAATTCTCTGTATCAGGCCTGCTAGTGCCTGGCTATTATTTTCCCACCACAGAGTCTTTCACATGGCTTTTGTACCTGCCAGCAGCTGAGTTCAGTAGAAACCATAATGATTAGAAGACAAAACAAGAAACCAGACATGACTGTGCATACCAAAATTCAGACAAGAAGTTACCTGTGCCTTTCTTCACAGCAGCTCTCGCTGGTGTTGTGGGACGACGAGCAGTGTTTGGCTTTTCTGCTGGTCCTTCCCTGCAGTCCTCCCCTTTGTAGCCAGGACAACATCTCCATTCCAGCTCTGTCACTGTCTTATATGCAACTGTGTACCGAGGTCTGAAACTTGTTCGGTATCTGCCAAAACAGAGAGCATTTTAAACAGTCCATAAGCCAGTTAGATTAAAGTTAAAAATAAAACAGGTTTTGGGACCTTTTATAATGAAAATCAAATACTTACAGTTATTATTCATTTTCTGCTTTAAACATCAAATGAACAAATGTTTTTGTCTAGGTTTTAAAGCTACCTCCACTCAACACAGTCATGACAGGGAGCCATGGAATAGGGGCTTTCATGTATGAGCAGAGGGATAAAATATTGTGGCAAGTGAAGGTACAACTCATCAGACACCACTGACAGTACCAGTGACCACCAGTGTCTTAGACTACAAATTCAAAATGTTTTTCATCTAACTTTTCATTGAAACCCTCCCCCCAGGGCTCTTCTGAAAATCAAAAAGTGTTTCTGCCCGCTTTGCCCCATTTGTGTTTCCAGAGTCTCCACTTAAACCATTCCTCAGAACCCCTATGTACAGCACAGTCTGAGCTGGGAGGGATATTCCAGAAAAGGACAAAATGCTAAAAGTGTGAGTCAGACAAGGACATGAAAGAAGGAATCAGATGAAACACTACAACCAACAAAGAAATCAACTCTTTCCTCCTTCATCAGTTAAGCTGAAGAGGGTCTGTCAGACAAACCTATACACACATTATGTACATGCAACCTTGAGCTTCCCTGATTAACCACTCAAAAGTTAATAAATGACAAAGTAATTCTGGTTTTGCAACTTTTTTTAACCACAGACTTCTTCCATAGAAGTCCCCTTGAAACACATCCCACGTGTTTGGCTGCAGTCAGACACTGTGGTATCCCAGCAGAGCCTAAGGAGAGCCTATGCTATTGGATAAAAACTAAATCAATTTAAGGTACAGCTCATTTCGGATTGAGACATGAGGAAAATAAGTAAAACAGGGATTTGCCACCTGAGCTCTATAAAATGGTATTCTTGGAACACACAGAAACAGTAAGTCATCCTGACTTCTCACATGAATTCCTTTCTCTCAGTTAAACTAGCATCATGCTACTAATTTCCCTAAGGCTTTTTCAGATCTTTTGTCCTTCAGATTATTTCAGATTAGAACAGTTTGCAGAAATGCCTCATTTCACAGCTGAGGCATCCCTAAACAGTAATACCAGCAGAATAAAGGCAGGACAGCAGCAAAGGAATCAACAGGAGCTCTGTAATAGGTTTCAGCCATAGCCTGGCTGGGCTCACAGGGAGTGTATCCTGGGACAGAGAGAGGGACAGGACAAAACAGCACCAGAAAAAGCCATGGTATCACACAAAAGTCACCTATTTCACTGAACTTGGCATGCTATTAACATCCAAAATTCCTAACTGGTCAAAAAACCAAAAATTGGTAATCAGCTACCAAATGGAAAGAAGTAAATCTTATAGACTGTGAAACATTTCCTATTGGAAGTCACAGAGTGAGAGTGAGCTTACTGTTACTCTTCAAAGCTTCTCCTGTCATGTGTGCAAATTTTTGCTGAAATAATTCTAACAATTTTATTCAGCATATTTCAGATACACAATATAATGTCCCCCATCTGACAGTCATTTGCTGTCCCTTTTTGCCAAGCTGGTTAACAAACTTGCAGTGGCGTGCTTAAAATATTAACTACTAATTATGAATTTGTTTCTTTTCCAAATGTATCTTTCCCAATTCTGCCACAACATTGACTAATTTCTGCACTTGGGAAATACTCAGTGTTGTTTTGCATTGTTATTTGGTCTATGACTTCTCATTTAAGGGGTAAAAGCTACTTTCACTAGAGACAATCATATTTTTTCCAACTATTTCTGGGCCAAGAGTAGTTTGTACTAATAAGCCTCTCTGGATTCAGTTTTTCTGTGGATCAGCATAGGAAGGCAGGGTCAATCTGTGCTGTATCTCTGTCTATGAGCTGCTCGTAACTGCAGTGGTTTGCAGTGCCTGTCAGCTTTTCAGACTCTGACTCGGAGCATGTTAACTCAGGGAGGGTTTCCAAGCCTTTTATACCTTCTGAACACCATATATGAAACAGCTGTAGACTTCACTCCAGCTCATCATTTCTTCTACAGTTTTCACTTAAACATCTGCTGAATCCTGTTTACAAAGTACAGAAATCCCAGTGGTAAAGTGCTTTAAAAATTAAATAGAAGAGTGCAATGTAGAGGGCACCACTGGGGAGAACAATATCCCGGCCACCCAGGAACTTCCTTTTCTTTCTCCCTTATCTAAAGATCTCCCACATCTTCTGTAGATAATTTGGGTTTGAATCCTTTACTTCCAGCTAGCTGCCAGAGTCAGGAGAAACAGGATTAGCTAGATACTTTAGTGTTTTGAAGTGGTTTTGAAAGTCATTACAACTTCTCTCACAACCACCACATTACTGAAATGCAAACTCTGAACTTCCAGATCAGTTTTCCCATGCTGGAAATGGTTGTACATACTTCTATATTATTTCTATAAAACACTTAACTGCTCCTAGCTTTGTGTGTGTTCCTCTTTTTATTTTCAGGGCCAAACCCCTTCCTGAAAAAAGCATTTTGGTCATTTTCAAATGCTAAATCTCTCTTTTTTCACAACTAAGTTTTAAGAATATAGCTGAAACTAATTTTATAAAATGAGTAAGAATTACTTATATGCAAACTGTGCTCTTCTTCACTCAAATTACACGGTGAGGATTTTCCATCACATTTCTGACAATTTTCTCTTTTAACACCTTCTCTGTAATCATATTCATCAATATAGACACTTTCAGATGGCTTCAACAGTCAGACAAATATTAAGAAATAACCAAATACAAAAGAAGAATATAAACAAATAAAAAGAAATGAAACTTAATATTTTTCCAATGTCAAAACTTAAAAACCTTTCTAACTCCATCTTAAAAATAACAAAAAAAGCATGTTTGACATTCTCACTCTTCTTTGTTTTATAGCTTCCTGATCCTAATAGGCATAAAATGATTAAATATGATTTAATTTTTTAAAAAAATTGAAAAACAGTCCACTTCTAAAAAATTCTTTCAAGTTTGAAACAACACAAATTGGAACTGTTTTGTTTTCAGATATGTACATCAAATACATCAAATACAGATTAACCTGAATCCTAAATCACAATTCTCCTAGAGCCAAAATAAGCTAGAATCAGAACATTTCAAAATCTGTATCTAGAACAGATTTCATATTCACACTTTGAACTGTGGTAAGAAGACAGCTATACTCATGGATGGCTCAAAAATTCAACTGGGATTTGCTTACTAAGAACTACTTCTCTATACTGCCAGTCCAGCTGAATGAATCACACAGCTACTCCCATTTCCTCCAGGAATACTAGACATGTAAGGCTAGGAAACAGGAACTTATACTAGCACTTCTCTAATTTGAATACAGTCACACAAGAATTTCTTAAAAATCACAGTGCTGCTGCTACAGCTTCTCTACCAATGACATTCCTCAAGCACAACTGCTGTGCAAGTTGCAAGGAATGGTGTCACTGTGACAGCACCGTCCAGCTGCACTGACAAATGACAGCCACCAGCACGCATCCAGCCCCAGGGATTTCTCAATCATACAAATGCTTTTTAAAGTCAGAACTTTGCTCACTCAGTGAATTTCAGTGGAGGAGCTGGAAACTTCCAGGATTTTGCTAGGATATAGCAGTCTAACAGCACTGAACAAAATTATGTTGTTGGTTACAATTCTAACAAAACAAACCATAATTGTCTCCTAGGGACCACATCCCTAATTTGTGATTCTAGGCATGTGAAAGACACAAGACTGGGAACTATCACAACATACAAATTAGACACGTCTTTATTTAAATCTGCAGTATTCTGAATCCAATTACTCACTCATAGTCACAGCAATCTTAACATACACAATCCCAAACATACAAAACACACAAAGTGCACTCAAGGTAGCCAGACAGACAAAATGTTCCTTCTCTATAAAGCTGGATAAAGATACGTAGTTGGAATGTAACATCAGGTTTCACATGGTTTATCTGGCAGGTGTGAATCTTTACAGAGTTACCTAGTAAGGCAATTTTGTCAAAAGGGTCCACAAATGTTTCCTAAATATCTTAAAAATTGAGGCTCCACTTTTACACCTTTATATGCGGCAATGCAATTCAAAACCAGTAAAACAATCAAATCTTCCTCTGGTTGACTTGGATTTCTGCTATTCAAAGAAGTGTTAATAAACACAATTACTTTTACAAGTATTCTTGAAAACTATTTTTAAAAATATTAATTTATTATGCGGTTAGAAGTTGCATATAACACACCAGCATTTACTGTGCCTAGTCACTCCATTCTCCTGTGGACTTCAAGTCCAATATGATGGTCATAATCTCTCAATGAATTGAGATAAATACTGAAATAATTCTTTTATAAGGCATGAATAAAGGTTAAATATCAACTGTCCCTAATCTTTCATTGCAACAGAGAACATAAGAACAGCTGTTTTTTAGGATTTTTTTCACAACAGTCTTGTAACTACCCACGCCTACTACCTTCACCATGAACTCAACATGCTGATCAAATGAGAAAACACACCCAGAATGTTAATACAAACCTCCACTTTTATTATCTTAAGTTGAAATGAAGATGTACAGGGTGACAACAGCTCTCAAATATTCTTCTTCTTTGAGAGAGAAGTACTTCCACAGGAAAATGCTTTAATTAAAAGTCCATGTTTGCTGCAAATGCTGGACATTTTCACTGGGGAATGAGCTATAGTATTCTCACGGTGCTAAACCACAGAAGGAAACAGTTAACACTGATATTTGGAATGTCACCTAATAGCGATAAAACAAATCAGAAACATTTGGACGAAATTGGTGGGAAAACATATGGCTCAGCTCTGTAACTGGATATTAACATTCAACCTTTTGGGAAATGCAATGAGATAAGTGCCACCACCTCCTCACTGTGAGGAAGGGACCACAGAATCAGCATGTTTCTACATAAGCAGTGTACAAAATGTTTACTCTGAGCACACAGCTTCAAGGTTGGTCCAAAATTCTGTAGTGGTTGGAACAAGTCCCACAACTTCAGCAGCCTGCAAATTTCTGTCTTTATAAAATAGAAGATATCAAATCCACACTACTTAACATTTTTATTGCATGTAGACACATTCTTTGTAAGTTGCATCATCTGATAATTGTATTTATATAGTTATACTATAGTTATATAGTCCCAGGCATCCAAATCTCCAATATATTGCAATGGGAGCACAGAACTGGCATATAGACACCATCCAAAAACACTACCTAGAAGACATAATTAAATGCAATCATATTTTGACTAAACATTTTTTATTTTGTAGGCTGAAAATACTTCTGCTGAAAATAGAAGGTAACCTTATTGGCTGTTTATGCTACACAAACACTGAACTAGAACCAGTTGATCCCATGTTTCCTGCTTCCCAAACGTGCAGGCTTATTTGTACTCCCTACAAATGGTGGCAGAAATCCAAGTTCCACCAAAATCTTTGTAGGTTTTTGCAGCTGTCTGTCACTGTGCATTTCAGAACTCACCTGGATTTCAGGTGCCTCGTGTGTAGGTAAGGATAGGTTTTAGTTGTCTGTATTTCCATGAAGGCCAACAGCAGTAGTCCACACAGCCAGCAGAGTCAAAACAGGGCTGTATCTCACCCTAAAGTCATCATTTACATCCTGTTACCTACAGAGTGTGCTGGACACCACTGACTTGCACCTGTGTCACCATCACTGCACGTCTAAGCTCCCACACTCAGATTCACCCCTCTGCATACAGGGCAGACCGTTTGGGTCAGGGTGAATCAAATCCCACCTTTGTTTTGTGTTCTTTGATTACCTTGTCACTATGCAGCAGCACCAGCAGCTAGCTTGTGTTTCAGCCCATAGATGAGTTAAATTTGAAAAAAATGTGTCTCTCCCAAGAATTTATCCTAAGGCATTTATAGCAAGCAGCAAAAAGGTGTTTTGATGCAAACAGATAAACCTACAGAAGTCTAAGTATTGTGTGACAGCAAGCCATCAAGGCTGTAATAAATCCCAATTATATAATGCAACAAACGTCTATTTTAGAAGAATCCTATTGCACCCCAAAATGATTTTCCATTTCAATCTGGCATTACAGACATTAAGCTGATTCTTACAGATGGACTTAAGCAAGTCTTATTTTTACACTGCTATTTTTCCTTTACCTGGCATTTTTTCTTTCCAAAATTTATATAAAGTAGGTTAGTAAATGTCTTTACAGGCATTGGGGTCTGGGCAACTACATTTTCTTGAGAAAAATGCCACTGACCTCAGACACTAGTCCAGTGCCTGGCCCACTCACAGACATCCAGACTGAAGTTCCTCAAAGGCCTTTGGATAACATAATAATCAAAATAAAAGATATATAATGAAAAACAAGAAGAAAGTGTTTTAAATTTTTTTTGTGCTGGGAGAAACAAAGTTTTGAGGCACTCCTGTGGAAAATATTAAGTTATGACAAGCATCACTGGTGCATATGACCATGGAGGTTCAGCTTCTCCAGGCTTGCACAGACCCACAAGGGAATTCTTAATAAATTTTGCAGTCATGTATAGCATGGCCAACATTTGTACCAGATCTGTACTGAGCTAAATCCTGAAGAAAAAACTGCTACTGACTGAGAGGATTAACAGGGAAGAAACTAAAGAAAAGCAAGGGAATGAGTCAGAACACTCTGCATCCACAGGAACACCATTACTGGCTGTGTACACACCCAAGAAATCACCCATCCAGGTCACTGCAAAGAGTGCTTTAGTATCTGACTGTGAAGGCACTGTAATTTTACTGAATGTTTCAAAAAACAGGAATGAGCATTTAGAGACTCAGTACTTTTTTCCATTGGTTATTTTTACTGGGTGGCTTCATACTAAGCATGAAGGGAGAAGATGGCCTTCCAGCTGGAAGAAATTGCTAAGTGGGCAGAGACCTGGCACAGGTGATTCTATTACTCCTTCATTCAAGGAAGGAAAAAGTTGTATTTGTCTATCCCTAAATAAACTATCATCTCATCTAGTGGTACCAGGGAAGAAGCAGCCAACCGAGCTGCCCCAGTCGGCTCACAACAGCCTGGTACTTTGTTGTCTTCAACACTGAACACTGTTTCAATGCATCTGAGAGAATCTGGCTGAATTTTACTGCAGAGTTTGTGTTTTCTTCAGTAAGAAGGACAGAAGATTACAGGAACTGGTAGAAGACAAAAACATTCAATTATTCTCAGGCAGCACCACATGGTTTCATTTCAAAGTCTCCAAAAGTGCCATTGTTCACTACTTATACAATGGATTTTATGCCACTCAGCTGGAATTCTTCTATCAAAAAAAGATGAGATTCAAACTACAATTTTCTCTCTTGGGAGATAAATGGCTTTTTGTGGGAAGAAAGAACCAAGGGACTGCACACTCTGAAATATGACCTTATGTCTCATACTAGTGATTTCTTCTTGTTGTACATAAGTCTTCACACACACATACACAAATATGTACCTATCTGTCTAACTCTCTCTTGGCTGCCAAGGATTTTATTTTCAAAAAGCTGACCACTAAAGTCCAGTCAGAAATGCACAGAAGTTTAAAATGTTAATACTCTTGATGTTCATAAATTATCACTAGGTAGGCATCCTTTTCCTATGAGCAGCAAAACAAGGACACAGGATGCATTTCAGTAACTCAAAGCCAGAGACAGGCTGTGGCAAAGCTCAAAGCACAGCTTCAGTCTTGGGATTAACAATGTTGAAAGGCCAGTCAAACACATGGTAACAGACCAACAGTGAGCTATTAAAATCCCACTTAAATAGAATGGGATAGGAGAACCCTGAAAAGACAGCCCTTTCAGAAGGATTCCAGAGAAGTTTTGTAGTGGCAATGTGATGTGCTCAGTGATGGAACAGGAACAACTCTGCAATAGTTATATGTTTACAACATCATCACCTGCCTCTCCCAGGAGCTGGGACCAAGTTTCTCATACGAGTGGAGAGATGAAGTGAGGATGCAGAGCACTGCTGCTGATAAAGCTGCCTGAAAAACTGAGCTCCAACAGTACCTCTTCTGCTTCTCTGCCCATGAAATAAGCTGTTTTCTAAAATGCTCTGGAAAGAGCGGTTGCTGAGATATTATTTGAAAATACACCCAGATGAAACAAATAACCAATACTTTCAGGAAGACAAGAGCTAACCTGCGGGATTAAGTGGGACCCCAACTTTGAGAATGAAACAGAGCATTGTTTTGAGAGCTGTTACTTTTCAAGAAACCAAGTTAAAAGTGAACCAGAAGGGAAAGATGAGATGCAAATGCAAAAATGAAGTCAGTTGGGAGTCATAATATCCCCAATGTGTAAAAGTGGCACTGCCCACTGTCTAACAGTACAAAATGTTCCTTGATTATTTGGGTGATTTATGATGAAATACACCTAAATGGCTCAGCAGCTCCCTACAAATAAAAATTTATTGGTTTGGCAACAATTTGGTGCTTCACAGAAGAGGCCCCAGACCTCCAAGTCACACATTTCTCAAACCAGAAAAGCATGAAACTTTGAGTTATCACATTAATGGGAAGTGAGGAGCAGCATGGGATTTTTTTTTCTTTTACATTATTGCAACAAACTCAAATGATGTGTGAAATGAGAATTCCCTGTCCAGTTCACAGAGAAGAAAGACTCTGCTGCATTCAGTGTGTGGAGACAGAGATGCACAATTTCAGGCTTGGGGAGACAGCCAGGAAAACTTACCACACCCAGCAGGATCTCAAAGATTTTCAAACAAGCACTCCAGGAGACTAAAGTTTTTTAAGTTTCCTTACTGTTTTCAATGCACAAGCCCCTAGGCTAACCTCCCTCTGTAGTCAGCTAGCTGGAGCCTGTACAAAGAAATTCTGCTTCATACAAAATACAAAAAGTTGGAAAAAAAGTCCTGAAGACCTTTATAGATACTTGGAGGGGAAATATTAAACAGCTCTCTCTTTCCCTTCAAGTTTTTTGTGCATCCTGAAAGTTTTTTTTTTTACAAGATATGTATTGCTGGAAGCCAGTGGCAAGCACAGGCTCAATCTCTGCTGACTTGTATATCTGAGGTTTGCTCCTGCCTGGTGCTGAGCACTCTGACACTGATCTGCATGCTGGATTTCTAGCAACAGAACACTCTCAGAGAAAACTACTCCAGGACTGCTAGAAGGTTGAAAACTACATAGGGATTTCCTATTTGTTCCTAGACTGGGGCTGATGTGCTCCACCCAGGTCGTTCTGGGGTTGCCAGATGGATGAAGCCATTCAACTTGAACTGGATGTCTCATGTGAGGGTTTTCAGTTAAAAAATTTCCACTTTTACCCACTAATATATTGTTAATAAATGCAAAATACTGCTGATTAAAAGCAGTGTTTTGCTCATAAGTAGCAATTTGTTCTGATGTTTGTGAATGCAGAAAACTTTCAGTAACATTCTCAAAAGTAATTTCAATCTTGTGCTTGGAATCTTCTGGGCCATGAATAAAATCGTGATTAGTTTGGCACTGGGCTTATTTATGATAATTTGAAAGTATGAAATGACAAGAAGTTGGAAAATATTGCTCAGTGAGAGATTTGGAGGGACTTGCTAATTTACCTATTGCTTCATTCATCATTTTCTGGGTCATTTTCTAAATGAAATAATGGGCTTGCTTAGTATACATGTATCATTAGTGTTAAGATAAGAAGTTTACACTAAATCATGAAATTCACTCCTCACAAGCTAAAGACAGATGACCTGACCTGAGCACACAAATATCTTTACTCACTTGAGCATAATTAATGGGGGTTGGTACATGAATTAGGAGATCTGATAAAACATCCTTTCTTCAAGTCCCTGAGCAAGCTTATCTAAGTTTGAAGCTGGTTCTGGTGTTAGCTGGGGGTTATGAGGGGATTGCATGATCTCCAGTGCTTCTTACCAAGATAATTTTTTTAATGACCTCATAGGGGGAAATCCTGTTTGCAGTTCTGTAGCAAAGACACAAACCCAGAAAACGCCCCAGAAAACCTTCAGCAATTTCAGTTCACTTCAGACTTTACAACCAAACCCTTACCAGTGGAAGCAGCTTTTCCCAAAGGCACTGGGTCATAACCTGGTGCACCTCTGGTACAGCCAGGTGTACCCACACACTCTACAGAACAAGGGGTAAAAAAAAAATGCTATGACAGGATCCTACCCTGAACCAGCTATAGTGACAATAGAGGACTCTTCCAAACAAGCCACAACCCTAAAGGGTGTGTAGGATCCAACCAGAAAGGCAACATGTTTTTTTCTTTTAGAAATAGATAATACTACTAGTTACAAATTGCTGTTATTACTAATTTAGTTACCAAACCATTCATAAGAAAGCTAGGAATGGAAATTCATGACAAAAGAAGCAGTGAGGGGTCAATTATTTATGAAGCAATATTAAATTTCAAAACATCCAAGCTCTTTCTAGTGAGTATAAACACCAATATTTTTGTACCTTTCAGCCCAGTGACCCACTAATAACAAAGTTTCTCTTTCCTTTGCGAGTCACAGTTTTAAGAAAAATAAATCAGGAGCCTCTCACACTTCAAAGGGAACATACTTCAAAGAGCATTTCTGCTCTTTCTTTCTACTCTCTTCCTATCTCTTGAGCAGCCACACTTCAACTCACATTCATCCCTGACACCTTAATCAGCCAAAGTATTCACCAACGTTTCAGCAAGGAAATGCACTATTGAGCCCAAGTACCTATAAAACAGTTAAACAATGAAGTGTAATAATTTCCTGAATTTCAACTCAACCTTTCAGGAAATACAGCCAAAGTGAATTTACAGTTAACAATCATGGAAGTGTAGTCATTCCAACAGGGGGCTTTAGGGTTTTTGTCTTCAGACAAATTATATTTTAATGAGCCTAAAGGGTAGATAAAATGGGTTCATGCATGCGTATGATTTTAGGCTTAATCACCAGATCTCTCTATTTAAAAAAAAAATAAAAATTCAAAGACAAATCAGGGCTGACTATAATCCATATCTGCAACACACACTCTCTTGTCTGTAAAGAACACATGGAATCCAGGAGAACACTGCAAGTTTAAGGCAGTGAAATGCTCCCCTGTACACTGCAATCTAAGTAACTGTTATGCATAACCCAGACTACACTAGATGGGCTTTTAAAATCTAGTCTTAAACTAATATAGGCCAACAGTGGATTAAAAAATAGACCTGATAGTGCTTAAGTACTAATAAAACACACACATCCATGATACAGTTAAGGAATTCTTTGGTTTGGATCTCACTGTCCCCACTGTCTGCAGCTGAATGAGCTCTTAGATAAACCATGGGTATCGAGAGGAGACTACACAGGGGCTGCACTTTATTCCCATGAATATCTGCTATTTAGCTCATGTCAAGTTCTCTGCTCAAATGTATAAAGGAGAAAAAAGAGAATAATTTCAACAAAATCCTCACAGTAATTTCTTTGTTGTTTTACAGATCTTTCCTATTTTTAAACATTAGCTAGCAAACATATATAAACACATTTTGTTATTCAGGAAGCTACTCCTTCTGAATTAAACAATATTTTTCACAGGAATCAAGTTAGGAGTTTGCAGGATTTGAGGCACATATTTCAAACTTTTTGGATTAGCACCTTTCTTACTCTGCCACTGACAATATATATACAACAGACACAAAAGTAAAATGACAACCTATAAACAGTTTTGAACACAATAAAATTTCAAGATGTTGATATTCCACCTTCTCTTGGTGTTAATCAGCTGGTGCTGTGACAGAAGAAAAATATTTTATGGTAATAATAAGGAATATTTTATGTTAAGAACAAGGAATTGTTTTGCAGTTGCCATTATAGTTATGAAGAAAATAACAGTGATGTTCACCATAGAAAGTCAAACAGAGAAAACAAAGTCTTATGATAAGCATCTAATTCCATTCTCAAAAGAACAAAAAAACCCCATGAGACTGGATACATCTGGTGAGACCAAATGTCTGTTCAGCCCCACATTCTCTCTCTGACAGCAGCCAACTCCAGATGTTTAGAAGCACAAGGACAGACAATGCCATTTCAGAGAACCACAGAGAAATCTGGAAGGGATGGGACTTCTGGAGGTCGTGCAGTCCAGCCCCCTGCTCAAGCTGGGCTTCCCCTTGTCACTCCTGCCAATAATCTCACACTGTAAGTGCAGGAATTTCCTGAGCTAGAAGCAATGCCTTCGCACTTTCTTCACTATCTGCTAGCAGATAGTCCATGAAAGTCCTAATTTACTGCCTCTGAAATTCCTTATCTTAATGCTTGGTGATTTATGTGTTTAAAGAGCTCAGTTTCAACCCCTCCTCATGCCTCTGTAGCTCCACTACAGAGACTTCTTGGGATAGAGGGCACACCCCATTACACATCCACAAACTCAGTCAGAAGTCCAAAATGGCCAGTTCAAGACTCCAAAGGGAAACAAGGGAAGTTACACAAGACAGTGTTACTCAGCTGTCTGCTGTCTTTGTTTTTTCCCCTCCAATTCTAGTGTTTAAATAGAGAAAAGCTGGGTTTTTAACAAAAATAACAACCCAAATAAACAGAAAGCAGCACAATTGAATGTCAAACACCCAACACATATTGTCAGGGACCCCAGGGTGGCAGCGTCATCGGTGTCTGAAGTTATATTTCAGTAGTACCCAGGATCTAGCAGTATCTGTCTCATCATCACTGTTTCATGTTAAAATAAAATCTAGTTACTGTAGCTTTATTGTAAAACACTCGTCATCATCACCTCAGCCCAAGTCTAAACCTATGATAATCTAAGCCTATGATAATCTATATAATTTCCAGCAGCTTCTTGGGGATGCTGAAATGGTTTCACAGAGTGCATTTGCCTAGAGCTTTCAAACAGAAATGTGTAAATATTAGTGCCTTTCAAGTGGAAAAATGAGGAAAGGAGATATCCCTGTGATTAGCCAGCAGCTGAGATCCATGTGTTCTCTAATCCCCGCTGTAGCACACCTTGCTGTAGGTGGCCACTCTACAGATTACCACGTGGTCACACGCACGAAGAATAAAATCAAACAAGCAGTTTAGTATTACCCCCCATAAAATCTGCCCTAGCCGCTCCCCTTGCTGGATAACAGACAAGGACACACAGACTGTAAAGGCGCTGGCTCACGTTCCTGGCTCTGCCTTTGCGCGCCGATCCTGCACCTCGTAGGAGCAGCAATAAAACCGGTTCGGAGCGCGGCTGTGCGCCCGCAGCTCCGGCCCAGGCGCGCTCCCAGCAGCGCCAAGGTGCGCCCCTGGTGCCCATGGAAAGCAGCCCGCGTGCTTTCCGCCCGCCTGCACGCCTCTCCGAGCCGACGAGGTGTGCCAGCGCAGCTCCCTCTCGGCAGCGCGGAGCAGCCACTCAATCTGGCTCTAATTAGCTCCGGCATTAGCCCGATGTCCGCGATGAGCGAGCGCTTTGTTCGGGGCGCGCTGGGGACCAGGGGCGCTCCGCACCGCCTGCCACAGCCCTGCGCCTTTCGGGGTGCCGGGAACCACCCTGCGCTCCCCCGGGGCTTAGCAATGGGCGGCCAAGCGCTCTCCCTGCCGAGGTCGCCCCCTGCGCTACTTACACCAGGGTGGGCTCGCAGGGGAACTGGTTCCAGGCGCACTTGTACTGGGCCTGGACGTAGCTCTCCGTCCCGTCCAGCACCGAGCAGCTCACGTTCTTGTTCACTATGTAGGCGCACCAGTTCCTGGGGAAGAAGGACAATGTCGGTCAGGCACGCCGGGCTCCGCAGCCCACCCGGTCCAGCCCGGCCCGGCCGGTCCCGCAGCGCGCCCCGGGCGGGCGGTACTCACTTGCTGCGGGAGCCCGGCCGCGAGTACGGCAGGTGCGGGGTGCCGTGGCTGAGCCCGGCGGCGCCCAGGGCGAGGAGAAGAGGCAGAGCCCATCCCGAGGGCGGCGCGGGCCCCGGGCACAGCTCCATGGGGCGACGGGCAGCGGCGGCGGGCGAGCGCAGCGGGCCGGTGCCTCTCCGCCGGCTCCCTCCGTCCGTCTGTCCCTCCGTCCGTCCCGCCCGCTCTCAGCTCCCTCACTGACGCAAATCCCCCCACCCCGTTTCCGCCCTCCACGGCGGCTCCGCACCCCCCTCCGGCCAAGGCGCCGCTCCCCTCTGGCCGGTCCCGGCCCCCGCCCCGCTCCAGCCCCCGGCCGGGCAGAGCCCTCCGGCAGCCCCCGGCCCCGTGTGGCGCCCGGGTCCCCTCGGGCAGCCCCCGCTCCCCGGCCCCTGCCCGAGCTGGCCGGCGACAGCCCCCGTACCAGATTTTCCCCCTGGAAAGCTGATGGGAGGAGAGGCCGGGCCGCTGGGGAAGAGTCTCCCGCTGCCGGGGAGCCGGGCTGCTGGGGCAGAGGGCAGCGGGGGACAGAGGGAACCGCAGAGGAGCGGGCACCGGGCTCTTCAGGTGGCTCCCGGTGTCTGCGGGGGAGGCTGCGGCGGGTTTGCTGCTTTGGGGCAACCCCGGCGTCCTGCCTGATACCGGTGCCATGAGGTGGTGGTGTTCCTTTTGTGGCCCGATGACGGCTCGTTTCACCCACTGTCATGGGAAGGGTGCTGGAGCTAGCTCAGCGAGGGATGCACAACAAGCCTTTAATTGTAAGGAGACGTGTTCACTGGGCAGAGTGAGAAATGGGCATTCAGCTTCACCTGCCTGTTAAAATCCAACACAAGCACCTTGACTGAGTGGCCTGCCCGTATGAAGCATCCCACCGAGAGCAGGACCGCATGGATGTCCCTTTAGCCTCCTCAGCTCCTGCTCTTTTTCAGCAATGGCTCCAACAGAGGGCAGGACCACAGGGATGTCCCTCTATCGTCCTCAGGTCCTGCTCTTTTGTGAGTTGGATTTTTGGGCTGAAGAGACACTGAACAAAAGCATCGAGGCTGGGCCAGGGCAGGCTGCTCTCACCAGTTGGAAGGAGGGGAAGAGAGAGAGTGATCTTTGGGTGGAGAATAGTTTGGGTGGGAGATTTGGAAACAGTGTGGGCTGCTCCTGCTGAGCCTGACAAGCCCCAACCCTGCTCCAAAGGCCTCCCATAGCCAACAGCAGCTGCTCAGGCTTTCCTAGCTCCCACTGCAGGCAGAGCCAGCAGCAGGGCAGGGCTCTTCCTTCTGCTGTAGGCAGCAGCCTGCTGACCTAATCATTTGCCCCGACCTGCTGAAACAGGCAAATTTCATCTGCCAGTCTTACTGGGAGTCTCACCGAACAGCTTCACTCTGCAAAGCTGCACAGAAATAAGCTTTAAATGCTGAGGTCAAAATGATGCATTCAGATTGGTTTTTAGGAACTGTTTCATTGGAAATATACACTAAAGCTTCCTGTCCCCTAGAGAAATGTGTGCCATTACAGATGCATAGGAACACTTCACTGGCAATAAATAGCAATGGAAAAAGATGAGATGTTGCTTCAATCTGTCCTATTTCACTTGAAACCCTTCTAATGCTCTCTAGATGCCTGGAAGAGGACAACACTTCACTCTCTTAAGAAATTACGCTTTAACCTTCTCAAGGGTTAAACAATTTCCTGTGCCACTGTTTGCATTCATGGAAGCATGTAATTGGCTTTTCATTATTTGTGCTGGCAGAAATTATCTGGAGTTTCCCAAGCCTGTAAAGAGCAAGACTACAGCTCAGTTCCTAAAAAGCAATGAAGAAGGCTTTTTCTTCCTTTCCCCCTTCCTCACTCAGCCAAGGAACTCATTAAATTTGTCCTTTTCCAAAAGGGATGAGCAACATGGAAGAGCTGCACATTGTCCCACAAAGGGAAAGTCATTAAATAATGAAAGGCTGAGGTCATCCTTGTCTTGAGAATGACTGCATAGTACAAAAATTAATAGACTGATTTAAACAAAATGAGCATGAAACACCAGAATATTTCCATATGCTAACCACTGAGCTTACATTTTGGTGAAGGAAGACAAAGCAGATGTTACCTGATTTGCCATAAGGGCACCTAATTTACCTGTGAACCCCAGAGTCAATTGCCTGACCAAATATAACATGGGGACACCATGAGAAGGAGAGTTGTTAGAGCCCCTGCTTACCCATGGATATGACAGATAATAAGTCAGGAGCTTTCTGCAACTTCAGGACTCCGTCAATGTTTGTTCATTCAAGAACTATGCAAGAAAATCTCTCCTGATTTCTGATATATAGTTGTCCCTTTACTGTCTGGATCAACTACTTTGTAAATATTATGAAACAAAGCTTTCATAGCATTTGCTGCCATTTCTTTAAAAGGCTATATTAGACTTCTTCCACTGTAAAGCCCAGTGCATTTTGGAGTTTGTTTCATTTAAAATAAACCATAACAATGAAAAAAAATCCTGCAGGACCAGTCTCATTTTCTCCCTGAAATTAGAGCTCTGCTGGAAGTTGAATACAAGTGCTGGTGCAGAGTGAAGTTTTAGGGTGGCTGCAGGATGGCTCAGTAACGAATGTCAGTAGAGGATGACTTGTGCTAGGAGTGTTGAGCTGAAGAGAAATGGATGAACTTGGGTGGGTGCATAGAGTTGACCTCAGCTCCTCTGATATTCACACTGAGCCTATCAGTGTGATATCAGCTGATTCAACAGTAACCAGCACAGAAACTGGGCTTTGCCTGGAGAATCTTCAGCTCAGGTGCATGTTGAAGATGTGGTCCAAGCTCTGTGCATGGCTGCATTTTTTCTGTGGGTGTAACTAGTTTTATTTCACAGTGTAAGTATGAGGGTTAATCACGTTCCCAAGGAGACAGAAATGTTCACATTTTGTATTTCTGTGCTATGTCATCTCATCTCTAAAATTCACAGTAATCCCAAGACAGATGATTCTTACAGTGCATGGAAAGCATCCCTCCACCCCTCCCTACAAATGGAGCATGCAGTCTGGGAGTGCACTGAGGAGAGCTTCAGTGACTGGCCAGCTCAGTACACACATCCTTGGGAGATAAAGTTCAGAAACGTGAGTCCATAAATCCTTTTAAATGTTTTAAAGGTCTTCTTTCTTTGCTAAGCAGTCTGGCTTTGTTTCTAGCACCAAGATCAACCGTACTTTCATACTTCATAAGAGGATAATGATGGGGAAACAGCAAGGGCCATGTGCAAGGACTGCCAGAGAGAGAAAAGTGCACAGAGCAGGTGGGCAGAATAATATGCAAAAACATTACCAGATACTTACTGCAGAACTTCAAGAGAGAAAGGTGTCTGTAATGGTGTGGTGCATGGGGTAGAAATAGTGTTTCCCCTGCAATTTACATCCCTAATCTATCAGCTTTTCTTTTCTCTAGATTTCAGCAACAAACTGCTTTGTGAATTCTGGGTTCCTTTTCTTCAGGTTCACTGTCTCAAAACATTGCCAAAATAACCTGAGGTGAATGGTTTTCAGAGAGGTGTTTGTACTGCCTTGATGCTTCTCTTTAATAAAAAAAAGGAAATATTGTCTGTGGCACAAAAGGTGTTTCAGGTACTTCTCACTGGCCATCAGATGTGAGGCCTACAGCTGTGAGTAATCTGGGCGTACATTTGGTGCTGTGCTAACTCGGTCCATGAGTCAAAGCAGGTCACAGTGTCCCTCTGGAAAGATGAAACTGGCATTAGGGAACAAAGAAAAGTTTGAAAGGAAGTTGTAGGAAACTGCAGGCTAAAAGAGGAAAGCTTGGATGGAGGTGTATGACGCATGTTGGCTTGGATATACCAGGAAAAGTACTCTACTGGGGAAAGAGGGTTTTAAATACTCTTTTGTAGAGACGTGACACAGCCCTGTCCCTTCACTTGGCCTATATGTCATTACATAGTAATCTTAACATGAACATAAAAATCCTAATTTGAGTCTAGGATGGGTGTTTTGCAACTTTTCCACTCTCGGATCAGAGCGTGAGTTTTGTTTGCAATTTCTTATAAAAAAGTATTCCCCATCAAGAAGTGATGGGTTTCAATTTTCAAATTTTTATGTGTAATCACCTCACTAAATTCTGCCAGACACATATTTAGCTATGAATGCTTAATGAAAATTAATGACTGAATGAAAAGTAAATAACAGATGTTAATAAAGTTACTATTTATAAACACTTTAACTTAGTTTAAAATCCAAGCAGCACTAGTCACTGATAAATCAATAAATAAATGAGACAAGGGAGAGTGGAGTATTCTGGTTTTCTCTTAACTGGAGAGCCACCTTGGAGAGCCATAACAGTTACACAGCCACAAGGATTTTGCTCATTCCACAACAAAAGATCTGCAGCAGAGACCTTTCTGGGAGCTCTGGAGCATGCAGAGAAATAGCCCATGTGGTTCCAACCAGTCCTTGGCCACATCTCTTTATTGAAGTGCCGTGTTTGTCTATCTAGGCACTGGCAGTGTGGTTTTGAGGATGTTTCAGTGCGTGGGTGGGCAACCTGGCAACTCCAGCCTTTCTTCTCTGGTGTTATTTTCTTGTTGGGGAAAAGCATTTGTACTAATTTCATTTATTTAAACAGAAAAACAAATTGATGTATTACAAAGAGCCCAAACATTGCCTAGTAGTGGCATGCATCAAATGTTTCTGTTGAAACTGATGCTCTTTATTGTCACAGGTATGGTTTTGGCTGGAGAATGAAAGAAACAAGACTACTCCTTGGGAGAAGCTCTCAGCACAACACTGCATCTGTTCAAGGCTTCAAGGCAGAGCAGAAGAGATCAAACTACGTTATTCACCTGGAAGAATGACCTTAGTGCTGGAGCATGGTAAAACAACAAGTGTGCCACACTTGTGGAACAGCCTGTCTGCTTTATACTGAATGGTTGTGACACCTAAAGAAAGAGTAGGATTAAGGTCTACACTCCTGTCATACAAAAGATAAGTGCTCTCTTATATTACCTGTTATATAATGTGAGAGGACTGACTGACATATCATCCACTGATATGGTCGCCATGGTTTTCTGAGCAGAGAAAAGTCTGGACACCCAATATGGGATGACAGTCAGAAGAAAACATTTTATTGCTCCACAAGACCTTTCAGTGAAGAGCCTGAGGCTGGCTGACACACGTGTATGGGGTAAAGAATTTAATGAGTACTGGAATAAAATCAGAGGAGATTGGCATTTCTTGGCAGATGGGATGTTGGTGGGAGGGTAAAGGAGGCAGGGGGAAGAGACTTCTTTTGTGTCAGCTTATCTTTGATTTGTTGAAATTGCCAGGTGACTTCGAGGGAAAAGATGCACAAAGTTCCTTTGTTCTTTCCACAGCTACTGCTTCTCTAACCTGCACATACAGTAGGACAAAGCTGGTTTGTACAAAACTACAGTTGCTACCTGTGCACACACCCTTCTAAAACCTGCAGGCAAATTGCTGAAATGTATTTAAAAGGTTAAGCCTTAAACTGTTTACCCTTGCTGTAAAAGAGTTTATTTGAATATTGCTTCTTATGAAATGAAGAGTTGTCATACTTATTTTTATATTTCACTTTTGATGGTAGTGCAATATTTCAGAATAAAGAATAAAACTGAGGGCATTAATTACTGTGCAGTCCTTTCCTCCTGTGGTACAGGGCAGCTTTCAGAGTTTCACAGCATGCACTGCCCTTCTCAATATGCTGCCTTCTGATTGAAAGTGACAGATTTCAGCTTTCATGATACTTTAAAGATGAGCTGGAATGGAGAGCAAGGGAGTGGCACATGGCTTTGCAGTGTTTGGGACAAAGTTGTCAGCAGATTTTTAGACAATTACATTGCTCTTTATAGAAAATCACATGATTCTGAAGCTTGAATTCCTTGTTCATCAGTTTTAACCAGACAGTCTCATGCTGGAGTTCCTGGGATTTGAACTAAGCAAGAAAGTTAGGTGAGTCTAACTACAACAGGGTCAAGTTTCTATGCAGATATTATAATCTCATTTAAGGAATTATAGATGTTGGTTTATTTAAAGAAATTGATTAAAAATGCAGTCAGTCCACTGAAATTAAAATAAGAAGGTCTTGCTGAAAAAAAGAGGCAGAAATTCTTTATGTTGGTAAGACCTAATACTGTGATTCACAAGATCAGTCTTGCTTCCTTGGAAAAAATAACTCCTGGCTTATTTCCCAATGAAAAAAAAAATGAAGGAAACCTTCTCAATGTTTCTTCTGATTCTCGTTTATTTTACATTAAAAAAATTTACTTTATAATTACCTTTTTTTATTCTACAGATTTTCCAATAAATTATTCTTGATAAAAGTTTTGCATTGTATCCTGATTGTGTGTCCAATTGTGTATTAATCAGATTGCAAACCATGTGTGTTGGATTTCTCAGGGCTGCAAATAAATAAACTGGTGACAGCAGTGCTCTGGTTTGATCAGCTGAGAAATCTAAGTGAGTCAAGGGCAACATACTTGAAGTAGGTAAGTACTTCACTCCCACCAATGTCAGTGGGAATCAACAGCCCTCTGTGAAAACTAGGAATTTAGCACCCAAGATTTGTTTCAGTCAAACCTCTGCTGGATAACATCACTGGATACCATCTCTGCACATTTTCTGCCTCATTCTGCCACCTCATCTTGAAAACCTCAGGCAAGAATCAATAGTTTATTTAAAACACCAAATATTCTGTTTTCAGACATGCTGGTTTAAAGAAATTCCATTACTTGGACAGCAAAGTCCTTGGAGTACAGGGAAGTACAGAAAGGTTTTCCACAGATAATGACCTTGTTGATTTTTTCTTTCCAGTACTGGGAAAAACTGCTTAGGTTTAAACACATGCCCCCTAATGAGCAGTAGCCATGTAATTAATTACAACTGGTCGACAGTGAGGAGTATTTAAACATGTATTTAAATTCACTCACCATGACATTTCCATTCTGTATCATAATATCTTTCAGTTAACTGAGTGTTAATGTAAATTGGTAAATATCTAGAATTTAGAACATTTCAGAGGTTTCAGCAGTATCCTTAAGTTGTCTATGAGATGAGTTCAGACTAGTCTTGAATTTCCTTTTCCCACCTGAGATCAAAACCTCCTGGTGAGGATGGTGACACCATTTCCTCTGATTCTTTCAGACATTTCTTACACTTCAGCATCCTTCCTGCTGCAAGCTGTACAGACGAGTGTTCTTGATCAACCATGGACTTGTATCCTTTTTAATTTCTCTTTTATAGTTTAAAGGAAATATCTGTTGCCAAAAGAGGGTGTGGTTTTATATCGTCTTGGAAGAGCAGTGGCTACAGGGATGATGGCTGCGGGAGAAGTTGTTAAAGATGGATGTTGCTGGTGTGGTCCCTGTGTGGGGGACTGAGAACTGGTGGATCAAATGACAGTAATACTTACACTGGACAAGTCTGTATGCAATAGTGGTAAAATGAACTCATGGTTTTAGAATTTACTTCAGTGAACATAGGATATGAAGAATTAATGTATAGGAGTATATTTTCAAGAATGAACTCAGTCATGGACTCAGTTCAGGGCATCTGGCATTATTTACAGCATTTGCTTTTACTTTAACAAGCGCAGGATTTCAGGCTTGTAGCATGTTATTTAAAGTATTTTTTATAACAGCTAAAATGAAATCTAAACTTTAGGATGAACTGTCAGGAATTGTTGGTAGTCTCTGCTCCTGTTGATGATGGGCTTTTTTCTTTCTTCCCTTTAGCCATTTACAGAAGAACATGGTGGAGTCATTACTGCTCTAGGATGAGAAATGATTAAGGAGGGAATTCTGTTGTTTTATAGGTACCTGTCAGTGATGGTAGAAAATATGAACAAAATCACACCTCTGTTGTCTTCAGTGTTACAGTCTCAAGCTTTGTGTTGAGGCCTGGTCTCTATGGGGAATTTTGCCACTCCAGTTACACCAACAGTGTTAAAGCCAGCAAAAGGTCTGTAGACACAGGTTATTGTGCATATGCTGAGATAGCCTATTTTAATTTGGGAAGTGGGTTAACTGTGCCAGATGAAAATCCCTGTATTCCAGTAATAACAGCACCCACACTAAGTGTCATATGGCAGCTGAGGTTAGGATGGAGGGGGAGGGAGTGGGAAGAAAGCAGAAAAAGAAGAGGGGGTTTTTAGTCTTTTCTTTCACTTTGTGTTTCTCTTTCTGAAAGAAATTAAAAGCTTATGTGTGTCATTGCTGTTTAGAAATACATTGGCTACTATTTTGCTCCTTTTAGTTTTGATTTTGGAGAACTAGGACAATCTTTAAGAAGCTGCCTTCCTTCTTCCCAGTCTACACATTCAGTTTGAGCAGTTTTCCTGCATTACCAACAACAGGCCACTCGAAGGCAAACATTCAATTAGTAAATCTCACCATTTCATTCCTGCTGTTCCCTGAAGTTTGTCATTGATATAGAAATACTGTCACAGAAGCTGTGACTGTAGACATATTTTTAAACTGTGCTAGGGGAAAATAAATTGTCTGAAGCACAGTAGGACATTTTTTAACTGGAGGGCAGGGAAGTCAGTGCGAATTATTACACTGTAATTTCACTGCAAGTAGTGTACTGCTGAAGATTAACACAAATTATGGGGACAGTTCTCCTTCACGGAGAAGACATCCATATCCAGAGCAGAAACATTAAGCCAAATGTCTAGAAATATCAGCTGTGTATAACTGGAGAGATTTAGATAACTCACAAAGAGCCACTTTACTGAGTGTATCCTTAGCCAAAACTTCACTGCCTCATGCATGAGTTGTCCTTTTTCCCTTGAAAAAATGGGAATGCTCCCAAGACCTTTATTCCTAGAGAGGTCTGCTAAGTTCAGTGGACTTTACAAGTTACAACAGTGAAATCTCGATGGAGAAGGAATGACTTATCATTGTTAGATTATGGGATGTATTTTGTTACATCAGTGTTCTCTTTAGAACCTGAGGCAGAAAAAACAATTTCTCTACCTACTGCTCTTCATTTGTCCTTACATTTTTTTTTAGTATTGCAGCATCTACATTTTGCTTTTTCATTTAAGTTCCAGTTCCTGGAATTCCAGCATGATTTGAGCACTTCAGATTGTATTGCAAGAGAAAGTTAGTTCTGGCATTCCTTCGCAGAGAGCAATTTGAAAATTTGACTCAAACCCATCCTACAGACTCAAAAACAAAAAAGAAAGTACATATAATGGTATCATTTTCAAATCTGATTTTTAAGCCAGTCTCCTGATTTTTTTTTTTTTTTTTTTTTTTTATTGTTAGTGCTTTGCAGTAATTCACTGTCTTTGTCCAACTGTTTCTGACTTTCAGTAGTCCTCTGGAGTTGCTGTCTGGAGTTGGCAAATCAGATTACCTTAAGGCACTATTTGCTATGTGGCACATTTAAAGGCAACAATGACTTTAATTTATTTATTTTTAGATTCTTTATCCAGTTATGGAATCAAAGTTCTTCACTCTTTTATCAACCTTACTTTACAATTACTTTATTTCATTTTCCTTGTGTGTAAATTTTCTCTGGTAAGGGTCATATATCTGGATTAAGTTACTGGAGTGAGACTCTTTCTTTCCCCTCAATTCTGTCTGTGGTAACTGGGTATTTGCATTTCAGTCACCCCCTCAACCTACAGACAGCACTTCATGCCTGACTCATTTCTTGGTGACTTGCAAAACTGTTCTGAGACACGTAAATGTTGATAATTTTTTCCAGGCTTTACAATTTTAATGTGAGGAGCTAGATTAAAATTCAAGCCTAGATCCTTTGCATGGATATACTCTTGTTTTCAGGCAGTTAACAAAAAAAAAAGAAAAAAAAAAAAAGCAGAAGTCCACAGCCAAACATTGCAACATAGGAACATAGGTTGGACACACATCCAGGGGTGGGAACATGACAATCCTTTTCTGCAGACTGTCTCTAGGGTCTGATCCTGTTTTCACTTGGTAAAAAGTGGTTACAAAACATTTTACACTGACAGCAAAACCTCACCACTGGTTAGGACAAGGTTGGCTTGGGCCTTTTGAAGGTGCAGGGCCTCTGCAGGTTCCTGCTGCTGCTGCAAACACAGATGTTTGAAGCAGTCAAAATTGTACGCATTTAAATGAATTATGGTTTCTGCCTATGAGTAAGACTTTGATCCACTGTAGTAGAGGATCAGACTGTTAAAAAAGATAAGACCCATATGCAGCTGCTCTCTAGTCATTGTTGGAACCTTGGATCTTTTTCTGATATATTAAGCTTGGATATTTTTCTGATATATATATTATATTATATTATATTATATTATATTATATTATATTATATTATATTATATTATATTATATTAAAGAGAGAAAGCATTTGGTTATCAAAACTTAACTTTGAGTGCAGGTTTTTAAATGAGAGTTATACTATCCAAAGCAGTCAAATTTTGCCACTTTAACAGTCAATGATAAGCAGGTCAAATTTACTCACCATCACCATCATGTACACAAATGGATACTGGAAGAGCAGCAATGTTGTGTTCTGAGGGTGGAAATCCAATGGCTTCATGTCCAGCAGTACAAAATAGCCAGCAGCTCACTCAGAAGTCTACTGCTTCTCTGCCTACAGCAACGAATCCTATTTAATCATCTTTATTTTACATCCTAGAGAGATTTATACCAGCTGACTCAACCTGAATTTTAGGAAGGAAAAAAAAATCTTATGAAGTGACATCCAGCATTTCATGTCCAAAGAGTTTTAGATCCTTTGGCAAAGATAATCTGATAACTCTTTTTTCACACTAGAGAGTCTGGTTTTCCTTTTTCTTTTGAGAAGAAGCTTACATTTACTACTCACAAACATTTCTCAACCTTTAATAAATATATATATATTATATATAGGAGACAGTTGTTTTTGAAAAGGTAAGCTGATAGGGAAATAATACCGATGAAAGTTTTATATGTTATGGATTCTGAGATGGCATTATTTATTTTTCACCTAAGTGAAAATTTGAACAGGATTTTACTACTTCTGTATCTCTCTGTGTAGTTGCTTTGTCAAAGTGTTCCAAGAGCAATAATTGGCATTGCCTAAAACCTGAGGAATGTTCTCACAAATTTCCCTCTTTCCCAGGAATCAGAAGAACTGGAAAGAGTGGAGGCAAATATACAGTTAGTGTCCATAAAAAATGTGGCAAATACATTCCAAAGACAGAGCAGACTTAAAAGTGATAGCTGTAATTCTGAAACATCTGAAAACTGAGAAGAAGAGAACCAGGTAACAATTATTAAATTTTCTGATTCCCAAAGTTCTAACTGTATTATAAATGTAATGAAAAAAAAATGCATTTTTGCAGAACACTGAATGCTTTGTGCTTTTTCAACTCAGGAAAAGGACACCAAATTTTTTTCCAGTTCTTGCCCCATCCCCTTCCCCCTGCCCCTGCCCCCCCAATGGCATATTTGTTATTATTTTTTGCATACAATCTCTGCACATGCAGAGAGATTCTCAACAAAGGAAAGGCTCGCATTTGAAGTGGTGTCATGGAAAATGTTCCATATCATCAGGTCCTTGACACATCACACCAATGTGTCAGCATGTCTTTATAAGGATCTGGAACAGTCAGTTTTGGCAACAGAGCTAACCAGCAAACTCTTTGACCCCAAATTCCTCTATTTTGATAATGCTATCATGCATTTGACACAGGGTCACTATTACCCTCTCACATACAGGAAACTTTCATAAGAGAAACTGAGTAACTCTTATTTAAGAGAAATCTAGTTTGAAGTGATAAGCTGGAATCTGAATAAACCACACTAATTCCAGATAATTCTATTTGCCAAAATTCTAACAAAACATCCATGTTCAGCTCTTTCTCCAAGCCTGGCAGAGACCTCTCCAGATCCTCAGAGAATGCAAGAGAGTTCAAAAGTTCACTTGTTATTTGCACTTCAACACATTTGGTTAAAACAATGTTTCCAATCTTTCTTAACACCAGAAGTGGTATATATTACAATTCTAAGATCAGAGAAAGTAGAGCAGTTCAGGGAAAAAATTCTACACAAACATTTAAAATGTATTTATGTCATTTAAGAACCAATGTATCAATATATATGGAGTAACTATTCTCCAGCGTACTTGGCAATTTATATGTGAAGCTTATGAAGTAGATCTGTGTATATTCAAGCCTGCTTATTTTTCTAGAAAATACTAATACTTAAGAAATATTAACATCAAAAATGACTCGGGCCTGCATAGCCTAGAACACATGTTCCCACGCTGTGACTCGGTGGGTGGTTGAGTAACTGGGAATTAGATGGCTCTGGGAGCCACAAAATACCCCATAAGGATGATACAAAACCTAAAAAATTCAGAGTGCTTTCTTTCCCACAAGAAAAATATTTTATCACCAAACCATTTTTTAGAAGTTAATTCTGTTTTCATGACCTTTCACCAATCCAGGGAAATTACCTGATCACAATGGTGAGGAAAAGTGACCCATAAAATCTTCTGGAACAGGGTATTTGGCCTAAGTTTCAAGTCCACTGCAAAGATGTTTTGTAATGCATGTTCACTAGAATCCTGAATCCATGCCTGTCAGTGTGGAACCAGAAACAGTCTTTAGGGGTTGCACTGGTGAGACCATCCTTAATCTGCCATAAATCTCTCCCTCTGAGGTTGATAGATGTGCCCATCTGTCCTGATAGACTGGTCAACTCTCCTGCTACTCCTTGCACGCTTACCTGGCATTCTATTTTTGGCAGCTTCAGCAGTTTCCATCTTTCTGCTCATCTTCCCTGTGCCATCAGCATCCAATTGTAGGGAATTCTTACCACACAGTTGAACCTCCTAGGGACTCAAGTCATGTGCCAGTAGCCTCCATGGCTGCTTCATGTCTAATCCCAAACTGCTTCAGTCTTGGAAGCACCCAACAACAGAGGCCTAACAAACTCTCAAGCCTCCTTTTGGTAGATGTGAAACTTCAGACCCAAACTTCAAAGCCAAATATGTCTGATTCCTCTTATTGCTTCCTTCCCTAGCCCACACTCCTCCATTCAGACTTTTCTGGGGACTCTTGCTTATCTTTGAATCTTGTTTATCTTGGCACAGGAGGGTGCCAAAGATTAGTAGGGTAGAGAGACTCTACCAGCATCACAAGCTTATTCCAGGAACAGTTAAGAAGAAGAAGAAGAAGAAGAAGAAGAAGAAGAAGAAGAAGGCGAAGAAGAAGACAAAGAAGACGAAGAAGAAGAAGAAGACCCTTTTGACTTTGAGCAGCATTAGACAAGTACAGCACTCTGCCAGCACTGTGGCTGGCCTCCCAGTGTATTTCCAGAGAAAGGAGGACAAGAATGGTCAGATCTTGTACAGTTCAGATGCTCTGATGTGGACTCCTAGAAGGGCTCAGTTCTGGAGGAAGATATAATCGCCATCCAGAGACCAACTGGATAAATCAGTCTTGGCCTGACCACCCACCTTCAGAGGCACTTTTTCCTTTCAAACTCTGCATGACAACAAACTGCCTTTGGCAACCAAGGGCTCTCCACTTGGAATGTACTTACAAACTTCAAAACGGTGGTTAAAATGCCAGTGAAGGACGTGATTAATTGCAAGTTTGCACGTCTCTGTAACACCACACTGCAACAGCACCACACCACAACTCACTAACTGATCTTACCAGTTCCCATTTCCATCATGCTCCTGCAGCAGGAGCAGTATCGTTTGTCTCAGGTTAGTTCAGGTATGAATGATGCAAGATGAAGTTGTTATACTGAAGGTAGCTCTCTCTAAAATTACCTGCAACAGCAGCAGCCAAAATTACCTGCAACAGCAGCAGGCTCAATTTCAGCATGTGAGGCCCCTCATTTGTGACCCACCCCTCAGTGTGCTTCCACTTCAGCAGTTCTGCTTTGACTTCCCATCACTGCTGGGTTAGCTCTGGCATGTATTACCAAATATACTCATGACTGCATCTGCCAGAAGTCCTTAGTATGAAGACAACTTCCAACCATCCCTCCTCACTTTTCCCAGGATGGTCTCTGTCCTAGAATTGCCCCAGGACTCTATTTCTTTTCTGAAGAAAAGAAACTCTTAAGCAACTTGTAGAATGGCCTCCTCCATTGTTTCAGAAGAATTCTTTTCACTGCATTCCTCAGGCTGTCATGAATCTTCCTCTTGCTAAACCAGCTCTTCCAGTTTGTAGAGCAGAGCTGGACCTTTGATCTGCACCTTCTGAATCAGTTAGTTTAGGTTAATATACCACCACACAGGAGCATGCACATGCTGGGAGACCCTTAATTACAGAGGCAGGCTCCTGGAAGTAAGACAGGGCAGGAACATGACAGTCCACCTTTCCTTTTCTTGTAAGGCGGCCTTTAGCTAATTTTATGACATTGCCATTTTATTTCTCTACCATATTTTGTTTATAAGAACAGGCTAAAAGCAGGAGCTGTATTTAATATGAAACATTTGTTTTCACTAGCTGTTTACTGGGTAAAGTTAACTTTTAAGTTTTTGGGATCATTCCCATTTTCCATTAAACAAAGTAGCAGCAACTTTTAATTCAATAGCTCAGTTTTTTATTCAGTAACTTTTTAATTTACCAATTTATTTTGTGTGTGTGAAAAATGATGAATCAGAGGTTGCTGCAGTTAGTTGGTTCATCATTCTTTGAAACTTTTAAGTACACTAAGGGAAAAGAATTTTTCTGTTCTTGAAATCAGCCTTGACTGCAACATTTGCTGCATGATATGGTTTAATTGATTTACCAAAGTTGCAGGATGAGGGATAAAGAGGGAGAGAATAATAAGAAAAGACAGCCCACTAAATGTCTTTTCAGTAACTAGAAAGTAACATTCATTTTCTAAAAACGGTGAATACTATATGATTTAGGCAAAGATTCTTGGGCTCTGTTATTAGATGAAAAAAATCTTTCATAATTTGCTCCTAGGTAAGACAGTGAAACACACAATTTTGCTGTTAGACATAATATTTTCAATTTTTTGAAGGAAGGTCTTAGCAGCCCTATTTCTCTTGCAAAGTTCACCTATGCTTGATGATAAATGATGTAGTCATAAAGAGCAAGGCTACTGTAAAATAATAACCCTAAAGTAGTGAGTGGGGATTTCTTCAGAGCCCTCATAAATACTGAGTCCTATAAAAGCTAGTGAGAGTTTTAAGAATCCATTAACATATATTATAAAATGTGTGGAGTTTATGTATTTACAGATTGAAAGGACTGTATTTTTTTGCCTCTAATAACTGAAAATCTTCCTTAGTTTTATATATAGGCTGGATTAAAATGAAATTGTATTCAATTAGTTTACATGTGTACCTTTTCTAAGTCAGTTTTCATTGCTAAAGCTAGGGCTTCTCTGCTCTTAGAACCATTTCACAGCAGAGAAGACATGCCACAGAGGCAGAGATAGGGGATAGGAGCAACTAAAACATATCCAGGCAACACAGTAGCTCTCTTGGAATTTTTCCACAGTCATGGTGGGTGTGGAAGAGCTTATCTATGGAAATATAGACTAGAGGAACTATATGTACATATGTACATATATAACTTGGCGTGTGTATGCACATCCACAAGTCCTTATTTTTTATGAACCTGAAATGATGCCTGTTCCTGTGGGAAGATGATCTGGTGTGGCAGGAATGTCGAAATCCCTGAATATACCCTGTCGAGTCACAGGCAGAAAGGGAGGCAAACAGCTGCTTTTTACTTATACTGGTACAGATACCATCACTAGGACATGTTCTCCTTCCTAGATAATAAGCAAACTGACTGTTAAAAATGAAAACATTGAAAGTGATTTGGGCATCTCTTATGGTGTATTGCATTCTAGCAGGTGAAAAGGAATTTACTGCAGGTATGGTCTGTAATGGTTGCCTATCTTTGCTCTGTGATCATGAAATGCAACTTTAATAGATTTTGTTTCCTAAGTATTAAAAAAAACCAAACCCCTAAACATAACAATTTGGGAGCAGAATTTATTGGGAGAAAATGTTGGTGCATGGAAGCACATGATGTTTTAATCATAGTTCCTTAATAATGCTTTATTAAATATCCACAAAATAACACAACTGCAGCAATGTACTGTAAGAAAAGTCTTTAGAACAGCTGATATCTTTGCTGTTAAAAAGCAAGCAACTTACCTTTCTTTTCCCATTGTGACCAACTGAAGAATGAACTCTCTTTAAAAGCTTAGCTGAAATGGAGCTCAGGATAGCAATATAATGCTAACTTAATCAAATATGCACCTACTCTGGATTGCTTCAGTAGAAAACTTCCAGTAATTACATTGCTACAGTCTCACAATGTCTTAATGGACATTTGGAATGTGTGTTTTTCATCCAGGCTACTGCTGTAGCAGTAACATAGCAAGACCCTGCAGTGGTTCCCTGCCCCCCTTTTGCTCCCTGGGCATAATCCCTTCCTCCCTCTCTCTCACTGCTCTTTCCCTGCACTGCAGCTCTGGCTGACAAGGAGACTTTGGCCCTGAAGGAGGCAGAGCAAGTCCCATGGCTAGAGAAGTACTGGTGATACTTGGGATTGTAGAGATGTAGAGTCAGGGCCGTGATACTGATGGTGGGGCTGTAACACCCCAAGTGTGGTTTGGCAGAAAGGATCATCCAACCTACCTCCTGGGTTACATGGGGTGTCCATCCCCACTCACCTGACAGGCAGTCTCTGCATCCCTGGGTGCTAGTCAAAAAGCAGGCCCAGACCAAAACCACAACCACTTTCTCCCAGTTTCCTGCATGGATTTCCACCAGCCCCACATCAAATCAGTGAGGACAACACAACTGCCCAGCATGGCTGAGGTCCCTGCTCTGCTCTGTTGCACAGTAAAAAGTGGGTAAAGGAAAAAAATTGACACTTACCTTCAGAGCTCCAATTTGTTGTCATGACCAAATCAGCTGCTCTCAACAGCTTTGCAAAGCAGTGATTTGCACTGTAGTAACTTGCCATCACTCTGCTGGAAAATCCTGAAAGTTCCCTGGTGAAATTTCCTGAAATCTCTGATAGCTATTGCACAATGCTGGAAACCATCCTTAATTTTCTGTTTGCCTCTTCCACCAGGGAGATCCATCACATGATGCTAGTAGTGCCTACACTGACTACCAAAGGCAAGAGATGAATTCCAACAGAAATACATATTTCTGCAGGAATACATATTTAATCTAATTCTGGATTAAATTTCTGCAGGAATACATATTTAATCCAATAAGATTCAAGGTTATCCAGAGGCTGGAGATTGAGGCTAGGCAGATGACAGAATTAAAATAAATGCATTTAAAAGAAGGACAATCAGGTAACTTGAAGGACAAATTATAACATGTAAACCCTTCATGATGGCTACCTGATTCAAGTCTTGATGTTTAAATTTAGAGAGAAAAAACAGAAAAAAGGGCTGAGGTAGGGCTAGCTTAGTTTCTTGCGGGTATTACATGTTATACTTGAATGTATTTATTTGCTTTAAGAGTAGGATAATTTGATGTTTAACCTGTCTTTAAAGCATAAAGCTCTGGAAAACCTTCAACCAAAAATTACACTGCTTTATTTCTCCTTAATTTGGAGAAATTAAATTTTATTAGAACTATCACAGAGATGTGCACCAGTGATCAGCATTCTAAAACTTCTAGCAGGAGACCGCCATGTCTTTTTAAGTAAAAGTCCTTTTTCAGAAAAGGAGTATGTATATAAAATGCATGTTGCTGAGAGTACAGGCCAGTAGATTTGGTGTCAACATTCACTCCGAGGCAGAAATTCTTTGAGGCAGATGTGAACCCACATGTCCAAACCCCTGATCACTGTCTCCTATGTTATTCACAGGGCCTCAACTAATAACTACTGTACTTTTCAAGTTTAACTTCCTACTCCTGCCCTATCTTTTTCTATCAATCAAATCTGTTTCCAGCTGCTTGCTCTGACTCTGGCTACAATGCTGTCTTTAATCATGCTTGATCCTTTTCTGCCCTGCTCATCACTAAAATCTTCGCAACACAGATCATTAAAGTGACCTTTGACTATCTTCCTCAAGATAGCTTGGGATGCTTTTTAAATTAAAATCTCATTTCATGACACAGTCTATTCAACACAAGCGATTGTACTGTCAGTGCTTTGTACTGAAGCAGTTTTATTGCAAAGATCTTTTATTTTCATAAATAAAAAAGAATATATTTAAAACCTTTTTTTTTCACACACGAACATAAAAACTCTGAAAGCTTTTAGAAATGAAAATTAACTATACAAAACTTGGGCTATCAATGTTAAATACTTACACTTTTGTTCCTACTAACTGAAATACATTTGTATCTTCTATTAGTATAAAAATCTTCAGAGTAATGGTAATACCGTATAAGTATTTCCTTTAACTGAATATATTCACATTTTCCATACACAGCTTTTCCCAGCAAGTCTCATCAGTCTATGCCTTTCTTTTCCGTGGAGTTCCATTAAGTTCTGAAGGGGCCATTTGCAGCTCTTGCTGTTGCTGCTGCTTTGCAGGAGAGGAAATCCATTCTTCTGAGCTATACAAAACATAGCACAGTGGTTTATAAGCAAAGCTTTTCTTTTTTATAGATATATATATCTATAGATAATATTTATATAGCATAGAGCTCCCACAAGTATAAACAATATAGCCCCCATATTTGTACACAGCTTTTTATTACTGTATTTATTTCTTTAAAATGAAGAATAGCAACAGGCTAATATCAGTTTAACTACATAAGCACTTTAGTTTTATATGTAGATAAAAATTAAAACAGTAACAAGTATAAAAACTAAGACATAGCAATATAGTGAACACTTGTTCTGAGATTCACAGAACAGTACTGGGTAAGATTTAAATAATCTCAGAAAAATGACCATAGTTCAGCAAAGACAATGATGTAGTCATGAGGAGAGACGTGAGAAATGGCAAAGACAGTTTCATGTTACTTTAAAGATACAGATACACGGATTTCCCAAATTTGTGTGTGTGTGTGTGTGTTCAAACACTTGTCAGCACAGAGGGAATGAGAACAGATACATGGGTAAAACACTTTACCACCAGTTCACCTCAGAGAGTTACTTAGAAAAAATAGTGTAAGAATGATTCTATTACATAAGAATAATTATTCCTGTGCTCATCTATCCAGTATTTGACAGCAGACCTTAAAAGAGTTTACAGACCGAGCCATCTCAAATAGTTCTGGGTATAACAGTGTGGAATATACCAGGAAATATGGGGAATGTGATGCACAAAGATAATCATCAGTTCATAAAGAGAAACAGAATTAGAATTAATAAGCAAATCTCTATATGAGATTTAACTTTTAAATGAGGCAGAAACTTTTAGAAGAAATTAAAAATTATCTTGAAAATCAGCTTTATGCAAACTCTGTTAATTGTTGCTTATTAGATACAAATATGAATTTAAAAATATGCAGAATAAACTAGTTTTGGTTTTGAATTCAGATTATGGGAAAATAATGACTAGACTCAGAAGATACTTACCTGTACAATTTTTTCACTGTGTCTCTTCTCATTCTTTTGGGAGGAATGGGGGTGTCAGGTATATCTAATGTTATAGGCTGAAGTAACGATGCAGCACCTTTATATGATAAAGCAGGAGTCATACCTATGAAAAAGTTGCAAGTAAGAACCAATAACAGAAAAATTAAACCTGCTGGTTATAAATGGGTCCTATAACAATAGAGTTAAACCTTTGAAATAAGACTTTAGAAATGTCATGAATTTTATGGTTACCTTATATCTAAAATAGAGTTCAAAGATGAGAGTTAAAATGATTTATTTACTGTCGCAGAGTAAATGTTGATTTTTAAAATATTATTTGATATTGGCATAAAAAAAGTTTGTAACTCAGATAGACAATCCTTGCAGACTTCAGGGTGTTTCTTTTTATAGCACAATGTTTTGATTGTGTTTCCTTGGCAAAAGCAATTCAGCTCTTTACTACACAGTCATTTCAAAAAGCATGCCAATGTTCTGTAGCATGGGGCCAGCCACAGTAATAGTTATATAATCTCTTATTAGTGAGATCACAGTTTCATGTTCACAAGATACAGACTGACCACATTCTTATTATCTGAACACAGTACAGGGCAGTACTGCTCTAGGCAATATCCACAGCATCACGCTACCACATACAGTTTTTCTATTCTTTCCTTAAAATGTGACATCTCTTAGCTACTAATTAATGTTAACAATTTTCATTCATAGTTTGAACTTCTTACTTTGTAAGAGCAAAATACATCTGGTTGCAGTTAACTGTTCTCTTCCTATAGCACATCAAAATTATAGTACAATAACCTACCCAATTTTTGTTTTACGAGCTTGAGGCTTTTCTCTTGTTCAGCAAGTTCCTGTTTTCTCTTTTGCATTTCTGGAGTGTTCAGTGACTGCAAATGTAAATCCAGGTCCTTATTCACATTGTCAAATTTAATCACTGCTGCACGGTATTGCTGAAGAAGATCTAATTGAGAAATAAAACAATAAGTCACAGAACAATAAGTAAATGACCATTTTGATTTAGAATGCTACCCATACAAACTAGGCAATGTATAAATCTACAAGAAAACATACCTTTCAAAACACTACTTAAAAAACCATCCAAACTTATAGTGGCTGTTCTTAAAGTGACTGTAAAAAGAAAATCATATCCAATATTTTGACTCCTCTTCTCTTTTTGAGTCCACATCTTAGATGACAGTGAAGTACCTGCAAGCTCTGAAAATGATGTGGGAAACTGGTATCACTGTACACTTCTTGTTGCCTGTGTGCTCCAAGTGAAATTCTCTACCTCTGATGACATAAGTGGTTGTAGCATGTTGTGTTTTCAGTGCTACTAAGCAGAAGCTTGTATTATTGACTTGAATTGTATTCCACCTTGTGGACCAAGTGAACATTTACTGAGTTTCACTCTGTCCCACTATGGAAATCTAATCAAGCAGACTCAGATAAACAAAGGTGTATTTTGTTGACAATCCTTTTTCCTCTTTAAACATATGAGACAAAAAATTTTTCCACGTCCAGGCACTGAATAAATATGTCAAGTAGTAAAGGAAGGGTTCAAGCATATTAGCCTGGACTCATTCATTTTACTTTCAGGTGAGTATGAGGTATCTTGCACAAAGTTTAACTGAACTAAATGACCTTAAATTTGCCATGGCGTGAAAGCTCTCACACAGAGAGCTGCTGCAGAAAGACAGAAGTCTGCAGACTCTTAGTACAGCTTATTTTACAAGTACCTTCCCTAATCTGTTATTACATTGGCAACTTTTATCCTACAAACATTCAAAAAGAGCATGTCAGAACTAATGCTAAGTGTAAAATTAAGTTCAAAACAAGCCCTGTGTAATGAGATACTGTCCTTTAAATGGAATTTTACTATGATTTTCCTTTAAATGTCTAGTATCTATCTAAGTGAAATTAAAACATGTCCTTTTCTTCTACCACGATTGCTCCAGTACTAAACTATAAAAAATTTCAATTTAATTTGTTTTGGGTAATAATTCAGTTCAACAATTGAAAACATGCTGATAGACAAAGTGTGCTAAATCCAGTGTATTTTAGTCTGTGATTGACATGCTTACTGTGTTTTCCCTAGGCATAATATATTTTTACTAAAATGCTGAGAAAAGATATTTTTAGTCCTTATTTTTTCCCCCCTACTCAATTGGTCACTGCTAAGTAGTTTTTCATTTATATGGCTACTTTAATAGGTATGTGTGTTTTCTCCCCACACCCCTCCGTTGCACAGTCACGGATAAACTTCATGTCCTTTCTTTTTAAAGTTAAGTATTTAAGAACAATCTTGTTTGTAAGTAAGACTTTTCGATGTTTTACTCCTCAGTCAGGTCAGTTGTTACATGTCAGAAACAGCATCTTCTAACTTGATTTCTAACCTTTATTCTGAAATGAAGAATCCACGCACATAAAGAAATGGAAGTGATCCCATAGGAAATAGTGTAACTTATGAGATATTCTCTCTTGACAATATGATTTTTTCTACCACGGTTTCAAGAGCTCACTTGCAAAGAAGAAATTCTAAATTGATTATGGTGTTTCCAGAGTAGAAAGACCTGTTTCTCAGTGATGCTAGAATTCAACCAGCTCAAGCTTCTCATGCTGGCTATTTGAGTGATTATTACTGCTTATACTCCTTTAATAAGACTAAGAATAAAGGGTATTGTCTCATTATTATTATTTTTTATTTCAGGAAATGTAATAGCTATAAGCTTTTAAGAAAAGGCAAATTTATAAACAGAACACTGTACACTTCTTAAAATAACTGTATGCTAAATTGAAGTTTTCCTCTCTGTATTACATCAGAGAATAAAAAACATAGGACAAGCAATATAATTTTGTAAGTTTTGTATGTTTGTTTGTGATTTTATTAACCCACCTATCTGTGCAGAGATAGTAGAGTAAAGTTGTGGCATTGGTGCTCCAAATACCATTCCTCTGAGTTTGTCCATTGGAGGAGCTTTATTCTGCAGGCCTCCGAATTTTCCATTGCTGCGAATCCTGTCTCCTTCCCTAGTCAGCAAGGTAGGGCAGTGTGTAATTTTTACAACCTGCACAGGTATAAAAATCGAGAATAAATTAGTAACTCCACAGAAAATCTGAGTATTCAGCAATGCTGTTGTGAACCTTTGTATTTTTCAACTGCAATGCAACTTTGGTCCCTAATGAAAAACATATTTTATGAAATTACATCATGACTTGGCTTTCAAGCAATAGAATGCATATATTAAAATTAAGCAGTATTGTCAATAATTATGAAGACCAGTTTTTTTGGGTTTGTGTTCTCACATTTTACCAGAACTCTCAGGGCAGAATACAGATCTGTAACTGGGAAAAGCTGATTATCAACATATATTAGGAAGCAGTGGCAATCAGTACAGTTCTACATTTTTATGCTCAATCATTATTTTGATTCTAGCAAAGTCATAAGCTGAAAGTAAAAGTGCTCAGTATCAGCATCTCCTCAGAGACTCTTGCCTGCGAAAACATGTACCATTAAACCTAAATAAAGGGGGTCTCAGAGACATCTAGTAAGTTTCACATCAAGTTTTTATTCAAGTGGACCTTAAATTTTACCATATGCCTTAGACTCCTGTGTTTTATGAGACAGAGTGACTAGGAAAGTACAGAAGAACCTGTGCTTAACACAAACACAGCAGAGCTGAAGATTCTTCTTTTTGGAAACATGGTCCCATGTGCCATAGAACCATTTGGAATTGTAGAATGGAGGTAATTTTGTCAGTGCCAGTAACAGAGATTTCATTCACTGTTAAGTGCTTTGCGACCCACAAATAGTAAGTACACTTACAGCTAAAACAACACTAAACTAGGAAATTACTCTAAGTTTTTCATGTATTAAATATGTAGCTCTGCAATATAACTGTACCACAAAATTAAAAAAAAAAGAAACAAACCTCTTTTCTGTAGTGGTTGGCAGCATCCAAGTTATCTATAATGATAGTATCACCCAAGAGCATACCAAACACTGAAAAATATAAATTTTTGAATGATGAAATTTCTCTGGAGCAAAATAACTTGAGTTTTGAAAAGATAATTATGAGGCATCATTATTACATCTTCTAAGATAAGTGCAAAGGAAACAGCATGTAAGTAATTTTTGTTTCAACAAAATTCTCTTGAGGTTGATATAGATTTGCAGTCTTCTGCTCTCATCAGTGAACTCATAAGGGGAAAAAATAGTACATTTAAGTGACTTTTGGCATAATTGAGTGTATTTTTCAATAAAATACTCTCTTGATACTTTACATTGATCAAGATACACATAATATGTTTCATGGAATTATATAAATGATATATTTTTAAAATTCTTCCTGGAATGTTGAATTTTGCTTTCAGTTTCTTAATATTTTTCTTCATATTCAATACTTTGTCAAAGAAAAAAACATTCACATGCAAATGATCCAACTGAGCTTAAGACTCTTCTGCTAATAAAAGTCTGTTCTATACAAAATCTAACAATCTAGTCATGCATGAGATATGTCATGCAATGTGGTTTTTCAATTCCCCAGTGGGCATGAAGAAGCATTTATAGTTAAAAGTCTGTCAAACATCTAATTTTCTGAAAATGCACAGGGTTAAAAATTGGTCTTTATCAACAGTAGAGAGGAATATTTCAATAGTGCAAAGTCATGAAATAAAATGCAAAACTTACTGAAGTAACTACAGATGTCAACTCTCCATATAAAAGAGCTGATCTACTTCATTAAAAAAAGCATAGGAAAAGGGAGGGATTGCTACATTGTTAGAAAGAGCAAGGGGACAATAGTTTCCTAAACTAAAATGTATGTAAAAATGGAAAGATTTCTCACAACTATTAAGCTGTTTAAGCATAATACACGCAGTCATGTACAGTTCAGTCTGCATGTACTTAAATCTATGCATTTTACATTTCTGAGAAGAACCAAACTAGAAACAAAACCTAACAAAAGGAGTAACTTCTGCAATATGAGATTATAAAATAAATCTTGTGATAGTTCCTGCTCTAAAGAACTTGAGAATAAGATAATGTTGCAGGAATTTAAAGAAGAAAAAAACCCGCCATACATCTAAGTAGACAAAATGAATCTAAGAAAACAAGCAGAAGAAAGTGGTCATGGTTGAAATTTTCACTTTTATTTAAAAATAATTAATGCTAATGCCCTCCTATTTTTACCAACAGAACTCAGGAGGAATGTACTCTGGTATTTGCAAACGTATCAGTGAAGATTATTGAAGGGATTATCATTTGTCATGTTTCTGTATTTCATTCTTTAAAAAAAATAATTTATTAATTATTTCTTTCTTGTCATTTACCTGTTTGACAATGCTCTACGTTATCTGGAAATGTTAACAGATCTCTGGCAAATACAGGATTTCCAATAGGTCTGAAGAAGCTTCTTCCATTTCTCAAGTGAGGTAAAGGTCTGGTTAAAGAAAGAGGACAGCAAAGGAGAAGAAAAGAAGAAAACAATTTGTCTTTATTCTAGTCAGGAATCTCCAACTGAATTGAATGCATCTTAACACTTCCACATTAGATAAATGACTCCACTATTATCTGAAATACCAGTTATATTAAATATGTTTTAGTGAAACACTGATTTGTTATGAGACATTATTTCCAACAAATTCATATGACAAATTTATGGACAAGTTTTAATGCACTGTATTATGAAAACTGAGAATTTGAACATTATAAATGCATTTATACATCAGATCTTTTCTAAAGGGCATTCTTATTATATTAGCAGTCACCTTCATAAGCAAATGATTTTCAGGAGCAGAAATACTGTATTTTTCAGGCAACTGATATAGTAAAATGAATTTCTATTACTACAGATGATTTTAGGAATGCATTTTGAAAATGGATTTTTGAAAGTTATAATCTGATTAGAAGCACTATAATTACTTAAAATAAATTCCTGCTCTAGAAAACATGCAGACATGAAGAAAAAAAAAAGATTATCTTATTAAATAGAAACATCTTATTATACAAAGAACATCACACAGCAGTTAAAGACGTAAAGCTGAGATTTCAGCTAACGCTTCAAGTGACATTACTGTTGCTATAATAATAAGCCCAGAAACTTAGAATCATTAACTGAAGTTTAACAATCAACTTATACAAGAAAAAAGAGTTGAAGAAGTATGTAATACAAATGCAGAACTTTCATTGTTTTTTCTCTACCTGCTCCAATCTGGAAGTGTCTTCTTGTAAATGGAATCAAGGGGTAACACTTGTTGTCGACCTTGAGTTTCATCGAAGATAGAACGAGCAGCTTCTGTGGTCAGTGTGACTACACAATCCATGTCACTTGCCAGGTGCCAAGAGATGACTTTTGCTGCTTCATTATCCTCAATTTGAGCTAAATGTGCAATCTGTACCACAGAAGTTACAACAGTCAAAACAGAAACCAAGACTACGTCCCCTTTTCATAGTAATCACAATAATCCTGCAACTTCAGACAGACATTTAATTCCCCTGTTGATGACTCTGTTAGGGGAGTTGGTCATCGGATAATTTTTTATCACTACCACTCTGTGGAACCAACAAAACTCATTAGAAGGCTCCCTGAAAGAAAACTCACCTTGCCTAGAATATCCTGGTTGCCTTTTGGATAGTTTGGGAGGGTACAAGTTCTCCTTGGCTGCTTCATTACTCCTTCTTGTTCCAACATCTTCTTTTTCAGAAGAGAATCCACATACTGAAGCTGAGAATGAAAATTTAAAATCAGCAAGCATGTACCATTGGACTGAGCAGCAGAAGTAGTTATCTGTCATCAGTTAACTTTCTAACCTGAAAGTAATAACCTGAAACAGACTTTTAATGTATAAGGGACCACTATGCACAATATCGGAGAAAAGCAAAGGGAAAAATCACTGCAATTGTGACCAAACTTTCTTATTACTTTTTTCCCTTTTTTTAATTTTTAAGGACTTCAAGGAGCATTTCACAAAGAAATATCAGTGCTTGATTAGAGACAAAAGTGAGGAAAGTTTAAAACAGCAGGAAGAGACAATCATGAATGCACAAAAGAAACAATTTCAGAAGGTGACTATGTCCAGGCTTGGAAAAAAACCAAAAAAATTTAGCCAGCAGGGGGAACTTCAGTACTGTGACTGCAATTTAATTCTACTGATTTGTGATTAATGACTATAACTTGGTCTTATTTGATCTAAAGATAATTGTTTACATAGGTGTTTTCTTCCCCCAAATGCCAGTAGTTTGAAAACTTTTTAAAAGTTTCTTAAAACATAATTGTATCTTCAAGGGAAATTAGTAATGAGGTACATTGCCCTGAATCTTTCCAAACTTATTTTTACACTAACTTTGGCAGTAACATATGTAATTCTCTGATTCTCTAAAAAAAAAATACTTTCCTTTGGCTTACTTATGCCAGAATACATCCAATATATATGTATTCTCCAAACCTACTCCAAAAACCTACTCTAACATCCAGCAGTACCAGGAACACTTGTAACCTTAGCAGAAACATGACCAGCAGAAACACAAGACCAGGATATAAAAGACAAGGTTTTTGTTAGTTCTTTAACAGAATTTTAAAAGATCATCACACTAACAGAACAATACAAAAAAAACCCGAAGATCTTAATTGATTCATGAATTTTTCTACAGTTTAAATTTTCACTGTTTTGCTAACAGGTGTGATTCAGCAATATTAGTATTGATATATTATTGATATCAATTTTAGATATATTAATGGAGTTTAGTAAGAATCAAGTCATACTGTGTTTGTCTGTGGTAATTCAATTTGGTGCTTTTTCAGTTCATTCTTCAGGAGAGCTTCTCGTGTTTCAGCATCTTTAACCTGACCTGAAACAAAATCAAAAGACAGTGAGGAAGTGATAGGAAGCAATGGAACACTTAGAGAATTTCTTATAACTTTTCAGAATTATGGCAGCTGCAACTGACCCTATCTACTTCTTAATTTCAGCACAGAATATAAGAATTTTTCCACAAAGATCTTGTGATTTTGTCCAGGTTCTAAACAATTTCAGCAGATGTCACACCTTCAGCTTCAAGAAGCAAAGGGGCCTAGACCATATGTCAGTCTGAGAACATTAGCTGGTTTTAGTTTTCATCCTCAATTATCATTGTAAATGGCTCTCCAACGGGTGAATTGGCAAGACAGGAGAGAAGAGTGGTGGCTGGCACTACCTTCTTTTGTCTGTTATATGGGACATCACTTTCTGGACACTATTTCCTCAGCTCTCATATCTGAACTAATTCCAAAAACAAATGAATAAACAGGTGAGTTGCTTTCTACCCTCTATTGACAACAAGCTTGTATTTGAAAATGTTACTTAAGAGTACAGCATTACACTTTATGCTAGCTTATCCTCTACAGATGTGTGTGTATGAAAAAAAGATTTTATGCCTTTCACTGCAATTCAGGATTTTCTATTCATAATGAAAATATGTAGTATTAAGATTAAAACAAACAGCAGCATCTTCTATGCCAATCCACTTTATTTACTTTTGGTGATTATTTAAAACTAAAATTCAAAATGCAATTATTAAAACAAACCTTTTAACCAACAGGCAGGATGATTCAAACAAAAAAAAAAAGGCAAAGAAAACATTTCCTTCATCCATAAAGAATTACATTTGCTGAAGAACATAAACAATGACACAACACTTCTGAATAATGTACACAGGGTCAAACGTGAGGTGGAAAAGTAACATTTTGAAAACATAAGACTACCTTTTTTAAAGAGGTAGTCACTCTCCTCAAATTGTTTTTAGGCAGCTGTTAAATTTCCAGATGTATGAGCATGCAAAGATGGGAGTGAAAGGCAGTCATGGATAAAAAGACCACCAACTTCAATGTTCCTTTTCTACTTTAGGTAATCCTTACATATGACTTTCTACGTCAAAGACCTTTATAAGTAGGAACATCCTAATGCTAAATAGATAGATGCTAAATAATTAGATGCTTCCCTGCAAGACATAACCCCTGTCTGCTACCCTCTAATTACTATATTTCTCATGATTTCAGTATTGATTTTTCTCCTCTTCTCTATATTCTGAAAATCATTATAGGACAGTAGTCTAATTTACAGAAAAATTATTTACATATTTGATTGAACTTACATTTCATTTCAGCTACAAGCTGATTTGTAGTATCAAACATCTTTCTGTAAAGATCTATGGACTTAGATAATTGGTCTTTCTCCCTGGTCAGTGCTGCCATCAGCTGCTGCTTCTTGGAATCTACAGAAATACACATATACACTTTTAAAAGAAAACACAGCAACATGCTTAATTGTTTAAGCATTACCAAAAATCTATTAAGCTATTACACAGTTCTGAACACATACTATGGATCTAAATATAGCTGATTCTAAGGAAAAGCAAGTATTTTAGAGCACTTGAAACATACCATTGTAAAACATAAATGAGAGACAATATGGTTCCAAAGGTTTTTTCAAAGCTGGCAAATGTGGCTCGAAGACAAGAATATATTCAGTGCTATCTCTTCCAGGACTGTCTTCAGCCAGCACTAAATTCTGTGAAAATAAACAAACATGAGTTTATGCCCATGCTTGAGGTTACACACAAAACAAACATTCTTCAGATGTCAATCTCATAAGTTACATAAGTGTAAATGTGAATCTTGTGAGCTACATAACACATGATATCTATACAGCTGACAGCCTTTTATAACAATTAAACAAAAGTAAAATACAAAGATATATCTATTTTATTATTTAGGAATTAAGATTGTCATTTTACCTGTTGAAAAATTCTTAGTAGTTTTGGCTATGTATTTTATTTCAGAGACACAAGCTCAGAAATAATATACTCTGCACTGTCTCATAAGCAAGACATCCTCAGGTGTACTTCAATCAGTATGTGAAATGCAAACAGATCATTAAAAAGAAAGACCCAAAGCATAAACATGGAGAAGGAAGAGCAAACTATTCCCAGTGCTTAGCTAAATTTACTGCTGTTACCATGGAAGTAGACAGCAAATCCCAAATGAATGAACAATATACATCCAAACACTATCATAAACATTTAACTTCTTATCAATTCCTTATTGAAAAGACATACTAAATCCTTTGCCTTTCATTATAAATGTGAAAAATATTATAAAACCATAAAGGTAAACAGAAATAAAATTAGTAAAGGTATTATCTAAATGCGCTGCTACTTTGGGAAAGGTATCATGCATAAAATGAATAATTCTTATAATAAAACTCATACTGTTTCCACCTTTAACATGTAGAAATTGCCACTCAACTGGCCAAATCAAGAGAGAAGTGGTTGCAGCCTAAAAGAGATAGATATATAACCTTCAAAGATAGTCTTCATAGCTTTCAAAAATATTGTAGCTACATATTTTATCAGGAGAAGTCAGTAGTGGAAATATTTTTTTCCTTAGAAAATATATGGCAACAAAAATCTTAACATTTTTTTTCATTAAACAAGTTCCTGAACTTGTGACTAAGGGTAAACATACCAGATTATCACTTTCATTATTTGTGCTAAGTGCACACAACTGTCTTTACAAACAAGATGGAACAATTTCAAAATACTTGAAGAACACAAGTATGTCCCTTCCACTCCCTATTACAAGCATATGAAAAGGACAGTGCATCACAACCAACAAATCCTTTCCACATGGGTTTTGTGAGTAGTCTGAAGTCAGTGAACTCAGTATAAGCCAGATGCCTGAAGAGGGGAAAAGATACTGGGTTCACTGAAATGCAATTCGTCCCCATGGATGACTGGGGAATACAAGTTACTGTCAAAAGCAGCAGGACCTCTTTAGATCATCATAATAAAAAGGAAGAAGCATGCAAACCCCCCCACCCCCCACCAAACCAGGAATACCTAAGTAGAAAAAAATCCACCCCATCTGCTTACAAAAAAAGAAAAAAAACAGGGGGGGTAAAGTGCAAAATAAGCCAAACAAACCACCAATCCCCTAAACACCATGAAACTCATCACACTCCCCCCTCCATTACATTGGCTAGTTTGTCACTGATGGGGAATGGGAAAATTTAGGTCACAATAATGCAACAGGAGGTTACTACATGGAGATAAACAAAAAAAAAATTATTTCTGCATTAGCAAGGAGTCTTTGAAATTATCGAGTAATTTTATCTGAACTGTCGCAGGTTGTATATGGGGTTATTGTTACCCATATAAAGGTGTTCAATTTACACCTTGTTACCACAGGTGTAAATACAAGAATTGTAGGGTGTTTTGTTAGACCACTAGTTTTAGCTGATCTTTTATCTAAAGCTAAAACCTTTAGGTTTTCTTAACCCCACCTGCCTGGAGGAAAATGTGTTCACAAACCAGTTAATTACTCCTGAAACATGGTACAGAAACCAGAGAAACCCAAGAGTGTACCGTAAATCAATCAGTATATTAATTTTATCTGATACCTCCAATCAGTCTCTGCATTTTATTTTACTAGGCTGGTTTTCATACCTATTTTGTCACTTTCTGTATGGATTAGAGTAGACAAGAATCTGGCACATTAATAACATTTGGCCATGTTAACTAGATGTTTCTGTTCTTGACTGTTATTGACAGAGAATAACTTAGGCTGTGTCATTCAGCCTCACATATGTAGCTCCATAAAAGCAGTCAATGTACTGAATAAAATATATGTTATAAAGAAGTTTCTATGTAGGACCTGTAGATTTTAGGATTCTACTGTAGTCTTATAGTGGTGATTTCCAAGATGTATTTGCAGAATTCGTTTGGATTGCTACGCAGTGTCTGTTTCCACTTGGCCCACACTGATGTTGGTCTGTCATAAAGCTGGTTCCAAAGAGCGAGTTAGAAAAGGTGGCTGAGAAAATGTCCTTAAAAAGTTGGATCCTCCTTTGGTACATCTTCTAACTGTTTGAAGACTTCTGTAGAAGTCAGACTTTTAAAAAATGCGACAACCAAATGAAATAGGGGTATAATTTTGCTCTGCCATTCTGATATTCCAAGTAGGAAACAAAAATCAATATACAACTGTTTCACCACAGGAATACTACTGACTGAAGTTCTGTGTAGGTTTGAGATTGTAGACAGAGATTGTGACCATTCCACTCAGAAGAAATATCACATTCAGCTGGATTTTCTTTGGTGTGTTTTGAACAGTTCCTAGTTTTGTGCAGGTGCACATTTTACACTGTGTCTTTGTATCATATTTTATAGCAACTGTGAAAGATGGAACTTACAGGTTTTATAAATTCAATCCGTATTTGTTGAAGAAAAAGTGCCTGCAGTGATGTGACTACAATATGCAGTACTTTCAGAGTATGCATGATGTCAGAGATTCAAACCAAAATAAGGAAAAAATTTCTAACAGCCAGGTGCATTACTGAGTGAAACAAAGCATAAAGAAAAACAGTAGTTTTATCTTCTTCAAATGAAGGTAGGATGCCTTTATACAAAGTATATATATGCCCACTACTTAGACAAAAAGTAAAGAGAGCCTAGCAAAATTTAATTAGAAATATATGAAGACATCAGTCTAAATGATCTTAAGATATAACAGCCTGAAAGTATTATAAATAAAAATGTAAAATACTGTTAATATTAATGGTTTAACTACAAACTGGTTAAGTGTTATTCACACATGAAATTCAGATGAAGAAAATATTTTTCCTGGATTTTCCTGAATGTCCTGGTCCCTAACTGAAAGTACTTGTACACTTCCCTCACTTGGAAAGGATAACCTTTTTGAAGAATGTCCTTCCTTCAGATTTTCTGAAAATCAGCAACCAAACACGGAAGAAATAATTTATCTACTTATTTCTAAGGGAAACCTGCAATATAAACTAAAACTCCACAGAACACAATGAGATGTAAGATAACTTTAAAACTGCAGGAAAATTAGCCTCATTATACACAGTGTTCATGGAGCTGTGTATTTCAGTCACTTACAATTTCAGCTGATCCACTCTCCAATGGAAACTCTACTGTATTGACTTTCCCCTGAAACTGTGGGATCTCAATATCTTCTTCATTGGGGCTTTTAATTTTTGTAATTATTCTGCCAACTAGATCAAGTCCAGTGTGGTTGTTGTATTCATCCTGTGAGTAAAAAAGAAATTAAAGTTAGTTTGGGACTGAACTAAATAATCCATTCCTGCACTGCCCTTGTTTTATATGGCAAGGTGCTAGAAGTCTCGACAGAGGCAGCCTTTGTGAGGAGAGGCTGCACATGGCCAGTGCTCCAACTGAGCACTGAGCCAAAATGGTGTTTCTTTATATTTAAGAATGGGCAGAAATGCACAGGCAGGTGAGAATGGGAAAAAAAAAAAAAAGAGAAAACAGCAGAGGGTGAGAGAAGGAACAGCAGGAGGAGCAGAAATTCCACTGCAGCTCACAGGGAAACTACACTGGAGCAGGTACTTCCCTGTAGCCAATGGTGGACCATGGTGGCACAGAGACCTGCATGGAAGCCCACGGAGGAACCCAGGTGATAATTCCTGGACTGCAGCCTGTGGCAAGGGCTCACAGTGGAGCAGTTCATGAAGGACTATGGCCCACGAAGGGACCTGCACTAGAACAGGGAATCTGAAGAAACAGCACTGGCAGGAAAGAGCTGAGGGGCTGTTACAGGTTGACTGTGGACCCCATTCTCCATCCCCCTGCACTGCTTGGGGGAGAGTCCAGGAATTTGGAACAAAGCTGAGCCTAGGAAGGGTGGGGCAGTAGGTGTTGCTTTAGATTTTTAGTCTTTGTTTCTTATTACACAAATATTTTTTAACTGGAAATGAAATTAAATTACTTTTCCTCAAGCTGAGTCTGCTTTGCTATTGTGGTAGCTGGTAAGTGATTTCCTTTTATCCCTGTGAACACTCAAAGCTCAAGAAACCTTATTTTTGGTAATATAAGATTTCTAAGAGAATAAAAATAATGGAGAGAAACATCTGCTGTACATGTAAGTGTTTTCCCACTAGAATCTATTCTTGAAACAATTTTTTTGTGTGGCAACAAGACATGGATTTCAATTGAGATACCTGACAGCAAGGACAAAACATTTCAGTTTTGTCATCTGTATATAAATCTAAGAAGATGGACCTGTCATATGTTTAAAAATCACTGATTAACATCTTTTTTAATGAAGTGAATCTGCAAAGAAATAGTAGCAATGCCTTACAGCAAAATTCAACATAGTTTCAGCAGTCTTCTACTTTTCCTTAATTATGATTTTGTATGGAAGTATAGTTACCACTAAATGGAGGTATAAATCCTTGACCAGTGTACGGCTGGCATGAGCTCGAACATTGGAAACTGCTGGAGTAGCTGGTAAAGAATCAGGTAACAAGCGTACAGGGTCATTAGGTACAACTTCAATTATAATCTAGCAGGAAAAGAAGGAAAAATTAAACAAAACAAAATAAAATAAAGACTGATATAATTAACTACAAATCACCTGCACACGTGGGTTGCTCTAAAACCACTAAAACAAATGTATGTGAAATTTGTGGACAGACTTGAAATAAATTAGCACAACCATAAAGCAGTTCTGCTAGGTTGCAAATTATGTACCTCTGTTATACCATCAAATTTTTGGTTACTTTTGGTTGCAGAAGTTAATGAAAACATATTTTGATAATCAACAGTTTAAAATCCATAACTATCAAAAACAAAAATATAATTTTTTTTCAAAAGTTGTGAGTGAAAGTATTTCCATTCTGAACCTACAAAGTATCCTAACACTTCACCCAGATGATTCTGTATTACATGTTCTTGGCTACTTGCAATTAATTATAGATACAAACCTGTTCACTGTTGAGCATATTTGTCTTATCCATTGCAAAGGTAAACTGGATCATGTAAGTGCCCACCCTCTCTGGAACCACTTTATCCCTAAAAAAAACCAAAAGTAAAACCCAAGCAAACATGAGACAATATTATAGTCACAAGTATGGAAGTACACAAGCAATTCAAACTCTGAGTTGTCCTCCAAACTAGTCAGAAAGCCCTACTAAGGCATAATACTCCTCCTTCAGAAAGAAGGCCATCAAACATCCTTGAGAATTAAGAGTAAGGATTTTGGAAGCTTGAATGAAGGAAGTCTCCTTCAAGAGTTTGTCTCTTCTAGATGACAGGAAGTTTGTCATGGCCCTATTCAGAAATCTGCAAGTCTACACCATTTAATTTCCTATTCAGAATTTTCATACAGCTACCAGAACAAAACATAGACATCTCTAGATCTGGAACAACCACCATTTCTCTCCAAATTTAATAAAATTTTCATAAAATCAGAGTATCTAATTCCCTCCTTAGTCAGATGGTACAAAGTTGTGTAACTTGGATCACTAGTCAAGGCTGAGTATAATGAGAGAGAAATAGAGTTTTCCTTCTACCTTATAGCATTCCAGAGTGTAGACCACTGGCAAAGAACCCCTACTACCAAAACATGAAGAAAAGCCCAGAAACCTGACGTTCTGCTGCTATGATTTCACCCAGCAAGGAAGGCCACACGGCATCCAGAGGACTCTGCAGTATTCAGCAAGGGATACCAGTGACTTAAAAGTGCTTACAAACTTTTGAAGAGATGCAAACAGCCAAGATGCAGGTATTTCTCCAAGCATGACATGTGGCATTCCTGAATTGATTAATGATTCTTGTTTTCAACATACAGCAGTTTAACTGTTTCGTCAATATTAATTTATTTCTTCTGATTTTGTTTGGGAAGTATAAGATGCAAGATTCCCTGGAATGTTTAGCTTGAAAAAAATGAAATCCCAAAGCTTTAATATTTCTAGAATAGACCACGACTTTTCCTTTTTTAGATTTCACATGCACAAGTAACAATTCTTTTCTGCATTTTATTGAGCTTTAGACTGACAGTAGCCTTGTCAGAATACATTAAAACACTAATTAGTAAATAATCAGCTAAGAATCTAATGGCTGGACAGACACAGGCTTTAGAAGAAGAAGAAATTACACAATTGCTATGGAAGTTGTTTGAGACTGTGTAATGGCATCTGTGTTACCGACAGGCAATAAATAGATGAAAACCATCTGAGAGTGCGCCAAGAACAGGAAAACTTGAAATAAAGTCACTTGATAGACAGTCATGTCACAGACACTGGCAGTAACATGTAAAATGTACTTTTCTACAAGGGAGGCTAATGGGCAGCGTCTACTCTCAAATTTTTCAATAAGGCTGGGAGTTTTAATTCTGGACATTTGTGGACAACTAGTGAACTACAGGCACTGATGTCAAGAAAAGCCCACTCCCAGAAGGCAAAAGCTTAAATCAATAGCCAGTACCATAACTATTTAGCTAATGCCATAGACTAGAAATAGATGTAGAAAGAATGTGGCATTCAGGCACTAGCTTATGATAAGCTCTAGTTCTGCCACCTTTCATTTAAGACACTATTTCTGAAAAAGTATCACAAGGAATGGTTACTAACAGGACCAAGGTCATGGTTCAGGATTGATGCACAGCTGGAGAAGGTAGCAAAAAAAGAGTTAAATCTGTCCAGCCTGCAATTCTACAGTAGTTAAAGTAATATTGAAAAGAATTAAAGAAAGTTACCATCTAAGTTACAAGCTGATGATTTAGTTCCGTCATTGCTAGCCTATCTCAAAATGTATTCTAATATATTTTCTTAGACTCGTTTCTTCTCTACTCTCAGATTATACAAATGTCAAAAGTATCTAGCAAAGAATTCAATCTTCATCTCAATGCATCTTGCTAGTATCTTTCACCTCTTCTGTATCATACTAATTCTGTGATGGACTGTTATTATCAAAACATAAAACTCTTCTACTTCAAACTATGTATTTTCCATGTAAGTTCCATGAGTATTTATAGAATAAATGCTGTTATACCTGAAGTAAAAGAAGCCATCTTCCTTGTCATCCTTCACCTTACTACAGCTAAACGTTGTAACCTGTAAAGATGCAAAAAATTTAATGCAATGTACTGAAAGTACTTAACTTGCAATATGCTACCAGGTCTAAATGATTTGCAGTACTGATAGCCCACAGTGAATCAATGAGACTGCCTGTATTTTAGACACTCATTTCATGTTCTTAATTCTCACAGTCTTTTCTTTGCAAAATTCAACGTGCTCCCTGCTATGAGTTAGCTTCTGCAGAACAGCAACATTTTTGTCATTACTGTAGTACAGATGATCAATCTGACAACTTGTAACAGGACAGACACTGATAAACACATAGGGTTGATCTGTAGTATTTGTTACTTAAAATCTAGAACAGGATGCAGATCTAAGTCAAATGAAAGACAGCTCCTACTATGTTTGTCCTATGCTGGCATGTTCATAGCCATTTTGAAAATGCATTTTGATGACTTACATCAACTTGTGTCCTAACCCGGCTGCCCTGTGCTTCCCACATTTTCATAGAAATCCGTGCTGGATTAATATTTTTAATAATGGTGTCATCTTCAGAAAGAACACTAACCATAAAATCTGTAGGATGAAAAACATGTTTTGAAAATTATTTTTATTCAGGATTAAGCAGCTCAAACTTTATTATTTCTGTGTCTCCCTCATACTTAAGAGAAAAAAAAACTTACAAAACAAGCATTTCAAAAAGAGCCAAAACCACTAAGAATTTCAAATCAGGTATGAAAAACCTTCTTTTCTAGACCACATAACAATCCTTAGGAAAAACCAAACACCTACTTTATGACAGCTTTAAAATAAAATCCTAAAATTTCAAGTCTGCCTTTCTCAAATTATCATTCTTATCAAAACAGCACAGCAGGCTGCTTCTTGCTCTCAGGAATGTGTACCAGTAGCAGTTAAGCAGGTGATTCCTTCCTTCAAGGACAAGAAATTCAAATCCCCCTTTTCCTTCACAAGTGCTTTATTTCTTACAGACTAGGATCACACAGTTGTATCTGTTAGAAGTCGGCTATAGGAAGACATTTCACTCTGGTGACTGGTTTTGCAGTAGATCTACCTGCCATTTTATAACCCAGTATGAAAAATTTCACTTTTCTTGTAGGTCCCATAGAAAGTGCAGTGATCTGAAGGAAATGGAATCCAAACTGGAATAAAGCTATCCTTCTTCTAGCTCAAAATGTGAACAAATCAAATGGGTTCAATGCATGTTAATGAACTTGCACTGTTCGTGCAGGACTGAATTTTGCACTTGAAGGAAGGACTGTGATTTGATGAGCATGAAAATTTCAGGCACGACCCCCTCCAAGATTACACTGCCTGCCCTCGGGTATACCTGAAATCAACAGTAAATCAAATAATTAGAATGTTATTTTATTTATTTAATAATAAGAGGCAGTAAATACAGAATTTAACATGAAATAGTTTAATGTCATATATACTATATATATATTGTCCTGAAGAAGCTGTTTAATTCTCTTTTTTAACTAAAAACCTGGTTGATTTACACTACATATTACATTTGAAAAATGTCTGCTTGGCAGGGAGGTTGGAGGTAGATAATTTTACAAGTCCCTTCCAACCCAAACCACTCTGTCATTTTAGGATTCCTCCAGGAAAAACTAAAATACTTCGTGAATTTAATCAAGGTCATAACACTTTATGGAGTATTTTATAAACAAAAACCTCTTGCCATAAAAATGTTGGCTGATCAAGTTATGATAGCCAAGAAACAAACTCTTTTGTGAGAGAATATAGCAGAAGAAAAGAATATTTTGTGTTGCCCTCCTGTTGATTACTTTTGGTTTGTTTTGGCTCACAGCTGACCTAGAATTTCATAGCTACTTCCTTTGCTAACTATTCCAGAGAAAGAGATGAGGGAAAACATACATGAACTGGCTCAGATCATATTTCAGTAAGACAGAAAAGAGATTCTGTAGTTTTACCATCTATAGATGGATAAAAGGAGCAATTTGGAACAAATAAATAAGAGGTCTTATGAAATGCTTTCTGAAGTTGACCTACATATCTCTTCTGTCCAAGTGTTACATCTCAGATACAGCTGTTACAAAGAACTGAGAAAAAAGACCAGAAAAACCAAAAATAAAAAAAAATAAAGTAGGCAAACCACCAAAATTGTTTTCCACAGATTTTCAAAGCTCTTGAGTGATTGGTTTCCACCAAAAATTCATATACTTACCAGGAAAAGTACCTCCTGCTGGGAAAGAAGGACTTTTGTCATATTTAACATTCAGGCAGATAGGTTTCTCAGGATCAGGCAGGACATTTATTGTGATTGCAAGACAATCTAATATGGCCTTGTTATGCGAGGCTTTAATCTGTAAAATGTGCTCTCCCCTGCAATATACAGAAATCATAAAAATGGATGCAAAACCTCTTCTGAAAAGACAAATTTCGACTGGCTTCAAGTCTAAATAATGTACATGAAAGTATGGTAAAGAATATCTAGTAATGTAGTAGTAAAGAGAAGAAAAAAAAGGAACTGTTAATGCAGTGTTAGGTAAGTATAGTCACAAGTTATTCTTAAGATATTAACTTGTTAATTTTGTGTTAATATTTCATTATTTTAATCACGTTTCATTGCCTGTAAGACACTAGCAACTATAGCCTCAAGCAGCAGAAGACAGTAATGCAAAAAGCAGTTAAAATGGTGAGGAGCATTCCACTTTGACAAATTTCCAAAGAGTGAATCCAAGTACCATTCACATATAACAAAGTACACTGAAAGTATATAATGTCTTCAATGCTATCAAATAACTAATTTTCTTTACAGTATTAAAAACTTAAATTTTTAAGTTTAGGGTTAATTTTTAAAAGTTTTTTCAAAAATTCCCAGTCTTTTAAAAAATATAACTGGGAATCTTTAACTGCACAGAGGTTGTACTTCCCAGCCAGTTTTGATTATGCTGTAAATAGTATGACGCCACACCTGTTTCTAACCTCCAGTAGTAAATTGATAACTAATACTCATTATCCTTCTACCAAGTCACAGACATTATAAATACACTGAGCACCATCAACAGCATTTAAAACAATGCTGTTTTAGATTTCCAAATGCAAGAGTACTATGAGTCAAATCCTCCATATTTAAATGCAAAGAACAAGCACTTACTGCTAGTTTCAAATAACCTAAAGCCAACCCAGTCTTGCTCCAAAACCTCAGGGATACAGGGGGTGGGTTGCAGAACTGTGAATATGAGGAAGATACAGAAATGATGAACTGAAAAGCCATATGGGACTTAAGTGTCTAAGGGAAGCTGTACATGAAGTGAGCATGAAGAAGCACAAGTTGAAGAAGCAAGAGCCACAGGACACATATCTGCTGGAAATGAGACTTGAGCAGTTGAATTGCAAATAGGAAAAATGAAATACATCTATTTAAAATTCCTTTGGATACTCTACCCAATCCTTTAAAACAATGTCTAGCACAATAAAACAAGATTCAGAAAATTACAGCAGCAACTTCTCAGTAGATCAAAAGAAGCAGCTACTGAATTATATTTAGTTAAGCACTTAGATTTTTAGAACTTACTATCTGGCCATCCATCTGCATATGAACAGTAAAACTTAGCTCTAGATTAATACTTAGTAGTACTTTATGAAATCCATCTGGTTTTTGCTACTTACCTAGGTGCGTGAATACTAAAAACTCCCAGGTTAGCCCTACCAGTGTCATCTGTTTTATGCTGCTGGTTTGAAGGAACAAGCTGTCAAAAAAAAAAATCTTTCAACAACACAGAAATAGTCTTAGGATAAAATGTTTATCTCATTTGCCTGCATATGTCTCTTAATTTGAGCTGTAGCTAAAATTTGTACTGTAAGTTAGGGAAAGACATACTGTTATTAGGACAATATTAACAAAGAAGGTTCAAATTCTCTACCAGATTTTAAAAGCAATCACTTTATCTGAACTAGGGTATTTTTCTTCATTAATATATTCAAATATTTTATAAATGTTGTTTTTTAAACTGCTACGGATGCTATCATATCATCCACAGCAGATGTTAATCTGAGTGTATTTTCAGATCAAAAAACTTTCTACAAACTATTTAGTGCTTGTTACAGTGTTCCTCCAGTTCTTACTCAGTTTTGGATCTGTAAGATAAAGGAGTACAGGGAGCACATGCTACAACTGCATAGTATCAGGCTTTGGAGACTCAGAGGGTGGAATCTGAAATATAGAGAACATCTTATTTGAGAATTTCCATTCCCAAAATCTTCTCATTTCTTTTGGGAGACTGTGCATACAACCTATTGGAAATGCCAAGGCAGAGCATGCTGTAATAAATACTTTTATAACAATGTTCAACCTTGGCTTTCAGAGCACTTTGTCCTAGACACATCCCACTAAGCTAAAGAACATGTGGACTCTAAGACATGCTGCTGGTGCTCCCTGGAAGAAGGCAAAAAATCTGAGAAGACACAGCATGCTACCACAACTTCTCTTTGACCAGGCAGCACAACACAGTGCTACTGCCAAGGTTGTGTCTTCTCTCAGGAACAAAACTAGAACCCACAGTGAGCTTCAGCTGACACTATAAAAACAGTAGATGGTGCAAAGAAAAAAAATCTCCAAACTGTGAGGCTGGCTTCTATGGCAAGAGAGTAAAAAAAGACAGAAAAAAAATGTTCAGGATATCAAGAAATCTACTTCAAAATATCCAATTAAAAAAGTAATAATAGCATAGTTAAATTGGGCAAAAGCTAAGGTTGTAGCACAACTTTGGAGCTTTGGAGGAATGAGCAAAAGAAGGTTCTTGTTGTTTATTCTGAGAAAATTGAGGAACGCAAATGGACAGCAAGCAGGAACAAAAAGGGAACAGAACCTGTCCTAAATGAAAAAATGTTATGTCCAGAGGTGGATGAATATATCCTGTGTTGATAATATATATATTCAATATAACAGTCTCTGTACTGACAGGTAGGAATGTTTGACAGCTTGACTTACCTTTTTTGTTCAAACACAGGAATACATTTTTAATGAATGGAGTATTCTGTCAAAGTCCTTCCTTTGTACAGACTGATGTGGAAACCATCTGATACTCATACCTCACTTATGGAACAGACAGTAACCACTTAAATCTGGGCTAGATTTGCATCCCCATTGTTTTAATCTCATTTATCCTGCTTTAATTTCATTTATCCTGCTTTTCACAGGATAATCAAGTAGGGCCCAAACCTGCTGACCAGCTTTACATACAGACCAGTAAGTCATACATTCAGGAATCAAAATCAAAGAACCACCAGATAAAAATTATTTGGCCTCTAGTTCAGACTGTAACATTATCATTACTATCATTCAGTAAATTACCTCTGATAACATGGGGGATGTGGTGGTGTGATGTGCATGCAAAATTTGGAAAAAGGTTCTGCAGAATATCTGGAATGTATTCGAATTGTACTTAGACCCTGTCCTATCTGAATTTTGTTATATTTGTGATTTTTGTCCTGGGATCACTTTATGATCTTTGTTGCCACAGTTCTTATACTAGATTAGTTATTCTTTTGTGCTCTTACAATATTTTATTAAAATTTCCAAAAATGTCCTGAAATGTAACATACCATAGACATGACAACAGAACTTGAGTTAAACAAGGTTTACCTAATAAGGCCAACGCTTACCTTTAAGCTGTTACTCTTTGTAAGGTTGATTTTGACATTAGGTTCAGGAGTTGGATTTCCCCACTGATCACACAACTGAACAATAAGGGGCCTCTGCAATTCTCTACCATTAATCACTGCAACAGGCTGGCAGAGACACAAATACATGATACTCAAATGATGATAATCAATTGTACACATCTTGGACATTCACAGTAGTTCAGGAATCCCCAGAGCAACAGTGTCCACCTTTCCCACACTATTTGTCTCCCAGAACAGCTAGACCATGATTGAATGGTATGCAGGCATGTATTTCTAGAGTTTGTTTATATTATCTTTTTAGAATAAAATGCACTACTTGAATTAAATGGCATGGGTTACCCAGGGTGATGTGATTAAAAGGAAGGACATGATTCTGAAGGGCCTTATCAATGTTCTTGTTGTAGGAAGAGCTATGGCCTAAAAATTTTATTTTCTGATATACTTAAACAGCCGCCTAACAGAACAAAAATAGTTATGCGACTTCCTGAACCTTTTAATTTTCTTCAGTAACCTCCTTTGCCATTTTCCCAAAACACCAATCTTGATTCTTGTCCTCTATTCAGACAATTTTCTTTTTTCTGCTTTCAATTTTCTGTTCTGATTTCTGCAAGAAGTTAAGCATTGTTCTTTGAATAGCTAAAGTAAACACTGAAAAATAATTTTAAAAACCTAAGGCCAATAGATGGACAGCACCGAAAATTTCCAGCCATTTCCATTAGGTCTTGTACTCTATTGTCTCTAAGTGTTTACTTTCTGACAGTAAACACTTGTAAACTGAAGTAAATCTGGGACCGCCATCCTACACCCTGAACATCAAAAAACCCCAGTAAGAGACAGAGAGATGAGCTGCCAGCCATTACTACCACTAAGGACTGTATCTTTGGAAAACAGCAGTGAAAGACGGGTGTCAAGATCCAGCTCACAGTAAAATTACTGCACCACAGAAAAGTTACACTATCTGTAGAAAGGCAAATGGGGCAGAATAAAGTTTACAGTACTTAAGGTTGCCAACATAGACATATGAGTTAGATTACTCCAAAATAAGTTTATTTTAAAAGTCTAACGTAGAAAGCTATTGCATTAAAAATTGAATTAAAATACCTGACTAGAGACCATGATGCTTTTTTTCAAAGTAAAATTGTTCAACTTACCTTTTCTAACTCTGGCCAATCCACAAGCTGCAATTTAGCTGGGGATCCTGCTACCAAATTCACTCTGATAAAGTCAGAAAACTCACGCCAAGCAAAGCACAATTCTTTGCTTCCGAGTAAACAGGGTTTGTAACTAATACCTTTTACTTGCATTGTCTGAGTACTTTCCTATTGAGAAACAAAGAAGATTTTATCAAGAACAAATAAAGCAAAGTAAAACTTACTAGTATTTTTTCAATATAGCATTTATGCAATAAATTCTGTTTGGTATTTTTACTGTGAGACAATGGACTAAAAATTAAACTACAAGTTCGATTCCTTCTATTAAATGAACTTCGTGAGTAAAAAGTGACACATTTCAAACTCAAGAATCTCTCAGAAACCTGTTTTTCAGGTTATATCCAGTGTATTTTAAAAGGTATAGATACTAGTCCATTCTACAAGGTTTTTCAAAAGATCTTAAAATCAATTGTACCAACATAAAAAACCACAGAAGACTAAAAGCAAGATAGAAGAAGATATATAGAACAATGACCTAGAAACAAAGCAAACCTGACTCAAGCACAGAGTGAACGGGCCTCCACATTTTATAGCTGCAGCAGTGATAAGGTTTTTAACAGATGCAGCTGTGCTCCTTAGAACAGCATCATACAATTTTAATGCTTTAAGCAACCAACTAGCATGTAATTTGACTACCTTTCCACATTTTTGGTTCAGTTCTGGGTAACAGAATTAAGACAATTACCACACAAACGCCACAAAGGAGTAAACTATATGACATCTTATAAATACCTGCCAAGTTATTTTCAAATTTGATTTATCAAGTCCAGGCCCAGAAACTCCTAGGGAATTTACACATGCAGATGTCACTGTCTGAACCTGATTTCCAAACTGATCTGTAATCATTACATCTGTTAAAAAAGATGATGATGATTAAAATGATTATTAGGATGGTCACCTCAGCAGCTGCTTTAACGAAACATTATACAACATATGGAATATAAACATAAACAACATAGAGACACAATATAGAAAAAATTCAAATAACTATCACTACATGACAGGCTGAGGTTGGAGGGTATTTCTGGATGTCACCTGGTTCAAAACCCCTGCTCAAGTAGGGCAACCTTGAGCCAGTTGCAGACAGGCAGCTGCTGAGTATTTCTAATGGAGGAGACTCCACAAATTCTGGGCAATCTGTGCCAGTGCTCAGTCACCCTCACAGTGAAAAAGTGTTTCCTGATGTTCAGGAGGAACAGCCCGTGTTTCGCTTGGTGCCCACTGTCTCTGTTTGCTGTCTCTGAACACATCTTGGAAAAGCCCGGCTCCAACTTTTGTTACACTCTCTTCAGGTTTTTATACATATTGATAAGAACACCCAGTCTTGTGGGTATAAACCAAATGTATCCATTTAGTTATAACCCATATTCGTGCTTCCCACTTCTTTGAATAAAAAGATTATTCATTACCAAAAATTAAAAGGAAAAAAAATATCTTATAATTCGAAGTCTTTTTCAACCTCGGGTTTTTTTTCTATCTCTTTTTGTTCTATGTGTTTTCTTTATTCACACCCAAGCTTTTAATGTTCCAGTACTGAAAGAATTTTTAATTTCTCACTATGTCATGTGGGAACTCCATACAGAAACCAAAGAATGAGAAGACTGATCCCGAACATGCCTTCCTCTGATGTCCATGCCTTAGCAACAGTCTGAATGCTGTTAAGCCTTTGAGATTTTAGAATACATGAACTAAACAAAAAATTATGAACTATTTTAACTAAGCATGATGAATGTCCTGATGTACAAAGTAAGAGGCAAATTTTATCAGAGTAACTCCAGAAATGTAAAATGGCATTTCAGAAGTCTGAACATCTTTCTGTGAATGAGAATGTAAATCTGTTTTTTATATTAAAGTAGTTGAAGGTAATTTACTCTTGATGGCATCTATACATATATAACAGTCTTAACAAACTGACAAGAAATATATCTTAAAAGAAAATTAAGAATATGCAAACAACTTACCGATTTCACTCTGCAGTTCTTCTCCCATCTGCAGTGTGTTTGAGCCTTTTAGTTTACATTTAATGTGTTTGGGTTCATCAGGAACTGGTCTGAGTAAATGAAAATTGAGTTATCTCTCTCATAAAGGTAAATATAACATCATATCAGGCATGATAAATATATTTAAGAATCTTAATGCTTTGTCATGCAGTGTATTTTATTTTCCTACTGCAGATCTGTGAAATTACTAATTGCTGCAAATTTACCCCTGGCATCAGAGTGCTGTGAATTAATTAATTGTAACCTATTAAAATCACATGAAATACACTGAAGTAATTTAGAATGAGATTCCTCTTAATAAACTTTATAAGATACAAGTCTTAAACTCCCTAAGAGTGATAAACAGGTAGTTTTGAAGTTCAATTTACAGCCTGTCAGTTTTGACTGAGAAACCAGATTAGAACTAACTTTGTAGGGATATTTCTTTCTCCTCAGTCACCTTATTCTGTGAGCTAATGTTTACTTCAACTTTAGAAAAAAGTCACTAGTCTTCTTCAGTGTATGTATATTTACACAAGTGATTATAGGGCTGGATGCAAGTCAGTAATCACAATGGATTCTTTCATATAGATAATGTTCTCACATGTAATAAATTTACCCAAACCCTTCCCGTTTCTCAAGCTGACATTCTCCTGTTAATTTGCCAACCGCTTTCATTATTTCAGCTAAAGACTTTTGTTTTACGCCAAACTAATGAGATCTATAACGCTATGCCAATAACATGATTAATAAAGAAATATACCAGAAGAACAAACCTGACAGTGAACGCACTTTCCAAAGACACGTGCTCATCAAGGTAAGTAATTAGACAGTAACGTGCGTCTTTTACTGAGGTTGGTACTTTTACATCAGGTAATAATCCCTGCATCAACAGCTCTCTGTCAATTTTAGGTGTCCAGTTGACCTAAAATTAAAATTTTATAAATTAATCAAAAGCTAAATTGTAAATTACTAGCTACATCATGCATCTTGAAGCCATTCTAAATATGCTGATGTGACATACAGGCAATAGCAGCTTCCAATGGAGAGCCTGGACATTTCCCAGCAGTAACCAATGCTATCTGCTGAAATACAGTCAATTACTTAAAAAACCCACAAGCAGATCAAAACATACATTAGGTTTCCCTTACTGAACCTGAGTTAGAAAAGATACAAGTGTCATATATTTGGTGAATCTCTGTTTGCTTTAGACTCCACATAAGTACACACATAAGACAGGGGGATAAGATAGGCAAGCAAGCCTTCATGGGGAACATGCCTATTTAAAGTTCCTAAATGTTGCGAAGGCCCTGAATCTGAGGAATTGCAACTATGTGATAATTATTTAATGTATTTAGGAGAAGCACTGAAAATACTAACCTGCTTTTCACAATATTACCCTGAAGCATTACTTCACATTTAATTAATAAAAATGGTTTAAATATAATTTAAAGAAGACTTAAGTTTCCATGTTTATTAATACAGTTTTGAGGAATACTATTTAGTAGTCTGACATTTTTGGATTTTAAGGGTATCAGCTTTGTGTTTCTCCCCCATATTATGCTGCTGTTTACTCAAAAGTACTTGCCTTGATTTTTTCTGCAGCAGCTGCAGTTATGGGTATTTCCCTTTCTGCTTCATCATACATCTGAAATATAAGTTTATTCATGACTTGGCCAGCAACACAACTGATTTCATCCTGATGTTTAATCTGAAGAGCTTTTTGTCCATTCATACTTAAGACCTGTAGCCTTGCAACATGACTGCTAGGAAGAAGTTTTATAATCTTTTCCACTGGTGGCACATCTTTGCAATTCTATTCATGGATAAAAAAAAAGACAAATAATTAAGATATTAAATTTAGATATGCATACACATAACACTATAACAGCCTATGGCTCTACTCAGAATTACCAGGTATGACCAGGTGTCCAAACAAGAAATCAGCTTGACTTGTCAAAAGTAAATCAAAAAGATACGCCATTACACTTACAACTTTTAACAGATACTAGAATTGATGCTAGCTGTTTAGATTTTTTTCTATTCCAGAAGTAGTAGGTTATAAAATTTACAAAATACTTCTTAAGCCCAATCCTAAGTATCCCTTCATATAATTCACCTTGCCATACTAGTATTCATTCACACATTTTTCCAGAGTAAAACACATACGGGTCTTATTTTCTCCAGCAGCATGACACTCCTGACTGCCAGAGAACTAGAATGTTCAACAGCATTTAAAAAAATTCATATTTGTGAGCTTTGAAACTGAAATGCTACAAAAACCTATTGATTGCCATACCTATTCTTACACTAGAATGTTTATGCAATGAGGGCAGTTTGTGAAAACAATCCAGGAATTAAAAAGGGGAAGAAAAATCCCAGAAAACATGCCTATTTCTGAAACACCTCATGGATTTAACAAATAGAAGTGAAGAAAAAAATGGAAAAAACTCTTTGCCTTTTTATTATTTTCTAGTGATAAAAAAGCGTAGCCACCTGATTATGAGGTTTATGATACCTAAACCACTAACTTTGGTGGAGCTAAGCTTATTCATAAAAAATGCTGGCAAAACAGTATGATAAACTTTTCGATCTTTTGTTAATCCATACACTCCAACCAATACTTACAAGTACTTCAAACCTTGCTTTCAGTATCTGGTCTTTTTTGATATTCTGTACATGTATAACTGGACCAGTTAAAATGTTTGTTCCTCCATTACTGCAGTCCACAGAATACACAGGAAGGTCTGAAGCACCTAAAAACTATTGAAAATGTAAGATTAAACATCAAGTTTCTTTTATAGAACTACCATGATTATTTCAGAAATGATTATTTGCAAAGTCCAAATACTTATGTAATTCTTTACAGAAAAAAATAATATATTTCAGTTTTCCAGTAACTGTAAGACAACTGGAAACAATTGGAACCAGTATTTTTCTGCAGGTGATAAGAGATGTGTGGGAGAATGGAGTAAGTTATAAAAATAAAGTATACTATCTATTCACTTGCTTTAATAACACACAATAATTAGACTCTTCTGCCATTATGCAATAAATTCAATTAACTTGTGGAGTAATTTACTAAACATCACACATTAAAGGAATTTAAACATCACATTCATCATATCACTGCAGACCCAGTCTACAGGAAGAGCATGTACCCATATAAAGAGCAAATGGAATGCAGCCTACTTTGCAGTGGGAAAACACTTCTATATACCCTTGCTGGATTTCACTAGAATTGGGGAAGTCACTTTCTTGAGTCAAAAACGACGGCCAAAAGGGGAAGTTTTTTTACCTCCTAAAGTCAGAGCAAGATACACATTCCCTTCTGAGTTTATATTGGTGCTTACTATAATTTCTAATATTATTATTAGGCACTAGACTTGAATTTTCAACTTATAAATACCAGAAGTAAGCTTTCTGAAGTTATTTTTCTGAATAAATTTTAACATTGCATATGATAAATATGGTCTAAAATGCCTTAAAATTGAACATCCTCACATAATTTTCTCTTCCTTTTCTAAGGTCATGTTCCACTGATTCTAAAACTTACTGAATGGCTCATAATACATAAGAGGCAAGAGAGTTACAGTTATGGCTAGCAAGCTGTAGAAACTTGAAAAGCATTGCTAAAGATACTAAATTCTACGTAGATTCCAACACAGATTCTTCTTCCAACCCTTTACAGAGCAAGAATAAAAATTCTTATGGCACACTATGAAATGAAGTTTACCTTACAATGAACAATCAACTCTGGCTGTGCTGTTATATTTCCTGATTCATCCAGTACTTCAACCTGAAAGGGAAAAGCTGTACCATTTTCAATCTTTAGAATTTCTGAATCTGGTTTTACTTTCAATTGACGAGGAGGGCCTGTAAAAAATGCACAATTGCAGAATAACAGTCACATTCTGGATAACTTGTGAGACACTAAATTTAAGTTTTTGCTATCTCAGAGATTTTAAAGCCAAGCTACCAAGATATTTGTGGTAACAAACCATTTCAAACAATTCAGGTATATATGTTGGTTTGTACTGGAAAGTTCTAGACTTTCTGTCCTTCAACACATACCATCTGCCAACCTTTTTAACTTAGTAGAGAACCCTTAGAGAAACATGATGAAATTCAGAATATACAAGGTGTAAACACATGATATAATTTTGTTTATATATTATATGGATTCACATTCATCAAAAAAGAAACTTTGAGTTTTCTTGTGGCATGATAAACACAAAAAAATTAATGTTGAGATATCCAATTAATTGCCAAAGCTATCACAGCTACAATCTGCATGCAAAAAAATGCAAAAGAAAATTTTATTGTCATTACTTAGATAATAAAGTGAAGCTATTCAGATAAGTCTATCTCCTGGAACACATAATTGTTTTATAAGTTTTTAAAAAGAGAAGGAAGTAATAGATTACTATTAAAAGATAGGTTCTGAAAGAACAAAGATGGTAATTTTTCAGAAGCATCCTTTATGCATGACTTATTAAATCTTCTATTTCACTAGTTGAAGAATGAGACTGAAATAGCTTTTATTATTCCTTCCTCAAAAACCAGCTTACAAAGCCAAGGATTTAACTCAAGTGAGAAGAAAGAGGCAGTGAAGCATCTCTACATTGAGGAAAACAAAATGAAGGACGAAGGTAAATAACAGTCCAAGGTAAATAACAGCAACACACAACACAGTCTGTCTCAAGTCCAATCATGTCACTGTTTTCTATATAAACCCTTAACTCCTCAAAGGATAAAGATTAATGGACTAAACTGTGCATTGTTGGTCTTACAAAGTAGAAGACAGTATCTCTGCAAAATGAGATGGGTAAGCCTGAAGTTTGGTAATCTGGGAGGCCAAAACTTAGCTTTCATACTATACTTTATATCCCAAATCCAGAAAATCCCAGGTAACAAGGGATAACAAGATCTCATGTAAGGGACTCCTCTGAATCAAGACATCCAGAAAACATAAAATTCTGGTAAGGGCAGTGTCCTTACAGACCTCTGTGTTCCTGTCTTGCATTATGATAAATTCATGTAACATAAAAATTTCAGACAATTCAATTACCAAAGCATCCCCCTTTGCTCAGTTAAGAAACTGAATGACCACTTATTCATTCATAAAAGGTTTTCTGCAGGGAGAGCAGGTCAATACTGATTAGTACAGGTTAAAAGTCTTAATGCTAAAGAAAAACAAGAAGATAAGAAATTCATTCATTCAGTGGTGCTAGATTAGAAAAAGATTTAAAGTAATTAAAAGACAAAAATGTATCTCAAATAAGCAGATCAATATTCCAGTCCTTAGAATAGTAGATAAGATAGTACTGTGAGTATAATGATACTCCTGCCTAGAATGAGATACTCTTGGTTTTATTTCCTTTCTAGTCATCACCTGAATCCTTTTTGATGCCTCATTAAATATTTCACTTTCTTGGGAGAAGTTTTTGTTAATAGTGTCAGAATAAAATTTAACAGAATTTCACTAAATATTTTAAGGATACTTACCAGGCTGCAATCTTATTTTAATGACTTGTGTATCTTCTTTCAAACCAGGAAGAGTAATCTTCAGATTAAAGTTCTAATGAAAAGAATATTTTAATTATTAACCTTAAATAAAACCATGTATTAAGTTTCACATAATCATGTCAATTTGTATATATGCTAATTTCAGAAGTCCCTAGAAATTGTCTTACAGTGCTACAAAAAATAAAGATTTTTTTTTCTCCTGTACTGAAACCTCTTCTCCATGTTATTATAATCAGAGATGTTCAATTCAGGATTTCTATGTTAAACTACATGATTCTGAAACTATGAAAAGCAGTGGTCATAACTTTTCATTTCCTGCTTAGAGGCTGTTTTAATGGGGGAAAATAGAGTAGTTAAAAAAACAGTTTTAAAATAAGGGTCTACAAGTTCTGTGTTTGTTATTCCTTAGCAAGGCATCACTATCACTGTCCAGCTATCTTTGATTAAAGATGTAAGAAAAATAACTGCTGTAAACTGCATTACTAAAACAAATTTTCACATTAAAATCAAATAATGAAAAATAGTAATAAGAATAATTTTTTAAATTATTATGGTACAATATTATTTCTATACTGCAAATTCCCTAAATGATTCTTGGTCTTGCCACTCACCACATTTATCTCTTGCTAAAGTCTGGCACATTTGCTCCTATACACTTTATTTCTTATAATCCACTCCACTTCATGCCATTGTTCTTGCCCTTCACATTAGATTATGAACTTTGCCTACAAAATTTACTACACTGAACACCCTTTAATTTTCAATAAGCAGGTATATATGCTCTTTCTCCTTTTCATACATCTTTACACCAGCAACATTATTTGCTATTTTCTGAGCAACAATATCAACAGTAAAATGGGATACCTCATCTCCTAGCTTTGTTATTAATATACTAGACTATCAGACTAAATGAAAGGATAGGGACCTGGCTAAAATACTGTGTAAATATACCTTATAAATAATTTTTTAAATATTTTTAAAATATTTAAATCTATATGCATTAAAAGCATTAAGATCTGTTTTATGAAAAAAATCTTTTTAACATGGAATGTATATTTTGGGTTTTACAGTAAAGTAGAAGCTTGACAAGGTGATGAGAATCCATCAGTAACAGGCTGGCTTTAGATGACATAAGTGTGTAAGTGGATAAGCAAGAATAGTGGAAAAAATTAAAGAAGCTTGAGCAGACACCCTGCATATTAGGTGTTACTATCCATCAACTGAACTAAGAATGGAAGATTTCATCTTCTTTAGCTCCCTATTATCTTTCAGTGCAAAGTCATCAGGATGATTTGGCTCAAATCAATCTCAGCACTAATTCAAACTAGGACAGTTGATTTGGCTGGTACTACCCAGTGTTGCTGGGTACACTCTACCACACATCCATGTGTTGCTCAACCCTTCTAGCTCCCGTCCCATCAGCTGTGAAAAGAGTGCAGGTATGGGAAATACAAATTGTTCCAAGTAGAGCTCTAAGAGATAATTTAAAAATATCCCAAGAAATATCTGTAGTCATTAGTGCAGATCAAATTTAAGCTAAAACTACGTGACAATTCATTTTACACAAAAATTATTTTCTCTGTCTTTTTTTTAAAATATGTTACATCAAGTTTAAATTTATTAGCCTACCTTGCCCTGGCAACTATTTACACAGCCTTTAGCAGTAACACCCTTAATGACACACTTTGTTGCCACAGGTATGTCTTCATGCTTCAGTGTTAATCCACTAGAAAAATATATAGAAAACACAAGAGAACCAGTTTAAAAACAAACACAATGTTTTAATATACAAGATACTTTCAGACATTCTTATGAAAATAAAAGGAAAAATATCAGTTAATTTACATGAGAAATTCCCAGAATATCGTTCAGATAAACCCTAAAGTATTATTATACTATCGTCATATAAAGAAAGGGGAAAAAAAAAGATGGCTGAATTACCTAGCTTCCAGAATTGGTCTAATGCGATTTGTCAAGTGTGTTGCATGACCAAATTCATCCTGCAATTCCAAAGGAATACTAAAAGGTACTCCAATGCGAAAAGGAAGCTCCAAGAGACCCACCACAAATTTCTCTGGTTTGCCCTCTAAGAGAAAAGAAGAATACATTTTTAGAAAGAATTATGTGTGCTCCTTGGCTTTTTCTTGATTAAGGCTGCAATTAAGTCAAGAGGTTTTCAGACACAAAGTAAACAGGCTGTTCAGAATACTGTTATAACCAAAGTTATGCTTATGTTGTTTTTTTTAGTTTACACTAAAATAAAAACAATGGTTAAAATATAACAGTGGGAGACTACAGTATAAGAAACATAACAGGATAGTCAAAATTCCCAAAATATTCAAAACACCAATACAGCACCTGGAAGTGAAAAAGTTCTGTGTGGACAGCTTTTCCTAAATATTCAATTGCTTTAATTCTGGTAAAATAAATCATTCATGCAACAGAACACTTTTGTTCTACAACTGCCTCAAATTTGAGAAATAAAGATATATAATGATGAGTATTAGAAAAAGAAACGTGAGTGTATCTTTCCTGTGAAACCTGGCCCCACTACACTTCCTCCAATTAGGCACTAGCAAACAAGACCAAACAGTGGTAATAAGTGGAGCGTCAATCAACTGGAGCATGTAAATCAAGAATCGTATTTTGTGGAAACAAAATATCTTGACCAAGTGACCTTTGAAAAAAGAAGCAAGGCATGCTGAGCTACATGGTAAATTAATATCCTACCAAAAAATTTCAAACTCAAATTAACAACTATCTATACAACCTAGGGGTTTCCATTATCAGGGAGCTTCCTTTGCACAAGAGATGACAGATACCTTGTGTTGGCCAAAATTAGTTACTGGTTATAACAAGAGAGAGACCTCAACCTTACAGTGTCTACAACTTTATTTATCATTGTAAGTGAATGATAAAACTGTAAAATTATTTGAGAAAGTAACAGTAGAATAACTTCTGCTATATTTAAGTGAGTAACTGCCAAAAGAACATGTCTGCAGTAAAACCACAAACCTTGTAGGTTGACTTAGGAAGCTCAGTTTTAACCAGCATTTATGGTGATTTTTTAGCTTATCAAGAACAACTATAAACATTCAGTGACAACCTTCTGTTAGAGAAATAGAATAATTTGTTTCTCAGTCCGGCGCCATAATAAACATACCAGGCTTTACAACTTTCACAAAAGTTGTAGAGTTTTGTTTATCTCTGCAAAACACTAATAGTTAAATCGGTTTTTCAAAGTTTTATTCCTTTCCATTGAGATTTGTTCATTTCAGTTGTTATAGCTGAAGGAATCTTTAACTGAAATGCTGCCATTGTGGGGGAAGCCACACTACTATTGGAAAATAATAAGATTCTCTTTTCACTTTGATAAAGAGATAAAAGAAGAGGAAAGGTTCATTTTTGTTCAGAGAACAAGTTTTTTTTTTCCTCTTCTTTACTTGCAAGTTCACAGAAATATCTTGAGCCTTCCATGGCATGTTTTCAGGCATATGTTCAGATAACTACTCTTTTCAAGTAATGCCAAACATTTTTTTTCCTTTACTGTCATACAAGAACACCTCTTTATACTCTGCCAATACATAGAAACTTTTAGAAAAATATGCTACATACAAAGAACTATTTTCTGCCTCAAGAATTTGCATTCAAAGCCTCTCTTTTGTGGAAGAAATAGAAAACATTAATTTTTTCCCCCCCTTTGATCTTCTGAAAACAGATGTTAACTACACCTCCCAAAACTGTGACAAAAATAAACCATTTTGATATTAAATGCAAAGAAATCAGGTTTTTTTCTTTCCCTTTTCCTGCCCCTCTTGTAGATAAAGTTCACAGAATGGGTGAGGTCAGAAGGGTTTTCTGGAGGTCATCTTATTCAATGCCCCTGGCTCAAATGGGAACACGTAGCATCAGCTGCCCAAGAACATCTTTAGACAACTTTTGATATCACCAAGAAAGGAAACTCCACAACTTCTTAGGTAACTTGTGCCACCACTGCGTCACATTTATAGTGAAAAACGTCTGTTTCCTGATGCTTGGAGAGAACCTCCGGTGTTTCAGTGTGTGCCCACTGGCTCTGGTCCTGTCACTGGAAAAAGCCTGGCTCCATCTTCTTTACACTCCCTTCAATTATTTATAGACATTGGTAAGACCCCCACGAGTCATCTTCAGGCAAAGCAGTCACTGCTCTCCCAGATTTTTTTCAGGTAAGAGATCATGGAATCATAGAATGCTTTGAGTTGGAAAGGACCTTAAACATCACCCAGTTCCAACCCACCCCGCTGTGGACAGGAACACCTTCCACTAGACAAGGTTGCTCAGAGTCCTGTACTACCTGGTCTTGAACACATCCAGGGGTGGGGCTAGCACAACTTCTCTGGGAAAATTGTTTCACTGCCTCAGCATCCTCCAGTCCTTTCCTCATCTTCAGGGGCCTGTGCTAGACTCTCTCCAGAATATCCATGTGTGTTGTAATGTAATGTGTCCAGTTCTGGGCACAGTACCCCAGCTAGCCTCACCACTACTGAGAGGAGAGAAAGGATCCACTCCCTTGACCAGCTTCTAATGCAGCCCAAGAGGTTGTTGCTGCTTGTTGCTGTGAGGACACATTGCTGGTTTGTGTCCACCTGCTGCCCACCAGGACTTCAGGTCCTTTCCTGCTGCTTTCCCGATACCTGGGTGGAAGGTAGGGGGTTGTCCTTCTGCGGTGCAGGACTTTGCCTTTCATGCTGGATTTCCTAAGGTTCTGCAGCCTGTTGAGGTCACTCTGGATGGTGGTAAATTCTCAGGTGTATCAGCCACTCTTCCCAGTTTTGTGTTATCAGGAAGACTTGCTAAAAGTACATTCTGTCTTTATCCAGATCATGAATGAAGACATTGACCAGTTTCAAACCCTGTATTGGCCCCTGGGGTAACCCCTACTTGCTGCCCTCCAACTAGACAGATCACCACTCTCTGGGCTCACTGCTCATTAATTCACCTCACTCTGTTCATCCAGTCCAAACTTCATGAGCTTCTCTGTAAGGATCTTATGGGATTTTACTGATGAGAATCCTGCTGAAGTCTAGGTAGACAACATCTACTAAGCTAGTCCTTTCATCATAGAAGGTGAATCCATGCTAACTACTCCTGATGATCTTCTAGTCCTTCACATACCTGGAAATGGTTTTCAGGATTAGTTGCTCCATCACCTTCCCACAAACTGAGACGAAGTTGATTGGCCTGTAGTGTCCTCTTCCTGATTTCTGTAGATGGGAGTGATGCTTTCCTCAAAACATCAGGAAGTTCTCTCAATTGCCATGATTATTCAATTGAGTGGCCTCATAAGGATATCAGTCAGCTCTCTCTGGCTCATGAGTGCATCCCATCAGGGCCCATGGACTTGAGTATCACCAGTTTGCTGAGGTATTCCCTGGCCTGATCATCTTCCACCAAGGGTGTATCCTCCTTGTCCCAGACCTTTTGCCAGGGGAAGGTCTTTGGGGTCTGGGATTCTTGAGGTTTGTCAAACTAGTAAATACTAAGTCAGATGATTTCAGTATCTCAGCCTTTTCCACATCCTGTGTTCCCTGCCTCATTCAACAGTGGGCCCATGTTTATTTCAGCCATCCTTTTGTCACCTATGTATTTAAAGAAGTCTATCTTCTTGACTTTGATATCACTTGCTAGTGATTCCATTTTCAATTCCAATTGGACTCTGGCTTTCCTAACCCCATCCCTGCATGCTTGGATGGTGTCTGTATTCCTCCCCAGTTACTTGGTTCCATTTCCACCTTCTGTATACTTCTTTGTGTTGAATTTTGCCAGTAGCTCCTTGTTCATCCATGCAAGCCTCCAGGAATTTTTGTCGGACTTTCATTGTGATGAACCAGACTTGAGCTTGGAAGTGACTGTTAATACTAACAAACTTGCTTGGGCCTCCAGCCTGTCCAGGGCCTCTTTCTATACAACTCTAACAGGCAGATCTTTGAAGAGGCCAGAGTCTTCTCCTGAAGTTCAGGTTATGAACTTCCTTTTTGCTCTTCTTCTTCCAGCCTTTCTGGATTCCTCTGCCCTTCAGAACTACCTCCCAAGGGACTCTGTCAACCACTCACCTAACAGGCCAAATCCTGCCCTCTGGAAGTCCAAGGTGACAGTTCTCTCCTTACTTCAAGAACAGTGAACACTGTAAACTCATTCATTTTATGATTGATATGCTCAAGACAGCCTCCAGTCACCCACCAGTCCTTCTCTCTTCAAAAAGAGAAAGTCACAAAGGAGATGAGGCACTCTGCCCAGCTGGTTCCCTCACCAGTTGTGTCAGCTCAGCAAGTTCTCTTCAACAGACTCTAGGAACCTCCTAGACCACTTCCTCTCTGCTGTGTTATATTTCCAGCACACATCTGGTAAAGGGGAAGTCCCCCATAAGAACAAGGACTAGTGATTGTGACACCTCTCCCAGCTGGTTATGTATTTAATCTGCCTCTGCATCCTGGCTGGGTGGCCTGTAACAAACTCCCACCACAGTATCTGCCTTGTTGGCCTTGCCCATTCTCTCAGCCACAAACACTCAACAATAACTGTCACCATCATCAAGCTCCAGGCTACCTCACCAACTCTCCTTTCACTCCGACCCTTTCTGAAATGAGTATTCCAGTAAGCATTGCAGTAAAAAGACATATCCATTATAACCAAATGAGAATTTAGTTTTGCATAGGATTCTTCCTTAATTAATAATTTAAAAAAGACTTCAATCTCAACATGTTTATTTTAAACGTATAACCTGTTTTTTAATGCATTTCTGTGGTTTATGTATGAAAGTTGGCCTAATGAATACTAGTTTTAGTAAAGAATATTTATGTCAATGGCATGAGGAAAAAGGGGGATTCTAATGAAGTTTAAGTTTGTTTTTTTATGTACATTTAGGAAAGTTCACATCAAGGAGCTTTATTTTTTATGTAAAACTGCCGGCTACAGAGCGAACACATTACACATGAGATCAAAACCTACTACAAAACCCCATTGTTTCCTGGAAATTCTTCAAATTTGACATGCAAATGCTACTTTTCAGTGCTGAAAACCACGTCTCAACTAGGACATGACAAATTTTGATATAATATGAATCAAACAGAAACACTAAAAGAAAAAAGATGGGAATTCTTACCGACAATAGTAAATTTAAATACTTTAGATGGCAGAGGCCTTCCTGCATAAGTGTCTGCATTACTTTCATTCAACACTACTTGCAGTTTCAAGGAGTAGTTACCAAGTTTCTGAAGATTTTCTAAACAGATATAAAAGTACAATTAGAAAGAAAAAAAAATTACAAATAAACTGAAGATATTGAATATGCAACTTACCCATTTTTTTAAACCAGTATGGCCACTTGCCTCCATGCTGACTTATATGGGAAATTATTTCTTTATTCTCAGTAGGTGCTGCAAAACAAACACTTAGCTCGTGCATTTAAATTTTACACCATAATTCTTAACTTTTTCAAGCATTAGTATCACTTATTATTTAGTATTACTATCACTTCTGGATCTAACTAACATCAATTCAGCTTTACAACTAAACACAATGATCACAGCTAAACAAATGAGTTCCCTGTCTAATCCCATTTTAATTAAAACTTGCTAGCCTCAGGCACATTGCACTGAAAGAAGCAGGTTTGTAAAGCTGAATTTTGTTGGCTCTTTGGCTGTACATTCCCTGTAACTATGAGCACCCTGCACTCCATGCTGGCAATGGATCAAACTGACAAATGACTGTAGCAAAATTGCTTAAATGGGAGCAATGATAAAAAAGTGCAGTTGACAGAAAACATAACTGGAAAAAAAAATCCTGTTTTCCTCCAAATTGTTTCATCTGTCTTTATAAACCTCTGCAGAATTAAGACATATACAAAAATGTAACACATTGAAACTCTGAGGCAGTTTTAGCGACTGGTTCTATAACCTAAGATAAATATAGAAGTAAGATTTATTGTTGAAAGTGTCAAGAGGTAGTAATACTTTTTATTTTCCACCAACACACACTTCATAATATAGAATGTGACTGCAATAAGACTACACAGAATAAAAAGAAATGCAGTAGAAATACAAATTGTTTTATAGCTAAGCAAAACTGCTTCAAGACCCTGTCCTTGCACCAAATGGCATACATAAGATAAAGTAAGAGCTGTAAACGAGATTTTATCATTCTCTTACCCTAATTCAAACCCTAATTTTGAATTGAAGCTTGTATAATAAGACTCCCCAGTAACAGATCAGGTTTCTCATAGCTCAGGTCTCTTGGTAGCCCATACTACAGTTCACCAAGTATTCCACTCCTCAAAAGAGAAGAGAAACTTTTTGTACATTTTATTTGCTCTTGGCCTTTGTATGGGTGTAACCACATTTCTCTCATTTATACAATTAAAGGTTTGAGTTTTGCTAGGTGTGCTATGCCCAAATCATCACTTAGGATCATATAGGATTTATTCATTGTTGTGGTGAAGAAGATGAGGATTACACTACTGATTCTTCAACTGAGTAGAGAAAAAAAGCTAATACAGGAAGCAGCAGAAACAGTTAAAAGTACGAATTTCCATCAATGAATGGGTCGGGAGACATGAAAGGTCTGAAGGCAGACTTTTCAGTGATCCTAGGAATGACCCTGACAAAACAGAACAACAGAAACACCAGGTCTCTCTCAAGTTCATACTTCCTGACATCAGGATGCCCTATCTCACTAAGTCTGCAAAACACTGGTGTGTCACACATGCTGATAGGAGACAATTTGATAATCTAGATTAAATGAACAGCTTTTGTTCAGTTCCAATCTCTTTATGCTCCAGCACACTATGCTGGACAATGGTCATGCACAGCAGGCAGTTCCCATGAGCAAGTGCCATTAAAATACCATGTGTAGCCTCATGACATGTGCACTGAACTGTAGCTAAGATACTTCAATTTGGTTTCCTTGACATGTACCACTATAATAACTTCAGTGCTCATAAAGCTATTTTTACAACTCCTAACAGATAAAGGAATTGCTTATGGTGTATGGAAAGAAAGAAGATTTTAGGTTTCTACAAGTTTCAAATACATTTGACATGTGCAGAATTGGAGTTTTCAGAGAATTTAGTGTTCTAATTCTGTGTTCAAAACAAAACAAAACTTGAGTGATTTCAGCTGCCTTGGACAGAACGCAATTCTTTGCAATGTGAGGACATCAAGAGAAGTACCCACAAAATGGAAACCACAAACCAGTAAATAAAAAAAACCCCTGGATTTTTAAAAAATTCTGAAGTGAATTTACATTAGATACTAAACAAGCCTGATTCCCCACTTTTATGCATCTCATGTAAATTGCTGCATTAACTACAGAAACATCCATTTTACCCATGTTCTTATGCAGGTTAAGTAGAACAGACTAGATTTGTTAGGCCCTCCTTACTTGTGACAGAAGATGTAATCAAAATACAGCATTAAGACAATACATGGTATTGAGGCAGTGGTCATTTCATGAAAAGTGGCTTTGAAGTGCTACATGAACTGATGGAATATTGTCTAACTACGACATTGATTTGTCAAATTCAAATATGTATTTTAAATATATATATATATTATACAATTAAATACCTTATTATCCATTATGCACTTTAAAAATAATAAAGATACAATTAAATATAATGAAATACTCACAATGCAAAATAACTTTGAGTTCAACCAGAAGTTTCTTTGAACCTCCGTGGCTTGTACCTGGAAGTTTTTGCATTGCTTCTCCTTTTTTATTTAAAATTTCTATTCTTAGTGCTCCTGAATTTAAAATGAAAGATGACAGACATTTAAAATATATTGTGGATTAAAAGTGATCAGAGATTTCTGTATGCTTGTCTTTTTAACAAGAGTGCACAATATATTTTTTAATTGGCATTTAATGTTTTAGTATTTGGAAGAAAAAAATATACCTATTGGTGTACCAGCAAATCTTGTTTCATTTGGTAACAACTCATCTCCTTCAGGCCATGTTACTGATAATTTATCAGGAAGTCTAATAGAAAAAAAAAAAGGGTCAACATTTTTCAGTAAGTTAAAATAAAGAGCAATTTACCTTTAGTTAAATACACATGAAACTATTTTTGTGGTTGGGAAAGAAAAACCAAATCCCAACCTATTTCTTCTTGGCTTTTATTTTTTTTTTCTGGTTTCTACTGAAACAGCTGACTGCTTTCCCATTTAGGAATAAAACTGAACTTTGTTTGATTCCTGATTAAATACAAAAACTATAATTAGGAACTCCACAATTATGTAATTGTTACTTAATGCTTACCTTGCCATTTCATCCTCTATGTATTTTTTAACAACTTTGTCAGACACTGTTCTGTCAAGTTTTGAGATTGGAATAATTTTCGTTTCAGCATACAATGCCTGCGGTTCCTGAAACAAAAATTCAGTGCAGTTGTAAGTGGCCAGACTTTATACTATGTCAGATGAGAAAGACTCCCAATCAAGGGACTAAACAAGTCAACACAGACCTAATGCAAGATGCTAACAAATACTACCTGGTGAAACTACAAGACACTGTTTTAAAATTTGCTGAAACCACAAGGGTTACAAATGGATGCACAATATACTATTGATGTTAATCTTGATACTTTATTCCATACACAAATCTTAATAAATCAGACTGTTCATAATGAATAATAATTTTAATATATTCACATTAAAGCTCACGTTGAGTATTTCTAGACTGCTGATCGTCAAAAATTACATTAAAGGTATTTACTTTTATTTAAAGTAATTTAATCAGGTCAGACAAGGGACTATGTTTAAAGATTTAATATCCACACTAGCTGTGTGAATCCTTTCTTTATTTCTTCTTACCAAAGCAATTTGAACCTCTCCCCCAGTGGCAAATATATCCCCATCATGGTCCCCATACAAGTAAAATTTCTCAATGCTTCCATAGAATATTGGATGAGTCTTAGTAGTTTTCACCTACAAGCAGAAGACACCAATTAATTCATTACTCTGGCATCAAATGCAGACTATCTGCCTTTCATAGGGTTTAACTAACTTACCAGCTGTCCAGTTTTGTATGTTTTTCCATCCCACTGTATTGCAGCATACATTGTCCAAGGGCTCTGCATTCTTTTGGATAATACATCAGTACGTACAGTTATTCCTTTAAAGACTGTGAATTTTATCTGTTTGTCATATTTTTCATGACAGTCTTTGAGCCACAGAGCAAATTCTCTGTCAATTTTCATTCGCTGCTCCTATAAAGAGATTACAAAATAAGTACATATTAACAATGTATTATAAAATCTGAATCTGACCACATGAGAAGCCTGAACAGTTGTAAGAGTACAGAGATACTGTACTGAAATGAAATGCCAAAAAGTCACACACACACAAAGAACAAACAGAAAAGAAAACGAAACACAGGAACAGAAGCAAGGAAAAAAAAAGGATTCTTCAGTCTGAAAACTTTAAAAAATTCGAGGAAAGGTACACTTCAAGTCAAAAAAAAGTGCTTCCCCCAGCAGCCACATTCCTTTAGGAAGAGGGTCTTTCCACAAAAACTGACATATAACAACTAAATAAAGTAATTGTTCAAGAAAATAAAAGGAAAAATACTGAGTCTTAAGTTTTCAGATTTAAAGATTCAGCTTTACTGCTCACTAAACCAGAGAGACAAGAACAAATAACCGGTAAGCAAAGGTTTCTGTATTACATGCACTGAACTTCACCAAGAGGAAACACTTAACAGAATGCAGTAATTACCTGTCCATTGAAGATTCTTGTGAACAGAGTATTCTTATCCTTTAGCTTCAGCTCCAGATCCATGAAAGTGAGTTTGTTTGTGCTGACCTGGAACTTATCATTGGTAAACAATGCACCAGAAATTCTGTTGTAGCATTCAATTGGTGCCAATCCTCTCTTCTTTGGAGGAGCGCACCAGTCAAAACTTAAAAGGAGAAAGTCATTACAATCCTTTTTCATAAAGAGAGGTTTACATTATAGAAAGAGACTGTACAAACACATCACCACTTACTCTTCCACAGTTGTGTATGGTATTAATCTTCCATTCCAAAAACATTCAAAAATAGGTCTTTTTCCTCTGGCACCTTTTTCTACTAAAAAACAGTCATCGTCATCATCATCATTTAATCCTTGTTAAAAAAAGAAAAAAAAAGAAAGATAGTCTCCTGAATATATTTCCTTAAAAAACTTAATACAATATCAAAACCCATAGCAATCTTAACGAAGAAGTACTATTGTTATTACATTCAGCACAGAAGCAATGCACATTATATCAAGCTCATTACATAAAATATTACATTTTTTTCCCTGTTTTAGAAATACCAAGCATAAAAACTAAGGAAGATAAAGAAAAATTCTAAACGGAAGTTAAATATTAACAAATTCAAAACTTTAAAATTTTGAGTGTTACTTTTTCCTTCATTTCAACTGATACTCTTCTAGTATCATGAAATCTTGTCCCAATTAACTCAAGATTTGTTTTGTCAAAAACAAAAAAAAAGCACAAGGAATTTTAAAACCCCTAGCATTTGAAAACTCACAACTGAGTAAAACAAATTTTAAACTAAAGACTTCAGACTATATGTTATCCTTTGCAGTATTTCGATACTATAATCTCCTGAATCTGCATCTCTTGAAATCTCTTGAATCAACTGCTCATATTTTATTACTTTGTTGGAGCAAAGATGCAATCAAGAAAGTGCAAAGTTTCAACTGGAGTACATTCCATAAGAGTTTATAATTTGGAATCAGATGGTGGTATGCCAAAGATCAAGTTTATAGGAATGAGTTACCACAACAGACAATTCACAACATCAGTTCATCCAGAAGAATGTGAACTTTTCTGTTCTGTCACAACCTAAATCGGGTAATATTTACACTACAACCTAAAGTTGTTCTGGTTTTTATTTCATTAAAATATTTAGAGTAGTAGGACTGTGTATGATAGGACTGACAAGCAGCAAAATATATCACTTACTTGATGGAAAACATGGATCATCAGGGTATGTCTCTTTATCATAAAGGAAGGGATGGTATCGGATGATGCCTTCAACTATACCTTCTTCTTCAACATGTGCCTTGAACTCAAAACTATCTGCTGCAGTGTTTATGTACAATGTCTGCATGTCATCTCTGATCTCCCTCAGATTGACAATCTTTGGTACTTTTCCCTTTTCAAACATTGAAATCTGGAAAAAGGAAAACAAGTTGATTTTCCTTACAGCAAAAGAGTTACAGTAATAAGCACTTTGACAATTGACTGTTAGCAAAGGAGTTAGTTCCTACACTGCAATGCTAAACAGAATTACTTCAAAAAATTAAATTACATACACATCTTGAATGCTGTATTTTAAAATGCATGATTACAGAGAAACAGGCACAATATAAAATAAGTTGGCATCAAAGAGGACTTTTGACTAACATGTATATAATCTCTTACCTGAATATCGATGTTGTTGAAAGGGCTTATTTCTTTTGTTGCAGCATTAGCTTCATTTCCTTTTGGTCCATGGATATAATAGTGATAGATATGTCTGAAATACATTTCAGAAAAAAAACGAAACTAGCAAGTGAAATTTAAAAATTGCACATTATAATAAAAAAAAAAAATCTAAATAAGCTTTTATTTTTATTAAAATATAACTGGTTTGTTGCACTGTTATAAATCAACTCTTTGACAACATGTATCTGGTACAAAAGATTTAATAAAGGGAGTGACTCCTTTTCTTTTTTCTTCTCATTGTCATGCACAATCACACTAAGACCAATTTTTGGGTAAAATAATTGGAAACAAATTTAAAAAAAAAAGACTAAGTGAAAAAAAAATACAATTGCGACATGGCTATAGATCCTTTACATCAAAGGGTAAACTAAAAAAAAAAATACTGTAAATTGTTCTGCAGTTTGGAAATCAGAACTAGAGCCACAAATCCTTCCACACCTTGTCTCTGATATCAGTTTTATATCAAGCATCTAATAATAACAGAAATATGTAACAATCAATCACTTTCTTTACATTATTTACATAAATTTGAATACAGGTAGGAGTCATGGATGTGATCTGCATAATAGAAATAGTTTTTCAGTTGTAAACGTTGCTTTCTAACTGGCATTTTTCCTCATTTAAGAAATTTCGAAAAATCCATGTGGTCAAATAGATTAAATAGTTTCATAGAGAAATGCAATTTCAGAAAACTGAGGAACTTTACTCCATTTACTTCAACTTTTCAGCAAGCTAGCTAATTATTCCAACTTCAAAGACTGAAGCCTTAAAGCTCTGGGGGATGGTCTGGGGAAAAATAAGATTGTACTAGTCAAGGGCACTGAATGCATGACTAAAGTCAAATGCACCTGCAAGTTTATAGCTGCTTGCCGTTGACCTCCACGGCACTAAATGCTCCCCAAAGAGAAATCTTGATTCCCAGAAAAAAGCTCCTCCTGGTCTCATTGCTCAGGATTTTATAGTATGTCCAAATTGCTTAGTATTTTGTGTGCATTTCTTCCAGACTTCAAAAGGCAGTCTCCTGGCCTTAAGACATTGTTATTTTAGGGGTTCATCTCCACTTCAAAGCATCCAAAATAATGAGGGCTGTGCTGCAGCACATGAAAACAGAATGAAACTGGTGCCCTGCATGTGTGGCAAAAGGCATGGCAGAAGGGAATGGGGAAGTGTTTGAGGGGAAAGGGCCATTACAGCTGAAACAGTGACACACGATTATGTAGCACTGGAAGGCTAAGTGAGTAGTTTTACTGTAACAGCTACAGGGCATATATCTGAATAACTGCACCTGGGTTCCATCTCAAACAGAGGCAGCTCTTTCACTTCAAGAGATGGTTGGAAAGAACTAACACACACTAAAGTGCGAGTGTTCACTGGAAGAGACCTGGAAGCTAATTAGGGATCTAAATTATCCTCTGCAGGTAGATGTACCCTATATTTTCATGAGATTAAAAATGGTTTCAGTAACAAGTTTTTATGTACAACACTGAATGATATTTCACATAGTAAGATATTACCTAATTCTTATATTAATCCTCTTTTTAAGTATATCTATTATTATCAGATTACAGGTATCACAAAAATTAAATCATAGTTTGAAAACAAAGTTGTGTAGTTTGCTAGATTTCAATATTGGTCTAGGCCTTGGTATTTCAGTTTACATTCACAGATGGATCCATCATCATAACAGGTAAGCCCAAACTATTCACAGGTATCCCCAGGCTCTGCAGGCCCACTGATGACATTATTGCAGTACAGAGCAGATAGTGTCATATATCCTCCCTCCTTAACTGGGATGAAGAGCAGTACCTTCTTTTATTGTTGTTTAAAAAAGTCAACCAACCAAAAGATCCCCTAAAACTGTAAATACAATGCTAGGTACCAAGGTTAGGAGCACGGCTGTGAGCAAAGTAACTGATGAAGTTATTAGTAATTAGATAAACAACTTCTTACATTAGTAGTACACCATTAAATTAATAGGCTACCAAAATTACAGTGGATATGTATGTAAAAATTACAGTGGATTATGTATTAATCATCAAGTCCCATCTTTGGCTGGGGGTGCCCCATTCAGTTGTGTTAATTTCTGTTGAATTGGTTAGATAGGGAGGCTAACTGAAGTATCAACGGCCTTAAAAAGAATAAGGCCAATGTCGAAGTACAAAAAAGAAGCAGTTCATAATTACTTGACTTTGTTAGTAGCCCACTTTTAAATCAAATCTTTTAAATCACCAACTTACGCCAGCTGCCTTGTCCAAAGATGAAAGTAGTTTTTCAAGTACTGCATGTGATCTGGTTGTACACCTGTAATGACAACTGCTGTGAAACTCTCTTTATCCCTTTCTTCTAATATTAGATTATGAAGAAATCTTTCATCATCACTTGTGATGTGAGTAGAATCAGATGGCTACAAAAAGAGTAAAATAATAAGAGCAGGGATGTAAACTGAATTTCCAAACTCCCATCAACTTGAAAGGGATTAAAAAACACAAAAGAAAAGTAATACAGAACACATGATGCTAAGTATCACAAAGGATTAAAGCTTAAAATAAAGGTTTCCAAATTAAAGTCAACAAGCTGAGAATGTGACATCACTAATGCAGTTCATTTTCAACTCATTTTCATCACAGCACTTAAAGTGTGCCATCTAAAAATGCATTTAATCACGCTGAATGTAGCACTGTGTAATATCCATGTTCTCATCCATCAAGTGGAAGCATTAAGTGTGCAAGACATTAAGTCCTCTTTAAGAAAACAAAGCCAAAAAAAGTTATTGGCTTTTAAAGGGACAGGCTGCTTTCTATAGCAGAAACTCAAGCAGAAGAAACAGTTTTGTTATAAAAGAAAAAAAAGTGAATCCTCAACTCCAGATGAAATGTCAAGTGGTCTAACAGAAAGAGAGATTCCTCATTCCAGAAACTACTGACTGTCTTTTCCTGAATGGATGCACTTTGCTCTTTTGACAGTTTTCTAAAGTGCAGGAAGACACAGCGGTTGATGTCATGCTTCACACTGGACCAGTGAGCAATCCTTTACATTTGGTACATCCAGAAAAAAAAACCCTATTTTTAAAACAAAGATTAGAATCTTTCTAGTGAACGCAAACAATTGCTACAACTGAGAAGATATGTTGTAGTAAATGCAGCTACATGCCTTATTTTGCAGGAAAGCAGACAAACCCCACATCACTAAGGCATGAAAGGAGACATGTCCTACCTAACCAGTTAGGTGAAACAGTTAAGGGTGTTCTATCAAGACTTACTTTCCCCAGGGAATCAAAGAGCTCTCCTTAGCTAAAAGGATAATTAAACAATTTTTGAGACTTTTCATCAAAGAAGACTACATCTCTTTTTCCTGCCCACAGCATAGCCTGGACTATTCTATGCTAGTGATGGGATTGGCAATAATAAAGAAAAGCCAGACCTGCTTGGTCCTCATCCCCATGTGATCTGACAAACCTAGAAGCTGCACACTTATGCTGAACAAGTGCCACTTTGTACAGCATGGAAGAAATTTACAGACCAAAAGAGCCTCCAAAATATCACTCCCAAATTATCTGGTTGCCTTCCCACTACAGATTACAAACTACCATGGCACCTTCCACTACATTCCTAGCATCTATCTCAACTAGAAAATTACTATTTACTTCTTTGTAATATTCAAGGTCCAGAGAAATGACTGCAGTGGAGAGAGGTGCCTATTACCCATCAAGGAAAGATGACCAGCAGGGATACCATTAATATCACTTCTCTTCAGTGTTATGGCCATGTTCTAAATTTTTGTTTCATATTAACTACATCTTGATTTCTTTGCAAAAGTAACTCCCTTCACCAACTGAATGCCTCAAAGGCTCAATTATTCTTCTCACACTAGTAATCCATTTACAATTTCTACTTCTGCCACAGTATTCTCTTGCTGAAGTATGTGCAGTACAGACCATTTTTCAAGTCTTTAGCGAGATGGATTCATACATTTTATTTCACACCAATGTAATGAACTGGCCTAGGTATTTCAATGATTTGCAAAAAAATTCCTAAAACTGAGTTTTAGGAATCTTTTAGGGAAACCTCTACTATCTTCACACTTCACTTCTATTACTTTTCACATCATCTCCTCCCTCTTGGATAGTTACAAGTTATCTTTTAACTCTAAATAGAATTTCACTTGCATTTTAACACTGTCAATTTAACTTTGATTTTATATTATTACCACAACATTTCAAACAGTTGATTGCACCATCTTCTTGAACTTTTCAGTAGTACCTATGCATCTCATTCACTACTTTCTTCCAACTTATGCGTACCTTAGTTTGTCTTCTACTTTGCATTATCCAACCTTTCTCTTTAGTATCAAGCAGGGAGAGAAAGCATTTGTACTCTTTACAATAAAGCAGATTTTGTCAGCTTTTATTTTCAGTTTCTATTTTTTGAGTCTGATATTGTAGAGAGAATAAAACCAAAACTGGCATTCATTTTTTGTTGCAACTCACTGACCCAAAATTGGCATGATAAAAACCTTATTTACCTACTGTTCCTTTCTCATCCATATGAAACACCAAGAACACCGACATAACCCACAAGATATGGGCTCAAGGTCTGACTACATTGTCATACACACCACCCATTTTTCCTCCCATCTGCAACCTTAGCTGTATCTTAGCCTCTCCCTCCTTGTCCAAAAATATCCAAAAAACAGTTCTTTTCCATCTTCCTCCTTATCTTACAGCTTTTTTACTTAGGCTCTTTCTTCTTTTCTTTTCATGAAAAGCATCAGGACTGTTGAGTTTAGATTTCAGCTAAACAGTTCATTTATTTTACAACATTTATGAATATTTATAAAATCAATGGGTTTTGTTGGTCTGGCTGGACTTCTCTCCCATATGCAGGTTAGTCGTACGTATTTCTAAACAAGTACAATTTGGTTCTCTAATTTATTCCTTACTACTTCAGAGAAAATTCATTTTTTGTTTCATACACAATAAAAAAATGTGCTGTGCTTAGAAAAGCATTTTAAAGTATTTTTCTTAACCTGACATGCAAAACTGTAAAGCATTTCTGTAATTTAACTTTAACTGAAAGGAGGAAAAAGCATCACATAAAAAATAAGGCATAAATTGTCTTTAGTGTCTTCAAGCTCTTGGTTACTTCCTTTTACACTACAGGGTGCAAATGATTCACTAAGGTGAAGATATCTCCAGATAAGTATTACAGGAATATTACACAGTTAAATCACATTACCCTGGGAAAGGCTTTCAATTACAAATGTGAGAATCTTGAGGCTATTTACCTTTCTGTTTCGAATGAATCCAGTATATATTGCTTCTTTGTTTTTCTCCTTCTTTTCAAAATCCTCTTTTGAAAGGACAAGTTCATGAACATCCTGAGATGCTGCAGGTTTGCTTATCATCTGATTTTATTAAAGAAACAGCATTTAAAATCAAAATAAGACTTAAAATTAACATCATAAAATACTTTATTGCTGTGATTAAAAGTTACGAAGTAACAATCTGATTGTGTGCCAGTGTTCTAAAATAAAATTAAAGTCAGACATTGACTTACTCTGGCAGACTGTCCCACGAAGAACACTGCTTGTTTGCCTCCAACTCCAAAATATGAGATATCACTATTTAAACTACGAGGCACTGGCAGAGGGCGTACATATCCTGAGTGATCACTGAGAATAAGAGTGTCTTTAATAATTTTTTTCAAGACAAAAGTAATTAAAAAACCCAAAGGTACTTTTGATCTAAAGCCTCTACTAAACTCTTTCTCCTGGCATTTTGTTAAAAAATCCTTCACTTTATACCCTTTAAAACTGCAAGTTTAAAACATATGTGTCTGAAATTCTTGATGTACTGTTTTTAAAAGGATAATACTTACAGAGCAAGTATTTTCCTAAGTCATTTTATAAAACATTTCTGCCCCTTCTCACAAACCAAATCTAACTAAATAAAAATGGCTTAAAAAGCAAGCCTGGTCTTTCTGACAGCATCCTTTCATAAAAATACTTGTAAGTCAAAGTGGGAAATAATGCCAACCAACTATTATGGAGAGATAACATATGCTATCAGTAGTGAAACTCCATGTCTTTTAAGGCACCTTGAACTGCCTTATCTAGTTTAGGAAAACACTTATTTTTAAATCACAGTCCCAAATGAAAATAAGGTGTAGATGGTATCCTACTATAATTTAGACCTCTGTTTCCATTAAGTGGTAGTAATCCACAGTTTAAATCTGCATTTTAGGAATACATTTCTGTTACTAAACTTGCCTACAGCAATTTCAAAAAGCAGTGAATTTCTTTACAAATGACCCAGAATCACTTTTTATGCACTTATCTCCAGATGCTTAAAAGACATTGACCTTCTATTTGGAGATGTTTTCAATTATCCCAGCTATATTATCACTTCCCACAGCCACATTACTTTTTACACTATCTGCTCATATGACAAATTAGTTATGACTAAGACTATAATTATCATCTTCACATTTGTGATCCTAGGCTTAAGGTATTTAAAATGTGATCAAAGCTCAAAAACTGTACATAACTGATTTTGTGGAATTTTATACACTAGGATTAAGCCTGGCTGTGCAGGTAGAACATCTCTGGAGAACAGACTCAAAACCATAAAGTTAATTCATATAAAAAGCAAGGCCCACCATAGAACCTCCACTTTCTTTTTTAAATTCAAAACATTTATTCTGTGTAGCCTGCATCAAAAAATAGACATCTCCAGGTATAATTTATAATACATTATACAGAATTAAAATTTAAATTAAAAAAAGAAAATTTGAACTAAAACCATCTGTTATTGCAGTAGCTTAACAGATATTCAATGTATCATTTAATGCACCACTGAAAGGTTTTCAGGTAAGAGGTGAACATGGAACAAAAATCCCCTGCAGGACATAGCATGCCCCAAAGTGTATGCAGGCAAGCAAAAGACAGTTTAGAAAAGGTCTCAAGAACAAAAAAGTATTCAGTGTGTCACAATAATGGAAGACCAGTTTTGCATCATAAAGCTTCTCTATTGCCGACTTAGAAAAAGTATGGGTCTATTTATGTAATCATAAAATGACAGGGTTTAGCTGAGTGTTGGCATACAGCTATGCCTTAAAAGCATATATTAAGGACCTTTGCAGAGCTTGCTAATTATTGTAGAAATATTTAGAACTTGCTAACCTTTCAAAGTCACCTTGTCTTGTAAACTTTGACAATCTATATACAGCCCAGTTGTTAAGCTGCTTAGAAGTCATTCCACTTCCATTATCAATCACAGCAACAGCTGGTTTTCCTTGGGAATCGTCAAACAGCTGTTGGGGGAAAAACACACAAACAGCACAAATCAACAAGGAGCAACAGGGAAAAAAAAAGGATAATGCAAACTATGTCTGAAAATAGTGAAGTATTTTTTTATCTTACCAATTTTATCTGTATACTCCGAATGCCAGTATTTTGAGAGGTAGCTGATAGAGAATTGTCAATCAATTCAGCAAGGGCAAATGCTAAAGAAATTGATGAAAAAAACCCTATTAGTGCTAAGAAAAGACACCCAATTATAGTAGTTTCTTTCAAAAATTAGGAAAACACATTACCTAAACACAGACAAGACCAAAGCCCTGTCAGAACAATCAAAATCACATAACATCTTGTTTAAAAAATAAAACAGCTTTTCTACATGCACTTTATGATTTGTTTCATCACTAAATCTCTCATGTCTTAATGGTTAGAGCACAAATATTAGAAAGAACAATGATAAACTAACTGTCTCCTTACCAAAAGACAGATTTGTCCCTTTCACAAGTAGAAATTAATTTTTATGATTAATATGCGAGTCAAAAGAACATAAAAAATGGACTTTGACTTGTTAAAATATTGAGGGAAGAATGAATTAACTGAAGAAACCTGAATTGAAATTTTGTGAAACATCTAAAACTACAATGTTATTTTGTTATAAAAAACATAAAGAAAATTGTAGAAATGGTTGAAGGATTTCAGTGAATGGTAAATACAACCAAATTTCTGTAAGATCCGTAAGATCCACGGCAATGCCGAAATAGTCAGGCAAACTGTTTGCACAAATTTGTTGTTTCCAACCATTAATGCTTGGAGCACTTAGTTAATAAAGAAAAACTAACTCAGTTTACTGGAAAATTGAGTTAATCTGAACTTGATGAATTTTTTCCAGATTAAATGCAATCTGACTGACCAGCTTTAGTGAACAGACATTTGCATCCAGTCTCTCTGAAAAAGAATCCTTATTTCCTACAATTTGCAGAGTTCTTCAGAATGCTACAGTGCAATTTACACTGGCCACACACTTCAGACATGTAAAAGAAAACCCTTGAGTATCAGTGTAACACAGCAACACTGAAGCACATGGCATTTTCCCTCAAGCTGTTATCAAAGTATAAAAAGAGTTCTGCCCTTTTCTGCAACTTTCTGCATTGCAGAGTAGTTGAGCATCAGTTATGTGGTCCATATTTACTATTCCATACCAAAGAACAATGGTCCTTCATCAACACTCAGAATTGGTAAGGCATTGGTTTAGTACTTCAGTCTTCTCCATGTCAGCTGCCCCTAGGCCCCCTCACCTCATATTTCATTTATTTAGGGTGCAACTTTTTTTGTCATCCTTTTCTAATATATCTGTAAAAATCTTATCCCTCCTCACATCCCTTGCCAAATTTTCTCTGGTTGCGTCTTAAGTGTTCCTGATCTCATCCATATATTCCCAGACAATATCCCTGTATTATTCTCTAGTTTGCTTGCTAGCTATTATTGCTATATTATTCTCTAGCTTGCTATTATTCTATAGCTTGCTTCCACCAGCTGTGCAATTCTCTCTTGTGTTTCAGTTTGATCTTTACTCAGTCATGCTATTCTCGTGCCTTCCCAATTTCTTCCACATAGAAATCAACAGTTCTTATGCTCTAAAAAGTCATTTAAGTAACTGCAAGCACTCTTCTACTCCTTTATCCCCAAGGGTGTTTCCCGGTGTCCCATGCACCCCACCCTTTAACATCCTTTAACAACTGAAAGGTCTTTTCCTAGAGTTTAGAGTCCTTACCGAATTTTACACTTGCCTATTTAATCAAATTCCACCAGGGTGTGGTTGCTACAGACCAGGCCCAGCTTGGCCTTTCCAGTCAATTTCTCTGTGTTGGAAAGCCACAGGTCCACTACTGGCTGCTGGCAGGAATAAAGTGCACATAACAGATCTCCACAGAATGCTTGCTCTCAGAGGCCTCACAGAGCAATTCCTGTGCACAGGATGGATGTACCACTGACTCAACAATACCACCAAACCCAAACCAAAACAGTGCCTTTGATGGGGCATAGAACAAATGATGTGCCCAAAGAGGAAAGGGGAAAGACTGGTCCTTTAAAATAACAGCTGCTATTTATAAACATTTTTTTATTGTTTTAAAACAACAGGAATTGTATCATGCTTCATTCTTGATTTTTTTGCATTTTTTCCTGTGCAATTTTGAACCTGCTGTACCTATGAACTTAGAAGGTAATCAAAACAACAGAATTTTCAGAGAAGCCATAAACAGGAAGTAATTTATTCAGTAAAACATACAGAAAATTGGTTACATATTTCATGCACCACTTAGATAAAAACTAATTCAAGCAGCATCTTTTTAAAGAAATACTTGCTTTTGTTGGTAAGTTAAGCCCTGTAGCACCCCAGATGGGAGGGCACACAACATTCTACGGTAGCTCACACAAAAACTGTTCATGAAATTCAAACACAAAAGTCTACAGTTTAGTACAGGCGACAAAAACCTGGTAACACAACTGCTGACGTGTCTGAACAACATGCACAAGATTATTCAGGCTAAAGTTATTTTATTTCTAAAATACTCAAACTTCTTGAACAAGTATTTGAGAAGGTATCTCTATAAATCTGGATTCTTAGGTGGCTACTTTTAATCATTTTTAAAAGAAAAATTTGTATAAAAAAACACATTAATTTTTATTTTGCAGTTAGGACTATTTTTTAGCAGTTATAATTTTAAGTTAAATCATAACCACATTATATTAATATAAACATCATTTACACAAGATTACTTTCGCAGGTACTTACGCAAAGGATTTTGGCCCTCGCTGGCATAGTACTCGTACATGCCACTTTTGACAAGTGTGTCATAGTGGGGCAGAAAGTCAATTCGCTCCTTGGTTGCCAAAAGCAACATCTGATCAACTGACTGCAGCAGGTATAAAGTAACTCCATCGTGAACAAGCTCACCTGCAGTGAAGATGAAATGTAAAATACATTGAAGAGCAACTTCTGCTCGCAAAACAAGTAGGGGCTTAGCCGCAGGTAATCTGTGTATTGTCCTAGGCGTTGCCAGTTCAGCATTTAACAACAACATTTAAATTAATATCTTTTCACATTTCCAAGCTTTAGAATGCAAGTTTTTTCAGGTGATAGCTATGTACATATAATTTTTTCCTATTATTTACAGACTTTGTGACAGAAAATACTTTGTAGAACTGTCATCATACGAACTCATCAAAATCATGTTTGTGAAAGTAATCTTTAAACAATTTTTGGCAAACTATTACAGGATTTGTACTTTCAGTTAATTATTGTATATCATAGAGTACAAACAGTTATGAGACCTTTATGATGAATATAAGAAATAACTGTAATTATTTTGTCATCTAAGATACTTACTGAAGTTATCTTCAGAGATTTCCTTCCTATTTGTTGTGGTGATAACAAAGGTTTCATCAGAAGGTATGCCAAATGCCTATAAAAATTGGATAGTTATTTAGTTATGATAACTAAGTAGCCAAAAACTATTCAGATACATTAAAACAAAAAAGGCACAGTCTATTTACTTTGTCACAAGCTACTGATGAGTAATCACATAATCTCTTAGAACTCAGTTGAACTTAGGATCACTTATTTTCTCAATTTAGCCAAATCTGTTCATACTAGGGTGGTTTGCTCTTTTACCTGCATAGAATAAAAATATGCTCTAGTGAGCAACAAGAATTCTAAGGAGGAAGAACTGTCCTACAGATAACACCCTTGAGGGCAGAGGAACAAGACTGTGAAACTACAATAACAATAGTTATGATCTAGTGGGTGTCCCATATTTGACTGCACTCCTAAGACACCAAACCAACGTAATATTTCTTAACGTTGGATATTAAAGTCTTTGTTCTTCAATTATATCATACATCTAAAAAAACCAAAGATTTCTTTCAGAAAAATTCTTTACTGTTAAAACACTGAAGTTTATTTTTCTGAACCTAAACAATCTTCGCCACTTTGATGCCTTGTTCTGAATGTGTTTACTGTAGCTTTGGACCTTTTATCCTGCTTTCTACGTGCATTCAAATGCTTCTACTTTTACTTTCATTTTTACACCCTGATAATCAACAATAATCTCTTTCCCAAAATCATAAAATAAATATCTGTACCTTCTCCTGCCTTTCCAGTCTTTGAAACTTAAGTAAAAGTCAACCCTGGTCTCATGAAACTCCCATCAACCCAGTCAGTCTTGCAGTGACAACTCAGACAAGTACTTTATGCACTTCTAGAAAGATTCTTCCCTGAAGGAAGCTCTAGCATTCTCTGCAGCAGCTAGCCCTCATTATTTCCCACATCTCTCTTTCCATCCCTACTACTCAGACTCATGAAAATATTTTTAAACACTACTTATGGTTTCATTAAGAGCCTACTTTCCATATTTTGATTACTTTCTCCCTGTGACCACATTAGAGTTACAGTTATTATGCATCAGCAAAATTAGAAAAAACGTTGAACTTCTCATGGTATTTGGGGCAAGTGAAACTAATGCAGATGACATAGAGACTGATATTCAGACTTAAGAACCCGGAGTAATACTTTTTAACTCTTCTGAATTCAGATCACTTCAATTTTACCTCTCACATTTACACAAAATTCCACACAGCAAATCTGTACAGGAAAAACTATAAAACTGGTAAGAGCAAAAAAAGTAAGCATTAAAACATATGGATTTTAAAAAGCTAACATCCTACAGTGCCATTTGAGGTCAGTGGTTAATATAGAGTAACTGTAGAGTTTTACATTTAAAAGCATAGACAAGCATCTTTCCCTCCAGCTATAACTACAGCTTCCTTGTTTTCTCACTCTCCCAAAGGCTCTTCTGCTCTCACACCCTTATGAAGAGTGCAGTGTTTACTTTAAGGCAGCAAGAAGTTAGGATCAGCTAGTGCATGTACAAGGCAGCAGCCTGCTATGGAAGCAGGGGCAGCCTCATCCTTCTGGTCCTCCCCCTGCAATCCACGGGAGAGCCTCAATTAAACCAACCCAAACAGCCTGGCAGGCTATGCTTTCATTTCCTGGGTGAACACAGCATTTCAGTGTCCACTGGCAGCAGGTCCTTTCCACTTCACAAACTACCAGGAAGGTACACAGACCAAGTCTGGCAGTATGGATTGCAGATTACTGTTTTTTCTTGTCCATGCCACAGTTTGACAGGCCATATCCTTTGTAAACTTTGGGGATTACTCAGTTTGAATGCTTCACTTCTATATAAGACTTACTTGTTTCACTTCCTCCCTTCCTCTCTCCTACATTCTTGGTTATCCTAGTCCCTTTCTCTTCCCACTATGCCAGGTAGCAGTGAAGCAGCTGCACCAGTATGTGGATCTGATTTCCAGAACAAGAAGCTGCTGGTCATTCCTGAATTAAAGTGAACCTACTGGGCAAGGTACTTGTACAGTCAGCAATTGTACAGTTCTAACATTGTCTGTTAGAACTTCCATTCAGTTCTAACAGACAATGTTTGGTCAAATGTTTAATTTCTCTGTAAGATTTGTGCATGTAAGATATAACATGATATCTTCTGCTGGTAAGAAGTTCAGGTTTCACTGCCCATGTCTTTTTCAGCCCAGCATGGTGCCCTTTTCCAAGTAAGCACTGAATATGTACACAACTCAATTTGATAAGATTCATGAGACAACCCAGAAACAAATTCATACGATAAATCTGTGAGTTATTCTATGATAATCCAGGCACACAACCATGATGAAGCTTTCACTGTCACCAAAATCTTCAAGAGTACAATCGCTATGCTCAGAAATGCCTCTGCACATTCACAGTGAAAGCATGTTTGGAAGTTAATGTGTTCACACAACTAAGTGAAAGCTTTTATCTTTTTGTATACAAAAGAAGAGATGTTGGGGAAAAAACAGACACAAACTTCAAACAAATCCACAAGCTAGAAAAGGCAGACATGTGAAAAGGCAAGGATCCCTAAACAGTTGGTTACATATTATCACTACATGCAAATGCAAGAGTTAAAATAGTACAAAGATGAACTGTTATGTGCATAGAGAAGAGAAAAATTACACCAAAAGCCTAAAAAGTATAGATTATGTCAACAAACAAAAATTTTAATATTCTGGAAAAACAACCATAGCTGTTGACTGAAAACCAAATTAGTTGCTAAACCACACTTGGAAGCGTGCTGAGCGTGCGCTGCTGGGCTTTGATGCCAGAGGGCTGTAGGGGTGACCAGTGTGAAAAGAGACAATCAGTTGCCCTGAGACAGCCATAGCCAGTTGCAGATAGCTCTCAAATCCATGGAAATAACTCACTCCTCTCCCAAATTTCCACCAGAAGGGCACATAGTGCTTCTGGTCTAACTTATCACAGAAGACACAGAAGAGACAAAAGAGAAGCAACAGAAGAGATGCATCAGGAGACATTGCCCAGGACAGACCCATTTGAAAGGATGTTCTCCACACCAGAGCAGGGAGGGTCCCAAAGCTGCTGAGGCCCATGGAGGACCCATATCAGGGCACAGAATTCCTCTCTCTGTCCTCCTACTCCCATGGAGCTGAGACCTATGGCAATTCATCATAGCAGGAAAACAAACAGTACGAGCAGCAGAACAAAGTCCTGTACATGCCCTGATGTCTCACACCACCTGTCGCCTAACCAAAGGAATTGGGATTGACCATGACATGTGCATTGGGAGAACAAGGATAAATTAAACTAGAAATGGGAAAAGAATGGTGTATGACAGAAGATGAGTTTGGTAAAGGGGAAGGAAATACATCACTTCTCTAAGTGATTAATTTCCCCCACAATCAATCATCAGAAGTTTGTATTAACAGGCAATAAGTTAAATTAAGAAAAACAAAACCCCTGAGTTTAGCCTGTTTTGCACACAGCAGGATATCAATCCTTAAACCCATGGAATGATACAGATGCAAAAAAAGCTGCCTGTACAAACAAGAAAAATGCCCTCCTTGTAACTGGAGGATCAGTCTGGAGCACCACCTATATTTAATGATAAATAAAGTTAATAGCTCTCAATCTGCTAGTAGATGTTTATGACATGAGATTAATATAACAGAAAAGGAGTTTGAGACAATGTCACATGCCCAAGAAGCTTTCAGCAGAGCACTTTACAGGTATGACACATGAAAGCATGAATAAACTGTGGTATCTTTAACCTTTAAGTCTGAATCAAGAAGCAAGGTTCAGTTTATGTAGCAGCTCCAGTCAAAGGTTTTCTTCATAAACCAAAAAAAACCTCGACAAACCTCAAAACAAAAACACAACCCCTCCAACCATAGATAACTCCTCAGCAGCTTACACTTCAAACAGGTCTCTGTTTCTTTTCTCTTTCACATATGAGCACAAAAGCTCTAAAGTTTTACTGCTACTTGATCTACACACACACAGCAAGTCTTACATGCCTACTCAGCCAACTGAAACACTCACCATGAAATCAATACAGATTTTGCTTCTGGATTTACTATCTGCCTTGGAAAAGGTGTTCAAAGAGCAAGTATTTAACTTTGTGTGTGCACCACCACAGCTAGCAGTCACATGAATAGGGTTGAGGCGGCAAGTGAAGGAGAAATAACATGCTGTAAGGACAGAGTTATTGGCCTGCTTCCTCTGGTCCTCCTGGTGGTGACTTTTGAAACGGAAGGAATAGAACACTCTCCAACATGACAAAGGTAGAAGAGTGAAGCCAAGACTACAGTATCTTCAGAAAAGACATTTAACCCCTTGGAATCCAAACCTTTCCAACACAAACAGTTGTTCCCTACAATATGCAACTTCTGTACCCTTAAAATTCTGCATCTTCTGACCATAACCAATCCAAGCAGACAGCACATGAGAATAATGAGAATAAATGGCTGCAGGCCTTAGTGATGCAGCCAAAGGATAACAGAAACATAACATCCATGGAGTCACCTTCCACAGCCAAGAAGTATTTTTTCTGACTACTAGAACTGTACTGCCAATGCAAATCTCTAAAGGGGAACCTGAACTGTATTAGTTCAGGTTCTTCAAACAAAGAAATTTGATAATGTAATTTTCAATGCTCTCCTTCATAGTTATACACTTAGCTACCCAACATGGCAAAAGGCAATATAGCTTTTCCAGTATTTCAAATTGATCCAGCAGCTGCTTTACAAAAACTTGTCCAGGAATCTGAAAAAATGAAGCTAAGAGCCACATCCAAACACTGAGAAGGCTGTAGCCTTCTCTAATTTTGCACTGATTAACTGAATATCCCATGCTATTTACCAAATAATCATCTGAAAGACATGCATTTATGGGTTAATTAGCCCACTTAATGAAGATTTATCAGTCCAAATTGAGAGAAATCTCTTACATCAACAAATGGATGAAATGATAGTACTCATTTAAGGGAAACTATTTCATTCTCAAACCCCAGATTTTCAAGCCAAGAACTGTCTTTTGTATCATCTCTCTCAATTATTCATACAACTATATAATATTAAGGTAATTAGTAGAAGTAGCAGATATGAAAACTAAAATATAAAAAGATTAAGTGGAGACCTTGCCAGAAGTATATAAGAACAACTGTACGTGCCTCCTAAGAATGCTAATCAAACAAACTTTTCCAATCCACTGTTAGGACAGTTCTCAACACAATGACAACTTGCTGAGGATGTCTTAGTGAGGACCTAGGACTAGGTATTCATGGTAGCAGGGCAAGGATGACAACAGCCATCTCTAATCATCATCTCAATAAGCTTCCCTAATGTCACAACACAAACTTATATATAATATACTCAGACACCAACAAAGAGGAATCCAAAAGTCTCTACAAAAGAAGCTAAAATTAAAAATAAAGGTAGAAATTATTTCTAAACATTTCTTAGAGCTAAAATTAAAAAAAATTATATATTACAGAAATACACAGGAGCCCGTATCTTCTGGTCAAATGGTTTTTAGAGACTATCTGCAGACAAAAACTAGCAACGAACACTAACGCTCTAAAAATCTTTTCCAACCGTCCTTTACTGACAGCATGATCTCCATCTAAAGAACAAATTACAGAGGATAACATTTGCAGACCTTCAAGGTCCTTGTCCTCTGTCATACTTAAAAGCTTCATTACTTTCAGAAGTTCAGTTGATACACTTCTAAATATTTATGAAAAGTAATCAATAAAAGATGTTAAGAAGTTAAAAACTAAAAGTTTAACAGAAATACTTAGAACATTGCTATGTATCACAAGATTCAGTAACAGAATAGGTTTTTGAGGTGCCTTAAAGTTTTCTCACAATTTTGATGGAAAAAGAGAAAAAAAGAAAAGAGGCAAATGGTATGACACAACATCTCTAACGAAGTCACAAGTGTATTTGTCCGGAATGATGCCCTAACTCAGACATCTTTTCAAGATTTGCAACTTTTAGCAAGCAGAAAGAAGCTTGGGACCCCAGAATTTCTACAAAGAGCATGTTACTAGACTTAGTCTGAGTCTAGACAGTAACTTCCACAAGACCTTCACAAACTACCATGTCTAAAATAACAATCACAAATACTCAGTGCAGCTATCAGCCAAAATTTGAATATTAACTTCATGCCAGAGTCTCCTACCAAAATACTTTGTATGGCACCACTTGTTAAAGGAACAAGAATTCAGAAACCACTCTTCAAAACCAAAAAATACTCAGTCACATCTAACAACTGCACCTGGATAACTAATCCTAAAGACTGCAGGTACTCTTCATCTGACTGTGTTCCAAACACTTGAATTTGACCAGGAACCTACAAGCCACTCAGCTTTCCAAACCAACTGATACACACAAGGCTGTACCTAAGTGCACAAAGGTAGGCAAACTGTATCTTTCTTCCCATCAAAACATCAGTAACAATTTCAGTGAAGTCTGCACTACAGTGTGATAGTGTTGGAAAAAAAATTACAGCATTGCTGCATCTTACAGTATTTCCAGCAGTGTCTTTAAAAATCAAGGAGAAACTTGCTTTGCGTAAGCATAGCATGTTTAAAATACATCTATTCTTAGTTTCTGGTTACACAGAATTGCTAAAATTGCTAAACAAACATAGGGCTTAAAATACAAAAATACAATTATTGCAAGATGGACTGATTTCATCATTAATAGAAGTATCTCTATTAAGCATTTATCAGAATGATGTTTTGGTGATACAAACTTGCAGAAGTTCCTAATATTTTTTCTTTGATTCAAATAATTTGATTATACTTCATTTATTATGCATTGTAAGCAAATATTCACCAATATTTTCACTTATTTCTTGTCTTGATTTGATATTACACTTGTGCTTATTTTCCATACACCATCTTAATGAATACCCTTTTCTCCTTCTTGGCTCATTGAAACATTGGAATTTATCTGGGTGGATTGGCGATATCTATTTAAATAGTAAGTAGGTTAGGACACAACAGAAAGCTCGACAAAAGACTAAAAGCAAAAAAAAAAATATTTTATTGTGACACTTGTTGAGTATTTAATTACAGATATTTACTTTTTATACAGATTACAGATCTATGCTTTCTTTTTTTAAAACAAGGAGATCACAGCAATGAGGAGAAGCCTCAGAAGAACTAAGGAAGCATTTACCAATGACTTTGGATCCTATACAAATAGTAACCTTAATCTTAGTACCATTAACTGTCTTCAGACTGGTAGTTCACCTCAAAGAGTCTTAAAAATCCCTTCACACGTGGCAAAACTTCTGTGCAGTTTTCAGCACAGACACCTTTCTGCTATCAAAGGAGCATGACCTCTCTAAGTGACTGAAGGATTTCTGCCATCTCAGCAACAAACTGAAATGTTCCAGTTCCACTGTGCACCTGGATAAGGTGAGCAAGGAATTAGCTGCCAACAGTTTAGCTACATTTTGCTTACTGCTACTAAATATTTTTGAATTATACTGTAAACACCAGGACAAGCAGTAGGGTATGGACCTAACAGAAGACAACAATAAGGAGCACAAGGAACAGTACTGCCAAGAAAAGGCAACACACAGGATTTAACCCCCTTTTTCACCTTAAAACTTCATGATTCTCTAGACTGCATTTATATGACTGCTCCACATGGGTACAAATTGAATACTCAAGCTAGTATTATTCTTAATTAAGAGCTTTCTGCTTTAGGATTGATCACTACAAGGATAAAGAACAAAGACCATATAAGCTCCACCCTCTTATAAGATTTTTTCCCTAAATTTTCCCTCCTGCAACACTGAGAATGAAAGACTAATTTATCAGTATATAAATCTTCCAACTAAACAGACATGCATTAACTACTTAGGGGACAGTAAAAAACAAAAAATTTGCTTAAAACCCCCTCCCAAAATTTCAAAAATTAATTAAGGATATTTTAGTAATAATAGAGGAGTATTTTATATGGCAACAGACACGACATGTATAAGCTCCTAAATCAGCCTCTGAAGTGGCTGAATCAATTCTGCTCCACAAACAAGAAAATACCTTTTCTCCGCATTATGAAAAAAAATCCTTAAGTCTCAGAAGTAGCAGCCTAACACCACGCCTTCAGGTACTTAAGTTTTTCAACTCAGGATCATCACATACCACAATCAGGTTTAATTTCATAATTTTTTGTAGGATTTGACTCCTATACATACACATCTACCCAGAAGAATCCTCTTGTCCCATAGGAAAATGTTCACAACATAAATAGTTCCAACAGCTTAATATTTCTAGCATCCTTGTCAGCCATGGCCACGTGGGAGCACCTTTGCTGCTACACTCACGTCATTCAGTTGCATTACAAATTTCCAATCAAAGTCCATTGAAAGCTGAGCCTGTACTGAGGCTGAGCTGCCAGACAGGAGACCCGTGGAAACAACACTGCTGCATACTTGGTATCTGCCCAATCAAGCAGTCTGACAGTGCTTAACAGCTTTAATTGTCTAAAAGTGACTACAACATTCCACTTCACCTTAGTTTGAACTAACTCAAAATCCACTTAACAAAAGAATCATTCTTCCCGAGCTTTCATCACTTCCCTGCTGTTTTCAGCACCACTCTCCCAAGCGGTGAACCCATTTATCACTTTCTCCTGAAAGTAAATTAGTTGCAACTTTCAAGATGCCAGAAATGGAGAACTTGGAGTACAACACTCAGAGAAACACAATTTACAAAGCTCTTGGAGCACTGAGATGCCAAAATGTTCTTCCAGAAGTCCTAGAATTTGTATATTGTTGGTGTGGGAGACATGAGATAGCAAACATCCCAGCCCTCTGCCTGTCTAGTTTTCACTGTACCAACATTTAGAGGTCTCAGCATTTTTTCAGAGTCAGATGCCCCACATTGATAGGTGATGATGACAGTTCCTAAGTGCAGCCATTACACTGAAAGCAGCAGTGACAGAGGCATCTCTGACCACACTCACCGATGGTAAATGCTATAGGTAAAAATTAAGTTATGTTAAATTAGGGTATAGTTCAATTATATTGTATCAATTATGTTATATTAATTGTATTATGTTACGGGGTGGGGGCTGATTAGAATGTGGTAGGAGAAGGGCCCAGGGCTTGGTGGAACAGTGGTCTGGCTGGGCAAGGCGAGGTCAAAGAGGGATTGGATGGAAGATCTGACCAATCATTCGAAGCCCTGCAGAAATGTAGTTGGTCCAGAATGAACAGTGTTAAAGACCAATGAGAAGCCTGGAAATGGACCAATCACCATGCGGATCCAAAATGGACCAATCCTGGACTCAAAGGGGGCTATAAATGGGGGAGTTCGGTTGAGTCAGGGTTCTTCATTTTGGATACTTGTTTTGTGGGGAGAATTCAGTGCACTTGGGGTTAGCGCACTGTTCTGGTTTTGGCTCGCTGCGTGGGTGGCTGGGCTTATCCTGGGCACTCCGTTCCTTGCAGCTATTTTAATAAACGAGAACCTCTTTCTCCAGAGAAATTTGGCCTCATTCATATTCATAACAGTAAACACATTATTGGAGAAGGTCTTTCTCCAAGAGAATAATCAGCTGAGGTTCTTGCTGCATAAGTTTGTAAGAGCACAGACTCTGTTATCCTTAACAGGCAAAACAGCCACCAAGACTGGTGACAAGGCTTGTAGTATTAAACATAGTAAAAAAACTACACTTGAAAATTTTACTTTCACAGGCAGCACATTCAAACACAGCAAGGTCTGCTTTGCAGCATCAGGCTTCTCAAACGCTCGGCTGCCCATGCAAGAAGTCTGCCTAACAGCATTAAGGTACCAACTTCAAAACATCAATACATTTCTCTGGTAAAAAAATCCCCAAAGCTGTTTGTACCCGAGATCCGTCACAGCTGGTAATGATGGCTTAGTTCTTAGTAAAACTGCAAATATGCAAAAAGCTCTGTGAACTGAGCACCATGTGGACGTATGGAAACATAAAGTCACTGGAATGTGCAGTATATGTAAAAAAACCCAGAAAAGACAGACTCCATTCTAAAACAAGTTGTAAATTAGTGTTAAACTCCGCCTGTCGATAAAGTACAAAATTAAGAGAAAGAGGGGTGGGTTCATCAGGTACATATTTGCCTCAACTACTGAAAATACTCAGTATTCTTAAGCTCATCTGCTAGGTGCAATTGTATCTATTTCGACAATTCTAGAAAAAAATTATGTAACACTCATAAATTACTCACAGGAGATACAGACCCTTGGAAGGTCATGAACCCACCCCACAATCTAGCTTCTCAGAATTTTACATTGTAGCGTATTCATGTCTTTATCCGGCACTGATCAGACAAAGCAATGTGCTAATACTCCACAACCCCTTTATTTATGAGTACAGATCAAAAACGCTGGAAAAGACTTCCCAGTCTTCCAAGACTTCACACTCTTCACACAACCATATCATATCACAAAGTGCCACCTCTACTCCTTTTTTGGACACTTCTAGGGAAGATGACACTGCCATGGCTATGCCATTTTGGACACAGAACTCTGCAATCACAAGTGACAGCTATCCCTGCTAACACTGGCAGACTCAAAGCTTCCATCACAGTAGGAAGCCATTACATGAAACGCTGTCCAGACATAGAACAATTTATACTTATAAATTAGTACTTATACTACTTATTTAGTTATTTTTTCTCAATAAATATTTTGCCTGTATCTTATATATAATTATTTTCACATATAATTATATTAATTATATATTTAATCATGATATAGTTACATTACATATAAAAGTGATACTTGCTAGTACTTATATTGTTCATAAATAATCGATACATTTTTATAAAATTTAGAAATAATTATATTTATTAAGATGTAAACCGGGTATTTATTATAATCCAATCTGTATGTAAAAAATAGAATACATACAAGAAAACGAAGTGCAAATTATACTGGATAAAGAAACTAAAATTAAATTTTTTATCAGACTAAATTAGTACAGAAATTCAGAGCTGATTTTCCTGCGCATTTCATCCGGTAAAACATGCAGGCAGCTAAGAGGTTTATGGCATTTACCACTCGCTCAGAAAACGAAACCATGACAGAAACGGGCGATGCCTACTGGCAGCGCCAGCAAACTACTGGGAACAGCCCGTACGCGGAAAACAATCTCCACCTTCCCGAGCTGTGAAGACAGAGTAAGTTTCGTTTCGCGTTACGACAGAGAAAAAGAACCGAAAGGACACGCGACAGAGCAAAGGCGCCGCCAGATACAGTATTTAAATGGCAGCCACCGCTTAAGACGGGAAACGGCGTTCATCGCCAACACTTCGGACAGCGGAAACAGAGCCACAAAACCATCTAGGTTGGAAGAGACCTCTGAGACCTCCGAGCCAGCGCTGTGACCGAGCACCAACCACCGCGTCAGCTACAAACGCCCTCCAGAGCGCGGCACCGCGCCCGCCGCCGCCGCTCCCCGCGCGGGGGCGCTCGGGGGCCGCCCGCTGCCTTCCCGCCCGCCGCCAGGGGCTGCTCCCGCCGCCGCCCCGCACCGGCCTCTGGGGCTGCGGGAGAAAGGCGACGGCGACGGGGCGGCCGCGGGCTCTCCGCCATGGCCGCACACCTATCCCGGCAACAAAGCTGGTGGGCAGGCGGCGGGCGCGGCGGTCCCCGAGCAGGCTGTGACACCCCCACCCCGCCCCGGCCGCCCCCCAGCCCCAGAGCCTCAGGGACGGACGCTCACTAGTGAAACAATGTCGCCGCCGCGCCCGACGCGCCCGCCCTGCCGCGTACCTGGCAGACGGCGCTGCGGAAAGCGCGGTAGTTGTCCTTGCCGTAACTGAGCACTTTCTCGTCCGGGTCCGCCTGCTCCCGGCGCCGGTCAAAGAGGAACACGGTGCGGTCCCCGTTGCCGCGAGGGGTCAGCAGCGCCGGCCTGCGAGGTGCGCGGCCGCCTCCCGCCGCTGCTGCCATGTTGGGGAGCTGAGGAGATGAAACCGTCCTGCAGCGATGGCGGCAGCGACGGCTGCAGCTGCCGGGCCGGCTAGCGCCCCCGCCCGGCAAAATACGTCCCGGCAGGGGAAGGAGGAGGCGGAGCCGGCCCGGAAGCCGGGGAAGGAGGCGCCGTGGAGGCCCGTAAAGAGAGGGTGGGAGTGAGGGAAGGAGAGGGACGGTGGTGATTGCGCGGCAGCGGTGCGCGGGGCAGGCGGGTGGGAAGGGCCTGGAAACAAAAGCGCCACTTCGGCGGTGTGATCTCGGAATGAGTTAGCGCCCTCCGCCTCGTGCCACTTCCGCCGCCGGGTGGTGCAGGAGCGGGATCGGGATCGGGATTGTCATCGGGATCGTCATCTTCACTGTAGAAAGCGCAGGCGGGGTGGGCCATGGCAGCGCGCGCTGCGCCCGCGTTCGCCGCCCGCTGGCCGTTGCGCGCGGCGCGAGCGGTGGCGCGGGAGCCGCCGCGCGAGCGGGACCTTCGGGTGCGCTCCCGTCACCGGGCAGTGGCCTGGGAGGGAGCAGAGGTGTGAAGTCCCGCTTCGTCTGCCGTAAAACAAAGCGGCCAGTCTGGATGCGAACAGTGTTGTTTTACATAATCACAGAATCTCAAAACGGTCAGGTTGGAAGGGACCAGAGTGGGTCATCTGGTCAAATCTGTGCTCAAAGAGGGCCATCCCAGAGCAAAGAATTGTGCCCAGATGATTCTTGAGTATCTCCAGTGGGGGAGACTCCACAACCTCTCTGGGCAATCTGTTCCAGTGTACAGTCACCTGCACAGTAAACTTCCTCGTGTTCAGGTGGAGCTTCCTGTACATCAGTTTCTGCCAGTTGCCTCTTGCTCTATTCCTTGGAACCACCAAGGAGAGCCTGGCTCCATCTTCTTGGCACCTCCCTTTAGATATGTGCACACATTGGTGGGGTTGTCTCTCACTTGTCTCCTCCTGAGGCTGAACAGGCCCAAATCTGTCCTCATTAGAGAAGTGCTCCAGTCCCTCAATTGTCTTTGTTGCCTTCCACTATATTCACTTCAGGAGATCCATATATTCTACTGAGGAGCCTAGAACTGGACATGGAACACCAATTGTGGCCCCATTGGGGTTGAATAGAGGAGTAGGATCACCTTCCTAGACCTGTTAGTGATGCTCTTTTCCTAGTGTACCCCCAGATCCCTTTCTTGGCCGCAAGGGCACTGCTGGCTCATGGACAGCTTGTTGTCCACCAGGACCACCAGGTCATTCTTTACAGAGCTGCTTTACAGCAGGTCGACCCCCAGTTTGTGCTGGTATAGGGGGTTATTCTTCCCATGCCAGAACCTGTGTGTACCTTGGTTAAACTTCAGAAGGTTCTTTGTCCATTTCACCACCCTGTTGAGGTCCTTCTGAAGGATGGCAGAGCCCTCTGGGGTATCAGCTGCTCCTCCTAGCTTTGTGTTACCAGTTAACTTGTTGAGGAGGCCTCTGTCCCTTCATCCAAGTCATTGATGGACAAATTAAACAGTACTGGACCCAGTATTGAGTTTTGGGGGACAACACTAATGACAGGCCTCCAAATATACCCTGTGCCACTGATCATGACCTTCCAGGATATGCCAGTCACCTACTTTTCAATCTACCCCACTGTCCACTCATCCAACCCTCAAAAAAGTGTAGCTGCTCTATTCAAAGGAGTCTTGGTTTTGAGGAAAGGATTGTGATGGCATGTAGGGGAGGTTTGTAAATCAGTAGAGGTAACAAATGAGTAACAAAAAAATACTGCCTTTTGAACACTTCTAAGGTCTTCTGATGCCCAACCTCAACCTCTCCTGGCACAGCTTGAGGCTATATCCTCTTGTCCTGCCACTTGTGTTTTGGGAGAAGAGACTGACCGCCACATGGCTCCAGCCTCCTTTCAGGTTCTAGAGAGAGATAAGGCCTCCCCTGAGCCTCCTTTTCTCCAGGCTAAACAACCCCAGCACCCTCAGCTTTTTCTCATTTGTGTGTCAGATCCTTCACCAGCTCCATTGCTCTTCTCTGGACACGCTCCAGCCCCTCAATGTCCTTGTGTAGTGAGGGGCCCAAACAGAGCACAGGATTTGAGCTGTGGCCTCACCAGCGCCCAGTACAGGGTAGACTGTCCTGCTGGCCACACTGTTGCTGATCCAGGCCAGGATGCCATTGGCCTTCTTGGGCACACCCTGGCTTGTGCTCAGCTGCTGCCAACCAGCACCCCCAGGTCCTTTTCCACTGGCAGCTTTCCAGTGACTCTTCCCCAAGCCTCTAGCACTGCCTGGGTTGCTGTGACACAAGGGCAGGATCCAGCACTGGGCCTTGTTGAACCTCAGACCCTTGACCTGAGCCCATCGATCCAGCCTGTTCAGATCTCTCAGCACAGTCTTCTTCCCCTCCAGCAAATCAACAGTTCTGCACACCTTGGTGCAAAGTGACTGAGGGATCACCTGGTTTGTCAGTGAAGATACTGAACAGGACAGGCCCCAGCACTGAGCCCTGCTGAGCACCGCTTGACTGGCCATCATCGGGACGTAACTCCACCGTTCTCTGGGCCCAGTTAGACTACAAGAAAACAAATTGCATAGTGGAACTGAGTAGTGTGGATTTTTGTGAGAATGAAGAGCATTTGTACTGAGCAGTTAGGATAGGAAGGATCTCTTGAGAGTTTTTATATAGGCTGTGACTCTGAACTCCTCTAAATGATGATTTGATAAAATTTGGAAGAGTGTGTCAAACCTTGTTACTTTATGAGTTCATCAAACAAAATTTAGTTTTACAGTGTACTTGAGACAGCACTTCCATTTTGGAATGCCTAGTGCTTTGAGAAAAAAAACTTGATTAACTATTTAATCTAGTTTCAAAATTGAAGTTGCAAGGAGGAAGGGATGTTTCTACCTGAAATGCAGGCACTTAATTTACATTAAAATAAGTTCCTCACCTTTCAGCCTATCTCCAAGCTGGTTTAAAGAGTGCCTGCAGTTGCAAAGTATTCATTTTGCAGTATGAAGTATTTTGTCCTTGAACAGCTGAATAGTCATTTTAATAGTTTTAAAAAATAATTTCTTTAAAAAGGAATTTATATTCATCTACCATATTTTAAGGTCAGATATCATGTTATTTTTCAAAATTAATAGTAACAGTAGGGTAGCCAATAATTTGTTCTTCTTGCAATTTGATATTTCAGATGATGCTCAGGAAAGTGGGGGTTTTTTGTGTATGTGTGCAAGGATGTATTTATTGTTATATCTTGCGTGTATTTTTTTTTTTTTTTTGTTCAAGGAATAAATTAAATACCTGATTTCTTTATTTTTATTGAGGGCAGATATTAACTAAGTTCCAGGACTAGACATTTTTAGATAGTATGTATTTTGTATGCACATAATGAAAAATGCATTTTTTTCACTAGAAGGAAGTGCACAGCCTCTCTAGTAGCTTGTTGCAGTGGCACAGTCTATTGAGTGATACTGGATGCTGCTGCCTACATATGCTTTGTAGGTGCAATGCTGCCAATTCCAAATGATCCGATAAAAATGCTGTTCCTCCTTAAGCTAACAAAGGTTTTACATGTAAGAAGAGGTGGCATATTGGATTTAGAACTCTATGGACCTTTGACCTGGCCTGTTAGAAAAAATACCTTAGTGAGAACCCCTGAGGTGTAAAATAAAAGAAGATCATTATTTGAGTCACTGAGGTGTGAAACAATAGCATCACCATTCAGAAAACCAAACCATCTGAGAGATAGAAACCAAATAATAGAATTAAACAATGAATTATCATCATAACATGAAAACTAAGATAGACATAGAGAAGTGGGTTACTGAAGTGCTATCTGGTAATTTTTTTTATTTGCTTCTCAGTAACTTGACAAAAATTAGTGAGCAAATAAAGTGACAAAATTTGTGAAACACTATCCACTTAGTCAAGTTGAGAGGATTGTAAACACAGTCCATGGTTCTGAAGTACCTGACTGATGTGATAAAAGATTAAATTAAATTAAATTTTAAAAATTGAAGGCAACTGAGAGAGAGATAGTGAAGAAGGGGGAGGGACAACAAACCATTTGTTCAACCTCCTTTCATCCAAATTAAGTCTGTCAGCTGGGCTTTGTGAGTAAAACTCATGCAAATTCTCACTGTTCATTGTGTACTTCATTAAGAAAAATACGAAGTGACATGCTAATTAAAATCTGGTAGAAATAAAGGCTCTGATGACTACAGATAGGCTATAAATAGTTGGGGAAAGCATGCCTAAGAGGACTGGGATTATCAAACTAAGAAAGTATTATGGTTAAAAGTATAAAAATAGGGAAGATAATCAGGAACTTCTAGTATATCTCACAAAGAAAGAAGGAACATGGAGTTATATTAGGAAACATGCAGAGCTGACAGGAAGATCTACTCTTCATAAAACATTGGATTGAGCTATGAAATATGTAACGAGAATGCATAATTTAGTGAGGTTTAAAACAATTTTTTCTTCCTATGAGTAGAAAAGAGATAAAGGACTAGAAAAATTAAGAATGAAATTATTCCCAGTAGACATACAAATCATATACTTTGGCTTTAGAATAAATATCCAAATAATACTGAGTAGGAAGGGTTTAAGTTGGAAAACAAGTTATTCCATATCTGATCATTGTACTGTTTTGCACTATTTTCCAAAGACGTATTTGAAAGAAGGACACCGCACTAGATGGATACTTGTAGGATTTAGCATGTCAGGTCTCCTAGGATTGTCATGTAACTATTTGAGGGAAACCATGGCAATAGCAGGGAACTTCACTGAAAAGCTCAGCAAGAAGCTCTTGTCATTCACCTCTGACAAGGGCAAATGAATGCAGCCAAATATTCAGTGGTCGTGAAATAAATTTGATGGCAATCCACTGCACCTTGTGAGTTCCACAGTCAACTTTCTCATGGGAAATTATTAAGGATGTATCAACCATAAAAACTTTATTCCTCAGTAGACAAAGAAACGTGAATGATTCTTGAACAAATACACAAGAACACGTATCTGGCAAATGCACAATGGGAGAAAAACATTTTTAATTTGAAAGGCTGTTGCAGTATAAGATTTAAGTCTTCAAGCATTATTGTTCTCATAAAACAGATGCTATGATTGCCATGATTTTTAAGATCATGTCTGAAGAAATCCCTCCAATCACACCCTTAAAAGACTGGGATCAAATACATCGTTCTGTCCTGTAAAATGTGTAAGAAATAGGAAAACTTGATAAATACATTTTTACAGAGAAGATCCTGCCTCATATGTAAGACCTTATGCTTTTCCATTCAAATTGCTATTGCTGTTCTGTAGTCTTAGTGGAGTGTCTTCCAGGTGTTCTAAAGCTGAGCATCACTAGCATTTCCTTTTTTTTGTTTTTTTTTGTTTTTTTTTTGAAAGGGTGTTTCCTCCCTTTTCTCTTCCTATCACCTCGCTACCTTGCTTTTAACACTTTTATTTATACTCTTCTTTTTACCCTTTTCCTTCCATGGCTGCTTTCTCCTGGATGTTCTAGGAGTCATTTTATTGCAAGCTCCAGTAGCACTGGCACCATGGACTCCAAGAAAGCCCAGGCAACCCCAGTTGACTGCTTAGTTATTTGTGACAAGTCTCTGCATGGCATTGCCTCATACTCCGGATTTTGGGATGGTCACACAGTAACTATTGCCCTGTCTTTGTCAATATGGGTGTGTTTTGCCATGCAGAAATTCTTCAAGTACCTATCACACAGTTTTTTTATTGTAGCATTGTGATGGGTTGACACTGGCTGGATGCCAAGCACCCACCTGTCTTTGTTACTATGGGTGTGTTTTGCCATGCAGAAATTCTTCAAGCATGTATCATACAGTTTTTGTTTCAGCACTGTGGTAGGTTGATGCTGGGCAAATGCCAGGCACCCACCAAAGCCGGTCTCTCACTCCCCTCTGCACCTGGGCAGGGGACAGAATATGCAATGAATTCATGGGCTGGGATAAGGCCAGGGAGAGATCACTCACCAAATACAGCCACAGGCACAACACACTCCAATTGGGGATATTAATTAAATTTATTACTAACCAAATCCAAGCAGGTAAGAAGTAAAATGAAAAGTAAAATAAACCTTAAAACACCTTACCTCAACACTTCTCTCCTTCCCAGCTCTACCTCCCTCCCTCAGTTGCACAAGGAGACAGAGAATGAGGGTTACAGTCAGTTCATCACACATTATTCCTGATGCTGATCAGTCCTTCCCCTGCTCCAATGTGGGATCCCTTCCACAGGAAACAGTTCTCTGCAAACTGCTGGAATGTATGTTGCCTTTTCACAGTGTGCAGTCCTTCAGGCACAGTCTACTGCAGTGTAGGCCCCCCACAGGGTCATTAGTCATACCACAAAACCTGCTCCAGTGTGGGCTCCTCTCTACACAGGTCCCTGACAGGAGCCTATTCCAGCATGGGCTTCCCATGGGTTCACAGCCTTGTCTTGGGCATCCACCTGTTCTGGTGCTGGTCTCTTCCCTGAGCTGCAGGTGGATCTCAGCATCCCCATGGACCTTCATGGGCTGCAGGAGGACAGCCTGCTTCAGCATGGTTCTCACCATGGGCTTCAGAGGAATCTCAGATTTGGAGCACCTCCTTCCCCTCCTATTCCACTGACCTTGGTGTTAACAAGGTGTTCGTTTCCCATATTCTCACTCTGCTCTTCTCTGGCTACAGTTTCTGCTGTACAATAACATTTACTTTTTTCTTTTTAAATATGTTATCACAGAGGTGTTGCCACCATTTCTGGTTGGCCCAACCTTCGCCAGCAGCACGTCCATCTTGGAGCTATCTTGGACATTGGCTCTACTGGAGATGGAGGAATCCTCCAGGAGCTTCTCACAGAAGCCACCCCTGTAGCACCCCTGCTACCAAAACCTGGCCATGCAAACCCAATACAAGCACACACAAAAGACAGATGGTATTTAAGGAGCTTCTAGGCTAAGTATTTGTGTTCTCAGAATCCATAATAAAAAACCTGAGTAGCTTCTGCAGAGTCAAACCATCCAGCAATTGCTGGAAGAGATCCTCATTAATGCTGAATTGTCATTCCTTGATTTCTTGTTTATACCTTTACAATTCTATATCTTTCAAGTGAGTAGTTTTCTCTTAAAATACCTAAACTTGCCTGAACCATGCAACCTGTGACTGCTTTCCCTTTCTTGTCTTGTGTGACTCAACTCTGCAGCTTTCCTTATGACTTTGTTATGAGTGATGGCCTAACACTTGGGAGGGGGGGAAGAAGATGGTAAGTCACTACCTGGCAGTAGTCAAGCAGACCCCATTATTTAGTGTCCACTCTCCATTTCAAATGTAATGTAATTTCCATTGCTAATCAAGGCCTTTCCAGATAATTAGAATTAGTAACTCCAGATGCTCTTTTCCAGGCAGAATAGTGAATGCCTTTCACTTGGGCATACCAGTTGTCATGCATGACTGTGCTAGTGTTCAGTGTTCTCTGAACCACATGACTTCTAACAATACAAAGGCACGCACTATTCTCAATCCTTGTAGGAAAAGTGAAATAAAATTACATACATCTTGCTTGTTTCAAAATACTTATACACATTCCATCACCTTTCCTTCTGCTTTGGAGTCTTGCCAGACCAATAAATGTAGCTTTAGAGGTGAAATTAGAGTAACAGACATTCTTTTAAATCTTTGCCTTGTGCAGAGGGTTCTTGAGACTAAAATGCTTATCAGGTCACTGCCAATTAAAACTGTGGTCTCATGCATGAGGTGCTAGAGAAAACAATGAAGGCCACATATCACAAAGATCCCTTGTTATCATGAAGCTGTTGATAAGAATTTCTGTAATGGAGGGACAGTGCAGCCAATCATCCTGTAGACAGACAAACGATCCTGTCTACCTCAGGCAAATACTGGGACTGGTAGACCTTTATGAACCAGGGTTCACAAAAGGTCCACTGTCCCATGGGCAGTAGTGGGCAACAGACTTGACATCTGTCATGTCTAGAAAAATCCTGTAAACAGATCAAGTCCTACCAAAAAAAAAAAAAAAAGGCAAAAAAAAAAAAAAAGCCTGCAAAATTAGGAGTTTCCTCAGGCTGAGTGATAGGACCCTGTGAATCTCCTGATAGAGGACTAAAGATGCTGAAGATGTCAGTGCACATCCTTTAGATATGATATTGGCTAAGACATTGATAGTCCCTCATCCAGTGAGGGACACTGAGGCCTTTGTGTCTTCTGTGCTTCTTCCATTTCTTAAAAAGGAATGAATACCATCAAAACTTCCAACAAGCACCTAAAATCTAAAAGCCTGATGAAGATTCAATAGCCCTATAGGGTAGAGAGCTTTGCAAGCATAAAAGACTCAATGATACATGATTTCATCATACCAGAATGTTTTTACAGCCAAAAATCTGTAGACAGGAAGTATTGAAAAAACAGGTAAATTCCCTGTTCTGTACTACTGCCAAAAGAGGAAGGTTAACTGGCTCTGAAGGATACATTAAGGTTTCCAGTATTAAAGCAAATAAGAGACCCCAAAAAACAATGGAAAGATTATATATATAGTCTCTTCAGATTGTTTGCAGAGCTCAAAATACTTGCATACCAAATAACCTGTAGATTAGCAATGAATAGGCAACACCCTTGTAAACAAAATCTCCATTGTTTTACAGAGATTTTAGCATGAGAGACCAGTCTTCCTTTTTTACTAGAGCATTGCATTGAGGGAGTTGCCCCTGTTGGTGAAAAGGGAATGTCTTCAACTATTGACTTTTTCTTCTTCCTTACTCTTTCAAAAAAGAACATAAAAAAAATATATGGCTGTTTTTTGATTCTACCACTTCAATTGGAGCAGGGATGAGAGCTCCTATAAAAGGCCAGAGCAGGCAAACTATTGGAAGTATTACAGAGCCACAGAGCTCTGTAATACTGTAATTGTTACTCAGCTCAGAACTAAAGGCTTGCATAGGCATGCCATGCTTGATGTTGGCAAGATCAATGAAGAGCATTGCAGAAGCCTCATATAAGACACTGCAAAGTTAAAGCCAGAGCAGGCACAGGTTGCAGCAGAGGAGGTTTAAATTGGCTATTAGGAAAAATTTCTTCACAGCAGGAGTTGTCAAGCATTGGAACAGGCTGCTCAAGGAAGTGGTTGAATCACCAGCCCTGGAGGCATTTATAAGTCATGAGGATGTGGCACTCAGAGACATGGTTGAGTGGTGGATGGGGCACTGCTAGATTGACAGTTAAACTCAATGAAATTAGTAGCCCTTTCCAACCTGAATGAATCTACATGATGCACTCAAAGAACTAAAAAAAGAGAACTAAAAAAGAACTACCATGTTCTTGATGGTGATGAGAGTTTCTGACAACAAAATACGAAAAATACAACACACCCTAGAGAAAAGAAGAAAGCTACAGACTTCCAGCATGCTTCTACAGCATCAAGTGCTATTTTTTTATAGCTAAATAATAAAACAGATGCAAAAGTGGTCATGGAAAGGAAATACTTATGCAACATGAAGATAGCAAAAGGCTGGTAGGTGAGATTAATGCCAAAAGGACACTACAAAAATCATTGTCAAAGCAGCTTGGCCCTATGTGCCTAAGAATTTTTAAAAAGCCATCTATTTTTAAAAAGGTTAAAGCAATTTTTATTCCTCTAAAATTTACATGATGTTTCTGCATTTTAGTTTTCCCCTACACAATGCATGTTCAACAGCAAGGAGAGGCTGGGAATTAGTATCTGCTGCTAAAATGATTATCTAGTTCCTCGAGGAAAGTCAGATGATTGGGATTTTATGTCATATTTCTACACTTGCAGTAAGGATCAGTCTTTTTATAGAAACAGGCAAAAGAAATTTTATTGAGTGTAAGAATACAAAAATTGACACATTAAACTGTACAAAAGGTACACTAGCACTAAATGAGGCAACTGTATCCATACAAGAGCAACATTTACAAATGACTCATACTACTGAAATGTACAGGTGCTGTGGTACTTTCTCATTAAGACTTTATATCCCAATAAAGAAACAAAACCAAAACCAAGAGCAGTAATTATGTTCTAGTGCCTGCTGCCTAAATTCAGAAGCCATATTACAGAACACAAATCAAAAATAACTGCCTGACTTTCAACATCACAGAGAAAACGTGTTGAACGAGGATTAAAAAATTCCCTCAATTTTTAAATTGTGAAGACATAGTACCTAGTAAACATTGCCTGATGTTGATCTGTTAGATTACAACACACAGCCCCACAGTATTTTACAGAACCTACATCCAAATTTGAGGTAGTTCTAAATGCCATTTAGCTTAATTGACATACAGACCAACAACAAAACCACATTGCCAATGTTACTAACATGGATTTTTAAAAATTATGTGGACCACTTTAATTTCAGAATATTATATTGGCCAGTGCATTAAGCAAAGGCATCGTGATTTTGATTTTGACCCATTTTCATTATGGTTAATATAAAGCCCTTGGAAATGCCATTTATTTTGCTCTCATTTAATCAACTGACTACTGTTCCTTGCACATGGCAAGGAACCTACAGATGCTAAAAACACAAGGTCAGTTATAGAAGAAGAGATAAACAGGTATGGGGGAGTCAAGAGAGAACATAGCCACTAAATAAGCACATAGTTTAAAGGAATGTGGCTCTCATCAAAAGCTCATAGTTTTGCTCCATTAGATTGCTACCTCACTTTAGATAACAAAAGTGTTAAAGAGATCACAAAAGGACAAAACTTCTAAAGAGAAGGAACTGGGATGTAGTAAAGACTAGTTTGTTACAGAAGACAAAAAGTAAGTCTGTAAAGATAAAAGAGGACAACAAAACAAAGCATAAAAACTTCCCAGCTGTTGAAAGACTTTTCTAGCTGTTAAATTAGAATTCTGGAGTATAAAAAAGGAATAGAAAATCAGAAGCTTAAATAATGTCATCATTATCATATCTGAAAAAAATACTCATACCAGGGCCAGAAGATTCATGCACTACATTAAGAACAACTGAGTTTTAAACTCATTCTGCAAAAATAGCCTAGAATTAGACAATTCAGTCTGTGTTTAGATGGTCTAACTCAAATTTTGTTGTATATCCTAAGGATTCGTGTTGCATTCAAATATTGCAGAATTAAGGAGCAGCTTTATCTATCAGCTGCTAAATGCCTTTAAACAACTGCAAAATTGTTTTTATCTTTGTATATTTGAAGGTTTGACCTATAAAAACAACACTCAAATACTTCAATGCTTTTAATAGGAAATACCATCATAAACTATCCAAGATATGAATGCTGGGTTTTATTTATTTATTTTTAACACAAAATTATACAAAGAATAGATAAAAAACATACTACTTTCACATAGCATTGATCCATTTTCTTTAAAGTATTTGGACCAGAGCTGCCCATACACTAATTTTACTGTTATTTTCCCGAGGAAACATCAAAGTCTGTCCAACTGGCCTAACAAGAAGAATACCAACATTTTAGGCCATTTTGATGTATCTAACATGCACCACACCTACAAGTGATTAGATATACAGCCAGAATTCACATGATGTCCTATTTAGAGCTTTCTCTGGTACATTCAAGAAGTTCAGTGAAGTTTCATCTGGGAGTATGAGCAGCTAAAGACAAATCTTGGATTTCAAACTATTGTGTTTCTTTTTCTAGATTATTTACAAGACTACTATGCAAGGACTAATCTTTTCAAAAGAGGTTTTGATTTTTTACTCATGTAAGAGGTGTCTCTGTGGAGTTTCATAGTTAACTGAACAAGCAGGAGACAAACATTTACATTTAGTCTTGCTAGTAAAATAAGGCTTGGGGAAGGATGTGAACTGTCTGTGATGCATGTGCCCAAAATGCATAGATACGCTATTGAAAGTACAAAGTCTGAGCAAAGCATTTAAGAAAATGCAAATATATTGTTTAATTCTTAAATGTATTTGTGTCAACAAAGAATTCCTTCCTTCCACTTAAAATCGGTTTCAGTGCTAAACACAGGTAAGTACCCATCCCTTTAGAAGGCACTGTACTAGAGCTTTAGAAATGCAACATTTTTATCTTCATCTTTCTAGTGATTAGACACTTTCAGCCTTCTTTTTATAACTGTCTAGGATGCCGGTCAAGTTTGACAATAGATCTTCAGGCCTGAATTCTTTATCGTCTCTGTAAATTCTCGCATTCTGTTCATCCAGGTATTTCTAGAAAAGAGGTACAGAAAGCTTCATTAGCCTATCATGGTCTGTATTTTACTGATTCTGCTAAAGCATTTTAAGCAGTAATTGCACAGATTAACTGATTTCAATTAAACACTTTCCTGAAAGACATCTATCAGAAGCAGGTTTAACCTGACAGAATGTTACTGCTGAAACTTAACAATCAATTCTCATTATTTACACCAAAGGTTTTGTCAGAAAATTTAGCTAGAATCCACGGACTCAGTGCAGCAACTAAATAACTGATACTTCCTTAGAAAGAGTAAGCTCTAATTTCCAAGTGTTTAACTGGAAATGTCTCTAGAGAGATTTAGTTCTGAATATCAGATTTTAGCTTACCACTATAGATGCTATATGAGTAGCAACTGTTTCTACAAGACGACTCAAGTTAGCACCAATTTTTCTCTTCTCTTCTGTTGTTGTTTGCAAAACAACTTGATATCTAAAAGGTAAAGATACTCAGAAGGTCATGTCCATAATTAGAGAATTCCTGACATTTAAAACAAACACTTCAAGTCTGATTTATCATCACGTTTAGCCATACTTTTTTTTTCATTAGTATTAATTTGAACCAAGTTACAATATATTAATACTCAACTTAAAAAAACCATTACATGGAAAACAGTTCTGATACAGCAGACAAATATTTTAGCAAAATACTGTTGAGGAGACACATCTTTCAGTTGTTAACTTGTGAAATTAATACACTGAGATGGATACCTGCTGAAACAACTTTATGTTACATTCAAGAGAATATCCTTATCCTTAAAACCAAAATGAACAAGGCAGACATGGAAGTTAGGAGCCTTACTGTCTTTGGAGATCATGCAATTCATTTGTGGCTTCACTGAGCCCTTCATAGACACCACTCTCAAGTAACTGTTTATGCTTCTTTATTGATTCCAGTTCATTAGCACATTTCTGCTCTTCCTCTTTTATCTCCTATAGTCATAAGGAAAGAAGAAAAAGAAAAGACCTTTCTCAGGTATAATTTGGATTTTTTTCTTCTTTCTACTACCTGATTATATCCTAATGCTGGAATTAAAAATTCACACAAGTAGCTCCAAGTTCAGAACTGAAAAAAAAAAAAAAACCAAGGACATCCCTCCCAAACCTAAACCTCAGCTGTTTTCTGTATCATCCCCATCCCAGAATAAGCCCAACCATCTCTTTATTTCTTTAACCATATTTAAAGGCCTGTGTTGCAGCTACTTTCCCTTCAGAGTTAAACTCAAGAAGTGTCGTTTAGATAGTCTAAATAGCTTCGAAATGGCACATCATAAACAACTGTTTCTAGGTTAAAAAATACAACCACATTTGAGTAAGAAAATAGCTTTTCTTTTTTGTCTGAAAGAGAGTACAATTCCAAATAATCATTTCTTCAAGGAGAATGACACTGTTGATGCTATACAGTCCACAAAACCAAACAAAATTCTGACATCAACTCAACATGCAATTTTGGTAGATTACTGAAACATCATCCTTCAAAAATAATTTTAATACTTAAGACTTACAAACAGCATTTTAAAAATTAGAAGAGGAATTACATGACTATGTCTTATTATAGGCATCTGGTGACAAGTGTGTATTTTATGAGCTTAACTTTAGAGAAAAGTATATGCAAGAGCTGATCAAAAGCTAAATGTCATGTGGTTTTGAAAAATATAAACTAAATTAATTGCCTTTATATACCTATATATACACTTGCCTCAGCAGGTATTAGCAGTGAAATAGTCCTGTTTCATGGTTACAGCACAGGAATTTGCATTTACAGGAGCATATATAGTAAACACTGGCATAGTTCAAAGAACATTTTTCTGCAGGGCACCACAGCTCCACTAAAGCAGTGTTGTCAGAGAAGTTGGGAGGTACCAAAATAGCCACTCAATTGTTACAGAGAGGGCTATGTTTTGTTACTGAATTGCAAGTAGGGAAAAGGACAGGGACTGCTCCTGTGCTGGGAAAGGAAACTAAAGGAAGCAACAGTTTAAGATCATTAAAACAATTTAACATGCTTTTTGGCAAATCAATGTTTTCCTTAGTTCTTACAGAAGCTGATTAAACACGTTTACTAAAAACTGGAAATGTATTTATTACATACTAATTGATTAGACAAGACAGATTCTGTTAATCCTAAAATTTCCTTCAAGCACATGCCCTGAGACATCCTGATGTCAGATGATTGTTGCTGCTTGTATTACTAGATGCAGTAATTTATGATTTACAGGATCTGCTACAGTATGATGCCAGATTCCCTTACAAGAAAGTGAAAATTGATTCAGTTAAGGTAGCAGTCAAATCACTTTTCTGAAAATAATGAAAAAATCCTGTAAGAGGAAGGGAAGAAGGCAAAGGCAGAAGCCCAAACAAAATGCAACCCAAAAATTTAGCTGTAAATACAAAAATTAAGGATAAGGGTATCATTAAGGGTAAGTTGTCATCAAACTGTAAGAAGTTCTACCTTAAGCTTCTGCTGGTAAAGATCATCCAGCTTTTCAGCTTCTTCTGTCAGCATTTTCACACTGCGTTTCTTGTCCTCTAGCATTACATTCACCTAGGATGAAAACATAACCAAGGAAATATGGTTCAAAAAGAATTCTAACATAAACATCCATACCACCACAAACCACATCTGGTTAAACAGGTTAAACAATTAAACTAGGCTAGGCTGGGATGGTATCATCTTTCTTCATAGCAGCCCATGTTATACTTTGTTTTGGATAAGGTGCTAAAACAGTGTTGGTAACACACCAAAGTTTTGGCTACTGCTGAATAGTGCTAACACGGCATTCCAAGGCTTCCTATCCCTTCCAGGGCCCCTCACTGAGTAGGTAGGGATAGGCAACAGACTGGGAAGGTGCAAAACCAGGCCAGCTGGCCAAGAGGACATTCCATACCACATAACATTATGCTCAGCAATAAAAACTGAGGTACAGGTAAAAGAATGAGGAAATAAAATTCTCCTTCTTTCAATCTATCCCAAATCCAATATTACTAAAATGCTTCCTGATGACAATTTGTCAGTGATGGTAAGCCACACAATCAACTGGAATGAGCAATTTATTAAAAACAAATGCTTCCAACGTTTATGGTCAAATATATGTAAGCTACATAAACTTTAATTCAGGGAATACACAATATTTCAACCAACAAAGACCCCAATTAGTAGAAAATCTTCTAGGTTTCATGACAATTAAGTGGTTTTCTCCCCCTCTACTTGTCCTCAGAAAACACCAACCAATCCAAAAAACCAACCTACCACACCACACTTTAGCCATGCAAAATGTTGAATGAAAGCAGCAGACAAAGCTATAGGGTTGGTATCTCAGTGTTAATCTTCATTAACTAACTCACCTGTTCCAAAGTATCTTCCAAAGTAATTTTCCGTTGAGTGGCTCTACTAATTTCTTCCTCAGTCTCGTTGATGATCTCCATGAGGGGAGCCTGTAATATGCATACAAGAAGATCCAACAAATGCAATTTGCTTATTTGAACCAAGATGCACCCCAGTACGTCTTTCCCTTTTACATTTTTTTAGGTTACTATATTCTCCAATACCAAATTTCTTTCACATACTACAATGTCATTATGGTGACTCATCACACAGGATTTGCAATGACATTTCATTGTGAGACCTTCCCAGCATTCCCAAAGAAACACATCTTTTTTGTGAGTGGTATCTAAAGCTTTCAGTGTTGATTCTACTTACCTTGATCTGAGTTCTGTATTTGACTAGGCAATTTGGTCCTGACTCAGGATTAAACTGAATCTCAAAGTCGTGGCCTTTGGAATTCTCAGCACTTACTGGAATTAATTTCAGCTTTCGAGCCAGTTTATGATACTCTGCCAGTTGCATTTCAATCTGCTCAGAGGAGAAAAGGGCACAAATCACAGAAGAGATACAAGTGAAAAGCTGTGGAAGAAGTATTCATATAGTACTTTAAACAAGTTCCTGAGTTGCTCTCTATAGCCATAACTCCTTGTTACCCCACAGTATTCAAGAGCTGTATGCAATGCTAGTCCAGCAGTTTGCTGCATTAGGTACTGTTTTATGATTCTTTCAGAGTTTGCACACTGAGGTTTCTTAGTGTCTATTCAGGCTGAGAACACTGAATGGTTTCACCTGTGGTTTTCCATGTTCATCTGCCATAATTTTTCCTGCCTCAAGTTTTTGAGAATTAGCTGATAGGGAACTAAAAATGTGCTGGAAAATAAACAAATGATCAGTCATAAGGTCAATATGCCTTCTCTCATTAGTTTTGACAGGAAATGCTACAGAGCCACACATCCTAACAACAAACTAACTTGAGCATGCCTTTAAGCAAAGCTTATTAAATGCTTTAATTTCTAATTAATGAGTGCTATTAAATGCTAACATGAAAGAACCCAGGGTTTTTTTTCCAGTTTTATGTGCTTCATACTTGCACCTGAGGATTTAAGTTAATAAAAATGCTTGATGAAGGGTAACCCTACCAAATATATTTGAAATTTTTTCTTTAGTTCTCCAATTGGCAAAGCAGAAGCTTTTAAATCCCATCACTTAGAGGACTATATCTTTTCATTCTGTTTGAAGGGGTTGAACTTGGCCCTTGAAAGATGTTACAACTGCTACACAAAGAACTAATCAGGCCCTAAATGCATGCAAAGCTATTGATTCAAATTCACTAGTTTTGCCTTACTTCCTTGCTCTGAAATATTAACATTAGCCTGTAATTTCTTGTGTTATCAAAGCAATGGCATGCTAATATTATCAAAGCTCTTAATGCTATGGCAGTAACAGCTTACCATGCTTCATATTCTAGACACATCTCTTACGATGCAGAAAAAAAGTACATTTCCATTAAGTGCAAAACAGAAAAAGGGAAAAAAATCACAACATTTTTCAGTGATACAGTAAACAGAGGCCATTCTTGTCAGTTTTGCCTGGTTAGATTTTTTAGGAAAGAAATTATCAAGACTCCAATTTTAAGCTTGCATGATGAAAACTGGCAGCCACCTCTGAGTGTAGTGGGATTTTCACATACCGCCTCTTTATTCCTAGCATATTTTAGCTCTTCATTCCACAGCTGATGTTCTTCTGCTTCCAGCTCCTTAGTCAGCTTGTTAATGGTTTGCTGCAGCTCATTTCTCTCGTGATTTATTCTCTCAATGTCCACAGCTGAGTACTTCTGGTTATCTAAGATGTGCCGGAGCCGGGCATTCTCCTGCTTCATGGCTTCTACTTCCATTTCTAAGTTCATAAAACATTTGTGAAATGCACATAAAATACCAGCCTATATACATAAACCACACCTCTGTATCCTATGAGTAAATAACATAACTATTACATAACATTACCATTTCATTACTCCAGTGTACAGAGAGCTATTAGACCAAAAAAAAAAATCTTTATTAGCAATCCATTCTGGAAAGTTTATTTGTAGCATCATGCTACTCCAAGTACCTTGCTCTGCTCTCAAGCTAAGAACTACAATTATTTGAAGACTATTTCTAGCTTCACTGTCCTGACTGTGATCAAGTCCTCCTTACCTGCTGTCTCAACTTCATCATTAACACTTTCCAGTTTTTGATCAAGGATGGATATATGAGATTCCAGATTAGCCAAATAAGCCTGGTATTTCTGGACATCTGCTTGAAGAGACAATTTCACGTTTCGTAGTGTTACTCTACGATCCTAGGAAATGGGTGAAAAGAACAACCACTCTTAGATAAATATAAAATAATGACTTCACTTTCCAGATAAGACAGTAGAGTAATTGATCAATATCAATAGCACAAATATAAAACGAAAGAAATTTAATAATTTTTTATCTCTGTGACAGTTAAGTCAAGTCAAGACACCTTTAAAATAACAGCAAAGAAGGCTGAAAAGACTCTTGCATTTCAGCATTAAGTCTCTCATTTGCATCAGACACTGCTTTAGACAATTCTTACTACAGGTAGTCCACAACTTAACTCTAATAATATATGGAGGGCAGATAAAACAGGGGCATGGAAAGCCGGGAATAAACTCAGCACATTTTGCACAGTTGGCAGGAATTTCAATTTGCCACCTGCACAGCCACTAACCCATTTTTAAACTCAGGATGTATCAAAAGCAGAATCCAGCTTTTCAAGCAAAGTATTTTCCATAAAATATATTTGTTACCACTGAATCCCATGCCTCATATTTGAATATCAATACATTTGAAAAAAATAATGTTGAAATTTATATTAAAAAATTTGGTTCAAGTATTTTATTGATATTTCAGTCAATATAAGACCTTATTACCGGTGAATACCTGCACATTATCAAACAAATAGTTACTGAAGACTCCACAGAAAAAATCCTCATTCTATAATGGTATAGAGTCTGTAAGAATCTGGCCTAATTAAAATCTCAAAGCACTGAAATTTTTCCATTTGTTATGTATCATAAGTATCTTCATTCAGAAATGGTCAATATTATAAAATTCCATTCCACCATAAAAACAGACACAATTTACTAACCGGCTCACTTTCCTTTTCTTTCTCCAGTCTTGCAATCTCTTCTTGAAGTCTTTTGTTTTCAGCTGCTAAACTTTCCATCTGGAATGGATCTATATTAAATAAATCCTCTGTGGGAGAGCAGAAGAGAGAGTGGAGTTACAAATTTATCTCAATATCACCACCTGTTTGGAGTATCTGAACTTGAGCTTCAGCACAGTAAATACCCATTATCTGGATAATTATTTTACACTAAAGAAATAACTAAAAACAACCAAGAAACCTGTAAGAAAAACCTTTCATTAAAACGTAACCAGGCAAAAACCCCAGAACAAACAAGAAGAGAAATGGGTTTCTCAGTCCTCATGTCAGAAAGAGTCCTCATGTCAAAGTCACTCCCAAGAGGAAAGGGTTTCCAAACTCTCATGCAGCCCACATCACTGGAGAATATACAGGTCAGGACTACCTTGTGAAGCTAGAACAAATCAAGCTTATTTAACAACCTCTTTCTTATCCATATACTTCCTTGCTTCTTGAGACATCTTTTCCCTAACTTAATTTGGCTTTGCCAAAAAATGGGATGACTATTTTTTCCCAATATCCAGTAACAGTGTGGTATCCTGTTTCCTCTCCAAATGATGGCTCCAGTTTGCAAACAAAGGGCCCTTAGTCTGGCTTTTCATAGGAGAGCAAAGAAAGCAAGAAATGTTTTTCTTCCTTGTTCTCACATTGTGTTTGTATTTCTGCAGGTGGTGAAATGAGTGAGTCAAAAAACCTAATAATTTTCTACCTCCCTGAAGACAAACACAGGTGCATGCTGAATCACATACAGAACCCTCAAAATAGAGTTTGGAACTCTTGCAGACTCTTGCAGAAAGTTCAAAAGCTGAACTTTCTTATCAGCTGTGCATCCTCTGAAAATATTTTTCTTTTTTTTAATTGTTAACTTTGCCAGACAGAAACAAGAGTCATCTGCATAGATGGAGTTCACATCTGAAGAATTGTATACTGGTTTTCTGTGACAAAGACATTAAAAGAATCAGGCGACACAGCTACAGCTGATAGCAGATCATGACCTATCGATCTGTACTGCTAAAAATACATATAAAAAAGAGAGCATTAAGTTGAAGTCACTGAAACATATTTAGGTATTTCAGACTCCCTTAGATCACTTTCACTTGTAAACTGAACAAATTGATGCTAGGAGAAAAGAAACCAGTAACACAATTGAATACTTAAAATTTGAAAACTTACTTAATTTTGACTGCACTTCAGCATCCAACTCTTCAAAGGTATCTCTCCCTTTCATGAAAAGATCATAGCACTTCACACAGTAGTCCATGAAAAGCTGAAAACAATTTAAAAATCTTTCATTTCAACAATTCCAAGGCCTGTAAAATATCTGGATAGTCTAAAGCTACTCAATCAGTGGAATTAAACAGACATCAAAAATATCTTTAACGCTTCGATTGTACTTTTGTAAAATTAAACTTTTTTCCTCTTTTTGAGCATAGAATGTCAACAGATTATATATTCAGGCAGAAGGAGACACCTATAATTCACAGTAAGAAAGGTCTGGAAATACTGCATTTTTAACAAAGATATTTAACAAAGGCAGAATATTTAAGAATTTTTCTTCTTGATGCATATGATTCTCTCAGGCTAGTTTATGGAAACTGCAGGTCTGTTTAACAGACCCTTTCTATAAATATGACCATTAAAATTCAGATCTGCAGATCTCAAAGTACTCTTATCTAGAATTAAAGAAAGGTTACCCAAAAAGAATTGCTAGACACTAAGTCACAGACGCTTCAGAAGCAATTACACCAGAATTGTGAATTTTCTGTATATATATATATGCATAAGTGCCAATGTAGAAGAACGTATTTAGTTTAAAAATATTTTTACCTGCCAACCATCACCTAAGGTTGTACCTTAGTCCAAAATTATGATTTTACTTGATTTTTTCAATTTCTAATTAAAAGTTTTAGCTTATAATGCAACCATCTCCAAACACCTGTGATTTAACACTGAGTTAAATCTGAGTAGTACTAATAATCTGTGATAAATTGAAAAGAAAGTAAGCTGTTGGATTAAGAGCTGCCACCCTATTTTTTGGCTCAGAAATAAAACTTTACAACAAATTTTTACACAGTAAACTGAGTAGATATTGACACAAGTCACTATATTTAGAATTAAGTGACTGTCTTTATACTGAACTGCAGTTAACCTCAGAAATCTTGAGTGCTAAAGGAAAATATATCAGAAACTCTACAAAAACAATAAACAGCATCATGATGCCCTTATCTCCACAAAGGAGAACAGTATATACTTGGAGAATAAGGTGAATATAAAATAAGGAGACTATTTTGTTTAATACCCAGTCTTCACCAACAGACTGATCATGATACCTGCTCCGGAAATAGTTGATCAGGTTTTTATATAATGCTACTCTACTTCCTAGAAAACATTGTGAATATTAAAGAAAACAGAATCTATAAATACATGACAACAATCTAAACTGTGATTAAATTGCATTGTTACAGCATATGGCAAAATCCACTTGAGCAATTCTGATTCTAAATTCCTTTTTAAGGTACCTTATTATGTACAATTCCATCATCTGTCTCTCCTCCCCAGCTCTGTTTGTCATCAAACGATGGCGCATTTTCCCTGATTGCATTGTACAGCTGAAAAGCAGAGTTGCACACACAAAGAGCAAATATGAAGACATCCATTAGTTTCCATATTGGTTTTCATGAAAAGAAGCAGAGTAACACTGGATTAGGATTTCAGCAAGCAGGTTGGAATAAGCCTGCATTGAGTTGACTAAACACACAGGTATAGAGGCATGAACTAGACAGTCAACACTGCCAAATTTTCTCGTGTCTTTTGAGCAAAAAGGACAGGGTTTTCATGGGTGCTCGATTCAGCAGTGGTCAACTTCTGCAACAGATGACAAATTCTGCTCAGACCTGAGCTGGCAGCAACAACAGTTACCGCTACTAAAAACCCAAACAAACCAAACAAAACTAAAATTAAATAAAAACACCCCACCCAAACTGAAAACTCGCCACTCTTTATCAGAATCACAGGACATTTGAATAATTTCAATTGAAAATTCCATCCTTAGGCTTCAAATTTAGGAGAGAATGGCAGATGTCATAACATCTGCACTGGAGATACACGTTCTATTCAGTGATTATACTCATTAACTTCTCACATTTAATGTATGTATAGATCACCATTTCACCATCTTTTTTTATACATTTATCCAGAGCACACATTTAAAGAAAAAAAACTATCACAATATAACATGAAAAGTTCACTTTAAAAGTTACTAAAACATAAGGCTAAGGGTCAGCTCCCAGATGACAGCTAAGAACATGTATGTTTACATATATGTTATACAAAGAGACTTGTAGAAAATATGTATTAAATCTGTATTGAAACTAACATTCCAGCCTGGAAAGTGAAAATATTTATCTTAAGACAAACATTACCTTGACACAATCAATTAACCAAACCAAGGCTGCCACAATCTGAGGCCAGGTGTGTGGTGCTCCCACAGTGTATAAGGAGCTTTTTGACAGAGCAAAGGGGTACCTGTACGGCCAAAGAAGATACATTTTTAATAGCTGTGACAGACAGTGATGAAAACAAACCACTACATTTTGAAAATAAAGCTGCACATTTTTATATGTAGATGAAAGCACAGAAGGAAGAGCAAACTCAGTTCTACTGTACTTCAAAGGAAATAAGTTGAGTTCTTACAGCACTATTTTATTCAATTATCATGGGTTTCTCATTTGTGATTCATAGAATATCTTGGTTTGAAAGGAACTCCTAAGGATCAACAAATTCAACTCCCTGCTCCTCATAGGACTGCCTACAACTAAATCAACAATTACAACTAAATCATATCATCAGGAGTGTCATCCAGATGCTCCTTGAACTCCCAAAACTTCTAGTGACTTGTTAGAATTAGTAATTTTATCCAGAATTACACTCTTGGTGCAGCAGAGTGTAATCCTTTTCAACATTTTAAGCTACGTCAGCAGTTTCAAGTGTTATAGATTAAAACAAAAATTTATTAAAATGCTGAGAAGTGAACAAATAATGATTTACACCTACATTTAAAGAGCCCTGGCACTTTGACACCATCATGGGTTCAAACCTACAGGAGTAAAATACACTCCTTTTTTTTTTTTTAATGAGACTGAAAATTCACAATTATCAACACGCAGAGGATTTTTCTTTCTTGGAAAGCCTTTGGGCATGAATGATTTCAAACACTGAACATATTCAGCAATAAACCACTCAGCTACTTAGTGCTTTTCTTACCTCAACAGTAATTTTTGTTGTTTCCACATTCTGCTTTGAAAGCAGAATAAGAAAAATGGAAGGAAAACATATTTTAAACTAAATTAAATTTGTCTAAACTAAAATTAAATTTCATTATCTTGATCCAAAATTCTGGAAATTTTAGTTCTTAGATTGTAACAGAATGAACAAAAAGGTCTGTAAAAGAAAATTGTGTCTTGTCTTTCAAAGTTCTATACAAATAAGCAATTAAATTTTACATTACAAAGGAAGATTCCAAGAACTGTGAGTTCAAACTTAAATTGCATAGCTGACACTGAAAATAAGAGAGTAAACCTAGAGCTAAACAAAAGTGAAACAAAACAATCGCAACATTTTTAGAGTCACATCTGAATAAAGAAACCTATCCATTCTCCCCAGCTATCAATGCAGAATTCTTAGCTTTTAAATTTCTAGCCATAGCATATCTATTCAGCCCAGGAGACTAACAATGATCATCTTACCCAAGGTCTTTAAAAATTTTGGGGATTTCCTCTTCAAATTTTGAGTCAGGCAGTTCATAAGAAGGGCAGAGGAATTTATAGATAAAGGTGAAGATCTTTAAAAAGTCCTTAACTGATGGAGATTGTAGTGATTTCATGGAAACATTGTGGGCATAAGCATTCTCAACAAGGAACTGAGCAAAATAAACACAGAATACCAGTCATTAAATAAAATTTATAGTTGAAACCAAGAGAAATAACCATTTTCATTAGCACATTTTACACCTCATAACATATATGCAGAATAAGTTAATATGATACCTCACAAAGCTTTTTGATACATTGTTGGATGAATGTTTTGTCATGAAGGGGCCTGGGATCCTTTATCTTTTCTGTCCCGAACACACCGTATTGGCTGCTGCGTGACCCTCCGGCGCCACTCACTCTAGGGACAGATCATAAATAGAAAGTTCTTCTTTCTATGTCTTGTGACAAGGCATAGAAAGAAGAACTCTCTTCATGTTTAAGTCACAACAATTGTTATCCTTATGTTTTCTTTGCATTTGTTATACAAAGTGATACTTGAAGTTTTTTCTTCATTTAAGGTCATTGGAAAAACATAATCGACCTGGAAGCCACAATGCCACATGTACAACAAAGGGATTACTGCATCCAAGATGAATACTTTCTTCATTTTATTGAAAGAAATAAATTCTTAGAGAGCAGAAAAAATACCCCAAAGATGAAGAAAAAATAATGTTGGTGACTGTAAAACTCTAAAAATATTTAAGGAATATTTAAAAGGAATAGACCCCTGCAACATTGGGTTGCTATCAAGAAGCCGCCCACAACACAAAGTCGTGAGCTAAGCAGAAAGTTTATAGATTTTTGGAAGGTTTGTATCTTAGAGAGAGGAAAATAACACAGAGTATGCTTCAGATGTCATTCTTCCTTAAACAAGAAAATGTATTGAGGTAGTCTTAAGGTCTGCAGTGAACATCATTCCCAAAAGAAAAAAAAAACCTCCCAAAGCAATTCCTGCTCCACAGCATTATTGTTTAGTTATCACGGACTGGAGGAAGGCAGACGTGAAGGTCTGCTTGCCTCAGATCCATTATTCCCTATAGTGAAAATCTGTCAAGAAAGAAAAATGCCAAAATTACATAGGACCATTCTGTTTTAACTTACAGTGCAGAGAATGAAAGCTATCCATACCTGCTCCCAAAACAGCTGACTTTTCTTTCTGAAGCTCCAGATCTAGGTTTGCTCATGCTCAGCTTCCCAAAGGTGCTTCTGTCCTTCCTGAGGAGCAGAGAGGGGGATTCAAGTGACTACTTCTACCAATTCATCTTTTGCTCATACAAGAGCTATACACACACATGTATTCCTAAGCACCTTCATCCCAGCAACATCCCAGAAAGGTCAACTGATGCCACCTCCTAAGAAACATGTACCAAAATGTTATCATTTGAAACCTGACACAGGTACACAAAAAGGTTTGCAAAACTGCAGCACAGGTGCAAACACCCTTGGCTGTAAGGAGCCTTCTTTTCACTGTTTAAAGTTTTTTTCTCAGTTGCTACTCACACACTCAAACACACTATGATAAACCTCTTCAGAATTAGTTTTATATACTTTTTTTTAGCAACATGACCAGCAAGACTTACGTCTGAGGTGTCTGAAGACCCATCTTGTTGTTGTCCTGCACTCTCAGTGCCATCATAGATTGTCGACTGCTGCTTCCAGCAATACTTGAGCTTCGCCTCATTGTGACAGCTGTAAACCACAATCCCTCAGTATTCCAGCAGTATCAGAAAATCCAGGACCTAAGGGTATCTTCTTTTCTAAATGCCACAATGATTTTCCAAAGGCTCAGAATAAACAAGTAGACCTGTACATTGGACCAAAAAAAAAAAAAAAGAAAAAAGATTATGTTAGACTCCAGAAATATAGAGCAGTCACAGCCTTTTAAATCAACCATTTTATTGATAAAAGAGCTAGTGCTTGTTCTAAACCTACTGTTTTGCCTTTTTTTATATTTGGTCACTTCAGACCTAGAGGTTCCAAAAGCAACTAGAAAACAGCACAAGAATTTTTTCTGTTCAGTCCACGGGGGAAATGGCCACACTACCATGAGTACACAAGTACTACTTACAGCACTTGTGCAGTATAACAGCTCCTGAGCTGCTCATTCTGAGCTGCCCATTCTGCTACCCATTCCTCTGCAACTGATATCCCAGTATTATAGCACAATAACTGGAAAACCTATTCAGAGATAATATTTATAGCTCTCTTCAGAATATGCATGCAGAATATAAATCAAACTGGAATATTAATATCATTATCCCCACTGGGGCATTAAGGGGGAATTTGAAGTAAACAGAACTCACAAAAAAATTGCCAGCTTCTGCTCTCTACAGAGGTTCTAGTTTATTTGTGGGATGGGCTTAAATGGCTGAACTATAACTAAGAAAACCCCCCTCTATTACAGACATTATCAAAACACATTATTAATATAAACTGTTGCTTCATTTTTCTTCCAGTTCCACTGCTCACAAACCACAACAGAAGTTTAGCTCAAGCTCAATTCATAGGGCAGCATTTCTCACTGTGTCTGGGGAAGAATCTGCATTATTCCACTACTTTAACTGGGACCAACTACAGAGAGATTGAATTTTCACAATCATAGCAAGCAATTAGCTTCTAGAATTACAGAATCAATTAGGTTGGAAAAGACCTCCGAGATCATCCAGTCCAACTTATGACCAAACACCACCTTGTAAGCTAGACCATGGCACAGAGTGCTACATCCAGCCTTTCCTTAAAGGCCTCCAGGGACACTGACTCCACCACCGTGCTGGGCATATGTGGTGGTAGTTTGAGCAAGCTTAACACACTCATTCACATCAGCAGTCCATTCCAGTGTATAATCACCTTTTCTGTGGAGGAATTCCTCCAACTGTGCCACCAAAGCCTGGTGCAGTTTGACACCGTGTCCTCTCGCTTATTGCCTGGGAGAAGAGGCCGACCCCACCTTGTTGTATTACACTAAATAGTTATTTAGCTGATTGCACTGGGTGTTGGGGAAAAAAAATGTTATTGGGTCACGTGGATGGTATATTTCCCCTCACATGGTTTCTCCCTCATCCCCCTGGTCTCTGTATGTCCTGGTGGTCTCTCCCACGGGCGGTCCCTCCCCTCGTCCCTCCCCAGTGTTATCCCATTGGCCGCGGTCCCCATCACCTGGGGCATAAAACCCTACCACAGGTGAGGCTCTGCCTCTTTCCTGCTTGGGTGTCGCCATCTCCAGGTGTGTCCTGACTCAAGCCAATAAACAGAACACTTGCTACCACGTGGGGAAGAGCGCTTCTCCTTTTTCATCTCGTTCATGCAATTCCGTGTGGGCTTCAGTCATGAGCAAGCCGGCTCTGGATTATATTAAGCCTAGAGACCTACGAATTATTGCACCACCTGGCTACAGCCTCCTTTCAGGTGGTTCCAGAGTGATAAGGCTTCCAGAGACTCCTTTTCTCCAGCCTAAACACCCCCAGCTCCCACAGCCGCTCCCTATAGGACTTGCTGTGTCCTATAAGGACAGAGCAAACCCTTCCCCAGCTCCGTTGCCCTTCTCTGAACATGCTCCAGCCCCTCAATGAATTGCGGGGCCCGGGCGTGGCCACAGCACTGGAGGTGCGGCCTCACCAGTGCCGCGTACAGGGCTCTGTCACTGCCCTGGTCCTGCTGGCCACACTGCTGCTGACATAAGCCAGGACTCTGAAAGAGCAGAGTTTGAACAGAGATTTAAGAGCAGTTTGCCAGAGCCAACACGCCAGCAGGAAAAAAAAAAAAAAAGGAAAAAGAAAGCGTAGGGGCGCAGCAGAGCTGGGGGCAGCTCCACCCGCTCGCCCTGAGAGCGCGTCTAAACCTTACCGAAGGCGACCGGGGGGACTCACTCCACCGCACGGACACTTGTCCCAGGGAGCGAAGGGATTAGGAGGAGGGTGAGGGTGCTGGTGCTGCTGCTGCCGCTGCCCTCCCCGCCCTGCCGTTATCGCCACACCGCCGCCGCCGTCTCCTCGCAATTTCAAATCCGCCCGCCCGGATGTGGCCCAGAGCGTCACACGGAACTGCGTCACGGCGGGGCCGCGGGCCGGGCAGCGCCGCGGGCGGGGAGCAGGGGCAGGGGAAATAGGGAGGAGGAGGCTCCCACCCCCGGAAAGGCTCAGGGAAGGGCCATGGCCGTACGGGAATATGGTTTCGCCCACGGTGAGTGTGTGCCGGGCGCTGCCGGGCCACGGCGAGCCCCGGGTTTTTTTTCCAGCCGCCGAGAGTTTTCGTAGGGAAAAGCCGAGTTCTCGGTCCTTGTGTGCCCCCGCGGGGATGGGAGTCGGCGCCCAGCCTCAGCAGCGCTGGGACCGCGGCTGCCCCTGCCCTTGTGCCTGTGTTACTCCTCCCGGGTGCTGTCATAGTGATCTATGTCTCTACATGTATGTGTGTATATATATATATTTGTGTGTGTGTGTGTTTGTAGATATAATGTATGCGCATATATATAGTGTGTATATGTGCATATATGTGTGTGTTTATGTGTGTGAAAAATGCATATTTTTATAATTGGCTTTTCACAAATATTTAAATTAATATTATATGTGTTACGTTAGAAAGTTATGCTGTATTAATTTTCTTAAGTAGTGTGTTAAATGTAGTTTTAGGTTATAGCAAAATGTTTAAATAGAAACTATGCTACGTAAGATTTTTTTTAAAGAAAGGACTCTCAGCGAGATAGCAGCCACAGGACAACTAAATCTTTCAGAGAAATTTTCTCCTGATAAGAGAGCAATAAATTCTCTAACTTCTTCCCACCTCACTCAGCCATGAAGGTGCCAGTTAGGATTAAGTGGAAGAAGTTGACGATGACCAGACAGAATCCTTTGTTTGAATGGAATTTATGCGTCATGTATGAGGTGTATGAATATGCAACAGGTTATTGATTTTAGGGGTTAATCCTTCATTAATGTGTGTCCTTTTTCGGGCTTATGCTGCCCAGAAAAAGGTACCCGGACATCCATAACTCTTTGTTTCTATAGTCTCATATTGTCCTAATCCAAACTGTCCAAATAATTATTACTCTAATTATATTGCTATTTTTATAACCATTTTTATTACTATGAAACTTTTAAAATTTTAAAAACAAGTGATTGGCATTTTTCACATGTGTGAATATATATATAGCGTGTGCATATAAATAGAATATGTGTAGTCTATATAGCATTTGTATAACATATATAGTAAAGACATGTAGTGTAAATGCATGTATATGTGGTGTATATACAGTGTATGGATATACACATACCATGTAGAGTCAGACTTAATTGATGGGTCATAGGGCTGACTTGTTAAAAAGAGTAAGTGCATACCATATAAAAGTATAAAAAAGTTGTGTAAAATTTAGTTGCTATAAAAAAAGTAGTGGTAAGTCTGTGAGAAGGCAGGTGCTAATTTATTAAACAGTGATAATTCTCTAAAGTGAATTCTTATGAAAATTCCCACAGGAGGAGGTTGCTCCAGGAAGGGCAAATGGTTGATGAAGGCCGTGGTTTCAGGGAGCTGATTTTTCGTCCTGAAAAGGGGACTTACGATGTCTGTGGTACATCGTCTGGCAGTGGGATGGCTTGTGGATCATCTCTCCTTCATCAACCAGTGTGGCTATGAGATCTGTGACTCCTTTGCCCACCGTGGTGGTGTCACTCCCAATACTTCTGCCACATCTACTGAAGACTGTCACAGTATTTCTGCTTTTGCTGCCACCCCCTCATCAAGCGGCGGTCCTTCTTACTGTCCTGGAAATGCCGTAGAAACAGAAGGTAAAAGAGCAAAAATGAGATACATGTTTCGGGAGGAGTTCTTTGATATTTCTAAGCCCCATATAGCTGCAGCTCCTGAGGAGCAGCTGTGTCAGGGATGCCCTGAGGTGAGTCTGACAGAAATAAAGGCCAACAGCAACAGAGAGGAATACCAAGAAGAAGCAAAGAGTGACACTGGAGATTCTCTTGCCACTGCTAGGAAGGTATGTTACCTGTAACACAGTAAATTACAGTAATCCCTTGATAAGTAATATACTACTAATATTGTTTTGCATACCTGAGTCTTTTTAGGTAGTGTAAAAGAGTGGGAACTTTTGAGAATATTCCTATGTCCCTCATGTCAGTAATTTGCATTCTGTGTCTCATAAGCAGTGGATTGCTCTTGAAATCTCCTGACACTGGTTATGGTCAGGTACACAGTCTGAAGCTGTGGCAGCTGTTGAGATTGTGCAGATTAGCAAGTTGGGAAAGACAGTATGAATTTACTTTCAGTGTTGTTTAGTACTGTTCCATATGGACAAAAAGCAATAAGAGTCACTTGTCTAAGCCAATAAATGTAATCATGAAGACATAGTTAATTTTTTTCTTTTATTGGTAAACTGCCCTTGGCAGCTGAAACTTTTAGTATGGGCCCAAAGGAGGCATGAGAGCAAACTGTGCACTAGGTGCCTTCAGATCCTAGTGCCATGAATAATTTAAAACAGCTTTAAGCCTATGTACCTTGTGAAAGCCTGCAGCAGGTTAGGTATTTTCGGATCTTTTTGCTTATTTGACTTGTACTTGTGTAGAAAACCAGGAAACTTTCTTCTGCTTTTAGAGTTCATTTGTAATTCAGGTATGTTTGATGTCTTTTCCCCTTTTATTTCATTGTGGAATGATATGGATTTTGTTGTTGGGTTTTGCTTATTCTGCAGAAACGTAAAAGGAAATGTGTGTTCAACCAAGGTGAACTGGATGCTTTGGAATACCATTCAAAGGTAAGTTGGAAAAAATGTATTTTTTGCAAGTACCTGCTACTTACTTTGGGCGTGTGCCAAGTGGAGGGCATGGTTGCAAACAAATTCTGGTTTTGTAGCTTGTTCCACTGGTGAAAAGAAGGAGAGGGAAAGGAAGGTCAATTTCTCCAGTCCTCATTTGAATTTGTGCTTACAGCATAGATCTGTGTGGATACATGTGAAGTTGCATCTGAGACATTAGAAAGACCTGGAAGCTGCATTCATAAAGTAACTTGGACTGTTATAGGTAACTGAACGTTGTGTTGTGATGAGTTGAATATTAGAAATTGGCTGATTTGGAATTGGCAGCATAACCTGTTCTGAAGATCAGTGTTTCAGGACACTGTGCTGGAGTTACTCAACACTTTGTGACCAAATGTGCTTCAAAATATCTTATTCTGCAATTGAAAAAAAATTAATCTTTCTCTAACAATTTATATTATCCTACTAAAACATTATGAATGAATTGGAATTCAAGTCTGTATGCTTATGTCAGTTGTGTACTGGTGAAGATACAACTGAATTACACTGAAACATAGTAGTGAATTGTAGAAATGCAATCCATAGGTAATGTTTGATGTATTACTGCTTTCCCAAATAGTAATACATCAAACCTGAACTAGGAGCTACACTTGCTTTCTTTCCTTTGACAAAGGTTTAATCATATTGGGCTTTTGCTTAAGTGTGTTCTGCTTGAACTACATTTAGATGACTACGTTTTTTCCTTTTATATGGCAACAGTTTGTAGTAAACATGTGCGTGTGTAAACTTGCTGATACAGTGTAGAGGTCTTGTGATTATTTTAGAGAGTAAGCTGTGCATGTGCAGAATCACCTTAAAGGAGAAAACTTTGAAGTTCAGCATCAACATGAGTATGAAAACACAAAGGATAAAAAATCATTCAACAATAGAAATAAGTGTAACTTTGGTAATATTTGGTGAATATGTGGAAAATACAGTTTGGAAAAATCAGTGACTCCAGTTAGCCTATTGTATCATTCACAGATTAGAAAGTATTGGGTTTTTACTAAATTTGTGTTATTGAAGGTTATACCTCTGCAAGTTAAGCCAGATTATTTTGACACTTATTTATATCTGTAGACTCATCAAAAATAAACCCAAACAACCACAATTTTTTGTTTTTGCAAGTGAATCTATGAATTTCAGCTGTTGAATCAATTTATGAATTTCAGTCGACACAGGGAACAGTACAAAATATGCTGAACTCCTTCAGCAGCCATTTGTTAAAACTCCTGCTTTGATTGCTTCATATTCAAGAGACTTTGTCCATCTGTGAGTTAACACATGCATGTAAGAAGGTATAATTTCTGAAGATATGTTTATTAATTCTGTTGAAGCAATATGAGCTTTTCTTATCACAAACCTAGGTACCTAAAATTTATGACTCTGTACTGTCTGATATCTAGAGGTGGCGCTATTAAATTATTAAAAAAAAAAATTTTCTTCTCCTTCCACTAATTTGGGAATTGTAATAAAGTGCATTTTGTAAAACCCTCTTGTAATCTTGAAATTCTGTCATCAGAAGCTTTTGAAACCACAGTATAAGGGCTTTTTACAGGGGCTTTAATAAAGCCCCTGTAACTGACAATGGACAAATGGATAAACCCACCTCACTGACAATCAAAACTCATAAAGGCCCCATGATTTGGAATAAAATGGGTCTCTAAACTTCGTGAAGGGGAGATGCTGACTCCTCAGTAGGTGAATGACAGTATAAATGTATCCAAGACTCGCATCATCCTGGACTGACTAACAGGCTATTTGAGATGTTTGCCACTTAGAAAAGTTGCAAAAATTGAGTTCTGATACTTTAATTTGATTTACTGATGGTACTTCTTTATGACTGTAAAATGCATAAACTGCTGTTTTATGAAGTGAATTGAAATGTGGAAAATGACTGATTTTTAGATCCCAGTATACATTTTAATTAAAAAGATGTTCATGGGCACAGTAACTTGAAATTAAATTAGAATTTTAAATTAAACTTCAGATAATTGCTTTGAAATTTGTGTTTGGTTGAAACGATATTCCACATCTGTTGTCTGAAATGTTTTATTCAGTAGTTTCTCACTCTTTCTTTCTCCAGCATTCTAATTATTGTAATTTTACCAAAAAATGAAAACCAACAACAGCGTGGTGTCCTGGTTTTGGATGGGATAGAGTTAGTTTTCTGCTTGGTAGCTGGACAGCAAATGCAGAGTTGAAATAGTGGGAGTGCTGCAAATGAAAAATAAACCTAAGACTTTTAAAAAGCCCCAGAGTTAACATGTTGGATGCTAAAGCTAGATCAGTTGCCCAAACGTCTGCACCCAGGTGCAGCTGCTTTGTCCTTTCCAGCCTGATCAGGATAGATCAGAAAACATCAAATATTCTTATTTTGGGCTTAACATGAGGATAATGTTGACAGCAACAATTCAAGCTGTGCTTACCGTGAATCAAAGAGTTTTCAGTTTCCTGTGCTGTCAGCGAGCAGGTGCACAAAGGAAGCTGGGAGAAAACATGGCCAGGACAGGTGACCTGAATTGGCCAGAGGGATATTCCATGGATAGGATCTCATGCTCACTATGTAAATGATGGGAGTTGGCGAGGAGCCATGGATTTGCTACTAAGGGGTGGCCTGGACGTCAGTCAGTAGCTGTTCTTACTGTACGTCAGTTTTTTCTCTTGGGTCTCACTTCTCTCTCTCTCCCACTTTTCAATAATAAAAATAATGATAATAATTTTTTAGTTTCAGTTTTTAAACTGATCTTACACTAGCCCATGAGGTTTGCTTTTTTCCTTGGATTCTTCTCCCCGCCAGGGACTGGGAGGCATGTGGTGTGAGCGAATGGCTGTGTGGTACTTGGTTGCCAGCTGGGGCTAGACCAAGACACACACCTTATTATAATGCCTTTGTAGCTTTTGAGCCAATGATCTCAGTAATTGGCAAGGATCCTTTTCCCTGCCTGCAGATTGAAAATATTTTGATTTCTGTTGCATTCCCTGGTCAGGTAGATACTTGAAAGATCTTTTCTTTTTTCCTTTGTTTTTTTTTTTGTCCCCATATAGGTCAGGAAGCTCATTTGGGAAGGGACTTTGGATTTAGTCCAAGAGGGACTCAAAAGTGGTTTTCTTCACCGTACAACTGCAAAACTCAGTTGCAGGAAGAATAATGTTCCTCAGCACGTCGTCTGTGGGTTGGCTGAACTATGTGAAATGGCAAAGCAGTTTCCAGCTGTTAATGAAAGTGACCATCAAGCTGTACATGTGCTAGAAGAGGAAACCTCCAATGCAGAGCAGGACCTGCTTTCGTGTGTTATGGAAAACAGCTCAAACTGTGCAAAGATAATTGTGTTAATGGGGCAGAAATACTTAGTGCCACCAAGAAGCAGTTTTCTCTTATCTGATATTTCATGTTTACAGCCCCTGCTGAACTGTAAGTATCAATAGGTGTTTTCTCCTGCCCAAGAAGGGCAGTTAATGTCAAGATGACTCAATGAACAGATTTTAGCTACAGCATTACACTCATAGCAAATGCTGCTGCAGGCTTTCAAGGTGATATTTCTAACTTTGTGCAAATAGGTAAGGACTTTCAAAGGAATGTTGAGTGGCTAGGAAATCATGTTATGAGGGGATTATTTGTCTCCAGGAGGCTCCTTTAAAAGTCTCAGCCAAAATACAGCAGTTTGTGAGCATGTTCTGAGCAGCTGTCAGCATAGAAGTCATGTAAACACGTTGAATGGGATTAGCTGTTCTGCTGGGTCCCTGTCCCACAGGATGAGCCTTTAGCATAGGTAGGTCCATGCTGCTGCTGCAGTGGTGGTCTGCTGTCTTGATTTTTAGCTAGATTAGATCATGGGGGAGGGATGAGATAGTGCACCATAAAGCAAATGTTCATTTACATGCAGACTCATCCTGGTCAGTGGCAGGGTCTTTTTAGATTGGAGTAAACAGGTCGTGGAACAAAACCCAGTATCCCCCAGGGAAGGTAACAGTTTGAGAGGCTGTTGCACCGAGCTGGAGGGCAGCACCACTTTAGCAAGACCACCAGTAGCAACCATGACTTGACTTTTCAGTGGCTGTGTTTCACAGCTGAGAGTATTGGCTTGTGCAAAAATCAGTGACAGGGAAATTAGGGGATTTTAGAATAATCATGTTCTCTGTAAAAGTAGATCAAAAGCTGTCCAAGCCACTATCCCCGGCCCTAAGCTGACAGCATGCATCAGTCTTCAGTGCCATTCCATTAGCTTTCAAACTGACCTTCATTATTATTATTACTATTATTTTTATCACTGTCAGTCACAGCTAAGGTTCATCAGACAGTCTTATAGGAAAGATGTTGCCTGTGAGCAAGAGCTGGGCATTACTGCTCTTCCCTCTAATTGGTAATTTTAGATTTTTTTAATTGCACATGAGAAGAGAGGAAGCATATGTAATTTAGATGTTATGATTTTTTAAATTTTGTTTTTTATTGAGAAGATATTCAGGAGGTAGAATCTTACTTTCTAAATAATAATTTTGCATTTGAAGTCCAAAATCTAGCTAGGAAGCTGTTTTCATCTGTAGGAAAGGAAGAAGATTTTTATCATTCTGCTACCACTCTCCACAGTGGAGCATATAAGATTCTCCAAGGAGTTACAGAGCAGTCCAAGAAACCTGAGCAAATGCTTTTGAAATAAACAACAGGGAATGTTAACATAATGCCCTGACTGTAGACTTTTTTCCTGAGTAAATCTGCTGTCCATTTTAATTATTATTTTTCTTCTTCCCTTTCACCTGCCAAAAGAGAAGTAATTCTTGCTGGTCAGTCCATTGTAAGGATAACACCTCCAGTGTTAAGTGTATAATATATAGTAATCACATTTCATGAACATCAGATACTAAGCTGTTGTTCTTACTGTCAGACTAAATGAAAGAACAAAAATGTTCTCTGGAGAAATAAAATTGGGGAGTTCTGTTTTTTCATGAATTTGTTCTGTATCTTTTATCCTCCAGCTAAAGTAAACTCAGCTTCTCCCATGAAAACTCTTTCAGTTCTTTTGCTCTTCATTGATTCCCATTTCATACACTATCTGTCTCTCTTTACCTCCAGTAGTGCAAAACAGTTTTCTAGGGCTGGCTTGAAGCTCTACATGTCTCTGTTGGCCTGATAAAAGATCAAACAGGACAGAAATCTTGCATTCAGGGCTGTAGCTTTTCACTCAGCTGGGTGCCTTATTGCATAGCTTCTGTTGGGAAACTTTGAAAAGATTTTATTTTTGAGACTTGCACTCTGCTATCCTTTTTTTCCCTGAAAGTCCTAAAGATACTCAAAATTTCTTAGAGGGATCTTACACAGACCACATAAAAGTCTTTTCCTTAGGTAATCAGCCTAAAAAGATTGAATTTTCTGGGTATGATTATCTGAATTAAAACAAGCATGTTAAAAGTCTTTTAACTTCTTATTTGAAAAGAACAGAAGAAATTTGCAGTTTTGCTATATATCTGTTTTAAGTCATAGATATTTTTTAAAGCTGCTTTACTGATTTTTGTTTTTTTTTTTTTTTAATTTCACTTGCCAGGCAAGAAAAAATATGATGTAATTGTGATTGATCCACCATGGGAGAACAAGTCTGTTAAGAGGAGTAACAGGTATGTTTTATAGTAAAATCAAACAAACTTTGTCATCGTAGATTACAAGGGGTAATTTACATTTTAATATATTGATCCAATCCAGGACCACTATAACTATGAGACTAGCTCAAACTTGTAAATATTTTCACTTACCTTCAAATCTATGAACTGCCTTAGGTATTTCACTGCAATGTGTTGGATACTTGGCATACAAGATATTTGCAAGAGTAGATCTTAAATTATCTAGCTGGTGAGAGAATGTTAGCTCTTTACAAAGAAAATATGGATTCAGCTGTTCTGTACAGCCCAGACCATGCCCTTATTAGTTTGTAGTTAATAAGGTTACTTCAGTGGACATAAAGCTAGATAAATATGTAAGTATTTCCAGGACTGAAATCTTGCTCAGGAGTTTGAGTGCGTTTTTATTTAATTTGAGGTGTAACTTAAGCTTCAATCTAATGTTTAGAAGAACATGATAATGCAGCAGTGAAATCTTCTAGTGCAATAGGAGCTCTGAGTACTGTAGTTTATGAAGTTATTAACCCTAAATTTTTATGGGCTTCCTCCACTGCTGAATAACATCATGTTTATGCTAGTGGAGTCCTCTTGATTACCGCAGAATTGTATCTCTTTGAAAGAAGGGTAGACAGGAAATATGGTCTTACAACTTCCTGGAATAAAGTTTGCCGTGGCTTTTGATCTTGTTATGAAGACTTAAAATTTGAAGATGTAGAGACTGATGTGTAGGCTGTCCTTAGAAAGCCCTTCAGAAACCTCTCTAAACTCTCATTCAAATGAGACATTTCTCATTCAGAAATGTCTTTCTTGAGTATATAAGGTACTCAGAGAATAATTGTAGTTACGAGCATAAGTTAGTCACCAAGATCCTTTCTCCCTTATGAAATAAAGGCAAAAAGTGGAGGAGCTATCACTGCTCATAATTATTTTGTTGGCAGCTAATCATTGTGAAGCATTTCTCATCTAGGTGAATATTTTCTCCTCTAGACAGTCCAGGAGGTATTTGGATTTTATCCTTGTTCAGTGTTTCTCACTGTAGCATTGTGTAGGGTCCTGGCTACCCACATGATTGCTGCCAAGTTTCATTAGGCAGTGTGCCAATATTTTTGGTGCTGCAATGTGTAGGTTCCACGAGCTGCAGTTTATTGATAGCGTAGAATTGCATCATGATAAAAAAATGGTAGAACAGGACAGGATCTGGAAAGCATCTTGGATTCACCAGTGTAGCATTCAGTTAGCTCAGAAAAGTGCAGAATGGTTTTGAATAACCTAGAAAACTTCTACCATGGCTGATAATTTAAAAAAATGAACAACTTGTGAAAATAATTGGAGAAGCTATTATTTCTAATGACCTCTTCTCTTGCCATTCAAATTAGTGTGACTCACTTGTCATTTTCATTCAGAAGAGAGTTTATTATGAGAAGTGAATAGCATTACATTGCCTAAGAAGCTGTTCACTAAACAGCTTTGTTCTGGCACAAAAATGAGAATATTGAGTTACAGCTGATAGTTCTTAAATGAAAAGAAACATGGACTCCTAAACTTCAGAGCCACTACTACTAATAGTGCTTTATTTCGAGGCATAGTGGAAATATGTAGTTCAAGGTTCTGCTCAGTAAAACTTGCGTGCATACACTAATGATTTTATATCAGATCTCTCAAAATTGTCCACTGGGTGTCAGTCTTGAACAATTTTTACGACTTAGATTGTCAGGAGATAATTCTTGAAGTGACTGGTCTGTGTAATTTTTGTATCCATTTGTTTTGCTCTCCAATTTTTATGGTTGGTATATGCTAATTTACTTTCTCACTTTATTGGCATAGGTACCGCTACTTGTCTTCATGGCAAATCAAGCAGATTCCTGTACCAACACTAGCTGCCCCAAATTGTCTTGTAGTCATGTGGGTGACTAACAGACAGAAGCACTTACGTTTTGTTAAGGATGAACTTTATCCTCACTGGTCGGTGAAAACACTTGCTGAGTGGCACTGGGTAAAAGTAAGTTCTTAATTTATTTTGTTGCTTTCTTGGAGACTGAGAAAACTTTCGCTATGACACGTTGTGTTCTTCTAATTTGTCTGTTTACTGCTGTTTGCTATGGTATTTGAAAGCTGTGATATCATCAGTATCCTTCTTTTTATAAAGGAAAAGGTCTTGGGAAAATATGGGATATTAGAATTTTCTACTGTATATTTTTAACTCTCTTGTGTCAGATTACTACAGCTGGAGAATTTGTGTTGCCTTTGGATTCTTTGCACAAAAAACCCTATGAAGTTCTCGTATTGGGGAGAGTTCAAGGAGATATAAAGGAAACCTTAAGGTACATCAGGATATTTATGGTAAATGTCTTTTTTTTGCAGCTGTTAGGATTCCCTTTGTATGTATCCCTTACTCATAAATGCAATATAATGTCCCAAAATCTCTTGGCTGATTGTGGAGCTAAAGATAGCATTATTAGCTTTGGGGTAAGGGAGTGCCTTAGTGAGACTAAGGCACCTTCCTGTGTTGGGAAGGATGAAGGCTCTTACACCCCTCTCTATTCCTGTATCTGCTGTCTTGGGAAACTGTTTTGGACAAGAGCATTGTGGACAGGGCTTCCTTTGCTGACAACTTCTCTTGGACCATGAGCCCTTGGCACAGGCTGGTGCCATTTTGGGGATGCTACTGTTGTTCCATACATGATGCAGTACAGGACTGCATTGTTTGTTCTCAGTGGCTCTACATGGCTGTTGTAAACCATGTTTTGTCCAAAGCCCCAATGATTTCATGAACTGTCATTTTATACATTACATCTGAGCAGCATTTAACGTCCCTTGGACTTCCCTGAAGTTTGTGAATGAACATTCTGTGTGTTATCTCCCATCTGAAATAACTGCAAGAGCTGTAGCATCACACTGGGTAACATTCATTCTCATGTTTCTTTTCTTTTCTGATTCATATGACAGGAAATCTGAAGGTATTCTTCCAATTCCAGAGCATCAGTTAATTGTCAGCATACCCTGCAGTCTGCATTCACATAAACCTCCTCTTGCTGGTATGTTTTGGTTTTTATGCCTAATGTTTCTGTAGCACAGTGGTCTTGGATGCCTCATTATGGGATGTACCTAGAAATGCCTTAATTTCCCATCTGTCAAGCAGTTTTACTCAACAGAACTTGTGGTTCCTCTAAAAGTGTTCTGATGCAACTCAGCCCTGGTCCCAGAAAATTAATGAGAAAACCAGAACTTCAGGTAGTACTGTGTGAACATTTTTGGTAGGCATAGAGAAAATGTTGCTTTTTTCAAAATTTATCTTTTAAATGCTGAAAAACAGTTTTACAGATACTTCATATATGAAGTTGTGACAAATGACTTAAAGTACATTGTGTGGGAGAGAATTTGGGAATACATAAAATAGGAAAGCAGAAACCTTTTTTTATTATGTCATCCTGAAATAAATGTTTACATATCTGCATGAATTGATTATATGCCACAGTACAATTATGCCTTTAAATCCAAAAACTTAACTGCTAACAAGAGGCAAAAAATAATGTATGCCTTGCTTGTTTCTGAGGAGTTGTATTTCACCCACTGAAGTTGTATTTCACTCACTGAAATTGATGCAGTAATTCCAGCCAGCCAGTTAGTGTGGGTATAAATTAAAGTTTTTAGAGTTAGTACAAAGAATTGTTCTGGAGCACTTGGACTAATTTAGTCAAAAGGAAGTGGTACTTCTTTCATCATTACAGCACCTTAGAACTTTACAAGGCTGTGGTAAGAAATATATTTAAAATCTCACGCAAAATCGATTTAATCCTCCACCAAGGGGGAAGCTCACAATGAGTCTGCAAATATTCCAGGTGTTTTGTATTCACGTCAGAAAAGGCAGGTAGAAGAAATGTTGAATGCTCTTGGAGAGGAGAGGTGTCATGCTTTGCTTCACTGATATGCTTTCCTTCCCAAGGGGTAGAACTACTTTTGATCTGAACAATTGCTGTACCTCCAGGGATGCTCTAACATCTGCGTTTGGGGCTTGCATTTATTAAATTACCATATATATATATATATATATATACATGTATACATACGCACACACCTCCTAAAAAACTAGTAGAAAGCACATACTTTGGTTAGCTAAAAATAGAAGAAACAGAAGGGCAGTTCTAGAAGGATCTTTGTGCCATCCTGAAGCCACATCTTCAAGAATTAGGGCTACAGCAGGGTGTATATGTGTTGATTTAAGCTAGTGAACATTGGGGTGGTTATTTATGAGGCTGTCACCTAGGGTCTCTTTAGCAAGCCAATACTTATCAGCAAACTTGGACAGAAATAGGAAACTTGTGAGGCGTCCAAGGGTGCAAACTAGCAGTTTGGATGTATTATGGAAAATTTTAGTGCAACAGTGGACTTCGAAACAATTATTTTGTAGGGCAGAATCTAGAAACCATATTGGAGAATACTTTATAAATTATAACCCTGAGTGGACTTTGAAGGAAACTGGCTTTCCTAATTTCTTGTGTTATTCCTTGAGTCTTAAGTTGAGTAATGGGATTTGAAAACATTGTGCAGCATTTGTGTTTCTCTTTGAAATAATGAATTTGCTGTGGAACAATATGAATGATTTAAAAGGTTTTTGTGAAAATCCACGTTTATCCTGCAGGTTTTTTTGGCAGGTCTGTGCAGAATATGTTTATGTAATGAAAAGGTAGACCAGAAAGCAAAAACTGATTGCTAATACTTTCACTTCTGTGCTGTACAAGGGGTTGCCTTCATGACCAGGCAATATTCTCAAGCAGCCAGTAGAGAGCAGCTGAGCTACATGATAGAGGGGTTCAGAAGAAATTTGAACAGAAGCAGAGATTTGGCAAGGGGGGAGAAGGACACTTGATGAGTCACACACATTCTTTATGCTTTGTTTTAGTAGTAACAAAGCCAAAAATATTAGTATTTACTGATGCTGTCTGGCACTTTGTTTCTTATTACAACAATAAAGGTTGTATGTTGGTACATATGTAGCCACTTAATGACTGATTATAAGAGTTTATCTCTCTGGGGGAAGAGAAAGATGTAAATTAAAGTAAGCCATCAAAAAGAGATGTTTGTGTTCCTACAGTGCATTTAACCATGAAATTGCAACTGTAGGGGTTTTTGGTGATGCATGTGCTGTGTTCAATGCTTAGAGCTCTAATATGTCATTGTAAATGTACTTAAGCTGCTTTATGCAAATGTGTTAAAATCAAATTTTATTACTCCAGGTTTTGATTCAAATAACAGCAGGTTTTCTTCCTAATTCAATTCAATGATGCTCTTAGAGAGCACAAAAGATACTCTGTTACAGATATGTATGAAGTTCTACATAACTTCACATCACCTTTTTTTCTTTTTCCTGTATTATAGATTGTTCTTGTTACAGCCATTGCTCTTCCAGTTTTTAAGTATATGCATTTATTGTCAGAAAATAATGCTGTTGTGTAGGAGTTTGCCTAAAAGCAGTGGAATTAATTCTTGGCTATGTTCTAACCAATTTGCATATATTCAGCAGAACTGTGCAATGAGGAGTCATGGGAAGTCCCTCCTCCTGTAGCAATGATGGTTTATTAGTCCATGTTATAAAGGTTTGCTCGGAGCTAAAAAAAGTAAATGCCTTTTGTTTCCTTATGGGCCTTGTGAGCCCTTGCTGTAAGACTGATTGATTGTTGCATCAGCATCTAAGTTTAGCTTGAAGTTCAGGAAAGACACAGTGCTGTAAAGCCATGGTCGGGCTGGATTTCAGATTGTTTTCTGGTCCAGGGTTTAGACAAATTGGGCAATAAGGACCTCTACGTTGCAAACTCTTTTGAAGGGTTATTTTAAACTGAGATAACTTGTGCTTTGTATGGCTCACTGATCAGGCAGTGAAAAAGCAGACAGTTATTTTCACTTTATATATCCAATTTGTCAATGCAGAACCTGCTTTTTAAGCAGTGGAAATTCAAAAAATATTGTTTGTTTCAAAGATAATTCTTTAGCTCATTTAAACATTTTCAGGAGCATGCATCTTCAATACGTGTCTGGGATTAGGAGTATGCAGGTGTGTCAAGTCTCCTGCCTGGCCACTGGATTGTGCTTCAGAATGAAATGGGTTTTCTGGAGCTGTTGTGTCTGCCAGCTGGCCTTGTGCTCGCTTCACGTGTCCTAGGGCATTACCTGCTCAAGTATAAGTACCCGAGTTGCTGTCATGGTGTTTGTGACACCTGCAAGTGATAAAGAACAGGCTGTTTATCATCTATTTAACCTGTTTCCTGTCAGTGGTATCTGTAAGTGGATAGAAGTAATTGTTTTCTGAGTTTTGTTTTTCAGTCTATTCCTGTGGTAGAAAAACTCAATACTTAATTTTTCTATTGATGGAACTCCTCTAAGCTGTTTTCAGAGGGAAAAACCCCAAGGGTTTGCTTGAGGGCTGCAGATCAGATCCATGAGTGTTAAGATAGCCTACTGGTGTTAGACCTACAGAGGTCTAACAAAGAAGACATAATTTGTGACTTGAACACTGATTTTTCCTATTTGAAGGAAACCAATGTAATGAGATTTTAAGCCAACAAAATTCAGCTCTTTTGATATGGTAATTTTGTTGCAGTGCAAGTTACTGCCTGATGTGATTATGTAAATGCCTACAACCTAGCAATGAAGAATCATACTATAATGTGATCTCAAATTATATGTAATATGTCTGGTTTTTTTAAAAAGCCCTAAAGTTTAAAAAGATGCTGTCTCTGTCAGAAGGAGAAGGGAGATTCCTGCGACTTCCTTTTTAAATTCTAGAACCAAATTGATAGAAAAACTGGCACACTTTTCCTGCGTCTGCTGAACTGATCAGTTTCTTGGCTATCCCTTTTTTGCTTTCTGAACCAGTCTTTGAGGTTGGTTGAAGTGTGCTTTTTAAATTTGTTCTTTTAGGCATGGAAGTTTTTGGTGTCTATTAAAACTGCTTTGGATTACTGAACCTAATGCTATGATGATTATTTCTAACTTATGAATTTTAAGATGTACCACCTCTCTGGGCAATCTGTTCAGTGTTTCAGCACCCTCATTGTAAACAATTGTTTCCTTATATCTAGTCTGAATTGATCCTATTTTAGTTAAAACCTTTATACCCTGTCCTATTGGTGCAGGCCGTGCTAAAATAAGCTTGTTGCCTTCTTTCTTACAGGCCCCATTTAAGCATTGAAAAGCCACAATAAGGTCTCCCTGGAGCCTTCTCATCTTCAAGATGAGCAACCCCAACTCTCAGCTTGTCCTCCTAGGAGAGGTGCTTTGGCCCTCTGATCAAATTGTCAGCAAATTATGCACAAGAAATTCTTATCTTAATGGAGCTGTGAAAAGAACAATAAATTTTACCACTTTTTTATTATGATGTGCTTGCAAAATGATATTAAGCAACTACTCATAAGTGGTGTCTAATGAGATGAACACCCATGACACCAAACAGTGTGTGAGTTTTCTGTCAGAACGTACATTTTCCTCTAAACTTCCCAGACTCTTCTCTGTAAATGCTAGATTTGTTTTAACATTTTATCTTGCCTCTAAAAGAAGCAGGTTTTTGGAATAAGATTTCTTCTGGTAGCAGTATTTTTTAGATTAAAAGCTGCCTTGATGATAACCCATCTGAGACATTCATGTGACATTTGTTAAAGATTGGGAGAAGGCGAATAGATTTTTACACCATGCCAAAATACAATAAAGCCTGGAAACACCCATTAAAAATATTTACAGAAAGGTTGTTAATATACTGGAGCTTTGGAAGAGGTGATCACGTAGGTAGGAAATGCATCTTGGGTTGGCTAATACTAGAAAGTGATGTGGGTGTTCATCTTTTTGCAACAGGAGCAATCCATGGCCTGATCAGCTGGAGTGTCACATAGGGCATCTGTGGCTTGCAAACTTGATGCAAAAAGTCAGTACTTGGATTGCACCAAAAAAAAAAAGAAAACACATTTCCTCTCATACTTTTGGTGTATGTTCACTGGATATGTTTTTGCTTTCTGCAGTGATCATATCTGAAGAGAATGAGTGAAGGAGCAAAATGTTGGCCTTATGAGTTGTATTTTTAAGTGACAGAGATTCAGATATCGCTGGTAGATCTGATCTAAAACTGACCAAAGTATCCTTTGGAAAGGGATATGTTTCCGTAATTTTTCTTCGTTTATCTTCAACAGCAAAACAAAAAACTTAACATGCAATTTTTAGTAAAGATAAGTTTTTCAGTCTTTCTGCCATCTCTGTATTGGGTGCTCCTTAACCCTTTCCTTTTCTCATGGTTTTGTACACAATGTTTTTGTAGCCATTTCATGAAGCCTAGTTAAGGAGTTGCTCAAACCAGCCACAGACTAAATGGCTCTATATGACAAGTAACAATGAACTCTTTGCAATAATACTTTTCAAGCAAGATGCAAGATCTTTTTCTATCACTCCAAGAATGCCAGTCATGATCAGTGACACGGTGTTAATGACAGGCGTCTTTATATTTGAATTTAGGCAGCAAAAATGCCTAACTGTAAAAGAAATTTGAGATTTATGTTACTGAATAGCAGTAACAGTTATAGAAATATCTCTTCAGCTGTCAGGTTGATAGTGGGGAAAAAATAGTTCCTGCATTTTTATAGCACTTTTAGTGCTATACTTATTTAACTGGTATTACTTTTAACAGTTGTCATTACAAAAATACATTTATCCCCTTTAAGGTATAGAGGAAAAGAAAGTGTGCTCTTAATTAAGGAAAGGGTTTATGTATTTATTTATTTATATATATAAGTATTGCCCCCATGTTATTGGAGCTAAGTGAGGTTTTAGGAGGTGTTTGGTTGATATTAGTAAAAAAAATTCAGAATTCATCTATGAAGAGGCTGAAATAAATCCTCCTTTCCTTTCTCTAAATGAAAACCAATAAATCAAGGCTATTGAAGGCCTTGACAGTATTTTTCAGAATCTCAAGGGCATTTATTTAAGATTACTTTCTCACTATAAATAGTCCAGCTGTTTGATGAAACCTCTGAAATTAATTTGCTGTCTTTCCCTTTTTTAATGAAACATTCATTTTTTCATCTGCCAGCATCACAGGGGAGGTTTTACTTTTTTGCTATTGTTTGTGCCATTGTCATTGTTGTTGTCTTTTTTTTTTTTCTCTTGCACAGCAGTTCTGGCAGAGTTTATCAAGCCAGATGTGGAATGCTTGGAGTTGTTTGCTCGCAATCTACAGCCTGGTTGGACCAGCTGGGGAAATGAGGTCTTGAAGTTTCAGCACATTGATTATTTCACTCTTCTGCAGAATGAAAATGGAGCTGGGTCTTAGACATCTATACCCTCTGAAATTCCACATCTTCCCAGGGGGCTCTTGAACTTAGCTTTATTGCTGATGTTGCACCTAAAGGTAACAGAAATAAAACCAATTGCATTTTGGTTAGAATTCTTTAAGTGACAGGATACCTGTTTAATGCTATCTCCCCTCTGTGCAAGGTGGTCCCTTATATTGATGATCTGAACATATTTAGATAAAGCTCCTTAACAGCAGTGTAGCATTAAGAAGCAGGCATTCTTTATCTGGCCAGGTACATGAGGGAGTATCCTCTCTGAAATACTGTGTATGCTGATTACAGAGAGAGCTCCTGTTTATATTCTGTATTTTACATACATATTCATTGACGTTGATTATACCAATTTCCCAAAAATCATTAACATATGTTCCCTCCCCTTTGCACACATGTTCTTCTGTACCAGGGGTTTCTTTGGTGATTCCTGGTGGTCAGCCACCCCAAAATCATATTTGACCATCCAGTGAACTGGTAAAAGGTTGGCATAACTGGGCTAGTTACTCTGTAGTTTTCCTTCTTGGACAGTGTTTAACATGACCCTAGAGAATAAGCATGTTGTGGTTCTATAGGCTTTTGGTTTTTGAAGAATAATCATATTAACTCATCAGGTAAATATGGTGGGTTAAAACAATAATTTTTCATCTGCCAACAATGTTAGAGTGTAAGGTCATCCCTGTTCTTTTTCAAACCTCAAGAAAAGAAAGATATTTTGAAGTATTTTCACTGCAGCTATCAAATCTGAGCCGATAGCTTGTTGCTACTGCTGTACTGTAGCTTGTGCTATTTTTAAAGAATTATATTGTTTTTCAAGAGTCAGTGGAAGGAAACAATTCTGAATGATGCCTGTTTTCTTAAAGTTTTTTTTGCAAAACAATGGATTTTGAACTAAAATAGTTATGAAGGCAGTGTATCTGCCTACATATTTGTATGTATCTGTCTGCCTCTGAGAAAATAAAAGGAACAGTGCTTATATTTACTGGCATATGAATTCTTAACTGACCATATTCTATGTAAAATGATAGTTTTAAAACAGTTGATAATTCTGTCTTTATGTATATGGTGTTAATTTTTTGACTACATTGTAAATGATAATTCTCAACATCTTAAAAATTCTGATCAGTCTCAACATCTTAAAAATTCTGAAATTTTAACAGATTATATGTGTTTTTTAAAAGATTCTTTCCTTATGTTCTGGAGCATTATAAAGCCATGCTAGTGAGCTGTATTTTTCAGCTAACAAAAAAATGATCCCTTTAAAAAAATATTAAAGAATTTTACACTTTGTGTAAAATTCTTGTGCTTAGATTTACTTTGAAAAATATAAAGAAAATGTAATGAGGCCTCTGCTACTTACTCATTTATAGCAGTAGAGGCAGAGGTGCTGCACGAACTGATTTTCCTGATGGCAGGTTCCTGAGTTCTGACTGTTTGTAATGAAGAACAAAATGCATTGCCTAATTTCTTTTCCTTCATTTCCCTTTTGGTAGCTTGGTGAGCTGTGAAGATTTTTTAAAGTTTAACTTCAAAATGTTAGCAGAGTATTTTTTGATAATTTTGTAATAAAGATGAAAAGTTTTGTCTTATTTCCAGTTTCTACATTACTGTTCAATTCCATGTTTTGCCTATTGGAGCAGGGGAGTTAATAAAACAAGGAAAATGCTTTTTTCTCCCTCCCCCAACAGTTAAACATATACTCAAAATAAGTAAATAATGCAACAGTGGAAGTAGTTTCCCAGGAAAACGTTTCTTGCTGCATGTTTTTATTTAGTCTGCATTTTAAACTGTCAGTATATAAGTAATCTTACCTACAGCTACAAGGGATAGATGGTTCTTAGTTTTAGAAGACATTCCCTATCTGGAGCTTCTGCTTTCCCAGTCAGAATTCCCCTGCCCTCCCTAGATGCTCTCATCCAGTACTAAAAGATGTATGGGACTCAAGCACGTAATAAATGATAACTGCTGCACTTACCTTGTTTTCCCTTTGTACTTTACAAAACAGCACAAGAAATGACAATGTTGTCTGTTCCACATCCGCTGCTATGAACAACTCCAGATTATCATTTTAATTCCAGCTAAAAGATGAACAATCTTAAGATGAACAATCTTAAAGATCAATCTTAACAATCTTAACAATGAACAATCTTAAAAGATGAACAATCTTTAAGATGAACAATCTTAAAGATCAAGAAACCACCTTTCTCCTTCGAGCTAAGCAGCAGAGCCCTTCTAAGGGAATAACCTTCTTTGGGCTGTTTAACAATTGATGAACCTCATTAATTTGTCTTTTCTGTGGAGTCCCTTTGCAAACAGTGGCTTTCTAGAATCCTAGAATAATTAAGATTGGAAAAGACCTCTAAGATCAAGCCCAGCTGTTAACCTACCATCACTGTGTTCACTGCTAAATGGAAGCAGCTGAGCAGCTACTCTCCAGCACCTGGGTTTCCAGCCTCCTAAGTATGGCTTGTATGTAGAGGACTTGTGCAGGCAGGTTCTAAGCTTCTCAGGCTAAGTCAAAAGTTGAAGATTGGAACTTGTCATATCTGATCCTGTCCTAAATAGCTACAAAATTATGCCTTGGACAGCTGTTTGCTGCTTTTCCACTGCTCTGGCCATGAATAAACCCTTGTGAATATGTCAGAAGTGATGTTCCACATCTGCAGCCAACCTGAAACCATTGCATTTTCTCAGGAGGAGAAAACTTGGAGGAGAAAACTGTTGCTAACTTGGAAATCTCATGGTGGTATTAGCAGTTGATAGTTTGAGGTGATAGGGTCATCTTTTAAACATAATTATTTGCCTGTTATGCTGAATTCATAATTTAAATAGCCCCTTACACTTTTCTAGCTCTCCAAGAACCCCGCTGTTCCTAACCAGCCGTCAGATTGTTCAGTGTCTGTCAAAAGATTCTTCTGAGGCAGAATCTGCAGCATACTGAAAGATCAGTGATGAGTGAAGCCAGCTATAACAGGACAATTTAAGATCTGGTTTCCGTTTATGTTATATATGTCAATTGCTCAGAGGGAAAAATGCTCTCTGTTGTGTCAAGCCTTGTATAAAAAAGAAAACTTGTTCTGAAGAGTTTACGAAGTTGGTAAGAAATGAAAGAAAAAGGGAGAAGGTAAGGATGGAGGAATACAAGATGGTAATGAGATATTAAAGGTGGATTTAATAAGTGTCAGCCTAGCTATTATTATGCACATCTTCAACGTTCCTAAGGAATTGTAAGGTTGTTTCCCCCATTTTAAATGGGATTTTCTTCTTTTGTATTCTTGTATCACACATTCAAATAAAAAATTGGTGGACTGTGTATTTGATTAAACATTAACAAATTAAAAGGGTTTTTAAGCTATAAATTCTTCTTGTGGCAAATTAGAGAAGTGACAACTCTGATTACTCCAGGATTTTCAGAAAGTATGTTGTTTGGTACATCTGTTGTTGTTTTAGCAGGACAATGGTAAAAGTTTCTTTGGCTAGGTATTCTCTACTATTTAAAGCCTTTTAACATTATGTCTTATTGCAAAAAACTCAGTTGCATTACAAAAAGAAGTATTTTTAAGCTTTTTCTATACGTAGAGTACATCAAGTGTCATAATCAAACTTTTATGAATCTTCAGGTTTGAGTGTGATTTTGAAATGTCAAATTAGCATATGACCTTTACTTGTATTTTTAAACTTCTGTGAAGTAAAAAGAATTATACCAGTAAGATATGTTTTTGGAATAATGATTGCTAGGCATGTACTCCTGTGGAAACAGCAAAACTTCTTTTGCAAGATTAAACATTATTAAAGAAGTGAGATAAGTGAGGAGGTCGTACCTCTTCATAGCATTCAGCTTGGATAGATGTCAGCAGCAGCAAAGGGTTGACTTTTAAAAATAGATTTCCAAATTACATAAACAACTATAAATTACAGGAGATAATGCTACTCTGCCTTGATAATTATGTTCATTAGCCTCAACACACCAGTAAAGACTTGCCTACTGCTTATTTTGGATTGGACATAAGAGGAAGAGAATGGAAGGTGGCTGGAGAAGAGCCAAGGGACACAAGCTATGTTCCAGTTGCTGAAAGAAGTCTTGTGGTGTCCCATCTGGCAGGTTTTTTCATAGAATCATAGAATAGTTTGATCTGGAAAGGACCTTTACAGGTTATGTAGTCCAACTTCCCTGCAATTAGCAGGGACATCTTTGTCTAGATCAGGTTGCCAAGAGCCCTATACCCAGCCCCTACCTGACCTTCAGTGTTTCCATGGCTGGGTCTACCAGTTTTTTGTGGAGAGGATTGTGTATGTGCATGTGTGTGTGCAGGCAAAGCTGGCCTGTTGGAGTAGTGTGAATCACTGGTATACAGTGCTTTGAATAACAACGGTATGTACATTGCTAGAAATTTAATATCACCATATTTTTACTTGTCAGTGTCCTAATGTTACCAATTTGTGGGGAAAAGGTACTATTTATTTGATTAGAGATGCCCCAATACCATGCATGGTTTGAAAGTTTGCTTGGGGACTGTTTAATGGATATATTTTTGCTTGGTAATCTTCTGGAAGCATAACATTGTCACTGATGAGTGAACAGCATAGCAGCTGCCCAGGTGTTTTCCCATGACCCTGGCCACATCTCAGAAGCATGGGAAGCCTGCAGGAGGTTGGGCATGGTTCTGTGGGTTCTTTGGCAGCTTCAGTGTACCTTGACATCACTAAAAGGACTACCTTGCTCTTTGCAATTAAATCCCATTCTATAAAGGGAATACAAAAAATTAGAAGCAGGCTCAATTCTAAAACCAGTGGGATTTCCAAGTCACTCATTTTTTGTGCATTTTCCCGCAAAACATGGGTATGGTGATACATGGCTATCCGTGAAGGCTCAAGGATTGATAGAAAGGTCTGGGGATAATACATCAGAGCTGTTCTAATGAGGCTGGGTCACTTTGCTGGGCCTAGCTATGAGGACTTTCCTTTCTGGCATAAAGGAGTTGAGGTTATCACCTTCTTGTCAGGGTTGTTCTTCAAGTAGACTGAAAATTTTCTAAAGAAAGTTGCTTTTTACTTGCAAATATTTTTTTATTAAACCTGCTGAACTCTTGATGTGCTGCAGAGCCTGGGCTTTCAGCTCTGGGTCTGAGCCTGCCACATGGGCTATTTTGGGGTTAGAGAGTTATGGGCCATGCTCTGAGGGCTGAGATTCAAAATTCTTCTGTTCTCAAGACATCCAGGCATTCTTGGAAGTACTCTGGCTGCCAAACTGCAGGCAGAGCTCTGTAGTGGTCCTCCCTTCCGGCTTTTTGGCTTTTTGGCTTTTTAGCTACCTGTCTTACGAAAAGAAGGGCTGGGAGGCACTGTTGACACTGGGGTCTTGACACTGCAATCACAATGCCTTCTTAAAAAATGCATCATCTTTCATATTTTCCCTGTGATGAGAAAATCTCAAATTTTCTTTACTTGTTTCAGGCCATTTTCATATTTCAGTTAGTAGTTTGCATTTACTTACAACAAAGTAAGCCTGACTTTCCATAAGCTCTGGTTTTTGCTTCTTAGTTCTTCCTTCCTCCTTCTTGATTTCTCAACTGCTTTTCTTCAATCTAATATTCATTTACACATTAGTGACTTTATTTTGTTAAACATTTGTTACTGGAGGTGCCTTTAGATTTCTTTTAACTGTCAGGAAGGCTTGTCTGTAAAATTGCATGGTTTGAATTTTTTTTTGTTACCTGTTTCCACAAACATCCTGTAGATAACAGAGTGTGGTGTGGGATTGGAAACATGAACACCACATCTGGTGATTAGGGGGGGGAATGAAGGGCTACTTAGTGAGTGTAAGCAGGAGCATGGGAAGTTGTGGCAATAGCAAAATTGGCTGATACCAATTTTGAACCAGAAATGCCAACAAGAACATAAAAATGTGCAAGCCACATGAGAGAAAGGTGTGATTTCTCTGTTGTGTTGCCTAACTTGTAAGTAAAAAAGGACAACAACACCATAGCAGGACTACTATCCACAAGGGAATTGTTATTTATCAGTTCTCTGGTGCTACTTGTTTGATAACAAAACAACAAAATAAGGCCTCATTCGATGACCTTTATGGAAATGATAGCCCTGACAGAATACAGGAGACTTTTTTCAGATCAGCTAGGGAGATACTACTCATGGTTAAAATACTGTAGTAGCAGCAGTCTCCACTGGGGAATGATGAGCATTGACTCCATGATTGCAGAAGGCTGATTAATCACTTTATTCTTGCTACACTATACTATATGAAAAACCCATCACCCTTGCCAGACAGTCCGATACAGCTTTGACCTCATTGGTCAATCAATCAAAACACCATCACTAGAGTCCAATTAAGAAATCACTCTTTGGTAAACAATCTCCATAACACATTCCACATGTGCACAACAACAGGTGCAACAAGTAGAGATAAGAATTGTTTTCTCTGAGCCTTTTTACAGCTTCCCAGGAAAACCCTGGGAGAGAATTATGTCTCTCTCTGTTCAGAGAATATGCAATTACTACAAAATGCTACTACTAAAATGCTGTGAAGGTAAATATTTGAGTAAGATTTTATTCCCCCCCTGTTGTTCAATATGCAGTGGCATGTCTTCCTTTTTCCCATGTCAGTAAGTAAATTGTCTTAAAGTAAAATAGGAGTATTGCTTATCACTAGTTGGAATATCGGGCACCTGTATTCAGTTTTCCTTTTCTTGTGTAAAACCCAAACAATAACTTCTGCTGAGGGAAAAGGAGGTCAGACATTCTCATTTTGTCTGTAATATTGCCTCCATTTGCCTCAGATTGTGGAGTCTACAGTCCTTTAAGCACCTGTGATTGGTGGAATAGTCACTTTGGCATGTCGTAGATCTCTTTTTTTCCCTTCTCTATCCTTCTTTAAAGGTCATTTCTGTAACATACAGTTTTGAGATGAGAAAATGAGTGTCTGTAAAGAGGAGAAAACAAAGTGGAAAACAGTGCCCCAAAAGCAGTGGAATAATGAGGATTGTACTCTTCACAGCTAGTGCCACTGCAGCGCTCATGGTCTCTAAACCATTACTGTGGACAAGCTCATACGCATGTTTGAGACTTCATTGTAAAGATCTGTAAAGATCCATCTCTTTGTCTTTTTGGAGATGGAGACTTTTTTCAACACAGGAGAGTGGGTGCAGTCCCCTGGCCAGCATTTTTAGCACAGCACACGGTGCACACTGCTGGTTACAGGTCAGCCGCAGAATTGTACAAAAATCTGAATTTCATTTCTGGCCTTTTTTTCAGCATAAAGTATGGCTACACACTGACTACTATGTAGAAAATGAAATGTATTCAAGGTAAAACCAGCACAAAGGCAGAGATAAGTTAGAAATTTAAGAATAGCTAATGATGTAATAGGCTAAAAATATCTGCATCATGGGTCATGATTTTACAGGATCATTAACTGAAGTTTGTAGCAAAATTTTGCCAGTGTATTTAATAGCACTGTCTTGTAACAGCTTTATGCCATTCATTCAGGAGACAGCTTATTGGAAATATTCTTATGGCACTGTTACTGCCCTCAAACTATTGCATGTGTGTTTTAAATGATTTTCATCTTCCACTACTCTGCACTCCAAAAATTAGGCTGAGTTCAGAAAGTATGTGTCCTTTTCTGAGGTTCATGGTTCATCTATTGGTTCATGTAACTTCAAAAAGATAGTTATGACATAAGAATTACATTTTTCCACATCAAAGTGACCTGATCAAAACTCCAGTTGAAAATTTTTATGAGGCCTACAGCCTAATTTTTTAAAAGTACCCGAGAGTTCAGATTACAAGGAGCTATTTTTAACCAAGTAAACTTGCCAGCAAATTTATGAGGATTTCTAAATTTCTAATAAAGTCAAGGAAGTGTAGAACATAAGAGAAGTCTAAATATTATTACAATTTTCACTGCATGATGCAACTTCCACAGATTTATTATTTTTTTGGTCCTGTGCTCTTCAAGGCTAATTGTGATAAACCTCAAAGTAAAAAATGCCACAGGAATCAACAATGTTAACATTACCTCTAGCATTACAGGAGGAAACTTTCTGGTATTACAGTAGTGAAATGCCTCATTTGCAGAGGCTGGCAACTGTCTTACACAACAATTTCATTTAGTTGATACAATCATGGCTTTGTATAGCCATTTACATAATGACATTATAGGTCTGTAAGAGAAATAGGATTATATTATCCCATAACAAAGTTACTGAGGTTTTGATATAATGAAGACTCTACTTTTACATATGATTTTCATGAGAACACTCTTTAAAGGAAATTATTTACCTACTATCACACTGCTCTTTTTGAGGTCTTAAGTAGACCTGCAAAGCCTAGGCCTTTTCCTAAGTGTCTGCTGGTGATAGTGGCCATTTCACTCCAAATCACTGTGATGACAAACTCTTCTTTCACATGAGCAGTTTGTCTTTTCCTCTGTGTATATATAGAAGGTATAGTACAACAAAGTTGTACTATGTCACACAAATTTCTTTGCAGGAGGATTTGCTGAAATTACACAGTGTGTTCAAAAGAGGAAGATCTTTTACAAATTCAGAAAGGAATGATGGACAGTGAATAGTGATTGAGCAGTGGGATGGCTCCTTTGCAAGGGGGATGGATGTACTTTTTTGTAGTTTATCTTTCCATGGTGGTGAGTACTCTGATTGGCAAGGTTGCATCAATAATTCACTTAAAATGAAGATGTTGCCTCAGAGTTTTTACTTCTCAGTCATAAATCTTTGCCAGAAATCTAAATAGCTCTCTCAGCTTTCCAGATCTCTTCATTATACAAAACCTCTTTGATGATAGCAATAGCAAAAGCAAGAGAAAATAAATCCAAATGCATTTGCAGAGTTGACTCCCTTTGCAGCTCAAAGATGTGAGATTATATCTGTTATCTTCATAATTTTTTACTGTCTAGCCATTTATGAAATGCTTACCCACTGAAGATGTAATAATTTTCACTTAAAATCTTGGTACTAGATATTTAGTTTGAGACCAGCTGTGACACTTAAGTATTTCCTGCTTTGATGAACCAGATGATGAAATAATCTAATTAGTCTCCTCATGAGAAGCAGTCAGAAGTATGATAGCTTTCCAATTTAAGAATCAATATAAAGGCAAGATGGTAAAATCTGGCAGGGCATCTGTAACATGAATGCTTTATTATGAAGAAACAAAGGCTTCATACAGATTTGATTACAGAGGATTACTTATGTTCCTTTGCAACAGCCAGGGATTAGCAAGCAGTCCTTATCCTTCTGCATACTCTGTGTGTCTGTTTGTGAGAGAAGGGGTATGTGAATAAGATTTAGGGATACAACTATTTAGTTTTCTTTCTCTGAGTGGGTACTATAGGTGATAATTTCATATTTGCAAGACCTTTATTCTTTCTTCCATTTCTTCATAGCAGCAGCACATGTGATGATCCTCAACTGGAACGAACTTGTGAATTTTCTTGGAAGCTGATGAAATTTTGCTACATTACACAAACAAAGCCTTTGCCTGACAGCTTCTGGTGTCCACTTTTCTCATCACTGATCATCCCTTCTGTGAATTTCTCAGCTTATTCAGACTAGAAAACAACAGATAGCTCCCTATAAGTCAGGCGTAGTATTTTCTAAACCATCTGTGACTATTTTTTGACTCATTTTTTCCATGTAATCCCAACATTTTTACTCACAGCATCAGACATAGCTCCTTCTGTATCTTACAGGGGTACCAAACCAGACTATAATTGCCAGCTACATGTGATTTTAATTAATGCTTTACCTTGAAGGAACTGAGCGGCTGGTAGCAGCTGAAGTGTATGAGTTCTTCATCTTGTGAATGTTGCAGCCTCGTGTTATAATCCACATCCAAAACCCACCTCCTTTAGAAATGAACTACAACTGCTCCTGGTATCTAACATTTTAAACTTATTTTGTACCTTTTATTGACCCTTAGAAACATCACAGACCACAATTTTAGAAATGTTGAGCTAAGTATCTGACAATTCTTGCTTCTAGGTCACATGGTGTGTTGGAGTTGGGTAGCACTGTCACCTGCAGACATCCCCTTTTTTTCTGCTTGTTCTAGTATAGCCCGCTCATGTTGAGATATAAATCTCTTTAGATTGAAAAAGGCACATAATTCAGGAGGCTTTATAAAAGCAGCCAGAGCATTTATCTATTTCAGTTACAAGTATTCCATCTCTCTGTAGCAAAGCTTTATGTCTGGGGAGAGCTTAATATCAGATAGTTTTCCCACTGGATGGGGATCTTTAATGTATCACTTGTGAGTAGTAACTCTCTTTGCTGACATTTACAGTTGCTGTTGATATTTCTTACTTCTTAATGTTTCCAGACACTGAGCCTTCCAGGAGGGCCTAAGCCGACTCAGGCTGGGGCGCGTTTGCCTCCTCTGGGAAGCTGTTTTGCAGTTTTGAATATCTCAGCTATTCATAAAAAGGCAATGTGACTTTGCTAGCCCTCCAGAGTACATCTGTCTCACTGACTCACCGCAGAGATGCTGAAAACAAATATACTTGCCAGTCCTGAAAGCAGTGCTTGCCTTGTTGGCTTTTTCATGCACTTGGAAGAACGCAGCCAAGCTTTCTCAGGAAGGGCTTTGGGCAGACAGGTCAAGATGGCAGAGGCACCCAGCCAGGATGGCAGCTCGATGGGATTGAGAGCTGGACTGCTGCATCATCTGGTTCATTAGAGGATGAGGCACTTAATTGTCACAGCTGGTGTCATAGTGAATCTCTGGCACCTTGGAGAAGAATGAGAATTATTGAATATGACCAACATGGGCTCTAGGAAGAGGTGACTGGTAGCATGCAATGAAGGAGCTTTTATGAGGATGTGCAAGATAAGAGTAAGAAGTCTACATAAAGTCAGAATTTGAAAATAACGGGTCAGTATAAAGCTTGGGATTCCAATTGAAAGCTTAATACAAGCTTGTATTAAAAACGAAGCCTCCAGTACTAACCTTTAAAATATTTAATGAACTTTTCACTTGAAAATTTGACCTATGATGAAGATTCTCTTAAGTTTGAGAGGCCTGAGCTAATTTCTGAGTTATTTTCTCTTCCCAGTTTTTGTTTGCAGTATGCTTAGCTGAGCATGATGCAAAATACTTAGCCATGTATAATGTAAAAGATCAGAAAAGCAGCTCAGGCCTTTAAAGAACCATCATTTACGTGTTTACTACCTGCTAAGAGGCCGAGAGTTGTGTGTGCTAAGTCACTTACCTGGCTTGTTTACTCCATCTTTGGGAGCATGATTGTAGGTGGAGAATGAAAATGGTGAGTTCAGAACCAGATGAGAATTATTATTTCAAAGCACTGAAATTATGATTATTTCAAAGCACTGAAATGAAGGATAATATCTCAAATATTGTCATGGTCACTTGTCTTACCTAGCATGTTTTCTAAAACTCCTTTGCTGTGGCAGAGGTGGTTGTTAACTGAAGAAAAGCAGCAAATACTGCAAACCACTGATGGTGGCACTAGAGCCCTATCCCTGTGTTCTCCTCCCCAGAAAGCTAATAAAGAACATCAAAAATAGATGTTATCAGGCCATCAAGAATTAACAACATGCAGCAGATGGTAACACCTACCCTTTGCTATATACCTAATTTTAGCCCAGACTATTTACCAGCAAGTTGTGGCAAAGGTTGAGGAATCCAGCGCCGAGGAGCAGGAAGTGAGTAGAGGCAGGAGGGGCAGAGAGATTTCTGGCCCTCTTTCAGTTTATCATTTTAATCAGCGCCTTTGCACACCATGATTATCCTCAGTGAAATGAATGAAAGTGTTTCCTTCAACCTCAAACTATCAACTGGTAAACTGCCAGTTGAAATCTATGACATACCCAGAAAAATGGGGCTATGTTTCATGGCTGAAATTGAACTGTCTTCCTGAAGGCATTATGGTGGGAAATGCAATTATGTTATGCAGTGTGTGTGTGTAGGGTGGGCACACGTGCTTATGGATACACATACATATTTTCACTCATCATGTTTTGAACTTACCTCCTTGCTTTTATTTGCTTTCCTTTCCTGACACTAGCAGCAGTGTGATTTAGGACAGTGCATTGGTGCATGTTGGATCTGTCATTCTTGTGATGGAGTACCTAGACTGAGACCATGTTTTCACCACAGGCTAACTCAGGCTCCCACTTACATTTTAGTAAAAATCTCTCTGTCACAGCACACTTAAACTTTTCACCTGTGCTTATGTGAGCTCTGAACAGATCTTTGCTGGCCCAATGAGGGGCACAGTCTAAAGTCAAGTCACTGCTGAGGGGTGGCCCAACTCAGCAATGCAGTCTGTCCAGTGCAGGGAATGGCTGAAAAGTGCTGGGCAAGAAAGAAAGGAGTCAGGATTTCTCCACCTGGAATGAAGGATGCCACAGTCAGGGTGAGCAGACCCTGCACCAGATGTGTTTGATAGCAGGTGGTCTAGTTTCTCTGATGGAGGAGAAGCAGGTGTCGCTGCTGGAGATGTCCACCCCAGATGCTGCAGCCTCCCAGCAAGGGACAACTGGCATTTAGCAGCCTTATCTCTGTGCCCCATCCTGTCACTGTTTACTGAGAGCAGACCACACCAGCTTTGCAAGAGGCTTGGCTCTCACATCCTGTGCACAACTCACATCCTACAGTGCATGACTGTTGCCTTGATGCTGAGCAAGGGGCTGTCTGGATTCCCTGTCCCAACCTGTACCCTTTGATGTGGATTTTCTTGCTCAGTCCCTGCCAGGTCATTTGGCCACAGGCTTAAATTTACCCATGAGTCCATACTTTGAAGATGCAGGGAGCGTCTGCAGATCAGAAGAGACCTGAAAATTTGTGAAAGAGGATGTAAGCAACAGGAGAATTTCCCCCAAAGCACTGGCATACTGCTCTGCCTTTGAGAGGGTCATGTATAGATTTAATTTATTTTTGTTAAATCACCATATCACCAGCTGTGTTTCCTAGTGGGAAGTTCCATACACAAGATGCTTAAAATGTTTTTCTGCTGTGGATGCTTCGTGTAAACAGCAGTTCAGTGAGAGACAAACTGCCCTGAGTTGTGCAAGTGAATAAAAATTACTTGAATCCCTGGTTCTGATCTACTGACTAACTGTTGTGAGTTTTCTGTATTTTGTGCCTGGTTTGAAGTGCCTGAAAGTTATTGGGGTTTATATTTATTATTTAACAGACTTCTCCTGGGAAGACAGCTCTGGCCTCTCTCCACTGTGTTTTTCAAGAATAAAAAGCTCACAGACCTATTCATTTTCAAAGTTATATTAATGGAAAAAGGACTGTTGAATTTTTTTAAGTTTGAGTTTTCACATTTATAGTTTGAAAAATCATCCATAAGGAATCAGCTTTCTTTATAGAACTGCTGCCAATTTCACAGATACAAGCATTAAATTTGTGTATGGGACGCAAATTGCTTTTTGTGAGTAGTCGAAGTGTGAAATGATAATTTTATTACTTAGGTAAAGTATAATTTGTTACCCCTGACTGAACATAGTAGCACTGGTCATTACAAGGTATGCAAGAAACCCAGTCATGCCAATGATTCTTACATAAATGCTAACCTATGTGAGCATTTAAAAAGGACGGATGATTAATAAGATAGCATAACTTTGTATCCCAGATTCCCATTGCTTCAATATCCCTTCTGCTTGTATTTTCACAACACTAAGAAAAATGAGTTGTTGGGAAAATACTGCTGTTACAGCAGAGCACCTTTTTTTCTTGTAAGCTAATACAAATAGTAGAGAAGATTAAAACCCCCCTAACTTTAAGGTCCTTTATTCCCATACCCTTTTACTTAGGATCTCAAGAAGTTGATAAATTCTAATAAATGCTATTAAAAAAAATATTCAGAGAACATATGGTATTTGACTGCATAGCAAACAAAGATTCATTTTTGCCTTTAGCCAGCTGACTACACCATCTTTGGGCAATGAGCAACGAGCCAGAGTCTGATTTGCTTCCTCAGCTGCCTTAAACTGGAACAGGCCTTAAAAAGAGACTTTCTAGCACTAATAGTGTTGCAATTAAACTTTCAGAGGACTCATTCAAGTTTAAAGTTTGAATATCTTGACACACAAGGGGCAAACACCCTTTCACTGAAGGACTTTATTCTGCAGCATGGTCAGGAACTCGCAGCAGCCTTGAGTTAATTGAATGCAGTCTACAAGAGAAGTGTAATGTAGCATCCAGACACAATACAATATATTCAAGTGTTTGTCCATATGTAAGTAGTTAATTGATTGTGTTGCTATGAAGCACAATTCAAGGTTATTGTATTATCTTTAGCACAAAGCTGTACAATTACAGAATCATACAATTTGCAAAATACATTTAAGGGCAAGGTAGGCTTAACTACTATGTTGGGAATGACAATGAATTATTTTTCCTCTCTTTGTCTTACTGAACCCTTCACAGCTCAGGGATGTCATCTGGTGCTTGGCAAAATCCTACTTCTATTTAGATTTTCTCCTGGGAGGATTGATGGTAAAAGAGATTGTGTGTGGTTTCCAAGGGCATGCATTCATGTTAAATATGGTTTACATTTGGAGTCTTGATAAGTGACCAGTCCCAATCATTCATGTAGCATGCTTTCAGCCTCTCAATAATGTGTAGATGTTAATAAAGCATACTATACAAGGCTTAGCCTATCTGTCCTCTTTTTCTAAACCATTTAACCACTTTTCTACATGACCATGAAGTCTAGAAACTTACATAAAAGATGAAAATTTCCTGGAAATCTTTATTCAGAGGAATGGGGAAGTGCTGATATTTCCAGAATTTTAATGAGATTGTGAAAGTTTGATTCTCTTTTTTCTTCTATCCAAGCATCCATCTGGACCTTGTGAAGCTCATGTGAAGACAGATTTGAAAGTAACACTACATCTTACATTCCCTTTCTTTTAAGTCAAAAAACCCCCACAAAAATCCCATAACAAATTGGAGAGGAAATACTGAAGCGTTGGGTTTGATTTCCTATTTTTTCTCCTATTCACCATCAGTGCAGCTGCACTAAATGAGGAACAACCTGGGGCAGCAGGCAGAGGGAGACCACAGGGTGTGTGGATGCTCCACCAACCTCTGTCACCCTTGTGATGCAGTGGTGAGGAGGAGGTGGAGGAATCAAAGGCAAGATTTTTCTGTGTTTATGAAAAAGCTAAACCTCATTAAAGGCATGTGGCATTTCTAGTAGCCAAGCACATGGCACAAGCTTTCTTTCCCCTCATTCCAGTGCAAGAGCAGATATGCTTCAAAATGTTCCATTTGTGTGTGTGTGTGTGTGTGTAGCTGGCAGAAATAACATAATGTAAATTTCACAATTTTAGTATAACTGAAAATGGTGAAGCAAATGAAATAGCATTATGTTCTTAGTATGAGTGTTAGATAGGAAATACTTCCCAGGAACAACTGTTTGAGGGCATTCCATTGGGAAAGTAAAATTATTGTAAATTTTAAGTAGCTTTGTGAAAGGACTTTCCATGCAGAAGTATTTAGATTACCTTTCTATCTTATCTATTCATTAGGTGTGGTCTGTCTGCATAGAACAGAATGTATATATATTTATTTCTGTATAGAACAGAATGAAATGCCTTCTGCATGTTTAGTTATGGAGCCTGTATCAGCTAATCTCCTTGAGACTGCCAATGCCATGGTTTCCTCAATGCATTAAAAAAGAATATACATTGCTTGCTACTGTATGTGTTCTTAGATTTCTCCTTTGAATTTGATAGGAAGTTATGGGTTTTCACATCAGTGCTGAGGCCCTAAAGCACTGAACACATGCTAACAAATGCCTCAGACCTAATGAGACAGGAAATTGAGAAGTTGAAACGGAATAATAAAGGAAGAAAAATATTGATGCTTGCATGATCCTGGAAAATGACTGTTATGTTCTATTACAGAAATTAAAATAAGTTTGGCAAGAATTTACTATCGAGGAAAAGTACACATGGGACTAAACCTAGGGTAAAAGAGCAAATCCAAAACACCATGCCAAACAAAAGGCCTTTGGAAGAGGCAACAATCAAGATGCAAACTGAGTTTGAAAAGTATTTTTAATTAAAATGTTCCATTTATTATGGACAATAATACAAGAGAATTATATCTGAACTTCAGAGCAGGTTGATTACCTGTAGGAGAGCTTCTAGATGCTGGTTAAGAAGTTATGATTGATATTAACAAAAATTAACACAGCTAAAAAGATGTTAAACTGTTAGCAGTTTTGAGAATGCATCTACCATTTTGGTGCCTACATGATTTCCTCTTTTTATTTGGTGGAAAAAACAACAACCAAGGACCTGTGGAGAGTTCTCATTTTTAAAGGATGTTTTAGTCCAAACTGTTTGACACAGCCACCTGCAGTAATTGCCTGGCCTGGCTCTTCATTAACCATTTGTTGAATTTTGTTTCCATGACAACTTCCTATATTTTACTATCACAGAAACTCAGTAGAATCCAGACATCAAGTTAAAACACCTAAATATTTCTCTGAGTTGCATCTCTTGTTTCCTTGGCAACTTCCTCTCAAGTCACCCTAGGATATTTCAAGGCACCCAAGACAAATTTCATCGCATTGATCTTTTTAATGAATTTACACTGACCTGCAGTATACACATTGTACCAAACTTAAAATATTAGATGACAGAATCTTTATTGATTTCATTCAAATGCTGCTTCTCAGCTGAAATCCAATTACTTTGCCCCAGTACGTACATTTTCCCCATTAAGGCTGCAAAAACAATGCTATAAGGCACTATCTATATGTATGCAGACCAATCTGAAGATTAAAAACAACTTTGCATACCGAGTGCAATATTTCTGACAGAAAAAAGGGCACATTTTTGCTGCTCTGGAGTAATGTGTGAATATTAAAATAAATTCTAATGATAAAAGGTAAATGCAGAAGAAATCTCAAGAAGCATTGGTTTCTTTGGTACATTGCAAAGGCAGCAGTTAAAGAAACCGTAGCACAAAAATTCATTCCAGATGCTAAATCCTGTCCTTCAGCCCCAAAGAAAAAAACAGCTAACACTGATTCCATGCTGGTCACCAAAGTTCACCAACTCAATAGGTCTTCCCTAATTCTGCACTTTCCCACATTCTGCTTTTCCTATCTTGGAGCAGTGTAAGAGGCTGAAAAAAATAAGATGACTCTTGTATCTTGATTCCAGTCTCTTCTTCCAAAGTCCCCTTAGAAAAGAATGGGCAGTTCTGAGCAAATACTTAGCTGTAAATGTTGTTTACAGTGGGTAAAGAGCATTTTCATCTCCTACTTTTCTCCTTTCACATTGATTGATCCCACAACCTAAGGAAGTGAAACCAAGATCTGTCATCTATGAATGGAAAAGTGGAAACCAGATCAGACCCTGAAAATTAATCTCTGGAGAAAAGAAAGGACTGAAAATCTAAGATCCTCACACCAGAATCTATCTCCACCTGCATTATTGGATCCTACCACACTTGGTTTCCCTAGTGTAAACCCATATCCTATTATTTCTGAATATGGCCCACCTTCTTACGCTGGCACCTTCTGTTTTTTGCTGACCTCAACCCTGGTTTAGCATCTTCCCATTTTTCTCATAGCTTCCTTTTACCAGGTTTACTGAGTATGCTTCACCCTAAAATAAAACCATAACCAAATACAGACAGCACAATGGCTTCCTCACAAGGGTGCTATAGCCCTTTTTACATGGCAAGGGCCGCTTCCTCCTCTGTGTTATGGAGATGAATTGGCTCAAGCAAGAGCAGTTTTCTGAGTGTCAGTCTGAATCTAAGCCTTTAGTTTGAACCAGTTGATGTTCCCCAGGAACGATGTCTGGGGTGGTCTCTTTTGGTGAAGACCCTTTAAGTCTTGATCCAGCGTTGTGCATGTGAGATCCAAAGGAAGGGAAGAAGCAGTGGAGGACAAGGACCATATTTTTATTGCTGTGCAAATTGGGTGTCATGGTGTCAACACAACAGTATTTGTTTTAAAGGAATAGAATTTCTGCTGACAAAGAGATAAATGAAGGATTTTTAAGACAGGAAAGTGAGATTTTACTGTTGAAGTTAAGCTCAATGCTTAGGAGCACCTGAGAGGAAATTAACTACTTTAAGCTCTCATGAAACCTAAAATAGAGAGCCCTGTATCACATTAATTCTAATTGACAGATGTGCAACACTTGAATATAAAGATTTGAGATGTACTGTTATATATAAAAACTAAGCAGCAATGGCTTCATAAGAGGTAACTGGAGATGATTAATTCATACATTAAAAAAAAAAAAATAGCTGTTTGTCTGAGCTGGAGAGATCATCCCTCTACTGACTGTCAGCTGCTTTCTTACTTTTGCCTGGCAGGAAGTGATCCTTTGAAGACATAATGACTTGTCTAATTTTCTGCATGTTAGAAGTCTCATTAAGTATAATAAATTATTAATTCCAAAGAGATTATGGTGGAGAGAATTTGTTGGATCAGAGCTACAAGTGTTAAACCCTTCTGCAAAAACACCAGTTTACTGGGACCTCAGCCTAGATAGCATGGTAGATTTGTGTAGGATAAATAATAACACTTATAAGGACCAAATGATATGATGTGTGTGTAATTTCAGGCAAACCTAAAGTGCTGGGCAATTTGAATGCTATTAAACTTCCTTCTCTCTTGAGAAAAATGATATATTTTTTTAAAAAGAATTGCACATACTGTTTTCAAATTTCAAATGCAATTCATAGTGTTTTGTAGATGGCCTGCACTGCCAAGACTTGCTGTTATGCAGAATGCACTTTAATTAAGATTTTAATGGATGTCTTATGTGAACATTCATGGTTGTATTATGCTGTTTTAGCCTAGTGGTAAAATACTGATATTAAATTTTTAGTAGAAACTGTTCTTTGAAAGTGTTTTTTGTTTTTGCTTTTCTCAGACTAATTGTTCTTTGATGCACAAATTATTTCAACTTTATTTAGGTGAGAGTATCAATGCAGGATAGTGTGTGATGCCTGGAAAGGATTAAGACTAAGTTCAGGAAAGACTGAAAGTCTTTCCAGTGGTTTCAGTTGGCTTTGGATCATGCTGAAGCAAACATTTTCAGATACTTCTCTTCAGTTCCATATTGACACTTATGTAATGACTGGTTCTTAGTAAGATAAGGTATTTTCTTTATCAAAATATATGATACCAACATGTATCATTAGAAAGAAGATTTTCTTGGATGAGATCATCCATTTGTTTTGTCGCATTCTAGCTCTGATCAAGGAATGTAAATACATGTGTGTTTGAAATAAAGGATGTTTGTTGTACATATGGAATCAGTTTTTGAGATAATATCTTACTACACCACTACTTTCAAATCATTGACAGAACTGTGGGCATTTTTAGGAGAAGGAACAAAAGTGGAGGCTGATTTATTTACCCTGGAGACAGCTAAAAATCCCACAAGGTTAGAGACAGTGTGTTGATCTGTACTTGTACTTCCAGTGTAAAGGAGTGTAAAATATACTGCCTTTGTCTGTTCCATTTTGTTTCATTACTGACTTGAATTCAGAGGGATTGCCAGAAACAACAAAATGCTGCCTGACACAGAGGTACCTCTTTTACAGCTGGGCATGTGGCAATGGCCTGAGGGTTACATCTGCTTTGCATATGAATTTGCATGGTATATTCATGAGAGCTTAATGTGAAGGGTTAACCTTTATATGTATGTATGAATTATAAAGAAACTGCATAAAATATGTTTCAAAGGCTGCAGGGAGAAAGGGTATAAAATGGAAAACTGACACTTCTTGTGTCCATCTTTTTCTTCATGCATTATTTAACATGCCTTCTACTGCCAATATCCATCAGGCTGAAATTCTTCAGGAAAAACCCAAAACGCTAAAGCTTTGTTTGGAAGACAAAGAACCTCACAAGTGAGATGATATTTGTTTGGAAACTGGAAACTGAACATTTATCCACCTAGGTGAAAGCAACATCACAGTAAAACAAGATGATTTTGGTGCCAGCAGCATTCTCAAATATATGAAGGAGTTCTTGGAATCTTTTCCAAGACTGCTCATCTAGTGAAGTACAGCATCCACCCTCATTCCCTATTATTCTTTATTTCCTGAAATGAAGTGTTAACACAATGAAGACTTTGGAGTGTAGCTTCAAAACTGTCATTAGCCTCAGGAGATCCAAGTTTTGACTTCTTTCATGCCTGCAAAACCAGATGGACTTTCCATCAAAAATTCTGCTGGCTGAGGATTATCCTCCTTCTCTCCCCCTTACTTTGAAAGAGGGTGGTATGAGAAGGTGTGCTGAGGAAGAAGTGGCTGTGACCATTTCACATTGTGTTCTGATAGCCTGGGGCTTCTGCAGGGATTTGCTTAGAGCACTTCCTGTTTCCCTGTAGCGTCTCTTGCGGTGCTCAGAATGGGCACTAGAGGTGCCTCAAGGAAAGTCCATTCTTTGACCAGGAAGCTCAACAACATCAAATCCCTTCAGAGAATTTCAATTCAGAGACAAAAAATATAGATATGTCCGTTTTGTCTGGGGGGGCTTTGGTTGATTAGTTTTGTGTGGTTGTAGACCAGATCTCTAGCCCAAGTGACACCTCAGCTTGAGACCACCACCCCCAACCCCCGGTCCACATTCCCATGAGGCCCGAAGAAACAGATATATTCATCACAGCAGAGTCCTGCTGCCAGTAAGGGTGCACATGTTATTCCTTTGGAGAAGTCTATCTGAGTCTATTATAACCTCATCAAATATTTACCTTTCACTTCGAAAAATTACATGGTTGTTGTCAGTCTTTTTTCTTTTTTCTTTCTGCAGTGGGCTCAAGCTCTACCAGATCTTCTTTCCTATGAAGAAATTTACCTCTGCCTAAACCACCCATATTGTTGCTGTGCTAAAAGTAAAGCCTCAGCAATTTAAACAGGAAAGTGTCTCATGATTTAGTAGGAAAAGACACTAAATCTATCAGGAACCAAGTGGCTTGGGTTACAGATGTGTGACCCAATAGATGGTGAAAATCCATTTTGATTCATCTACTTGTAAGGGTTTTTACATCACACCCTCAACTCAGATGTTCTTTTTTAGAAGACAGAAAAGCTCTTTGTCTTTTAAACTAGGGATATACCATTATTGAACGAATGTGAGTTCTATTTATGTTTGACTGAAGTGCTTTTGTCATGGTCTGATCAATCCTTCCTGAGGCTCACAGAAGCCTTCCAGCTGGCTTTGCTGAACTTTGCACTGTCTTTACTGCATGACTGTGGTTTGTAAGTGAAGGCTCCAGAAGGCTTTGCTTACCTTAGATATTATTCCCCAATTTATATACCCTGAGAGTTATGAATTCACATGACTGTAATATCATTTTTTCAAACCCTTGTGAAGATTATTATTTATTATAGGCAGGGTAATAGGACGATTTTTTATACTATAACTAGCAAAATTGCTGAAATTGAGTGCCTTATTTTTGCCAATACTTTTGACAGATACTGCTGTGCTTCCTATACTTTTTATTGCACAACATAGCAGCATGTAAAATGATGGAGAGTGTAGTCTAGTGACTCCAAATGAATATTTGCTTAGTCTGGGACTTTAATCAATGTAAAAATATGAGGTTTTTATACTGAAAGGTTTCAGCTAACTTCTGATTTTTGTCTGTTTTTATTCTGTGATTGTATTTGGAAATTATCTATCATCTTTGAAACAATTATAAGTGCATAGAAATGAAATTCTGTTGCAATGGGTGGTAGCCTGGTGCTGCATCTCCCTTCTCATGTGTCTAAGAGCCCCATGTTTAACTTGCAGCAGTATTTTTTAATTTGTCTGTCTGAGGCAGATGTCGATGTGTAACTAATATCACTGAAATATATGAATGCATTTCCATAATTAGTGTCTTGTGAGGGTAGATTTGGATTTAATGGGGGATCCAAGTCTTAAGTGTCTTGCAAATTGCAATATACTGATTAATACATCCTCTCAACCAGAACTTAGTTTAACAGCCACCTGTTTCCAAAATATCCAGAAATCCACAACTGGAGTAGCCCAGCAGTTAAATCAGAAAAATAAATGAAGTTTGATGTACACATTGAAGTTTAACTATGCTTGTAAAAGAATATTATTAAAGCTGGCGTTGGAAACATTTGGAAATAATTTTGAATATTTTTATTCAGGATGTATTCAGCCATTAAAATTGGCCCTCCAGGTAGCCTTTCATACAGCACTAATATTATTTAAAAGTGGAAAAGCTGAATAATTAAATGACTTTAGGGCACAATATTTACCAGATGTAATCAAACAGAGTTTAAGAATGAAGAAGAATCAAAATTTACTTTACTGTATAACTGCTTCCTGCAGTAACCACGCAAGCTTCTAAAACTGAAGTCAGAGTACATGTGCTGAGCAGGGAAAGGTTTGCTTTCATTGGCCCTCCTTAATTAAATTCTCCATGTATACCATGCTGAATCCATACCCAGTTCACCCAGAAGCAGCGAACCTAGACAAGAAGAAAGTAAGAACACTGAAATTTAATATAATTTCTTCTCTTCTTGTTGTGTTTGCATTTGCACAGTGCACTTGGAGCCACATCTTACCCATTTCTTAGGGGAGAATCCAGCAGCAATTATCAGAGGCTTGCCACTTCTGAGAGAGGTATGCAGGAGAGAGAAAAATGAATGTTAGTAGCCAGAGCTTGTTTGTCTTTTGCTGTAGGAATGTCAGTCAAATGCCAGTAGCCTGTAATCCTGTAATGAAGCAGCTGCCCAGCTCTCCCACTGTTGCTTTTGCTGTATATCTCTGTGTCTTGGTTTGTTTCTGGATTGGGAATTTTTCTTACCTGATATTTCACGGGATGAGAAGAAAGTCAGAAGAAAATTATTACAGAGATGGTGCCCTGCCAGGCAGTGTCCAATTGAAATATCGATTAGGCTTGTGAGGGCTCCACTGGACCAGAAATTCTTTGATGCCCAAGTTTGCTGCTGGTGTCTGGAACAAGTTTTATCTGCAACAGAAAACAACATTTTTCATTTCTTTTAACAAGGTGCCTGCAAATTGACTGGTCTTTGGAAGGCACATCAACAAATTTTAGCCATGTCCTTGGACCGGCACTACATGGTCTAAAGCAATGGTGCAAGAATGATCAAAATTTCAGAAGTAGAAACATTAAGCACTTCCTCTTTTATTACAAGAGGTCTGAAAACAAAGTCATAAGATTACATTTAAAAATAGTTTTCTATCTGAGTGGAGCAGAGAAGCAAGCATGTTGTGTGTAGAAAATCTGCAGTAATTGACTCAGACCTGTGATTCTCCTTAGGCAGTGACTAAGTTCACCCTACTGGGACAGCAGAGCAGTGATTGTCTTCTTGCAGACAGATGGCCTCCCACACTTTATCTGATTGTCAGGAGAAGAAGAAGGGAAAAAATTGCAAGGGCAAATTACTACTACTTGGATATGGAGATTTTTGTGCCCTTTCATGCACTGAACTTTGTTTATTGCTACACCATCTGCAATCCTGTTGCTAACAATCACCCATCAGAGTTCATGCATGGTCACAGCTCTCTTGGGTGGTGTGTCTCCTCACTCTGGGGTATGACTTCTTCTGGTTTGCTATCAGTCAACATTAGTACAGCACTGAGACAAATGTGAAGAGAGGGATACTTCTTGTTTTGCGCCTACTTTTGAAAGGGACCAGGAAACTCAAGGAGGAAACCTCTCCTATCTGATTCTACTTGCAGCTCAGGATCCAGGCTTTGTCTCTATATTACAGAGAAAAATCTCTGCAGAGTCAAGACCACACCCCATCCTAAGCTACTTTTCCTCATAGAAAAGTGCTTCAACAGCTTCTTGGATTTTAGTGGAAAATATTACCTTTTTTCATGTATAGTCTTAAATAAGTACATGCAATTTAGGAGTATATATTTTAGAATGCTGCCAAAAGAGTCACTGTACTGTACTATGTGAATGCAATGGCACAGAACTAAAGCCTATCTCCTTGTGTCAGCTAGGACTGCTACGGGCTAAAACCATTCCTGGCACTATCCTGCATCTCTCCCCCCCATTGCTGAGTCCCTGAACTTTGCCTTTGACTCTTCCTCTCTGCTTCTCATACAATTGTGAAGGAAAAATCACAAACTTAGTTGTTCTTAGGAACGTCTAGGGAATGTTCTGTTTTCAAGTAAAATATTATGCACCCGTTCCCCCACCCCCTCCCCTTATATAAGACTTTCTTTGGCTTGCATACAATCAGCCAGTGGAATTTCATCCATAGGAGAAGTAATAAATCTGCCAGGAAAGCTCATTAGTTTAATTTATTATGATTAAATACAAGGATTGTTCACTTCCCTGTTTCATCAAGGATTATAATCAAGATTTTAAATGTGGCCAGAAGGGACATTTCAGCCAGTGATTCAGTCCAAAAGACAGAAAGCAGGTCTTGTATAGGAAAACATAGTTAAATATGCAAGCACAGTACATCTGTGTGTGAATTTGAAATATAATTGCATAACAATCTCAACATTTAACATGAAACGCTTCTAGGAGGGACTCATTTGGGGGTGGAGGCTGAGTGCCATTATTTTTCCTCTCATTAGTACTAAGTTTAACATATAACCTTTTAATAGAAATATGAGCAAAATAAACAACTAATTCTTTGTGATCCAAAACTGTCTGGACAGACAGATGGGTTTCAGGGAAGATTGTTTTCTGTATTCCTTGAATGACCTAAAATATTTCCAAAGCAGATTAGTGTTTTAAAGGACCATTCCCACTGTCCAGTCATCTCTCCTAAAATTACTGCTTATAGAGCCCGTGACTCAGCATGTGTTTTCTAGCAGTGACTCGTGAGAGAAATGGTTTATTGGTGGCTGAGGATTGCATCTTTCTTCCTTACTCTGCCTTTAACCATTCCCTGAACCTGTGGGCTGAATTCATTCATGGTTTTGTCCTATCAACCTCTTTTTTTCTCTTCCTATTTTCCTTTAAATCTTTCCCAAAGTAATCCCCACCTCCCCTGTGTGTGTGGGAGCTATCAGTGAGGCAGGTGTATGCCAAGGACTGGCATTTCACCAAGTGTTTGTGCATTTCTCCAGAAAAGCAGAGGAAAGTCAGGAACTGCCAGAGTGAGTCAGACCTCTGGTTTCTCTAATCCACCATTCCCTGATATTAGACACATATTCCTCTGAACCATATAAATTCTCTCTACTGTTTTCTTGTCTCCCTCTCCTTTTTACAGGTAAATTTAGCCCAGTCTATGGAAGCATGGGGAAACAAAAGAGTTAGTAGCAGAGTACAATAGGATTTCAGTTGAAGGAGAAACATATTTCTGGGTTGTTCCTTTTTCATGAGGGATATTTGCTGAAGCCTGAATGTTATAGTGACAAGTGCACAACACTCTTTCCACTTATACAGCTAGTTTGGGCACTTAGCACCAGTGACTGTATGAGCACATTGAACATATTTTGGGACATCCTGAAAAAAAAAAATTCAGGAAAAACAAAGCAAAGGAAGCAAAGAAAGCAAGTTTTCTTTAGGATTTGAGCCAAGCACTTTGACCTCTAAAATCCAAAGCAGAAAATCAGATTTAAACCATGACTAAACAAGAAGATATGTTAGAAGGGAATGCATTTACTTGCTGAACATCACTTAAGAAGAATTAAGATTGAAAATTAGCAAAACTTGAAGAAAATACCCATATGGAAAGAAAGGATTCATTAATTTTTTTATCAAATGTAGCACATTAAACATCATTTGTGTGGTAGAGGAGAACTGACTGACAGAAATCCAAGAAAATAAGATTTTGTTGGAAAACTTCAGTTTGTGGACACTAAAATTTGGAGGGTGTAACTTAAGCCCTACTTAATCAAAGCTGAAATTTTTGTTCTAAGCCCAGCCAGCGTCCCCAGATACCTATTAATTTGGAGATTAGGTTCCCCTGGGAATGAGACTTCAGGTGTAAGTCCTCTGATGCTGGCTCATTCAGGCTGAGGGCTTCAGTCCAAGTGTGGGACCATCTGAGGAATCTGTTCCTGTGGAGGTCTGGGACAGGAATGCTGTATAGGACAGGCCACTGCTGCAGAGATGACTTCTGGGCAGCCAAGAGCAGCGTGACTGCACTGCTGTCTGTCTCACCAGAAACCCGTGCTGGGCAGGTGTCTGTGGAATGGCCTGCCACAGGGCATGGGGACATGCTGCCCATCCCTCTGAATGGCTATCCTTACAGCCAGCTCCATGTTTCTCCTTGAACTGTGCAACTTTAGCATCAGGTCCTGTACTCAGCCATCGCTCTCAGGCCCATAGGATGGGAAATGTGGTTGCTCTTTTGTGTGGGCTTTTTATCAGATGGAGCCAGGTGGTGCACGTTCTACTGCCATTAAAATGCAATTCTCTTCAATGAATCCTTGCATGTAGGCAGGCACTGCCACATTAGATCATTTGCAAGTCCTGCCACCATCTGGGATTTATGTGCAGCGTTACTCAAATGATACATGGTGCAGCCCCAGGAAAATGATGGCAGTGGAGAGAATGTACACTGAATGCATTCATCGACCCTATTCCATCTGAAGAAATGCAATCATTCCCTGACACAAATTTTCTGCCTAGGAAGAGAAGCAGAATCTGTTGGAGTCTTCTGGTAATAGTGTGTGGGGTTTTTTTTTTTTTCCTTATAATAATGATTGTTAAAACATCATTGTGTGCATTAAAGTTCATTTTACAAGAGAGTAAATGTCATGAATGTATTGGTGAAATATTTTCATTTACGGGCTCATGTGTCTGTCTGATTAAAGAAGCTTGAGTTTTGCAGGCAGTCTCACATGTGATGAGGCGGTTGTTATGGCAACAATACATTTTTTATGAGTTGTAATAATGACAGAGCAACATCTTTTAAATTATCAGGATTTAAAGTTACAGCTGCTTTGTTTTGCCTTCCATTAACCCCTTAAAATAGTGAAATATTTTCATGGCTCTGTGGTAACATCTGCATGCTTTTCTTGATCTTCAAGAAGGTGCTTACCTCAAATGAATAACAATTTTAGTGTGCCTCAAGAATATTGCTTTTTCCATACCCACTGTGATTGCTTTTTACTAGTTTTTAAACAAGTATGTTTCTCACAGTGTGACGATCTTAAGTGTAGCCAAAGTGCTGGAAGGATTCCTAGGTGTTCTCAAAATTAATATTGATGTTGCAGTAATTTGCTGCTAATGTTTTTGGGTGTCTTCTGGGAAGTTCAGGAAGAAATGGAACTTCAGTGATCCTTGTGATTTTCCTAGATATCCCTACTGGAAAGATTTGATTTGATTCGAGGTTTATTCTTCACTACAGCCTGCCAGCATGTGCACATGCTCAAGACCACTGCTCACCAGAAGTCCTGATGATGCTGCAGGAGTGCAGAGACTTTTTTCTGAAAGAAAAAGGATTTTTGTCTTAAGTGGAGAGAGAACAGGGATTGCATACACACATAATTCACATTTGTCACAACTCATGTATGAAGCAGAAATATTCAAGGATTTCACTCTTGTGGCTTCTTTTAGGCATGGTTGCCCTCAACACATCCAAGTCATCCACTTAAACAACCCATCCCACTGCTGTTGTTGATCAGGAAAATTTTATTCCTTTGGATGAGACAGACTATACTAAAGAGAAATCATGAGTAGCTTTAAAAAAAACTAGCCGTGGCTGAGATACTTCTGGAGTCAATTTGTGAGGCTTTATTCTGGAGCGTATTCCATTCACACACAGGAGCTCAGGGGTTTGGTCTGCACTGAATGCAGGGCTCCTCTACTTGCTGCCTGAGGAACAAATATTTCAGCTCACTAGGTCTCCTTTCTACTGATGTTGCTAATACTTAAAAGGAATTGTTGAAGAATAGCACAAATAGAAGTTATCTGTAGAGAAAACAAGAAGTAGAATCCAAGAAGAAACCACTTTTCCTAACTGTTAAGGAAGCCACACATTTAAATTATTAAAAAATACAACGTAGAGTTTGCTTTTATGTGTTCTGTGTGTCTAAAAAATGTTTTGCTTGTTTCTGAAAGTATTTAAAAGAATATTTCGTCCTCTGTTACTGTCAAGCTTCTTTACCCCCTACCATTTGTTGACAAGCTTCCATGTATCATTGCTTCTAAACACCTAAGAGACCATTTTAAATACTTAAAAACTCCATACCCATCTGTTCTTTGAATAAATTTTAATTAAAGGAAAAAAGGCATTTTTATCTAGAATTTTACCCTAAGTGGATCATGCTTTGTTCAGAACTCATAATCAGCTTTTCTGTCCCTGCCTCCTCTGTTTGAAGGTGAGGTTATACTCAGTACTCACATTCCTTTTGGCAAGTAAAGTAAAATGTCACTCTTAAACTGGATGAGATTCCTCTTACAAAATAAGACAAATCATCATAAGAATTAAAAAGGTTCATTCCATAGTTTTATAGTTGGAGGTTTTATTTTCCTTATGCGTTCAAACAAATACTACATTAGCATATTCACTGCCTGAAAATAACCATTTTCTGATTGTCTTCAAGGGATGGATTATTTGATTGAGGAATACCAGAAAAGACTTAATACGTAGTTTGTGGGTGGAACAAAATATGCCTTTGTCTACAAAATCTGCTTTTAGTTTAATTCTCAGGACTGAATTAAAAAACATTGCTCTAGCATTCCTGAATATTTAATTTCATACTTCATACGATATGAATGTCATCTGATACACATATGCAACTTCATCAGTTTGGGATTTTTTTCCTCCTTACCAGAGTTTTTGAAGGAGGACTCTTTGGAATATGAGACTAAGATCTGAAAGGACTGCAAAGCTTTATCTTTGGAGGAAGAGTCCTTAAACATAGAAGTTACTAAAGCTAGAGTTCCTAAGGATTTCAAACTTGTTGAAGGATAGGAGTAGATTTTTTTCTTTTTCTTTTTTTTTTTTCTTAAAGAGCAATGATTTAGAAAGAAGTAGAATGCAATTTAGCTAAGAGAAATGCAAATATAGATCAGGATAGTTACGTACAGGTGCAGAATGGAGAACAAAGCAGGAACACTGAAGAGGAGATTATTAATTACAAAGGTTCACAGGATGAACATGAGTCATGGTGTTGCGGTGAAGCAAGCATCACATTATGGTGTATATAAACTAATTCATTACCCCTCAGATATATGAATTAATAACATCCTGTGGTGGCACAACTCCCACTGAAGAGATGTGGCTTGTATGGGTATTTAATTTAGTAAGCGTATGAATGACAAAAAAAAAAGTATATAAATAAACTATAGAATCATGTAAGATGTAAGATTGACTAGATAAAGTAATAGAATTTACTACATATTTCTCCTTTTTTACAATTTTTTGTCAATCTCTTCCCACAGGTTTCCAATTCAAAACTGCAAAAAAGAAGGAGAGACAAGAAGGAAGATCAATTTAATTTCTACATCTGTTGCTTCTCGAAGACAGAGAATACTAAGTTAAGGAATTGACTTCAGGATGAGACATATTCTTTTAACAAGGCAATGAAGTGCTGAAATAGATTGCCAGGATAATGCTGGAATCTGTCAGACTGCCTTTAAGAACAGGCTGGAGGGAAATCTGTTAGAAAAGACAGTTGATCCTTAGGGTGAAGAAATAACATAAATAATTTCTTTGGCTCTGTTTTGTAGATTTCTTTGAGTATTGTGGTGTGCTGTTTTGACTTACACACAATATCTATCTCTCATGGCCTGTACAAAGCTAACCAAGTCTATATGTTTTGATTTTCTTACACCTTGCTTTATTTGTGAAAGTTCAGGAGCAGCTAGTAGATCCTGTAGCTGGTATTTCAGGAGATGGGGCAAGTGAATATTTCAAAATAATGATATTTGATAAAACTGTACTCATTAAATGATACTAAGACTTTTACAATGAGGTGATGCTATAGAACTGGAATAAAATACTCCAATACACAGACATATTAGCTTTAATCTATGGGTTCAGTTGGCTACCCAACTGAAGACATTAGGCAAGTGGATTTTGGTTAATTTAAAGACTCAAACTTTCTTAGTAACTAGGTGTGAATAAACACACAAACTCCCATCCTCCAGCTGGAACACAGTCAACTGTAAGAAGGGTTTCTCTAGGGTGCTGAAGATGTGCTGTAAAAGGTCCTTAACATGAGTGGAAATACCTTATTGCAGTTTCATCTACAGTGCCTCTCAGACAGGGCCAGTCCTCTGTATCATTTATTGAATGCTTCACTCACTCCATTTGATGACCAGTTAATCTCTTCCACACCATTCATTTTAGTAGTAGCACTTCTTTGTCAAGTAGTTCTTCAATGATTTGGGCAGATATTGAAAACATGGCCTTTGGCAGTAATTGGAACTAGATACTGATGATTTTTTGCAGCAGAAAAAGCACTTTCTCTCACCATCATCCTTGGAATGTGTGAAATGAGGTGCAATGAAAAAGCAGTGAGTTCGCCTCCACTTTTTGGTGCCAAGGAGCAAGTGAATGCCCACAGATGGCTCTGACAGGTATAGGAGATGTCTGTGCACAGAATATGACACCAAGGTTTCTCTGGGCAAGGCTCAGGCATTGGCTTTCCTGCCTGACTTCAGTCACAGGGTACTCAGATAACTGTAGAGGATGTTGGACAGCTGAATTCCTGGGCTGTGAGTGAAAATCCTTTAGGTATCTGCTAGATGGTTATAGCAGATAACCACCTAGTGGTTATCAGTGAGAGCTCCAAAGATTCCCTTCCAGTGCTGAGGTTTGCTCAGACATGGTGGGAGTATGATGAGAACCACCCTCAAGGATTTAGCCCTTTCTTGGAGGGCAAGGAGGGCATAGATGTGTCTATGTCTGGCCAAAGCTTTTTCTTTACCTATTTTTCATTTATCTGTTACCTGTTCTTCCTCTCCACCTCTCTTTTGTCTAAAGAGGTACTTCACATCAGTTCAATTTGGTGTTTGAATTTTCCTGAAAATATAATTCTGTTTTCATTTGTGTCTCTATACTAGATATTATTTATATTTTTTCTCTTTTCATTTTTCTGTTCTTTTTCTCATTACCTTCTGGTATTTAATAAAATCCTAGGAAATTCATACCACAGCTTTCAATACCTATGGCAAAGCTGTTTTTCCTGACTTAACTTGAACCACAAACACCTCTGACTCAGCTTCATGCTGAGGATTCTCTCACTGATCACCACATTTAAAAAGGGTTTAAAGTTGACTTGTTTATTATTTACAGTGCTTAATATTAAAAAATGTATCTTTTTGTAGGTTTATCTTTTTTTAAAACCATAACAAGATTTAGAACTAGATCTCAAAATTTTCTTTCCTTGCACAAATAAGGATGCCATTTTAGAACCACTTTTCCCAAAAGCCTGAAAAACATCTATATCATCTGATTTTTCTAAAAGATTGTAATAGCCCTAAAAGGTTGTAATAGTCCCAAAAATTCTGATGCTGCTCCTGCTTCTTAAGTACTTTTCTCCTAGTTGGGACCATTTTTTCAAAGCAACTCCAAAATACTGAGTCTGCCAACTCCATGTGATATCTCGCACACATTGAACTTAAAATGTCAAAATGAGATCCATGTTCCTGAAAAACAGCAAAAACAGAATCATTTTTACAAATTCTATAATTTATCAGTCTCTTTTTTTAGCCTGCAGGCAAATAATGAAAGATTTAAGTTTTGTGTGCTTCTGCCTGGGAACTGCTTCACATCATCAAGTGAAAAGTGAGCGTATTGCATGCAATGGTATGAAAGGCCAAGCTTTTGATTTCATGAGATAATGGTATGGCTGTTATGGAATTGCTGAGCAGAACCAAATAGCTTGCTGTGAAGTGAGGAAAGGTATTTTCATATTTCCAGCTTCCTTAATTAGTTCAGCCAATAGCTGTTTTTGCTTTGGACTACATAATAACTTTGCACTGTTCTGTTGATTCACATAGGAAACATCTTGTTTTTTGATTCCTTTGACATGTTGCTAGACATAAGCCTCAGAAATGATATTCATGGGTTCCATCAGCATAAGGGCAGATGATGTTCTAGTGAAAGAAACAGGAACTGACTTTCCCAGGTGCTGAGAAGAGTATCTGAAAAATCAGGTACTAATAAGAAATCATGAATATAAAACTATAAAATATGAACCTAAATCAACTGCCACAGGAAATGTTTTCACTAAAATTGAAAATGTTGTGGTATGGGAGCCACAATTATTCTATGCTATTAGCTTTATAAGGATATCTTTGATGATCTGTCAGCTCCTGAAGCTCTGAGCAACCCACAGCACACTTCTTACTGACACCAGAGGCACAAAAGGGTAATTAATGAAAATCTCCAAGCGCTGAAACAATGAAGTTAATGAGATTTTGACATTTTGCATGCCTGGGGTCAATGCCATTCATTTTGACCTTCTCCGGGGAGTTAAGGAGGCAAAACAGATTAAAGCTGTAAGGAGTGAGAGCACCTGGCCTGTGCAGACGCGAGCATTTGGCTGCTTGTGTCTCTCAGGTAATGGAGAAAGAAGCAGTATCAGGTTTTTAAAAATGAGGGTTTTTTGTAAGATACCTTTACCATGCTTTGCTTCAGATCTGGCTGTGGCTGAAGGGCAAGCGACACTAAAAGAAAAGACCAAGACAGGGCAAGTGATCTCTTACAAAGATTGTCAATGCAAATCTCAGGGGGGCTGTGACTCAAAAACTGAGATATCCTGCAAAACCTCCATCCCTCCCCAAGCAGGAAGGAAGATGGGCAGAATGGGAGAAGCTACTGTGATGCTTTGCACAGGCCATAGAGAGATTTGTAAAAATATGTATTTTGTCAGCCTCCAGTTAATTGCAATACTGGGTATTTATGCGACAAAATGACAATGTTATGACAATGACAAGTGCCTGAATGTTATGATAAGAATACATTGTAATCATTAAAATGACCATAAAAACTGCTTATAACAAAAGAAAAATTCTAGAAGATGGTAAGACAATCACTTATTAGGAAAAAGTGACAGCCTTAAATACAGTTGTTGAAAAAGTAGATGTATTTTAAGAAAATATATTAGTTTGGGCATAATTTGTTATACAAAGCTTTCAGCCAGAGATAAAGGGTAACTTATCCACAGCTAAGTGTACCTTCATAACTCAACCAGTAAAATAATTCCAAATGTCTTGGATTCCAAATATTCAATTAGGACCCTGAGTGATAGCTAAACAACATTTTTTATTTCTTACAGAAGTGCATTGCTTCAACAGAATAACATGACACTGTCACCACAGGTACTGCAGAGTTCTGAAAATCTGAAAGGATTTTTTTGGACTCTGTTTATGTGTGAGTTGTTTCCAGCCCTTCGTACCCACTGAGAGTCCTGTGCAGTACTGAGAACAGTCTGGAATCCCTGACAAATACCTGGTAGTGCCAACAGCTGGAGTAGGCAGAATGTGAACTCCCTGAAATGGAAAGTCATCCAAAAACATGCTTCTTGGAACCCAACCCTCCTTTACTTCTTAGTAGCTAATTAAATATTTCCATCAAAGTGAATTAATAAAATTAAGTTAAAAATTAATGTTGATGAAGTGCCTCACATAATCCTCTCTGCAGGGTTTTGTATCTGTCCCTTATGGGCAAGAATAGCTGAACCAGATATTATTTCCACAGTGATTTTTTATGCATTTTTGTGATGTGACAAATATTTGTTGACAGTTTGTTGCAGGTTGTCACTGTGGACCCATAGGCTTTCATGGAGCTACAGGAAAGACCCTGCAGAGAGAAACAGGACATGCAGAAAATGTGAGTTCAGTGGAAAAATGGAATAAACTTGGTTAATTTACAGAGAAGACTTTGATGGAGCTTGTGGCAGTCTTCAGGTACATAAAAAGTCTCTGCTAAGAAAATGAGCATTTTATGGTACTGAATTCAAACAATGGCCATGGTGTTCCAGTTTAAGCATTGAAAGGACTTATATTTATTATGTATATTTGAACTCAACAATAAAATGCTTAGCTGAACTAGAAAATCTCCATTTGGGGATTTAAAGAATTATTTAGACATAACCTGTTAAGGCTTCTGTAGATGAATTGAACTGGGACAGGGTGACGCTAAGTGACTGTGTCACTTAGAGTTTGCTTTGAGCCCCATGTTTGTGTGCCTGTAGTTTTCTTCCAAAATGTCCACTGTGCAGTAATGCATTATCAATATCAATCAGTGAACTGAAAGACTCTGGGTATGTGGTGGTGAAACTTTGCCTTTGGCAGCAGGAGATTAACATCAGATAAGAGCTATGGTACTCCTGTTCCTATTTCCTAGTCTGTTCAACTGTTAGTCGAACAGTGACATTGATGTGCTGCTTGCCATGGTATTAAAAACACTCAATAAAAAAGCCAAAATAGTAGGGGGCAAAGGAGATTTCATGGAAGACCTGCAATTTTCTGTCACTTTGCTGTTTGGCACCTCAAAAAGCAGAGCCTTTGAAGTGTGGGAGAAACAAATTGTTCAGTCATTTTAATAGAGAAGCATCTGAGTTACAAGCAAGAGTATTGCTGTTATGTTTACTCAGGGGCTAAATATAAAAAACATAACATTTCTTCTTCAGGTGATAAGAGATCAACTTTGTCAACTACTTCTCTCCCCAGCTAATAATATAAAAAAATCACAGTACTCTCACCCTTACATTCACTGAATTCAGTAGAGCTGGTGGCTGATTTTAGGTTGATATTATAAATAGAGTAGTATGGTACCGTTTTATTTTAATTTAGGGGAGAGCTGAAGCACAGGTGTATTCAAGGCTGATTAAGCCTGCAAAATTCTTTAATGAAATGCAGAGTAGATATGTATAAATTTTTTGCAATATATTTCAATTATTTCAATGGGAGGTAGGTGTTACAATGTGATTTAGATTAAATGTATTTTAAATGTATCGCTATTCATTTTAATAAAGAAAACAGTACAGTCTATAAGTAATTTGAATATTTAATCATGTACAGAACAGGCAGCATAAATGAAGAAAAGAATGATACTAGAAAGCTGACTCAACTCTTTTGCCTCTTGATGTGTAAGGATGTAAGAATCCATGGTACTTAATCAAAATCTCCAGAAAAACTTGTGGAAGACAAAAGGAAAAGCACACCTCAACTTCTTTGTGGTGCTTGTTGAGGACTCATGCAGATTGTGTGTCTTATGGAAATGGCTGTCCTGGATTTTCCTGAAAAGGCAGTTCACTCATGTGTCAAATTCTGTGCTCAACAGAGCAAATGTTCTGAGTTCAAAGTGAGTATTTAATTATGTACTTAACTATTTGCAAATAGTACATCACGAATTTTAAATTGCTGGCATACTCTGGGGAACATGAAATGGTGAAGTTTTCTCCTGGAACACTGGGGGAGATTTCTGTCTCTTCTACTTGAAATACCAACACAGTAGGTTCCTGAGAAATGGTAGACAATGATGTTGCATTGCTGAGCACCCTTTACTTGCATCACTTGTTACTGGAACTCTGCATGTTTTGGAAGCCCTGAATGGAATAGGTTTATTAGACTCCAAAAGACATGAAGCAAATGAATCTTGCAGATAACTCCATTGTAATTTGTTTTGTTTATTGAATAAAACATCCAAAAAGTGGAATCCTTGGATTTATGCCCCATTCGGATGTAACATGTACGCAGAATTTACTCCCTATGGTGTTTAAAATTTTGGGTTGTCTTGAAGACCACTGTTGGGTTTGTTTAGGTGGGTTTGTTTCTCTTTTTCCTCCTCTAAGAGCTATCACTGCATAGTTAAGTTACTGGTGTACTGTACACTTCCACGTGCAGCTTTCAGCATGGATTGCATCCATTGGAAGTTCACAGTGGCATTACAGAGTAACAATCCCTTCAGACTCAAACAGTTGAAGTAATGCAAAAGATTTTGTCATTTGTCATTATAATCCAATACAGCAAAACAGTTACCTTATAGGGATGAGGACGGGAAAGGCTTTTATATGATTACATCACAAGATGATAAATGAGAGCAATTTGTGTTCATTATGAGAACAGCATCCCAAAGAGAATGTTGTTATAAATTTTGTCCTGCTCTCCCTTCCTCCATGGCAAAACTAACACAGCAGCTTAGAAATAAGCAAGCAGGCTCTGAAAACAATCCAGACAGAGGAAAGGAGATCAGTGAAGATTTGTCTGCATTTTACTCTAGCAGGAGCATTGAGAATTAGAAAAGTAAAGGAGAAACACAGAACAATAATTAGGACAAATCCTTAAAGTTGTCCCTTTTTATTGAATAAAGAATATTTTTGTTTAGTAAAATGTTCATCCTGTGTGGAAAACAAATGACTTGTTTGGGAAATGGAATAAAATAATATTTGAAATCAGACAATGAAAATATTTTATTTGATAAACTGAAACTGTTTCAATTTGAATGTAAACCCCGAACATTTTAGTGTTTATTACAAATCTGAAAGAAAAATATGTAAAATTTATAATTATTCTTAAGTTTTCTTTTAAGCTAGAGATGTCAATTTGCTCCCAGTAATTTTAGGTTGACACAGCTGCATTTTCAAAAGAAGAAATTTTGGTGGGTAAGTTTTTAATCCACTCTATAGCTGAATGACTACTGAGGTCTGGAATTAGCTAATCCTCTCTTCCTTTTCCCATATATATCACTGCAGCAGCAACAACAAACTGGAGCAAAATCTTCTGATGCATTTGTTTTCTGTGGCCTGCTAATGGCCAGCTATTCAGCCCTGATGCCTTAGTTTGTGGTTATGAGGTCTGGATTCTAGGATTAAGACCAGCAGCATTCAGTCTTGTATCTTTATGTCGATATAAAATGATGTTAGGAGGTCTGCTTTCCTCTTTCCACCCCTATTTTTCTTCTCTCCAACACTTTAACGATCTCTTCATCCTCCCTGTATCACCGGTGATATTTACAAGTGGGTCATGGAAAAAGCAATGCAAACACGCTTTGTACTGATAGAGAAAAGATCAAGGATGAGCTCAAACACCTGTGTCTCCTAAATCCTTATTGTTGTGTGCTCTGAAGCTGATTGAAGCCATTACTGGATAGTGACTTGTCTGTGCAAGTAAAAGGGAAGAGTGTGAATTGAATTGGTACTTTTGTGGAATAGTCAGCATTAATGGTCAAGGGTCTTGTGATGCTCTTAAAACCCTTCAACAGAGGGCTTTTCTGCTAAATTGAAGAGCTTAAAAGTAGTGCTGAGGAGTGCTGTGAAGAGGGGGAATCAGGGGAGTCCAGAGCAAATGGCAGAGCTCTAGGGATGAGGTAGCTCTGGGAAAACAGCAATGGGGAGTAGGTCTGTGGGTGCTGATCTCCTATCAGGAGATGTTGCAGAAAAGTAAAATGAAAGTATTTCCGTGTGGAAATTGGTTGTATGCCTGCTCTTCTGTTCTGGGGCTCTGTCTGCCCCATAACTGTGATGGGGGGAGCAAGAGGGTGCCAGGCTGAAGGGAATTGCAGACACTGTGTGCTCACACCAGCAGGTGATGTCAGGACATTAGGGGAGTAAGCAGAGTAAGACAACAGCCTGGACTTAATCTGGATACTGCAGTTTATTTAAGAGTTGATGAGATTATGGCCAAACTGTCTCCCTATGTTCAACCCCATATTTTGTCATCCTATTACTTCCCTGTCCCACTGAGCAGGTAGGGAGTGAGTGAGTGGCTAGGTGGGCATTTGGACCTTAGCCAAGGTTAATCAGCTGTGCAAAGTCAGACACTGAGGTTTATGTATTCCTCTAACTCATGGAGGTGAAGATGGGAGGAGAAAAAAATGGCACTAAAAAACTCTTCAATATGAAGTGGCCTCAGCATGAGATACTTCAGGTCTGTATCTCTTTCAGGATTTTTTTTGCTACCAGTCAACTACTTCAGCAAATTATAATAGGTGGTTGTTGTACATGCAGTCAGAGTAGATGCTGTGAATTTCAAAGCATTTAAACTCTTGTGTATATGTTGAAACTTCCTACATGAAACTAATAAACATGACATAGTTTATTAAACATCTACTTGTGAGAACAACTGTAATACCATTACTTTTACTTTATGCCAGATGTTGTGGACCTAGGCAAGCAAACCTGCTCTAATCACACCTATCACTATTGACCTAAGTGAATAAACTCACTTTCTATTGCCAGCAATATATTTTCTCCTAAATAAATGTTGTATTGGTACCTAGCATTTTGCAGTGTTTCCCAACACTGGAAGGAGTTAATGCATAATCAAGTTATTTCTTCTCATTGTAGTTTTAGCTAGTCTAGAAGTCTAGCACACCAAAATATTTTTTTGGCTCTTACCACATACACTAATGTATACTATGAGCTATCCTCCCAATAGCAGCACTTCAAATCTTCTTTTTGACAGGTGACAAGCAGAAAATGGTATTAATTACACTGCCGTGATTTCTTCCAAGCCTCCCATAGAACCATAGAATTGCTAAGGTTGGAAAAGATCTCTGAGATCACCAAGTGCAACCATTAGCCCAGCACTGCCAAGTCCACCACTAAACTGTGTCCCCAAGTGTTTCTGCCTCTTCATTTATTCATGCTGCAGTCATGTTGAGGGAGAAACACCAGTTTATGGGACACAGTTCCATGAGAGTATTACCACAGGCACTCAGCTAAAGTACGTTTTCTGAAACATCTACCTTCTAACCTTTGAATGGAAAGTAGTCAACTGTTCATTATCTCTCAAGCTAACATATTTGTGAAGAGGGAGAATCAACAGAAGCATCAGGGGGAAATTCCTTTAGCTCATACTGATGGTTGGAATCAGGAGAGATAGAAATTAGTGCATACTTTAGGGAGATAGGCAACTTGCTATGGTACTTTATTGATTTTTAATCTTCTTTGAAGCTATGGCTGGAGCTCTTCTTTGCAGTAAATTGTTTCTAGGCTTACTCTCTCTTGCAGTAGAATAATTAGACTTGTTCTCCCTAACTTATTCTTAACTGTGTGGAGAGGAAGAAGATTTGAACCCTGGTCAAAATATTCTGGATTTAATGCATAATCTACTGATATTGAAAGGAGAAAAATCATGAAACTCATCAATATGATAACCTCAGAGATGGCAATTAATTAATTTTGCTAGGGTGAATTCTGTGAAGATTTGCAGACTCTAGATTATATACATATGAAATGTCAGTGCTGCAAAAGTTTGGGAATTCAATTTGTTCAGGTATGCGCTATTTTTCATAAAACTTAAATGCTTCCCATATAGTGACTAACATTATTCTTGTGTGGCTTTAAGTGTATTGCTGTGAAAGTAGTGCTATTTTTTATGGCCCCTCAGTTGTGTCAGGATTTTTACTTTCATTATTCATGTCTGGTATTCGTCCTTTCTTACCTTATCTGCCACTCATGTCTCTACTTTAAACTTTCTAAACAGATTCATTAATATTCTTGATATTATAAAAACATGATTATGGAATATGCCTTGGAGGTAGTAGTTAGAGATCAGTAGACCCAAAATTTATCTCTCTTATGTCTGGCTTCAATCAACAGCCAGCAATGTGCGACATATAAATATTTTTAGTTGTTTTTATCCTGTATTATTTTGATCTATAAATTGATATAAATTCCAGTAAAGATGCCTCCTGCACTGAAGAATGACAAGGAGGCATCAAAACTGACAGGAGGCTTTAACATCTTACTGATGCATAGCAATCATTTATGAGCAAGCTAGGTATGGAAAAAGGCTCCAAGTCCAACTGAGACTTTCACATCCATAAGTAAGAGAAAACCTTTCAATTAAAATAATGAGTGAACTGTTTTTCTTGTTTAAAAGAAAAGATTTTTAGGATAAAAAAAGAACTGGTCCAACCCTTCCCTGAAAGTCTTGAGGTAGAAGATGTGATGACAGAAAGTGCAGTGCTGGAGCAGAAACCAAGGGCCATGTCACATGTCAGTTGAATCAGAGTCCTCCTATGCCAATTTTGAAGAAATAAAGGCTTTTAGGAATATAGTAGGGTGTTCATATTTGTATCTCTGTGATCAAAGGGAGAATGCCAGTTTTTTGTATTGAGTAAAGAAAGTGCCACTGAGAGGATCAGATCCATCTCTGGAGAAGTGTTTCTGTACCTAAGTCTCCAATTCTAAATCTTGTAAAAATAAACCCTAAATTGTTTCGAAAAGAGAAACAAAAAGAAATAGGTCTCTGCAGTGCAAGTTGTATGACACTTTTATAACATGTTACTTATCCTGGAGGAGCAACAAGTATAAAGGGTCTACCTCTGGAGCCCTCTTGGTGTTACTAGCTTCTAAGATCAAATTTAACTTGATGGTAGAGCCTTGTGACTGACAGCTGAAGAAAGAGAACAGTAGATTTTAATTATAACTAACAATAGGCTAGATGTGATGAGCAGACAGTAAATATTTTCAATATTTACAATAAATACACGATAATTACAATATAAAGTAAATAGAATATGTATGGTTAAATAATAATATTTATGTTATTATCACCAACATCTTCTTGCAGTCCCAATCTTTTTCTTTCCCCTTTGTTTCATCTGTTTTAGTCTGTTTTTGTCTGTACTTGTGGGTTTCTCTTTATTACATCTGTATTGTGCTCTGTATTAGACTTTCATGACCTGTTGGGAAGCCTTGAGGCTTTATTGCAATTTGCAATAAGATAGAATTAGAGGCCAAAATAAAATCAACAAGAAACTAGCTTTAAAAGTGAAATGGTTTAACTAGTTTAATAGTGCAAGCTGGGAGCAATTCAGGAAGTAAACACCTTAGCCTCAGGAGAGTAAATTAGGTTCTTTAAACTCTTTTGATTTTAGTAATCTCTTTATAACAAGGAAAGCAATTTTTTTGAGAGCATAATATTTAATCTGACAATGTTCCTTTAATAGTCTACCTATATTCACTGTGGCTGCCATAGTCTCTTTGCTAGTCTTAAATGTCACTCCCTCCAAAACACTTTTGCTCTCTCTGCTCACTCACACATTGGGTGTGCTGCCTTACCAAAGACCATTGGCTGCAATTTTAGCTGCAAATCTCCTGCTTCAATTCCTCTCTTCCAGTAAAGAAAATGGCTGAACTAAGGATCGTGGCAAAGCTGATCTTAATTGGGAACTTGTGGTCAGTGCTTGCTGCCTCTCCTGTCGCATCTGGGACACTGTGGCAGCTGCTAGCCACTTAATAGATTTGAGCTTGCATCTGTCTTACAACGACCCCAGATTTTTCTCTGGAAATGTTTGCACATTTTAGGAAGAGTTAATCACCTGCTTTCCCTCCATTCTCTACTCTTTCAGTTTGAGTATCTTCTGTCCAATTACCACTGTCATTAAAACTGTTGTACAAGAAGGAAAACTCAGGCTGGAAAATGTAAGAGGAGTACAAGACAGCACATGACCTTACACAGAGTAAGAAATGAGCACTGGATCAAAGCAGCTTCAATGGGAAATCTCACTGTGCAGAAGGGAAGGACTCTGGCCTTGAGTACAGAGTCACATGGGAACAGAAGCCATTTCTGGTAGGCTCCCTGTCTAAACTGGGCGACAAGTGGCTCTAAGAAGGACCTTCATCCTTGGGGATTTCTGCTGCATTGCGCAGCCTTGCTCTCCTTTTTTTTTAGCTCATCACAATTTATGATGTAGTGTTGGGGTGGATGAAACAAGAAAGCCTTATAAATATGATTGCTTGGCAAAAGATTTAGAGAATATAGAAACTATCAGTGAGATTGAAATGAAAGCAAGTTTTGAGATCCCTTAGTCACTGAACAACGGGAAAACAATGGTTGGGCCAGGTGAAGGTAATCCTCTTTTGATGAACCAATACCCTCTGCTTGCAGACAGGTCAAGGGTCAAAGCAGACCCTGCCAGCTTAGCAGAAGGGGTCCAAAGAGTAGTTTTTAGGGTTTAAAATGTAACACAGTATGGTAATGTAGTGATTCTTATAGGTTGTATGGAAATGCTATAGGATTTGTATATTGTACTAGATTAGTTAGTGAGAATCAGAATATTCAACACAGAAGATGATTTATTGTATTGTAACGGGAACTTTGACCACCCTTTTCTTCCCTTCTCTTCTCCTCTCTTTCCTCTTTCCACTGCATCTTTCACTTCTTCTTACCTTACTTCCTACACTCTTAGTTCTCACCCCTTTTACTCTCTTACGTTCTACCCCTCTCTTCTCTCGGGCCTGCTCTGAGCTGTGGCTGGCAGCTCCCAGCAGGGCCCCACGCCCTTTGCAATAAACCCCAAGTTCCACGACCTGGCTGCAAAGATCTCTTGTCTCCGTTCGTCCCAAACGTGCAACCCCCGCACCCACTCCGACAATGTAGTCTGTCATCTGTGTTCTTCAAAAGCTCATGGAGGTGTCTTACAGCATTACCTCATTCGTTCAGCACACTTTACATCTTTCTTTGGCATTTCTTCAGTAGCTTGACAACACAGCTGTCAGAACAAATCACTCTCCAGATCCATGTATTTATTGTGTGTAGCCATGCGTATGCACACACACACACAGACACACAGACACACACACATATTCAAAGTTTTGATAAATATCCCCCAACATTTTACTAATAAAATCACAGAAGAATATGGGGTTAAGCACTAAATGCAGGCCAAGGAGGGACATAACATCTATAATCAGAATATTGTCTCTGTTTTTGTAAGGAAGGGAACAGAAGGGAGAAGTAGAAGAGCACCTCATGAAAACATTAGGAACAGACCCAGGCACCAGTGCAAGTCAGTGGTCAAGCATGTGTCACATGTGTAATGATTTTTTTTCTGTAGAACTTTTAATGAACAAAGCATTTTTAGAAAGATGCCAAATTTACTGTTTGAGTGTCCTTTATTAGTAGATTAGTATACCATTGTGTGAAGCATTGTAAATGTATATAATGAAAGAGTGTTGCTGCTCTGCCTGAGAACTTTACTGCCTACAGAGCCAAATAAAGGCCTGCAGAAGGGAAATAATTGTTCAAATAGAAAAGCAAAAATATCTCTGATCTAGGTCTTTTATCTGAATTGTTAATGAACTTCTTGGTCTTTCTCACTTCCCACATTAATTTATTCAGAAGGATGAGAAAGTGTCCTGTTACTATGTGATTAACTTCTGGGAGGTAATGATTGGAAAGACTGGTCACTGGAAGACAGAAATCCTTCTCTGGACTGGACCAGATTTTTGTGACTGAGTAGTACCTGTGAAGATGTATCTACATTTCCTGCAGGAACATCTTGTAGTTCTGCAAGTTTTACAGTCACCCCTTGGAAGCCTAATCTTATCTAGGGGTTATCAGCTCCCCTAAATATTTCAACACTCTACAGGATGCTTTTGGTGTCAAGTAATCCAAACTGCTAAACTTGTAACATTGCCAAATGTCAACTGACCACACCAGGACTTATGGTGGTACAAGGTCTTTAGAGCCAAAGTTCTTAAGGAAAAGATGTTTTGAAAACCGTGTGGGAATTTTTACACTGAAATATCAGAAAATATACAAAATGCCATTTGGTTTCCAACCAAGAGAACCAATGCCCTTTCTCAGTACTGGCTGTTCAGCAAAAATCAGTGCTGGTGGACAATAATTAGTCTTGTAAATCTTTATGCAGTTGGTGAAACATGGCATCTCCACTGAAAACAGAGGCAACTTCTCCCTTGACTGATGCATTTTCATCTTGAGCAGTGCAGCCTATAATCTGAAAGAATTAGATCCGTAGACAGAGAGAATTCATAAGAATAAAACCAGAAAAAACTTGAGAAAGAAAAAAATAGCAACAAATCCACTGATGGCACAAGGAAATGGCCTTTTAGAATGGACTTTTGCTGTACTTTGCAGAATCTTAGAAGACTATGAAATATTTTACACATTCTGAACTTTCCCCCACTGCTAATGCCTCTTCCCCCATCACACAGAAAATATTCAAATTATTTAAATATTTCATTGTGTAGAACATAGCAGTACAGTGCAATATGTGTAGATACACTTGGGAAAAGGATTTTAATATTACTTTTAGAATCACAAATTATTCATGGAGTGCAAATAACAAACTGGTGAGGAGAACAATCTGTGATAAAAGCACTTACCTTTTCTTAACATTTTCCAATGTAGTTGGCATTGACAGATCATCAGACCTTTAGTGCATTATTTATTAAATGTTTTAGCATAAGTTTTAAATATTCAGTGAGCACTTAGCCCACAAAAGACATGGCTGACTGAAGATGCAGTGATGCTGATGACGGAAGCCTGTTCCACAGCTCCCTCCAAACTACTGGTACACACAGTTTATGCTTTAATAGGGACTATTTTTCTCTTGCTTGTATTACTGATTCCATCCTTTTGGGAATTGTGACTTATGCATCACTGTGTTGAGAATGCAATCCAGTATTTTACGGACTGCTGTGCATGTCTTTTCTGTATTTAACTGAGAAGATCAGAAAACACTGAAAGGGTTGAAGTGCTTAATGTACCAAAACTAAAGTCGAAGGAAATGCATTTTCTAGACTAATTTGTGGTTTTCTAGGAAAGTAAAATGTGAAGAGACAACACCTCTAGTTATTTAAAACAATGAAATACATGAGAAAAGAAGCAAAAGCAGAATACATCATTGAGTGAGTACTCTGAAATGAATAGAGTGTATTTTTCTGAGAATACAATCTCCTTCATTTAATCTATCTGTCTCTAGTTTTCCAGTGTTTTATTGCATTTGGAGATTGTGCCAGAGCAATATTGCAGAACAACTTCGAAACTTTAGGAAACCCAGATCCCAGCTTATGTTTGTTTTTTAATAAATTGACCATTTCCTCCATTTCCCAACTAGATTTTTGTGAGGAACGAGGGTAACTGTTGCACTTCAGGTTTATTTCTGACACTAGTATGATATGAATTGTGTGACCATCAACTTATGACAAGCTGAAAAGGCTGATAGGCGGCATTAGAGAGGAGATGCAAGCAAAAATACTAGAAGAGAAATCTCAGTGTAGTGAGGTTGGTTCCTTTTGTGAGTGTAAATGCTGTTATAGCCTGAGCCTCCAGCAATGGTTGATTCATTTCCTAGTGCTGAAGAGAAGAGAACACCAGAACTGCACAGGATGGAAGGAAACTTTGGGCTGAAGTGGTCGATGTGCCTGACAGCGAGGTATGTTTGAGAGGTGTACGCCCGCATCCGAGCTGTGTACCTTGGTCACACTGAGTTACCTTCTGCCAGGGAACCTCCTACCTCCTGACTGATACAATTAGACCTGGTGTGCTGGCAGCCTGGGGAATCAGGAGCCCTGAATCTGAAGAACCAGTTACTCTATTTAACTGTCAGTAGGGAAGGCATTAGAGACAACTCTCTGTATCTGGGAGATTTTTCGCTTTTGCATCAAGTGCAATCAGCTTTACATGGTCTTAACCATGCCACCGTAAGAAGAATAATGAATAAACAAACTCCCACGGAGAAGCAATACTCACAGAAGTTCTGTAAAACAGTGTTGTGTGTCTTCCTTTACCATAAAAATTGCAATTTGGGGTTTGAGTCCAAAATGCCATTTCCAAAGGCCTGCATGCTTAAATCAAGGCACAAAGTACTTCACTGTCGCTGAACCTTGCCTTAAAGACAGATTTCTCCAAAGCTTTCCTTTCCTTCCTGCTGAGTATTGGCAGATGTCAAGACCTTGTTTAAAAACACTCAGTCATTCAGATGGACACCTTGCTAGCATAACCTGCTTCATTTCATCTCTTGAGAGAGTCCTTCAAGTGTGGCCATCACACAGTGTATGAACCATTTCCAGTTTAAATTAGGTCAGTGAAAATGCCGCAATTTGATTCTCAAGAAAAATTCCGTACCTAATTGTTGCATGGGAATAAAAAAAAAAAACAACAGGGTGTGGCGGTGCCAAATCCGAGCCCGGCTGGCTCCACAGAATGCACAGCTCACAGCCTGGGTTTGGGGCACAGGCAGCTGCGAGTCCCAGGACCTCCAGCGGGAGCAAGCTGGGAGTTCAGTGCCCTCTTCGGAGCTCCCTCCACGTCGGTGGTGGAGGAGGCAGCTCCAGCAGGCCAAGAGGCAGAAACAACAGCAACACGATGGAGGTGAAAAGAGCAGGCGTGAGGCAGCAGTCCTCCACAGCAAGGGATAAGGTTTATTCAGGGAGACGAAGGGTACAGAGGGGAAGGGTGGCTGCAGAGAACTGCCCCGAGGGGGCGGGGAGAACATAACATATATAGAGGGACCAGGGGGAGGTGAACCCCTTCCCCTGGCCAATGAACTTAACACATAACATAACTGACAGGGGACAATGACAAATGAAACAACATTAGGGGAGGGCCAGCTCTCCCCTGCCCAATCACCCTCTGCCCTGGGGAGAATGTTCTGGAGAAGCAGGCAGGGACAGAGAGTGACAGGCAGGCAGGCTGACAACTTAAGATACAGGGGTGGGGACAACTTGATACAAAAAGGCGGGAGTAACCTAGCAACTAAATGACGGACAGCTCTGCTGAGGGAAAAACAGGGGGAGGGGAAACCCGGCAAGCGCCATCTTTAACAATTGAAACCAATACCTTACAATACAATAAATTAAAGGCGAACTGAGCTGGGGAGGGGGAGGGAGACTGCGGGGGCACACCGCAACAACAGGGGAAGGGCTTTAAGAAGTCATTTAGTCCATGTAATTGCAAAAATGTGGTCAAAAATACAGACACTGTCCCTAACAAATTTCAATCTATTCATTCTTAACATCTCCAAATGAAAAAATTCCTCAGTGCCGCTGCCTATATATTTATATGTACATCTATCTATCTATATATATTCAGTGTGTGTAGTCCAGTGTAAAACTGTATTTATAATTAAAATTTTTTGCAGCAGCTAACAGTAATCTCTTTTGTTTCAAATCCAATTTATTTATTTGTGTCATATCCCCAGTAAATTTGAAAGAAAATGGTAAGAATTTTCTTTATAAAAGCTTTTCAAATGTTAGAAGGGAGCTAGTGTGCCTTCCTTCCCCTTCTCTTTCCTAGGCTGAGGAGGCACCTCTGCTCTTTTCTCCCAAGCTGTGTTTCTTAAGTCTGTTATAATTCCTTTTCTCCTAGAAAACAGGCTCTAGGGGTGTGTCCTAAATAACACCCAGTAGGGCCAAATAATGGCTTCTACTATGTTTGGGTTTGTCATTCCTGTTAGTACTACAGGGATCTCGATGCTTTGATGGGACCATTGTGCTGTGGAAGAAAACCCCAAATCAGTGCTTACTGCAGCTCCCATGGTTTCTGCAGCAGATCTGTTACATCCGTTTGGGTAGCACTTCAAACAGGAGTGGATTTGATCAGCCTGTGCCATGTTAAAAAACTCTGGTTTGTTTTTTCTTAATACTTTCAAAACCATTTCAAAGCCTGTTTCAGTGTGTATGTCTCTCTTATCAAAATTAACTGCATCCACAACCCCTATTTATTATGAATGCAGAAGAAAAGATGATAAGATCTATGTCTCCTTGAGCTTTTCAACAAGTTATTTACTATTATTTCCCCTTTTATATGAGTCAATCAATATTTTCAGATGCTTAGAAAATGCCTAATACAGCTATTTTGGTCTCCTATTATGATTTCCATCTTTTTCCCCCAATGGAATGATATATTTTTATACTTAGTTGATGTAATAATGATATATTATTATATGCAGTTGTGGTTGTAGTTTTTTCAATTTCCAGTTCTTCAGATTTGTTGTTCCCTCGGATTGTTTTCAATCTCTTCCTGTTCCTTCAGTTCTTGAAGTCTCCTTTTTTATTGGTGGCCTACTATTTTAGTTTCCTTTTCTGACTTCTTGCTATATTTAGCTTTTTTATAGAAAACAATATCTATCCTGGCTGCTTGCAACACCTTGCCAATAATTTTTGTGTCAAAAGAAAAGGAACAGCAAAACAAATTCTTATTTCTCAATAAAAATAAAAATATAAATACACACACACACACACAAATCTATAAAAATGAAAATAAATATAAAAATATTACACAACTAAAAATAAAATATAATAAATCCCTCCCATCTATGAACCTTTGTAGCTGTGACCCTTATAATTTCTGCCTCAAATTTTAGTTTTCTTTTATATTCCAAATTCTATGTGGTTACAAGGGTCTCTGCTGAAAATGTACATATATTGTGTAGATACTTCCAGACATTTCTGGGAGTTTTGATAACCAGGTTGGAGTAGCTGGAATCATTGTGAAGGCTGGCATTTTGGCTTGGAAGACAGTTGGGACACAAGAGGAATGCAAAGGGGAAGATGACATAAAAAATGAGGGAAGGCAAAGCCAGCAATCCTTGAATGCTTCATGTCCTGGGGTGGCTTTATGATGCTCATATCCCCATTCATCTGTTTAGCCCAGAAATAAGTTTTGCACCTTTAAGATTGGTTCTGAGAGCAAATGAAGGGGAAGAAGAAGTCACCTATTCCTCTCCCCATATCTCCTGCTGCGCCCAACAGAAAGCAAGGACCCTGTGTGATGTTTCAAACCCCGACCAGCAGGTAGGGTGAGGGATGAGGAAGGCAGGAAATAACATCAGAAAAATTTGGACAGAGTCATGGCACTGAGAGCCAGCCAGAGCCTTGAGGTGACTCTGCCTAAGCAATTAATTTCAACCAAGCATGTTAGCAGCACCAGATGGCCTTTGAACAACAGGAAAAAGTTTTACTGGAACACACACTGCAACATGGAACATTTTAAACCAGGGAAAGCTCAGGCTGAATCAGAATATGAATAGGAAAGGGATGCACAGCCAAGTACTGCTGTGCCTTTGTGTGATAGATCCTCACCTCCAGGTTGTTCCCGGGCCAGAGGCTGAATGGCTGTGATGCAGCAGCTGTTTGGTGCCACAAATGCCACTGAGTTCTCAATCTGGGCCCTGAGGACATGCCTTCCTCCCCATGTGTAGCGCCTGCCTGCTCACTGTCCCCCTGCTCTGCCTGGGACTCTTTCAGTTCCTGCCTCTGCCTTACTGTCCTGCCCACCTCATCCCTGTGTGTGTGAGGGGGGTTCCTCCACCAGAAGGGAGCTTGGTTGCTTCCAGGGAAAGAGGAATCTCTCCTGTTTTTCAAGGCAAAGGCAGCTTTCCTCCTCCCTGCCCATGCATGGCATTTTGGAAATTGGTGCAGGGCAGATCTCTCCTCAGCTCGGCTGGGTGCAGGACCTGGAGGAGCCACTGCACCTGCCCTCCAGCAGCAGCAATCCCTTACGCTCACAGCCAGATGTTGTGTGCAGCTGTGCACCCAGTAGCCAGGCAGCTTCAGAGTGGGTTTGTCACACTAACAAGCCTTCCATTAGTGGCTGAAGTGGCACAGATGTCTCACACATCACCAGAGCAATGTCCCAGTCTCTCCTGCCTGTTGGCCTGTGTAAGGTGTCCCTTGCTCACTGACTGGCTGGGCAGCCTTTATGTGCTTGTTGGCCAGCTGGCTGCTGCCATCTCCTCATCAGTTGGTGCTCTAATTTGGTGCCTACTACTGATTTTATGATGCCATTTGTCAAATTTGACTGAAAGTGGCTAGTGAGCTCAAAGACTACTGAGAAGGAGGGACTGACAGACAGCTCAACAGATGAATGGGCAGATGGACAGTAAGTGTCACAGCCTAAGCCACCCTTTTATAGCAAGTCAATCTGAAAATAATGCAGAATGAGACAAATTATTCCTTCCCCCCCCCCCGCCACCTAGAGGCATTAATCAAAATGAGCACCTATGAAAACTTCACATTTTTGGTGATATTTTTTCTGCTGACTGAAAAATAACAAATGAAAGTTATTTCAAGCCAGGGTAGTATATTAGTTTACCACGAAGTGGATGAGTTGCCTTTGAATTGCCTCAAAATATATGTTTGCACTGTGCATGATCCCAGTGCAAACTACAGAGGAAACTGCCTTTCTTACCACTGTAGCACTTGCCACTCTACCTCTGCCGGGAGAATTTCAGTTTGTCCCTTACCGTGAGGCAGGGAGTAGAGAAGAGGGATAGGTGAATGATCAAAACTATTTGGAGAAAAGGTATAGAAATATCATTTAAGTGTAAAAATCCAGAGTCCTTGAAGGTTAAATGAAAATATCTGTGACCTAACACAATGGGTTTGGTACTCCAGCATGTAGGTAGCCTGATTGTATTCCTGACTTAGGTATTTGTGCAGTGCCTAAACGCCAGAAGCAAGAATTAAAATTCAAATAAAGATTCTGGTCTTATCTAACAAGAATGATTCACCAGCAGCTGTGGGACCTGCCAGAGAAGATTGATGGAGAACTTTCAAAGACCCCGAAGCGCCCTGAGCACTGTACAAAGGATAGACTAAGACCTTTCATCTGAGTCAAAGAGAAATACATTAAGTACTGCACATCTATTTTAATTGATTGCTTTAATCTATGGAAGTTCCAGGTCTGTTTTGAACTCCAGGATTAAGAATATCAGCACTTATCAAAGATAAAGGTTTATCAGATACAGAAATTGCTGTCCATTCAGGCTATGTGTTTAATTACACATCCCTTTCTTCTTTCCTCCAGTGAGTTATCTGAAATACAGGTAAGTCAGTAAAGACAGAAAAGTCTTTTGTTTCAGTGTATCTTCCAACAGCATGAGGTTGGGAACCTGCTGCTCAGCCCTGGGAGGGGGGAATGCATCAGCTCACTGTCTGGTGAAACACAGAATGCTAGTCATACTGACTATTTGAGATATCAAGTCTCCAGTATAAAAAGAATCACAGGGCGAAGAGGTTGCAGCACTTGGTTTTTCTTTCACAAGAATGGGTACAGGCTACTTATACATGGGATCAAAGGCAAGTGAAAATCAATCATGGTAACGTTATTGATTGAAGCTGTCCTTACAGTCATCTTTCACTGGCAATTTCTGTGAAACCTTTAGACATCAAAGGCCGGTCACACATGGAAATGGGCTGTTACAAGCTCTTTTAGGACAAAATTTATAATCCTATGGAAATCTTTGTTAGTAGGTAGCTAAAACATAGGAGGGAAAGAAAAAAGTTTACTCTTTATGCTCTTTCAAAATAAAATCTCTGCTAATATGTGCAATTTCCTAGGAGAGCACCCTTCCAAGGCCACCAGCCTGGCAAAGACAACATTGCTCCAGTTACAGCTGCTCGTAATTCTTTGCTAAAGAGACATTTTTGTGTCGAGTGTGCTGACAACTGAAACCAGCAGTACTTATTAATCACAGGCTGTTTTTTTTTCTCTGAACTCTGCTTTTCGGTTACCATATTTCTTTCCACTTCCTTTCTTTAATTTTCATCTACCACCACCTATTCTTATTTCCCCAAGTCACTTGATTGTAAGGCATTATGGTAAATCTTTGCTGTAAGGACTAATCTCTCAGTGCCTCACAGGTCCCTGCTGCAGTTTGCTGGGCCTTCATTTTGCAAGCACAAACATGGTGATGGAATGGGTCCTCTTATATCTCATTTCACTGCTCCTAGGCCAGGACACAAACAGGGTTTACGGCACCCACTGCAAGCCTACTCACCTTTTCTGGTCTCACACTTCCCTGGTGTCGGTGTAGGGTATAAGACAATCACAACCACTTGTCCAGTTATTCATGCACAGATTTCATGGCAAGAGATGTAAGGGAAGACTGCAATAAGCTCTTCTTCCTTTCCTTCCTTCTAGGGCTGAATATTGCAGAAATATCATACTGGTGATGAAGCATGTTTTTACCAGCATGACCCAGTTTGATCTCCTAAACTTTCAGAATGTTTATAGAAAGTACATAAAATTATTTCAGATGACAGGGAGAGATTTTCTGTCAAAAAGGAATGAAGAGGTGTACTGTTTTGCCTGTAATTTGAGCATATTTCATGTGGAAATCATTGACAGGTAAAAAACATTCACACTCTTGTGTCACAGACATCTTTTATGACAAATCCTTTCTTAGGATTTTTCCTTCTAAGAAGCTGCAGTTTCAGCAACAAATGTAAACAATGATTATCTGCTGCTGTGAAATGCAACAGGTCCACCTGTGATTGGCCCCTCTTGGATGTTTACAATTAATGGCCAATCAAGGACTAAGCTATCTCAGACAGAGTCTCAGACAGCTCCTTTGTGATCATTCTTTCTATTCTATTCTATTCTATTCTTAGCTAGCCTTCTGAGGAACCTTTTCTTTTCTTTTTAGTATAGTTATAATGTAATATATATATATATCATAAAATAATAAATGAAGCCTTCTGATCATAGAGTCAACATTCTCGTCTCTTCCTTCACCTGCAAACCCTTATGACCACTGTCACACTCTTGGGGATGTTTTCAGTCACTAGTTTTGAACTAGAACAACATTTTGGACCTGATGCAAAATCTATTGACTTTATTTGAGGAAGTCTTATAGATCTCCATAAGCTTTCAACCAGATATTTCAGTGTCATGAAAAGGGGGAATTGTCTGAAATTCCTCATGCAGGTCAGCCCAATAGTTGCTCCAGAGGAGGAATTAAGGATGTTGCAAGCTCAGACAAAATTTAACAGAGGATGAGCTGGAAATAAAGAAGCATGAGCTCCTGTCAGCATTGGTTCCTGCTAAAGAGAACAGTGTCATCCTATTTTCTTCTTCCATTTTTCCCACACTTCTTTCCAACCTAACATGTTTCTCATCAGTTAGAGAAAATTAGTTACAGAAACATTTTGTGAAAATCACAGGATTTTTTCTCATTTGCTTCCCTGAAAAACCTTCAAACTGTAACAGAGACTGGAGTGACAAGATGCCAAACTAGATTTCCTTATCTTTGTCTCAATGGAAATGCTCTGGTGTTTGCTAAACTCCCCAAAATCAGAAAAGAAACTTGTGAAATATTCAATGAACGAAATCAATTAACATTCAGAAATTTGAAATAAATTTTTGACAAGGTGGTTCATACTGTCAAATTTTCAGAAAAATTTACTCTTCATCGTGAAATTCAGACAAAAATATAGGACAGCTCCTGTGGAAAAAACCCTTTGTAACAATATGTATTGAATCAAGAAAAGTCTGAGTTAAAAGTCCTGCTGTTTAAAGAAAATTAAGCCTTCACAAGAGAAAAGATCAGTGATGGAAAGTGAAATTTCCCATAGGAAGCCTACAGAGTAAAAAGACCTCTTTCTTATAATTTCATCATACCTGGAGCTGTTTAAAAGACACAGGAATGAATACACAATACAAACACAGCATCCTCAAGAGTTCTTTGCTCACATTGCTGTAGGCTAAGTCATTTGAGAATAGATGAAATTTTTACAGATGTTTGCCCCGTGCCCCCCCCCCCCCCCCCCCCTCCCCGTGGAATCAGTTTTATTAACTATTTTAATAACTACTAATTATTTGTCCAGGAAATTCTTAGAATGCATGGAGGATAACTTTGTGTTGCAGCTGGTGAGGGAGCCCACCAGGGGAGGGACTATGTTAGATCTGCTGTTTGCAAAGAGATGGGCTGGTGGGAGATGTGGTGGTTGGAGGTTGCTTGGGGCAGAGTGATCATGAATAATAGAGTTCTCAATATTTGGTGAAGTCAGGAGGAGCACCAGCAAGACTCTTACATTGGACTTCCAGAAGGCAGACTTTGGCCTGTTTAGGAGACTTATTCAGAGTGTCCCTTGGGAAACAGCCCTTAAAAACAAAGGAGTTCAGGAAAGGTGGGCATGCCTTAAAACAGAGATCTTGAGGGCACAGGAACAGACTGTCCCTGTGTGCTGAAAGATCAGTCAACGGGGTAAACGTCCAGCCTGGCTGGGCAAGAAAGTTTTGGAGGAAATCAGGAATAAAAAGAGGATGTATCAGTGTTGGAAGGAGGGTCAGGTCTCTAAGGAAGTATTCAAGAAGGCTGCTGGAGCATGCAGGAAAAAAATTAGGGAGGCCAAAGCTCAGTTTGAACTTAGAATGGTGACTTCTGTAAAGGATAATAAAAAATGTTTTTACAAATACATTAATGCTTGAAGGAAGGGTAAGACCAGCCTTTGTTCTTTATTGGACAAGGAAGGGAACTTAGTATTTGCAGATAAGAAGAAGATGGGAAGATGACTTGCCCTCAAGACACCTGCCTGCCTGGACTGGTTGATGGTGACAGGGAGCAGAATGGTCCCCCCATTATCCAAGAGGAGGCAGTCAAAGAACTACTGAAATGCTTGGATGTTCATAAATCTATGGGACCAGACGGGATCCACCCCAGGGTAATGAGAGAGCTGGCAAATGAGCTTGCGAAGCCTCTCTCCATCGTTTACCAACAGTCCTGGTGGATCACTGGTGAGGTTCCAGATGACTGGAAGCTGGCCAATGTGACACCCATTCCTAAAAAGGATGCAAAGGAGGATCTTGGTAATTATAGACCAGTCAGCCTGATCTCAGTACCTGGCAAAATAATGGAACAGTTTATATTAAGTGCCATCACCCAGAATTTACAGGATGGCCAGGGTATCAGACACAGCCAGCATGGGTTTAGGAGGGCTAGGTCATGTTTAACCATCCTGGTCACCTTTTATGAACAGGTAACCCACCTAGTTGATGCAGGGAAGGCTGTTGATGTTGTTTACTTGGATTTCAGCAAGGCCTTTAACACTGTCTCCCACAGCACACTCCTAGACAAGCTGGCAGCCCGTGGCTTGGACAGGAGGAACCCCTTTGCTGGGTTAGGAACTGGCTGCATGGCCGGGCCCAGAGAGTGCTGGTGAATGGTGCTGCATCCAGCTGGTGGCCAGTCACCAGTGGTGTCCCTCAGGGGTCTGTGCTGGGGCCAGTTCTGTTTAACATTTTTATTGATGACATGGATGAGGGTTTAGAGTCCTTCATTAGCAAATTTGCAGATGACACTAAGCTGGGAGCGTGTGTTGATCTGTTAGAGGGATGGAGGGCCTTGCAGAGGGACTTGGAATGATTGGATGGATGGGCAGAATCTAATGGGATGAAGTTCAATAAGTCCAAGTGCTGAGTCCTGCACTTTGGCCACAATAACCCTCTGCAACATTATAGGCTGGGGACGGTGTGGCTGGACAGTGCTCAGGAGGAAAGGGACCTGGGGGTGCTGGTTGACAGTCGGCTGAACATGAGCCAGCAGTGTGCCCAGGTGGCCAAGAAGGCCAATGGCATCCTGGCTAGTATCAGGAACAGTGTGGCCAGCAGAAGCAGGGAGGTCATTCTTTCCCTGTACTTGGCACTGGTGAGTGACCACACCTTGAGTATTGCACCCAGTTCTGGGCCCCTGAGTTTAGGAGGGATGTTGAGATGCTTGAGTGTGTCCAAAGGAGGGCAATGAGGCTGGTGAGGGGCTTGGAACACAAGCCGTACGAAGAACGACCGAGGGAGCTGGGGTCGTTCAGCCTGGAAAAAAGGAGACTCAGAGGTGACCTTATCACCCTCTTCAGCTTCCTGAAGGGTGGCTGTGGTGAGCTGGCAGTCGGTCTCTTTCTCCAGGCAACAACCGACAGAACAAGAGGACACAGTCCCAAGCTGCGCCAAGGGGGATACAGGTTAGAATTAAGGAGGAAGTTTTTCACAGAAAGATTGGTCAAATACTGGAATCATCTACCCAGGGAGGTGGTGGAGTCACCATCCCTCGATGTGTTTAAAAAAAGACTGGATGTGGTACTTGGTGCCATGATCTAGTTGAGGTGTTAGAACATGGGTTGGACTTGATGATCTTAAAGGTCTCTTCCAACCTAGAAATTCTGTGATTCTCTAATTATTGCTCTCATTCCAGTTATAAAATCTTCCATGGAGTTGCCATTGCTCATATTCCACATTTCTCTTTCCCAGCCCCTTCCCTGTCCCTCTCCAGGCTTTGCCATGCTGCAGTGGGGCTGCCTTTCCCTGCAGCTTGTCCTTCATGGAGTGTATCATTGTACATCACTTCAGCACTTCACTGATAACCTCTTGCAAGGTCCCCAACTGCCACATCTTTGCTGCTGCACTTCTGCCTCACTGTTATCAATTTCTGAACATTTAGTTTTTTAGCTTGGGAAATCAATCTGAATGAGTTTATGCATTAGATGAAATGGTACTGTATTGCCCAAGTATTAATATATCTTCTTATTTGGTTCAAGAGGCAAATCTGTTTGTGCAGTCTGATGAAATGTACTTAGAAGGAGGCTTGAATGCAAAATTGAAACTGTAGGATAGTACTTAAAAATAAAGCAAAAGAAGGGAATCTGAACGCATGAGACAAAGGTTTTAAAATAAAGAACTGCTTAGGCCAGGTCATTTGATACTAGAGGTAATAAAGCACAAGAAACAAATTCTCATGTTGTATTATTTTAAATGACAATGTTAGGAGATAAAGAAAATGTATATGTGACTTGGAGGAAGGATGAATAGTCAGAGGAGAAAATAACAGACACAGAATTTCAGTTGCATCCTCACCTTGTGAGCACTTCCAACTTATTCTTAAAACATAAAAATGAAATAGATACTTCTTCGCAGCCCCCACTACTCCTAGGTATGGTTGTAGAAATTTGTGTCTGAATCCTAATTCCCTTCTGAAATATCAGTTTTCTTTGTCTTTCAAACCATATTTCTAAGGATGGTCTAGGGTGGGAGCTTTTCTCAAGCCAGTATTTGCAGTCGTAGTATGGAGAAATTCTGGCCACTATATCTAAACTAAGTTGCACATGGAACATCTCCTCTCTGACTGGTATTGTTTGTTTAAAGTCAATAATTGTCATTTGAGAAAAGAATAGAAGAAGTCTCTGCCTTTTGTTTCAGCCTTTCCTTTTGCAGAAGAAAGGTTATTTGTGTCATGGAGCTGCTAGAGCTAAGCTGCAAATGGAAGAGCATATCCTGGGGTCCTCAGCTGCGTTTAACTTCCTTTGGTATGCATTACTTCCACTTTCAAGATACATAGACAAACTTCAAGATAAAATCCAGCACATTCCTCAGATTTTGTTATCTTTGAATCCTCTTCAATCTCATGAATTTCCACAGTGTTCCTTCTGCTCTTTTTACAAGATTTTGACCACTTCTCCATAGATGTGTTCAATGATTATAGCATGTTTTACTAAGGGCTTGACCAGAAGAAGTGTAGGGGTCTTATAGGAAGAGTGAAGAAGTGGCAATTTTGCAACATTTTAGAAGACATAATTTTTACTTTTATTTCAAGGACTTGCAGATGAATTTTGTATAATGTGGAAAAAAACAGTGTTCTGTCTTGGGAAAATGTATTTTAGTTGTGGGTTATGAGACATCACTAAAACCTGTCTTCCTGAAAATTTTTTGCAATGCAGAGCTATGAAATGGTGCTGAGACAAGTTAGTGCAGCTGAATTTTGGGCCTGACTGATTCAAGATTATACCTGCAGGACTACATATTATCAGGGACATTACATCTTGTTGTTTTTCATGTTCCTATTTCATGCATCTTCTTGTCCTGCAGCATTTTTGCTTATAAATTAAACACCAGACTTGTGTTTGTTCAGCAACAGAAACATGATCAGGAGTAAGTGATTGTTTTGAGTGGCCAAACATCCGGAGGAAAGAGGATGGACAGCTTCAGGCATAGCTGAAATAAAAAACCTGATTGTTTAGAAAAGAGATAATTTCAAATGAAGCTCAGCTATCTCCACTCATTGTGAATTATGTCACCCAGATCCTACTACTTTATAAGGGGATAATATTGCTTAATCAACAATGTTTTGAAAGTCAAGATGAAAATTTTATTGGCTCATTTTTCTTGGACAATATTGACTCCCAGCTAGAGGGATTTGGCTATGATGTGGGCAGCAGGGAAAGTTTGTGGATCCCTGTTGTTTCCTGAGGCTGGGCAACCTATGTGGAAATTGCTGGTCAGGGTAGTAGTGCTTTCTATCCAAGTTCAGAGAAATTCTATCAGAACCCCTCTGGCCCAGGTAGTCCGAAATCAGCTATGGACAAGGCTGCAGGTAATGAAACTGCTCTGTGTTGAGTAGAATAAAAGACATATTTTTCTCAAAGAGAATCTGTGTTGTGCAGGTACAGGAGTGGATGCCTGTGTTCTGCTTCAGGAAAAGCTATAAATTAATTTAGAGAAATAGGTGCTATTTTAATATACAATACTAATAAATCTCTAGAAGTAGGGAGCTGTCACCATTTCTCAGCAGTCTCAAGCTGGCATTGATTGCTCCATGCTTATGGATGCACATTTTATCCCAATATCATGTGGAAGGTACTGCAACTTCCCTGTGCCAAACCAGAGGTGTGAGAAGTTTAAGAATAGCAGAGCTGTCTCTGTAATCCTCCTGTGTTTTGAGATCTAGCAATGAGTCCATGGAGCAGGGACAGTTCTGAGAAACAATCATCACCATCTCCTTAGGGCTATTTTGAGCCCAAACAAACCTCTATGATTTTGGTTTCCTTGACAGTCTCACAGTGGGATTGTCTGCCTGGACTTGGATATCTGGGCAAGACTTTTGGGCTGATTTATTCCCTTTACCTCACAGTATATGTCTGGCTTTGCTGAAGTGAATAATGAATGTTATGGAGATCCTTGCTGAGTAGCAGAAGCATTTTTTAATGCATCGAGCAGCTGTAGAAATAAGAGAAAAAGCTATGAATATTAGAAGTGTAAATTTGTAGTGATAGCCTTTATTATCCCTTCAGACACTAATAGCAATTTTATTAAACAATTTCTTCAGCTGGCTGATCACATGAAACACAGCAATTAGAAACTAGGTAAGATTCATTGCACAAACAAAAATCTCAGGGAAATTATTTGTTTACTGTTTTCAGCAATATTTTCAGTAGAGCTGAAATATGTATATGAAATCCAGAGTCAGGGAGAAGAAAATTTCACACTGAACATGGACTTCATTGCAACCAAAACTGTAGTCAAGATATTTTTTATTTGTAGGCATCTGTTCAGGGCTTGTGGTTGTCAAGAAAAAAATTCTAATCCAGGTATGTGCCCACCTAAAGAGCACTGACAAAGAGAATGCCAAGGAAATGTGAAAACAAACCTCCTAAAAAATTACTTCATTTTGTAGTAAACAAGATGCAAAAAATAAAACAAAGCCAGGAAGAGGCCTGAACTTCAGATATGCTGCTGTGAATCAGAATTGTGTTATTTACCAGTGGTGTATATTTCCCTGAAGCAAATTGTCCTATGAGTGCTGACATGTCAGCATGGAGGAACAGAATCCAGAGGGATGCTGTAACCAGCAGCAGCAGCAGGAGGAGGTGATCCTCAGCAGCAGGGCAGCTTGGAGAGCAGGCTTGACCCAGGTGAGCTGAGAGCAGGCAGGACTCACTGCTCCTCTTTGCTGCCATCAGACAGGACGTGGCTCACTTTTCACCCATCCCACTGATGCCTTGTCAATGCTGACCTAGAAGAGAGACTTGACAGGGTTAAAGAATAAAGTAGGTATTAAATGTCTTCAATGGATACACCTAGGGCAGCACAAGAGTCCATCCAGGGCTACACCCAAAATGAACCCAAAATGGTCATAAAATGGACGATCGGTCTTGGGATCTCACTTTTATAAGTTCTGGTCCATTTGCATATTGGAGTTAATTGTCCAATTATAGCTTTAGTTTATGAAGTCCCATCCTTTTTATTTTTCTCTCTTCATGTCACCATTGTTTATGCTCTTGGGCCTGAAATTTGGATCATTTATCTTTGGTCCCCAACTAGAGAAGGAATTGTTTTGTCCACCTACTCTGTGAAGAGAGCATACTACCCCTAATATGAAACTCAGAACTACACACTAAAGCAGTACAGAATGTGAGAAATATAGAAGCAAAAACTTGAGACATCACTATGTCCACCAAATCTCCATCAGCTTTAAGTTGTCTGAGGATCAGCTTATTTGGTGACCTTAGTAATAGATCAGTGCCTGTCACAGTAGTGTTTGTTCTTTACCTGCTCCCAGCCAAGAGTGGAATGAGTTCCAGTGAAGTTAATAGAAACAATGGCTTTTGCAGAGATTGAACTCAGAGAGGCTCTTAAAGAAAAAGGCTTTGAAGGGAAGCAGAGGAAAGTTCAGACTGAGGGTTAGTTTGGCAGTGGGGGGAAAAACAGGCTTCTGCAATTAGTTCTAATGAATTATAATAAACATAGGAAAGTATCTCCCTAGATTTGCAAATTGAAGGAGTAATTAAATCTGGAATAAGCCACAGTTGACATTCTGACTTAAATGCAAAGAATTATTTATTTTGTGAAGGTTGAGCTAGGTCAGACTGTCCAGCTGTCTTAGTGACCAAGGAAATGGTCATTAAATGAGCTAACAATAGCAGAAAGGGCAAGGGAATCATATTCCCTTTCCAAATGTACTCGTAATAATGTGTTGGTGAGTCTTGTGTTAGTATCAATTAAATAAGGAGAAATTATAATTAAGAATAAAATAACTTAAGAGCATGATATCTTGGAGGATATCAGCAAGATTTCCATGGTAGCAATTTATGCCTGGTTGACCTCTTTTAATTCTCCAGAACTGCTTAGAAAGATGATAAAGGATGGAGAATTAAGCTTCCAAAAATCCTTGAGCAAAGGCTTTCAAAAGAAGTAATTCAACATTTTAATGATGCATAAAGTGAGATGTAATTTTTTCCTGCTGGATTAAGTGCCTCTACTGAGCTGCTGCAATATAAGGAAACTTTCAGGGAAAAATTAAAGCAATGGTTTATACAGTCAACGCTAAACAGAAGAGAAGCAACTTGTATCAGCAAGAGGAGCTTTCTGCCTTCCTCTCTATAATTGCATCACATCCCTGTTACAGTGGGGAAATTGATTACACCTGTTCTGTAATTACTTACAATATTTGCAATTTTCACACTTCCAATTATCAAATGATGTCTACAGCTGTTTTTATCTCAGGCAAATGCTGCATCTCTGAACTGAATATCTACATGCTGGTTATGTACCTGAGGCAAGAGCATTCTGGAAAATACGAGCTGTAATTTTTTTTTTTTTTCTGAGAGAAGAGGAGGAAACCCCAATTTTTCTATTCTAATTTTAAATATCCTTTTTCCCTGAGTTCTAGAAGCCCTATGCTTTGTGACCAGTAATTACAAATTATGTTGGTATGGGGCTCTCCTTGGAAGAGCATGGCTCAATTTTGGGCGGATGTTATTTAGCCCTCTGAGAGTAAAGATGTGAATACTGATTGTTGCAGAGACCAGACAGTCTGGTGTTCTTATGATCTGGCCCTTCTCTTCCATTGGGCCCTGTAGTAGAGAGCTGTCTGTGCTGGAGTGAAAAACTTGATAGAGCTACTTTGGCATGATTAACCTAAATAATCTTGTAAGATTGTCCTGCTGCTGTGACAACTCTTCTTTTATGTTTCTAGAGCACTGCAAATATATTAAATAAAGCCAATATCTTAAGACACTCTCAACTTCTTTTGATAAATTGTCTATTTTTTCTCTCTCTATATTCTGCCAGCTGGTCAAATTCTAAACCAGTTCCAGCAAGTATTGCTATTGCTTTTTTTTTGACATTCAGTTTTGGATACTCCTCCTTCCCATAAGAGAAAGCCTAAACCAAACCTTCCTGAAACTCCACTTCAAATTGCTTAGCTGTGGGCTTTCCTTGGGTTGCTTAGCTCATAAGTTTAGAGTGGATCTTTCTTTTAATTTTAAGAAGCTTCTTTCACAGGTTCTTGGGAAAACAAGTAACTTTCCATGGTGAATTTCTAGAGAATCATTAACCAGAGATTGGTTGCTTTGGATACAGAGGTACATCGCCTACTTAAAAACAAAAAAGAAAAAAAAGAAAAAAAGAGTAACCATGCACCGACACAAAAATAAACAACCCAAAACAATTTGATTGCAGCTCAGAAATGAGAAGAAGCAAAATTCTTCTCATGTGACAGCACTCATTGCAATTGAAGATGAGGTGAATAAATACAAAAAAGCAAAGAAATGGTAAGGTATGTCTTAAGGGTTGCTTCTACCTATATAAAGGCTATAATAAAGTCCTCAACAACAACAAAACAACAAAACCAGAAGAAAACAAAAATCCCCCAAAAACAAAAGAAAAAAAAGAAAAATACTTGAATGATAAGTAATCTATAAGTAATGAATCAATCTTTCTCAAGTCTGGAGGTGCTGAGTTTATAATTGTGGTTAAATGCCCTTGTGGATGCAGTGCTACAGAAATTTAAAAGTAACTTTTTCAGCTTAAGGGGTTTGATTTAATTTTTTTGCATCTGTGGTTTTTTCCTGCTAGCTTTCTTTTCAAGACATCAACAATACAAAAATGCAGAGCAATGCTCAAGAAAATTGTGGAAACTAAGTTCAGTGACAACACACACAAATTGCAGGTGACTCCTGAGCTCTGCATCAAGAATCAATTCCCAGCACTCCCAACATCCAGCTGCTCAACTCCCAGCATTGGTGGGATGTGTCCTGACAGCAGCAATGGTCCAAGACTCTTGTCACAGCACATGGAGAGTGGGATGGAGAGGGGGTGGCATGCCCATTTGGGGAGTAAGAGCTCTTTGATATCACTCTGGAAAGCTGTGACCCTGGAAGTGGGATCTGCATTCTCCTACCAGGAGGTGAAGTGAACTCAGGAGAGGCAATTTTCCCATTTGGCAGCCTCTCATCAGAGGTGAGCCATCAGTGACTCAGCTGAGGGCTGGGCTGCTCCCCTCACAGCGGGGGCAGCTGGGTTCCCTCTGCCAGTTGTGCCAGGATTCTGTGAAAGTGTTTTCCATTTCCAGTGCTTATCTGAAGAGTTAAACAGGGACACAATCATATTTCTGCTTTTGGTAGCACTTAATGATCCCCAAAATGCAAATAAAAGAGAGAGTTGCAGCTCTGTAAAAATATTCCTGCTGCTATGTTATTAAGTACAAGGGTATGAATGTAAGGGCAGGAAGCCTCTGATTAAGAGCAGGGTTTTTTGGTGTACATGACTCAAACTTTGACACTGTTCGAACTCAGTGCTGACTCAGTCCTACCCCTGCCCATGAGGCTGAGTTTGTGCCTGAATGTTTCTTACATACATTCTATTTGAATCAAACAAGATGCAAAACCCTTCTGATGCAAAGAGTTTTTAGGCTGGTATTTATTCTACTGACATAAAACTATGTTATTGGGAAAGACTGTGTGGTACCATAGACTCTAGAAAGCACAGATGAGTGACAGATACTCTCTGTGACTGAGGACAAATGGAGTTAGCTTACTGCTTCCTCTGTAGTTGCTGTACATCCTGCAGAACAAAGCATCAGACAAGGAAAATTAAGTGTTGTTTTTTTTTTACACAGATATTTTTCAAGTGTCTTTGTGGTTCCCACTCAATAATGACAATAACATGGCTAGTGCCCTGGGCAAGAGGTGTAGTATTCCTGTGTGCAAAAGAGAAAGGGAAATGGAAAGAGCTTGTGATGCAGGAGATGGCCTTCAGCAACTGTGTTTTATGACTTGTCTTTGGATGCCTATGTGCTATCAGACTACAAATACTATAGATCTCATATTTTCCATCATCTTAATCTTTCCACTTTATATATGTATATATAGTCAAGTTCAGACAGCCACAGGCAAGAAAGGTGAGAAAGGGAGATTGTGTCCTTAGCTAAACTATTTATATAAAGGCCTGGAAAAAAGGATGCCATGTTTCATCTTCCTCTTGGTCAGGCAAGTCTGACCAAGAGCATTAAAATTCCCTCTGACACTCCAGATTAGCCTGGAAGAGTTGGGCCTTAGAAGACTTAACTCCCCCAAAACACCAGCCAAGTGTGAATCTTGTGGAGAAACCAGGTGCTATGAAACTGTGCCTCCTCTCCAGGAGCTGCTTGACTGGTCTGTCCTTTGCCACCATTTCTAGGTATTTGCATCGCAAGAAAGGCACCAAAAATAGCAGTTCCATGAGATGTGCATCTGCTGGTTAAAGCTGCTTCAAGAAAGGCAGCTCTTGGAGAGGTTTGTTCCACAGCTGGAAGAAGGTTCTGGCAGCCACTATCATGGCTTGGCCCTGTAATGTCAGCTGCTGTCCTGGCCTGCATTACCCCTATTCACCCATGGCTCAGCTTGTACTGAGAACATTTTTACAGGGGCCTATAGTGACAGGACAAGGGACCATGATTTTTAAGAGGAGAGTTATAGACTAGATTTTAGGAAGACTTTCTTCACTGTGAGGGTGGTGGGGCAGTGGGACAACTAGTCCAAAGAAGTTGAGGATGCCCCCAACCCTGGCAGTGTTCAAGTCCAGGTTGGATGGGATTTGAGCAACGTGGTCTGGTAGAAGTTGTCCCTGCCCATGGCAGGGGGTTTGGAACTAAATGATCTTTAAGTTCTCTTCCAACCCAAGCCTTTCTATGACTCTCTGACATTGCAATTGTGCTGACGGGGTTCTCCAAACAGGGCTTCTACCCAGGGCATTGCACACTGGGACTGCTGGGCCTTTCCCCTTTCTGTCTCAAGTGTTGCTACACAGGGGGGATGCTTCTGTCTACGACCTCCATTTACAAGCATTTAGCTGTGAATCAGACCACATTAAAGCAGGTAACTGAAGTCACTGTTGTTGAGCTGTGAATGACAAATCCTTAGGAGAAAAATTAGTGAGCAGGAGTTTCCAAGAGTCATACTGAGGCCCTTAATGGATGCAATAAGCAAACATAAAAAGTTATTCTAAAATATAAAGTAAATAATGAAATTATTGATTCATAAAAACTCTGAAGAAAAAAATATGTAAGCAGTTGTGTGCCATGGTTTAACTTCAGTCAGCAACCAAGTACCATGCAGCCACCCACTCACTCCCCCGCCAGTGAGAATGGGGAAAGAATCAGAAGGACAAAAGCCAGAAAACTTGTGGGTTGAGAGAAAGACATTTTCATATGAAAAAGCAAGTCATGCGCAGAGGCAAAACAAGACAAGGAATTATTCACTGCTTCCCATGGGCAGGCAGGTGTTCAGACATCTCCAGGAGAGCAGGGCCTGGCTACATGTCATGATTACTTGGAAATACAAAAATGATCACTCCAAATGTCCCACTTCCTTCTTCTTCTCTCCACTTTCTATACTGAGCATGATGTCATATGGTCTGGAATATGACTTTGGTCAGTTGGGATCACCCATCCTGGTTGTGACTCCTCCCAACCTCTCATGCACCCATCTCATGCAACTCTTCTTCACCAGCATGACAGTACCAGGAGCAGAAAAGGCCTTTTCTCTGTGTAAACCCTGCTCAGCAGTAACAAAAACATCACTGTATTATAAACCCTGTTGTTCAGCACCAATCCAAAACACAGCCCCATTCCTGCCTCTGTGCAGGAAAATTAGCTCTACCCCAGACAAAACCAGCACATTATGGTATCCTCTGGAAGCTGTTGCCTCCTTATGCTGCTTGCATTCCTGTTACTCTCATGTGCTCCTAAATATATTTTACTTGGTGGTGTAAATCTAGAATTTTAGTACGAAAGAATAAACCAAAGAAAACTACATCCCATGGTAGCCAGACATACAAAAATGGATAGAAATCTTCTCAGGTGATTTGTTTCAGTGCTGGGCTGTTAATTCAAAGCCAGTGCAACCTGTAATTCTCTTCTTAGTCCAGTTAAAAACCCTTCTGAAATCCATGGCAAGGCAGGGAGTGAGTTCTGACAAGGCTGGAGAACATTTGATGGTCCATCAGGAATTCATTTGGTGGTTTTATACAAAGTTTTGGGTGACAAGCATTCAGACTGCAGTGTGGATTCAGATCCTCTTTCTTGACCAGGACTCACAGACTCATGACATGGACAATGAAGATACTCAGCGAGGGAGCTTTCTCTGTTAGGTGAGGGAGCACATGCTCTCCAATCTCGATGGGATTTCCTGCTGATGTCTAGTCTGGGATCATTATCCCTTTGTGAAACACTGTAGAAGCCATGGAATTGCACACATATATCTTGTTCTATACTGTGCCTGATCTCCCATATCTGACGAGCATTAGGTCTCCAGTTCCTTGATAAGTATCAGTGCCCTTCCCTGGTAGGCTGTCTGCTTACAGTGAGAGAGCTATGAGGACTGAAGGAGCTGCATGAAAGCAGTTCCTACCTGTTTAGGAATCACTCTGGTGGGTGCAGAAGATGCAAGGCCCAGGAGACTTCTTATGCCATGTCTGGAAACATCTGTGGGTTTTGATGTTCCAGTGAGGTCAGCAATCTCCATTATCTGATTTGTTTGGTTTATATTTTGGGCAAATTATCACTGTGATTTTGCTTCCTACTGTCCTGGGTTGGCTGTATGATGCTTTTATCCCCAATCGTCTTGTTCTGTTTGTGCCAAATAGTAAGTTTTGCACCTTTAAGACTTATTGCAGACAGTGAAGGGGGAGAGAAAATGCAGGGTTTTTTTTTTCCCTCCAGATACTCCTGTCACTCCCCCACATTCCTTCTGCGGGCCGGCGGTTGTTGTCTGCATACGACGGACAGAGCACTTCTTGGCTTTTTAGTTAGTTTTTCAGCTAGCTGAGGCAAAGAAGTTCCCTGGACTGTGGTTTTTTTTTTCTTTTCCCTTTTTCTTTGGACCTTTTGAAACCTGCTCTGGATTGAACACTCAGGGAAGCACCAGCAGCTCACATTTCTGGCCCACCGGGCCGGGCCTGGCCTGTGACAATTCCAGCACTGGAGGGACTGATCAGAGACTGAGTGAGCTGCAACCCGGGGAGGGGGTTTTCTCATTGTTTGATATTGTTTTAGTTTTATTGTTTAATAAACAGTTTTTTTCCACCTTTCTCCAAGGAGGTACTGTTTTCCTCCCAGACCAGTTGAGGGGGGGAGGGGCCGATTGGATCTGTTTCCTCACTGGAGCTACTTTGGGGAATTTTATTTTCCCAAATTTACTCTAAACCTGGACACCTACCCATGCTTTTTTCCCTTGTTAGTTTAGCTCTGGGTTCAATCATGCTATTAGGTTGCAGTGAATTTTTATAACTACTTCATGAAGATGAGGCTCATTCTTCTTTGTTGAAAGGAATGATGTGATGGGAAATCTGAATTTAACTCACAAGGCATGACAGCCACTGCCTCAGCACCGTAGATGTCAAAGTGAGGCCGAGGCCAGGCAGGAATTGATGGCTGCCCCAACCTTGTCTCCAGAATATCCAGGAGCAAACATGGCTAAAAGGCCTCTGGACAGGATGGAATAACAGCAGCTACCATAAAATATTATTGCACAAGCTGATAAAAACCATCTGGTCTTGGCTGAACCTGAAATGCACGTCCTTGCTGCAGCTGAGCCTTTGGTCGGTGGCAGATGCTTCTGCAGTCTGAGCTGACAAAGCTGCTGAGCTGAGAGGGCAAGGAAAATTCCTATCTGACCACCCTCATGGTTTTTTGATACAGCAATTGGGAAAAAAACCCACCTCACTGCAGGTTAGGTCCTCATCAACTTCTGACAGTTCTTGCTATGGGGAGAATTGAGCTGCTTGAGATTGAGAGTAAAAGTAGCTAATGAAGGACAAGAACCCTTACATAGTTCTGTTATCCCTTCCATAAAAATGCATCTCACAGGCAATAATGAATCAGCCTCTAACATTTTACAGTCAGGCAAAGACCTCAGCAAGGCTAAATAAGGAATATTTGAAGGGTCAGTCTTGGGTCATTTGGAGAGGCCAGTCTGGGCGCTTACGTAAGACAAGAAGATGATGAATAAGTGAGCATAGAGAGCTTGCACAGAGTCCTTAGGATTGCTCCAGGCTGTGACTTCAGTGATCATTGCCCAAGGAGCATTTCTGAACATTTCCTAAACATCAGCCCTGATGTGTGAGAGCTTAATGGCTTTTCTCTTGTTTGAAGAAAGGAAATATGGAGGTGTCACAGCTGATGAAGTAGTTACTAAAAAGGTCTAAAAAGGTCCACTTTTGTAATTTTGGCACAATCTTCTGTTGGCTGATTCTTCCTTGAGGTTTAAAACACAGAAGTTTGTAAACAGGAGTGGACTGGAAAAACTGTGTATCTGCACAGGTGGCAAGAGCAGAAGATGCTTATGTGACAAAGGTTTCTGATGAATTTGATTGCCAGCAGGGAGACCATAAGAAACGGCATGCTGAGTGTCTTTCTGGAAGGCTTACCATCATTTATCTCCCTGCTGGGTCAGGTATGACAGGCAGTCACACCACCAGTCCCCTGTGCTGGGTGTCGGGGAGGAGGATCCTGTGTGGGGAATGTGAGGGTGAGCACATCATCCAGCCCCTGCTTCCACATCAGGAGTATCATGGATCCTCTCCCCTGGCTTTTAGAGGTCTCACTGGACTCACAATCTGAACTCCATGAGAAAATTTACTTCTGTGGGGCAGGAAGGGAGACACTCATGCAGGCACAATCATGGCATGGTCTCTGTCACTGTCTCAGACGGTGGTGCTGCTTCTTGCAACACAGTACACAGAGGAGGGGTCTGATCAGCAGCTGCTTGGGTTCAAATCTATTTAGCACATGCTTGCCCTGAGCCCCTCTCCTCAGGGTGTCATATGGAGACATAATAACTTCAGAAACCTTCCTCTGAAGCAGCTTAGGAACAAAACCTTGGGGCATTTCTTTCACGGGTGGTCTCTGAGTTTCCAGGGGAAACTGGAAAGCAAGCTAAAGATCCATTTGAGGAAAACAGTGTAGGCACAGTTATTTTATTTTATTGTATTGGGTACAATATCACACAGCACATGATGTGAATCCTGCAAATCTCTGCTGAAGATCCTGATGTAATGCTCCAGCACCCTGTCCAAACTCCTTGATATCACTCCTGTGACACTTGGCAGGCTGGAAAAACCTCACTGGTAGTGAGCAGAAGTCACTGAAACGCTGAAATGTAAAGCTCAGAAAATCATTGTGATAAAATATATTTCTTTTGGGAAAAATTCCCGCTCTTTGGTGGAGTAGCTAGCTCATCACTGGGTCTGATTCAGACCAGCCACTTGAGCCTGAGGCTCTCATGACTAACTTCATGTGAGAACTTCATTAAGGAGATCCCAAAGTTAACAAGCTTATTAACTTATTTTTTTTATTCTTTTCCCTAAAGTAATGTGTTTTTTTTTTTTTATTTAGAGCCACTTCTGAGTTCATGACCCTTTACATTTGAAGTTACAGCTTTGTAGGAAATTATCTGATTTTCTTAACAACTGACTTCTTCCTTTTTTAGTGTAACAAATTACATATCTTCAGGAAAAGATGCCCACATCAACAAAAAAAAAAAAAAAAAAAAAAAGAAAAAAAAAAAAGAAAAAAACAAAAAGAAGAAAAAAAGGCCAAACAAAAAACCCCCCCAAACCCCAGATCATGTTTTCTTAATCATGGTGACATAAAGAACACATTAGCACTCTGTTTTAGTTTAATTGCAGTTGCACCGGAAGAATAAAATATTTATACCTGTGTGCACTTCTTTCCCTTCTGACAGCACAGAGAACATGTTGAACTTTTCTGAGACTGTGACAAGAAAAAATATTTCAACCTATGCTAATGTACATATGAAATGTATTCGATGACACCTTCTTATTACAGCTGTCAAAGGATGACCCTGCTTGAGCAGGAAGGTTGGACCACAAGACCCACTGTGAGCCATTCCAACTTTACCCATTCTGTGACTCTGTGAAGAAAGTAGAAACAAATACAGGTCTCAAGCATTTCTCAGGTTAATGGACATGTCTGCAAAAGGCACATGGACACTCACGGCCTTGCAAAAAATGGTGCTGCAGAAAACCAGAATTTCTCCATCTTTTTCATTAAATCCAGTTATCTTGGGCAACACTGCCATATAATTTCTCATCTAACAGAAAATATCCTTAATGTTCTGTCTAAAGTCTCATATTTCTGTTCCTAACATCATCAGTGTGCCTGGAGACACAAATATATTTAATTGCTGTTATTGAGAAATATTGAGACATATTGAGTGCTATGTCTCACTGCTGGTAAAGGAGAAAGACCCTTGAATTTTGGAGAGTCACCACATCATCTCCTTGATTGCAGAGGAACTGACTCTGCAGATGGGGTGGTACTAAGAATTATTAGAGACAACAATGCAGCACACAGTTGTCATTTAATTGGTGTACAATTTCCTTATTCAATTTAGAATAGAGATAAAATTAGAGAAAAAGCTCTAAAACTTTGTATTAGCACGTCAGAGCTATAAACTTGCACCAAATCTCCTAGAGTAAATACATATGGCTGAAATGATTTCATTTGAGCCCTGAAGAATTACACTAAGTAGAGCTCATATTCTATTATAGCAAAGGTTATTGTTTTTCATAAGACACTGAGATGCAATGAATAACTTAAAACCATATGGGCCTGACTGTGCTTTCACAGATATTGTTGCAAATGCAAATATTCATCAGTTATAACAAGAATAATGGTGAAAGGGGGTGAAAATCAGTTCTGTGTGCTTACTGACAGCCCTTCACTTTTTCAAGAAAAATCAAGATTTTTCCTTTTCAATGACTGATTATTTTCAGCCTTTTTTTTTCTTCTACAGGGAAATCAAAGGAAGAATATAGAAGAGGAAAGAAACCTAATTCTGAACCCTGAAGAAAGGCATATGTGTAGTGTTTGAATCCTTCAGCTGGTGAGCTGAATTCCAACCTGATCATCTGCTTCTTTTCTCTTCTGGCTGTGTGGCTTTTTCTGAGCCCTGAACTGCCACTGATGCCTACATTAAAATTCTCACATTAAGGGAGTGTAGGTTCTGAATCTCATGTAAAGCTACTGTTGTCTGTCTAAGGCTGTCTCCTGCATACGAGTGATGTAAATATTCACTGTGCCTTTGGTGTGATCAGGTTAAAACTCTCTCAGTATTCAGACAAAGTGTCTTTCTAGCTCATTGGTGCCCATTCTTCATGGAAAAGTGTTATTTATTTTCCTCACATGAATTATATTCTTGCACCCAAAGGCTGTCAAGTCTAGCAGTTTTTTTACAGACAGAGCAAATGGCAAGAGCCAAACGCATAAGGCTTCCCCTCAGACTCCCTGTCTATAGCTAAATATATTTGCTTAGGCTAATTTTGTCTATCCAGGGTTTTCCTCTCAAAGTTATGTTAGTCCAAGGCTGCCAGACTTCTTCTTGCTGTATTGTTTCCTGAAACACAGAATATATTCTGTTTCCTGGCCTCATCAGCTCTGGGATTGGTTGCCATCTGTCAAGTAGCCAAATGTGTATATTTTCAGCAGTAATATAAAAAGAAAAAACAAAACAGTAAGGGGAAAAAAAATCAATCTCATTGTGGTGGGTAACTTCTGGGATGCCACAGGAAGAAGTACATGGACCCCAGGAGTCCACCTACCACAAGCTGAAAACCACAAAATAAGATAGAAATGCCACTAACAATGATGAATGAATTGACAAGAAAGACATAAAAAGGCAATATGGGAAACACCACACTGATTCGAGTGAGTGGTCTTTAATTCACTGGCTTCTTCCTACCTCTGCTGAGTGCTAAGATTTTTCAGAAACAAAACAAATCATAAGGGAATATTTTTCAGGGGAGCTTTCCTGGAGCGCCTTATTTTATGCACTGAAAATAAAAATCTTGCTCTCTGTTATATTATTTGTTATTCTTTCACTGAAACAATGTGTGTATGCATCACCAAACTGGCCTGAGTCCTCTAAATCTTTTAGAAGGCTGCTGTGCCTGGGCTAAGTAAAGTCTTGTGTTAAATGAATTTGACAGTCCAGTCACGCATTTTAATGGGAATGTTTCTTGATGATATATAAGCATTTATTATCTTTCACTTTAGGCAATGACTTCATAGTGTTTTGTTGTAGGGAAAAGAGAAAATCTCAGCGGATGCCCAGTTTCAGTTAGCACTGGATATGTGGTTGTATATAAGGCATATTTTGAAATGCTGCATTAATTACTTTCCCTCTTTCACCTGCAGCTTGGGGATAGAAAAAGCCTGACTGAGAAGAGGTTTAGTCAGGATTCTATTCTTCTGACTTAATTTAAATTTTCCATTCAGAGCAGAAGTTAATATTTCCCATTATTTCCATAGTTTTTGAAACGGTCCAGGAAAACCACGACAGGCATAGCAAAATAAGCATCTCCTAAATTCACCTTTGCATGACAATACTGAGATTGTAATGTTTATGTCTTATGACTTCATCATCCTGAGCACAAACTCTTGACAGTTACCAATGAACCAAGTGCCCTTGATTTGCTGAACATCATAGTAATTCATCTCTCACTCGCAGTGTGGAAATTCAGGTGCCTATTTAATCACATCATGGCTACAGTTTAACAAGGAAACTTTCAGAAAGAGTGAATTCATTAATCTTCAATTTAATTGGTTTATCTCAGTTGCTGGAACTCAGCATGGCATCATGGGTTAAAAAAGAGAGTTAAAAACCTGAATTAAAATATGCTGCCACATTTTAACATAATGAGTATTATGAAAGATAAGTGTGTTTCTGTGCACTGTGTGTGCTTTGAATAGTAACATGCTTGGAAATAGCCAAATGTAGTTTACAGCTGGACTAAAGTTTCAGTACAGCTAATTTCTTTAATAGATCAAATTCTGGGGAAGAAGAATGGATGATAATTCATATATGTTACCCATTCAAGTTCTATGTCCCACATAATCACACAGTGATAGATAATGCAGTTTTAAATCAGAAAAAGGCCTGCTGGCTTGGGTTCATGCAAGACTGATGCGTATTTTGTTTTTTAAATGATAATTTCCATATGAGTAGATAATCTGATGGAAAAGGAATGAGAAAACTCTTTTTCTAGTGGTGTTTTTTGATATTAAAACTGATCCTGGAAGCATTAACAAAGACTGAGGTGCGAGCTTGACAGGAATTTTCCCTAGAAAGTGCTGATTCATTAAAAAATAAGTGTTTCAAGGAAATCCACCTGTTTTCATAAGATTAGAGAGAATTGCTGATGGTTTTGCCCCAGGCCTTACCAGGCTTCTCCTTGTTTGGAGGTTACATTCTCAGCATGATGGTCTCAGGTCTGACAGCTCTAGAGTTTGTTGGAGGGGCTTAGAGTGTCTGAAATCCAGGCTCAGCTGCTCTTGGATGCTCGGCCCTGTAACAGGGAACCTGGAGAATGCTTATGTATCTAATTCCATCACATTTTAAGAGTTATGAATACATATGCATCTGCTCTGATACACTGCTAGAGAAAAATCAGTGAAGAGATTACAGAGAAAAGAAATCACTAACTACCAGACTGCAAAAGATTTATCCTGTCTCCAGATAATAAGCCCTCAGCTCAGTAATGAACAGAATTTTGTCTTTGGCTTCAATTGGTTTAAAATGATCCACAGTGAACCACAAGTCAAGTCAAGGAAGAGTAAACAGAGGAATGGTCTCAACTTTTAATCAGAATACACTTTGGTTTTTCTTGTCCCAGTAAGGCATCCTTCAAGATAGATGGTCCTAGCTGTGAATTAATGGTGGTATGGGCTACCCTGGCTTCTCTGGGCTCTTTAAGCTTTGGTTGTCAATGTTCTTCTGAGATACCTAAAAAATCACATAAGAAACTTTACATTGGAAAAATGTGAACATTTTCTTTGACAACCATAACTACTAGGGCTACACACTGGAAAAAAAAAACAAAAGGAAGAGAAAAAAAAAAAAGGAAGAAATGCCCAGAAAGAAATTTAAAAAAAATATCAAAAGTTGAGAAATCAGAACAAAATAACAGCTTGAGAGAGGCGTTGGTTTGTTATGCTGCCACAAAACAGATCAATCCATGCCTTGAAGTGAGCACCCATGCGTATATTCTTTTCAGCTGAAGTGTCTGCAAAACTTAAATAGATCTTCTGCCACATTCTGTTATCATAAATCTCTAGCTTCTCTCCAGCAGCTTGAATCAGAAATACTTTTCAGGTCCTAGTTTTAATTGCCTGCAGTGCTAGCAGTCATTTCACAAACACATGTTGTTCAACAGTTGTGGGAGCCAGGCTGCGCTTCTAACTAGTAAAAATAGGTGCCAGGACTTTCAGAAAATGAAATACATCTGTTGAAAGCAGATACAAACTGCTGAAAACACTTAGAAAATATGCTCTGACAACAGAAGAAACATTTCAATGTGTTTGTGGTCCTGCTGTTTTCATGTCATATGCCCAGTAAGCATGCAAAGGAAGAGAACACAATGGTGACCACCTCTTCTTGAACTGACGAGTGAAACACACACATCCTGGAGCTGGGGAATGTGATATCCCCCACACTACTATCCTGAAAACTAAAGTGATAGAAAAGGCTCCATCCTAACCCTGCAATTAATATTGCCATTTGATGTATCTAGAGAAGTGTGTCTCACCTGCCCCTTTGAGCAGCACAAATCTGCCAGATTTCCTGATACCCAGCAGCTGGACCTCAGCTAACAGCATGACATATCTTGCCTTGGGCCTTTTACTTTGAAACTTCTGCTGCTGAACATGTCATTTTTGATGTGTCTGGGGCATAACCCAATCACTTTCTTCAAGCAGTAAATAGAGAAGGGTTTTGGACTCTTGTGTTACAGAGTGACAAAGCTTTTCTCTGAATGCTTTGGGGTCTCTTTCAGCATGCTTTCTAAAAATGTAGAAACAACACAGTTTTTCAGTAAGAGCTGCAGAAATATTGTATGTATGAGTTTGAATTTAAAAACTCCTAACTATGTTTTATATCTCAATGTTTATTGAATTCTCTCTTTTTACCAAAGAGTCTTTCTGGGAGATTCTTGGGCCTGCATATCTGCTATATAATCCACAAGAATTCCCCAGAGGATCAGACCTCCCAACCTGCTCTACTTTGCAGTAAAACATAAAGCAGGGCATCCTGATGTGACAGCATCTTGATAAGTGTAGAGCCCTGAGCCTTTCTGAGATTATTTGGTATGTAAGGCAGAATTATGCTTCCCTTGGTTTTTATTCTGTTTCAAGTACATAACAATAACCATTGTAATTCTACTGGTGACCAAGAGTTAGTCTTCCTAGGTAGGTATTTTTGAAACACATCCCCTGAGTTCACTTTCTGCATCTCAATGTCATACTTTTGCAACAGCAAAAGCAGAGCTCAGTTTTGCATTGAAGACACAAGAAAGACATGTTTCATATACATTATGATGCTTATGCTACAGAAAAATATCGGAAAGAAAATCTTTCAAAGATGTCTGCTAGATAGGACTGAAGTCCCACTGATAAAGCCTTACTGTATCAAACAGCCCAGGTAACTAAATTCATTGCCGTGGTTAGTAATATTGCTGAAATTTTAATATATTTCTTGCTATTAACAAGATTTTGACATTATAAATGCAAATTTCTAAAGAGGTGCCTATACCATTTTGATAACAGGACATAGTTTTTGGAGGGCTGCTGACAATGTTATGCAGGGATTAGTGAAAGAAGATTTTAGGGGAATTTTCTAGTTTTCTTTTATTCAGAAGGGGAGAAAAGTGCTTGCCCTACAAGGCTGTCCATGTTGTGTCTAATCTTTGATCTCTTTCGTGTCTTTAAAGTGTATGTAGTTTCTCTGAGTCAATGCTACTGTCGAGAGCTCTCTGTACGTTTTATGCAAAGCATAATATTTTGCTTTAGATAATATTCTGCTGCTCTTCAGATTCAAAAAAAGGTTTTGACTTCTGTGAAGATTTTCCCTAGAGTGTTTTCTTACAATTTTGAAACAATACAATACTTTCAGTGATGACATAAATGCTTACATCATGAGATGGGTAAGTGATGGCTTTAAATCTCACTGCCTTTCTCTTTGTTTCTCTGCAAGCACACAGACACACACATGACTTAGACACTCCAAATAGGAAAAAGAAATGTTAGTCTCTCTGCTGGAATACAGAATGCCATTACAGAAGCATAATGGTGTTCTTTTTTCCTTATAGGAGTTTACTTCATGATCTGATGAATTCTTCAGTTCCTCTGAGCAACTGTATTTCACAATGTTTGAACCACCACCTCAAGGAAGTAGTAATGGCATTCATAACAAAAAAAAAAAAATTAAAAGAGGAAACTCTTTCAAAGTACAAACAAAGCTCTGAGGTATAATGACTGCTCCTCTCAGAAGTTTAGAAATGTCATGAGTTACAGCTGTTGTAAATTGAGGTACAGGTGAGGTGGGTTTGATCCTGTAACAAAGGTGAAAATGAATTGACTGAAACTGACATGAAAGGAATTCCCTAACAGTTTGGGATTAATGTTATCCGAGAAATTTATGACAATATCATCGAAAAACCATTGAGTTTGTTGTTATAATTTCTAACAGAAAAATAAGAAAAAAAATTGAGAGATCTAATTAGAGATAACAGTGATAAAAAACACTTTGAGTTACATCCTATAATTGATGTTGACACTGAAATTAATGCTTCAGACAAAGTAGGCTTCTTAAAGTGAGTATTTCCATCTTCTTAGATGCAGATGTGTTGGAAGAAAATCAGTGAACTCTGTCCTCAAGCAATAACAAAACACTTAAAAACTCTATACAGTGTTTGTTTGATAATGTTTTTGTCTCTAATTTGTTTACATTTAATCCAGAATATACTTAAACTCATAAAGACAAAATGTATAAGAATGTGATTATATCTCTTACTGAATGAGTCTTATACATTTAAGTTTATATTCATGCTTAAATGCTTTGCTGGCTTCAAGACACAAGGCAAGTTAATGTGGTCAGGAAACCAATCCATTCAAACTATTGAACTTATTGACTTTTCTTTTATGCAGAAAAACCTTGGCAGCTGATACAGGATCTAGCCCACTCTCTCAAGGCTGCAGACAATGCTAAAGGAAACACACATATTCAAAAATTAGCTTGACATTGTAAAAGTTCACCTAGACATACCAGAAGCCAATTAGACATGTGGCAATAGACAGCTACATGAAGGAATGGACCAAACTGGGTTTTCTGAAAAGAGCAGGCTTGATGTGTAGAATCTAAAATTGCATGATGCTATTTCAAGCAGGAAAAAAAATACTCACAAAGCATTTTTTGATGCAAACTGAAATACATGAAAACTCGGAAAGGACTGTCTAATTTTGGTAAAAAAATGGTAAAAAAGTTACATTGTAAAAATAAGTCAAATCTAAACTGAAAAAAAAGGACCAAAAAATGAAATGATCACTTATATTCAACCTGGTAACATATTCCAGCAGAATTCAAGTAATAACAATAGGTTCCTAACATTACAAAAATCAATATATGAGTCTAATCACAAAATGTCAAAACCTCACAGCTTTGTTAGGTTCTGTCCCCTTGCAAACTTCCTCCAGCCTGAAGCTCTGGGCTTTGGGCTGCTACCCACTCCTTCTCATTAAGGTTGTAATTTTCTACAACCTACATCCTGTATCAACATGATCAACAAATAAAGTGAACAACACTGAAGTATCTGAAGTATGTTTCTAGCTACCAGTCACAAAATGGATGCTTTCGTCTTTTCACTTGATGGTCTGGCCAAATTTGCAGCCTATCTAGCACTTTGTGCAGCCCAAGATTACTGTTTCCTGCTTAGGAGGCTCCTATTGATGCCAAAAATGTTATGATATTTGAGCTGTATGACATGCGCAGCTACTGCCATGCCCACAGAGACAGCCATTTCACTGTAGAAGGTAACAGGGCTGAGCTAACAAACCATAATTTATCTTTGGTAAACTCATCGTGACCTTTTCTGATTGCCTTTTTGTCCTCTATGTGTTTGTGGGGCTGCAGGTAAGGCCAATGTGTCTGTAGTCTTTGTGCTCTGACTCAGCAGGGGCTTACTGGGCACACCTGGCAAGACTATCTATGCAGGTTTGCTCAGACTTGGAATCAAAAGATTCCTGTCAACCACTGATGTCATTCCTGCTTACCACATTATTTGCACATCAACTCTCATGTCACCAATGAAGTGAAGTTACTGAACTCTGGAACATATAATGTGATTATATCAGAGGAACATTTAGTTTTCCCTTTGACCAGATGCAATTGCTCTGAAGAGGAATCTTGGTGTGGTACATATCTATTGCTCCTTCTCTGTCTAGCTGGCTTACTCTAGGTAAAACAAAAGCCAAACCTTTTCTTTTTAACTGTATTCTGCATATCAAAGTGGTCTAGCCCATGCTCAAAACATATGTGCACTTTAAGATTCAAAGTCATATGCATTCATCCAGGACAACCTGAATTCCCAGTGCCAGGAGTTCTCAGCCTCATCCAGAGCAGCACCCAATGGGTGAGACAGAACCAGACAGCTCATGGAAAGCTACAAAAAAATCACAGAATTTAAATAATCAGCAGCTCCCAAGAGGTCTCACCACAAAAGAAATGAAACTCTTCCGTGCCAGATAGAAAAGATCTGCAACCTCTGTGTCTAGTCAAAGTCACAACCCAAACTTTGACTGGCCAACCACAGCTGGATAATTAGTCAAGAAAGAAAAGAACTGAGAACAGAGCTGGATTATTCTATTTAATGAACTCAGGATTTGCTCAAGTCCAGAGCAAATATCCTCTGGAAACTGATAATCCTCTAGAAACTTCTTGGACAAAATGTTTCAAATATTTTCTCTTTAAATTTAGTTGGGATTGGACTTCCAGAGTTGTATATTTCATGACACTTGTAATGTATTACAGTGATAAACATCTAAAGCAGCACACTCTGATTGCAATGTATTTTTCTTTTTTTGTTTGCAAAAGTAATTTCAGTTTTGGCATATCTGTGGGCAACAACAAAATCCTGGGAATCAGTGAGCTTGCTGATATTTCAAAATTCCTGCTGTCTCTGTTTACAGACCAACTATTATATATTGTTAAACTTCAGTGAGATATTCAGGCTGTATTCAATATGAGTAAAGATTTTGAGTGATGTGGAGAGAATTAATCATAAAAACCCACAGAGACAAAATAAGGTTCCCTGGGAAAGCTTGAGGAAGGAATTAATACAGAGGTTTTTGTATCTTTGTTATCTTTTTCGTTTTCCATTTTCTTAATCCCACTCTTAGAAGTGGTATGAAAAGAAAATATGTTGATACTTGGGTACGATTTGTGATCATTGGATCATGGATAACAGTGAGTTTTAGGAGGGATCTGAGTAAAATGATCGTGCTGTGAAATTGTACACAAGATTGGTAACAGGAAAAACTCAGATAAGGAGGTGAAAGAAGGAAATGAATGCACTAAGAATATTAACACAGTTGAGGTGAGGAAGAACTTTACTTCAGGTTACTCAGATGGGGTTTTCGGGTGTCAAACCAAACAAAAGCCAGGAAATAGCATGTTGTGAAGGCCAGGTCTGATGTCTTTCCTGTTTTAACTAATGCTATCTTCAAGCTAATAAACACAGTTAGAGAACTGTCCTCCCATGGCCATTAATCTTAAGTGTTTCTGAAGTACCACGAGTTGTACCAGGCCTCCAACTAGACCCTGTGCCACTGATTGTGACCTTCTGGGATTGTTCACTCAACCAGTTCTCAATCCACCCCACTGTGCACTCATCCAACCCACGCATCCCTCCTATGAGGATATTGTGAAACAGTGCTGAAAGCTTTGCTGAAGCCAAAGTAGACAACATCCACTGCTCTCCCCTCATCCATCCAGGTAATTGTCCCTTTGTGGAGGATTACATAATCAGGTTGGTCAAGTAGGATTTCCTTTAGTGAATCCATGCTAACTACTCATGATCACCTTATTGTCATCCCTGTGGGTAGATGTGGCCTTCCAGAATGAGGCACTCTATCACATTCCCAGGGACTGAGGTGAGACTGATGTGACAGTAGTTCCATGGATACTCCTTTTTGCTTTTTGTTGAAGATCGGGGTGACATCTGCTTCCTCTCAGTCCTCAGGCACCTTTCCCCATCTCCACAGCCTTTCAAAGATGATTATAAGGAGCCTCTGTATGGTGTCCACCAATTCTCTCAGCACTGTGAATGCATCACTCTGTTTTAAAAGTGTCAAAATCCCTACGCTGATAATGTCCAAAAATATTGTTTTGTCCCTTTTCACTTTGGACTTTCTAATGGCAATGTTTATGTCATGGTAAGTATGCACCTCTTGAGTATTTTTTGTGAAATTCAGGACAATAACTAAAAGCCTTGTCAGCTGAATTTCTTTTTATGAGCTTGCACTGAACTATTTCAGAAGCCAGGCTTCACAGTAGTGTTTGAATTGTCATTGTAAATTGACATGGAGAGGCACTTTTCCAGTACTGGGATCTCATGAAATGCCACTTCTTTTTTCCATTGGATGTCATCTGACCTTATCCAAGAAGAGAAGGTATGTGACTTTGGATTGAAAAAGTCCCAACTATTTACTATGAATCTTCTTCTGAAATGACGAAAGCCATTTTCTGTCAACTCTGCCCTTTCCTCAGTGAACACAGCCCTCTAGATACCAGCATAAGCAGATGGCACAGGTAGAGTAAATTCTACAGAGCTCTTGTGTAAATGGTGTGCAGCTTGCAGGGCTTGTCAGGCTTCTATTTTTTTTTTTCCCTTTTAAAGGTCATTCTTACATGTCAAAAAATTTATGATGCCATTGGAGAAGGCTCATCTGTGTGTACCTGCATAGGAGGAAGATGGTGGCACTTGTAATCAAGGCAGAGGAAATACTATATTCCTCTCTACCAGAAATAGGGCAGATGTGCCCTCCATTGTGAGCACTTTTTATTATATAAATTGTAATTTTTGACCCTTAGATTGGAAAGCAAGCACAGTGTTCATCAAAACAGTTCATCAGGGACTTGCAGCTGCTTCCAGACAACTTTTCTGTGCAGTCATTAACCCACATCATACAGTACAAAGTACTATGGACTATAGAGAAGTGGTATCACCTTCAGGCAGGAAAACCTGAGTCAACTGTAAGGTTTGTTTATCTGTAGAAATTATGGCTTTTCCATGGGCAAAAGCTGGTCTTGCTCCACTATTTGGTTATTGCTTTGCCTACTTATTGTTGAATATTTACCTCTAACAGAGAACTTCAGTGCTGTCAAGCATTTCTCAGCTGTTGCATTCTACATTAGCCACTTCAATGAATAAATGAAAACAGCTAAACCAAATAAATTTTATCTGCCAACAGAAGCAATAGAAAACAGAAATACCCATGCACCTCAATGTTTGATAGATCTTCTTTTCTCAGGAAGCTAAAACCGTTTGTAGTTCTCTTCCCTCATTTTAGTCCCAGTCTTGAACAGTCTGACAAAGTAAGAACGGCACAAGGAGAGAGAGGGAGAGAAAGTGTTTATATGTATGTAGGGTCAAACTATCTCTTTCTTTCTAAACAAAACAAGGCTAAGCCCAATAATTGTAACAAGTCACTATTATTTATCTATATGAAGTTCATGTGAGGTTATTTCCAATATCTATTTTCTCGCACCCTTTTTTCATGTGCATGAAAAGCAATAAAAATACCTCAAACAAACAAAAAAAAAAGACTGAGGAGGAAAGGAAGGAAAATGGGCACTGTTCCTCTTTTTGACTTGAGTAAAACTATACTGATGTTATAGTTCACCAAAGAGGTCATGCTTTGTGGCTGATGCCAGGGAAGAATTACTCAACATGAAAATCACCAATAACAGCTTCTCCCGAATCACAGCTAGCTATTCTACCACATGCCATCCTAGAAGGCACCAAACCCACACCGAGTTCAACGTAAAACCAGCAATTACTTTCATCCTTCTCCCCTCATTTACTCTTGTAAAGGACTCATTAAGCTGAGGAATGACAACGTTTCTTTCCTGAGCCTGTTTGATTACTTTCCTTCCCAACCTGAATTTGTCCCTCATGACCTTTAGAGCTATCAATTTAGAATTTTCCCTTTAGTCATTTGGGCTTGTGCTTGATTGAAGCATCCTTCTAGGCGTGAATGTGCTAGTGCAGTGACCTGGAGTGGCCCTTACGTTGGCAGACTCCATTTCAGAAATCTGACACTGTACAAGTGTCTAATCCAAAATCCAGAATGGTTTTCTCATTTTGTGGGATATTTATTATCTTAGTGTGTGAAGTAGGAGGTTTAATAAGGTGCTCTCCCCCCTTTATATTATAGTCCTTTTTTCCCCTTCCACAATTATTTGAAGAAAGTGAAGATCCTTCAAGTGAGTATAACAGGGAGAAAATGTAAAAAGGTTCTCAGGCTTCAATATGAAAATCTAAGCTTGTTGATTTGAAGGCAAAATGTCAGTGCCTTGTTAATGAAAACTCCCAGGTGAAATCTATCTTTTTTAATCTGGATGTGTCTGTGAGTGATTGAGCTCATGAATATATTTTTGCATCTCTTTCCCTTCCCCCACTCTAAAGAAAATTAATATATTGCTATGTTACAAACCTGTTTCATATTTCAAAAAAGTAAATGGATTTCATCCATTTTCCCCTGGGCATTTTCCCCTGATTTTATCTTTTTTGTTTTGTTTGGCTTGGATTTTCTACTTCTCAATTCATCCAACATAGTAATCCTCCACATTCTTTAGCAAAAAATAAACCTGTGACAAAACTAAAGTGTGGAGATGAATTAGTGATGTCACTACTCAGTGGTAATGTAAACCTAAATGTTTATGATTACGTTGATGGATAGTGGAAGCTTAAAACCTATATGTAATTTTTTCTTTCACCAATAATTTTTTGTCTACAAGAAAGCTACTTTAACCACTTTCATATTTCATAAGCATGAAAAATATATTCTTGCCTTTTTTATCCCAAATTTCTTCTTATACTGATGTGGCCTTACCAAAAGGATTGAGATCTTTGAGTTGGTAAATATATTACAGCATTTTAAGAATGTTCTGCAAGTTTAAATTTGATTGCCTAATATTTAGAAATGCCATGGGACCTAATTCTATTTTAGACCTGAGCAGTAGACAGATCAATAAATATAGTCAAAGATCTTTGATATTTCATTGTACCTGGTACCATAATAAATTACACAACACCACAAACCCAACTTTAAATATAATGCACAAATTCAATGAAAGGCAGGTTGAATTTATGGAAAACAAGACAGCTTACATTCTCAGGCAAAAGGTTAACATAATATTCAGATGGAAAGTCTTAGCTGCTGTAGCCCACATGCATCTATAAACAGGTACAAACTCAACTGTGCATATGAATATTGCTTATTTGTTACATCTCTGGAAAAACGGCTATCTGAGAATAGAGCTCCAGAAAATTGTTTTGGAGTGATAATTTTAGCTCCAAGGAACATGTTCCCTAATTCTCCATGCCCTCAGGCTGCTTGGGTAGCCTATGCCTCCTGACTGCTAAATTCTGGCTGTAGTGGCAGCTTTTTCTCCTTTTTCACACAAATTACCGCCCCTATCATTTTCTCTCAAGCTGAAAGCACAAGCTAACTCTCATGGTTGTTACATGCTCCATTTTGTTCCCTTTTAAAGCAGCTGATTGAATTCCACGCTTCACAGTGCTTTGTGGAACATCTTAATTAAAGTTCAAGGAAGACCAGTGCCATTCAGTGGAACATCTTTCCTCCCACCCTAGTATTCTGAAATTTGTGAAAAAATCCAGATTCATCACAGTCTAGAGTTTTTTTGTTTTTTTACTGGCCTGAGGTGAATGCAGAAATTTATTTAGTTGCCAATTTTATCCCTTTCTAACTAAGCACAATTTATTCTGAAAAGGAGTCTTTTGGATTTCACAGCACAAATCACAGCTGAATCTATATAATACTATCAGCACAAACTCTCTTGGATTACTTGCTAAAACATTCTCATCCTAGTGACTGGCTGATAGAAGAGATGCTTTGTTCATACTAACAAAGTGGATGACCTTCTGCAACAAATGCAGCTCCTAAGAATCAAAAAATTCAGGTGCACACCTGAATCAAAACACAGCTCTAGAACACCAAGAAATTCTGTTATGCACTTAACATGATGACATCACTGATGTACTGGTATTTTTTCCCATCAGTCTATGCACTTTCATAGAATCACTGAGTGGTTTGGATTGGGAAAACCCTTAAAGGTTATCTGGTTTCTGAACCCTTTGCCATGAACCAGGACATCATCCGCTAGACCAGGTTACTCAAAACCCAATCCAGCCTGGCCTTAAACACTTCCAGTGATCCATGGTCACTGACAACTTCTCTGGACAACCTGTTCCAGTGTATTATCACCCTCTGAGAAAAGGTCTTCTTGCCAAGATCTAAACTAAATCTCTCCTCTTTCAGATTAATGTAATTTCCCTGTTTTCTATCACTATCTGTCCTTGTAAATAGTCCCTCCCCAGATTCTTTTGTGCAATTGTCATTTCCATTTTGTACTAATGTTTCCTTCCACTAGAGTGTGGAAAGAGTCTTGGGAGCAAATATCTGAACATGTATCAGTCTCCTTAGCTTCTCTTTTCACTCAGGCCCACAAATTGTGGAGGATGAGCTAATTTTCTCTTAAAGGTCTCCTGGCAGCCAGGGTAATCAAAGCTAGCAGGTACGATACATGACGAAGGCTCCTGCAGATCTCATATGAATGCACAAAGGAGGCAACACTGATGTGTCCAAACCAGCAGCTGCCAACTAAGGACAGCAGTTTGATGAAATCAGGTCAATGTGTTTTTCAAGAAAACAGCCTTCTTTAACAAACCTGTGACTGCAGTTATTTTTTGACTACAAGTTCAGTTCTCAAAGTGAGTGTGTTTTCATTATAGATTTATTGCAAAGGGTACAGTATTATTAAAAATTATTTTCAGAATGAAAGGCAAGAAATTGTCATATAATGTGTAACAATTGTAGTTAGGGTAATGGGGATTATTTTACTCGACTTTTTTTCTTTTTTTTACAGAACTATTTATTTTTCCCTCACTCAGGAATATAATTATATGTTTATTCACATAGTACTTTGCATTTCAGAAGAAATATTCTAATCTGGTTGTAGGAACTCATTTAAAAATACTCTAGCATTGTGTGTGCATTTCTCTTTGGGTCAGAAGGGCATCACCAATTCCAGACACAGTCATTGTTCATTCCTTAAACACCTCACTAATGAGATTTTTACTTTAGGTTTCTAACCTGGCTTTGTTTTGTCTGGTGTTTTATTCACTGAAGCGTTCCTCTTGTCAAACAGGCAAGTACTCCTGACAAATGTGCTTCCAACGCACTAGAGCTGAACACAACTGTCTTGCACTACATATGCTCTCTCTGTTTCTTGATGTGTGAGACCTGTAGGTGAAATATTTTTCACGCAGCTCAACTGTGCAAACATTGGCAGTCTGCTAACAAGGAAGATTTTCTTCTGCTACATTTTAATACAGGCTATCAGTGCCTTCCCACAATCCACTTCCCTTCTCCTAGGTACAGCTCTGCATCTTTTGAAGATGAAATTAATGTACCTTTCAGGGCTCTCCCATTTTCCTTTATCTTTTCTTCCCTGTGTCACACTGAAGAATGAACAAACTGGAGGTTTTGATCTGCTCTGCCTGGTGGTCTGTTCTGGGCTTGGATATTACAACTTCTGAGCAAACAAGAAATGAAAGGTCTGAGGAAAACAGAACACAGCTTTAGGTTCCTGCAACACCAAAAAAAGGCGAAATAGAGTCAGCAGAGATTGGAATTCAGAGAATTGTGTCTGAATTTCAACATGGAAGATGCATAGCATGTAGGCAACCTTATCCAACATGCAAAACGTCCCCACAGAACTACTGCAACTGATAAAGTAATGAGGTCACCACTGCTGGCTGTTTCACCTAGTATGGCCTTGAAGGGCACTCAAGGATTTTTGTTAAGCGATTGTCAACATCTCTGTCAAAACAAGATGAGACAAAACAAACAAACAAACAAAAATATAGGATTCTGTCCACATATAAAGATGATGAATTAGTTTTATATCAGAAATAAGGGTCTGCTGTCACCATATTTAGAAATTTCTCTCAACCTAATGGTTATCTTACAAGAACTTGCCATGTAAACTTAGGATGTAAATGTTGGCTGCCTTGGTTGATGGCACTGTCTGAGAAACGGAGACCACAGTTGTGGCTGTTCAACCCCAGTTGGGTTGAAGGCATTGGGACTGTTCAACCCCAGTCCAAAGCAAGGCAGTACTTGCACAGGTAAGTATTTCCAGAAGAACATCTGAACATTGTTTAGCACCTCAGAAGTTTCAGTACATTATAAGCCTGTTTTCTCACAGTGACTTGACTTCCCAGCACACAGAGTGAGGTGTGACTGTGGGATGCCTGAAGGACATAATAGTGTTATGCAACTACACACTACTTTGAATGATATAAGAAAATGAGCTAGTGAAATATCACTGGATGAAGAAGAAACTGGATGGTGAAAATGCTCTCACAATAGCCAAGCCTAAGCACAGTGTCTTTCTTTAGCAGCAGCTCTCTCGCAGTGGCTAAGTGCATACTTGTAATTTCAATTTTCTGAAAGACACTGCAGTCTTGTCACCTGTTGAAATGCCACTTATAGGCATCCATGACTGACAGAAATCCACAGAAACACAGTCTGGAAGAATTGTGTATTTTATTGCTTTTCCAAGCTGTTACCATAACAGAGATGAACGGTGTATTACAAACATGCTTCAGAACTGAAAACCAACAAGTGCCAGTGCTGGGGTTTCAATTTCAACTGCTCTGTCAAATACCAGCTATGTCAGTGGAAAACATAATATCTACTCAAAAAGACCTAGCAGCTATCTGTAAGTGTAGCCTGATATTAAAAAGAGATTGAGAAGGCTAATAGCCCTCAGTTGCCTTTTTTTTGCTGTGCCCTTCTGAAATCCTGCACATCAGGGAGTGGCAACTGTGTGAGAGGTCAGAGCTAGCTGAGCTAGCTGTTCTGGTCAAAAAGCCTGCTTTGCTGTTGATAATACAGAGGAATAATAATCATAATTGAATAATTGATAATACAGTCATGGCATCTTGGACATGGTCAGGTCTTGTGATCGCTCTACAAGGGACACATTGAGTTGGCATAGTTACATTATAAAAAATTGAATTACCCACAGTGCAGAAGTCCTGGAACACTCCTTGAATTACTGCTGCATATTCAATGGGGAGCCTCAGCTCAAGTAAAGCTGAGGAGTAAGTTTTAGTAAAGCTCAAGTAAAGCATAGGAGCAGTTTTTATTGGGGAACTCTGGTCTTTGTTGTCATCACCACCACCATCATCACACACATGCATGTACGTACATTTCCCTCATTTGTGGCTGTGGGGACAGGTGTGCTCTTTTCAGCCAAACCACCCTTCGTAGGCAGATAGTGAAAAGGACATTACCAACTTTTCTTGTCAGTCAGCTTGGAGTGAGTAGAAGGTAAAGAGGGGTTACCATTCTTTTGGAAATGATGCGAAATACATCATTGGTTCTTTGACTGTCAAGATATCTAAAACTTGGAAAAATTCAATAACTACATGTTCAAGTCAGCTTCATAACTGTGCTATCCTTAGGGTTTCATTAATTAAAGCAGAGAATTGTTTTTGCTTGTGGCTGCTTCTTTAAATCTCCAAGAAATGGCATCCAGCAAACAGTAGGATCACAAAAAATTAGTCTAGGGCAACCTTGATATTCCTTTTTCCTTAGAAACATTGCCAGGGAATGAAGTTTAGAAATATTGTTTCAGCTTTGTGCTAGACCTCTGCAGAGAGTGCACATTGCTATTATTATTTTGTTTATGACGCTCATTTTATAGAGCAGAGTGGTGTTCTGCTGTGTGCTATTATAAGCAGCCAAAAAAAGCAAATTCCTACCCAAAAATGTAAACTTATTATAAGCATAGTGCAAAACTCAGACAAAGCCAATGCATTTTGTCTTACATTTTTTCCTAAAGGTTTACTGAAAACAAATTAACTTGCACTGCAAGAGTCAATCTTCATTTTAGTAATTGCTTTCTTTGTGCCTTGCTCCAGACAACCTGTGTTTTGGCTGCAAAATTGAACAAAAATGATTGAAAACTGCAGTTACAATGAGAAAAAAAATATTAGTTGAATTAATGATTGTCATATTGAGAATCATATTGAAGTCATATATGATTTTATAGTCATGAGTCCATCAAAAAAAGCATGAAAAGAGTGGAACTGTGAGGAACATCTGTGAAGAGAATTCTATTTTCCAAAGGCTATGCGCATCAATCCTAGGCAAATTTCCTAAAAAAGTTTTTGCGTTTTTGTAGTATTTAATAAAAATAATATTGCTAATGACTGTGCTAACTTTAGAGCAATATTTTACTTTTGCTGGTATGATGAAGAAATCAAAATTAAAATATTTCACCAAAGTTAGTTACCACAACAGTGAATTTGAGTAAATCTTTCACGTCCTTCAGTTCCTACAAAATAATAAAAGTGCTTTTCATTTACTATACAGAACCAATGAGAAATCTTTTGTTATCTTTTGTTGCTTGTCTTCCTGCAAGAACAAAGTTTATACACCTGGAGCCCTTGTTATAGAATTGTTTCTAAATAATCAATAGGAGGAGGTACATGAGGATTTGAGAAGTTTTTATCATGTGAATGTTGCAAATGACAAACATGTCCAGTATTTTTTTTCTAGCAGCTTTAAACCCCAAAATGACAGAATTAGTCACAAAATTATGGTATGACCTCTTCAATTACAACACTAACAGTGGAAGCATACCCTAAAATCCAGCAGTGGGGCAGACCTCAAATAAGTCACCGCATGTCAAGTGCAGTTACTGCACAAAGAAAAGGTGGAGAACAGAATATCCTAGAAAATAGCTTCATTGTAAGGGGAAGTACTGGAAAGGGAATGTTCTACACGGTAAAATGAGTCACAATCCCATGGCAGTATGATAGCTTGCTCCTTGACTTTATTTCTAATCAGCCCACTCTATTCCTAGGCAACATGCTCTCTCTTGAGAGCTATAAATATGAAGGATAAAAAGGGATCTTTTACAGAGCTGGTTTGCCTTCAAGGTTTGCTTTTGATTAATGACATAATTGCATTCCTTCAAAGGATACTATGTAAATAAGATTTGCCTGCTGACATGATGGAGTGGGGAAGGATTTAAATAATTTCAAATATCCTTGTCATTGTTGACTTTTTACGACTTTGACTTTGTGGAAAAATGTCTGGTTGAAATCTTAGGAAGAACCTGGAGTGATCAATAACAGTCAGGGACCTTGAAGAGTAATGAAGAAACCAACAAAATACCTAGCTTTGAAATTCCTAGAAAATTGGTTGGACATGCTCATGGGAATGGAGTCATTAAGAAGACACAGTCTTTCATCAGGCAGTCAGTCATTATATTCCTGTAGAAGTTTGAGGTGTTATTTGCTCTAGTACACGTGCAGTTGAATACTTGAGGTTAGCTCTGTAGACCTTCAAATTAAAATAATACCTCTTTATCATGCAGTAAATGGTGATGAGTGAAAAATGCTTTTGATAGCTCTGTTTTATTGAAAGGTTGGGTATTCATTTATGTGAATGTTTTGCTATATAGAGCAACATTCTGATGCATAAATTCCAAATACAGTTCTTTCTCTCAGAGGAACAGAGAGGAAAAATGTTTCATACAGTGTCAACCTAATTTTTAAAATTTTAAAAATGCTTTGAATAAATTTAAATTAGTTTTGTTTGAAAATTAAAATTCTACTCCAGATAGAAAATGTCTTTATTTTCAGCTTAATCCTTCTTCATCCCATTTCACATTATTGGAAAATAAATAGTGAGAAGCCACATTTTCTTTCTAGTGCAAAAAAAATAATTATGAGAAAAACATTTTGTTCTATGATTTTGGACCATTGGTTGGTAGCAGAGCTGAGTTTGATCCCTTGTTCAAGGCTTTCCATCAGTACCTTTAAGTCATGCATTTCTATTAAATATATCCAAATCACTTTGTACTCCAAAAGAGAAGGTTGCTGCACTGGCAATTTGCAGTCACTTCCAGAATTTACTAAAAACCAGGAGAAACATGATATTTATGGATTGTTACTGGCATGGGACACTTTCTATAAACCTCTCCCTTCCTTCATTGATAGGAAACAGTTTTGCTGTTTATTAGATACTTCAATTTTTGGAAGTATTGTTATTATCATAGACTTTCTAGTTGCTAGAAAGACTGCAAACATCACAGGTAACAGAAAGGGGCTCAATTCCTTCATGGTTTTTGTATTAGTGAGGTTTATGTTACAAACACATTACTAGATTTTTGGCACTGGACTTGCTATTATATAAGAGGGGAAAACATATCGTTTTTATTTGTAACACAGGTAAAACCCCATCTACTCTAACTCCAAAAGCTCTGACTGAAAGCATTTTGGTTCTCAATACTGTTGACCTGCTGTTGGATTAATTTGAAATACTGCTTTTTCCCACAGTGTGAGATAAACCAAGAGACTAAAAATGAATGAGCTGTATATTCTTCAGGTCAAGTTAAGCACAGTATTGATTGTTTTCTTTTTCTATATGTCAGTGCTGTGCTTCCGCATATATCTCTAAAATCTCAGATGTTCAGGAGCAAACACAAATGAGAAAACCCAGGAGTTAAACTCTGGGGGCCTGGGCTCCCACAGCATATATTGACAGGACAGGACTTCTTGCTGCTTTTTATGTCTGAGTGAACATTGATTTTGATGCCTTACCTCCTGGTGGGTTCCTCTAGGCCACTGAGCAGAAGCCCTTGCTTTTACCAGCAGGACTCTGTCCCCTACTAACTGTGTTAATGAGGAGTGGCAGAAGAAGGAGCACAGCTTAGAGGAAGATGCTCTTGTGGGGAGAAACCTCCTGGGTTCTATTTTTAAGGATAAATGTTGTCTCTCCCTATGGAGTTTTCTTTGCTTATTTATTTTCCAGAGCTCAGGCTAAAGGCTGCAAGGCAGATTTGATGTGGTTTTAGTGCAGCTAATTAAATTAGAATCGTGTTGGCATCACTGCAGCTCCTTGCTCTGTCTCAGGCTGGACTGGTAAGCTTGAGGGTGGTCTGCATGGGGAACATGAAAAGGCATCAGAAGCCAAGGTGATGTCATCAACATTTGGGTTTTCTGAGTTTTCAACCCTCAGAGGAGCAAATCACACAAAAACCCAAAAACGGCATTTCCTAAGCTTGTGCCTTCTTTGTGGCAGGTGGATACAGGACTGCACAGTTTTACTTGCAAAACTTAACCTCTCAATTACTTTTGAGACATTTACTGTTGGCTTTTTTTGGGAAGGATACCATTGTGAGTGACAGCTTCTGGCAGATTGGAGGTATCAGAGGGAGGTCACAGATATGTATGGAGTTGAAGTTATCACACATTATTTTTATGGGAAAATTCCATGCTCATGGGTAGTAGGCTACAACCTCACACTCTGAGAAAAGGCAACATCCTGGCTCCCAAAAGTGACAGCGCCAGCTGGCTTGGTGCCGTGACTAAAGTATGAAGGAATCTTGACTTTTCTTTGGTGGTGGAGAAGAATCCTAAAAGCAGTTTCAATTTTGAATTTAAAATCTTCACTAGCAACAAACCAGAAAATAACTTTGCATGTAAGAACAACAAGCACCCAACCACAATACCTAGTTTGACCCATTTTGTTTGATAGTGCTGAGTTTTACAATCTATAGATATTGTAACCCAGGGGAAAAGTATTCTATTAGACAGAAACAAGCCATTAATCTATACTCTACATAGCGAGGGAAAGTAATTGCCAAAGAAGACAGGGAAGGAAATTGAATGGATCATGGAATATGAGCTGCCAAAATTAGGCAGAAATAAAAAGAAAAGCTTCAATTTTCTCGAATAAAAGAGGAGAAGTCGCAAAAAGTACTTTTATAAGCAATTAAAGTCTTTCATGAGAGGGAAGAACAGAGACACAGATCTGACAGTTCATGGTGTTTCAGGGTGAATGAAAGTACTGACTGGCCAGGCAGCCTTTGCTAAGTGTAAGTCTCAATGTCTGAAGGATCCACCAGCCATTGCTTTCTGTGCAGTCTTAAGAGACCATTGACAGTATTGTTAAACTTTTCTGGAGGCTAGTGCATGGTAAGGAATGTGACACACTCAATATCATGTTTCTTAGCCCAGTTATCTATGAGATTGTTTAGAAATGAGTCTTGTTGACTGACTCAATTCTTTCTAGGATGACTTACTTTTCAAGGCCTGGGATACTGTTTCAGGAGGTGGGCACGGGGCACAGGATACGTTTCCAGCCACCCAGTGATTGTTTCCCCCATGGAAACCACATGGTAATCTGGCCTTGGTGGGCTTGTGGGAGTGATATGTGGCAAATCTGGTTATATTTCTCCCCATATTCATATTTCAGCCAGTGTCCTGTCTACCAAGGAGGTTTTGACCCCTTGGCTTGCTAAATTGCACCACACATTTCACTTTTATGAGTAAGCTATGTAAAAGTGTGATCCACGTCCACCTTTTGGTCATGAATCCAGCTACATGCTCCATCTCTTTCTTGATGGTCTTAATGAGCAATGAGCCCACCAAGCTATAAATAATTCCTTCTTGTGTTACCCATCCAGATTCACTTGAACCACTTCAACATCAGCAGCTTAATTAACCTGCTAGTTATTTTGATGTTCTTCAGTGGCCCAGCTCTTGGGTGCATGAGCATCTACAAGAAGTATGTTCACAACCAGGTTCTTCACTTGGGCAGCAATACCTTGCCCCAGTGTGGCAGCCCAGATGGGTTTACTTCTATGCTGCCAGTTACTTTTTCCATCACTGCGACCATCCTCACAGGGCATTTGACATCATCCCTGAGTCAGTGTACAGATTCAGTATTGGCCATTTTCCTCATTCAGCAGTATCTAAAGCAAGCTGGATAGCTTTCACCTCGGCAAACTGTCTTGATTCACCTTCTCCTTCAGAATTTTCCATATGGTACGGATACTTTCCTACAATGTTGCAGGATCCATTAGTAAACCCGTGTCACCTCTTCTTTGGTGACATCCTGAATGCTCACTTTCAAGGTTTCTGAAAGGCTAAGTGTTCCTGTTCAAGGCCATTGTGTGGTCAGTACATAACCCTCCACATAGCAGCAGTTACATGATGTGCAGAGGAGACTCTTCCTTTGAAAATCCAGCCCAGCACCCGCAGCTGTGGTGCCAGGAGGAACTGTACTTCTTTTCTGTGACACTTGAAGGGCCTGCATGGGATGGGACATTTGAAGGAACCCACATTCACCCTGAATATGGACTCCCAGTCTGGGGAGCTTCTCTCTGGGGGTGGTTCAGGGTGTTGAGCACTGTGGCAGGTGCCATGCTGTGGGTTCCACTGTGCTGGAGATAGATAGTGAAAACTCAACAGGACTAGACCACGAACAACATGGATTTGCAGCTGGCCCTGCTCTCAGCAGGAGGTTACTATAGATGCTACCAGAAGTCCATTACAGTGCTTTCTTCTTCACTCTATCCCTTCCTCTCTCCCTTTCTCCTGTTCCCCATCCTACTCTCTGTTTCTTTCTTCACAATGGGAACAAAACTTTATATTTCCCCTCAATCAACTAATGGTCAAAACTGCCATTTCTTAAATTCACCATTCAAAGGTGTTGAATAACTACAGAAGACTGGGCCCTTCTTTCTTCTGAGTTTTAATTCACTGGCAAAAGACAGCCAGTGAATTAAAAGATGGAAGTTTGATGTTTTTTATTTTCCAGAGTCATACTTGTGACATTGCACTTCATGTTTATGAGAAAGCAGAGTTTTGGTACTGATGTGTAATAGGTAAAGGACAACCAGTATAATTAAACCATGGAAAGAACATAAAAATGCATCCAAAGGATGTTATTTATAGGTCACCCCTCGTTTGTAAAAAAAGGTTAATTTCAAGCAGAGATGTACAAAGACAAAATCCAATCATCCTACTAATAAATCTTTGCCCTAAGAGCTTTCCATCTGATATTTGTGCATGCGTATTTTAACCTTTAGTTCTGAAATACACTTTTTTCCCTAGTCAGCTTGTTAGCTTAAGTTCTGAACAATTTACTTCACGCATTTAAATCCTTTTTTCTGAGATGTTTTTGGTGTTAACTCTCAGTGATTAAATAGTTTTGTATAGGAAAGTATTGGAATTTGTGTGGATTTCAGCAAACATATTCAGCACAAATCTAGCAAACTCTTGGAATATTTCTCACGCAGGTGTATATCTGTATAAAAACTGTGTATCTCTATACAGAGAAAGTATAGCAGGTGACTTTATTGCATCAGTTCTTGATTTAATAACACCTAGACTAATTTTTTAAAAATAAGATTAGTAATTTCTTGGGAAGTTCTACTGCCTCAGGTAAATTCATTAGATAGTCTTAAACAGGGTTTCATTTCTCAAAAGCCTCAAACTTCATTTTCCTTAATACTGTAATAAAAGGAAAGATATATTCCAAAGCAGCTTTGTAACAGACAAACAATTATAAACACAATTTACCAGGGAAATTCACCCCAATCAGTCTGGTGATTATTTTTAAGGTGTTCTAAAAAATTTTATTTTAAGTAAATACCAAGGAAAGTTGAACAATACTTGTAGGTGTAGAGAGGTTGTTCCTTTTGACAGATGGTGATATAATCTGAGGATTCCTGTCTCCTGATTTTAAAGATGGTAGCTGTGCATTTTGGGTACTAAGTAATGCATGTATTTATTAGACATTATTTATGAAAATAAAGCCAAGCATCTGAGAAGAAATGCTATGAGAAAAGTCTTGTTGCTGTTGCTGGCCATAGGAGTACAAATAGATTCCCTTTTTATTGGTAAGTAGTTCAAATCAAATTAACCTCTCCTGTTGTGGAGAGCTAGCCTAAGTGCATCTGCCTGTCAGATGTTCCAAGGTGGCATTTCCTAGCAACTAGAAAATGCTAATTCATGACATTGATTAAATTGTCTGTGCTAGGCCAGGCCTCAAAACTGCCTTTTTTATGCTTTGCATTTATTTCTCTATTAAGATGCAAAGGAAGGAGGTTATTGCTGCAGTTCAGATGGCATGAGAGTGTGGAACATCATCAAAGTGGAATATAAGGAGGAAAAAGAGGATGCAAATGTGTTGAAAGCCAGATGAAAATTTAATAATGAAAGGAATGTTGGTGATAGGATCAGTTTCTTAAAGAATATGTTGTTATATAATATAAGATAGTGCATAATATAAATCTTCAATGCACTTAGATATACTTCAATACACTTCTCTAGAAATGCAAAGTATTAAGCATCTTTATAAACAAACTAATACATAAAACCACACCAATGAATACTTTAAAAATAGCTATCAGCAACTCCATAAGATATAAATCAGTTATAATCAGTATAAAATCATCAAGCTGTACTAAAAATGTAAAAATAATAAGTGTTCTCTTTACCAGCTGTGACCCCAATACATGTATCTTGAAAAGGCTGTCTAAACTCCATGTGGCTCCACTGTTTTTCAACATAGACTGGTTCTTCCAAGCTGAAACAACCCATTTCAGATTGTGTCATGTCTCCTGGTTTGGAGATTTGGGAAGGAACTGTCACCCTAGGAGAGCATGTGTCATGGTTTGACCCCAGCCAGCAATTAATTTGGGGCAGTATCACCTTCTCTTCCCTGGCTGAAATCCCAACTCACCCTGTGGCAGGGCACATGGGAAAGTCCAAGAGGGGTGGAAGTGGTGGGATAGGATTCCAAAGATTTAGCAGGATCCTAGAGATTGAAATGCTAACCCACATTGCTTTTGAAATGTGACCATATAAAGTAGTGATGAAGCTTACCTGTGGACATGTCAAGTCCCAATGAGGTTAACTTTCCAATGAGGTTGCCAACATTATACCAGGAATTGCAAACCATTGGTAAGAAAATACATCTCGTTTGCAAAGTTGGTATCCTCCCAGTTGCCTTTTCCTTCAGGGAGTTAACTATTTGCTGTTAACATTAGAATGACTTAGCTCTAGCTATGAGCTCTGACTGTAGCCATGAGTTGGAGGTCACAGAGAAAGGATTGGGGGTATCATGTACTAACAGTAGGAGCAGATAACATCTCAAATAAAATGAGATTCTGCCTTGTGCAACTGTCTCTGATGATAAAAAAATTTTAGAAAGGGGGAAAGCCTTTCTTCCTCTCACCAATTATGACACTGGCAAAAGAAAAACATTTCCACAAGGCTTTGGTAGGCTTTCATGGCAGTATTCTCTGGAGCATGCAGCTGCTTTCATTAACAATAAAAGAAATAACTCAGTTGCAAGGGGGAGAGCAGAAAAGCTGTTCTAAAAGGAAATATAGGATTTGTCCCCTCCAGCCATCTTTTGAAATATTCTTAGGTTTGAAATTGTGTACATATCAGAGGCTGTTAGTTACACAAACAGAGATTGATCAACGTTTTCTTAAATAAAATTGTGGGTCAGTGACTTGGCAGAATTCAAGTACTGTTTTCCCCCACTGTGTGCTACAGATTCAGAAGTGTCCTTTTTTTATTTTAAGCACTTAGTGTTTTTAATCATAAGATGCAGATAAGTAATTTAAATAATGCATCATATCTTTAGTAGAAATAATTATTCTGCTTCATCTTCATTTACACTTTAGTTGATCAGTCAATGACTTTACCCTACATAAAATTCATGCTAGCATCCTCCTGGGCCCAGTTTCCTTTGGCTGCAGTCAGTCATTTTTCAGTGTGGCTCCTTTTTCTGGGAAATCTTGAGCAAGGCTGAGCAGTGCAATGCATAAAGCCACGTGAGGATTTTCTTGCACTGTTGTGAGTATGTGATTATATTTATATGTACATATATATGTGGTGACTTGAGCCTGGTTATTTATCAGTGCACATCTCTTGAGCCCTGGGATACACTAGTGATGCGCCTCCAGCTACACTTCAAGATAAACAACATCCCCTGCTCCCCCCTCATCTACCATGTGAATCACTTCCTCACAAAAGAATATGAGGTTGGTAAGGTGTGATCTCCCCTTTACAAATCTGTGCTGCTTATTCCAAAAACCTTCTTGTCTTATGCTTGGAAATGGCTTTCAGTATTATTTGGCTTACTGCTCTCCCAAATGAGGTAAAGCCAAGCAGCCCATAGATTCTTGGTCTTCCTCTTTGCCCTTGAAAAAGGGAATGATTCTGTTTAGTTCTGGTCCTCTGGAACTTGCCTTGATCACCATGAGCTTTCCAAGACAGTAGAGAATGACCTCCCAATGACATCAGCAGCTAACTCACATTTTCTATAGTCCTCCTTTTGCTGGTGTAGAAACTTTCCTTGTCACCCTTCATATTGCTGGATTTTGCTCTAGATGAACTTTAGCTTTCCTTTTCAGGTTTTAGTCAGCTCAACTGTTATTTATTGTGGGTGTAAGCTTATCTTAAGCTTTCTTTTGCTTTAGTGCTTTCATTTTTATTGCCATAATTAAAGATTGAAGAGGTAGTTACTTTAATTCACTTCACACTACTGCTTGGCTTAAAGAAATAAACTGCACATGGTATTTCAAGGTGTGCTTTTACTGAACTCTTCTGAATGTCGATTGTCTTCCAGCTCATGTCTATTTTATAGCTGATAATGCTGGTGTCTGAACCAAGGGAAAACATCAAGGGCTTAACTGTGCTTCTGAGCACTCTGAACTCTAATCTGTGCTTCTCATGATCTCAGCAGTGTGCTTCTTTTATCACAGTAAAATGTGACCAGAACATTCCTGACCTTCCTTTTCTTTTTGGTACATGGTGATCACATGCTACACATTTCATTTTTACTTTACATTTACCTTGAATTCTCTGTGCATGCAAACACATTAATTACACAGGGAACTGAATGCATGCTTACAGGGATCATTGTCCAGTGGAGACAGTTGAGGATATTACCTTGAATTGCTCCTGAAAGAGAGGAGACATTCCATTGTTTTCTGTTTTAAAGTTTAGGTTTTGTGGTGAACTCTACAACTGAAAGAGCCAAATGGCATTAAAACGGGGGAAGCAGTATGCAAACTGTAGAACCTTGAAGTTCTGTCAACTTCCCAAGGGAACTCGGGAAAATTATAATCCTTATGGAAAAAGACAAACATGCTCTCAGAGCTCCTCACGTAATATAGTGTGCACAGCTGTGTTCACTTGGACTCTGGATGTAGCAGATTTCACCACACTTGCTCATTCTGAGTAGCTCTTACAGGACTAGGACCATTTATTTCAAATATTTTCTCCATACCTCTGCACTTCCTCTCATAGGAAAAACTAGAGAATGTCACTTGTCAGCTTACCTTGAGAAGGGAACTTCATGTGACAGCTAAGGACAAGCCACATTTACCTGAGCAAGATGTTTAAAAGCTATTATTTGGTGAGGACCATCTCTATATGCTTTGGGGAAATGAGCTACACTCATATTTGAATGGGACAGAGTGCTGGTGATCTGTTACACAAAGGGCACTGGATCTCCACAGATAGGCTCAGATATTGCTTGGCAAGAGTGTCACCTGGAGAGCATGGGCAGGTAACAATACAGCTCAAACGTCATCAGTCCAAGGGGCTGAAAGTACTTCACTCTTGTGTCTCCTGTGAGGAGAAGTAAAGAGAAGAAGCTGAAGTTTTCTTTATCCTGTTTTTCTCCCAGAGAGAAATACCAGACTATTTCCTCAAAAAAAACCCACAATAAAACTCAGGGTGAAAATTTTCCTTTAAGCATGAACAATTATCAACATAATTACACACCATCAAGCTTTATATCTCATTATATTCTGTGTTTAACTCTGTAATTTTATTATAGATAAAGCCTGGATTCTCTTTAGTTCTAGTGAATTTCTGAATACTTGCCTGATTCTAAAATGTATTATTTCTAAAACACTGTGGCAGCTCCTGCTTAACTTCTGTGATGTAAGGGTGGAATACAACAAAAACACAAAGCACTGGAAACAGTTGAAGAGAGTTGAAAGAGACTCACTGGCACTGCCATTAGGATTAAAATTTCACAGCAGTGATGGCTGGCATAATCAATCTCTAAATTCATTTTAACCCTAAGCCTCTCCAACCTTGACATAAATATTAACAAATAATTCTGTATTTTCAGAATGATTCTCAGAGGACCTAGAATCATCTACTTAAAATTCAGTACAGCCACACAATACATATATTTATTAGTCCCATAACTAATCCAGCTTATATTAAATTCTCAAACAACAATTCAGTCTCTGGATATTTTCCTTTTTTTTTTTTTTAATTTTGAACAGAACTAGGCTTGCATAAGCCAAACAAAATAGCACTGATTTTTCATCAAATCTAAAACAAACACTAGTAAGTTAGGAAATCCAGAGGAGTTTAAAGTTCTTTGAGGTTCACAAGAACTTGGAAAATTTGCAAGATGCCTGGAGGGTCATGATAATTTTTATTTTGTAAGGAAAATAAAAGGGACCAGGTCTTCAAAAACTAAATAGGTGGAGCTGTATGGATGACAGCTTGCTGATATATTTTCAAGGAACATCCAGTTAAATGGTCTTTTTTCAATGTGTAAAGATTGAATTATCCAAAGAGAGTTGAGAAATCCATATGTATTTTTTAGTCTGCTACAGTTCTACTTAGAAATATAAAGCAACCCAAAAGAGTGAAAATACAGTGGTAGTCTGAATGCAGTGAACTGATATTGTCAGTGAAATACAGTGAACTACTTCAAGGTTAGTGTCACAGACATATTTTCTGAAAAATACTTTCCCTAGGATTTTTCTCCTAAGAAGTTGAGAGGCCTCAAAAACGAAATGTAAACAATAATTATCTGCTGCTGTGGAATGTGGCAGGTACATCTTTGATTAGTCTCATGTGGTTGTTTTTACTTGATGACCAATCATGGTCCAGTTGTATCATTTTTCAGTGGCTCCTTTTTCCCAGAAAAAGGAGCCACAAGTCAATCACAAGATTTTATTATCATCCCTTTCTTTGCTAACCTTCTGATATCTTCTTTCTCTTTCTTTAGTGTAGTTTTAGTATATGATTTTCTTTTAATATAATATATATCATAAAATAATAAATCAGCCTTCTAAAATATGGAGTATTATTTTGTTTTTGGATTATTTTGGATTTTTTTTTTTTTGGATTATTTTGAATTATTTTGGATAATTCAATCTTTACACATTGAAAAAAGACCATTTAACTGGATGTTCCTTGAAAATATATCAGCAAGCTGTCATCCATACAGCTCCACCTATTTAGTTTTTGAAGACCTGGTCCCTTTTATTTTCCTTACAAAAAAAAATCTCTTCCCTTGTTGGGGTTGCTTGCAAATCCCACAAGTTAGCTCATTAGGTTTGGATGCAGGGAGATTATTTATTTCCTTTGATGCTTGAAGTATATTGGGCATGGCAAGCGTAGCTGTGGGCAGATGCCTGTGCTGCAAGAAGCTGTGGTGTCTGGGGAGCTCAGTGCCCCCCTGCTCTCCACACATTGCCCCAGGCTGTGGTGTTTGGAGCCCCTCCTGCTGTGCTTCAGGCAGCCAGCAGGGCTGGCCTGCACAGCTGTGGAGATAATCTCTGTCCTTTGCAGGGTTTCCAGTTAATGCTTGCTGATCTCTCTCCATCACACATCCTGTCTGAGATCACCAGTTCCTCCCACATCTCTCCTGAGGAGCTAGACCTTCTGTTCTGGATGCTTTCCCCTGCAAGGGGCCTTCAAACCACTCCAAGGGCCTGGGGAACATCCCACCCATACCCTGAGACAGCTGTCTGCTGGGATTCAGGGCCAGCTTAGTGGGCATGCAAGTGAGGGCAGCCCCTGTCCCACTGGTGAAGAGGGAAGAAACTCCCTGAAGCTGTGGGGCAACTGTCCCAAGTATAAATTTGAGCTAACACTACCTTATAAACCTATCCCACATACTCATGGTGGCTTGGCTGTTTGCAATGACAAAAATGGATGTATAGCATGATGAGGACTGAAGTGAGCAAGTGTTTATATCCTCCATATAACATTCAAGACCAGAACCTGTTTTGTTTCACAAAACAATCTCTCAGAGAGAGAAGGCACGTGTCCTTAAGTTAGGAGAATGAATCAGGGTCGCTGGGACATCCAGGAGCACATTGCTGAACTACTTTACTCCTCTTCTGACACTCAGGGTGAAGCTAGTGAGAATACAAAGTAATATTGTAAAGCCAGGCACAATCTGCCTTGTGAACTACCTTTGCAGTACCTTTGCACATATCAGAGTTCATCCAGTTTCTTTGTGGCAGCTAGAGATGTCCACATAAAGGTTGCTCTAGGTTTCTTGAGGTGCTAGTGAAAAGGGTTTTTCTGCTCCAATTTTATTTTTCTTTCATGATGCAGTGCCAGTATGAGGGATAAAACCCATCAAATAAGCCATAAGGGTAACCCTAAAGGAGCTTTCTGAAGTGGAGTGAGTCCAAGGGAATGTCACTGTCATATTTTCTGAAAAATCCTCTTTGTCCAGGATTTCTTCTCCTGGGAAGCTGAGAAGCCTCAGAAAAAAAGGAAAATAATATTATCTCATTAGCTTCTCCCTGTTTTGCTGCTTTGGAATGTGGTTTGGAGATTGTTTGTCCAATGCGTGAATTGTTTTTGCTTAATGACCAATCACTGTCCGGATGTGTTGGGACTCTGGAAGAGTCTCGGGTTTTTCATTAGTTAAGCCTTCTGTAAGTATCCTTTTTCTATTCTTTAGTATAGTTTTAGTATAGTATTCTTTAATATAAGTATATAAAGTAATAAATTAGCCTTCTAAGAACATGGAGTCAAATTCATCATTTCCTTCCTGCCACGGGGGACCCCGAAAATACCACAAGCAAGTATCAGCAATGAGCTGAGATATCACTTACATTGGCAGTGAGATTCAGAATGTCAATACTTTCAGTGAGATTCCCCTTGCATGGATAATTAATTCCTAGAAGATTCACTTCTGCAAATGGCATATGTTCTGCCATCTTTGGCTGCAACCTTGCAGCAGCCCCAGCTGTTGGGCTCTCTGAATGGAAGAGTGGGCTGAGCTTATGGCATGGCTTTCCTGGTGAGCAGCTGTTTCCAGTGAGGCCTCATTCTCCACGGGCCATTGCAAATAGGAAAATGAACACCACACAAACTTACAATCTGTTGCTGACATATAAAAGGTGTGTCACAGTCCTGATTAAACACCTGTTATGCTTGAGGTTAAAGACAGAGGTGATGAGGGAACAGGTCCATGAGAAAACGTCTTTGCAAATATTGTTATCTGTAAGAGCAGGCTTTCCACATGAAAGTTTATTTTAAACACCGGAAAGCATCTTTCACTGTTGTATTTTTACTATTTTCTAGCTTTTTACAATTAGGAAACCCAGCTTGTAGCAATGTGTAGAATCTCCCCTTTTACTTGCAAAACAAACCTATGCTTTTTTTTTTTTAGGTTTATGGATTTACCATCTACAAATGATGCTAGTCCTTCATGAAGACTATTTCACTTCATAAGTGGAAATTGTGCTGTTGTCTGGATCTTGTTCTGGAGATTGAATCTGTTTGGCAACTAGGTCTTTTGCAACTGCTGGCTCTAACTTGTGTGCTAAACACACATTGTGTGCTAAACATACACACAGATGAAGAATATTTAATTCCAGCTAACAGTGGTATTAAAAAAATGTCTTCAGGTATTAATAAATAGGACATTGTGTGAGTCCATACATAAATTAGAAAGTAGTCCTGCCAAAATATAGTCCAAGAATTTGGCTCTTACCTATATACTCATCCTACTTTTGAAAATAAGCCAATCAAATGAAGATATCCAACTCAGGTTTGGATATTCAGCTTTTGGAGAAGAACCCCAAAAGCAAAAGCCTGAAGGTAGAGTCAACTTTTCTATTTCTACCTGTACTTAAGGCAAATGTGAGAGTAACTCATCTGACCTGCAGAGAATATTTTGGTTGACACCAAAATATTTGGTTGAATTTTTTTTTCTTATCTCCCTGAACAAGTGCTGATTCACTTATAAGGAATATTTTGTGTTTTCAAAATATTTATCTCAATATACAGAGAAGTAGTCTAGTGATCTTCTAAAAAGAAATGTTTACAATGAGATCACTTTTTAATGTGTTGCATTGAGTCAAAAGTCTGATGATGAACCAGACGTTCATCTCATTATATTACTAATTGATTGCTAGAAAATGTGAAAGCAAAACTTTACTGCTTGATTCTCCTGTCCCTGACTGTTTGAAGTGGGGTGATGTTTAAATGGGAAAGTTGTTTTCACTCATTGAAGTTGTCACAGAGCAGATGGTATGGAATGGGGTCTCAGACAAAACTAGGAGAGCTACATATTGAAATTGGCAAGTACTGGAGCTGGCACTAGGTTAAGCTTTTCCTTGGTACATATAGGATTCTATTAAAAAAAAATTTAAAAAAATATATATGTCATATGGCAAGCTGGGACATGAATGCTAAGAATGCACAGAATGTTCAGATAATGGGCTGAGTATCTACTTTTGATACAAAAATATTATTTCTTACTGAAAGTAAGGATCCTCTCATCCAAACTCAGTGTCATAAGAGAAAATGATGTGGTTGTACAATCTTAAGTGATGGCTGAAAGGATTTTCTTATTTGCTATCAAAGTAGGAGTCATTGGCGGTAGTTTCACAGACTGCAGTTTCTTTCTAAGTTTTGAAGGGTCAGAGAAGCAGTGCACCACTTAGAATGCTGTGGTCCAGGAAATAATCTCTGAAGCAATTTGTAAACAATTGTATTTAGGTGTGATTTGACGGTATTGATCATGCTTGTATCCTAAGCACAAGCAGAAGAGAAAAAGCAGAAGTGAAAATGCAGAAGTCTCTATTAGCTGGGCTAGGGACACAGAGTCAAAATGTGTTCAAAGCGATGTGCCAGGGCTAAATACAGGTGTCTGTAGGGCAAACTTTTAATGGCTCTTTTCACATTGATTGCAAAATCATAATTGTTGTGCTAAAGCAGGCAGTGTAACATTGTCCTCAATCATAAAATTTTCTAAAACCACTGGACTTAAATCTTGCAGAGTGGGGCAAAACTAGTTATACTCTAAAAACTGTGTTTCCATGCACTGAACCCTAAAATCCTATTTGATTTTTCTTTTGCTTGGAATTTTCTGTGCAAAACACTCTATGACTTATTCTGAATTAAATTTCATTGAGCTGACCTTTATTGCTGTGGTTTTAAGCAAGAGGAATAACCACCATCCAAACAAAAATTCTGGTTTGTAAACTGTGCCTGTAAACACTGAAAGAGAACCTAGGACTGTCATTTTGTTTGATGGAAACATCAGGCTGTGGTCTTCCCTCATCTGTGAATATCCAACTCAGGTCTGGATATTCAGCTTTTAAATATCAATATCCAGCTGATTGAGACAATCTGTTTCTTCCCCACTGAATCTAGGGCACAAACACACCTCAGAAATCAGCTGAGAGCTTGCTGCAGCTGAAATCATTGTTATCAAAGACTGTTTCAAGCCTGAAACTTTTCTCTTTCCTACTGTTACTTTTTTTGTAAAGTAAGGTTCAGAATAAACCAGCAATTTCTTATTTAGTCTGTGATTCAAAAAATCCACAGCCCATCTTTTGCATTCTAAGGTGATATATTTCAGATCTAATAATTACCTTTGTGATTTTCCTATTTTTCGAAATACCTTCTCTCCTCATTTTCTCCCCAAGGGCCTTTGCCTCTAGTTAACCTTTCTCTGTCAGCAATAGCAATTTATTATTTTTGAACCCAGTTATATTTTCTTACCTTCTCCAAAGCAGTGAGAGCTGGAACCCAAATTAAGTATTTTTGCTCTGACAATAGGCACACACATTTCAGGGGATCATTCATTTTGCTGAGCTACAATTATGCTCAGTCTCATCACATCCAGGTTCTTAAAAGTACCTGTTAGACTCCATCTTCTCTGAGATTTCTATTTTATTCTGCTGTATGCTTCTGTAGCCTTTTTTTCCCCCCACCTTTGTTTGGAAAAAACCACAACATTAAATTAATAAGATGATGCAACTTTCTGTAGAGAATTTTCTATAGCTCTTGCTGCAGGCTATTTGAAAGTTAACGTAACAGTTTTACATTCATAAATAGAATTTTGGCTTAATTTTATAGATTCTATAGAACTTATTCTTGAGAACCAAAGAATTGCACAGGAAAATTAATAGATTTTTGGGGTCTGACAGACATAATAATTTTCAGCAGTATTACACATTTAGGGAATTCTTTGAATACAAAAGTCTTAATATTTTGAAATCAATCATTCTTATATTGGTTGACAGCAATGTAAAGAACTTCAGCATCTTTATCTTTTCTTGGTGCTTCTGGCTGGTTGCAACCTTCCTTGACTTTATCTCCAATTCTTTATGAACATTGCCCAACTAGGTCGCTTGTGTACTCATCAACAGCTGCTGAGTTATGAAATTCATATTTAAATAGCTCTTTAATGTATTTAGGAAAAATAGGGAGTATCTGAATTGTAAACTCAATAACAGGGGTGTTGCATTTGAAAACACAAAGGTAATTGATCAATGTGGCAGAAGACAGAAGTTAATTTAAATATTATTACTTTTTCTTTCATCTACATTGTGATATTGATTCTTGTCACTAAAAATAGTGTAACAGGGTGTTAAGCATTCTTTCAGACTAATACATGAAGAATTAGGAGAGTCTTTAGCGGTGTGGTAAAGTAAAATAGTAAAAATAATTAGCTAAAAATAGGTTATCCTATTACATCTCCTAGAATCCACTGAGCATTTAACTTTTCTGTTGCTTTATATGCTTTATTATTGATAAAATTCTAGGAGATGTAATAGGTTATCCTATTACATCTCCCAGAATCCATTCTAGGAGATGTAATAGGTTATCGTATTACATCTCCTAGAATCCACTGAGCATTTAACTTTTCTGTTGCTTTATATGCTTTATTATTGATTGCATTTTGGAAATGTAATGATATAAAAAGAGCAAATAATCTGCAAAAACTGAGATTAAAGTCAAACTGTCTTTTGTTTTCTGTATTCTTTTATAGACAATTAAGCAAGATTTTTTAAATGTTTATTATTTACTAAGAACAAGACTAATTACTGGGATTAATAATTTCTATAATATATCCCAAAGATTTCACAAAGATTCATAATTCTAGGCTCTGGTTCTGTCCTATTACAGCTCAACAGAAGATTTGAATTGAAGCTACAAGTATTTTAAAAGTCTTTGGTACAACAGGATGAAGCCCTGTGTGCAAGGTAAAATAACATGAGACCTTCCCACAGCTGCTTTCCAATATAAAAAAATTGATTTATTTTTTTCCTAACCCTGACAGACAGCAGATGGATTATTAATATAACAGTCTACTGGAAAACTGTATGGATGAAATTTCAATGTCATTTTAATAAAAACAATTTCATTTTCTCTCCTACAGTCCTTCTCTAAATGTGTCTGAAAAAAAGAAATGTAATTTGTTGAACTATTGATCACAAATACCTAAAAAATAATGAATAAAAGTAAATTTTGTCTCTTTTTGGAAAGAAACAGCTCTGTGAAGTCCCACATACATATTGGTTTTTAAAGATATGGGATTTAAAGCATATATTCACATCTAATCTTTATTTACAAGTTACTTTGAAAACCTCCAAGCACACTTAATGTGAAATACCAGTTACTGTGTCTGTCTTATCTCTTAGGATGATAAAGATGATTGAAAGAAACTGCGTGGCCTTCTGACTCTGACTTCATAAATGAGCCCAATGTCATTTGGCACAGATTTCTTAGTGGAACACAGCTTCTAATTCCATGACTTGTACCTGTGTCAAACAAAGGCAGAGGGATTAAAAGAAACAAACATATCAAAGTCAGTTAGTTATTAAGAGTTTCCTCTACTTCAGGCTGTTAACCAAAATCCTTTGAGAGTCTGGCCATGGCTGCTTTAACTCCACTTGGAATGCCTCAGCAGTTTTTGATATTCTCTTTGCCATCAGGACATCTTGCTGGCAATTATTTCAATGTCTGACCCTCTGTGAGTTTCAGAACCATTCCTGTAATAATGATACTGTCACTAAAATGATGTTAATCTTAATAAATAAACTAGGTCCCAGGTTTTGCAGTGAACACTTTATATGCAGAATTATCTTCTGTTTTCACTGGCTGTATATGCCTACATTTCATAACATTTAAATCAGATTCTTACTTTAGGTTATTAAAAAATGATTTATTGGGGTTGTTTTCAGCTTTTGAATTGTTTACTGAGATTGAAGAAAAATTACTACTTTGACCATTCACTAGTCCTCATTTGTTGCTTGTTCTGGAGAGTTGGTTGCTTAAAAGCTTTTTTGGTTTTTGCTTCACCTCTCTGGATGACCCCTAGAATACAAATAATTTTTAAAATAGTAGTTAAACAGTTGTAACACAAATAAATATTTACATTGATTTGTCAGTCAGTAATTCCCTTAACCAATTTATGAGAAACAGTTAGAGGGAGAAATAAGTTACATGGATGTTGTTGCCCTTTTCATTCATCCCTGATGTCCAAAAATATCTTACAGAAACTAGTTGGATTATGGTATTATCACTACTGGGTCAAGTCTATATTTACATTTTAACATATAGTTTATAGTTTTCTCCAGTCATCAAAACTTCCACCAGATTTAAGTAAAGCTATGCGGAGAAGTATTTTCATATGTTATAGCCATACTATTGAGCTTATTCTCTTTTGTTTATTATGAGCATATTTCTCATATTGAAGGCATTTTATTAGCTCATATAAACCATTGGGTTCACAGTCTACAATAGAGCCACACAGGTGTATATTTATATCAGCTGAATATCTTTTCCTAACAATGCTCTTTTGAGTAAAAAGATGCACTTTTCTTTTAGTGGGTATATGGGAAAGCTTAGAAATCTTACAAAGAGCCAAGGAAAGCCTCAAATCAAAATCAAACCAAGACCACTCTCCTTTAGCCCAGCTATGAGCCAGGGTAAAGTTCTTGAGGCCTGGGAGCATCTGTGGCCAAATGTGCTCCTGGAGATCCCTCACACCTTTGCTTACAGCCTTGGGGCTCCTCAGTCGTTCCAGTCTGACAGACCAAGGAAGCTTACCTGAACCTTTTGGTTTTGTTATGGTTCTGGCTGTTCAACATGGTTTTCTGTTCTGATATTCTACAAATAGGTATCTTAACATAGGTAAAAAGAAAGGTTCCTGCAGGCAAAAAGTGTAACATTTTTCTTTTTTTAAAATTTGAGATGAACTTCATATAACTATGTCTATTTTTTGATTTGTCTTACATGCTCTGGGGCTGACTTTTTTTAGTAAAAATCTCCTTTGCACATAGAACTTTTAATGCAAGTAGATAAATGCAGTTAATTTTTAACTTCATTTGGCCAGTGAAATATTAGCTCACTGTGTATTTACTACAAAATGATAGCCCCAAATATTTCTAATTTGAGCTGGATGAAGAATACTCTTGCCTTGATTCTGCATGAAAGAATAGTTAAATGAGCAAAATTTTGGATTTTGAGCTCATTTCACACATAAATTTGTATGCCTCTTTATTAAAAGTGGTTTTTTTCAAGTGAGAAAGCAGAGCAAGGTATTCTGAAGTGGCTTACTCCTAGTGCCAAAATTGGAATAACTTTCGCTGATGCAAGCAGACTTGGGATGAAACAGCTGTGTTCATATTGAAGGCCCCTGGAAAAGTTTTGCCACTTCATCTGTAATGGCATGGTTAAATATGTGGAATTTAGCAATATATGATAAAATGTATAGTGACATGATCTGTCTGTGCACAGGTATACATAAGATCAGCATCTACACAACCCAAGACTGTTGGGGGGTTTCCACTCACATAAGAAGCCCTTGAATACTTCATATATTTAGAGTATTAGGAAATATATCTTTTTCTTCAAGCAAGGAGTTTACAAACCCTCACTAAATCATCCAGCCTATTTGTGACTCATTATCACAGTCTCCACTGCTTACTTTACAGAAAGGTTTTTTTGACTTTTTATAGAGCCGTAGAAATCACGAAACAGATAAGCCCTTTTTTGGGTGCATTTTGCTGACCTCAGGAATGACTCTGGCCAGTTAAAGGAGGGGAGATGGTTGAAACTGATACACAAATTCTTATATGTTCTTCAATTCATGAGAATTTTAAGAAGACATTCGCCTGCTAGAGCTGTGGGAAAGGCTCATATAAATATTTATGTTATTTTTATCTATTTGACAACACTGAAGGTTGATGTGACTCTCGAAATGATGATGCAGTGACATCAGAAACTTCTGTTATAAAAGAAATAGCAATTATAATAAAATCAAATATCTTGTGAAGTACTAGTGACATCATAAAAATGCTAGGTTTTTCAGAGATGAGTGCTGTGACCACCAACTTTCTGCTCTGCTTTCCTCACTTCCTCATTATCCCTGAGATTCAGCTGTAGACTGGAAGCCTGCAGGCAGGAGCACCTTGGAAATGGCACCTTAGCAAGAATGCTAACTTTTACACACCCTCCCACACACCAGCTGTGTAATTCATTCCAGGGAAGGGTTCAGGTATTAATAGAGTTCCTGTGGTGCAGAAACATCCCTGCCCAGACAGTGCAGGATGCAGAGCTGTGCTCACCAGTGGAGGTTCCTCCAAAGCCACAGGAGATGATGCTGCTCTCTAAGGGTAACCCTTCACCAGGGTCAGGTCTGCATCCTCTGCAACCTCGGTCTGCAAAAGCCTTTTGCTGCTCCATGGGCTTTAGCTCCCTCATGATCAAGTGTCCAGGACCCAGCTGTGACACAGCAAAGTGTGCAACCTTCTCCCAGGCTGCTGAGTAAGGGCATCCAGAAGGACCTATGACAAAGTCAGTGTGGAGCAAAGGAAGGTAAAAATTAGGATTTTGGTTTGGGATTGTTAGAAGCTCAAGGATCCATAACGGATAGGATTTACATGAAAAAGTGTGAAATCCTAAAGAGAAAAAAAGAGGGAATCATCAGGTTGTCAGGCCAAACTATTGGTGCCATCTACATTAACAGAGGGGATGAAGATGGTAACTCAGAGTGCTGTTTTTCCCTGGGATAGTTCATTCCCTTCACAGTGGCTAGTATGAGGCTATGATTTGGATTTGTGCTGAACACAGAGTTGATAGTACAGAGATGCTTTAGTTACTCTTGAGCAGTGCTTGCACAGCATCCCAGACCTTTTCTGCTTCTTGTACTGCTGTGCTGGTGAAACAGCTGGGGGCACGCAGGAAGCTGGAAGAGGACACATCCAAGACAGCTGATCCCAAATGACCAAAGAAATATCCCAGACCATATGGGATCAGCCTCAGCATATAGAACTGGGGGAAGAGGAAGAAAGGAGGGGGACACTTGAAATTATGACATTTGTTTTCCCAAGTCACTGTTATGCATGATGGAGCCCAGCCTTCCTGGGCAAGGCTGAACACTTGCCTGGCCATGGGAAATGGTGAGGAATTCCTTGTTTTGCTTCTCTTGCATGCACAGTTTTTGCTTTCCCTATTTGACTGTCTTTATCTGAACCTAGAGGTTTTTTCTCATTTTTTTTTAATCTCTCCCTGATGCTGCTGGCAAGGTAGAGACTGAGTGGCTGAGTGTTGCTTAGTTGTTGGGTGGGGTTAAACCACAACATTCCCCAGTGCTGGTCGTTTGCCCCTGGGAACTGTGGCAGCTTCCTCTCCTGCCTGTCTGACAAAGACTCCAGTGCCTTGTCAGGGATGGGGACCACACTAAAGCTTAGCTCAATGGACTGGTGGATCCTTGCTGTCTTTTGTGTGAACCAACCACCAGGTAATTTGTTTCTACTTTTAACTTGCATATATCCTGGCTAAAATTGTGCCTGGCTAAAAACACCACATCACACCCCTTAAAAAGGTCTGTAACATCTCCAATAGTCTCCTTCATCAAATTAACCTCTTCCTTAGCAGTGAACTGATAATACCCTTTCAAACTGGCCTGAGGGCTGTTTCTGGGGCTTAGTGAGGGCAGTGCTTGAAATGGTGTTCAGCATGTGCATGTGACCTACTAGGGAATGTCTGTACTTGAGCCAAAGGTAGAAAGGTATTTCCAGGAACATGGACCCCACAGAGTGCTGCCAGCCTCCAAACCTACGTGTTTTCAAGCAGGCTCCCAAGCCTTCACTCAGTTCCATCTAACTCTACCCATACCACAACAGCTTGAGAATGAACAGGAGACATGGGGTAACAGAGCTATTCACAGACCCTGTGTGAACAAACAGTCTGCCACAAGTACAGCATAATTTATTGAGAGCAAAAGGAAAAAAAGGATTCAATGAACTGTCTGTAGCTACGTGTAGGCTGTATAGCATCTGTCTGTCTTCCATATGGTGATCCTGCATGTTCACAGTGTCCTAAAGCACTTGCACAGCAGCTAGGATGCAGGCAGCAGTGTCATACTCACCAGTCATTTCTGTCTTGTCTGCTGTCAAGGAAAAGGTTTTTCCTCTGTGCAGGACCCTTTTGTAACCTTCCTTCCCCTTCAGGAGTGAGAATCACTCCTGGGCTGCTTAGTGACACTGTCCTCTGCAGTGGCCAAACATCTATGTCACAGCTTGGAAGAAGTTGTTCTCATGCAAGTGCACTTTCCCTTCCTGTTTATTTTGATGGCATTTATGCTATTGCCAAGGTGAAAGGAGTCATCCTTGCTTTTTTTTTTTTAGTTTATTTAGCCAGTCCCTACTTTTGCTGAATAGACTATTAACTTATGCAGTAACGTCACTTCCCTGACTAGATTGCATCCGCTATTCATAAAATCATTGCATATCATTGTTATTAGATTATAAAACACTGGCTTCTTGCTCAACACCAGCATGTCCAGAGAAAAGACTCAACCTGCATATATTGAGACAAATTCCTTCCTGTGAAGTCTCACTGTCTGTGGTTCATACTCAAACTGTCTGACCTTTGCAAATCAAAAAGAGCCAAGAAGTCAACCCATGATCTGCAAAACACTCCAGATGCCTTCTTTGTTTTCAGTGGGAGTCACAACTCATCTACCTGGTGTGTTGCAGGAAAGAAAAGGGCACACTTTCATATCACTTTGCTAGAAACTATCCTTTGGCTGGAATGCAGGAGTGAGCCTTTTGTGTTGTTATGTCCTATGAATTAAAAATGAAGGAGGAAATATAAGGGTTGCTGCAGTAAAACCTTTCTATTCAGGACAGCACAGAAATATACATGGAAAGCTGTTAAATTTTGTTTGCTTGTACCAAAATAGATTAAATCTAATGACATTATGGCTGGAACAAATTTAGGATTTTTTGAGATAAGAGAAGAAAGGGGGGAGTGAGAATGACTCTGAGTCATAGATGAGCCCTGATCTCAGAGGATGTGCACAGGCAATACTTTCATTGATCTCAGCAGAGATCATCACTTGCATAACAACTTCCGAATCAGGCCCATTTTGAGTGCTGAGTCAGCCTAGGACTCAAATTTAGTTATTCTATCAAGCAGTTAGTTTGGAAAGTGTGGGAAGGTATTTTTTTGCTTGTAAATGCTGTGGCTTTTGATATACCCTTCCCCACCCTAACATTTAAAAAGTGATAATTAAAAACAAAGTAAAAAAGTTGGCATGGAAATTAAGGCAGAAGAAGAAGATTATTCACTTAATTCCATTTCTCAGTGTTTGCAGAGAATCAGAAGCCTCCTGACATGACTGAGATGCTGATATTCTGAAGAGTGTTTCATGAAGAGTTGCTAGCATTATCAAAGCTTCTTTGCAAAAATATTTTTTTCCTTCAGTATTAAAATCTAAAGCTTTGTGTTTGTCTAAGAAGAGAAGATGATGTGGGCAAAAGCCCATATCTGTATAGATACATTTCCTTACTTAGATCAACAAATACTTGAAATTTCTTATAGGGACCTGCATTATTTCCATATGAACACTCTGTCCTTGGCTGTTTACCTAAGAATGATCACGAGCTTCAGAGTTTGTGCCTGCCAGAGCTTTATGTCCCTGGGTCCTTCTGGATTCTATGTGGCTTATATCCCACAAAGGATTTTACCTGAAAAGCTGCTATAGAGAGTAGGTGTGTTTAGCATAAATATACTTCTGACATATCTATCTATATATCAATCAAAGGAATGATGTTGCTATTTTCTTTAATGGTAAATAAATGCTACAGATTGAAAGAACAGTTTCACAATGTAGAGTTTTCTGTAATATGCTTCTGGAATAAGAACATGCACATGATCAATCAGTGAAATGCAGTTGGTTCTTTTACATCCATTAGGAAGGAGAGGAGTGTATATTCTCCAAGCTTCCTTCATGAATATTTAATAGGAGATTAGATCATTAGAGTTTGTCACTTTCAAGCCATTGATCTGAATCAGATTTGCAACTGTGATACATTGTTAAAATTATAATAGGCTGACACACACTCACAGTTGTCCTAAAGGTAAAAGGCAGGGTAAAAAAAGGGCAAAGGCTGAATATTGATTAGGGCATTTGAAATGCAAAGCAAGAATAATGCTGATTTAAGAACAGCGTTTTTTTTTGGAAACTCATCCCAATATGCAAGAGATGGAACTGATGAATAAAGTCATGTATACTATGTGAAATCAGCTGTCCAGTGAAGATAATATGCTTACAAAATAATTATGGTTGGATCCTGCTAATGCCTTAATTCTATGACAACAATTTCAATCACTGGAAGATTACTCTATTATTTGTTTCTGATTTGCCTAATTTTTCAAAATGACTGCAAGCTGGTTCTATGGAAATGTAATAACTGTTCAACCTACTAGAGCATAGAGATGGACAGGAACATAACATTTGCAGAGAAGAGGTTTGCTTTTTCATGAAATCTGGTATTTAAGACTAAGATAGACTCGTAATGACATTATGTTTGCCACTGAGAAAGCATGAGAGGTCTTGCAATTCACTAAAATCACCTGTCTCCTGTGTTGCTTACATCTCTGGACTACACATTTCTGCCTGCAAGTCTGACCTAGGTTCTCACATCCTTGCATGCATTTGCACTCATTCTTTTTTTTTTTTTTTTTTTTCTGTCAGGATATGTATAACTTTGACTGAGTATCACTCAGATTAGCCTGCTGCTCAAAGGTCAAAGTCTTCTGCCACCCATTTTGCATGGGAACAACTCTCATGTGGACACTGCATTATTTATGTCAAAAGTGCTTTCTGGAAGTCATCTGAAATAAATGATGAGTGAATTTAAACAATGGGAACATAACCATGACATCTTCTTGACAAGCCAGTAAGCACATTTTCTACAGGAATGAACCAATATAATGTGAGTAGAAAAAGTCCTCCACTGGAGTAGGTCACGCAATATTTACACAAAATTCAGGAGAAAAATTCAGCAGAAAAGAATATATTTTTTTATTTCAAAAGAAAAATGAGTTAAATTGGTTCTTTATCAGTTTTAAGCAAAGTCCTCCAGAAGAAAGGGAATTTTCATGCTGAACTGCTTTTGCAGAAGTCTGTACTGATGGCACATTTTCCCATTTGTAGACCATCAGACTGATAGTGGTATGAAGGACTGTCCTGGTGTCAGACACAATCTTACTACACTTGCTTGGGAACCCAGCTTATTTTGTTCCCCTGGTATGGGAAGGACACCTTTCCTTAACAGCTTAACTGCTTTTTTGGGAAAGGCAACTCCATGGTGGGTCACAGACAAATAGAATCCTCTCCATTGCAATGGTTTTCCTTAAGCACTTGGGTCCTTCAGAAACGTTATGCGAGCTAAAACCACCTTCTTCTACACAAATTTAGGAGATGTTGCTAAATGGCTTATTTTGATATTACCTGAAGATCATTTCTCTTTTTCTTCTTTGGCACAGTCACCATGATAACAAATTTTAGGTAAATGCCCTCACCACCTCAACATGCTGGGAGGTGGTGAATTTCTCTGAGTGTTATCTGAAAGGCAAATCTGGTCTTATGCTTGGTTTATGATAAATCCTTAAATATATTAGGGGTTTTAATACATAACTTTTTTTTTAATCCTCTAAGTCCCATGTCTTAAGCCTAAGAAATAAATAATGCTTCTTTAGTAATTTTTGTGGTGTCCTGAGCATTTGACAGGCATTTCCTTCCTAATTGTAAAAGAGATGATGAAGAGGGTAAGTGGAAAAGTGAAAGTATGTGTTCAAACCTCTTCAGCTCCCCAAAGATAAGAAACCCATGAGGGGAAAGAAGAAGTGCTTGAAAGAAGCACAAGTACCAACAGCTGCATCAGAAAGAACACCACAAAACTGTAATGCCAGAAACCCAGTAAACATGCTAGAAGTTGTTCAGGAGCAAATTGTCATGCTAAGTGGATATTTCTGGGTTGATTACCTGGTTCTGTCATAGTGATGATAATCTGCCATATTTAGTGCCTCTTTATTAGAAAGCAGTTGATAGCACTTGCAAACTCAGATTTTGTTGCTCCTTATGACTACTCAGTGCCATTTCTATCTTATGAAAAAATCATTATTCATTATTTACTTTGTCTTGCAAAACAGGCATATACTTCCAAAATCAAACTATTTTCCTAAGATTTCAAAAGGGCATTGGCAACTCATTTCAATGTCATACAGATGCTGAGCACAATTTACTCACAAGCTGACACAAAGCAGCACATGGTTGGACAATAGTGCAGTCACAGTGTGCTCTTAATGGCTTGCCTTAGTCATACAGCACCAATGTATTCTTCTTAATTACCATTAAGTCTGCTGTTACTAAACCAACATCATTCTGCCCTTTTCTGGCTCCTTGATTGTGATACATCTCTTTTTATTGCACAAATAATCAAAGCATCGCAAGTGACAACACAATTAATACTGGGTTACTGACACCCAGACTGTTCATGCTGCACTGTTCAAGTCTTCTAAATCTTCCAGCAATTGCTCTGCAGTTACTCAGACAGAAGATAAATCCTCTTTGGTGCCTTGTAAGAATTCATGTGCATAGAAGCAAATACCTTCCTGAGTCACACTTGCCATTGCAATTCTCTCCATGCTTTCTCTTCTAGTGCTGTTGTTTAGACGTTCTGCAGTCCTGAAGGCACAACCAGTGATCACCAACCCTGAATTGCCAAGGAAGAGCATCTGAAAGGGAATTAGTGCTGTAGTTTCATAAGAAGTACTGGTGCTCCTGCCTCTCCCTCCTACAGCAAAAAGCCACTCATGCCCTCCTTCCCACAGGACACAGCAGTACAGTCACAGAGTTTGAGGTGCAACATCCACGTAGGATGGCTAAAGCACTTCCAGTATCCCCTGAAGGTTTTGAGGAATGGGTGAGCTTAGACTTCCTTCTGAAAAATCATGGACAGCAGAGTTCAGTATTACCTTTACTTTGGCTGGTAACTGAAAGGATTCCCAATCCCCTAGGACAAGGGGCATGGAACAACACTCATTTTCAGGAATAAATCCTCCCCTCCTTGCTCTGGTGTGATCTCATCCCTACCATTTATTTGTAACAGGCTCTGGATCTTATAATACTCTATCAATGACAGTTTCATATGTTTAACTGTGGAACACAAGGAAGACTGGCTCAGTCACATGAGTGTCAGCCCAGGGAGTCCACAAGGATGCTAGCAGAATATCTGGGCTGGGAGCTGGTGGGGTAACAGAGATGATTTTGATACACCTTTGCAGGATAGACACAGTCATGGCATGGTTTTTGATGTGAGAATCTTTAAACTCCTGAAGAATCTTTGTGATTCTTCTTCATGAGTTTGTGAAACCACAGGGTGACAGAGTAGCTTAGTCAATAAAGAAGGATGAAGAGGAAAGATAAAAAAATATTTTGTCATCATTGAATGCCCTTCCTGTGAACACAGGATCTGACTGGACAAACAAAGAGTGAGTCTGCTCTTCTCAGGGTCTGTTGTGAAAGATGTTTGATCTAGAATCACTATCAAAATACTAAATCCTCACTCACAATTGTATAAAGCACACTCCAACAAGCTACAGTTTTATATAAGACGTAGAAGGTCATGACTATGAGGCATCCTGGAAAGGTGTGACAATATCTATCACTGCCAATATCATAGATCCTTGCGACTGAAAGAGATTTATTTATGAGGTGGAAATCCCAGCTGATGAGAGAAAATGGATATTCCCTGCTGCCACCAGCAAAGATTAGAAAATTCTAGAAAAAAAATTCTAGCTGTTTCTTTTCTTCTGATATTGCTACTCACAAATCTGGCAATCAGCTCTGCCCTGTGTGGGCCACCCTGGCGCCTGGCAGAGGTCAGTGTCATTAGAAAGACTGTTTGCATCTATGACTTACTATTTTGGCTTTGGTTTTTCTCCACTATTTTTAAGCAAGGTGAAGAAAAAAAAATTCTAAAATTCTGATAGAATTTACATAAAGCGTAAGAAGCAGCATAATTTAGCTTACCATTGTGATAGAGACCAATATGGTTTGTTACAAGGACCCTGGAAGAATTGAGCGAGTTCTACTCGAGAACTTTAGAGATCTACTGGACTTGCAGATCACACCATGTCTTTATTTTCCCTGCTTTGTTTCTTAGAACACTGATTTATCTTATCTGCAAGCAAATAATATAATGATGTGATGACAAGTCTATAAAAGTTTTCATTGTCTCTTATTTAGCATCTGTGAAATTTCATATGTCTCTGCCACCTCTAAGCTATTACTTTTCCAGAAATGAGACAAAGCATGATTCTTAAAAGGGGAGAGATGCCATCTATTTCTATGTAGACACAAATTACATTTCCTGTTTTTTCAAATAAACCCTTCTTGGGTCACAGTTTTACCTCAAAACCTCTCCAGGACTTAAAACCCAAGTTCATTCAACTTTATTATGACGCAGTGACTCTCTTTAGCAGTCAGCTTTCATTTACCTCAGCAGGATTAAGTGAATCCATTATTTTCAGCTAACATGCAGTGGCCTTCCTTGATCCTTTGTACAACTCTGCTTTTTTTCTTTCTTCTTCTTTCCTTAAAAAAAAAAAAAAAAAAAAAAGAACTCTTGTTCTTTCTCTCGCACTTCTCCATTTAAAATAAAATGTAGTGGAAAGGAGTTTGGGGCCAGTGTTGGAAATAAACACATCAATATTTAGTTACAGGGAAATAAAAGTCAAATTGGAAAGAAGAAAAGACCTATGTGTCACTGTTAAATGATGAGATGGTGATTTCTGTCAGAAAGTCTTGCTTGCATTTCAGCTTGTAGGAGGCTTATAAATAAAGTTGCTCACCTACAGTTTGCTCACATTTGTTTGTTTCCACTCCTTGCAGATGACCATGACTGTAAATCATGTTACTCAGTCTCACGGCAGGCTGCCTCCAAAGGGCAGCTCTGCCTCCCTGCCTGCTCCCTGTCCTGCTCATTCCCCTATGGCAGCACAAAGAATCTGGTGTCTGGACAGCCAGCTGGGTCAGATTGCTCATCTGGCTCATAAAATAATATTGCGATTTTACTATTTTTTTCTTTTAAATGTGGGATGAATTTTCAGACGGCTAAACTTTTGCAAAATCCCCAGTATCAGAAGTGGACAGACAATTTTCTGGTTTGCCATTCATTATGTTGATATTGTCCAAAAACTTCAGCTGAGCTCAGCTCTCTAAAAGTTACATGCAAAGATCCCAGGGCCTTAAGCACAAGGGCTTCCAAGTCTCCTCTCCTTCTCAGCTGTTAGCATCCTCTCCCAAAGACAATTACTCTCATGCCTCCACTAAGGCTGCTTTGCTCCAGGACCTTAACGAAGATGAAATTCAGGCCCACAACCTTGAGGACTTGCCATGCACTTTTCCTGTGGGAATGTTTATGCTGTCCAGCACTGCTCTGTACACAGCACCTGCAAAAGCCTTGAATAATCTGGCTCTGGTCTATTGGTCAGCCTTGTGCTTCCCCCAGACTAATTAGTCCTGCTGCAAAGCAAGATGAATTGCCTGAGGCACGGTGCCAGGCTGCAGGCTGTGTGTCCTGAGCTAACTCACGGTGTGACACAGCCCTGTCTAGACACACCAGCCTGGGCAGAGCAGGTTCTGGCACCTCTGCATGTTTAAACACCCAGTTCCTGCCAGCCAAAACATAGAGTATTTCTGATGTAGTAAGTGGGTCACAAAATGAGGAGAGGAGAGTGCCATGTCAGCTCTTTTCAGATGTGCATCCTTCCTTTGCCAGCATAGTTGGGATGGATGACTGGTGGCGCTTTGTGGCTCTTTTCTCCAGTTGTAGCTACAAGACCCCAGGAGAAAAAGGTTAGGTATGGGAATGAGCATGAGGAAACCTTCAATTTTGTACCAATTACATCTTATCTAAATGCAAGGGAAATGAATGCCTGATTGTGGTTAGAGTTTCCACACCACTGGAACCATTTGTCCACAGATGGAGCTAGTTGAGACTCTCTCTAAATACTGAATTCATGCTGCTTGTGCCATTCATACTTTTCATTGTTGTCATTCTCGTACGAAAATTTTACTTCCTAAGGAGGTATCTGAGAGAACTGCTAGTTCAAACACAGGGGTATGGGCACTCTGTTAAGCTCTAGAATAGAAAAGAAGAAAATCCAAGTTTTGCTCATAACCATTCAAAGTGATGTAGGACAGAATGGAGAACAGCAGCCCTCTAAACTGTTGGTGCTAATGAATATATATTGCAACCAGATGAAGATTTGTGAGCAGAGTGTATATGATATCTTTTGCAGAGGGTGCTGCCAAGCTTGAGAACCTAAAAAAGCACTGGTTTAATCAAGGGCAAGTCAGTATCTTGTTTCTTTTCTGATTTACAAATCCATCAAGTCAAACCTGCCACAGCTAAAAAGTAATAGGAAAATTTTGGAGTTTTTTATTTTGTCATAGTTCTTCAAAATCTGACTTGACAGGAAATGTTGTCTATCACTTGCTTGACTGTTAGACAAAAAATGTACATTTCACATCTAACTTCTCATGAGTACTTTATTATCCAAGGACAAGTAAAAGGACATTTTGCATATAAAAGTTATGCATAAGAAGGAGCCCTTCAGTGTCAGTTCATTTCTTCAGACACATGGATGAAGCATGACAGCTAACTCTACTCTGCTTCTCCTTTGTCAGCACCATGCCCATGACCTGTTGGATTCCTTAAGCTGGAAGAGAAGACTCAGGATGACTCTGCCTTCAAAAGCACGGGTGTTGCTGCATTGTTAAGCTCAGCATGCTGCCCCAGAGAGTTGTGGAGAGAACAACAATTTTTTTCCTCATCTGGGGCTTGGGAGTTTCGAGGCTTAGAGTTTCCTTCTCTGAGGCAGAAAAGACTAGCTCAAGTGTTCTAAAAACCAGGAGTAATTTAATGAGTTGAGCTTAAAAAGGGACAGAAAATCTCCAAGAGTTTTCCTTCCCTCTGTCTGTTCTCTCTTCATCATTTCCTTCTGGCCTTCCAATGTCCCACCCACTCTTTCCTGTATAAAGGTAATATTACCATGACAGGCCCAAACCGAGCATAGCAGGTGATCTCAGTTAGGTAAAAAATATAAAAAGAAATGTTTTTACCTTCACCATGGATGAAATCTCCCAGGCTGTGTTTGATTTGCTCACTGCTTACATCAGTTGACTTCTTACAAGTAGGTAGAAATAGTAGTATATCAATAAAAATAACTTAATAAAGGTGTTGAGTGAGAGTGCTTACTATGAAATCTGCTGATGATAAACACTTTATGTGTCTGAAAGGAGAGCTTTGTGTCACAAAAGCCCTTGTAAATTTGTGTAACTGAGCTCTATTGATATAGGGTGTGGATAGAGAAAAATTTAACAAAAATAGCTGATCAAACAGAGAAAAAAATACATGCTGAGGGGTACCATATGAAAGGCTGCTAAGAGTTTATAAGCTTGCCAGACTAGTTGTCTTATTGGATTCATCAGGGCTGATAAACTCAGGACACCACAAACTTTCCATATCCGCCCAAGGCCGCCAGCAACAACAGCTTGTATAAATCCTACTACATCCAAGAAGGATTTTATGTGCTCTGTTCAGAGAAAGAATGGGATTATACATATGCTGATGAAAGAAGGGACCCCTTGAGGGACTTGTTGTCTCTCTGCCTCTAAGTCAACAGCTGGGTCTGACCCCTGAGCTGCTGCTCCAGCTGGGCAGTGCTGAGTGAGACCAAATTATGTGAGGGAATAAGCACCATGGGGAGATAGTTTTCTGCTGTTAATAATAACAGCCTAATACTGCTGTTGTTGTTGTGGTTGCTTTCTTCTTCTTGCTATTATTATTCTGATACAGCTTTATTATTTAAGTATTTGGTTGTGACATTTGTCTCTCTTGTCCTGATCCTGCCAGGGAAAACAGAACATGCAACACATGTGAATTGGGTCAAACCCAATGAAGGAACAGCACAAGTACAGTGAGCAGAGAGAAAAGTCACAGAATGGTGCATCTGAAACATCTAAAATCCCTTTCTGCCACCCTGAGCTCTTGAGTAATGTCATTACAGTCAATGTCAAGGACCTAAAATGATGAGCTCAGTTTCCTCCCCAGTTACCACAGCTCCATTCACAACATTGTGGATGGGAGAAGACAATTCAGAGAAGGTTTTCATATACACAGAAGATGTAGAAGAATGAAAAATCTGAGTCATTAACAGCTTCTCCATCCTTTTTCCATGGACTTCAAACTTGGCTTCCCTCCACAGTTTCCACCAGTCAGCCCTGGCATATACATGCAATAGGATGCAATAAGGTTCTGTGCAATAAGAATGTTGTAATTTGGGCCAGAGAGTCGATATGAGATGAAACTGCTCTGTTCACAGGAAGACCTACAGGCTTGCACTGTCACTGGTGACTCTGAGACCCGTTTTTTCTATCCTTTGGTGGCCAGCATTGGCATCCAGTGCATTTCTCAGCTCCAGAAGGTATAGGAGTATTCTACTGTCATGATCTTGGCCTTGCTTTTGGGTAAAACAGCAGCAGATCTCTATTTCCATTGTGTATTTATTGCTTTTGGAATGAGTTTGCTTCCCACTTTAAGCAACAGTGATAAAATCTGGACTATCTGAGACTATCTGGCAGGGGTAAACAAACTTATTCGCAAACTTAATTTTTGAGAAAAAGGTGGTCTCCCATGTTTTAAAAAATGTTGCATTAAAATGAACTCACCTTTAATTATTCTATGAGTGATTGCTCTCACCAGACTGTGAACTGCTGTCAAATAATCAAATATTTGCACACCTACTTAACAGACACCAGATTAATCTATAACTTGTATGATAGCATTTGAAAATGTGATAGTGGTTTGTGTCATGCATCTTGAACTACTCTCAGGTCCCAAGTGCTGGAACCATGACATTCAAAGGTTGTTTTCCTGATGAAATGTGTTAATACTTTACCATATGTAACCACTAGTGATGAATTACTTTGGCATTCACTGTAAGAACATTAACCAAGATGAACCCATTTGGTGTTAATGTCAGTGTAATATATAGCTCCCTGGGTAACCCCTTGGAGCTTAACATTCATTTAGAAAACGCTTTTTCAAAAGAGTTTTACACTATGCTTTTCTATTTTAGAATTACCAGGCAAGCCCTTTTGGATTATATTTTTCATTTCTGCCTCAATGCTGTGCTGGCTGGCTAACCTGCATTTCAGGATTGAAATCTCTGTTCTTGAGGGAAAGCTTGGATGTCAGGCTTACAATATACTCTAAAATCACACATATTGATGGGAATAAGGTTATCTCTTTTGAACTGCTGAATACATCGCCTGGCTGATACATCCAAATATCTCTTCCATACTACTCATGCCTTTGCTTGTACTACTGTCTTTTAAATTGTATTTTGTACATCCCAAACAACAAACAGATGTTTCTTCCTTTCTTCATTACTGTCTAGGTCATGTTTTCTCATCCATGTCAGCCACTTTGTCTAGTCAAGTGAAAGACTGTTTATCCTTTATTTCATCTATAGTTTGAAATGCATTTCTCGAAATGCAGGAAAAGCAACTCTCCATGCTCTCCTTTCCTGCCACCACTGGAGGTTTGGGTGCAAACTGCCAGCAATCCATAGTCTGGTGTGCTGTGCATGGTACGTGGTGTAGCTGGTGTGACAGTAGCAAATTGCTGTGTTTGTGTTGCTGGGATATTGTGGGGTGAAGCTGCAGGGTTTTATTTGTACTACCCAGGTAATGAAGGAACAAAATTTCTATGCTGAAGAGTAAATCCTCTTTAGTTTAGATTAATTCTTGTTGAACTCTGATCACGACATGGCCATTCAGAGATAATTGCTTGTTTATGAAGATGTTTAGGGACTGAGAAGTTAGCCTGATTTTAATCCATTCAGAGTGCTCTATTCACCACTAAATGTCAGCTAGTGATAGGTCAAATGTCAGATTTCATTTCAAAAAGAAAGTTAATATGACAAGATTCATTTTCCATAAGCCATGTTGATTGATATTAATTATATTACCATCCGTTAACTCTCCTCAAGTGATTGTTGCATTATATAGTTGGTGATCAACATTAGGATAGATCATCCTCTTTGTCCTTTCCAAAATGTCGTGAAGTTTCTTTTCTTGAAGATTTCTGGGACATCTGATGAGTTCCTGGACTTTTTGAAAGTTGGCATTACTGGTCCAGAGAGCTTGAGCAGCATTTTAAAGAGAGGATTTCAAACTATGTCCACTTACTAAAAAACTCTACAGAATATAATAGTTTTATTATGTATTTAACATTTTAAGGTGTTTCTATTGTAAAGGAATTTATTTTAGCATCATGATCTGGGTAATTAAAACCATTGCCTTTTCCCACACATACAAAAGAGAAATGTTTGCTGAACTCTCCCATTTTTCTGCCTAATTATTAATTGCTTGTATAGTTTTCCTCTGCTAATGGACCTGTGTTCTCTCCCAGGGGCAATGAGCACAGCTGCCCAAAGACCTGCTAAATTAGATATTTCTTGAATACATTTGCAAGATCAAGGAAGAAACAGCTAGGAACTGCTCCAAGGTTCCAAGATCTGCTCTAACTGGTCTTAATTATGAGCTGATAGGTCTTCATGCCTTCCTCTAATAATCGTCTATCTTCTAAATCATAGTATTAAAAACTTTGTCTTTTGTTCTACATCCAGATACAGGTATTTTCATTGTTGCTTTCCCTTTTCCTCTAAATCAGATTTTGGGTTCTCTTTAAACTTATGTAACATTACATCTGGATACTAGATTTTGACCGTGAATAGACTTCTTTGAATATTAAATTAAGTATTCTTCAGATTTTTCTGACATATTTAATTTTTGTTGTTTACTTTTAATGTTTGTACCAAGATATTAGGTTTATAACTATTTTTATCTTTGCAAACCCTTTTCTTTATTAACTGAGTGTTACCCTTTCTAAAAATAACAAAATGTTTATGCTACTGGCAGGCAAAATATTCTGTTTGGAATTCAATAAATGTAACCACTGATTTAATCAGATCTCTGATGATCTTTTTCCTTTGTCACAACAGGTACACAAAATTAAATACAACATACCTGAAGTTAAAGTTTTCTTTCAGAACCTTCAGGAAATCCAGATAACATTTTAGCATTTCCAGTGTGAGATCCTCAGTATGTGTCAAATGATAATTTGTGAAACAACACAGTGATTTTCCTTTATTGATATCCTGAGAAGTGCAATTTTTTACTAGGAAGATCAGTGCAGGTCAGAGCAATGTGTCTATCCCAATTCTCTTAGGAGAGAGTGACCTAGCAAATAAACTGTTCCTCTGGAGAAAAGCAAGGCACAATGAGGAAGTGACTGAACCTGTATGGGATGACATGGCTGCTTTTACGTGTGAAGAGAATTTTTGGTTCCCTTTACTATTTTTACATTAAGTTCCTTGAACAGATTAATTTTCATTTCGTCTAAGACCTATTTTTGCCAGTTTCTCTTGAGTAGCGATAGGAATTCCAAGTACAGCTTTAAGCAAATGGCATAAATACTCTACAAAATATTTTCACAAATATTTTAGATTCATTTTCCTCGCAGCTTTCAGCAAGGTTTAAATATCAAACATTAAAATATTCAAAAGAAAAGGTTCACTTAGAAGATTTGTCATTCTGTTGGCTGTGGTACATAAAAAATAGAACTGAATCAATGACTAGCACATTATAAACAGCACAAACTAGAAAAAAAGTACCAGAAAATAAATCCAAGACCACAAATTAATTAAAAAGTAAACTTAACAATAATTTTTATAGATAAAGATGTGCAGTAAGTTAAACCATGATGGTTAGTTCACTACCAAAAGATCAAATAAGGGAAATAGTCTCACTAATTCTCCAAATTGATTCATTAGTTCTCAGATAAAATAGAAAAAAGAAGAAAACCAAAAAGGCTGATGTACCAATGTACATTGTCTTCTCTTCTTTTCTAAAGAATTCCCCTGCATAAGTCTATATATTAAGATTATAAATGAACCCACAGAGGGGAAGATTGAGTCCAATCCAGAGACAGAGAGATAGATTCTTTCTCTTATTTGATGCCACCTTCTTCTTGCATGTAACATGAACAATTAATTCACAATGGTGGTGCATTAATCCAAATGACTCTTGGTTAGATGTGCTGCCACCCATAAATGTTATTTTCTATATGGAGACTACAGACACCCTGATGATCCCGACATAGAAACAGGGTAACTGCTTGGGTTTACTTAGGGAGTCTTTCCATTGAGATTTTGTTTTTTCACCCTCCACTTCAGCTGTTCTCCAAAAACATGACAGAGGCTAACAATGATCACTCTGGTCTTTGTCAGAATATCTGCATACCAAGAAGAAGTTCAGGAAAAGTCTGAACTTGTTTCATAATGCACACAGCCAGCTGTGAACTTGCACCTTCCTTGACATGAAGGAAGGACAGATTTTTATTCTAAGGCATTCTGTGGGAAAACACCCCCCAGGACTCTGCTCTGACATCACCAGAGTGACAAGTTGGCAAGGCAATGTCACGTTTGTGTACAGGTGAAACTGCAGCTGGCTAAAATATGTATTTGCAAGACATTATTTATGTCTTTGCATTTATCTTTAATTCTTTCTCCCTTTATGGAGCTATAGATATGGGTGGTTAAGAGTGACAAGCTTTGCCATCACAGCTATTGCCTGTGTCATTTTATCAGAGATTTTGCTGAAGTTCCACTCTGTATATGATAATTTACAGAACTCATTTCTAGGAATATAACTGTAGTGAATACTAATTCACTAAGGTTTTGTTTGTTTGTTTTAGTTCTTTGATGTCAACTTTGTGACCTTCATTTTATTCTGAAATCAGTTCAACCTACTCAGCCTTTGATCCAAATGCATAGACATGTTTTAACTGGACTTTTTTCACCATGTGAGTGTTGGAGCTGTAACAAAGAGCTGCCAACTGTAAAAACAGGAATATTCCAGGATTCAACGTCTTTTCTGAGAATATTTGAAAGGGAAGATGATGCTGTTCCACCTTTGAAAACTGCTTTTTACTTTGTGAAAGCTGGAAATAGCTTTTACCTTCTGCAACCTATGACATGAGTGTTTTTCCATTTTTTGATGCAGCAGTAGCTGTTTGCACAGCTCTGTACATGGGTGCATTTGTAAGGCAGGGTGGGATGAGGTGGCTGTTAAACTGGATGAACTTGTGGCTGAGAACTTTTATGTAAAAACACATGTAGGGTGCCTTCTGGAGTGAGAAAGGCCACAATCCCTGACCTAATATTTACTATAAAAATACAATCTGCCTTTGCTATCACAGGCTGTCAGAAATGCTGAGACAATATATGGGGAGGAGGTGGCTTGACAAGCCATGACTGATTGTCAGGGGAAGGTGTTTGTAGAGTTTCAAAGAGTTGTTTTACCTCAGAGTCTGGGTCACAGGTATTTTTCTGGGAAGCCTACACTGTAGCAGTGAGCAAATATGTTGTTTTCATTTTTTCCTCATGGATTCACCTTCAGATACTTTTTTTTTTTTTTTTTCTTTTTGTGCTATACTTCTCTACAATGCTGTAGTTCATTTCAGGTCTCACTGAAAAGCACATTGGCTTGTATGAAGTGGCTATATGAAGGTATTTGACTCAGTCTTAATTTCTAAATTACTCTGCACCATTTTCTTTTGAACTAAACTTCCGTGGGAAGAAACAACTCCAGAACTGACTTTCTGCACATCCCTTTAAGACATAGAATCCTAATTAAAAAAACCCAAACAAGACCAAATCAACAACCTGACTGATTAAATATGAAGATTCTTCAAGATTGGGGTTTTTACAGGGTCTGTGGCTTGATATTCATGTCTTAAGAGAAGTGAACTTGGCCATTAAGTATTTAGGTAATTGCAAACAAAAGTCATAACTTTAGTCCAGGATTTTGAAAATTGGCAGTTAGAAAGAATTAACTACCTCAATTTTAAAACAAAATAATTTTTCAAGAAAGAACTGATTTAGATTTTTTCTTAAATTTTAGATTTTAAACTTGACAGATAAAATAACAAAAAAGTGGTTTTTTTCCTTTTTGCAGAGTTTCACATAGGATTATTTCTAGTTTACCCTACAGAAGGAAATGTTATTGTTCTATCAGATAATGAGATGCACTTTTGAAAGCAGACCTTGAGGAAGGAGAGAGAGCAAAGATGAAATGAAAGAGAAAGGCATGGTGGATAAGCAAAAGATAAAGTAGGAAATGAAAAAAGAGTACTCTGGGCAGGAAATGTTACAGATGAAAAGAGAAATATGAAGGTATAGAGACATGAACTAAGAAATTAAAAAATACAGGCTTTCAACAGAGATGTAACTTTGTGGTGTGCCTAGGAAGTGGAAAACAAGTTTAAAGCAGACAGATAAATTATATCTAATTTATTGTTTCTCCAGTGCTACCATCAAGCCCCTGACTATATTGTAATTATTCTGAAGAAGAGAACTATTAAAATCCTTGGTCAATCATTGCAAAGGTGAGGTCTTTGTTCCCTAGAATGCATTTATTTATATATTGATTTATTGTTTAGTTTTCTGAAAGGAGAAGGACAGGAGGCATTGGGACAGAAACTGATGCTCAAGAAGTTCCTCCTCAATATGAACTTTGTCACTGTGTGGATGACTGCACAGAAACAGATCGCCAACTGAGGTTGTGGAGTCTCCCTTATTGGAGACATTCAAGACACACTCCTGTGCCACATGTTCTGGTTTGACCCTGCTAGAGCAGGGAGACTGGACCAGAGGACTCTCTGTGGTCCTTTCCAACTGGACCCATTCTGTGATTCTGAATTGCAAAAGGAGAAGGAGGCAGAAAAGGGAAAGTGAAGGGGACGGAGAAAGGGAAAAAAGGAAAAATACACAACCTAGAAATGTTTCATAGGCTTTTACTCTCAGTAAAAGCATGTTATCTCTCTTTTCTAACAGTGTGTATATGTATATGTTGGCACTCTGCAGAAAAGTTGAAGCCATTAGCTGTTACCCCACTCTTCCTATGCACATCTGCATTGCTGTTAAACATACATATTTCAGGGTTATTGGTTGTATTTATTCCACAAATAGTTTAGTTCTGCTGTATTGCCCAAATCTCTGTAATTTAATCCTTGTCTGACAACTATTCAAACAAAAAGAAGAGAGGGAAATCCTGAGGTGATTCAAATATCGACTTAGAGCAATCATTGTTTTGCATGCAGTCAATACTGACCTTTTCCATTTGGAAAACTTGAAGGGAAGAGAACAGCTGCTTTTTCCATTATAGTTTAACTATTAAAGTAATATACACAGAGTGTTCTTGTGTATGTGGTGAGTTTTAGTGAGAAATGGGGGACCAGTAAGAGTTTTACCCCCTCACAGCATCTAGAAACCTTAAGGTACTAAATTTCATGTTCACACATTTTTCATGCCCAACTGCTTGATACTTTCTGTGTAGAAGGACTCTTGACGTTCACAAACATTTTCTGTGGTGATTACAAATTGTCCCACCCCAAACCCCTGTGTTAGACTGTATATTAGCCCGTCTCATGACAGCAGGCTTGGCACTGGGAATGATGGCCTCTGAAAACAGATGTAAAAATACATGGGAAAATTTTGTGTCTCAAATGGATTTTCAGACTTAGGCTACTGAGTTCCTAAGTGACTTTCATGTCCCTTACTTTCTCCGTGTCCCTCAGGCATGTAAAGGTGTAAAGACAGCTGTTGCAACCAGCAGTTATCACAAGATAGAGAGATGCCAACTAGTTAAAGATATTTCTCTCATCAGGAAGATTTTGTTGGCTACCTTCCATTCACGACAACCTTGAATTTCCTGACCTGTTATAAGTCATCCTATCAAGTAGGAGAAGCCATGCTGAAGTAACAAAGAGACTATAATACATGACATGCTGCCCTCCATATTAATTATTTGCAATCTGCCCTTCACAGTCACTAGAAAAAAAAATGCTAAAAATATTTTGGCTGTGTTGGTCTGGATTTATGCCTGGTATGATTTTACTGGCATCAGGGAAAAAAGAATTATTTCCAGATTAAATATTTCTCTAAAGTTACATAATGGAAAGATCTGACTGCAGACATCTACTGTTTGCAATAAAACCATTATCAGTGAAATCTTAATGAAGAAAAGGCTGGGTTGGGCTCTATAGAAATGGGACATCAGTACCAGTGAAAGGAGAATGTTTGTATGAGAGATAATCATTTACGGAAATGTCAGCACGAGCTTCTTCTTGGAGGAGGGAGCTTTACATCTCTGAGGTAAAGACTATAGCAACAGGCTGCCCCAGTGAGTGACTTACCTGAAATTGAAATTTCTAGCTTTTATTTCTACCTCACATAATTTGGTAGATCTCAGAATCAGGGTAAGGAATTGGACTATTCAGATGTCCAAATATTAATTTTTCAAGTTTGATGTTTCCTTTTTGAAATATTTTTGATTGTATGGATTCCATTTGTAATTTAAATTTTACATTTCAGAGACACTTTGGCTCATGATGTCTCACTCTCAGCAGCTCTGTAAATAAAAATGCAGTCTGCTCACCTTTAACATACTAAAGAAAGTACACAAAAACATTCCCATTTAACAGCAAGTTTAAAATTAGCATCTTCAAAATTTTTTTGTTGAAGCTACATCTGTTGTTTTCATTGTGAAACTGAAGGCAACATCACCTTGAATTTACTTACTTAATTATAATGCAGTCAATGGAATGTCAGGAAGGGAAGGGAAGGACCCCAAAGCTGGCTAGAACTAGGGGACTTTAGGGAGATAAAGAAGAAATGTGCTGCTCAGAGTGAAAATGACAAAGCTAACAGTGTGTACAGTACAGGTAAAAAGCAGCAGTGCTGTCTGATTCTATTGATAGTATCTGAAAAACTACAGCTTTTGAAGACAGAAATCAGATAGGTCTGGACCTTCTGTTAGAGGGAATAGTAGGACAGATAAACTAGCCAGCCTCTGGCCTTTGGCAATCCAGTACTCTTATGTTGCTTGGGTGAAAAATACTGATAATAACTGCACTTCTGAGCTAGGGCAGAGACTTCTGAAGGATGGATAAAGGCTAATTCACCCCTTTGCAGCAAAGACATGGATTTACTCTTTTATATTCTGTGTTAAAGGAACATTACATCTTTTTGTGGTGCTCAGACACAATATACACTGCAGATCTCAACAGGCTCTCCCACGAGATAAGATCCAGTTCTATGTGCTACTTGCTCAGTGTGAAAACATTCTCTGTACTATTTTTTTACTAAAAATGATATTAAAAAAGTGCGCCTTCCCAAAACAGGGACTCATAGCTACTGCAAGAATAATGGACCAGGAATACAATTTTCTATGTCTGTTTTCTGCAACACCTAATTTAAAGTACTAGAATTGGCCTAAGGTAGGGGGCAGAGAGACTGCAGACCACAGAAAAGAGTGTTAACAGAGTGTGTGTGCAGACCTAGGCACAGGTTCTTAACTGCTAATGATGCAGCTATCAGTGAAGAAATCAACATCTATGAAAAAGCACAGGTTTTTGAGAAAAATACCTAAATCAAATCAAATGCTCAAGTAGAAATACCTGATCATGGACATTACACATTAATATAGAGGCAATCAAAGGAAACAGCTCACGTGATAAAGGAGAACATTCAGTGTTAGGGTAGAATATTCCATTAATCATCACCAGTGAAAAATCAATTTCTCTCAAGCCACAAAGTAACAACAACAGCAGTAACAACAACAACAATAATAATATTATCAACAGTGTTAGTTCTTCAATTTTTATTTCCTAGCTATGTTTCAAAGCAGGCAAAAAAATAAATTCAAAAATTGCTAAGAACTTTTAGCAAGTGGAAGACAGAGAGGAAAAAGCAAGCTAGACTCAGTCATAATCCTCACTAAGAACACAGTTTACAAGAACAAAAGGGCATACAAGTAAGCTATTCTTAATTATTTGTTTATGTACCAAAGTAAGAATCTAGGTGATTAGCAAGAAGGTTTAGAATGTGAAGTGAGAAAGGAAGAATAAAAGAGAAATTGCTGTTGACAGAAGCTTGCTGGGATGTTATGCAATGAGAATTCAAAACTTAATGTCAATAATTTGTTCCAAAAAAAGAGTGGTAGAAATTTAGATGCATTTTTCCTCCTTCTTGTAGACTGTTTTCTCTTACATAATCCTGGATTGTTTAGGATCATAAGTCCTCCAAAATTTTGAGGATTAACATTATAATCACTGAAACAGTACAGATTTAAAGTACATTTGTTCCTGACTTTCTGACCCCCCAAGAGACAAAGGTGATCATGTGTAATGTGTTGGGGAATAAAACCAAAAATCTCTATTTCATAGACTGCAACCTACAGGGCGTCTGTTGATTACAAACCACAAACCACCCCTGAACAGTAATTTTTAAATACAGCCTGTTCTGTAGGCTGTATGAGGCAACTAAATTTTAGCTACAAATTGGCAGACATTCTTTCTTGTAGGGAAAGAATTAATCACTCACCTAAAAATTTGCAGTTGACTAAGTGCCGGAGATGATGATGATGTGGTTATACTTATTTAATGCAGGAATTGTGATGCCCTTCACTTAAGAAGGAGTCAGGACAAGATATGGTTAGTCACTGGCTGGCAAATCAACTGTGTTCCAAAGGTCCCATGAGAGGTGCATGGCCAATGTTATTGCAAGGCTGCCTCATATCACCTGTGAAAGTTCACAGCAACTAGGGAGTCTCCCTGGTGAGGAAGGAAAATGTCATGCACCTCTTCAGGAAGAAAGACACAAAAGACTTGGGAATTACAGGCTGGTCAGCCTAATCTCAGTTCCTGGGAAGAATATAGAGCAAATCCCCCTGGAAATAATACCCACGTTTCTGAAGAAGACTGGGAACCAGTGAGTGACTTGGAATAGTCAACATTAATTTGTCATAGGAATAAAAATGCAAAATCTTACACAAGTGATGGAATAACCTCATGGAGCAGAACGGCTAGAAAGCCTTGGAGTCCTAATGGTCAACAGTATAGTCTGGATATGAATCAGGAGTGTGGCTTTGCCATGACAAAGGTAGCCACACCTCAAAGTAAACTATTGGGGTCGCAGGTTGCAGGTTGAGGCAAAGGACCACTCTTCTCTCTTCAGCAGCCTGAACAGAGTGCTGAAGTATTCTATCCATTTTTGGGTACTCTGGCAGGAAAGATCCTCATATATTGAAGCAAGTACAGTGGAGGGATACCAAGACCCTAAGGGAGCTGGAGAACGAGATGAATCAGGAAAGGCAGACAGAAATGGGTTTGTGTAGTCTGGAATGGAAATATCTAAGAATCTGGAACTGTCTTGAACTGCCTTCATCTACCTTTTGTTTGTGTTTAAAGAAAGTGCAGTAAAAGGAAATGAGGCAGCAAATCCAATTGTTGGGTAGAAACTGTCAATTAGTTGTTAGAAAGAATATCACACTACAGCTTGTCAAACTCCACAACAAGTTGTTCAGAGAGGTTATGGGAAGTATATAGTGAGTTATTTAAAGTTTAATTAGACAAGGGTCTAATTTAACTCTGAAGCTGAATCTTACTTTAAAATTAGCCCCTTTTTGAGTGGGGAGGTGAGCTGGGTGATCTCCAGAAATCAGTTACACAGTATGTGATTATATGACTATGTTTCTTTGCAGTTATCCACTTGTGGCACAGTCAGAAACAGGATAAATTTTCATTTTTAGAAGAAAATTACTTTATTCAGTCGGCATCTAAAATGCTGAGAGTTCTTAAGGAAAAGAAAAGAGACATTCAGTTCCCTTAGTAGAGCTAAAAAACTAATAATCTGATTACTTTAACAGTTAAGGACTCCTTATAAAGTGGAACTGGGAGAAGTGTGAACATGGACTGTTCACACCAAAGAGTCTGGGTTATGAGATGGAACATTAATTCCCATATACAGATTGTCCTCCAGGATGGCAAACCTGAGGACCTTAAATCAGAAATTTGTCCCCAGCCTTGGAAAACAGTACTGAAATCCTGACCACTGACTGATTCAGAGACTGAGAACCCTCTTGGAATTGATGTAAGCATGGGCTGCTAGAAATTATTTTATTTCTGCACAGAATCATCTCTGAAGGCATTGTAACTCTACATTTAGAAGGCATGTGTGAGTATCATCATTTCACTAAGATGAAAACTAAAGAATTCTCAACCTCAAAGGGTCGGATGAATGTAGAGAATGTAGAATGTATCAGGCACTAACAAGCAGTGGTCCATAGACAGTGTGTAGGGGGACAGCAGTCCCATCCCCTCCAGATTTTAGGGTGCTCCTCCTCCAGGTCTCTGCTCTGTAGTCTTTTCTGAATGACATGCACCCTTAGGCAAAATAATGCTGGGATATATTTTCCATGTACTGGGGCAAGGCTAAGTCCCATTCTGTCGTAGTGGCACAGGCTGTTTAGGTTATCATAGGAAGAGCCCTTTAGGGACTCCATTTGGTGTTATGGTGTATGCACCTCTGATCCATGTCCTTTCTGCAGCAGGACTTCTGCACCTGAAGGGCTCCAGCTGATGCTGCTTTCTTAGATCATTTCATGCAGGTTAAACTTCCCTTCACATCTTTTTATCCATACCAAGGTCACAGGGAAATCTTGAGACTTCTTGCTCCTCATCTTCCTGAAGTCAGCTGTTCACAGCCACAGCAGAAGCAAGTTTGTAAAGGAATTTTTTGAAAGATTGCTTTGTACATTTGAGGGCAAAGTACTGAGTGGAGTCTACTAGCTACTACTTTAATTTCTTTGATAGTGCATTCCTTCAAAGAAATTAAACATCTGAGAACTTGCTCTTCTTCATATTCATTTTGGTTTTTTAATGTAATAAATTTTTAACGTTCATTCCTTTTGATCTTTTTTTTTTCTTTCTTTTTTTTTTTTTTTTGGAACAAGTTTATGCAAGCTTATACACTGTCCTGGGAAAAAAATTTGCATTGTGTTTAAATCTTTCCTCCAAAATATGTCTCTTTTTTTGGCCAATCCTATCTGAAGGGTCAGATAGGCGCAGGGATCAAAACCAGAATACTAGGGAAGGCTATGATAAAAAGAAATAAATATACAGTTGTACCTTCCCAAGAAAAAATTCACACTTTTGCTTTAGGGCTCCCTTAGATGAAGATTGTGTTTCTGTCTATTTCTACCTTATCCTGGTGTTAGAGATCACTATCAGTGAGGCATTTCATTTCTACTGAGGGGATATATCCTTAAGACCTAGGAATCTGATAATTCTAGCACTGTCCATTGTCTAAAATACAATAAGATGCTCCATTAAGCTGTTTAGTGCTCTTTAAAATTTATGTACCAGGGTAATTTATGGGGAAAATGTTCTTAATATTGCCCGATATTAACCAAAAGCACACGAAGCTGTACAGGATAGAAAGAAAAGCCTGACATCCTTGTTTCTCCAAGAGATTTTGTTATGAACAACCAATCCAATAATGGAAACAATAGCCAAAGAAGTGACAGCAAACAATTGTTAAGATTTTAAAAATCACTGAATATAGATTATCTGAAGTTTGAAGAGACCCATAAGGATCATTGAGTCCAAAAATGTCTTTTGTCATGACTTTCACAGTAGAAATGGAGCAATTCGATGGTTCAGAGCTTCTCACCTCTCACCTAGGAAGAAAAGTCTCCTTCAGCCTGATTTCTCAAACCTCCTGCTTTCTGTGAAGTTGAGTTGCTTACCCCTACATTTTACCATGCTTCAGTCTGAAGGACAGTGCATCAAAAGTAAAAGACATTTGCAAGGAAAATTGCAAAGAGTAAAGCTTTAGGCATGCTTCAGAGCTTACAACATCTTTTACAACTACGAGTAAAACTTAAAAATAGGAAAAAAACCAACCATATTGAGCTTGTGCAGAATTACTTTTTTGGTGATGTTAAGAAAATACTGGAGCCAATGTGTTATCTGCGTAGGTTAATGTGGCAACATTTCCACATGGAATCTAAGCTCAGCAACTTGAATTGACTAGGAGAAACTGCTTTTTCCTTTGTGTTATTTTCAGTGAACAGTATTATCGTATTTCTTAAGCTTAGAAATGATAATGAACAGGATAAAGTGTGGGGAAGTATTCTCATTTGTTGAATGAGAATATTTTTTAACGGCAGGGACCCCATTATCACTGATAAGAAAAGTTCAGATAAACCCCTGTTGATTGGAGACTATCCTGGTGTCAGTGGTTTTCAAGTATATCATGCAGTCATGAACGAAGTTTCTATTATCTCATAGAGTGCCAAATGGGGATTAAATCTTGACACTGAAAATCCTCAGGGAAATGGCTTCTACTGCAAAATAATGAGTCTACTCATACTTGAATATCTCCTCTTTCAACAGGGAAAAAAGCATAGGATAAATGAACTTAGAATCCACCATTTAGAGTCGAGTGATTGCTACCTTCCCAGTGTCAGCTGAACATATCCAGTGTGATATAAAAGAGACAAAGTTAGTGATCTAACAAATCTTGCTGCATCAGAAGATGTCAGGGAATGTGCTTTAGGAGCATGGACTCACATAGGCAACCCACAGCTCGTTTGATGTTCTTGATTCATTGACATAAGCAGTGGAAGTCCTGAGTCCAGCTATTTTAAGAGTTTTGCTTCCTCCTGCACACACAAAGAATGACTCTTGGCTCATTCCTGTTGCTGTCCCTACAGACCAGGCATGAGAGAGCCCTGCAGAGTCCTGGGACTGCTGCACCCAGGAGGATGAGGTAATAGGATTGCTATTTTAATGATTGTTTGCAAAGGATTTACTGGACCACTTACCATGTGCAGTGGTTCATTCTAAATACTACCCAGCACATCTTTTCCAGTCTTGGAATAACTGCTAATCCCAAAATATTAATATGGTGTACAATTCTCTGAATTTCAATTTTGGAAATAGTCAAGTTCATCAAGGTTCAGTAGAACCAGCTGCGCACAAATGCACAGACAGCTTTCCTCATCTCATGCTTTGCCCTACAAACCACAGGAGACAGTTCAGTGCAAGTGCAAGCTAACCATATGGCAGCAGGTTAAGGGCAGGCAGCCCACCCCTCTCTTTCAAGCACCAGGAGACCTGGGACTTCCAGCAGACGGTGGAACAAGTATGAGGAAAAAATGCCATAGGACACTTACCCTGCCCCTGCCAAGCTGTCCCTCTAATTGACCTGGACGCTGGACACAGATTCAGTAATCTCTCTACCTCTTTCCTGTTCCCAAATGTAGAATCAATGTACATCTATTGCCAGACGGTCAATCCACTTCTATTGCCTGCAACTATCGTGGTCTTGAGAGCCAGACCCTTTGCAAGGTAAATGCTCTTGACCATAAGTTTTCAGATGGAAAAAGGCAGGACAATGAACTCTGAATATGCGGCATGGGACAGGTGCAGCTAAAGTATGGGCATATATTTGGAGGAATTCTAGAATATCCTGAGTTGGAAGGGACCCACAAGAATTAATAAAGTGCAACTCCTGGCTCCGCACAGAACATCCCCAGGAAGTACACCATGTGCCTGAGAGAATTTTCCAAATTTTTCTTGAACTCTGTCAGGTTTGGTGCTGTAACCATTCTCTGGAGAACCAGGTTTTGTCCACCCTCTGGGTGAAGAAGCTTTTCCTCATATCCAACTTAACCCTCCCCTGACACAGCTTCATTCTGTTCTTTGAGTCTTGTCACTAGAGAGAAGAGATCAGTGCTCATCCCTCTGCTTCCCCTTGTGAGGATGCTGCAGATTTTGATGACCTTTCCACTTAGTCTCCAAAGAAAGCCTATGCCAAATACTGAACTCCAGACTTTACATTCCATGATCGCTTTTAGCTAACTATAGGAAAGAAGAATAAAGAAAGCATAAGAATAAATAAAGATCTGAAACTTGTAGGAAAAAAAAAAACACAACCCAAAAGTTGACCATAATGATTAAAATGGAGATAGGCAAGTAATTCAACTATTACAATCAAAAATTTCACTGGGGAGGAACCTGAGGCAGGTAGTTTCACTTAAAAACAAGTGTATAAAACAATAAAAACAGTCCTAAGAGAGGTAGCAGTGATCAAAAACAATGATAAATGTAGTTCTGGCTACAAAGAAACTCTGGGATTTGCTGTCAGAGGGAAACATCTGGTTAAAATGAAGAATAAGAAAAACAGGTGATAAAGCTGTAAGAGAAGACGCATAGAGACAAAAAAGGAAAGGGCAACTAAATTGAAAAGAATATTAACTTTATAGGCCTATCTTATTGCCTATATTAGATAAAAGTAACTGATGGCTGCAAACTTGATTTGCATACAGCCCAGGGCAATGAACCTCCTGCATGCTGCTATAATAGGTATAATAAAGACTTAAATTACATCCCAACACCCACCCAAAAAATCCTCAAACCACAGCCAAACAAAAACCAAACAAATCTTGGGCAAGACAAATGATGTAAAAGTTAGGAAACATCAAATGAAGAAGGCCCAGACTTGGTGTTTTGAATAAATTAATACAGAGTTTATACAATAGCATGCAATGATTCTTAGTCTCAAACCTCCTGAGTATCAACTTAACAAGCTTACCTGCAGTTCTTCCCTTCTTCTCACTGTTCATTTAGAGCACTGCATGAAGCAAATGATTATATAATTGAAGGCTGTATCAGAATGCACAAGGCTGTAGATTAATGCTGTACAGACAGCTTTAAATCTGACATTTCCTACCACTGGAATTCTTGCCTTTGAAATCGTAGCTTTCTCCTCACGTTGATTAAACCAGAGATTTAAAGGCAAAAATCTAAATGGGAAAAAAAATCCATTAGCATTTGAAACTAATGATAATATCTAGGGTCAGAACACAGGTTTTGTACTAATTTTATACAATTAAGGCAGTAAATATTAGCAGTAGAAACCAGAAACTGTCCTGTGTCAGTACATAAAGGTCAGCAGTGCAGAACTAGTACAGTGCAATGGAGGCTCCCTACTATCTGGAACAGGTGGGAAGGCTGGGAACAAGCTGTTTGCCTTTCAGCAGAAACTAAGAATGGGGCAAAGTACTTGTCCAGATCCCAGCATGTCTGAACACGGACTCAGGATGCTGCCAAGCACAGGAGGCTGAGGGCACTCTGATACCTGGCAGATCAGACACCATCGTGTGAAGTGTTTGCTGAGGAGGAACACTGAAAACACTACAGTCATGTAACAGCCTCATAATCTGCAGAAGAAGAGGAAGATGAATTTTCAAGCTCCACTGGCTCTGAAGGGCAGAAGACTTCATAGTTATAGACCAGGTTGTCAAACTGGAGTTGACTTCAGCTTGAGTTTCAGCCTTAGCAGAAGCAATAATTGGCACATTCTTCCAGACTGTTGAGGTGTCCTGTATAAACACAGAAAGCATTATTTTTGGAGGTGTTTGGTGAGAGGGAAGATAAAACACGGATTTTCTAAAACTAAAGAGTGAAAAAACTGGGAATTCAAAGCAAAATATTGAATCATTCCTTTACCTAATTTATTAAATATCTGCTTAATTGCTACTCAATCTGTCAATCTCCAAGTGCAATATTATGCAGCTCATATGCAGAGCTTTTTTGTCAAATGCCATCTCATTAGAAAGGACTTAGAACTCTAAAAACTCATGCTTTTTTATTTAATGGGTTTTTTTATTTGTGAAGTGTCTGAATCAGGCTTAAATATTTTTGTTTGCAGAAGTGATGTGAACTTAGGTATCTGAGAACTAAAGCACACAACACTGAATGACATTGCTGTTTGTTCTTCTTTGCCAAGGTGTGCTTTCAGATAAGAGTCATATTTATGACTAAATGATTTGTCATCCATTCTTTGTTATAGTTTATCCATCAGTGAATGCTTTATGTCATTCACTTCACCCCATACAAAAAGAGTTGCTATTTTAAAACTGTCATAAATGTCTTTTAGTGTATTGTGAAACAGATACAGTATTCAGTAACTGAAAAGTGGTTGGCTTCACCATTCCCAACCTTAAAGAACTTAAACTTTTTGTCTAGGTGTCCATTTCTAACATACAAAGGATCTGTTAATAGTTGAAAAATGGTCAAAGATTTCTTCTTGGTCAGCCTGAGCAGTACTATTGTGTAGAGTGCACTCAGCATTCCCAACAGTTTGGGGCTGACACGGTGTAATGTCCCCCATAATTCTGAAGAAAAGGATCAAAATGTTCATGTTGTAGCCTTTAAAATAAAATGTCAATTTTTGTCATTATTGCTACATTAAGAAGAATATGAACTTGTTAACTAATAAAGCAAAGTCTATGTTGATATTGTAGATTTTACTCTTTTTATAGAAAAACAATTTCACTGTAATTTACTATTAAATATTCCTACAGCAATCTCCTTGCTTTCTGGAAAATAATCAAGGACATGATAGATTATTCTGTCTTCAGCTGCACAGCAGCTAACAACTGTGAGAAATATTTTGTTCTTTGTGTGGCTGGAACAAATCCTTATTTCAAACAAGCCTTTAATTGTTTTCTCAGCTGAATGAAGTTCTAGTAGGTTTTTTGCAATACAGAATTCTTTCATTCTATCAAGACTTACCATTGTAACTACAGTGGAAGGCTGAAAAACAACAGTATTTAATTTGCTACCACAAATGGTTTGGATAACATTATGGTACAATTTTGCTTCTCTGGAGGCAGCTAAGTTTAATTTTCTTCCATATTTTCACTGTTCCATATCCAGGTTTTGAGCATTCTGTTTTTAGCAACTAGAGTAGAATTCCTTTAATGAATTGCCCTGCTTTCATTCTGCCATATCTCTGACATTCATCCCTGAGTGACTTAGAAAATGACAGCAAGCTCTGAGCCACCACTTTTTTTACTGATCCGTGCTGATTGCATCCTGGAAAGAGCAAGAACCCTTTTTGTTTCAGGGTATGTCATAGCTTAACTGAGTGATTTTAGCACATCTGCAGCCATGATTCTCATAGAACCCAGACTGCCAGCTAAAGCACACAAATAATTGATACACCTTAACTTGGATCATGAACAGACTCTCTGCTTCCTGTAACTTGTAAAGCCAGTAAGTAATCATGGTAAGTATAGGAAATTCAGAGTTTTCTGACACCCAGAATCTGAATATTTAAGATAGCACCAGAAATGGACTTCTAGGTAACAGTAACAGCCCGATCAAAAGCATCAGGAGATGTTTATTACAAATCTGATGATTATTTCCTACGTTCTGGTCAGACTTCCTGACTGAATTGCGTGTTTGGCGCTGCAGCGTTACAGCCTAAGCAGGTGACAATCCAGGATGTGTTAGGAGACACATTTCCCATAGTGGAGACTGGCCACAAACAGAGGTGCTAGTAAATTTCTACTGCACTTCAGCAAAAAAACCCCAGTTCTATATACAATGAAACTTAATTTCAAATAGGTTCTACTAAATTAAAAAAAATTAAAATTTAAATTCTTAACAAATCAACAATTAAAACAAGCAAACAAAAATCCATCTAAATTGTTTCCCAGCAGAAACTCAAGGAACAGTAAAATCAGAACTTTCTATGAGAGTCTGTATTTTTGCTCAAAAAATAATTTGACAGAAAAATCCCAAACAGCTCTAGTTAAAGGTTTGCATGCAGCAGATTGCAGCATCCTAAAAACTGTCATTTTGTTAAAAACCAGATAGTATTAGTCTACCTGAGCCCCCCTGAATTTTTTACATAGATCAGTTTGATCTGGTGGTGGCAGTGTGTACCTGTGGCTGAGAGAAAGCTCCAGAGGAATATTCTGAATTAGAGAGGGAGAAGTGTCCATCGGGAAGGATTCCTGTCAGCCACCTGGAAAAGGTTACTAACAAACCCACTGGTCACTTAGGTGATGGGAACTGCTCTCACAAATTCAGCTAGAAAGACAGGAAAATCTCCAAGAAAGAAAAGCCTTTTCTTTGGCAGCATATTCACAGCCTCACCTCACTTATTGCTTCTTGCCCTGCAAGGTTCCTTGGAGAAGCCTGTTTCTCTTAAATGATGAAAACTGGATTAATGAACTTTGCCTGGGGAAAAAGCTGAAGGACAGTTAATGAGGTTATTTGGTTTTTCCCGGGATTATTGAGCACAGCCAGCACAGAGGGCAGGTGCTGGGCTGCTATGCAGCTTCGGGTGTGAGCAGGGCCCACTGGCTAAATAAGTTGGGAGGAAATTTCTGTCTGGGTGATTCTGTGGAGTTCATTTGTCTTTGAAGCCACTCGCCTGGGGTTGTTCTGAGCCTGAATGAGCATCCCTAAAGGTCAGGGGGCTGGCAAAACCCACAAGGGGGATTTTCTTCTCTTATTCTGAAAGGCGAGTGTGTTCTGTATCCTCAGGCTTTGAAAAAATCAAACAGAAGGAAACCAAAACACAGGCACAAAAGACTGTTCTGTACATGAAGTAGGAGTGGCTCTAGGGGTCAGAGAGGAGGGATTATGACCAAACTCATCCATCCTCTCTTCTCATTCCATCAGACCTTGTAATTCCTCCTCTGCCGGCCCGGGCTGCCCGCAGAGTCCCGCGTGTCCCCGCGTGCCAATCAAGGACTGTCCCTGGAGGGAGGGCAGCAGCCCTGGCCACGGCTCAGGGGATCCCACCAGCTCGGTGACAACACGTCATGTTGCTTTCAGGCCCGACAACATCGAGCTTACATTTAAAAATGAACGCAAAACGTAAACTCTCAAAGTCATCAATTCCCACTTTTCAGAAGTCCACGATTCAAGCCAGCAAAAGTGATGAGATTTGTCTAAGAGTCAAAAATAGTTTTGAATTTGTCTCTTGTTTCTTAGCTTGAAGTTTTGCCTCTACCAATTTCACTACTGCTCCCTTTGTATTCTGGCTTCCAAGACTTTAAAACATATTTGATTCCGTGCATTTGCAAATTTATCATTGCAACAGAGAATCTCAACAGCAACACAGATCTGGGTGTTTTTTTGTTTTTCTGTTCATTTGTTTGTTATTTGTGGGTTTTTTTTTTGGGTTTTTTTTTTTTTTTTGAGATATGAACTGAATGTCTCTTGAATCTTTTGAGGAACCTTTGCTCTAAGAAAAAAAAAATACTAAATTGTATGAGCTGCAATAATATAACAAGAGCTGGCAGCCACAATATATTCTAGGTTTTTTATATCTTAGAATATGTTACAGGGGGAAAAACTTGCTTGGAAGATTGGATGAGCCTACCACAGCATCTCACCTGTTTTACATCCCTACTTGAGCACTACTATTGATCCTGCAATTATATTACAGTCCTACTTGTGGTTCTTTAAAACCCTGTCTTTCTCCTCAGGTCTGCCAAATAGTCCATGGCATATGAGATTTCCATGTAAAAACTGTTATGATCTACTTAGTAATAAATGAAACATAGCTTATGGCACTATCCAAAATTTGGTCCATACTCTAAAAATGGATTTTCCTCTTTGTTTTCCTCTTTGTTTACAGTGTGGTATCATAGTGCTGGACCCTAAACAGTCACATAAAACTCTGTCTGTGTTAGGTAAAGATCAATGCCTGACTAACAGGTAGATGGTGATACTCCAGTCTTGCCCATAGAAAGTCACCAAAATCTAGTTATATATATATTTTAAACTCTTTTCATGGATAATGTGAAATTTATATGCACAACAAATATATTTTCCCAGATGGATTTTTGCCAGTTCAGACTCTGCAACATCTGAGAGGAGGAAATTCTCTATCTGTCTGTGCGTATTCTGTCATCTGTTTCGTGTTAAAAGCAATGAATTTTTTTTCCTTCCCAGATAATTATTCACTTAATTGGATTCAAGAAGTGGAGTCCTGCACATGTTGTAAGGAATTGGAAGTGCTGATCTGGTGAAATGCACAATATGTGTCTTGGAAAATTTTATCTTACATGAGTTCATAGTAGTAAATCCATTTCTGAGTAGAACAACTTTTAATGAGCAGAACACATCAGTTAACGTGGAACTTAAGGAAATTACTTATCACAAAGAAGAAAGTCAATGACCATCCAATGAACATCCTGACTGCCAGGGCACATTTCCTCTTATAGCTGTCACCACAAAAATTGTTCATATTGTTGAGGGGACACTGAAAGTGAGTATATGTTTATGTAAACAGAAAGAAAGTGTTGAAGAAAGAAAGTCCCAAAATTCAGGTTTTAAGAGTAGCCTGTAGTAGAGGCAGGACGAGCACAGAACTTGTTGATCTAAGCAACAGAGGACACCAGGTACTGCTTCAGACTCCCAGGGATCCACACTGATTTCCATATTCTCTGCAATCAGGGCAGCAGCTGACTAAATGTATTTAGATGTATGTAAGTGTGGAGAATCTCTGAAAGGTTACATTAAGCCCAAGTTTATGCTACGTAACTCAAGCTGAAACCTGGTAAGACTGCCCTCTTGCTAACATATGTTAGTTTAACGAATAAGCGTGCACTGGTCACTGGTTAATTTCAGACAATGTCAGGATACATATTAGCTGATTGGCAAAAATTGGCAAAATTAAGAGTCTTAAATATCTTGAAATATTTCTGTTTCATAGTGGAATAGCAGGTGCATTCTTTGCTATGCTCTACAAGTAAGAAAGTTAATTAAATGTTTGACTTTCAAGTAATTACATAACATGTAACTTATTTAAGATCAAAATTGAAGTCAAGCAAACTAAAAGTAATTTTTATTCCATGTGATTTCCCTTTACTCTGATTTTTATCTCTGGAGTTTTCTATGTATCTGTAAGCCCATGTACAGATATTCGTAAGGAAATTCAGCAACAGCAGTTGTATTTTTCAGTTCATACTTTACCTTAATAGAATTTACCTTTTGTATGTAAACAAGCCTTAAGAAATACAAAATTAGAAGTAGGGAGTATTACTATGTTCATTGCTTCAGTGTTCAGCTCACAAGTCCATTTGGTCTGAATGGAAGGTAGCTCATTTCACACAGTGTTTCCTTACTTACTGTTTTTAATTATCTGCTGTTAAACACACATTAATTAGACACACAGATTGACTCCAGAACAACAGCTAAACTTGTGGTTGGCAGTTTTATCAGGTTAGCACAGATTTACTGCCTCTCTTGGGCATGTGGAATATCCACTGGTGGTACTTTGCTACATATGCCAAGGCTTCTTCCAAGCTTTGTGTGTCCTCTTTGTTCTCAGGATTGCCAGCCTTCAGCCCTAGCACTCTTCCATTTTTTGCACCAGCAGCCACCACCAGAACTCATCCTGGGGTGATGCACTTGTGTTGCTTCTTTTGAGGTAGTGAGAACAGTTGACCAGACTTAGATCTGCCTGCTGTGAAGTTTTGAGCTATTTACCCCGAACAACCAAGGAGGAGCATTCAAAAGCAGCATGATTTGAGGAGTTAGATACTTTTTCCTTAATGTCGTGGTGGAACAACGGAGGTGTTTTGCCATGAAACCAGAAGTGGAAATCTGAGCCTGACTCTGAACATGAACCTAGCAGCATTTGAGGTAACATATCTATGGATGATTTCATCAGGCTAAGCAATCAAAATTATCTGAACCTATTACTGTTCATAATACTCTCTTCATTATGTTTGTGTCATTAACTACCTAGCTGCAGAAGGACTTGTAGGAAAGAATATCTAGATGCTTTTCTAGGCTGTACAGATATCTTAAATGGGTGAGAAAATTTGTTCGGCATGCCTACCAAAACTTTCCTGGCATCAGCATTGCCTGGGACAGTGGAGGATCTGACTGTATGAGTTCAGGCTGGCACAGGAAATGTAATTTCATTTTTTTAAGATTAAGATTTACTCACTTTCTAGCATTGCACCATTATTTTTTTTCACCCATCAGTGCAGACATGCATGCAATAAATTAAAATTTTTTCTTGCCATTAATACATAATTCATAGGCATGTAATGGCTCTGAGTATTATCTTATTTATAAATATGTTGGCTACGGTGAAGTTATGCCAGGTTTGAAGTGGTATAAAAAGAGGCCCAATGTATATAAACATATTTTATTTATTAGCACATCGTCAGGAGTTATTGCTTTTGCTTGCTTCGTGTCAATAACAATACTGTTTTGTAACTTGGAAAAGTAATAATCTTTTTGCTTTCATTTCCTTTGACAGGAAAAGCAAAATTATTTCAGTGCCATTTCACATGACTAACACTTTCAGAAACACCAAGTAATGCAGTAATCATTTGGGATGAGGAGAAAATGCAGAAAAGAAAACATACATGCTGCAGATAAATGTGATATATAGATTATTTGCACAGAGAATAAGGAAAAGAAAGAGAGCCCCCCCCCCGCCCAAACCAAACAAAAGTACAAACCATGATCATAAATCATCAACCAATCACCCACCAAACTAATAATAACAATAATAATGTTTCTGTGTAATGCTCTTCCAAATTAAATTGCTCTGATCTGGTGTCTCTCATGAATCATCGCATCAGAAACTACCACAGCTAAAACAAGATTCCTTTGCTGTCCTCAGTGTGAATTAAAACAGTAACTGGGCTTTTTATTCCTGAGCTCTACCATCATTTGTCAAAGAAAAATAAAGATTTAAATGTAAGAAGACATCCCTGTGATTTTCAAATAGTATTTAAATTCTGTCATGGACAAATTCGTATAGAATATTGAAAATATATCCTACAAAAACAGTGCTTCCAATCCATTTCATTTGAACTAAAATCATTCACTTAATTTAACCTGATAACAGTTAGAAATTGAAATGATGAGTGTTATCTAATTAAATGTTCAAATTTGGGCCCTGAAATTCTTTGTTTCTGAGTTAGGCTGAACTATGTGTCCTGCATATATGTACTCCATAGAGTGTAGGTATTGAGTTTACTGAAACATGTCCTGCATCCCTCTATATTCTAGGCTTGCCTGTCCTCAGAAATTCACCATGGGTGACATATCATGGCAATATGACATTTTACATGTGTAAGCCTATTTGTTTTAAAACCATAATAGAGTACAGATTTCACGAAATAATGTAATGTTTTACCTTTGCAAGGCATAAAGACATTGAAATGCTTGCAAATATTCTTGGTTCAACAACTTAATCTTATTACCAGGAATGGAATTGGTTGGATTTTTTGAAAGAAAAAACAAAAAGTACTTACTTTGGCTTCATATTTTGGGGCACATTATTTAAATCGTACTTTTCTACAAATATTAAAAGAAACTTATTGAATTTATACTGCCTTGATTTAGTCTGTGTTTGTGCCCCTGGAGTGCACCTTGCAGTTTGCAGACTTGATTCTCAGTGACTTGAAAATGCTGGAAAGCCTCTGCTCATTCTGAAGGTATTTGGGTCAGGCTCTGTGTTCCTGATAGAGCTGGGCTTGGAAGCTTCCCTGTTATCTCAGGGGTCATTCAGCAAAACCTTCATCTGTGGTTTTGGCCTGGAGTCAGAAAACTTTACCAAATAAGGCTCCTGTATGGAATAAATTTTTGTTTCTTTTCAGGGATACATAAGGCAGGCCTGCACCAGACAGAGTTGGATGCTGCACTGACAGACAAATATTCATCTCTCTTCAATTATGCTATACCTATGCTAATTAAACAGCAAATATGAATGACTAGAAAAACTTATGGTATTGAGTTACTGCACAGACATATTGAATGACATGTTTTTCAATTGCCAGAAAATTAGGTTGCCAGTTTACAGCTGTCATTCCTCGCAAACAGATCTGATGAAAGGGACAGAAAATTGTTTCAGCACACTTCACATCAGCACAGAAGGCACAGCCAGAGATCGATGCCACACAGTGAAAATAATCAAAGAGGTAGAAAACCCACAGTTATTTAAAATTACAGAATGTGAAAGTTTCTCACTGCTCTTCCAGTAAGGCAGCAGGCTGAACTGGTAAGATGAGGTGCCAGAAGGTAAAATTCTTTATTTCTTACTGGGTTGCAGACAGCATAGGACACTAAGCAGCCTAGGGGGTATTCTGAAATCCTCTTAAATTACTGATATGCATTAGTGTACCTGCAAATTGCTCTTTTTTTGGATGTTAGCCTATTAATGAAAATGAATTTGATCTCATAAATAAGAAAAGGCTAATAGAGATAAGATCACTTATATAACCTGTTGTCTCACATAGCTATTATATCAAACAAATACAGATCCAGTCTAAAACTGGATCCAGTCTAAACAGATCCAGTCTTAACCTTTGTTCTTTTTTCAGCTTAAGAGTTTGCAGGCACACCAGAAAAACTTAACAAAAAGTTTCCATGCTTTCCATCGCATGCAGAATTTATGCTATGAGGTCCACCAAGCTCTTGGCTGATTCTGGCTCGGTGTTTGGAGCTAATGAGAAAGAGATTTACCTGAGCTCAGTTCAGAAAGGTTGTCCCAGATTTCTTTAAATAAATGAGAAACAACTGACTCTAATGGGGGTGCAGAACATCACCACACTGCAGCTTTCATCCAGCTACAGCACTGCTCTATGCCTCAGAAGAACTATGTGACATCTTTGAGAATGTCTCATCATTCTTCATGATTTCATGAAATAAACATTGACTGACCAGACAGTGTTTGATGAATGTCATTTTCTGTCAAACTTTTGCCTCTTTTTTGTTTTCCTCTGAGAGGAGAGGAAAAAAAAATTCAAACAGCTAGTGCTGCCCTCAGTCCAGTGCCCACTCCTCTCCTTGAGTGTGGCTTAACTAAGCTGTTGCTGTTCAGTCCCTGCTGGCCAGGGAAGGGATCTGCAGGCACAACTCCCTGTAAGCACCAGAAATACGAAAGAAATTCAAAACTGGCCTCTGGCCCTGCTAACATTGGAGCTCAGACTGCTTTGAATTGTGATTTTCATATTGGAAATATAGAAATACAGTACATGATTTCCTTTTTACTCCAGAGAGTAAATGAAGTGTTATATTTAATAGTGTTAAGAAATGTCTGTGAGTTATTAAAAAAAAAAAGAAGAAAAAAAAAGAATGGAAGAAATATTAGAAATATTGCCCTTAGTTTTCTTTGTTTCACCAAGATAGAAAAAAAGTGAAATAATTGGTTGTGTGGATACTTACCTACCAAAGGCACACAACTCTTCAATGAAATGTGAGCTGTATTTGCAAAGCAGTTAATAAAAGGCAAAAAAATGCCATTCATAATTTATATTTTGCTGTTGGCAACAGATGGGATGAGAGAAATGGGATGACTGCTTAGTATTTAAAATTAGCATTAGTCTTAAATAAGGTGCTTATTTTTGTGAGTCAGTGTGCTTACATTCATATCAAATACATAACCTACTCGTGTCAACCAACATGCATTTTGGTATTCATTTATCTTATCTGTGATATATGATATCCCAACAAATTTCTTGTTAACCTTAATATGTTCTTAATCTCAACACTCTATTAACAAATTCTGTTACAATCAAGACTTCTCCTTTTGAAGCATTTGTTTTTATCCTTTCTTAGTAACATATTTACAGGAACTGAAAATAGCACATCTAACAAGGAGGTGTATTAAAGATTTCAGGGCTGTTTAATAAGATTTTTTTTTTTTCCTTAGGAAATACCTCTTAATAGACTCGCTTTACTTAAAGTTTAGTGTGTATGGTGGGTCACCTACTTGTGGCCATGGCATCCTTTTCCAGAAGTGGAATCCAGTCAAGTGGTCTTAATTTTGATGATTGCCAACAGTAGTTTCAAGATCACTTGGCAAACCCAGAGCTTGTACTGAGTAATGAGAGTGAGTGTCCTTTATGAGCTGAAAGCCAGGCTGCATTCATAAAGCAGCATTTGCCTTCCCGTTGGCAGTGCTATATTCCTTTATGACTTGAAGGGATTTTGCTTTGCCGCTCACTTTTTCAACCCTTCTGGTACCACCAATATTCTGTGTATGCAGGTGATATAGGCAGCCTCGCCTGCGGATATTTACTGAGTAAAATCCATGCATATACAATCTGAAGATGGAGTGAAACACCAATAAATACTGGGAATTTAAATTTTAAAACTCCCTGTTAGACCATATAAACAGATCACTGAAAAAATTACTTAGCATCAACTGCAAGATCCTCTGTGAAAATCCCTGCAGAGCTTGTTTTTGTTTCACAACGGCAATATTTCTCTTTTATCCTCCTTGTTGCTGTGATCAACAGAGGGCAGTTGGGCTCCTTTCTATTTTCAGTTTCAATTAAAATTTCAAAATTGTTTTTGATTGAACTTTTGAACACACTGAAATGTGAAAGCGCCCCCGCTGTCGCTAAAATGGTCTGGAACGTGCTTTCCGGGCATGAACATTTCAAAGAGAAGATGCTGGCTACAAGCAGCTCCACCTCCACTCTCTTCTCCAACATGCTTGTTAAAGTCTCAGGAGGGCCCATTACCTTTTTTTTTTTTTTTTTTTTCTCCTAGGTAAAGTCCAAATGGAGTGCTTTGATTTAACATCCCTGATAACATTCCCCCCCCTCCCCTGCCCCCCGCACCCCAAACATACAAACAGCCAGCAATTTAGGTACAAGCTATTGAATGAAGCAAAAATAACAATCCCAAGAAGCTGTGGGAGGACAGGGCTTCAAAGGGAGAAAGCTCAACTGTCTAGCTGGAAGGAAGTGCATCTTGAGGATGCTATGAAACACATGTAATGCAAATTGAAGCACCTTCCTGACAGTTTTGTGTTGGGAAAAGAGAGATAGAGTCCTTGGGAATTCAGCTTGTCTCCCAAGTTAAGCGGAGTTGTTTTTCTTACAGGGAAGATTTTGGACCCCTGATTTAGTGCAGTTGGGGATATAATATGTGGCCTTCATCACGCTGAGTTAGGTCCTAAGTCTCTACCATAGAAGACAGTATGTGGGTATATATAGATAATATGGCTTGTGAATACAAGCATCTGATTGGTACTTTTCAATTTTATCTTGTGGCTGTTTCTGTGGATTTGTGTATTAATGCCTTCATAAAATGCTATGGGTGTAAAAAATAAATAAAAGAGCAACCACCCAGGGCTATAGCATCACCTCATAAATGTTAGTCACAGACTAAGAGAACCATTACATTATGATGCCAAGAAGAAAAATCCTTGGGTGTATCCTGAAAATCATAAAATTCCACCTCATAATAATGCTTCTTATCCTAATATATATGATAACAGATCAACACACTGTTCATGTCTCTTATGGATTTGGAGGACTCAGTGTGCATAAGAAATATTAGAACAAACTTCAGAAAGCTGGGATTCAAAATAGTGGGGAAAGACTGAAACTAGTTAAAAAGCAGAAAAATTGTTGTAAAATTGGGAATTGCTAAAATGAAGTGAACAGAATTTAACACATTTTCAAAAGCATTAAATTAATAAGATTAAATCAACTTCCTGAAGATGTCTAATAACCTGCAGTTCCTATCAGAGTAAATATCCTGCAGTTCTTATCAGACTATGATTTTAACACATCTGAAGGTTGTTATTAAATTAAGTAATTAATATAAAACTAAGATTTTCATAGTGACAGAAAATAATTGGGTAAGCAGTGAGGCAGTTGTCACAACTGATGGAATAAAGAGCTGAAGAGCTCTTCATAAAAGGCTGACTGCTAATGACCACAGCCGGCAGGCAACTGAAACCCTTCAAGAGCAGGAAAGGAAACCATGTTCTTCCCTCACCTATTTGCCTGAAGAAGTAGAAAACTGTCTTTAACCAGATTAAAAAAAAAAAAGATCAGACAAATATTTTGAATCCATCTTTTTTTTTTTTTTGTGATTTCTCCTGTGTGGTTATAATAATGACGCATTTTATGCAGATATGAGATGGATACCTCTGTACTGTTCCATTTGCCCAATGCTGATGATAGAAGCACTTCAGTGTCATCTTATAGATGATGTGGCAATGCTCAAAATGTAGAGGAATGGTGCCTGAGGTAGGAAAAGGCAGGGGTAGGAAAAGGCTTGCCAAAGCCCAGCAAAAGCTCAGGCAATTGTGAAGTAGGAGTGAGGTAATACCTGACAAACTCAACCAAGAGATTCCAAAAACTTCTCTTGATGGCAGGAATCCGAATCATTCCTATATTATTGGTTTTGCCATGTTTCCAAAGGGAATCAAAGAGAAAGCACTTCAACAACACTGCAATGTAGTGGGTGTTTCCCTTTTAGAAACCAGAGCGCCAAAGGGTCATTTTGTTTGGGGGTTGGTTTTTCTTTCTGTGCAAGTAATCCAGCATCTTCAGAGTACCAGACACTAAAACAGTACCAGGTGTGTGTTGCTGGGAAACAACACACCACATCTCATTGCAGGCAGACAGACAGACAGGGACAGATCTACAGAACGAAAAGTTGAACCTGCAGTGCCAGCAATAAAGTGCAAAAATTCCCTGCTCTGCCAAATGCATGGACAGTCACATAAATGCAATTGATGCAGGATTTAAAAAAATATGTTCTATGAAATGTGCATCATGCAGATCAATTACGCAGGAAGCAACAAAAGTAGGCTTTTGTAGCTTGTTTAGCTGTAGAACACAAATGAGAATATTTACACTCATTCTAAAAGCAAGAAGAAAATAATGTGCAAGAGCTGGTAAAAAGATTAAAGGAACGAGGTGCAGAGGACATTAATGTTAATTTCAAATATATTACTTTAGCTTCAGTAAACTAACAGTGTGTGCACAGAGCTTTTAGCTGTTTTGTTTAAGTTATGCTTTATAGTGAGATGATTCTCCTGGTGTCATCTTGTTTGATATACATACTCAGAACATACTTGTTCTAAGTGACTTTATTCGGGTTATTACGCTCTTGGATTTAAAAGTGAAAGCCATTGTTTCATTGTAATCTTTTTCTACAGAGTTTGCTTTGCAAAATGTGCTTTTCCACTTTTATGGCTCTAAAGGCCTCAGTGTCCTTAGATGAAGCACCAGCTGTTATTCACAGAGGTCTTTTTCTTCTAAATTTATTCAAACAGAAAATTCTGCATTCTTGTTCCTTCCATCAGGTATTTTGAAAATAATTAAAAGACTTTTAAAAGCAAATGGTCAGCTCACAACTGGGACTCTGAGGGAAGCTTGTGGGGGAGATAGATGGTTGAATCTACCCCATGGTGTACACAGGTTAGAATTTAGTTCAGCCCTGTGCAAGGATTTCTCTTTTTGTTGAATACAGGTTTGGAAAATACTACCTGCATCTTACCCCTTGACTATTATTTCCATGACATAAACATATCATCTAGAAGGGTACATAAAACATTCTGCCAGCTTGTCTTTGCTCAGCAGAAGTTACAAATATTTCCTAATGGACCTAAGCTGCATGCCTTTGTTTGCATGTATATATTGAATCCCTCCTAGCCTGGGTGTTTGCTTTGATGTTTCAGTAAGTGTGTTGAATTCAAAAATAAGGCAAAGTAAAAAAAAAAGAAGAGTTTTTCATTGCATGAAGAGCTGCCTGTCTTCCCAGTTCTCAGACATGGAAAACAAATTCAGAAAGACTTCCTTCAGATTAAGGATGCAGCAATTCCACAGAGAAGCTTCAAATCTAGTAATTTGATTTGTAGCATCTACATTATACTAGGAAAACCTAGTATACACCCTTAATTCAAGAATTCTCTTTGAGAACAGAGCCTAATGAACAGAATTGCCAATCTGAACATAGAAATATAAGCCCCAATGGTTGATTTAAATTTAACCAAAAGAAAAAATATCTCAAGAGCAAAATGTGAATTTTACAGTGCTTACCACAGCTCTGGTTTTGCTATAAGTCTGAAGTTCTCATTCAGTGCTGATTGGAGTGTGGGGTGAGACCAGAGGCACCTGCCCACAAATGGCTCTTGTTCAATGGCAGAGCTGACATAGTTTAAAGCCATTGATATTGCACCATATCTTCTTTCAGGAAAAATAAATCCAAAAATCTCTCTGGTTTCCTTTGATCTGACTTAGACTCCCATAAAAGCTGCTACTGTTATTATGTTTTATACCAGCTAATAATTTAAATAAATTTTAAAATATTTTACTAAACATGCTAATTGGGATGGTTTCTGATTTGCAGTGCCACATCTGGTTCAGATTTCAGCTCACAATTAGAGAGCAGATCTCCCTGCTTGCACTGAGTGCTTTGGTCACGTGTGGGTTTTTTTTTTCCTAATGAGCTGTCAACAAGCTGTCAAACGCTGATACAAATTAGAGAGGGGAGACAGTGAAAGGTTGGTATAAAGCACTGGAAGCAGCCCTGTAAATGGACTCTTTCTCACAATTCACACACGTGTGACTTTACCTTCCTCAGGGAGTAGTTCTGCTGCAGTAACCCCTGTCAGTCCTCCAGGAAGGACCTGATTCCCATGATTAGTTTCCAGGGATTTGGCCCAGCATGAAAGCGAAAAGACATTGTTTTCATGTGTTGCCATCTTCCATATTTGTCTTATTTTTATATTTATTTGTATTTTTATCCAGAGTATTTGTGCTTCTGATACAGGAGGCCTGGGATGATAACATGAGGGTCACTATTCCCCAGCAGCATTTACATGGGGCTTCTGCAAGGCTCCTGCTTCAAAAAACATTATTCAGAACAGGTAAACTGGTGTCAGTACCAACATCCATATTTACCAGCAGGAGATTAGGTCTAGTGTCAAAAGCTATAGTAGGTATTTCTGAGTAGCATCTGAGCTCCCTTGTGCAGCCATCCAGGCTCCACGGGGCATGTCAAGCTTACTAGAGACCTGATCCTCCTCACTACATTGACAGCCAGCAAGCAAATAAAGCAGGTCTGGATCCTCATGGACTACTAACTCAGTAACAGAATAAAATTAACTTCTGTGAATGCTAAAGACACTGAGAGCTGTCATCTATCTTTCCTCTAGGGCTGCAACAGCCCAGACGTTGAGAAATTCAGTGTTTATGTGACATAACCCAATATCACCCAATTTTTGGTTTTATCACTCAAGTTTTGGAGTAAATGGTTTTCTGCTTCTGTCACTGAGAGCAGAAAGTACCTTCTCCCATGTGTTTGTACTGACTCCAACACTTAGTCTGGAGACCCTTTTTCTTGGAGACAAAAATCCAACTAGCCTGTGCAGTAGCTCCTACCTGAAGTAATTGGGTATTATTGGAAGGGCTTTTGCAGAGTATTTTAATAGTGTGCCCTTGAGAGTAGCATAAAGCTACTGTACAACAGCCTTCCTTTTAGATATCCATGTAGCTATATGTTTATGTATCTTTTCATTTGCATAAGCTGTAATGTTAGAGGAATGGACTGCATTACCACATTTCATTTAGCTTTCTAATGAGCAGCTCTGACCTTTATCACAAACCCCATTCCCACCACCAAACTCCATGTTAATAAAGAGCCGATGTGAATTTGAAAAAAGGATCCAATTTCCCAAAGGTGGTTAAATAGCATGTTCTAGCACTCACTGGCTGATCTCTACAGGATAATTAATTCACTGATGAGAAATGTGTCTGCAGTTCATTTTTGGTGGACTGGGATTAAAAAAATGTACTACAACTAACCTTCAAGTCAGTCAGCTTTGTGGAATGATTCACAGTGGAGAAAACTTTGTTCTAACTAACAATATTCCTGGTATGTGATCAGGCATTTTAATCAGTGTCTGATTTCAAATCGCTTTGTCACACTCTACCAGTGACGCATTGCAAATGTGCAGGACTGACCCACTGGACTGAAACAATGTCAGTCCTTTGCAGCTAGCAGAGGGTATAAAAATATCAAACATTTGCTCACCAACTTCCTTGGTACAGTTTGAAGAGGGGTATGTTCATGTACATGCAGTAGACTTAAGCACGGACATGGTAGCAACTGCAGGATGGGAGTTTTGTTTTATAGAAGCTTCTGGTACTAAAAGATGAGCTGTCAATGAAACAAATGTGTCACCAGAAGTTGCAGTTGGTGCTTTATTCACAAGTGACAGAACAATAAGCCTGCCATACAGGCTTTGCCCAGTTAGCATTTGAAAGCATCTCTCTCCACCTTCCACACTATGGCAAAAGCAACACATCAGTGAGGTTGTGTTTTTGACACTTTTACAAATACCTGTATCATCTCCATGTGCTGGAGGGCAATTCTATTGTATTTTCATGCAGTCTACAGCTGAGTTACTTTAGAAACTTCTTGTTTATATTTATTTTAACCTCATCTTGGCACAATAGAAAATGATGGAGTAATTCAATGTATTTGTTTTTGTATGGGTTGAACATTTCCCATTGGTATGCACTCTCTACATACAGCAAGTTCAAGGGAAATACCTTATAAGCTTCCCAAAACGTGGCAGAGTAATGGGAAGGAACTAAACTCCAGTAATGCAATATTAAAAAATGAATTATCAAAATTTGGAGCAGCACCACATGACCAAATAGTAACTATGTCATTTTTATGTCAAAAAACCCTCCTCCAAAACCACAAAAATATGAGACATTGAGTCTGCTACTTAGACTTTAGTGTCATGTGAAGCTTTTAAATATATTTTGAAATAAATAATTACAGACAAGATGGAAGCAAAATAAAATAAAAAGTCTAAAAAGAGAAATAATAATTCTAAATTGATAAAAAAAATTTCATTTTCTAAACCCCTGACAAATAGTACGTCTTATTTATCTTCAACAAAATAGCTGATGTTATATTGTGTGGAAACTCATTAGCAAAATATAAGCTGTATAAGAAGAGGTCTCAAGGGGAAGACACAACAGGTAGCATGAAGATATATTGTAAGAAAGTTACAGGAGCCCCTCTTAGACTCCTTACTGCCCTTCACAAAAACAGGTGAATTTGCTGATATAATTTGTGACGACCCCACTTGAAAGTCACTGGCAAAAAGAAAAACAGAACACTTTAAAAAAAGGTCTTAATGGCTTTAAAGACCAGCACAAAGAAAATCCCACTGTAAAAAGCACAAGGTGAAGCACTGGAAAGCTTATAAAAGCTGCTAAGGGCTACAGGCCCTCCAGAGAAGCAAACTGGACTACAGAGGAGGAGGAAATGGCTGTGAGAAGCTGCTATGAGGAAGCAAAAGTCATCTTACATGGAAGATTTCTAGCAAGGAAACACAATATCATTGTCATTCTTTAGGGCATCTGCTAGAGATAACGTGGAAGGCTGCTTGTATCCCTGCTTCCCCCATTCAAGAAATGTGAACTCATGGTGTCAAAGGAGCAGAGGAGAAAACATGTCCAGGAGAGCAGCCAGGGTATTTTATGAGATTTGAGAAAGTGTGTTTCATTCTAGCAGAAAGAAAGCTGAGAGAAAATGATTGCATTCTATAAATTCACAGGGAGGGTAAACACTAGGGAAGAGCTGTTTAAACTAAAAGGCAGTGTTGGCATAAGAACAAAGGAGTATGAGCTGGCCATGAATAATTTTAAGATGGAAATTAAAGGAAGGTTTGCAACCACGAGAACACTGAAGTTCTCAACCGACCTCTCAGTCTGGCTAGGAGCAATAATAACTTAAGATGGTGATCAATGTGTTTATGAAAAGAGCTATGCAATATGGAGGGGGAAACTCAGTCACCCAGGAAATTTCTTTTACCCCACATTTCTATACCTTAGGGGTCAGTGTCTGGAAAAGAAGAGCTTATTTTTATTTTTTGTCACAACTTATAATACACTGGTTAAAATAATATATTGAGTTGATACTATAACAGCTTCTGAGCTGCTCTTTGAACAATGAATGTCCTAAATAAGCTATTAAGTAAAAAAGGATGAATGGAATTACAGAGTACTATTTTCTGGAAAAATCTCCTCTGTATGTTGTTGTGTGTCACAGAGCAAGGAAACGTGACTTGCTCAACGTGTTGGTGCAGTTCCATGTCTTATTTTAGATTTACCAGGAATATGTGTCTATGTAAAAATGATTTTACACTGTAGAAAACAGAAGTAGCAACCCTTACAACAACCTTATTCTTAGCTATCAGTTTGTGTACCTTTACTGCATGGAAAGAAATACAACAGTTTAATTAAATTTCTTAAGGTCAGTGAAATGCCATTGTTTTGACAATCAGCTGTGCTCACATAAACCTTGGGGTCCAGATGGCTGGCTGTTTAATGGCAACACTGCATTGACAAATTCACCAATTAGATAGACATTAATATTACATCCTTTCAGATTCTGAGCACAGCCTGACCTCGCTGAAGTGGGCTGGTGTCTTGCTTAATCCCTTGTGCATGCTCGCAGAATGTTATCGTGCTGCTATAGTGGGTTCATCCATCAAAACTGCCCTGGCTTCTCAGCATGCTGAGCATTATTGGGTTTGTAAAAACAGATGTCATAACACACTGCTGGCAGAGTGGTGCTCTCTCAAGGGACAGCAAAAGGAACCACCCCCTCCACACATGCACTCACAGACACACATGCTGGGGGCACTGGTGTATTGTGAGAATTCTCCCCTGGCTGCTCTGGGCCTGAAAGGGAAGGGAAGACCCCTAATTTATGGATGTTTAGAAGCCTGCATGTCTTGGTGCAGACAACTGCCCTTCTTGCTAGACACACGGTACTCCTTACATCAAATTTGCTCTTTTTTCTTTAATGGCCCCAAATATACCATGTTGGGAATACAGAATTACAACCTGCAATAAACTGTGATGGCATTGTTTTGCATGGAGCAATTCCTCTGCATTACAATGAGTTCCTGGGGACAGAACCCACTTTCCCCTTCACCAGCTCTACAGCCAGCTGTGCCTCTGGAAATGTCAGAATCCCAAGATCTTCTGATGGTTTGACTGGAACAGAGGAAGAGGCAATGACACCTACCGATGCTCACTTGCTTCAAATTACCTCCCCCCAGCACATTTTTTTTTTTTATTCAAGACAAAAAAAGTCTGTTTTTTTAATTAGATTTCATTACTCTCTACTGTCTTCCCCAGGGCAGTGGCAGCAATGCTAATACACCTACAGCAACAATTACAGCCTTTTCTTATATGAGAGCAACCTCAAGCAAGAAATGGCATTTTCCCTAATGCAGCTTTCCAGTAGGCCATCTCTCATTTCTGTGTTTCTCCTTGGAACAATCTTTTCCAGTTTCCCACCTGGAATACTTGTCCAGTGTACAAGAGATATGGACAATAAGAAAGTGATGTAGTGTGTGTAGGTACTACTACCTCTTCAATTATATGATGATTACTCTTTGAAATTTTTCCTTTGAGAATGTGGTAGTCTGTCCTATTTTCTGCAGTTAAAATGAAGAATGCCACTGGATTTGGTAGCTCCTCAGAACTAAGTTTCTCAAGTTACTCAGAATATGATGTTAAGAGGACCATTATTTGCATTTTAAAAATAATTTTGAATTGTCAGGAGGCCATTGCCTTAGGAGTGTTAGGCTTAATGACAACTGAAAATACATGTTCTATTAAATGACCACAACAACAGGAGAAACAATAATCCATTGATACTGTGAACACTGAAATCTAACATCCCTCATGTGTGATGAAAGCATGCACCTTAAATTTTCACGTTCTGTCAGAATAACCAATCTCCATACAGAATTTAGCTAGCAGGTGTATTTTCAGCTTTTTCACTTTCACTTTTCTCACTTTTTTTTATTCACCCAAGACTATCCTGAACTGGTTTCTATCTGTGATGATCAAAATGACTTTCTTTTAAGTTGCCTGGTATCAGTGGCAATGGGCAGAAAGACATTTTTAATTGAAAACAATTGAAGGAATTTTCAGAAAAGACTACATAACATTATTTTGAAGGATGGAGTCACTTTCTCATTCTATTGATAACCCTAGAACAAATAGAGATATTAAATATCACTTTCACAGCAGTGGGGTTTTCCTTACAGAAGAGTAGAACATTACTAAACTATATGTGAACTTAAATTTAGAGTAAATTTCAATTTAGATTAATACTTGTACATCTTGGGTAAATATGCACCTATGTATGTATTTACTTATTTATTTAGAGAGAGACAGTCAAACAATCCATGAAAAAAGTTGTTTTGCTGATAAATACACAGTCCCATCATGTAAAGTAGTAATTGGCCACTTTCTTTCTAGTCCCAAAATATTTGCAAATCTTGAAAAGCCTATAATTATTTTTTCTGATAATTTGCACTAAGAGTGTGCTCTTCACTTAGCTTACTGTGATTTAAATGAACACTTAGAGGCTATGTGGAGTAAATGGGCTCAGTGAAGGATTTGAGAACAACTTCAACTTGCAGAGAGTATTCAGCAATGACTTTCACAAAGCACTGACTCATAGCTGGATAAAAAAATAGAGGTGTTTAGCTCCCTTCAAAATTAATGAGATCTGTGTGATGCTTTTTTAGAAGGTCTTTTATAGTCTAGAAACTGATTTTTTTCCCTGATGTCACAGATGATGATTGCTATACTTAAACATATTTTATGGTATAACTTTAGTTTTTAAAAGCCTGAAAGTAGCACAATGTCTCTACCAGGCAAGGCTAATTATGTGCTTTTGCCTCTGAGTAGAAATATTGGAATGGGATCTGTATACATTACTGAAGAAAACTGTTATTTAACATAAAGTCATTGTTTAATGATAGATAACAATAGGTACTATAATAGTTTTGCATTTCAAGAAGAATTCAAAACCATAAAGTTAGTCCTGTGAATTTTTAATGTTTATAGAAAATGCCAAGGCAATTATGAGAAATCTATAACTTTAAAGTTTTTGAGAAAATGACATAATTTTATTATGTTTCTTTTTATTTCTTGCACATAGCAAGCTTAATTCTGGGTGGGGTCATAATGTGCATAGAGATAAAGACTTGCAGTAAAGCAGAAGCAATTAAAATTTTAAATTATTCATGAGTTCAAGCTTCCAATAGGTTTACAGCCAAAAGAGAATACAGAAAACTTGATTTCTTCTGCAAACAGAAAGAACAAAACTCACATTCTTTTAGATGCATAGCAAAGTTTTGCTTAAAAAAATTTTTTGAAAAACGTTCCTAACCTCAAAATACCAAAGTTAGCTGCTTAAGTGTGATCCCAACCATTCAACAGCTGCTATAGTCAACAGTGAGGTATCTGTGTCTGTAGCTGAACCTCTCTGATAATGGTCAGAGGTGAATTTGATGGAAGGGCAGTTTTCTATCATGCCACAGCAATCTTACAGGCAGAACTGATTGCCACATGTTTAGACTCTTGTTGACCTTCAGGGCAATGAATCACTGCGACTTCTGGACCCGTGTTTCTGGAGATGCTCTTCGAGTTTTGAGTGATCACTCACAACTTTGTCCAGCCATTAATCACAGCAGATTATTTTTAGCTGTACCCATTCTGCTTTGCAAGTCTAGTTTCACATGCCACTTCCCACAAGCTATAAGCATGGGTTGCAGAAATGCCATGACTAAACAGGCTTAAAAATCTCTTAGACATACTCTTGCCTTTCCAAACTATGACTTAGACTGACATCAATGAAGAAGACACCATAGATGTTTTCTTTTTGTTGTTAAGGTGAAGAAGACAAATATCTCGGTCATACATCCTCAAAATATATCTTATCATGTTAGAAATACCTCTATTTGCAAATAAGTGGCTAATGGAAATTTTTATGTGAGCAAGTGGCATGACAAGAGAATTATTGTCTCTGTGCAGGATAGCTCAGCATAACAAGACAGACAAACCTACCTTGCTTTAAATGAGACTCTGCTCTTCTCTTCTGCCAACCATGTGAAGCTATAGTTCCTCTGTAGGAAAGGGGAAGAAAGAATAAAGAAACAGGCAGCAAGATCAGAACAAAAAGGAGATATTTCTTAGAGGGTAGCGAGGCACTGAAATAGGTTGTCCAGAGAAGTTGTGGGTGCTTCATCCAAAGAAGTTCAAGACCAATTGGATGGGGCTCTGAGCAACCTGATCCAGTGGCATCCCTGTCTATGGCAGGGAGTTAGAACTAGGTGATGTTTGAGGTCTCTTCCAATCCAAACCATTCTATGATTCTGTGAATCTGTGATATTTATCCACTCACTGGGCAGTGAAGTCATGAAACTCATTGTTACAAGGATGTTGCACAGGCACTCTGAAAGCAGTTAAATTAATGGAAGAAAAATGCATCAATGACAAAATCCCACAAGTCCAAACCCTTGTTCACTGTAATACAGATTGATGGAAAATGAAATGATTCCTTGGGGACCACGTCAGTGTGCACTTGCCTTGGTCATATATTCTTCATATGGTGCATGCTGCAGGTGATGGGGAGAGGATAAAGGCTGGAAGGAGCTCTGGTCTCTGTTCTTGCTCTCACATTCTGCTTAGTGTCTGTCACAGAGATCATGAAGGAAATGTGGACTTCGGGGGTATATAGAAGAGGGACAGGACAAGAACTCACTTCACTCTGCTCTCACTCTGAGTAATTCATCCATTTCAGATGGATGAAAACCTTGCTGTATAAAAACTCAACTAGTGTCGCTGAATCCATCCTCTCATGCTGTTTCTGCTTTTCTGTTTCAACCATGAAGTGAGTTGCAGACTAGAAACACCTTTTTGTCTGTTAAGGAGGTGAAACATTGAAACAAACTCCCTGCAGAAGATGCTAAACCTCCTGCCCCGAGAATGTTTAAACCAGGTCAGAAAAATTTCTTCCAGGGAGGAACAGAGCACATTTTGTCCTGGAACAGAGGGACTGAGTAGCCTCCCACATTTCATTGTACTTGCTTTACCCTAGAGCCCCTGTTTCTTTTTAAGTCCACAACTTTTAAGGAGAATGTTGCCCTCTCCCTTTTTTTCAACTCAGCCCTTACTTGCCAAGGCTGAAGAAGCTGATGTAATCCATAGCTTATACATTACCCCATTTTATGCATGGTTTAAAGGGGCTGCAGTTCACTAGAAGTTATTTTTAGATTTCACACATTATTGTACCTTTATTTTATTTACAGGTACATAAAGGAAAGACAATTAGACAATTAATTTAGACAGATCTGATTATAATCCATCAGAGATGGATTTTGTTAAGGATAAGTGAAGATGCATCACATCATGCTCTGCTGCATTCAGAGTGCAGGGTTCTGAGTGATACCTGCTTTGTGAGGTCCCTAACGCCACAGGAACCCCATCAGAAGACAGGTGCAAAGTCTGTGTTCCCCTCAGCAGTCACACAAACAAGCACTCAGCGCTTTCCCTGCCTGCTGTCACCAGGAAGGTTTGCTACTCCTAAAGAGCAGCTGCAAAAGCCCAAGCACTTTGCTAGCAAAGAGAAGTCTTTGCTGGAGTTTATAGCTGAAGTCTGAAGGCAAACAGATGTTTTGTGTCTGTGACTTGGGGTCTGTGCAAAGTTCTTCAAATAAGGGATCACGCTTTCTCTTACACAACCAAGAGCAAGTAGGTAAATAAATGCAGCTTTATCACCTAACAGCCCCCATAAAGGTCAAGCTGTTCTTGGCTGTTCTCTCTTACTCTGCAAGGGGAGTCTATTGCTATTTCAAGGTGTGATGATATTCTTCTTGGAAAACATCCTGTCTCCCTTGGAAACAAGTTCACATGTAGTCCTGGGCACTGCTGATGTAAATACCTCACTGCTATCAAAGTTACTCTCTCAAAATACATTTTTGCCTGTGTACAAAGTCCTTTCCCCCCATTAGGTCCTTAAAGAACAGAAGCCCATGTAAATGTGTATCTCACTGCCCAAAATTCATCCAATAAATACATCTCTGACACTTTTTCCTACAAACAAGCTCAACATTTTGTTCTGAATCCTCATCAATAGATATGTCTCTCTCATTTCTTCTCATTCCTGATATGGACAACACTTTCTGTGCATTTCATTAATGTTGCTAGCATATTGTTGAAAATAAGTATCATAAAACTGTCACATAATTTATCCTATTTGTGCAAACAGTTCTCCCCTATCCCTTGTATTCATAATCCTAATACATTGTGGTATGCAGTCATATTCTTCAAAAAGCTAAGATTCTGTATTTGAAGGGAGATTCTCTTCCCTATGACCATTTTTGTAACCATTTCTGCACATTTTCTAGTTGGGATTCACCATTTCTGAGCAGAATGCTGGCTTTTTATCTGGAAAATCAGATATTGAACACATCAGAGCTGGAAAATTTACTTAAATGGAAAACCTACTACTCCCATGGTGAATATTTTGATTTTCTGTGTCACTTGATACCTAGTGATTCAAAAAGAGTCTCATTATTAGTGAGAGAACATCAAGTAAAATTAAAGAGGATTATATTGTCTTAATCAAGCAAGAAAACTGCCAGGAAAACAGCTGATCCTGTATGCTCAAATTAAAAGAGACTGACTTTTCACAGCTTTTAAAAATAAACAAGGACTGCTACAATTACATAGGTGGTAGCCAAACACAGAGCAGACTGTGGCTTTCCCTTCTATTGCCAGCAAAGAAATTACTTGTCTGCCTTCCTGAGATAAGGTCTAATCCTGATTTACAGACTGACTGTGCCAGCTAACTTATTGTCTTCACTGGAATACTCCTGGCTCAAATTTATGTGGAGGACCATGTTGAACACCTGGGGATCCAGACAGGGGGTGCATGCAGCTGCTCTGAGTTTACCCAGACCATTCTCTGCATGGGCTGCTTCTCACTGGCAATTGCACAGACTCCCAAAGGTACTTTCTTGCAAGAAGTAGAGCAGAAAGACACTGAGGAGGAAAAACATTTTTCTCTTTCTCTCATAGTTACTGAAATTCTCACAGAAGTGAGAAATACAAATTACTCTCCTGCAACAAGGTGTTGTGGAGCTTAGTTGCTTTTCTCCTGCCTGAAGAATCCCTGTTTAATCTTTTCCTGCACCTAAAGTTTTCAGCATTTTTACCATTTCTATGGCCTTTCCCTGTACTTTTCTTGAGGGTTATGTACATTTTGTTTTGAAGATAAACAGAAGGAAGTATAGCTCTGGCCTGGCACTCAGAAAAAGGAAAGCCTGCTGACAAAACTATTTTTATTCTTTACCTGCTGATCATATAATAGAAAATATGTCACTGGAGTGATCACATACTGAATTTTGCCTGGATCAGAATTTCATCTGCATATTACAAGGTCCAGGGAAGAGATGGCTGATAAACAAATATAACAGATGAAATTTTTGCTTGATCTACACTAAGAAATACTTACAATGAAAAAATTAAATTTGCAAAGTAACAAAAAACCTTTACCTTTATTTGGGAATCTTGTTAAGATCCATATTGACAAAAACCCTAAGGATGCCTGGATTTGCCAGCTGTTTCTTCCTGAATGATACTATGAATTAGTAACTTGCAGAAGTTGTTCTCAATGTTGCAAATATTCCACATGAAACTTTATAGAAGAAAACTGGTTATATATCACTTGTGTGATCCATGAAGATTTTAGAAGTAAACTGAAAGAAAGCTTGTACAAGTCACTTATTTTAATTGTAGTTAAACATCATCAGTATAGTTGAAATAGACATGATGCAAACCTCCAAAACATTATTAGTAGTAACAATGTTTAGAAATTATACAACTCGGTCAAAAGAATGATAAGAGAATTGATACAAGAAAACTTTATTTCCCTTTTTAAATATGTAGATTGCTGTTACCTGATATGGGTATAGCATCCTCTCTTTGACAGATTGTTTTTTAAGATATCAATAAAGCCAACTTGTACTTACCACAAAACCTCATACTCCAGGAAGAGCAATAAGCAAGTCCCCAAATGACAATAACCTTCTAGCAGATACCTAAGTATAAATAGCATGGAATTAGCACCAACAGGCTCTCCTTTAGAGGCAACCTTTGAATTTTTGGTCTGTATGAAACCATTTTTTGAGAGAAATGGTTTATAACAGATGTAGAGCGTTGCCCAGGACACTGGAGGCTGCTGTGAAAACGGAGGAAAAACATGTATATTCTAGGAAACTAATAACTGTACAAAGAACATAAGGTCTGTTACCCATTTTGAAGAATGACAGGTTCTGAGTCTAAAGGCCAAAGGGTTACAGCCACAATAATGAAATAGCTAAACCGAGAGAAATGTTCCACATTGTGTTCAAAAAGAAATATAACTTAGAATCTCTTGATGGAAATCATATGCAACAGCATAATGTGGGACTTTGTGCATGGATTGTGGCACCAGTAGAGGGAAATAATGACAGTACTGTGAGTGGTGGCAGAGATCAGCTCAGAAGGGTCAGCAAGCATGGAGTGAGGACACGGTGGCTGTGAGGGAAAGGGGCTGGTGGGAGGAGGAAGGAAGTTATGAGTTTGCTGGGAATGCAAGGACTGTCCACAAAGGGCAGAGCCAGTGACACTGAGGCTTGGCTTCTGGCTTTGCAAGATTCAGCATCCCTGGATGATGACACTCAGTGGGTCATAGGTGACAATGTGTGACACTAGTGACAGGATCCCTTGGTCATCAGTGCTTGGACCCAGCAGAGACATTCTGGTTCCCCCCAATGTGCTGAGGAAAGTACCGAAACATTTTTTAGGTAGGTCTATTAAAGAAATGAGTCAGAGCTAAGTGCCACTGTACCACTTGGCTTATTTGTCTTGCTTTCTTTTAAAGAAAAAAACATGTTTTCTTGCTGTCTTTTTGTTAATTAAGCTTTAGGAGTTTGAATTTTTCTCTGCATTTTAATCTGATGTCACTGTCTCATGTCACTGTTTGCTGCAAGACCTGGTTGCTTAGTGAGTTTTGGGGGAGAAATGGATCTGAAGATGACTGATATTTATATCAGGAATGGAATATTGCTTAGCTTAATTTTTAATGTGGCGATTACTGTTCAGCGGGGAACAGCTGCTGGTTTTCTTCTTATTGGATTGCATTTTTAAGTTCAGGAAAGGTACTTGAAGTCAGATTCGTCTTCATTGGGTTATGAATCTGAAAGGAAAATCACAGGACAGAACAGAATATTAATTACAATGACTATTTCATTAATCATTCACAATTAATTAATCTACTCTTCATGTGGACCTTAAACCAAAGAATGTAAACAAGAGATATGGTCTATGTCTATTAATTTCCTGTGGTGGAAAAGGATAGGACACAAGGATGGATGTCCTGTTCTTAGCACACACTGCCATGTAACTCCAACCATAAAATGTCTGAAAAATATTCCTAGGAGTTGTCAGACTAAATCATATTTGCTTACTTATTTCTGTTTCTGTAAGCATAGCAGAAATAGCAATGATACTTTAAAAAAATTCCTACCATAAACTATCAAGATATTATTGTCATCGTTGTTGTTGCTGTTGTATTTTGTCATGGGATTTAAGTTTTAAAGTTTGATTTGCATTTTTAATGTCCACATGGATAGGATGTGAATTTAATACATGAAGGTTTTGCAAAAGCAAAATCTTTATCATGCTAAAGATTAAGTGAGATCTGCACCGTGCCCCTGTCACCTAATGCACACATTATTTACACAACAGTATACTTACTGAATTCAGTAGACTGCTATGAAACTATGATATTCATAGAAAACAAATTGTAATAAACAAATCACAATGCTGGGACCCAATTCCCAGCATTTTCCACCCCCATCCAAACCTCTCTTTTTCATAATTTATGAATAGTTCAGATTCCCTTGGCAGAATTTGGGTTTAACCTATAAATTAATTTTGCTCATCTGGATTATTATATATTGACTGTATAGCTTGGGCAGGGATATTTGAATTTACAGACCCAAACTCTGCCATCCTTCCTCTCCACAAAAAGCCATTTCAGTTTTTCAGCTATACCTGTTGATACACACTTCTATATAGTTATATGTATATATATGTATAAATGTGTCTGTGCATGTCCATGTGAATACTGATAGTTGAGGCATAAAGGAAAAAGCTTATAGTTAATGCAGGTAAAAAAAGGTAAAAAGAAACAGTCAGAATGAGTGTTTGATGAGAGGAAAACATCTGAATAGTTGCAGGAGGGATAAATTAATTAAGAAAATGCAGAAAATGTGCTGTTTCAAACAGTCAAGATGGGGGCTGTGGTAGCTGGAAGTTTACACAGCAAGTGGGTTGTGACACAGAACTCTGCAGTGTCAAAGAAGAGGAAGAGATGAGCAAAAAGCCTTTCACTCCAATAACTATTCCCATCTGCCTTTCTAAAGTCACAGGCAGAAATACTTTTTAAAGCCTGGCTCATATTTTTAGCATTTCTGTAGATGAGATGCCTGATAATAAATTCTGATTTATAAGACAATAACTGAGAAGAAAATTAAGTCAGATAAAGTAGGCTTAAAAGATTTTGTTTTCTGGCAACATAATCTGGCAATACAGAAAGGTGTTCCCAGCAGGCACCAGGAGATGAAGATAAGTTTATGAAACAACCTACTTTTTCTTTTCTCCTTAGTGTGTTTAAAGACGTTGAATTAGGCAGATGAGCTCTTCCAGGTAATAATGGCAGAGCTAAAATTGGCAGTTAACTGCATTCTTTCAATTTACTTCATTTTTGTGCAGCTCACCTATGACTTCACATTCAGGCTGCTTTTTGGTCATAAGCAAATACTCTGAAGGGCTTTGGGATGGAAAACTGGTGACTTCTATTCCCTGCATCCCTCACCTTGTTGCATCCCTACCTAATTACATTTCCCTAAATATGAAATGATGTTGATGGAAGCATCTTGAGCTTAATTTGTGTTTATGTGTGTCATTCTCATTGTTCCAGAGACAATTTTCTTCATAGTGATCAAGGGTAATTTTTTTTCACAGTGTCTAGCAAAGGGATAAATAATACAGAGATGTTTTTGCTTTGTTTGCTTTTGTTAAGAGCTGAGCAGGGCTTAGGGACAGCCAAGGCCTTTTCTGCTTTTCATACTGCCATGCTGGCAAGGAAGATGGGAGGGGACATAGGTGAGACAGGAGACCCAAATTGACTGAAGGAATATTCCAGACCGTATGACACCATGCTCAGCATATATAATGGAGGCAAGAAGGAGAAAGGGTTTTTTTGGAGTGATGGCTTTTATCTTCCCTAGTTGCTGTTATGCATGATGGGTCTTCCTCTCCTGGAGATGGCTGAACACCTGCTGATGGGAAACACTGAATTATTATTTTTTTTTTTGCCCTTGTGTCTTTTGCTTATCCTATGAAACTCTATCCCAAACCATGAATTTTCCAGCTTTTACCCTTCCAGTTCTCTCCCCAGTCCTACTGCCTGGGGAGTGAATGATCAGCTGCATGGGGCATGGTTGATGCCTGGGATTAAAACACAACACCCTGACAGAACCATCACACCCAGTCATTGCTGCTTCCCAGAATGCTGTCTTTGGACAACTTTTTTAAGCATTGAAAATGTATACATCTTCTTATTCTTCTAGAAATAATAATAATATTAAATCATTATGATGATCATCAGTATTTTTTAACAGTATTTGCAAAATATTCCAAGGGATTGGCATAAAAAAAGCTATCAAATTTATAAAGTGAAATCATCCATAATAAGACATTATCCATCACAGAGGCAACAGCCTCTGAGATCCTTTGTTCTGCTGTTTTGTTGAGGGTTGGTTACTGACTCTCAACCCCTTAACTAAAAAAAACCAAGCCTTTGATAGACATCCTTGACAGAAATTTGTTTTTCCAAAAATCAGTTTCTATCCTTAAAAAGGCCATTCCAAAATAATGGTATTCACAAACCAACTGTTCTTAATGAACAGAAAGAGTCAATAGCATTTCCAGGATTATTTCAGTCATTTGTGGGTATTAGATTTGATTTATTTTTTGAATTTTTAATTAAAAATAATAATATTAAAATCTGACAGAGAAAAACAATAACTATTTCCATATTTTCTTTTTCTTATTTTCTTTATTGGATTACCAAGACAGCAACCCTATCAGTAAAAAAGGAAAACTGACTGTTGAGCCTGTTGACCTAGGCAGATTATGAAGCAAAACGAAATCTTAGCCATTTACAGGATGAATTTTCTCCTATGCATAGCATAAAATTGCTGTTTTTCTACTAAGAAAGATGCTGAAAGCCAGCTGAATTATGAATTCCCTGCTGAAGTACTAACTTCAAGGAGGTAATTCAATTTCATGTTTCAGAAGAATTTATTTCATTTTTATTTTTTAGCCTGTTAGTGTCATAGTTTAGTTGAATGAAATAAATTATGCTAATTAATTGTTTCCCCAGAAAATAATCACAAAGGTAATTAGCATTGAACTTTTCCCGCATTAAAGCACAGTAAATATCACTTCCAAATTCCTTAATGCCAATTTATCAATTTAGCTTATTCTTTGCTAACTTTTCCTAACTCATGAAAAATTGAAAATTTTGTTACCTTTCATACTTTTTTAATGATACAACAGAGTGATCTTTTAAACTTTAAATTTGAAGAGATCACCCTCCATACACAATATTTTTTCTTAATAAATTTGAAAACGAAACAATTCTACAGTTATTGTAACATTCAGCCCAAGACAATAATCTTACCTTTACTCACTATAATTCAACATCTAAAACAAATTTTGCAGTAAGTTCTGGTTTTGTGCCAATAGTTTTGGCTGCTATACTTCTATCCAGCTTAGAATTATACTGAAATGCCACAGTTTGTTAGAAACGTTGGGGGTTTTGATGCATGGGAAATGTTGAGCTTTTAATTTAAGGAGAAAAGAAAATGTAAAAAGAAACAAGGAAAAAAAGAAATATCAAGATGTTAAAGTGCTGCCACTAACTTTGAGATTTCTAGTGTCACTGCTTTGTGCTCCTTTGGTCTGTCTGTTTATTTTTTGGGGGGAGGCATGTGTGTGTATAGATCAATCTTAAAAGATGAAAAGCATCTCTTGTATAACACCTCCCTCTCCAAAAATTTTAATGTAATCCCACTCAAGCTGTGTTGGGCAAAGCAGCACAGTGGAAGGCTCTGATGATTGCAAGTGAGAGCAAAAAAAGCACAAAAGTCTCCAAAACGTGATTCCCTGCAGGTGCTGATGAAGCTCTTACGAACAGTCCTGTGTGAGTTTACTTTTGGGACAACCACAAAACTGTTTCTCTTGAAGAACTTTTCAGTAGAGGGAATTCCAAGTCTGATTGTATCAAGAGCCAGATGATGTAGGACATTGACAGACACAGACCACAAATAGACACCTATAATTAAAGTTTGTAAAAAAAGGCCAGAGAGGGATAGAGTGCAGTTCAGTTGTGTGACTGGCATGGCATTTGTTGGCAGGTTCAGCTATGTATGAAAGCCATTTTAAATGCGTCTACACTCTGGAGACACCTACCCTGAGAACATCAGTGCATAGGAGAACCCCACTTCACTTCAGCAATGGATACAACACAGTGGGAGGAATGATGTGAGGAGAACATCTCTGTCTGTAACTGCCAGAGGACTGCGCTTGGTATGGAAACAGGAATAAAAAATACAGGTAGGGGGGATAGGACATGCTTTGTGTTTCAGTGTTAAAATGTAATATGGTTACAAAGAACTGCCACAGCTGTGAGGAGATGCCTACTATCTGCATATATACAAGGAGGACAGAGAGGAAAAGCCAGGAGACTTTTTATAGGAGGTTCATGACATATTGAGCTGGGACCAGCTTACTGGGACACATAAAGCAAAATACATTAAAAGCAAACAATCAAAAGAACTCCACTGAACCAGTAATATATATTATGCATAGACTTCTGTATAATATACTAGAATATGTATATATTATACATAGACTTCTTCCTTATCTACTGGGACAAATTTAGGATCATGTTTTATTCCTAAAATGTACCACAGATGTTGTAAGTGCAGATCTTAACATGGACTTAATTGCAGTACTTTATACTGCTTTTAAATGAGCTACAAGGTATTTCAAATTTTAAATGCTACCCCTGTAAAAAAACACTTCCTTACTGTAGTGTCAGGGAGGGTTAAATTACCACTGGATTATCCTACTATTCAGATTACTGTTTAGATCTTGCATTTATGTTTTTGCTTTATTGATTTTTCACATTGTTGCCACTAGAGCTTGCTACAATGCAATCAGATAGACTTTAATATATCCATTTCAAATCACTGAGCAATGTAGATATCAAATTTCCAACCCTTCACCTTTTAATCTTCAAATTAAAAGAAGGATTTACATGTGTAAGGAAGGTAAATTTCAAAGTGCCCATCAGATAATTACATAGGGTTGTTGTTAGGTGTTTCTCAGTATTTGCTTTGAGAATCCTATTAGTCTGGACTTATGAGACAAGCTGAGAGAGACTTAGACACAAGCATATTCTATCATATTATGTCACTCTGGTAAAATCCAATTATTCAATGAAATGAGGCATTTTTAGCTGGGCTTTAATTTTAAAAGAGCAGGGACAAAGTTTCAACAATGTCAAAATAACTAAATTTGACATTTTTGATGAAGGTTTTTCAGTTTTTGCTTGGTAAAACTTTTTTCATTCTAAAATTCTGGGGTTTTTTTTCATAACATTTTAAAATTAAACAGTAAAATAAAATTATTTCAATTACTAGAAAAACATATCTTTTTCTGCCCAACAGTCCTGGACTTTTTGTTTCAGATGTAAATTTTAAAATTTCAGTCTCCTTTTCATCTGGAACTAGTCTGTATTTCAAAATCCATGAATTACTGGCAAACTGAAGTACTCTATCATTCACACCACTCTTTCTGTGATAAAAGTTGTTAAGTCATTAAATATGAGTGGGCATAAAATAAGATTATTTTCTCATCAAAACTGAAGGTCTGTATTACAAATCTAAACACAATATCATCTTGAAGTTGCACACCACTTCAGTTTGAAAGAGAAAATCTTGGTGAAATCCAAGATAGGAAGAGATGATTATGACAGTCTCCTTCTATTCTGGGGAACTCTGTTTTCCATTGATATGTTCACTCCTGTTTTCAGTAGTCAAAACTATGGATCATTCAGTCAGATGGTTGTTTTAGGTCCTGGTATTGCTTAATGACTGAAGCCAACAGCTCTTTCTTACTCTCCTCTCCTGCGGGAGTCAAAGCATATTGCCCTGATTTTTTAAGATTTTCTAAGCCTTCTGATGTTTACATTCTTGTAACGAACTTTCTTACATGCTTTATATAAATAACTTATTGTTTTAGATTCTTTTATAGAGGAGGAAAAATTTAATAGACTGTTAGTTTCTCCAGTGTCATTGGAGAGGTGGCACTGTCACCCTCCAATCCACTGTCACTTTTAGAAATCTATAAATGTTACAGTCAGAAATTAAATAGTCTCTTTTACCCTTAGAAGAGCTACGTGTTCATGTTGTGTTATTTTGTGTCCTACAGTGACAAAAGCACAACCCAGCACACTCCCGTTTGAGCAGCGTTAAAAGGAATCTTATGTGCAAGGGGAAAGATAAGATGGAAGCTTGTTCCAAATGAGAACATGGTAGAACTTCATTGTCATGCTCTGTTTTGAAGACAGCAGCATGAAAAGGTGAACAAAGTTGAAAGATATGAAAATGACAGTAGAACAGGAAGGTATTTTTTCTTTGTCAAATGAACTGCTGCACTGTTAGGGAAACTGACCTAATCAAAATCAGGAGAAAATAAAATTGCTCAAGATCCCCAAAGAAAGGAGGACCATGTCCAGGGAGGTACTTGGAGGACTTACCACAGGGGACTGCTTTATTCTGCTTTCTCTCACATGTTCTCCTCCCAGCCTTCCCTGCACTGTTCAATTCATGTACACGGACTTAATGTTTGCTTTAATTATTACTAACAGTGCAGGGGAGACAAACAAACTCTTGGTTCATTTGCTGGTACTTTTGTGGTACTTTGCAGTCAGCATGAGGTTCCACAGTGCTTCAAGCAGGGATCACAGCAGCAGGGCCTTCCCCAAGATATACAGAACCACATTGCTCCTCAATGGCATGTTCCTTAAAGAGTACTTCCATGCCCCGCTGTACTCATGAGCTTTTTTTTCAGTCTTAATATTTTCTACATGTCTCCTTACCACTGAAACATCCCATTAAAAGAAATTAAATACTTTTTGTTTTCCTTAGATTCCACTAGACCTGGAATGATATTCTTTTAAAATAAGACCTTCTATTCTGAGAAAATTATCTGTTTTATTATTTTAATACTGTTGGTTCTATCTTTCTACATGCTTTTTTAGTACTTCACTCTCTTCTCTTGTCAGGGACCTTTATGTGGTATTGACTTCAGGTTCTAGTGAGATGCAGGGTTTATTTTTCTTCTGATTCTGAGCTGAGAAGATAATCTAAAATAAAACAAGGTTAATTACTCTTCAGTATTTTGGTACTTCGCACCATTATTTCAGAACAACATAATTAAACTCATGGAAGGTTAGTTGGAAGGATACATTGTTTCACAGGAACAGGATGAAAATGTTTACTTGCAAAATCCAGAGTCCTGCTGGCTCTCCTAATGCATATGTTTGGAGGTCCTTTCCTACTCTAAACATCTCCTTAATGTATGTCTTAAAGCACTCTAAAATCTGTGACATTAGATGCATACATCAGCAACGCGGTAATTGGCTTTTTACAGTCATCAGACCCAAAATGATGCAATGTTACTTTTTTCCTTTTTCCTTTTTCTTTTTTCAAGCATCTTCCAAATCAGGCACTGCATGTGCTATTTGTGATCCAGCAAGGATGTACAGAAAAAGAGACACCAACGAGAGTTGTCAATGAGTGTATTTAGCATTACTTAAAAATAACTGCTTCCTTTGCATGCTCCTGTTTTTATGATTTACAGGCTTATAAAAGGAAATATGACTAGAAAAACATATCACATGGGTGAAAGAATCTCTTTCCTGATTCAGGAAATGTAGAATGATGAAAGTGCTGGGCTATATTTACAGGTCTTCTTCACTTAGATCATACAAAATAGTCCCCAGTCCTCATGAATATCCTCCAGTCATCCTAACTCTGTACATGCAAAGCTGAACATGGGCAGAACTAAATGGATCACCTCATAGGATTTTTTCCACCACATCACATATGATTTTTTATCCTTGCTGTGCAGGATAGCTTGTGCCAGTATGCTCTCAAGCAAGTTTGAGTTTGGACAGATGCACTTTACAATGCAAAAACACATTTCTAATTAGTCCTATGGAAATAAAAGACCACTTAGAGAGAGGACCATTGGATTTTAGAGTAGAATGTATTAAATGAAAGACTCGTAAAATGTTTTTTACTGAGGCTGAAATGCATTAATCCATTGATTTTTACTTTGATCACTAAAAATCAATGGCACCACTGGCCTGTTTTCTGTATACACATTCTAGCCATATCTGATTTTACCCATTTCATTAAAGTAGAAGGTTCTTTTATGTGATGTCTCAGTATTTCTGAGATACATCTTGTATTTTGGTGGGGGGGGAGCTTATAATGAATGTTATGATGTAGAATGTTTTCAATGGAAATGGACTACAGCACAATTATTTCACAAGGTTTTTTCTGCTCCCTCTGATGGGTTCCATTCTCTACTGAAAAAAGTCATCCTCAGAAGTGTTAACATTATGCTCTATGACCTTCACAGAGCATGTTCCTCTCTTTCTATTTCAGTGTGCCATCTGTGGAACTAATTTTGGTTATGCAAGGATGTTCCACTAGGAGTATTCTGGACCTCTACTTCATGGCATAGAACGCAATCTGATCTGTAAAAAAACAGGCCATGGCTGATTCATATTATTTCATTTGCATGTGGAACCAAACTGTTTGGTGACAGATGAGAGCTATATTTATATGGTGATATTTCAATGTCTGATCATGACTTTATTTTTACAATTTCGAGGGGATTTTTGTTTTAAAGTATTCTTGTTTAGAAATACAAAGATAATAAGAAATTATATTTTCTTTATGATTATTATTATTATAATAATAAAATACTCAAGATGGTTTAGCATAATTTTTTGTCTCTGAGTTTTTTTTGTTTCTACTCAGAGTGAATTCTTAAAATTTCAAAATGCCTCATTACACTGAAAGCTATTTTCATACCAGTTCCAGAATCAAATTTATGCCATGGTCATCAACTGTGATTCATGCATATTTTCTGGTATTTAATAATGATTTTATTACTTGAAAATTCAATAATAAAACTATATGTACTCTCCCCCCCTCCCCCATATTTCCTGTTGTATTTCATGAAAACCAAGGTGTTTTTTTTCCAAGATGGTTTTATTGGGTTGATAACTTCTTTTTATTCTCTTCTGTGTTATTTGTCCTATTTTTGTCTGTGAACTACATTCACCTTCTTCTTCACAGTATTACACCTGACAATGAACTTCCAAGTTTATTCCCCTCCCCTAATAATTTAGAGAAACTATAGAGAGAATTCTGATGTTTTAGGGTAACCTTCACTGGGCATTCCCAGATTGTTTGTTTTACTTCTAGTAACTGAGAACACCAGGCAATTTTCCCACAAATTTAAAGGAAGACAACCAGGGTAAGACAAGTTTTCATCTTGATATTCAGTATGAATTACATGAAACTGCTTTGTCCTGGAAGCAAGGGAGTGTCCTAATTCATCCCACATATTTTTCTTCTGGAAAAGAGTAAGTCATTGCAGCCTCCTGACAAGGCAGCTCAGTACTCCTTATTAAAGGACTGACTGTTTCTTGTCCATATCTATTTTTTTTTCCTGGGGAAATAGGAAGTTCCTGAAAGGGGAGGACTAACAACTTTAATTCACGCGAAACAAATACAAGGATATCTGCAAACTTTCACAACACTGCTTCAGTGTGCTGTCTTCTGCCCTTACAGAATTCCTGTTCTAATTGCATCTAATTTTGGCATAATATTTGGTGGTATTGGGACATAGCGTGACACACATGCATGCCCTGTTGGCTTATTGATGTCCATCTCCAACATTTCCCAACATAATGTCTCTTGGCTACAGAACAGTCTCACATATTCAGAGCAAAAATAATCATCCTAAACCCTGGACAGAGTGCATGTAGCAACATTACTTCAAATACAGATAAGGCGTTGTTGATTTCTACATAGAACCCCCAAAACCTTTACCTTATGTTCCTTTGGTATCCCAATTTATGATTCAAAATGTTTGCTGCTGAACAAAATGCTGATTATAAAGCTCCCTAAAAACTCCCTGATTGTCTACTTTTGGTTTGGTTTTCTTAAGTATTTAATATTTTGCATTTTCTTGAAGAAAGATGCAGTATCTTACTCTGTCCTTTGATCAGTGACATTGGGGTAACTTCTCCATCTGTTGCAACTTCTTGGCTGCCTTCCCAGGGCATGAGCCCTGCGTTTGGGGAGGAGACCCTCTTGATGATGGAGCTACTGCAGTTTGAAGGGGGCACTGTTTTCCTGCTGCCATGATCCTCTCCATCCTTCTCTTGACTGGGACCTGTCTGTTTTACACTGGATGCTAATTAGGCTTGACTTAAGTCCTTTTCCCTTTGTTTTTTTATTTTTTTCTGTCTTTGTAGCTCTGCACATGAGGCATCCCCTTACTCTATTTGGAACAAACAATCATTTACATCCAATCTGATTACAGAATAACGTGCTTTATTTAAAATGATAAAGCTCATCTCTTTGGCTCTCTTCTGTCTCTGAATCAGAAGATGTAGCAGAGTTAGCATCTGCTGCTAGATTTGCATGTCCTCCCTAGTGATTTGCACTGAACATGACTGTATGTTCACTAAAACAGGGCTTTTGTTTTCCTGACGAGTGTTACTTTGAATTTGAACTTGATGGCTGAAGCTCACACGCAGTTGAAGTTGCAGACTTTCTGATCCTCTGGCTGAAGCTTCAGCTTGTTTCTTCTCACTAGGGGTTCTTGTAGAGGTTTGGGGAGCAGAATCTTGAGACTGCCCAAGCAGACACTCAGGATACAGTAATGAGAAAGTGAACTACAAGGCCAGAATCCTAAATCAGGAGGTGAGTACAACATTCTGACCATGAACAATTTGCATAGCTCAATATGACGCAGGAGTTATATTTTAAATAAGATTTTGGTGGTAATATGCTCCCACAAAAGACATTCTTCTTCCTTTTTCTTTATTTCTACTGGAAAGAAGAAAAATAGCAACATTAGTCAGATTCTACAGACTATTATATTCAAAGCTCCTTTTTCTTTGGGGAAGGCAAAGGACTTCTGAATGATTTTTGATTAGCCTCATTTATAATTTTTGCATTTGGTGTCACTGATGCAAAAGCAGGAGCTTTGCATCCTTAGCATGACACACACATCTTGCAAACGAGAAAATAAAATAAAACCAGGCAAAAAGAATATACCACTGAATGGGGGCAGGGGAGAGCACCATTGCTAATGTCACATAGGAAAAGGGATTGAGAGAGACCACACATATTTTTTAATTACAGAGCAGTTCAGGCAGCTTCTGCTTCAAGGGGTGTTATGCCCCTATGTGAAAGAGTAAATATTTTAAAAGTCTTGTCTGCCATAGATCTGCAGACTAGATTGTTTTATTTTAATATCTAAATCTTTTAATGAGCTTATTTTATCTAAATGTTGACTGAAAGTATTCTGTTGTATTTTCAGACAGGAATATCTAGTTTCTGTTTATATTCCCAGTAATATTTCTTTGTTTTTACTGTCCAATAAGTCTTTAAAGGAGTGCTTGAGAGGTTAACAGACAAGAATAAGGCTCTGCCTATTAGGGCCAGAAGGTCATCTGCAATGTCATGTTAAACCAAAGTCTTAGAAATAACTTCTTCTGCCACTTGGCACATTTAAAAACTTCTTCGGGGGAAAAACCATGTAATGAATTACTTCAAATTTGATTTTTTTGTTCTAGATTTTGTTTAGACTATTAAAAGTAATTAATGTTAACTTCATGACAATTTCCCTATAATACCAGGAAGAGGATAACTAAGACAACTTTTACTCCTCTGGGGCCTTTTAAAAACAAACGACATTTTATCATCACAAAACATTAGTGCACCACAGAGAAAGTGAACAGTGTGTATTTTACATAAAAATAATGGCAAAATATCTGTAATTAAAATGCACTTGTATTATGAACTCTATTAGGGACTGGACTGCTCTAATTAAGCCACAGTCCATGACAGCTGTCAGTTCTTCCAAAAAATCTTTCCGGAAGCCGTGCAGATCAGCCAAAGTTTTTCCTAGAAATCATCCTAGATAGCAGGTACTGATACTAGATATGAAGTCTGAGCCTATTCCAAAGACACTTTTGGTGTCTAAGACAATAAATGTTCAAAGACATGGATTGTGGCTCCTAACCAATTCCAATAAATTAAATAAGCCTCATCAAAGGGAGTGCCAGACTACTGGAACAAGGATTCCTGAGCGGTCCTTGGCTTAAAACAGAGCTTGAGGGTTTTACATGAGATTCACATCAGTTTAACCTGTGGATTTGTCCTTGTTTCATCTGGGATAAGGTTAATTTTCATCTTAGTTGGTACAGTGCTGTGGTTTGGATTTAGTATAAGGATAAAAATAACACACTGATGGTTTAATTCTTGCTAAATACTTCTTACTCTGAGTCAGGGACGTTTCAGTTTCCCATGCTCCGCCAGAGGGGAGCTGCACAAGAATCTGGGGGGTAACACAGCTTGGACAGCTGGCAGAACCAGACAAAGGGATATTCCATGTCATAGAACTCATGCTCAGTGTTTAAACTGGAGGACTTGGCCAGGAGCTGCTGATTGCTGATCAGGGGTGGGCTGTGTATTAGTCAGTGGTGAGTGATCATATTGCTCGTAACTGGTTTCTCTTGAGTTTTATTAATCTCTCTCTCTCTTCTTACAATTATTTTTATTTTATTTTATTTTATTTTATTTTATTTTATTTTATTTTATTTGTATTAAATGGTTCTGATCTCAACCCAAGACTTTTACCTTTTTTTCTAATTGCTCTCCCCACCAAGGGGGTAAGGAGGGGAATGAACGAGTGGCTGCCTGCTTCTTGCTTGTGCCTGCTTCTTGCTTGTTTGTTGGGGTTAAACCATGACAGGATTATACTTTGCTGTGTGGCTGTTTCAGCAACAGTATGGGGTCTCTTCAGCAGCAATGGAAACTAAAGGGGAAACCTTTTTTTTGCCTGATACAGTTCAGACCATGCCACGTGGATTGACCTCATGCTCTCTGGAACAACATTCTTTACACTTCACTGTCCTTCCAGCATGTGAGGGAGCACGGTAGCCCACAGAACCAGTCACCTGGAAAGCAGCTACCTCATTCCTACTGAAGGCAATTATCTGGGAAATGTGACATGGAAGGACAAGATGCAATAACTTTAATGAATAATTTCTCAGACTGTTCTGAAAGGTTCTCAGGCCAGATAATCTATTCTGAAATTCTGCAAAGCACAGGACACAGTATTTCATTCAGAGACTCCTACAGTAAGACCAATACTTAACAACAGCTTCAACAAAATGTCAAAATTTAGAATTTTTAAAGGATATTCAACCCTATAAGTTCTAAGTAAGCACATTTAAGGTCCTCAAAGCATGTTGTTATATTTTAGCAACAGATTTTCCTTTCATGTTCTAATTGAAGCTAACATATGCTGCTGGCATTTTGAACAGCATTGCCTTCCATATCATTCAAGTCTGGCATGGGAAAATGCCATTCTTTTCCCTCTCATTTCAGTCAGATTTTAGATTTTTTTTCTACAATAGACTATAAATAATTTGCATAAATTTAATAAGAATTATGTCCTGAACAGGTGTAGAAAAGAGCTAATTAAAACCATCCACCATCCTTTTGCTATTCTCAGAAGTTGAATCAGTACTCACCCACATGAGGTTCAGAAGAAAGCAGAGGTGAACTTTTATATTTCTGACAGTGAGTTAGCATACCTTGTTAATGTAAAGTCTGGACAAAGGGGAAAAAAAACAAACTTATTTACAAGTTTTTATGATAAAGGCAAGTTTTGCTGATGTCTTTTGTTTCAGTTCCAGAGATTTGTATTACATCTCTCCTTTGACAAATAAGATTCTTTGTCAGGGTTTGGAGCCTTCCATTCCCTGAGTCATGATTGCCTTCAATCTCTGGAAGAGTTGTTTTGAGTTGAAGTTGACACAGAAGTCATTTGTCTTTGCATATATAAGAGACCCTTTATTCCTCTTACATAAAGTGCCTGCCCAGAGAGCATTTGCTGTTTGGGTTTTGTCAGTAGGATACCACGTAAGTGCAATTAATTGGCTGCCTTTGTCAAAAGAAGAGTATTTAATCATGAAGGCAAAAGGCTTTTATTCTTTGCAAAGAGCAAGTCATATTAAACGAAGCAGCTCTTTACCACATTATATACCAGTTTAAGATGTGTCTTTTCTTATTAATAGAATAGTAATTAGGGTGAAAACTTTTGAATTTTAGAATTCTCTGGTAGTGTACTGCATTATACAACATTTGCTCTCTTACATATGTCATTCTCATTATCATGTTTTATGACTTGCCCTTCCCCAGATCTCTCAAATTACCTACACAGTTCATGTTCTCTGAATCTCTGTTCTTTTTACCAGTCTTATCCTAAATGTGTCCACACAACTATTCTGTTAACTCAAAGAACTCTATCCCCCTTTAATCCTTAGCCTTCTCTTTTCCTACACTGTTGGTCTTGAATATCTTCCTTCTTCACATTGACTTTATGACCTTATATGGTCTTTTAAATTCTTCTCTTTAAATAAAAAATTATTTTTTCTTAAATTATAGTTTTCTTCTGAGAACTTAATGTTCAGTTTTAACTGGTGAAATTCTTGTAAAATAATTTTTTTATTTAACACAATTTTGTTGTTGCATTTAGACATTTTATTTATATCATATGATTAACTAGACTCTCAAAACGTGCATAAGCTTACTTCTCAGAAAAAAAAAAATAATCTGAAAAATACAACCTCATGTTCAGAGGTGCTAAGCCATCTGCAACTTCCTCTGCTCCCAGTGACAGTTCTGGGCTTCAGATACTGAGCTGTGGTATTTATACAATGAAAATAAAATTCATCTCACCATGGATTAAGCCAGCTCTCTAACCTTCATCTGTGGTCATTAAAGGCAGAAGATGACTACTCCATCCTAAATGTGTGGCAACTGAAGGATATTGTGCCTTCTTTATCCAGTGAAGGAAAAGGCTTCTAATCCAAAGTTCTGGTGCTTAGCTGAAATGAGCTGTTTACTTTCCTAGTAAGCAAAATTAGGTGAAAGGAATCCCATGGCTGCAGGAGAAAAAAAAAGAAGGGGGAAAGGAAACATTTCACTTAATTATAACTATTAACCTAGGCTGACACTTTGTTTTGTCTTCAGAATTTCTTCTAGTCTACCAAGGCACATCCAAATCAATATTAATGTTAGTACCTCAGCTGTCATTTATCACCTTCTCCATACAAAGCAAATATTCTTATTGAATGAACAGAACTGTTTCAAAACTTGACAGGTTTCTTTTGCTTCATACACATAACCAGTAATGGAAGTTTAAGAGCATTTTTCTACCTTCATAGTAAAAAAAAAATTGTCCTTGGCATCCCTTCTGCCTCACCCAAGAGTTCAAGAGCATAATTTTCTATAGCCTCAGCATTCTTGAATGTTCATAAACAAATCCTCTGTTTAAAAATCCATGACAGACTTTGCAAAGCAGAATGTGTATTTGAAAGTGGACCCAGGCTTTCAACATCGAGGAGTTATTGAAACCCTGTCCAATATACATAGTTTCATCAATTTTTTAAAGAGCAAAACATCCATAGGTTTTTCTGTTATGCATCACTGAAGAAAAATCTGAGCACAAAATTTCTGTGAATATTTGTATTATGAGAGGGAGCATACTGCAGGTTATTTGAACATAAGAAACTGTTAGGGAAATCTGATTTTTGAGGGTTAAATTCAAAGGTGCTTTGTATAGTTTTCCACATGCGCTTCTTGCAGAATTTTGATTTTGCTGCTGAGAAGACTGCATTTGAAATGCATGACAGACAGCTGCAATACCTTCCATACTACAGATAATCCTGATAAACATGCTTCTCACCCTGATAGACACAGAGATAAACAGCATAAGCAGCTAAGTATAAAGCTCTGGATCATAGTAGTTTCTTTTTATCTAAAGAAATCCCAATTTTAATCTTTGATATTCATAACTTCATGGGTTTATAATGGAAATATGAGACAAGAACTACAATTAAAAGGGAGGTGGCATAGTCAGAGATACAATGCCAAAGATAAACTATCTTTGAAGTTTCTCAGTCTTTTGAGAAGTTGGCATTTAACTCTGATTTCTAGAAAGAACACAAGAGAAATTTGCACTTCTATTCACAATTGACTGGGAGTATTTTATATTTAAGAGTGATGCAGTCCACAGGGAGAGTTAAAATCCTTCTGTGAAGAGTGACTTACATTGAACATACCCTAATGTACCATGGGAGATGGGCAATGCTTGTGCCTCAGTGCCCATTGAAGTTTGAAAGGCAAAGTTTGAGGGAGTCCCACGGCTCCCTGTAGCTCAGCATTGACCTGAGCTCCTGGGTTGGGCAAGAAAGTTGGTTCAAAGTTGCTCTTAGAGGGGCAGGCTCAGGACTCAGGGGTGCATTTGACAAAATGCCTGTATTTAACACCTCAGTCTGGAAACATCAAATACTATGACTGAAAAAGTAAATAAAATCAGTGTTTTTCTCAGCTCTGCATAGCTCCAGTGATGCAGCAGAAGCAAATGGCTGGAATACAAATGCTACAGGACTGGGGTTTTTGTTAAATATGTCTAAAAAAGACAAAAAAAGTTAGTTGGAAAGAATCAGGTCCTCAGAGAAAAAAAATGGGGCACGTTATATAGAGAGCCATCACAGGCTGTTTTCCTTTGGTCTGAAACTAGGAACTTTTTGACATTTTCCAAATTTTAGGGATATGTCTATGACACAAAATACTTCAGCTAAAGAAGTGTAGGATTTGATAGCACATGCTCTGTGATACTCAGTGGAACATCTATTTTGGCCAACAGCTTCAGCTTTGAAGATTAAATAATGCTGATCACCCCTCCAGAGTGATTTGACAATTTATCTTAGTTAATTGGGCTTCAGTTAAGGTTGAGGGATTCAGCTTGGCCTATGGCCCATCTGGATCAGAGGAGACAACAAAATATAATTTAAAAATAAATGTACAGACTCCAATTAACTTTTGTGGAGCTTACACATGATTTGTTTTGGCTTAGCTTTAGTTTCTCATAATTTTGTTCATAGAAATGATGCAAAATTAACATTCAAACTTTTACAGAGAAACTTTTAAAAGAGACATTTAGGCATACTGTGTTTTGGAGCATGATTCTAAGGTTTGGAAATTTTTATAAATAAAATAGCCCATTCTCCTAAAGGTGCTTCAAAGCAAATTTTACATGTTTGCATAGTTTAAAAAAATTTTCCGACTTTCATATATCCTTGAAACTATGCTTTAATCAAACCCTTTTTTCTTTCCACTTCTTTACAATACTTATCCCAGTGTATCACAACATAAACAATAAAAGCAAAAGTGACAATTAATTTGCTCAGCCACTTTCTTTGTTTCTTTCAATGGTGATTTTTAGAGCATCTGAGCAAATTAGGATGTAGATTCATGCTTTCCAGGATGATCTGCAGAATCCCATAGATCATAGAGGATTTCCAGATAAGAGTTTGATAATAGTAGTGAAAGATGATCTGCAGGAGTTTTTGAGCAATGACAGTGAATATAATGAAGACATTTGGGAAGGAACGTTTGGGAAAATATTTTATGACTGGTCAATCCTTGCCTTTGAAAATGTTTTTGCAATGGAAAATGGGTTTTGAAAATGGCCAGAATCTATGCCTCCTGCAGGAAATTACAGCTTTGCCCCGTGGGACCTGTGCCTTTGCAGCCTTGTCCAGGTTCCTCTGCCAGACCTCATATACTCTTCAGGTATTATCAGGTTCCACTTATTGCCACAGCAAGGCTGCAGCAGAGGTACCATGGCCAAAAGAAAAATCACAATTTCCAAGTCAATGTAAAAACCTTTTTAATCTCAGGGTAAGAATGTCCTTCTGTGACACTGGTTTGAGGCACTTTTGGCATTCTGCTGAGGAAAGCTGGCTGTCTGTGAGTTAAGGCATGGCCGACCGGATCACTGGGTGCTCAGAAGCTCTGCAAACCATCCTCCCTCTGATAGCACCTGTAGAAAAACAGGTCATATCTGGAAGGAGCTGCAGGTTAAATATTTAAGGCTAAAAGTACTTAAAATGCTCTTATCATTGACTTTCAAACATTGCATTGACTTTCAAATTCATGTTTAGGTACTGACATGAATAGTTTCATTTTCAGAGTTCTTTCTTTGACCTATAGTGCAGCTGCTTATTTAGACCCCAATTTAGATCATAAGGGTAGTTTTAAGACCCCAGGTTATTCTCTTCTTTCTGATATCAGCTTATTAAAATAATTGCCAGGTATAGTGCTGAAAAGGTTCGCCACATCTTTGGAACAAGGGTACAAGTGCCCTTTCCAGGAGATTAACTGTTTTTAAAATTTGAAGCTGAGACATTATAATATAAGATCATGCATTAACCTTGGTGATTTTCTTTATATCTGTCAGAGAAAAAAGACAAATATACAGACTGAAAAAACAAATGTGTTTTCTTTGAGAATTTAAAAAGAGATATAGAGAGTGAAGCACAGTGTGTCCAGGTTTTCCTGCTGCAGTCGAAATCTCACTGTTCCTGGCTTCCTAGCAACAGTGCCTTCCTAACTCATGACTCGAGACAGTACAGACACAAATCAGTCTATCTTTAGGTATATAATTGATCAATCTATTGACACTCCTTAGAACTGTTTATCTGCTAGCAAAGATATACAATGGCAAGAGTGAGCACCAACAGCATGCAAACAATATGGAAAATGACATTTTTTGTTGATAGACATATCCTGTCCTGTTTTCTCTTTCTCCCACCATCAGAATATCTTGAATGACTCAGAAACTATGGGTGTCAAAAAAACATCCCTCCCCTGAAAGAAAAAACGCAAAGGCAAAAGCCACCTTCCAGTGCACTGCTGCCCTCTTCACCTTCTTAGGACGTTTCACTGCATCAACCCCTGGTGCTATGCAGGACTCTGTGCTCTCACCCCCACACACAGTACCTCAGAATCCCATTCCCCCACCCACACCATATATTACTGACTAATATCCTCTCTGTCTCCTTTAAAATTTCCCCACACAGGCAAGCAATTAGTGATGGCTTGGTTTCCAGAATACCTCTTCAGATACAGATTTGGTGGGAGGAAACTGTATTTCTTCTACACCTATTACATTTTACCTTTTTCTTTAATGATGCAACTCTGAACACTCCCATGACCACAGGTAGCTGAGATATTGTCTTCTCTGATTTTTGAGTATAGGAAGGATATTTGAGCTGTTTTCTTATCTCTCTGATCACCTTCACAGTTGCACTCTCCAGTGCTCCTCTGACCCCATTAGGGGGAAATCTACAGTTAATAATTTTAAATTTAAACTTTTAACATTTAAACTTAAACTTTTCAGTTTAAACATTTAAATTTAAACTTTTAACATAATTTTAATTTTAACTTTTAACAGGGTTAGTTCATTGAGGTGAATCTTAACAGGAAGGAATTTAACGCACATTAGACTGATGAACTGATGATGAATTTGATCACAGAGATACTGTCTTAAATTGTATGTTTGTACAAGCTTGGGTGGGCCATTGCTACATTGTTCAGTCAATTTTTTTTAAATGAAAGAAAAGAAATATTATTGTTAAATTCACCTTACTTTCCATGGATCAGATTTTAAGTCAGCCTAACCTTGAACTCAGCTTCTTTGACAACCCTGACTGCCCTTGAGAGTTATTATTTTTTATTCTCCTTTCCTCAGATTGTAAGATTTTGAGAATCTTTTCCTCATATGTTTTTGCTTCTCCATGCAAAAATGTTCCTATTTGTAAAGCCATCTCTATTACCTTTCAGATTTATGCACAATTCAAAAAGCTTGCACAGCTGAGGATAAACAAAACAAACCAAAGCAAAACAACCCTCCCAAAACCAACCAACCGAAAATGAACAGCCACCCCAAACCAAAACCCACAAAGAAACAAGAAGATATGTGGATGAGGCATTTATTTTTCTTCTTGGGAGATTTTTAGCAGCTACCAGCAAAGGGTTTAGTTTACAAAACCCTCTTCTAACTTTGAGAAGTGGCAAATCCTCTCGGCTGTTGTTGGGGATATTAGAGATATATTTGAAAGTGGTCAAGCAGAGAATAACATATAGTGTAACTTAATGTCTTCTCAGGGAAGTGGGCTTAGAATATCAATCCTGCAAGTTATTTTACATTCTCTGTTCTCAGTTCTGTTCTCATTCTCAAGAGTGGTAAGAGAAGTTCCACTCAGCTTTTAGGCTCCATGCTTAACAATGTCTTTAAGGTCTATACATCAGGCTGTGTAGGAATGTAATGTATCCATGGGCAGGCTTTTGATAATGTATTTACGTAAAACAAATATTTTTAGCTTTGCTTTGCACTGGTTGAGGAATTTTAAAGTCCCTGTGCTTTCGTTTTTAGAACTACTTGCCAGATGACTTCATAACACAACAGATATGCTGGGAAGTCATCCATGAATTCAGCTGAATTCATCATCTATGTTCAATGCTCATACCTAAGTCTCTGTACTTTTAACTATTTTGTCTTCATATAGATGACACAGTTCAACTGCACATACATAACTTCAGATAGTTATCTCACTCTAACAGTGGTTGGAAATACCACTGTTATTTTGGGATGGTTGGGGGAAATCTGGAAAATAGGCATCACTAGCTAATCTGCAAATACCAAAGAAACAGGGCTTAAAGCTGAATGGCAGAACTGGCTGTCAGATTACAGAGTGCCCAGAGCCTAGTTTGGAGTGAAATCCACATGAGCTGACATTGGCTCATGACATGTCTTGTCTTTCAAGATATTCTGTTCATGAGATCTTACTGCTTTAAAAACATTGTGGTTTTGAAGAGTTGTAATGGGAGTTGTAATGTAACTTTCTATTCATGAGAGATAAAAAGGTAGCTACAAGTAGGGTTGTACTGAAGCCATGGAGACAGCTTGCACTAGGGAGGCTCCCCAGCAGCAGTTAATACTCTATATCTAGTTCTTGAATGGATAATTCCAAAAGCTGAATAAATATCCTGCAATTTACGTCTCAGCTTTTCTGTATTATTCTAATACTGTCAATGATGCTGCAGCTTTCGTACCAGAATCCTAATGACACTTAAAACTTTTTTCTTTAGAAAACAGAATCATATTAGTATGAATGAAGGTCCAGAATAATTTATTCCTTCTGCTTTTATTGATTTTAGGGAGACATTTATGACCTTGGCTTTTTCTTTGTTGGTCTTTTTTGTTGTTGGTTTTGGTTTTGGTTTTTTTTTTCCCAAATGATAAAGCTGTATGTATAAAAGAGTGAATGCCTCAAAATGTCAAAAAAGTTTTCTCAAGCCATCAATCAGGGAAAATGTACAGCAAACTAAATTTTTTACAATGCAGCAATGTCAAAGCAGAATTCAGTTTATTTAAAATTTAAATACATTACATGAATTTAGAGTTCCATCAGACAAAATAATTGTTGTTTTTCTTAAAGTATCAGTGCAAGAATTCCAAAGATTTGACATCAAGCCTGGAGATTATGCAATGCTTGAAAGAAATGTGAAAACGACCTGTCTAGTTGCAAAGCTTACTTTTTATTGCAGAGATGACCCCCACAAGGTCATCTGTGAAAATGTGACACAAGATAGGAAAGAAAAGGGTCAACATTTCAAATCATAACACTTCCACAACTTCTTTTTACTCCTGAGAAATATTTTGAAGGGATTTTAAATTACTTTGTCTTTGACCCTAATATGGCAGTTTCTTCAACAAGGCATTGTTTTAAGATGAATGTAGCAACTGATTGCAGTTGTAGTAGGGTGTGAGTGCAGCAATGACTATACTAAAAATGGTATTGTAATCAGATAAAGGAACAGACTGACATTCCCTCATTCTCTTCTGCTTTTTATCTTTATGCCTGAGATTTTCCGCATCTTTCCAGATTAGTTAAACTGCATTTGAAGTAGTGCACCCAGATTTGGGACACCAAATATGGGAATGCTATCAGTAAACTGTAGCAAGTTCACGGGAGGCACAGCAGTTCAGTCAGGGCTTGAGCTGTTGCTCTGTAAGGGGAGGTTGTGGTTCCAGGACTGGCTTTGCCTGGAGACAGCCTGGCTCTGGGGGCATCCAGCAGCAGCCCCTGCTACCTGCAGTGGGGTTGTGGAACTGGGGTCTTCAGTGGTGTGTGGTGGGAGGACGAGACACAACAGCCACAAGGTGGAACAGGAGAAGTTTTGACTGAACAGACCAACTCAATAGCTAACTGAATAAAAGGAATGCCATTTTCAATGTTTATAATAATTCCAATTGGTTCTCTTTATTCTCAATTAAATTTGGACAAGTAAAGTTAAAATCATCACACTTGCAATGTTGCAGTTAGCTGAGTCTATGCCTCTGTGCTATGATAGAACCACAGTTCATCCTAAAACAAGGCAGTCCAAAATTTTATCCCATCATAAATCAAAAGTATTTGGAAACTATGCCACCCATATCTGGACTTTCTTCATACGATCTGCTGTCTGTAAATCTGCTATCTGCCTCAAAACATCTGTTTTAGGAAAAGCACAAGTAAATCACATACAGTCTGATCACTGAAAACAAACAAAATTCCCCCTACTCATATTTGAAGGCAAACTTTAATTTGAAAAAGATCAAGTTTAATAGCAGAACTAAAAAGGAAGTGTTTAAGTTGAGAGTAATAAAAGCTATAAGGTCTAGCATGTCTAGAATAAACATTTTTTATCAAACCCATAGTCCTATTATTGTTTGTTTATCAGTCTCCAGTAGATGCTTTTTTTTTTTCCTGAATATTTCCAGAATGGGAAGAACTCGTAATCTGGGAATTAGATTAAAATGCAGTTATGAGATAGGACATCCCCCCCCCCCCCCCCAAAATAAAACAGGAAAAAACATTGAAAGTTTGGAAGAAGAATAGATGTAGCAAAATTGATTTGGAGACTAACAGCACAAACTTAAGTGTTTTTATTAAAAGCATTGGAAATGTAAGCTGGCAGAAGGAACTCAAACTTATTCTTTTAATAAAATTAAACAGCCATACTATTCTAAATCAGTGTTATTCCTTTATTTAGGGAATGTTATCAGATGTCTTATCACATACTCCATTTTACTGAATCCAAAAGGGGACTTTCATATCACCAAAAGGCCATTTTGTGGTGGGCAGGGGATGAAGAAGGAATTGGAAAATGTACAAATTGAATTGAACTTCTCTGAATCTAAGTATGTAAGAACAAGTCCAAAAATTCTGTACTGGTACATTACTTATATGCAAAGACCAGGGTGAACTTTTATCTGTGCTGCTTAGCCTCTGCTAGGTTATGTTCTTCAGGCCATGCACATTTCCTGAGTTTCTGCCCATCAAGGAAAATTGACCCACTTACATGAACAACCTCTTACCTTGTAGGAATTAAAGGATAAGGGAAAAGCAGTGGTAACTGTCATGGACCAGCAGTTTGCTAACACAGACAGTCTAAGGAAAATTGATGACAATCACCATGTCTGGCAGGATGCTGGCCAGTGAATTCTATTCAATTATATTTCACTGAAGTGAGTGAATAAGTCCAAGGAATCTTAGACAACTTTAGAAGGGACTCAGACCACCGATCTTGGAAGAGCTGTCCAGAAAAGTGGAGGATTTTACCCTTACTCATATTCAGATTCTGAGAAAGATGAATATTGTTGCTCTGTTTCTGAATCCAGGTCGGCCTGTGAATGTTTCTCCTTTACCCTTCTTACTTTGCATTGCTCTTCTCCAGGCAGAGTGAAACAACAGTAGATCATCTTTGCCAAATTGTATACAGAGCTTGTAATTAGAAGAAAACTTCTGAAGTCAAGATTGCTTCAAACCTCTCAAGCATTTTATGAGGTACTTAAAATGAGATTACTGTAATCATCATCAATATGACATTTTAATCTTTAAGAAAAATGGTCATGTAGTCAGTTTGATAACTACTTCAGTTGTTTGAGACTACTCAGACTTAAATATATCCTTAGGAGGCACAAACTCACACATACTTAAATGCAGATCTTCTTTACCAAGGAAACATCATTATTGTGAATTATAGTAAATTGATGACCATTTGTAATATGTTTTATCCTCAAGTAGTAGTGTAATACCAGTGCATTTTCTTACTGATGAACAATAAGGAGCCATAGAGAAAATTTTGATTTGATCGATACTAAATTTTTGTGGGAGAAACTAACACTCATTAATTTTCTACCTAGAACATGTGGGTAGATATATGGAGTCAGAAATCTATACTATTTCCCCCCTTATTTGAATCCATATAATTTCAAATTACTCCCACAACATATTACTAATGGATTAGAGATGTTCCAGGCAGGATCAGGAGCTGGTCAAGCTAGGGATTATATGAATACACAGGAAAGCTGGTTACTGCCACAGACATGTCAATAGAGAGGTCAGCTGTATCCTAGGAAAGAGCCTTGGTTCAGCTGTCAGTTCTCGGGGGGGTTGCATGGCTGTGATTTTGCTGGATGGCAATAACACTTAACCATCTGCTGCTGAATCTGTCTTCTCTGAAGTGGAGACATTTCCCTTGAGGACAGATTGTAGATGAGGTTGTGAAACTAATAAATTCTATATATGCGTCCAAGTTGATGGATAAAAAGGAGGTCTTGACTGTGACAAAGGTAATAAAACATAGGAAGTCTCAACTTTAAATAGACCTGTTAGTAAGACACTGTCAATGGACACTGAGCATTTCAACTAAGGTTTCACAGGAAGCTTCCTAATAACTCTGTATAAAAGATGCTCGAAGGACCAAATTACAATCTGACTCCCCACTCCCGCTCTGCCGAAGGAAGAGGAAGTTCTACATTTGCTGTATTCGGCAAGAGTCAAGCATAACTTGCTCTCAGTATACTTATCAAGTTGATTTATCAAACTTGAAATCAGATGGTGCAATCTTGATGGTGTTCCAATCAAATATTATCAAGCACTTGGCCCAGCTCCCCTCCAGCAATCCTGATGGGCTGTCATAGATCCAGGGCACTCTTTTCTTTGGCAAAGAATTTCAGACTGTCTTGCACTACAAATCGGAAATGCCACAAGATACCAAAATCCTTTGTGACTGTACCATTCTCTGTCCAGTGCTGCCTTCTGCTCTGTGTACACTGGCTGACAGCCAGTAAGAGATTTCCTTGGATTGAAAAATCCTTTGCCAGCTGGATTCACTAGCTCCATGGTTTCCTTGTACTATTAGAGAGGCACAGCAGGCTCCAAGGCTGGTGAGAAAACTGGTCTTGAATCTCCAAACAAAAAAGCTTCTCTGCAGGACTCTTTTTTGTTTTTGTTTTAATTTAACAGATGGTGATAAAAGTCAGAACTTGCCCACTGACAATCATTGCCATCTATTTTTATCAGAAAGGAATGTCTGAGGGCCAGATAATTTTAGAAAGAGCATATTTCAAAACAACTGTGAAAGTAACTCCTGGAGCCAATGCATCAGAGAAGAAATGGTGGCCAAGGCTACAAAGCTCTCCCTTTTTTGGCTCTTTTCTCTTTAGGGGCATGCAAAGGTGAATCCAGTCATGGCCTGGATGAGTGGCTGTATGACTGGACATGTTACCACACCTGCCAACGCCATAGCTATAGACCACCTGGCACTCCTGCTAATTCTTTACCTATTCTTGAAGTTCCACTGCAGAATGATTTTATGTGAACACACTAAGCACTTCAATAAACACTCTCTGTCAACAAACAGGTGTTTTGCAAGCAATTTCCCAAAAGTGTCATTGCCACATTGTGCATTAATTATCCATACAGTCACTTGTGTCATAGGACACATCCCAAGTCCCAAATGGAACCTATTTTCATAAGAAACTTAAGGGATCAGCAGGTTCAAAAAAACTAGCTGAAGATCTGAAGATTAGAATATATGGCCATCCTATCACTGTCAAGTTTTCTGATTTTGTTCACTCATATAAAAATTCTAACTAGAACCAAAGCACACTGAAATCATGTGGGAGAAAAGCTGATTGCACCATACCTGTATCTCCTGGGAAACAGAGAAGACTCTACAGAATGGAAGGGAAGGAAAGGAAAGTACTTAGACTTCACCTCTGTTCTGTAGACTCCAAAGACTGGAATTCAAGTCTTTGGTACCAACATTTTGGAAAAGTCTCACTCATTAGCCAGACATTGAAAGCTTGAATACCAAAGAAGAAAGCAAAATAAAGGAAGAAAGCATCAAACAGTGCTCTGTAAGGTCTTTTAAATTACTCTCTATTCTGCAGGATACAACATGGGTATCCAACAGTTATTAATTTAAATTAAAAAAAAAAACAAATAACAAACAGAGAAGGAGGTCTGTGAACAGTTGATTTGTATAGATCTAGGACACTCGGACTGCCTGTACAAGTGCAAATGAAAGATATCTAGCATATACTTGAAACCAATTCCTATGGCAGGAATTAGCCAAGAAATGTGGTCCTTTTCTGGTCCTACAAGAAGGACTGAAAGTGTTTAACCAGACTAGTTTTACCAAGACAAATACAATTTAGGCAAACAGAAGCTGAGAAACCCATAGAGTGTCTCTTTGTCTGGGATTACTTTCTAGTCTGCAGTGACTTTGACTTTGTGTCAAGGACTTCCTGAGCTACAAGTAAGGCCTTTGTGTCCAAGGCAGAGGTGATACCTCTTCTGTCCTATGCCTTTAGTAAGAGAATCGTTATGTACACAGTGCCTCTGTGTCCTAAACATAACCTTTGAGGTCATTTGGTGATCTGAAAAAATACGTAATTAGGCTAAATGTAGAAATTTTCCTTTTTTTATAATTTAAGGTTGAAGTAGTAGCTATCCCCCAAAGGATCTACTTTTGGAGCAGAATGAAACTCTATTTTTGGAAGAAAAGAAATTATGTGTTGAATTACTCCAGTAGGAGCTATTATGTGGGTGTGGCATGAGGGGTGGGGACTTGTAGCAGATCTGAAGGAGCATTCTAGAATTTCTGTTTCCATTCTTACCTTTCAACAGTGCAAAAAGTTCATTTAATGTTCTCACTTCATAGAGGATGATGAGATTAGGTGAGAGGTAGAGAGCTATATTGTAATTTAAGGAATATTCTGGCATTTTCTATTTCCGTTTTTGCCTTTCAACAATGTAAAATGTTATTTTAACGTTATTCCTCTGTGGAGATCAAACCTTGCTGGAGAAGCACTGTTCATTAATTTTCACTATCGTATTGAGCCTACTGTGGTAGAAGGAACACTGTGCTTCAGTAAGCATCCTTATCTCAACCTATGAGTAATTTTCCATATTTTTTTCTCTCCCCTGTGCAATTTGGGGAGAGGAGAGATAGAGCTCCCTGGTGGGCATGTGGTGTCCACCCATCACAGAACTCTGGTCAAGTTCGTGATTTGTCATGTTCAAGTTTTGTCATGATTTTAAATGATAAGTTTTTAAATATTCAGATTTGCTATTAAGTCATGGCTTATAATGTTCAATGGCTATCATTATTTATTAAAAAATTACATAACACAAAGAAACATTCAGTTGAAAGCTCTGCATACAAACATGATTGACTTCCAATGAGTTATCCCAAAGAGATTGAAGCAGAGAAAACTCAAAGAAATTTGCACCATTTTTTCTTATATTTACTGATGTCTAGCCAACATCTTTAAGGAAGACCGAAATCATAATCAACTTCATAATGCATATTTCAGAAGGTTTCTTGTGCCCCTTGGCACAGAAGACCAATGTACAGAAGACTGATGTAATTTCTTTTATTGAATACAGCTCCAGGTGTTCTCATATAGTTAAGTGGGAAATGCTGAGATACTTATTGCATATTCTGTCTTAAATCTTACTGTTTCAAAGCTGTCAGACCTTGTCTTGTTAGACCTGCTTTCACAAATTATTAACGTCATTCAAAAATAATAAGCATGTTGAGTTCATGCTGTAAAATGTGAATTAGGTAGAAATAGGCAGGAGTTCTAATATCAATTCAACTCCTTTGTCATCAGACACATTGTCATTATTCTCTTTTCATGTGGGTTATGGAAGTGATTTATAAAGCAATATGATAACAGTGGAGGAAGAACTGGAAATCCTGGGTACCTCCAATTCTCAACGTTTTATACAGCCATCATCTTTAAATTCTGCAATACCATGCAAGTATTCTCTTGTGTGAAAGTGTTTACAGAACATCCATAATAAAAGAGTGTAGACATGGAAGCTAAAGAAGAAAATAATTATTAGAATGTTTGTCAAAATGATGTTCAGATATTAGTTATTTCTTTGAGTGATTTTGCAATGTAGCTTTAAGACATCAGAAAACTAAGCAAAGCAATATCATCCCTGACAGGAAATAAAGAAAGAAGTAGAATTCATTTGCAAAAGCATACGCAAAACAGAAATTCAGAGCAGGAAATTAACAAATTTATTTTTGATCTCATATAAGGTTGTTTAAGGTCAATTGACGTATAGTAGGAATAGATCCCAAATAACAAGGACCATAATAATGCATGTTTATATATAAGAAGGGAATATATTCTTCCACTCTTTGAAAAGAACATATTTATGGAAGCTGATTCAGTCCATTCCAATCTATTGAAAAATTACAGGCAAAGAAGGGAATAAATGGGCAAACACACAAGGTGTAACAAGTTAGTACAATTTACACAAGTTTCCTATAAGCATCAGCCTAGGTGGAGGGATATTCAGATGTTAACTTCTCTTCTTGTTTGGCTCCAGTCTGACGACCAACATGAACAGGGGCAAGTCAGAGCCCAGTGTTCCCAAGCTGAGAGAAAATTTCCTCAGCAGGTTAATTATTTCCACAGGAGCCCAATTGTTTTCCAGTCCTGTTTCTTTATGTTGCAGAAGTAGAGCCCAAGGCTGAGTAAAGTAAAAGGGAGGAATGAACCTTGCAATGGGTACATTGGCATTTGTACCTTAGGATGTGTTTAACACCTTTATTCTTCTCTCCACTGCAAAGTATTAGCTGCTAATTTTATAAGGTTACTCTAGTGCAGAGGCCAAGTGAGAGAACATCAGGCTGACCATTATGTCTGCATCATTGGTATGTATTACTTTCATTTAATTCTGCTTTTTACTGTTCCCTCGGGTTGGTTCTCAACCTACTCATTTACAGTCTGTCTTCCTTTTTAACTTTTGTCTGTTTCTCCTTTCTCCTAGAATTCCTTTCTCAAAGTTCAACTACCTCCTGTAAGTTCTTACTCTTTTTTCCCACTTTTGCTCTTTTCTTCCCCCTCTTTCTTAGGAGGCAACCTCCTTCTCTTTTCTCCACCCTCTCTAATATGAAATTCCAACTGCTACCCCTTTATACCTTATCTAAAAGGGAAATAACACCATCACCACCACAGGCTTTGAAATTATCTAAATGCACTGCACTTAGACAAACTTGGATTTGATCCAACTGTAACTTAATATGTAATTCAGCAACTAACTTACATTAACATGACTCAGAAAAGAAAATCATGCAGTAAAACATTACATTGAATGAGAAATGATTCAGTGAAAACATTATTCAGAGTAGGCAATTACTGAGTGAAGCTATTATCCACAGCAGACAGTTACTCAGTAAAAATGTTATACAGTGTAGGCAAATATTCAAGAAAACATTTGACAAGGACAGCAATTATTCAATAAACAATCATAATTGTACCCAATGGAGTACACTTGCCATGAACAGTACAAATAATTAGCAGATTCAAAGGATGTTACTGAGACTGCCCAAATTTTAGCTAATTTACATGATAGTTAAGTTCTACAGGACAATCAGAATCTGTCAGTGAGGGACAACTTGTTTTTTCTATTGTTTCTTCAGTTCTAGGAAGTAATGCCACAGTTGTGTCAGCTTTATTGAAGAAGCAAGTGTAGTTCGATCCATTTTCTGAAGTTAATTAGTCTTTTCGAAGAATGAGCATTACACACATGATTCCCTTCTTCAGTTGCTTCTTCTGTCACACTTTCCATCCTTTGCTGACCTTATCAATAGCTTTTTGCCCTGCTTTTTTACTCCTGGTTTATTTTTCAAATTTCTCCAGTTTTTTGTTTTCAAAGCAGAAATTAATTTCTCTTTCTTGTTCCCCAAAGAGCTGCTGCATGAATTCCATTTCTATTTGTAGTAAAGTTCCCACTTCTGCTCTCTTTCAGTGGCTCCCAGCAGGAGACAGCTTCCATTCTTCCTACGTTCAGAACTATCACTTCTCCTTTTGCTTTGGTAACTTGATCCATTATTCTTTTCCTGTTGTCCATCTTATGCATTTCTACTTCCTTTTTCAGACATTATCAAACTGTATTTCAACTGTTTTCCTATTACTTAATCCATATATTTATTATTTGCCTTCACCATCATCCACTGCAACTTCAGAAAACCACTTATTGTTTGAAAATTTTAGTAATTTTTCTTGTTGCTGTGAATGCATACTTTTGTATCTTATCTTGCTTCATTGCTTAATGAGAGGTTTTTAAGCAAACCATCTGACTGAAGTATGGATAATTCTGCTGCTGAGTTATTTTAGTCCTTGAAGATGCTAATTACTTTCAGCACAGTTTGGTTTTCTAGGCACCTATATTTAAACATACATAACAAAACTGGCTTATAAAAATAAGGGAAGAAACAGGAAAATTGTTGGGATCCTGCATGTGGAGTGGCTTCATTAGTTTCATTACACTGAGTTCTGTATTGTAGATTAGTACAAGTCATGCCAAAATCAGGGCCCCCCAGGGACACTGCATCACCAAATAGGTAGAAATATTCTGGTCTTATTTTTAAGGACAGATTGGCAGCAGAACTCCAGAGGTATTACTGTATTGCAACAGCAAGGCCAGCAGAATTTTGGTATTACTTGGTAAAATATTGAACTATAGTGAAAAGAACACCGGTACTCAGGCTGAAAGTGTCTGCATAGGGACTTACACCACTGTAGCTCTGTGATATACTTTTCCCACTAGAGTTCTGCTGGCCAATTTCCTTATTAAGACAGTCTTTATATGATTAACATTAAAAGTGCCATGGAAGTGGTCCTCAAAGTGATAAAAATCCTTCCCTTATTAAAATTTAAAACTATTAAAGTCTCAGGAAAATTCATACATTGGAAGTAGACATTTTTCACTTGAATACACTGAGTATTTTCCATTTGTCTCTGAGTTTGAAGTCACAAAAGCTCAGCCAAGCAAGAGTAAAAAATTATCTTCTGTTTCTGATTATAATTAGAATAAAACTATTTTAATCAAGAAGAATAATTAAACATTTTATTAATTATCTTACATACATTTCTGGTCTTAAAAATGTCAGAAATGCCAAATAACAATTAAAGTCACCCTATATGTCCCTTACTCCTTCTACCATTCTTCTTTCAGAGCTTTCTCAAGCACTTGCTTGAATCCTTTTACCGAAACACCTTCAATAACGAGGGGGAGTTTTTTTGCACCTGATCAAGAAATCACAGCGAAATTAATATGAAAGAAGGAAAACACTTAGCAAAAATTATGAGCCAATGTCACAGACATCTTTTCAATAAAAATCTTTCCTTAAGATTTTTTTTCCTCCTGAGAAGCTGGGAGGCCTCAGGGACAGGATGTAAGCAATGACTGTCTGCTGCTGTGGAATGCAACAGGTGCATCTGTGATTGGTCTCATGTGGATGTTTGGAATTAATGGCCAATCACAGCAGAGCTGGCTCAGACAGAGAGTCTGAGGCAGCTGCCTTTGTTATAATTCTTTTATTTTTTCCTATTCTTAGCTTAGCTAGCCTTCTGAGATGAAACTTTTCCCTCTATTCTTTTAGCGTAGTTTTAATATAATATACATCATAAAATAATAAATCAAGCCTTCTGTAACATGGAGTCAGATCTTCGTCTCTTCCCTCAACCTAAGACCCCTGTGACCACTGTCACAAGCCAACTTAAATGTGAACAATGTCAAATACAGAATCTGTAATATGTACACTCTACACCAGTCACAAACACAGGTTTCAATTAACTAATTGCCTGAATCATCCTTTTCCCCATCCTTCTCTTTCTTCAAAATTTCTTGGAACTGCTCATATTTCTGCTTTTCTGAGATCTTTGTCAGTTAATTTGTTGCACATGAATTCCGTTTCTATTTGTAGTAAAGTTCCCACTTCCGCTCTCTTTCAGTGGCTCCCAGCAGGAGACAGCTTCCATTCTTCCTAAGTCCAGAACTATCACTTCTCCTTTTGCTTTGGTAACTTGATCAATTTCAAGTTACAAATTATAACTTGGTCTTTAGTCATATAACTCAATTGCATTTAATTCATTTACTGTTCTGTAAAGCTAGATTTGATCCTAACAATCATTTTCAGGAGCGACTTCTGCACTGATCATTTTTCTGACCCTTTTCTAGCTATGAGGAACAAAGGAAATTTTGTTAAGAAGCTTCACTCACTAGTTTTCATGTGAACTAAACCAGAAGCCTGCTCTGAGTCACTTCTTCCAAGGAGAATCTTCACACACAATTAGTGATCTACTAGTTGTAATGTATGGTTCTGACCCCTGATTCACACACTCATTCATTGATTCTCTTCCCCCCCCCCCCCCCCCCCCCTTTGGGAAACAGACATAATTTTAAACCTTCAGGAGATGGGAATAATGTGCAAATGATTATAAAATATAGTTGTTCAGTCTTATATTACGTCCCAGCTGATGACTCACAATAAATATCTCAAAATGTAAGCCAAAAGAGGAACGACTTGTCCTATGCTACAAGATAAGCTGCCACTAAACTGCCTACAAATATGTGCTGATCTCACTCCAAAAGTATAGATTATAGACATTATGAGATGGTTCTTCACAGCTAAAGCAGTTGCTGCTTGTCTGACTACATTCTCACTCTTTTTTTTATGCCCATGGCTTGTCATGAATATCTGCAGGTACTTCTTGGGCACGGTGAGATCATAACTGTGCATTTGGCATAACTACCTGGGCTGAAGCCCCAGACTGAGACCCAAGAGGCAGTTTTTACAGCCACAGTTTAATAGAAAGTTTTCACTCTCACTTTGAACTGATCATGTAGGAGTAATGTCAGGGAAACTCACTTTTGTCACAGGGATCTAACAAAGCCCCTAATTTGAAAGTGTTCAGAAGTTGGTGTTCAGAAGAGATAACCTCAAATGGGAATAGGAGGAAGCCCTCAAGGTGAATAAGGTCAGTCTTTTGAGACAAACCTGAGAAGAAATTTGCCTGTTTAACCAGCTAAAAGATAGACAATATGGGATCTTTACCTGTGTACATATACACAAAGAGCTGGGAGTACAGGAGGAGAAAGACATTGGGAAGAAAGAAAAACTGTTATTGCTAAGTAACATATTTAATATAAGATCAATTGGTCTGAACTTATAATTCCTACAGTTAAGCTAATAGCAGGTCACAAAAACTGTCAGGAGAAAGTTTGTTTTCTCTTAGGACCTATGTGTGGAAAAATTCAAAAGCCAGGATAAAATTGTGGAAGGCCAGACCAGGATTTGATTGTGCAGAGTATTGTCTATGTGAATTTGTTTAAATGTAAACAAATACACACATAAAAATGTCAAGCCATTATTTTTCCTTTTTTTTTCTGAACTAAAGAATAGCGACAAGAATCTCTCAGCTTTCTTGTTTATTGCTTTCTGTATTAGCCTCAAAGTTCCCCTAATTCCTCAGTACCCTGCCAATCTTTCCTGCTTTTTCTTTACTCATATTTGCATGGGTGACAGTTGCCCTCTACAGCTGGTATTGTCCTTTCAGTGTGTCTGTCCTGTCCTTGTGATAATCTGACTTTTTTATGTCTCTCTTTCTGCCATGTTCTAATTTGTGCTCTTTCCCCTTAAATGGCAAATGCCTGTAGTGCTCAAATTGAATCACTGACCTTCCCTCTTGGTACAAAATCTTGTTATTTAAGAAGTCTAAGAGTTTGTTCAACAGAAAAAAGGAGAATATGGAGGAAGGATGTGTGCTGACATTTCAAATCCTCAGAGCTTTCCTGAAAATTCACAGTGACAACAAACACCTGCAGTTCTCCAGCAGGCTGATCTTTCTCTTCTCTTCACTGGCAGCTAGGGAATGCCTTTGGCACCTATGGGCTGACTGTAATCAGATTGCCCCTGCAATCTAGACTTAACTTTGCAGTCTTCATTGAAACCTAGTTAAATCAGCCACCAGCCCAAACTGGTGCTTAAAACTACAGTCAGAACTGAAGAGGCATGAAAATGGGCTTTAGAACCCGTTACAGAGAGTTGCCCCAAAATGGAGAATTTTGCCATGACAGTCTCTCTTGTGCTGTGGTCCCTGGTGTACTGAATGACCATGATGCGGTCATGGTACTGTCCCAGTCTGTCCTCTCTTTGGCCATCACAAATGCCAAGCACTGTCAGGATCACAGGAACAGGTCTGGAGCTGGTCTGGGATGTCAATTACAGTCAGGATGGAGGGACTTGGCCCATTACAACAAGTGTGAACCCCTGACTTCCCTTTAAATCAGGATTTTGCTTTCTGCTTGGTGCTAATACTTTTTCATTGCATGCCAACAGCTCAAGATCTTTTTGCTTTCTAAATATTCCCCATAAAATTCAAATATTTAACTCTGTCTAGGTATGGAAACCATTTCATGTTGCACTTAGATTGCTGGCCAAACCACTTCAGGTTTCTTGTAAAAAAACGTCAGCTTGTCTTCCTTAAAAAAAGAGACAGACAAATCAATAAAGTGTGGTATTTCATTTTGCCCAGCGTAATGGCAAAGTAAATTAGTCAATAATGGGATCTTCTAAGTAAGTCATTCTAACTCCATTTGTTTCACACAACTTTTTGGGATAAGTGTGCTTAATATCTTTATGTGGAATCCCTACAATTTGTTATAATTTTATACTCTTTTCTCTCTAAGGGCAACAGAATCTCAGCAATGCTTTGGAAATGGGATTAGAAGAGAGGCTTGAAAGGTTTGAAAATCTTTTTCACAGTAAAGCACTGTAAAGCTGTCATCAGAGTAAATTTCTATAAAGGAATTTCCCTAGATTTTTACTGCTGTAAATGAAAAGTGTAGCCCAGTGAATTAGAGTCCGGGGTTTGGCTTGATGTGGATAATCTATAATCTTGCAGAAGCTGGCAAATGTGAGCTGTTCTCAGTAAGCAAATGTTTTCACAATTGAGAAAATGCATGTGTCATAGGAGATATTTCTTCACAAGAACAAGAAGACTTTTATTGCTCATTTACATCTAACTTGCACAAAATGTTTCAAAAACATCTTGCTAGAAAATGTAAATATATAAAAACACAGAGTTTAAATATTGTGTGTTAGTTTTGTCTTAACTATAGTTTTTGGTGAGACATTTGTTGGTAGCACAGCTGATATTATGTATATTAGGTTTTTTAGTGAAAACAAGTATGAAGTGGTAAACATCCCTGTGCAAGATAATGCAAACAAGATACATAATTCTGTATCTGACAATTTGTGCAAGCAGAGTTGAGTCATGCAGGGCTCTGTTCAGCTGAAGAGCATACTCCCACCTTACTCAAATAAAAAAGCTTGCAGAGATTTAAAAGAGAGTTTCACTCAGTGAGTTACTTCATTAAAAAAAATTAAATAAATTGTTGTAATACATCATTTTACTCTGCTGTACATTACTAAACCAAATTCAACCATGTAAAAAACCTGCTTGGAGGCACTGTTGCTTTTGAATAGCTGTGTGGATTAATGCAAAAAAACTTGCTGCACTGATGTTGGAACTATGGAGTACTCCAAGAATAGCTGGGTTCTAGCAGCTAGCTTTTACTTTGAATGTTGATTTTGTCCAAGGACATGTTGTACGTCAGCATCTAAACCTTGGTGATCTGTGTTTATTTCTTTTCATGGTGGCAGTGAAGTCTGTCACATGCCCAGAAGCTAGTGTAATGACCCTTGAAAACAGCTTTACTGCCTAAAACCTCAATGTTTTGAAAGGCTGAGGAAAATTTACTTTGTAAGAATGGCTTCACAAGAAAACTTTGTTCATTTTTAAACTGTATCTCCTACAGTATGACAAAACAATCTGCATTTATTTACTTTTTTGTGTTAGCTTCCCCGGGTTGTAAGATGCAGTAGGGATGCAACTCATATTCCTCTCTCCTTTATCCAGATTGCTATCCTGCTACTAAATACAAAATACAAAATACAAAATTGTATTTTCATGGTTAGGATCATGAATCAAATTTACAAAGTTGGGAATGAAATCAATAAGTAAGAGTATTTATGACACTGGGAATTCATTGTATTATCTATCTTAATTTATCTTAGTTATATTGTCAGTTCTTTGGGCAGGAGTCAGTCTCACCTTTGTTCTTTGGTGCCCAGCTGGAATGTGTGTCTGCACATATAAACTCTTTTGTGTTTTGTGCATTCTGACTTCACCAAGATCCTGACCATAGTGATGAAATACAAGAAACCTGTCAAGCATCTCTAATATATATCTATCAATAGAGCAAGGAAAATAGCTCAGTGTTCAAAGCCTAAATTAATTTAAATTTCCATTACCAAACCCTCATCCATACTCTGCAAGACTGTGTTGCTAGACATTAATAATATTGAGCTGTGAACAGCCTCAGTTGAGAACTACTTCACTCTTACTTCAGGAAGAAATTTCTCAGGTTTCTGCCCTCCAATGGGTAGTCATGGTACACTGAGTCATCCAAAACCACTCCCCAGTTCTAATGGAAAAATCATCTCAGCTGTGTAAATGGTTATCTTCACTAGAAAGTCTACAGGGTGAATTGCTTAATGCAAATTGTAAATAATTGGATATTCCATTCTGTTTTCAATCAGGCTGAATATGCCTGCTTGATTTCTTCTTGTATCCCAGGATTTCATTTTTTTTTCCCCACAAGATTATTTTGGAGAAAAAATAAGACCACTTCATAGTATGCTGAAATAACCCTGAGAAAAGGAATGAGCCTGGTTGTGTAATGTGATTAGAGACATGTGGAACTGGGTAAAATATCATCTAAAATAAAATAAGAATCCAAACATTTTATTAAATTCATTTTACACTTTTCTAAATAACCATTTGTTATCACATCTTATCTAAAACTATTAAAGAAAATAAAATATGCTCAATTTTAATGAAAATTTAATGTATCAAAGCTGAAAAATTCCCTACTGACTCAGTACAAGATTTCAAGCAGCTAATTACATTCTTTTAAACACTTTTTCAATTCAACAACTTTTAGCAGTGTGTGGAATAGTCTCTATTTTCTTTAATTACCCATCACAGAGGAAAGATGTAAGTAACTCAGTGCTTCAAATAAGAACCCAACATTTTCCTTGTGTTGGGAAAGTTAGAGGAAGTTTCACTGTGAGGCACAAGGCAAGAGTAGGTATTTCTAAAACATAAGTGTAACATCTATCAAAAAGATTTTCTTTTACACTATGAGGAGGAAACTGCTCTCTTTAGCTTTTTAGTAAGGTCAGATGACAGGTGACATACCTTGAATACCTTAGAAGTCTCGCCACTACAGCCATGTAGGCTCCCAAGCAGGAACCATCTGGTCAACATCTCTACTCTTTTCTGTGATTTTTTTTAATATGTGAGATCTCAGTACTCTCAGGCACTCTCACACACACTCTCAGAGGATTGTGCTGGGCAGGAGTTGGACTCTGCAATCCTTGTGGGTCCCTTCCAACTCAACATATTCTGTTATTCTGTGGCCCCTGAACTTGCATTAAAACATTCCTTCAGTTACTGCTTAGACTGCCATAGAGTTTATCACACTAAAAAAGCCCCAAAGCTTCAGGAAGTTTATGATTTCTGTGGGCTGTCTATGATTTCTGTGCTCTTGGCTGGTCTCATTCATCACAGAATGGCAGAATGATTACTAGTGGACAGGACTGTAGGACATAGGAATTTTTTCAGGCACTCACACTTCTTACTGGGATGGGACTAGCAAGAACTGATGACCAAAACTTCATCAGGACTTGAGTCATGCACTTCAGAGCAGTTACATTTTTGAAAAATGCTTATATCACATGACTACCATTTCAGGTTTTAGCAGGCAATTTTAAATTTATCTCCAATTTGCATCTAGAGTGTTAAAAGATAAAGCAGTCTTAAAAACTTGTTTTCATGAGGACCAGCCTAAAATAATACAGGTGACCAGAATCATTTTTTTCAGGTGTAATTCCTTAGGGCTGAAAACTTTATAAATTAAAATGTTGCATGAAGATACAGGTCAGAGACCTTCGTGTTTGTGATTGCTTTGCTGTCCTGGGGTCCACTAGTCTGTAAGCAAGTAGATTGTTTGATCTCTGCCTGTTCCATTCCTCCTTAATTACTCCCTCCTAAATCAAAGTCAATTTCCACACTGTCTGTGATGAAATAGCCATTAATAGACTGTTGGCTTGCAGTTTTGTTGACATTCATTTGTAAAAGCCACCTGAGACAGTAGCATAACAGGTGAAACACACAGCTGCTTAAGAAAAGTAACTTATTATGATGCTGGTTTTCAAATTTTATTTTTACAAGTATCAGGAATCATCCGGACTAATTGGTCAAAAGACGAAGTAAATAGGAACAGAACAACTTTCCATCCTAATCTTTTTAAGACCAGCTGCTTAAAATTGTAGTCAATATATAAAGGCTGGATTTAGTTGGTTTTAAGGCACAAACAGGAAGAACAACAAAAATCTCCCCATGGCAAACAAATTGTTTATAACCAGGTTTTTAAATGTCTTCTCAATTTTCAGTTTACAATAAGAATCCCTTTTTCACATTACCTAGGAAAACTGATGCTAGTCACAGCTCTATTCTACATAGATATACTGCAAACAAATTTTCATTTTCATTTCCTGGATAGCTGCCACATTATGCATACTTGATGAAAAACGAAATCAAAAAATTATTTTGATTTAGTCAGATTAATTGTATCTTTAGGATTTTATTATTGAAAGAGATGTCTAAAAGAATCTGTACTCTCGAAATTTCCTGGAATGTCAATTACACCAATGCGAAGATTTCATTCAAATGCAGAATAAAGTTGCTCTACTATGATTGTAAAAAATTCAATTTCAAAACTTTTTATTGCTAAGAAGAATGCTAAATAGAAATTTGTGGTTGTAGTAAAATTTACAGCTTGAGAAATATATTTAATTTTTCCTTTAATTTCTGTGTTAAAATGAAGAAATTACCTAAAGTGATCTGAGTGATTTTGTTGCATAATATTATTTAAAACTTTATCAGCTGCCTCTACAATAGTTTCCATGATGAAAATCTTGTAGTAAGCTTTCACTGAGACAGATATACATTAAAGAATTTTTAAATTAGCCCAGCTTGTCAGCAGTTATCCACAAGAAGAGCATTCTCATTAAGCAAAGTAGCATATCAGCTTTAGGGAAATAAATTGGCTTCTGACATTGAGAGATACAGATACATCTCAATTTATGTCAATACGGACTTTCATCTGAATTTAATACATAGCTCACGTTATGCAAAATATTTATATCTAATGAGTGCTTCATATTAAAGGATAAGATATTCCCTTCTGTTTTCTTCTTTAACGTAATTTTCTACTGTCTTCTCTGGTGCAGAGATGCAGAGATATTCACATGGTTTTCCAACCTCAGAACGTGAAGGAATTGAAGGGGTCTCAGTGTGATTAAAATCACAGAATCACTGAGTCACAGAATATCCTAAGTGGGAAAGGACCCACAAGAATTTTCAGAGTCCAGCTCCTGGCCCTGCACAGGATGGCTTCAATAATCACACCATGTGCCTGAGAGCATTGTCCAAATGTTTCTTGAACTCAGGCAGGCTTGGTGCTGTGATCAATGCCTTAAACATTTATTCTTGCAGTTTTGCTCAGTCACAGACCTTTAACACTGCTGTAGGGGTTTTGTACTTACTGTCAGAAGGATGTCAAATATAGCCCTTTATTCATATGAATTCTATACAGAGATTGAAGCTAGGCATAAAAGAACAAACTGTGATTTTCAGGAATTCTTTTTGCAAACTTCATGGAACAGCAAATAACCCCAAACCAACAAAACAAACCAACAAAAAAAAAAAAAAAAAAAAGAAAGAAAGTAATTTCAAAATATCAGGCTCTTCCACCATAACCATCAGACCCTAAGGAGAGCGAAAGACATTACAAAACCAGTAACTACCTCTGGTTAAATCCTTGCTGGATATTTTCACAAACTATTACAATCAGATAGCATAAAGGACTTTCATCATGCAGATGATGCTGGACTTAGATGACTGATTAATTAATCTAAGAAAAGACGTAATCATATTAAAGCTGCCGCGGGGGGGAGGTCTCTTGTGAGAGATACTGAATATGAACATATTGTGCAGTTGCTTTATGAAATAATTTTGGCAAAATATCAGTAGCAAAATCTTAATAAAGAGCATAAAAAAACAGTATTGAGAAATACCTCTAGGTTTTAAAAATATGTTAACTGAACTAAAAATGGATGGAATGCAACTGATATGAGAACTCATAATGCCGGCTGCAAAACCAGTGCTCTGGAGATAATTAGAAGCTTAGAGTAACATATTAAGGTTTCCTTTCACATCTTTAGAGTGTTTGCGTTTTGGGGTAGCCTGAATTTTGTGTGGAAACTGCCTCTGTAGTGATGACATTCTTTCTCTGATGTTGAAAACTTCCTGGCATCCAGAAGACTGATCTGGAGGCTTGCCTACATCTTTTATTCCACTTAAGAATGCCCTTCTGCAGTGTGTTTTAGCTGACTGTCCCCACTCACCCTGCTGTGGTTCACAGCACGGTGCTTTCTAAGATATCATGAATTGGGTTCATTCCAGATGCTTTCCAGGAGCACACCTGTCACCAAGGTACATTCTTTCCTTGACACCACACAAGATCTTGTCCAATCTTATAAACCAACTAAATAAAACCCAACAACTTCCCATCCTGAAGTCAGTACTGCTTCCTATTGTAATATAGTCTCAGTTTTCTGTGTAATGGGGTAATTGATACTGACCTCAGGAAAGGTTCATGGAAGTATGGTGTATACTGGAGGAAACTTTGAATTAAGCTCATGAGGCCTTTTCTATGCTGGGTAATGGACTAGACATAAGACAGCAGAAAAAAAGAAGGGAAATCAGCTTTCCCTGCTCTTCCCACTGATTCAGTTTCTGAGCTTTCATACTTACATAATATCATTGGAGAAGCTCAGGGGAAGAACTTAGAAGTCAGTTCATTAATAGAAACTCTCAAAACACAAAATCACACAAAACTTTGTTGTCTTCACTGTTGCTGATATGGGCATCAAATTTTGCACGGATGTGGAACCATTAAGTTTGGAAAAGACCTCCAAGATAATTGAGTCCAAACATTAAGCCAGCACTGCCTAGTCCACCACATCCAGAAGCCTTTCAAACACTCAAATGGTCAACTCAATCACTTCCTTGACCACTCATCCTATGAAAAAACCTTCCAATTATCTGATCTAAACTTCCCTTTGTGCAAATTGACAGCATTTCCGCTGGTCCAGTCACTTGTTACCTGGAAGAAGAGGCCAAACCCAGCTTTCTGCAGACTCCACAGAGGTATTTGTAGAGAGCAGCAAGGTCCCCTTTCAGCTTACTTTTCTCCAGGCTAAACAATCCTAGCTCCCTCAATTGCACCTTGTAGGACATGTTCTCCAGACCCCTTCGCCAGCTCTGTCGTCCTTCTCTGGCCATGTTCAATGTCTTTCTTTGGGACTGAAAACTGAGGATTAGAGCTGCACACTTGCTGAGTGTAGGGGAAAACCACTGGAGAACGTGACCACAGATTCTTCTACCTCTCTCATGCTATGTAAATGCTCTACCATTTGAGATAATTCCCCCTCCTTCTTAATTCAGGACCTTGTCTGTGACTACTGACAACTTACAAACAAGAGTCAATCCTGTTATCTGTGTCTGTAGTTGATTACTCTTCCAGGTACAATCATGATGCTAAAGATGACTGCCGAGATTTTTCATTCCATGTGGAAGAATTTAGCGTCCACACTCCCCTAAAAGATCTTTCTATTTAATTGCAAAGGTGGTATTATTGAAAAGTAAAGTGTATGCTAAGTGATCCACAGCACTTAATAAGTGTAAAGATCCCACAGTTCTCCGTATTTACACTTCAGGGTGATACTCCTGAAGAGTCCCTTCTTCACAGGAAGGTTTAATAACTCATAAAACATGTTTGTCAGGTGTCAGCCTATTATATAGTCACTTGATGGCTCTTCTCTCCTAGTCAGACCTGTCATATTATTTAATATTGTGTTTCCACAAGGTGGTAGAAGTGGGTAATTAATTCCTCAGCATGTAGCATTCATAGTTCGATTGCTTTCCCTTTTATTCTGGTGATGAAAAGATAGCTTAGTCCTTTATTTTATGGATTTTTAAAATATGCCAAATTTTTTTATAAATCTCTTGTTAATGATCAGCATTTCATTTATCTCTCTTGTCATATTTTGTTGTAAACAGTTTTTCCTTTAATTAATCTCATCATTTTTTACTCAGCTCCCTTTAATGTTGACTTTTCTAAGATTCTTTTATTTGCTGTTTAATTGTACTGGTAAATCATGATATGTAATGGCTTGAAGCCAAGGTCAGGTAGCTTGGAATGCATGAATCAAACTCTTTATGGGTAGATCTTAAATGAAATACTGAGTGGTGAAGCCATCAAAAGGGAGTCCAGGCCAAAATTGTCAACGGGAATGACTCATTCTATAATGTACACTTCAGAATATTCCATGCTGTTGCAAACTGTCACAGTAAGGAAGCGGAAGAAAAACACTTCTTGTTGTTCCCTTTGTGCTGCTGAGATTTTAATGGGCATCTGAATCCTAACTGTCTGGTGGGAGGACATCTTTCACTCTGTGTGTTCCAGCTTTCTCACTCATGAGCTTTATCATTACTCTCCATAAATGCATAGACTCTATTTTTGTATACCATGACCATATATTTTCAGTCTGTTTAGATAAACTTTTGATATAAATTCAGAGATCACTATTTCAGGATTAAATTAAATTAAAATAAAATACTTATGTGGATGGCAGTGCAACATTTTTAATTTCAAATTTTTTCTCACATCAATTGTAATTAATTTTAAGTATCTCATTTTCTCTGGAGTTGTGATTTATATGTTTGAGAAGGGTAGAATACAGTATATATTTACAGATTAAATATTCATTATTTTGGCTGCATATCAAATCTGGATATTTAATTTAGGATTTACACATTCAGAGGTTGCCATCAAAATAAGATTTTTTATTACATGACTTCTGAAACGAAAATTTTCTTATATATCTAAAGTTTTTAAATAAATAGGGCTGAATTAAATAAATAGGACTTTCAGTTCACAGTTGTGGAAAATTTGAGTAATTTTGCACTTCTAAACTTAAGAAATGTGAATCCAGATTGCCAGTACTCTTGAAGCCTAACCTATGATCAGATACCAATCATGCCAAATCTGTTTGCTTTATCTTTTGAGAAAACTAATTAAGGAATAGAAAGGTATTTCAAGTACTGCTGAACTAAGGGTTTCTAAGTTGAAGAAACTTTTTGTAATAACCTTCACATGACATTCAGCAAAATCACCATAACTAGTTAAATATGCTTACCTTTTCTGAAGTCTGAAAAGACCCCTCATAGTCTACAGAGTCATAGAACATTAGCTTCAAGAAAATAATTTTTAAAATGCTATTTTCCTTTCAAAACAGGTGCTTGTAAGTGCAGCTTACAAGTATGTACAGCTTTGTGACTCAGAAACTGAAGATTTGAAAAGTTGAGCACATCTGCCAAGTTGTAAACACTGTCTAGGCTCTTTTTCATGAAAACTTTCTCAGAAATTCTGAATGAAAAATGTTTTATAACTGTGAAAAAAGGATCACAGTTTAAAGAAATAATTTTGCACACATCTTAGTCCCTCTTCAAATTGAAAGGAAAACCATTTAATCTGGAACAAAATACAATTCTGTAATGAAGATGTCAGTGGAACAAATGAGCATTCAATCAAACAAGTTCTGTTCATCTAAATTTTTAAAACATCATTCCTAAATATACAGCCTCTTGCAGAAAGACCTGTTGAATGAAGTTAATGGTGTTGTGTGGATCACAGGTTCTCGTTTTTCTGTCTATCTGGTTTGTATCTTAATGTACATGTTCAGGAAATGGGAACTGAAACTTCTGCATATTCTTCTGCTCTGTTGGCCATAATCAGTGTCTGAGGTACTGTCTTTGATATTTTAAACTTTGCTGGAGATTTGTACATGATTGATCAATTTTTAGAAGATGGAGTGTCAATCTTAATCAAGGCTCTAAGGCATATCCAAATAAAACTACAGAATAAATGCAAAGTTATTCCATAGGCACATTAAACAATATTAAAAAAACCACTCTAAATTCCAGGTGAGTAATGCACCTTGACTCATAATGACCAGAAAATAATTTCATCTTGGAGGCTGTAAGGAAAGTAAGATCACAGGCTGCCTTGTTATAAATAGCAAGGAAGAATTAGAAACATCTATCCAGAGTACTGCAGGTATAGACTCCTAACAGTAACATTTGCCAAGACAATGAAATACTGTTCATTTGCAGTAAGGGATTTAATTAGTACTTCATACCGTGATTGAAGAATAGTCTTTCCCATCTAGTGAACTTGTTTTCTATTTTAGAAAATTTAAAAATTGAATAATGAGAAGATTGCACATAAACTTAATTAATTTAATCCCACAGAGATGTTTTTTAAGTTACTGTGTGGGCAAGAACAGGAGAGCTGAAATTGGTCTTTGGGTAGATGATGGAATGAAATAAGTATTTCATAAAGGGAGTAACATGAAAAACTCGTGATGGTATCATGTGAAAACTCAGATTCAAGTACATCTGTGTTGTATGCTTCCTTCACTTATTAGACATTCAAAAGTGGATATAAATTTTTACAGTCTTCATCAGTCTTGCAGCCAAAAACTTTTCAGTCAAAATGTCCCCATAGAATGCCTTGTCAGAAAAGTACACTCAGGTTAGACAGATTAGTGTTCTGGTTTTGACTTGGACAGAGTTCATTTTCTTAGTGTCTGGTACAGTGCTATGGTTTGGGTTTGGTATCAGAATAATGTTGAAAACACATGAATGTTTCAGCTCTTGCCTAGAGCTTTCCTGAAGTCAAAGATTTTTCAGTGTCCCATGAACTTCCAGTGAGGAGCTGCATAAAAAGCCACGAGGAAGCATGGCCAGGGCACATGGCCAGAACTGGCTCAAGGAATTTTCCATACCACAGAATGTTGTGCCAAATTTATAAGTTGGAGGAGTTACCTGGCGTTGAAGGCTGGATATTGGTCAGTGGGTGGTGAACAGTTTTGTGCATCACTTTTTTCCCTTGGGTTCTGTTATTCTCTCTCCTCCTTGCAATTACAATTATTATTATTAATATTAGCAAATACACAACAACAACCACAATGACAATAATAAGAGCAATAATTTGTTTCTATTATTAAATTATTCTTATCTCAACCAACAAGGATTACCCTTTCTTTCTGATTATCCTCACCCCCAGTGTGCCAGGATGGGGGAATGAATGAGCAGCTACATGGTACTTAATTGCCAGCTGGGTTAAACCACAGCAATTACTTAGGGCAAAGAGTTTTGAGGAATGTTTGTTCTTCTGGAAGAGAAATGTCCTTAATTTCCAATTTCTATTCTTATGGGATGTTTAGCAGCTTTTAATCTGAGTTATATAAACCATGGCTAATTTTCCATTCTAAAGAACTATTACCAAATAAAATCAGCTCATCGCAAAAAGAAGTTTTGGCGAGCATTTGTGACCTGCAGGCATGAACCGCCTTCATCAGTGTCTTACCATTATGTTTGTTCTCACCCTGCTCTGAAGATAGTGTATTTTTTGACCACAGAAACGGTAAAAATTGAAAAAAATTTCTGTACCAAAGACAACACAAGATGGTAAAAAAAGGAGGCATAAAAGTACAAAATGCTAATAAGAACTTCCATTGTCTTCTGAAATTTCTTTCCTATTTCTTAGCCTAAAATGAAGGATGAAATATTAGAGAATCTTTTAGAAAAGTTAGCATAAATGGCCCCATTCTTAGTGGTTGTTGAATGCACTCATAGTTTTGCAGAAAGGTGCAGATATGTTTTGCAGAGGGCTGTTTTTTAGCCCTTGGCTACTGCACATACTCAGTGTGGATTTTTGCCTCCCAGTCTAAACTGGAGGTCTGCAATATGCCGTGCACAGAATTAGGAAGAAGCTGGTTACTAGGGAATTCAATTTATCTCCATTAACACTGTTATAATGCCTGTCATAAAGATGTTTCCTCACTTGAATATAGTTGGAGAAGACAAACAAATAAGTAAAATTCTTGGGTGTTCCTCACCTCTGTGGTCAATCTGGACTTCCAGGGAAACAGTGTGAACACCAGCAGAGATCAGACAGTGCAGCACCTGCTCCGTGGCAGCAGTGATCTCTCCAACTTCAGAGTTCTTATCAGTTTTCAGAGGTCAAAATTTTTTCTGATGGGAACAAGCAGACCTTTACAGTTACAAAATATTCATTTATTTGATAAGGAACTATAAGACCTGTGTGTTTTTTCACTACTGAGAATTGTCACCTGCCACTAGTGATGCCCTTACTGAAGGTCACTGGGAAATGGCAATAATTACTGACCAAAGTAAATCATCAACGTGCTTTTAAGAACATTCCCTTCAAGATATGAAGAAACCAAGTTATTCACAATGGACTCTGTGTGAAAACATTCTTACATTGAAATGTCACCTAATAATTTAAATATGAGTGATAACATTTTGCTTACTATATTGGGTCAAAAGCACTTGCCTTTGGTCAATGATAAATTGATCAGTCATTCACACAGGAAAAGTATCTCACACTTTAAACCAAGCTATACTGAACATGTGGCAAATATATGGGTTTACAATGTCAATAATAGTGAAAATTTCATCATTTTCCCATTGGGTTTTCTCTATTTTCTGCACTTTAAAAATCTATTTTGACACACTGAAAGCTATCTGGTAGCTGAATCCAATAAACTATTCAATCTTTTTTTTTTTACTTCAATACCATGACTCTGGGAAGAAAAGCTCGAGAAATCTAATTGAAATTGTCACCAGTTTTATTGAAGAGCAAAACCTCCTGTTTTTCTGATGTCTAATAATGGCTTGCATGAGTCTGTATTTTTAATAAATTTTGGACTACAAAGAGAAAACACACACGAATACTTGAGGAAATACTGGAGCCAAAACTGAGCAAAACTTTATACACATCCTTAAAATTCACCAGGCAAAATGTCTTTTGCATGTCTGCTGATGAAAACAGTACTTTTTTCAGTTTCTTGCTCTTCCAAAGCTTTGGTTACTATCTGAAATTCTTGAGAAAAATTTTCTAAGCTTTGCTGTAGCATTCACTGTCAGTGATTCAAAGTAGCTCTATTTTTGCTGTTTGAGTTTTCTGGTATCTATATATGGTGCTTTATCTGCAGCCAATTTCAACTGTGAGAATACATCCTCTGGAAAGAAAATGCAATGTAATACTACCAATTTTTAATCAAAATCATAGAATATCCACAAGGATCATTGGAGTCTAAGTCCTGGCCTTGCGCAAGAGAATCCCACGAATCAGAGCACATACCTGAGAGCGTTGTCCAAACACTTTTTGTACTTAGTCAGGCTTGGTGCTGTGACCCCTTCCCCGTGGAGCCTGTTCCAGTGCCCAGCCACCCTCAATGCACTTGCCTATTTACCATATAGCCTGAAACATCCTATGTGCCTAATATAATTTTCATACTAATCAATAGCCTAATAGTAATTAGGCTATTGTATTTCCAGAGTTACAATTATATTTTCAAAAGGATAAAGAAACTGGAAGTTCTCTTGCATGATGTGGAGAAAGGGAAGGGGACAATTTCCCTATGCATCACTTTCCTGAAATCAGAGTACTCACTTTAAATACCCATGCTTTGAGGCACTACACCAGATCCAACCTTCTTCTCTCAATTCAAAACTCTCTCTTTGGCTCATAGATATCTCAAGAACCCTCAGCCTTGCATGCAGCAGAAAATCAGTCTTATTTTCCATCAAACAAGGCCTAATTTACATTAGATATTGTTGAAAAAGGTGTTAGGATATGGCTTTAAATTATCCCCAAAGGACAAGAGAGTAACAAGAGAGGATCTCCTCAAGCTTAAGTGACACATGCACAAGTCAAAATTAAACAAAAGCAAGCCTTTCAAAAAGTGAAACAAGTTGCAGTGCAGCTGTTATCCAGTGCCATATCTGAGAAGCTGGTAGAGTACAAAATATCCTTCAGGGTGCTGATGGAATCTGAAGAAAATCACTGGGATTATGAAGCCACAGATAGATATTGGGGATGAGAAGCTAGCCACACAGCTCAAAAGAAAGAGATCTGCAATACCTGCGCTGGAGTCCTTAAAGCAACTGAAATACTAGGGACAGAATAACCACTTTAGTTACTGCCCCAATTGCCAGGACTACAGTGTATGTCCATATCAGCTCCTGCATGCCAGCCAATTCTGTGTGGGAATGAATTAAACAAAGGAAAAAATGCAGATGGAAATATTTGGGTAACCCATCTGGGCCACTAAGGTCAAAAAAAAGACATGACATACCAAATCTGTTTTGCTGTGCTTAGAGGACTGCTATGTGCTACATGTAGTGCCAGCATATGCCATCCACCCACAAACACGTCTGCTGCCATGACTCTCACAACAGACTGCTGCAAAATGAGTGGTGAGGAGATTTGCAGTAGGACAGGTGTACAAAAATACATGTATAACAACCTATGGGCAAGGCACTAGATGGGAAGCAGTCTTTCCACAAAAGACCTAATCTTGACTCTGCTGCTCAACAGCACTGAGAATGATAAATGAGGCTGCAAGTAACTAGATAATTGTAACTATGTGAACAAAGCCGCATTTGTAATGAGTAAATTTACTTGGACAAATTCTCATATTAGTCGCATTAACAATCAGTTCAGATATTAAGATCTGGAGGATGTCTCACTGTGGATATATAGTTTCAGAAACAGCAACACATGGAACTAATCTGTATGGATATTTATGGGCATGTCAATAAAACAAAAAGTGGAAGTGTAGCAGTTCACACAGGTTAGATCCTGTTGACATAATATTAACAAATGGACTTTAGTTAACAGGGTAAGGGAGTAACTTACTTTTAAGGACAGAAGAGAGTAAGCAACATAATGCTTGTAGTGTAGTCTTTGAGGCAAGCAGATTGTGAATACCAAGAAAGGTGACAGTTTTTGGACATTGCACAAATTTCATAGAGACAACCAAGAATTTGATCTTGTCTATCAAATCAGATAGCTGGTGGTCATCAGGTTACCATCAGGAGAAGACCCAAAGAACTCCAAGCCTGGATAAGGTCTGTGCATAGCATGGCTAGAATCTAGCCTAACTCAGCCAACTTTTCTCTTGGACAATGCTATCCCTTGCAGAGCAGAGAAGTACAAGAATTTTAAAAATTGAAATTATCTGTGATTAAGATGCTTTTGTATCCAATTCCAGTTAGGCTCTGCTTTATCATTTGGTTTTAAATCGAAAAAGGAGGATTCCACATTTCCATGGTTGCACCTGCTCACCAGTCCCTCCAACATTTAACCTTTTATTTCAGATCTACCAGGATTATGCCTGTATCTCTCCAAAGACAACAGTAGGCTGTACATGTTATGGCTTTGGTAGCAGTTGTCATTAGGGACGTAACAAAACTGGTTAGCAGGAAAACTATGCTTTTCACATTGTTGCCTCTTAGAGATTTCTTATCCTCTATTTCATTCTGATTTTAGGCTTGTCCTGACAAAAGATGCTTCATTCAATTCCAAATCCCTTCCTTTCTAAGCCCTCCGTTATCCTGGAGAGCTCAGCCCCTTGAAGCCCCAAAACAGATAGCCCTCCAAGAAATAATGAGTTAAAACATAGAATGTGAAGCATTTGAAGAAATCATAGCATTTAGGAAACACACAGAGCAATAAATCGGCTAAAGCATGGAACACAATGACAGGAGAGAGAGATAGGAATAGGGAAACTGATGAGCTAAACATGTTCAGAGATAACGATTTCAAACTGACCATAAGAACCCTGCCAAGCCATGGAGACTGAGCCAAATGCACCGGGAATTAGCCATATTAGGCAAAAGGTTCAAAAGTTTAAGGAGGAAGACTCATCAGGAGACCCTCGCCCATGATGAAGGCCACAGGAACGACCACCAAGATCATCCTCAAAAGAGATGTCCCCGCCCACGCTCCGCCTACACCATGCCCCATATGAATATTCATGCAGAAATATGATTATGTATATGATCTGATGTAATCCTACATTCAAAACTGTATAAAAGGCTTGCTTTTGTTACGGGAAACTTAGAAATCCATTTCGAGATTTCTCCGACGTGTCGCAATAAAATACCTCCTGTCTATTTGACTTAAGCTGAGTCTCTTAGGCAGTTATTCTTGCCTTTTGGGGCAAAATTCGGCATCACCCTACCACTCCAAAGCTCACTCTTTGACTCCTTCCAAGCCTTATCCAAGTCTCCAAGTCTCTTTATTTGTCTTGCCTGGTCACCCAACAACTTCAAGTTCTCTGTGTTTCAGCAGTCCTTCAGTCCTCATTCTCATTCTTCACACTATGTCCAGATTTGATATGGTCCTTGTCTGGCTATTCTTGTTCAGTCTATCCAAAAATCACTCTGTTTTCCCTGGTTGTCCCTGGCATCTCTTTAGCTTGGCTGCTGCAGCCTAGTGAAACTCCATCCTTCTGCCTCTTCCTATCGGCTCTAACAATGGATCCAGATCTGGCTGCTATTTAAAACACCAAATGGAGCCATCATTTAATCCAAATCTACCCACGTCTACTTTATTTTCTGGAAAAAATTACTTTGATGAAGGAGGAGAAATTGACAAGGAAAAATTAAAAAAAGGAAAAGTAAGTTAAACAACATACAAACAGTCGGTTTACATTTTCACAGGAGCTATTAAGGCACTGCTTTGCGTTCTAGCTTTAGAAGAAACACAGTACTTATAAAGTTATTGTAGCATGCCCGTTCTGGTGGAAAAGGGGACAAGGACAAGCTCCCCAGAAAACTGTGACTGATAGAAATCAAGTTTTTATTTTAATAGATAGCACTGAGAAATAATGCAAATTTCTTTCTGTTCATGGTGTATGCTTCAAATTTAATGTTTCGCTTCACATATGCTTGAACTGAAGTAAGGAAAATCACTAATGGAGTTTCTTTGGGCTCCTTTCCTTCAAAGAATAAAGGAAAAGAGTGAATTGAATGGAAAGTTGATCTTTGAAAAAGCTGTGTTTCTTTCAGAAGATCTAGAAATTTTTGACCAGCATGTTAATCTGATCTATCAGTGATAGGTTCTCAGGAATACATAAAATTAATCTCTTGACTCAATATCTTTCTAAGTTGAAAATGGAGAATGGTAACTAAGTCTCCATAGAATTGCTTTTATTAACTATAACTAATAATTTTGATTGAGGATTTGGCAGGAAATGCCTGCTTTAAGAATGAATATTGCTTATGCAGTGACACTCAGTAGATTTGTCAATGCAGTATTTTATTCCAGGACAATTGAGTCATCCACCACATAGCCGATATATTTGCTAAGAGTTACACAAGTGGCCTTGGAAAAAAATGGAATATCTAGGCCTTATGCATCTCAATGAAGGAAGCAGATTGTCATAACAACTTTGAAAATGCCATTCTTTTTCAGTCACAATTAATTTTAGCCCAGCACAGGCACTTCACAGAACTGAAAACCAGAAATTCAACAATAAAACTGAAGGCAATTGCAAAAAGGTGCAGGTTATGGACTCTTTCTACGTCTAGCATGCTGCAACAGTCCTCATTCACAGCATGAAGGAACAAAAGCCAGAGAAGACAGAAAATGAAGCCCATGAAAAAGTCCTATTCATTCTACATTGTGGAGAATTTGAATAGTGTATCTTTAAATGTAAGCTTTCAATATTACAGGAGGGTCTCAACTAATTAACAGCAATTAATGGATTTAAAGCACATATTCAAGCGCTTTGCTGAATTGAAGCCTAAATAATGGTTACAAAATAATCCTGTGCATGTACTGCTTGCTTCTTTTTGAGTGAACAATTTCTTCTGTATCATTCAGAGACCTTATCACAGTAAATAGTCCTTGGTTTTTGTGCAGCTTTCCCTAAGCAGCAAGGACAGAGAGACCAGCCTGCGGCCTAAAGACCTTACAGACTAACATTTCCTCCATTTTAGAAGTGGACAATCAAGAAGATCTCTTTTAATAAAGCGTGGATCAGTGTTAGTTTCTTTACATAAAAAGAGTATTTAATGCATATGTGTTACTTACAAAGCAGACAACTTGTACAATTGCAGATATATTAGAAACACAAAAATTCCTTTGAATTTAAAAAAAAAGTTGTTTCTTCTTTTCCTTCTTTATCATCTACTGTTTCATTATCTTGCCCTCATCCATATCATCTCAGTCTAGAGCCAAGTAATATTCCTTAAGTGGAAATAGGAGATTCTGCCAAGAATTTCTCCATGTAAAATCCCTTTCCATGTTGTCAAGACTCATGGCAAATAATTTTTTCTCAGTTGGAGTGTTATCTCCTTTGGCTGAGAAGTGAGTTTTGAAAAAAACAAGGTGTGAAAAAATGTCACTCTTTGTTTTGTCCAGGCTGGTGTCGTCTGTCATATGTGTTGCTGTTATTTATTTAGCTGGATTTAGCAGCAGTGTGTTTTTATTTGATCTCTTTGACTTTTGACTTTTCTTCTCTAGAAGTCCTTTTCCTTCCCTTCTTCATCAGCTTTGTCCTATGTGAATGGACTGTCAGCATTTGTGGATATCATGGTCTACCCAGTTTTTATTTTGGTCTTTACAGGCTCAAAAAGGCAAGATGAAACAAGGGAAAAGAGAAAGTCTGTTCCTGAGTTGTAAGAAGACAGGTCTTGAAAGTTTCTTTAATTTTCAAGAATATTGCTAGATGGAAAGAATATTATTCTTTCTGAATAATAAACTCTCTGCTTATTAGAGAATACTTTTCTTCAGAAGATCACAAAATACCTCTCAAACCAAATTAACATCATTACCTTATTTTCATTAAATCCTGATTATTGAAGAGATTTATCTGTAGTGACTCAGCAGGTCTGAGGAACTGTAACTGAGACCAAGATATTTTTGGAAAGATGAGTCTGACCACTGTAGCTAAGAATATGAATTCTTTAAAAGGTGTTTCAAATGTTTTAATTTTGGAAAAATTACTCTTATTTCCTTATCATCACTAAGAGACTTTCACAGTCAGAGTGAAAGGTAAGGCTGGTGTACTCTACCATGGGCAAGCCCACCGCTGACTAGAGTGAACAAAACCCTGAAGAAATGTGGTGGGACTATAGGAAAGGAGGTGTGGATAAGGTTGCTGTTGCTAAATATGGGCTAGTCATGCTTATCTTCAAATGCATATTCTGTCTCTGTGAAGTGGTCTCAACAATGATGTGTAGTCCTCCCATTTGGCTGTGCTACAAAGGGACTTCAGGTAGTGTTTGCCGCCACTTTTCTGTGAATTCTGTGCACTCATACCACATGTGTGCTTCTAACTAGCTGAATCATTCCTTCACAAATTAACCTTCATCTTAAAATACATTTTCTTAAAATACTGATCAAGTTGATGTAAGTTATATATTTTGGGATAGTTATAGAACCAAATGTGAAGTAACAGAAGAGAAAATAAACAACAAATAGAGATAGTCTATAATGTAATAATTTGTTCCCATTTGTACAATGTATCAAGAAATTCAGTGTATTAACTGTTGATTTCATAGGGAAACAGTGTCTTTTGTAGATAAACAGTAATATTTGTCACATCATATTCTTTGAGCAGGATGATTCTGCCTTTGTACAAGACAGATACTTTCACATAGGTGGATATTATTGTCTTTACATGTGCAACAGAAAAAATTAGAGAATTAAATTCTTTAGCATAAGAAGTGGATCTTTAATGGCTTAAATCAGTTGATCATGAAACTCTGGGAAACAGGGCAAGCAAATGATGACAGACCTTCACACAAAACACAAGCTTAGTTCAATGTATAAACATGTACTCTTTATGTGATATGTGATATTTTCTGGTAATGACCAGTTGAAGACAATCAGGTAACAGGCTGTGTTGAAGCTATCTGAGGACTGCTGAGGTGTTTCATTTCAACATGTTCTCAATTACAGCAAAAACTCAGGACCAAACTAACACTGAAACTTTTCTTCTTTTGTTTCCCACAAGTACAGAATTATCCACCTTACGTTTCATGGCAAATTAAACAGTTGCTGTCCCACTATTGAACTGCAGTGCTCTCAGATTCACAGAGAAGATGAACAAGATTATCAAACAAGATGTTCTGTTGTCTAGCTTACTTCCTTGAAACTAAAATATTAAGTGCCTCTCCAAGGAATTCCTTTGGAATCCAATGCTTTATTCCATCTTTCAAATAAAATTGCTTTATTTTAAATGTCCATGGAAACTATTCTTCCAGCTGTGGCATGCTGAAATGTCTGTGACTTAGAGGCTTGCCCCAAGACCTCTATCAGCAACAGTTTCACGAATGCATGTGTTCAGGAAAATATGGCAAAATATTGGTATGAATCTTTTACACTGTCTTTGAAAACAATCAGCAAGTCATAGTCATGAATGTTTTCACATAAAAGCCTGTAGGTGCATACACTATATGTGTGCGTATGTATGTAGAAATTAAAATGCATATATGTAGATGTACACATACATAATAAAAAAATACAGACTGCAGTTTCTGGACACCTGCCACTGTCTTGTAGTTAATAATAAACATGATTGACTCCTGCAAAATGTAACTCTAAAAAAAAGTGTATTTAAGTCTCCTGTCTGTTTGGACATGATATCAGTTTTGGATTTTAGTTTTCTTGAAATGAAGCCCCCCAAACCTCTAGAGTAAAAATATCGAGAATGGTATATGATTGCTGTAAAAGTTATGCTGTCCAAAGATAATCACAATGGGATTATTAATAACATATTTAATGTTGATTCCTTCATTGTTGTTTCAAGATTTAAAAGCAGAAAATACACAGAGAAAATATTACTGAATATCAAGTGCATCTTTCTATGTGGAGTAGAATACAGAAGTCTGTCTTGCTTAATGGGGATTACCTAAATCTTATTAAATATTTAATTGTCATGCTATGTATTTTAGAATTACAGGACAGAAATAATCAAACCACACAGATAAAATATGAGGAAAATTCTAGAAATCTTAATGTAGAAAGTGTATTCCTATATGTCACTGTCTTTCTTACACCAGTGAAATCAAGTAAAGGGAGACACTTCAGTTTCTTCCTAGTTCCATAGCAACAGAAGACCAGACATGTTGATATCTACCATCAACAATATATTCAATTTTAAAAGACACTTAAACCTTTTTTAAGATAAGTTCTTTAAGAATTTTTAAGCTACCTTTCTTGAGAAAGACAGTGTTGTATTGTCTCAGAGGCTTAGAAATTCTTTCCATGAAGAGGAAATTATTCCTGTTTCTTGTTGGAATTTGTGGCCATAAAATAAATGAGATTTCATCTTATAGCTATAACAGTTTGAAAAATGTTTCTGTAATGGGGTGAGATCCAATCTCTTCTGGCTACCTGTAGGTAACTAATATTGATAGGAAGGAATTTTTTGCATGCAGATGCCGAGGAAAATAAACAAGGGACATGCAACTGGCATCACACTGCAAGCAAAATAGGTATTGATATCAAACTGTAAGTTCAAAGGGGGGTTTCTATACTGGTATAGGCAATTTATGTTTCCATAGAGCTGAAATGAGAAATGCTCCTTACATTAAATACTCTTATACACCTTTTTGGAATGAAGAATAGAGCCTTTCTTCCAATAATATAGTTGAAGTTCAAGGTTATTTCCCTACATTGAGAATGCATTCATATTTCATAGCTAATATGCTTAGAAATACTTCAGAAATGGTTCAAACACATCAAACACATCAAAGCATTGGTTATGTGAGATTATATTTCTATACAGGGATATGAACTCTGTATTTTGGGCCACCTTGCGAAGAAGAGTCTCTTCTCTGAACAAAATTACTTTACATTGTGGTCACTCTGATTTCTTTCCCTTTGAGAAAAACTCCCATGAGTGTGAATATGAGACATGATAACAAAAGCACACAGGGCTGAAAGCCATTAAGAAGGGAGCATGAATTCAGACAGCTTCCAACCTTGAAACGATGAGGTTATTATAAATCATATCCTTGAAATGCCAAGGTGAAGGGAGAAACCTCGTGTGTCCTTACAACTGCACTCAGTTTCGTCCTTAGACAGTGTATTATTCACAGGCAGAAGAGGGCTAGTTGAATAGATGCTCCCAACTCCTATCCTATTCCACAGGCTTTCAACACAGAAGAGCAAACGCAAAGGATGAAATCATTTGAAGCATCTCTTCGGACTTAGTAGAATTAAAGAATTTCAGGGTCATGAAATAGCTCGTTGAGTCTCATTGTCCTCTCAGCATCTCTAGTGGCATCCTAGAGCTTTAGATTTATTTATTATATTCTAGAAGGATGTTTTTCAGAACAGTATGAAAGTTTTGATTTTCCGATCACTGTTTATTCCCACTCTGTTCCCTATGCAAATTTCTTTTCTGATTGCAAAATGTCAGGAATTTTATGTTGTGCCCTGGATGACCCGGAAAGGAATCTTTTTGGAACTCAGAAATTACATTACTACATGGAGTGGTAAAATTAACCAAAGCATTGCTGGTGCGCTCTACAGAATGATGGTGCCACAACAGCCTTTCCTAACTCAGCGTTCATATTCGCCACTTGCCTCCCACTCCTCTTTTGCTTAAGTAGAAAAATTATTACAGTGTTAGTCTAATACAGGACAAAACAAGACCTTTGGTGGGGGAAACAAACAAATTAGTCTTTATTCTACTCTAACCAGACCAATCATCTGAATATACTTTTATCCTCAAAAAAAAAACAAAATTCCTTCTTACAGGGGAATTTTTCTATTGACTACTTAAGCTGAATGGTTAAAGGAGCTTCCACCCTCTTCCTATGTCTTTTCAATATTCAAATGCATTAAAAAAGTCTCTGCCTTTGCACAAAATTTCCCATGTTGCCGTCTTTGGATCACAGAGACAAAATGCATTAGGTGTGTCTTTAAACCTGTTTAGGAATTCTTCTCAGTGTTTAGTGCATGCTCTCTTGCAATCATGTCCTTTACTAAGTAAGTAACAAATTTTATTCTTCTAGAGAGAGCTCAAATCTGTTTCAAAATTTATATCCATAACTGACAGCAACCTATAAAAAAGGGAAGTTTAACCCTTTCAAAAGCTCTACATTTCAACAGATAGTTCTGCCACTGTCTCTCAGTATACATTTACATTGTTTTGTCAAAATAGTGAGATAACAAAAATAGCGCAACTGCAAACCAAAATGGTGAGTAAAAACCGGAATTGATTAGAAAATTAATAGTTTTGAGGTAGAGGATTATCGTACAAGAAAGTACTGTTCCAAAGAATGAGACCATAACTAAAAACTGTCATGATAATGTGTGATTTTAATTATATCACTAACGTTGATAGATTAACAGTTAATGAACAGAAATATCAACTACATCAATATTACTTCAAATGCAGGCTAAATATTTAATGTGTAAATTGAAAAATCAATGTAAAAGTAAAATTTCCTGAGCTAAAGACAAAGTGTGTTAAATAGATCTGAATGACAGAGATTGGTTAACTCCCTAATTGGAAGAACACACAAGTGAAACTAACCACATAAGTCAAAAAATAAATGAAAGAAAAGCTGTCACAAAGATTAAAGATTTATACAGCTGTTTCATCCATCTGGTGTTTAACCAAGCAAAGGCTGGTGGAGAGCATATGACTCAGATGCCTATATTGCAGGATAACTGACTGATTAAATGAATTTGTACATCCATCAAAGACCATAAGATTTAAAATTAGACTTACCAAAAAAAGCGACACAAAATGTTTTGAGAGCACAGAATTTGTAGACAAGTTGGCAGTGATTTTAAAGGCAGTTTTAGAAGACCACAGAACAAGATACCAGGATTGGTTTTGGAGCTGCAGCATTTATTAAGTGCATAATTATTGAAATCTATAGGCTTTGATGCATTGGCCAAAAATACTGCACATAAAGAAAATGAGTGACTTTTGAATTTAAAACTGAAGCATTCATTGGTGAGTTAGATTTATAAATATGAAGCCATGGAGAAAATTATTTTCCCACTGCATTTGAACAGGTTATGCATAAAATTTCCCATGAATTTTATTGAAGTGAAGAAAAAATAAACTGATGTTAGTACTGCCACTTTTCAAATCAGCCTTACAATCTGCTTAACTCTGCACCCAAAATCTCAAGAAAAGCTGTTGGCTTAATTGAGATGTTTTTCATATTGCCAAAACATTCGGATGTGCTGGTAATTGAGGAAAAAAATCTGTTTCCCACTTCTAAACTGTTCAATGAAAAGTCCTGGTGATTTGCAGTGCATGGGTGAGCAAGCAGTAGTTCTTTGTTTCAGGGTGAGCACTTTTAAACATGTCTCATGCCCAGCAGAGCATACAAAATCTTGGAAAAAAAAACATTCAGTCTATCTTCTTACAGTAGTGAGATTGTTTTTATTTAGCTGTAGTAAATATCATGTACATAAATATTTTGAGATGTTTGCCTCTTGTATTCTCTCCCATACATGTACTGATGGGGAACCTTGGACACCGAAACCTGCAGTGACTGGAACAATTGGCAGAGCAACTTGATGAACCTGATGAAAGGCAGAGATTTGGGAGGATCAAGGTTAACATGTTGGACATCCTCATAACAGAACTGTATAAATTTGCCATGAGAGAAGATACAGCAAAAAAAAATTGTATTTAGATATCCAAAAAAAGATATGTAAATGTTTTCAGTTTTCTGTAAAATCTCTAAATTTTCTCCCTATCTGTCATGCACTGGTATACTGCAGCAAAGAACATGCCAAACAAAATCTAAACATGTTATCTGAGGGAACACTCGCTTAGGTTTTTCCCACATGCTTTCTCTTTGCCTCTTTCTAATGACTATTTTTTTGGATTTCTCACAACTTTTAACATTACACAGTACCAAAAGCCACAACTTACAAAATTTTAAGTGTGTTTAACTTGATACTATGTGTGTTATTTATTAAATTAACTACGGACTATGCTGGGCTATATTAAACACTGAGTGCATAAAACATATCAACCTGTAGAAATTCTAGAACTCGGCTTTTGTACAGGCAGGTCACTTGCAATAGTTTATTTGTGCTTGCTTTTACACAACTCCTGAAGCACAAATCCTGCAAGAATTTAGGGCAAAACCTTGAATCCCTCCTTTTACTGCAGGTAAGTCCACTTTGTAAAACAAACAGGGCATATAGGTACAGCTACCTCCAGGCTGTGTCATCTTCCTCCGCTTATACATTGGCAGACATTTAAACCCAAGTCAATCACCTTCAATAAGAAAACACAAGGAACTCAAAAAGGTAATCTGTCTTACAGGTACCCAGTTTACTTTCATATCAATAGTACTTCAGAAGTGGTTATTTATTTCTGGAGATGTTGAGGGAAATGTTGGCAGACTGACTGCCTCAAAATGTAGATGTAAAACTTTTAGATATCTGCTTTAAGATGCTTTGATTTTCCATGGTTGTACTTGCCTGCTGTCTAACACCAAAGATGTTGGACTGTTTCTTTTACCGTCATGTCTTTGTATAGGGTCAGCACAAAGCCACCTGTGGGACATGATGTACATACAACTCTTGCTCAAGTTTCTGTCTCCCTGGTATTAAACTCTTGTGCATGATAATGGAGAGAAGCAGAGCAAGATGTGTGCAGCCACTCACAAAGCAGGTCCCTGGCTGTCAGACATGGTGAGTATTAAAAATGCCCTGTGGACCTCTGAAGAAAACAGACACAATTTTTTTTTTCTCCCCTTCTGGGGAAAGTGCTGCTGTTCACTAGGTGTCATATCATAGACCATGGATGGATGAACTGTGCTAAGGACAAGGAAGCCTTAAAAAGGAAATGGGAGACAGTTAGCTGGACATTTCACTGTTCCCCTTTTGTCTTAAATGACCTTGAATTTTGTACCAATAAACAAAAGGGTTAATATGGATAGAGATTTAGAATATTTCAAAGATGGAAGTAAATTTGCAAGTGAGAAAAAAATTGAAACGATACTGATTAAACTGGTTATAAAGCTTTGGAATTAACAGGTTTACTTGCATTACTTCTCTGTGATTTCCTTCCCACAGTCCTGCTTTGTCCCAAAAGACATGTAACAATATCTACCAATGGCATCATCTACTTCAGACACCTTTTTTCTGACAAGACAGATGGCAACCTTTTGCAGAATGTATCCAAAATACTCTATAGAGAGCACTTAGAGATAAACATGAAAAGACATTTAGAGCACAGGGTGCACAGGATACATTTGTAAACACACATATATATAAAAGTAAGATGATTACTGATTTTTTAATAGTGTAGGGAAGAAGGTCTACAGAGATACTGATTTCCTAAGAAGCAGAGGTAAACTATTGAAGGTATGGTCTAATTGGGGAAGCTTTTAACTAGATTTTGGAATGAAGAAGATGCCCAAAAAATTATGCAGATCATTGTTACCCTTCTCTATGCCTGATAAAAAGACAGTGAGTCACGTTTCAAATGACCCAGATTTTAGAATTCCTAAAGTGAATGTGTTGGCAAAATAATGGTAGAAATGGTTAGTTCAAGGAAAGTGGAAACCTTAGTTAGAGAACATGTGGAGAATATTGTAGGGTTGGTTTTGAGCAGATTATCTTTCTTTCTTTAAGAAACTTTTGGGACACAACTCCTTTTGCAGTATTTTCAAGGATGTATTAATATAAGTCAAACTTTCAGCAGGATCAAGAGCTTTCAAGAGAATGATTTCATAGCACTGATGACCACTCTCACTAGAGACAAACATCTCACACACAACACCTGCTATTTTCATCCTAATGAATTTGCCCAGCTGTTATCAGTGTGTCTTTTTTCCCAGGGAAAGAATGCAAAATGCAGGCACCTGGGAAAGTTGCCTCATTCTTTCTATCCTTTTCAAGTTAAAATTAATCAAGGGTGAAAAGTTTTAAAGGTGTTTTTTCTCTTTCCCACTGGATTTAGACAGTCAGAAGAAAATTAAACAAAAGGAGGAAGACGATGAATCAGCCTCAGAATGTGAATAATTTGGAGACCAAGGAGCTCCAGACAAAAGAAAACACAATTCTCATTTTCACAGTTCATCTTTCATTTTTGAATACTCATCACCATCTACTGCCAAGATGCCAAGATTAAAATCTGTTTCTCCATTTGTCATCTCTTATTTCAAGTGAGTTCAAAGGGATCACTGGTCCTAGACTGAAAGTGCATCATTCAGAGCATGAAAAACAACATAAGAGTTTGCAGGGAAGATCAGCATGAAGTCATTCATGAAAATGTGTTTTCCTGACAGTAAAGAGCAAGGAAGGAGAGAAAAGAAAGACCCTTTCCTCAGGGTATTTTCAAGTGTCTTTTTTCTGTTTTATCTATTCTGGAATCCTTTTTTCTGAGTTTCATCCCTTTTCTTTTCTATTATAAATGCAAAAATATATTGCTACTGCAAAGAGTAATCAAACACTGGGGTAGTCAGAATCTGGATCCTATTTCTCCCATATTTCATGTATGATCTCACAAAGTCTCATAGGCCATCTTTTCCATGGTTGCATATTTGTGATAAGAGCTATCTTGTCTACTGAGTTTGCAAGGCTACACTCTCACTTTGCATTGCTACCAAGAGATCCAGCCTCCCACAGCACCCAACTTCTCTGGACATTCTGTATTCCAGGCTGCAGAAATGGTGCCACCTTTCTTCTAGAAGATCTCAGGAAATCTTGACCCCATGTGTAGTATCTACACAGAAAAACTTCTTGTATCGAGAATGCAATGGTCTAAATATCAATTACTTGACACCACGAGGAGCAGAGAATTTTGCACCCAACTGGCAGGAAAAGAAAAGTCCAGGAGCACAGAAGTTTTTATATGGACTGACCAGTGGCATAGAAGTGGGAGGAAGGTGAATACAGCCCTGGTGCCTGGCAGGATGGGGGCTGTACTGTCAGCAATTCCTCAAACCAGTGTGAGTAGCCAGAGCTGTCAGTAAAATAAAGTAAGAGCAATCACCAGTTTCTTTGGCCAGCTCTATTGCCCCAACTCCATTGCCTCTTTCCCAAGTGGCTAACTGGTTCTAAAATCCCTGAGTCTTGGTGGCAAACTATTTCAAAGAGTTGAATCCAATCCTTTGTATTTGGAGCTCTAGCAAGTCCCTGGAGTTTGTCCATCCATCTAATCCAGAATGGGATCTCCCTGTCCAGATCCTTCTTGCCCTGGAACTGATATGGCACTGAAGGCATGGATCTGAGAGCATGCCCAATAAACTCACCTGGGATTGTCAGTGTGAAGACACATTTAACACTACCAAAAAATTGCTGTCAATGCACACACTTTCATAGAATCACAAAACCATAGGATGGGTTGGGTTTGAAGGAGTCCTAAAGATCATGTAATTTCAATATCCCTGCCAGAGGCAGGGACACCTTCCACTAGACATGGTTGCTCAAAGCCCCATCCAGCCTGGGCTTGAACACTTCCAAGGATGAGGAACCCACAGCCTCCTTGGGCAGCCTGTTCCATCGCCTCGCCATCTTCACAGAAAAAAAATTTCTTCCTACTATCTAACCTAAACCTACTCTCTTTCAGCTTAAAGCCATTTCCCCTTGTACTATCACTACATGCCCTTGTAAAAAGTCCCTCTCTATCTCCCTTGCAGACCCCCTTTAGGTACTGGAGGGTGCTGTAATGTGTCCCCAGAGCCTTCTCTAGGCTGACCAACCACAGCTCTCTCATTCTGTCCCCATAGAAGATGTGCTCCATTCCTCTCATCATGATCATAGTAAAATCTGTTTAATACTGAGCTTACATCCTGAAATTGTTGTTCAGCAGTGAGGTTTTATAAGAAAGGGTATTTGTGTCTTAAATTGTTTAAAAAGCTACATCTTGCTTATTGTCTTTTTTACCATCATTAAAGAAAAATACAGCTTTTGGGTTTTGCTTCTTGGTTGGAGGCATAATTACATAAACATACCTGTGTGTATACAGGGCAGATTTTAAGTATACATATATATTATAAATGTGAAACAATAAAAGTAGGTGAGCACATAGATTAATATTATCCTAACTATGGTAGATGTATACATATGTTCACATATGCAGGTGTACAATACAGAGTGGACTAATGCTTCCTATCCTACTCAAAGGATAACTATTGATATATATAAAATCACAACAGAAATACTTGCAACAAGGTAAAAATCCAATGGCTTTTGGATTAATGGAGTTGCTGCTAGAAACACTTATCATCAAACATTGGCTTTGATTTATTGTCCTCCTATCCCTCTAAAAACAGAAGGAAAATGGTAAATTTTATTTTATTTAACGAATTTGAGCTTATACACGAAGTTACCATGCAAATTTCCAGTAATTCTGTGTGAAAATGCCAGTATTTTATTTTTATTTTGAAAGATACCAAGCATTATTATGTAAAATGCATTAAACAAAGAGCAGCCATTTCTCCTTATTTATTTTGTTTTTCTTTAAAAAGATGCTTTTCAGCCTGGAAAACACTCTAACAATAAAAATATGAATAGAATACAAGTAATTTCGAGATGTTCTGGGACTATGTGGAACAGAAAAATGAACATTTATAATTAAAGACTACATCATAATGCTCCTGAAAAGAACTGATTGAGGCATTTTTCATGTGATTTTACTGCACTGAGGCCAAAACAGCCCACAGAATAACAGTACAAGCGCTGAAAGTGATTATTTTAACATGATTTTTTTTAGTCTGAGTTCTCAACTCAGAAATGACCAGAGCAAGAGACTTACATTTTTAGTGATTCAGTCATTGTAAGCTGAGGCTTTATCTCCACTCTGTCCATTTCAGAGAGAACTACCTGGAGATGCTAGAAGAATCAGAATTTACTTGACAGTCTAATCACTTTGAAAACTCACAAGACAAAAAGTTTCAAGTTTCATGTGTATTTTGCAGTTGTTTTTGAGGTATACTTTTGGATCTCAGGATAGTCCAGCACAATTCCATAAACCAACTACAAAGGTTCAACTCTGGAATGAAAAGAGGATCTGGAAAATCAAATATTGTCATGGAAAGGATCTGGGAAATAAAATGTCATGGAAAGAAACTTCTACTTTCTTTCAGCTTTGAAGCTGAAATCTCTTAAATCTTCAAGATAATTTGAAATCCCAATTCTCTTGTAATGAAGCATATTCTTTCACTCTCTCCATGTTTACTTATCAGTAGGCATTATTCTGAAATATGCATCTTCTTTCTGGAGTTTTACCAGGATTGCTGACTTTTCCTGAAATTTGATGTCCTGATTTTTTAGAATTTTTTTCTTGATTCTCTATATGGAAGTAAGAAACCAGGAATTCCCAATTTTGACTAGGAATAAGTGCTTAATTACCGTTATCTAGGAAATTCTGCAACCTCACTCTTTGAAAGTGTAACAGAGTGCCTCAGATACATTCTTAATAAGAGGATCAGACCTGTCCAAATTGGAAACAATTGCAAAAATAAAAAAATAAATAGCCCAAAACCCTGGCAAAATTAATTAATAGCAGGAGCAGCTACCTGCCCTTAAGTCACAAATGGAATAAAGGAAACTGAGAGAATATTTAAATGCGTAAAAATTCATTCAAGCCTTCATAAACCTAAGAAAAAAATACATCTCCTATTTATCTCAATTAAGAACTCCAAAGACTGGAGCAGCTGTTGTGGAGAAACTCTCCTACATTGAAAAAAATGGTATTTACACAAGGAAAACAAGCTTTTTCCCTTGAGTTTATAAGCAGATGAACTGTACAGAGCTTTGTGACAAATCAGAAGATCATCCCACGCGATGAAGAGGTGAGGAATGCATTTTATGCTCTCATTTACAAAAGCATTTCAGACACATTTTTGCTTAAAGGAGAAATTTTGTAAACACAAATTCCTGGGAAAAGATAATTGAATCACAGCATGGCAGGAAGAATGCATGACCTAGCAATGTACCAAGGACAAGGGACTTTTTTTCTGCAGAATATGAGAATGGCACACCACGGACTCATTGGAAAGACAAGTTATTGAAGACAGGATTGCCTGTGTGCCGATGTTCCACAGCTGCCATCCAGGATGCAGCTTCAGAGGCAAGCCAGTAATAACATCTACCTTGGACAGCTTGTTGATGCTTTGTGTTCAGCTGAAATGTTAGGACAAGATGAAATATCCTGAGCACAGCAAGTGGACAAGATAATGCCCCTGGAGATCACAAAGCCAAATCACATTTAAGCTGATATTGATCCGGGGGAGAGGACCCTGTTAGAAGAGGACTATACGTAGAAATTAAAGAAATTGCTTTGCAGGCAAACTTGACAGGTAGCCCAATTTTTGTGATTAAATGTTGGGTCATTATTTGCAATTCATCAAAGACTGTTCCAAGTAGAAGCACTGCTTTTCATATTAACTGTCATAATATTGAAGAAAAAGGAGGCAGAGGCCAAAAGTGCACACAGCAGCCATATTTCTGTATGTGGAATACCAAGAAACTTCCAGAGAGGTGGAACAAAACAGCTGGCTAGCTAAAACAGACTGGGACATGCATGTAGCCAAAAACAAAGTTGGCAAGCAGAAGAGCCATAATATAATTGCCTATTCTTTCCAAAGTTCTCAAGTGAGAAAAGTGAATCCTATTTGGGACTTCTGGCTTAATGGGCAGAAGCAGAGACTGGAGGGAGATTGCTTTGCCTTAAACCATTTTCAGAGAAGAAACTGGCTCAATATCAAGCATTGCTAGTGCAGGGGTGAGGACAAGTCAGGTGCAGAATTCAACCTGGTCACTCAGAGGAGCTCATCATTCAAAGCTGAGCAGGCCATCACCTTGTTTCTCAGGAGAGGGAAGAGCATATCCTCACATCCATAGGCCTGTGCACTTTGTTCACACTTTACTGGACATTGTCTACCACATAATAAATGCATATGTGCTGCTCGATAGTTCAGGCAGATTTTTGTCTCTGCTAACATATTTGGGAATCTATCAGATCATCTTAGTAGGGGCTAGTACAATACTGAACAAAGGGACTTCATACTCCCTCATTTATTTATTTCTCTCTCCGTCTCCTCTCTCTCTTTTCCTCCACTGTCACCTTCACGGCTCTTTCTTCATTTTTCTTACTCATTAGAGTGTCATTTTATTACTTCAAAGGCATTTGCAAATATATGGCCTAAATGGTGACCTGAAAACAGCAACATTAGACAGATCCTGCATGGGCAGGAGTGTCTTCAGTCACAAAAGTCTACTGCCTCTGGGCTTCAGCTTGGTCTCCTGAGACCTCTCCTCTTGGCTCTGTCAGTGTCATTATCTCTTCAGAGCAGTTTCACTCTGACAGACCTTTTAGGCAAGGACCAGGATTTTTAATTGCATTCTGAAACAAAGGATGCAGACCTACACCGTATCTGTCTCTTTGTTTAACAGGCAGGCTGGATGTTGTGGATTTTCTGTGCAGTGTGCATGCCCTTGCAGACATTTCCTGCCAAAAAACTTTAACAGCAGACTTTGCTTGATCATGAGGGCTCATAAGCACTGTTGCAGATTTTTGTACTATTTGTAGTTGCCTTATTTGCCTGGGAAAACATGTATTAAATGCCTGTACTAATTACTATAAGACAGTTTCAGCAGGTGATTTGTCAAACCTATGCAAATATTCAGCCTGATGAAAATTAAATGTGCCTGAAAGTAATTTAATTTGGGGAGAAAAAGTAATATAGAATTTTAAATTATTACCTTTTAACCATTTATGTCAATCATATTGGTAATAGACATCTTCAAAACACTCTTTAGTGGAGAAGAGTATTTTTGATTTATTTCTCTAGCTTCCTAACAAATGGAAAGGTTTTCTGCAAGACTTTGCCACACAGTATGCTGGCTGCACTACTAATTAAAAGCTGGTAGTTTCTAAATTAACCTCTGAGTACCTACAGGGATGGAAATTGCCTCCTTAACATTATTATTTACTGACAAAGCAGGTGATGACCTGCTTGTATCTCCAAAACAAGCTCATTAGCTTGTCCTAATGGCTACTGCAGATAAACACTCTGATATTTCACTATCATGCTGCCTATAGAAGAATGAGCTGCTGAAATAAAAATAAGGAGAAAAAGAAAATAAAAGAAAATAAGCAAAACAAAAGCACCACAGATTTCTAGCCCTTCTAGTAGGGCCAGTGTGACTCATTCTTGGTCAGTAGATGCATACCTGACAGCTGCCATTAATAACTATCAAAGTGTTGCTTGAGCTGCAGGGTGAAACATGCTTCAATGTTCTAAAAATAAGATATTACCATTCTACAAGAGTAATAGTTTAGGGAGCAGTGGTTTCAACCCTCTTGGTCTGACTCTTCAAACTGACATCATTTAATCTAAATGTTCTGTCCTGCCAGGTCTCCTTTTGGGTACGCAGTATGATGAAAGAGCTCAGAAGTTGTTAATACAAATGTTTCTATAGAAGGTATTGGTCAGGTCTATCTAGAAGTGACTGTCTCATACATTACCTGCTGAGAAGACAAACATAAATCCTAGGCAGCAAACTCATCAACACCCATCATGTAAACAAAAGGCTGGATGACAACACTAGTGTACTGGGAAACTGAGCACCACCACTAAATTGGAAGGAGATGAATTTGCCTTTTTCTGAATCCTGCTGCATCCTCTGGTACAGAATTTGCTTTAAAGGAATTTCAAACACAATTTCTGAGAATCCTCTTCAAGTTGGGTTTTTTTTTTTTGTTTCACTGGAATTTACAAGTATAGATTGATGACTGAGACTCTCTAAAAGACCTTCCCGTATTGTGCCCTTGGTTTGGTTTACGTAAGCTGATCTGGATACTATTTCTTCATAACTGATTTAATTTTAGAGACAGCCAAACTTCCGCTCCCCAATCAATTACAGTGGCCATTTATATGTATGGAGAATTTGGCTTAGGACCTTTTGAGTCCAATGCATTTAGGACAAATTTAGTTGCTAAAAGATACGGACCTTTTCTACGGTTCTGTTTAAAACAAGGTTTTGTATTAGATGGGAAGATTAGAAGATTTCACAATGTTCTTCTCTGTCTTTAAAATTAACATCTTTCCCAGATATTGGGTTCTTGTCTATTCCTTTAGAGGGATATTATTTTTTTTGTGTCAATCCCCATGCTAAAATATTTGAACAATGAACAATGAGTAGTGTGGGAAATTAAGCCAGCTCACACCACATCTAGTCATGGTTGAAGTACTTTTTCCGGAGTTGAAAAGAGGGAGGATATTGGGAAGTATTTTGTATAAATTCCCTTCATCTAAAACTAATCTAGTGTGGTTTTGAATGCTTTTCTAGTAAAACTATTTTCAAAGCCATTAACCTAAGTAACATGATTTGCTACTGATTATGTAACTGGAAAAAATCTTATGACTTCTTGGATAATGCTTCCTTAGACACCAAATTATCCCCCTTTATTTAGCTTGCTTCCTCCTTCTGTTATTTCCATTTTGGTGCTAAAGATTTGCCTACACAGCACTCTGTAATGCTGTGTCATCATACCTGAAGGAGGTCAGCTCTGAAAGCACAGGATTCTCCAGGGTCTTGTGAATTGCTTTTAAAACAACGGAAAGAGGATCTGTTTGCAGAATTTTAACTTTTTCCCTTTCCTTCTGCTCAGTGTTTTGCATTTGTTGAATCATAGTTTTTCTGGTAGTCTCCAGGCCACAAGTTAAGAAATTCTAGGTCTTGAAGTCTCAGGGTACATCTGAAACAAAATACAGGCAGCTGTACTTTGACACGCTGCATGGAGGTTCAGCTACACCGGTGCCTAGATCAGGGAACTGGGGCTCCCAAACTTCTTTCTAATATGTTTGTTAGATTCTTATTCCCATGACTGAAAGAAATCAGGGAAGCCACAGATGAGCCACATCCAGTATGTGTATCTGAACTCAGGTTAGAATAACTCTTGAGACAACTCAGTTATGCCCTGAGGTGTCCTGCCTTTCACACGAAGGTAGTACCTTCATGTAGCAGGATGAGGAAAGAAGTTTACACACTGCATAAATGGCCACAGTGAAAAGATCAGACTGCCAGTCTGCCACTCCTTCATTCAAGGTTCAGAAATCCATGTCTTTAACATTTTTCAGCAGGTTGGGTGGGGTTTTTTTGTTGATTTGTTTGGGTATTTTGCTTTGTTTGTTTCCTAGGTTTTATTGTTGTTTTTAATTTGGTTTGGGGCTTTTTGTTTGTTTTATTTTATTTTTTTTTTTTTTTTGGGCTTGCATTCTTTCTGCTGGCTGAAATATGCATGACTTCTTTCCAAGACAAGCTGCTTGGAATTGCTGATCAGTGATCTTTGTTTTGCTGCTGAGGCCAGATTTTCTGCTGGGTCTGTGCCACTCTCTGCAGTAAAGCATTTGCCCTCCATATCCAGAGAGTCTTGTGGAAAAGCCACGGAGAATGAGAATCTTCAGTATATCTCTATACACACTACTGCTCACAAGGGAAGTTTCTAAGTTATGATTTTATTATTTTGTGTGGTTTAACATGACATGAGAACAGAGGTGGACTGTTCTTCTTGTCCCATGTGTGCAGGATGATATTGCTGTCTTTATTACTTTGGAACTTTAGGGATTAAAGCTATTTGGCATATAAGAATAAGCAACAAGTGACTCTTTAATTAATCCCTGGTTATCACACCAGCTGATAGACACAGAGGGAACATTATGTTCTCATACAGAAAACGAAAACAAAAAATCTTTATCTCCTGCATACCGTGGAGACTAAAGAAGAGTTAAAACCACTGTGAAATGACTGCAATGAAAGAAAGCTCTGACTGTCTCTAGTGCTGATTTAGAGCCTTTGTGAGACTCTAATCAAGAATGAAATTAACAGTGTAACAATAAGACAATGTTCTTTGTATTTTTGGACATGCCTGCTCACTAGGGTGCATGTTATCTGCAAGCACAAAGCGGACAGAAAACCCTGCTCAGCTATTTAGACCACAGACAGCAGTTCAACAAGCTCTAGTAAGAGAAAATCTCATTATTTCCAAGCTTGCCTTTCCAAGATCTGAACTACTAAGGAAGAACACTGAAGAAATACCTTTGATTCTGGATAAGGGTTTATAAAGCATCATGTTAAAATTTTGAGATACAATTGATTACTCACGTGTCTGAGGTATATGAAAAAATGTTAAAGTATGTGTGGTCTGAATTAGATGTTGGTGTGCTTTGAATTTTATTTACTTACAATTAGATTACTCATTTTTATGCTTTTACTTAGGAGTCCTCATAAAGCCTATGTTTAATCTGAAGAAACACCAACTTCATTGTATGGAAGAAGATTAAACAAGGACTGTAAAACACAGCTCTCCTTGTGTCTGTAATTCCCTCTACCTCACTAAATAAGTCACCAATAGCAAAATGTATTATACTACACTTCCAAGCTCTGTCAGACGAGGTGAAAAGGTGACAATGGAAGAACTCAGAGGGTTGAGAAGGAGAAGGAAGAGGGGAAATTATTTGCAGGATAGTTCTCTAAGGTAAGAAGTCAAAAGACTCCTGAATTTTTGAAGTTTTAACAGGCTCAGCTTTCAGTTTTGTTCAGGAGAAACACGTGCAAGTACTTTTCTCCAGCTAAAAACCAAAGACAGCATTTTGAAAATAGAAACATTGTACTGGAAAATATTAAGACAAAAAATATTTTCTTAAAGCCTTGGTCTTGATATGTTCCTAATGGAATGATGAAGCCAGCTTTTCCATTAAAAACCCCAAACCAAAAAACAACCAAACAAAAACACCCACTTCTGTTCATACAGTGTAGAAAAGTCTATTATAATGAACACTAGGACAAGTAAAAATGATGATCAGAAATAGACAGGATCTGTCTGAGGGCAACTATTAAGATAAATAAATAAAGCGTGGGACATCAGTACTTCTATTGAGGCCAACTTTATGATCTCTGTTTAATAATAAAAACCCTAGAGAAACTTTAATAGAAATATTTAGAGTTTCAGATGTAATTGACTGTATCATGTTCCATTGCAGGACATTGTTGGGTAAACAGTACAAAGAAAACTAAAGACATTTAAAACTGATTTTTTTCAATCGACTGAAAACTGAGGCTTGTGAGGACACTGATTCTAACATCAGTAAAAGTAGTTTAGCAGACCATTTCTTCCAGAATAAGACAGTGTCCACTCAGAGAACAGAGTAGGGATATGCAGTTCCTTTCATGTATTTTTTAAAGAGTCCAGTTTGATATATCTGAAAATTCAGATCTTTCTAATCATTTTCCCCATGAAGTCCTGTAATTTCACCACAGAGACTTCAGAATAAGGATGATCAAAACTCAGGCTCAAAAAAATTTCACTTTGAGAAAACTTTAAATAAAAGAACTTTGTTCTTTAATTGCAAAATTTTATTTACTTTACAAAGTTAAAACCCTCCTTCAATTTAAAAATCATCTCACTCTAAAATGAATGAACACTCAATTTAATGAAAAATACTTACCACAACCTGACACTTTTTCCTTCAAAACACTCAAAGAATCTGCTAGGTTTTTATGCTGCCTTAGCCCACTTCAACTTACCTTGCTTTGTGTTTACTTCAATTGTTTTATAAATTATCTCATATAGGCAGATGCTTGCCATAAAAAGCAATTCCTGTGTAACTCAGTCTGTCTTGCTCCTGATTCTGCCCTGTTTCCAGCCCTTTGGCTTCTTTCAGCCACACTTGACAGCATGAAAGCAGCAGAGAAGACAAGCACCTCAATGCAAACAAGGTGCTCTCAGGCCTTGGAGGGGGCTCTTACAGGCAACCATGAGAGTATGCCTCACTTTTTTAGGCACCAGCATTTCATGCGAAACCAAAGTATTTATGGAAGCCTTGAATACTGAAAAATGGTTTGTGTAAAGTTTGGGAGCTTCTGGGTAAAGCTGTGAAGACAGGCTGTCTCTACACTGTGGGATATGGGGCGTTTGCAAGGTTCTGAGCTATATCCTGGCTCCCTGGTGCTGGCATGCCAATGTCTGCCGTGCCATTTAGTGTTTAGCCAGAGATGGTTAGAGGAGGTCAGGCATCCTCCAGAAGTCAGAGAGGTCTGTATACTAATTAGAATATTGACACTTTTCCTGGCAGATAAGGCCATGGCATTTCAGACTCCGTACTCATCCCCTAGCCAAACCACCCAGGCCCTGTTGGTGCAGTGGGAAGTAACTCTTTTGGATGGGGACAGAGGGATGCCTCAAGAATATCCAGCAGCAGCAGCAACTGGTTTGGAACTAGTTTGTTTGGTGCTAACTCAAAAATAAAGAAAGCATTGTTTATAAGGTACATGCAGTCTTTTTAAAAGAGCAGTCTTAATACTGAACTTTCCGAATTAAGTATAAAAGCTTCAAGTTGGCATGAGGACTGAGTCATACTGCATGCAAACAGGAAACAACAGGAGGCTGATCCCTAAGAAACTGTCTCAAAATATCAGTTCAAATAAACAGCCTGACTAGGCAGTGGAGTCTAAAATTTCATTATGTAATCCTATTTTTCAACATTTTTAAACAACAAGCATATGGGCTAAACAGTAGGTCATTACCTTAGTGAGAATTTAACTTCTGATATTTGCAAAATCTGCGGCCTGAAAAACGTTCACTTTTCTTTTCTAGTCCCACAATATTCTAGAAAAGTTCTAAAGATAACTTGACATTTACTTTCGTATTTGTGTATGACAGGATTTGGATTTCAAAATCAATGCAGAAAGAACCATATAGAGAGGTAAATATTCTACCAAGAAATCTTGCTGCATTTTTTTTTCCCCCAGATCCTGTGTCAATGACAATACACTGTAGAAAACCTGGAAGACTTTATTTTTTAGCTATGTTGCTGAAAAATATTTAGATTCATCTATTTCCACCAGGTGAACTCTGGCTTGAATATCACTAGCTGGGTGTTATTCCAACACAAGCAACTTACAGTTCTTGCTCATAAAAAAACCTCCTTTCCCTTCTTACCAAGGAAGAGGCATCTGCCATCACATAGGACCTAACAGTGGAGTTAAATTGTAAAGGACACTGCACAACACCTAGAAAATATATGCCAGCTTACCTGGAATGTTTCACTGATGCAAAAACAAAGTGAATGAAAATCTGTAAGTGAACAATTAAGGGACAGGATCATTTCATTCATGTCATCGTTTTCTTCTCCCGTGGCAAGCGAATTACCATGAGATGATTGGCAAAGTATCCTTTGAATAAGAAATTGATTTTATAGTTTTGTAATTTGTTATCTTGACCTTTACATGTATTTTGCAAATTTTATTGGAGGCAGTGTTAAGGTTCAGCAGTTTATGCAAATGATATTGAGGTTAATGAGGTGTGAATGATTATATGGCAGTGAAGAGCTGCCTGGATCCTTTAATGGTTCATCTCTAGGCTTTCTACTGTTTGCAGTAACAAAATGGCACATTTCAGGGGAGGCTGGAAGAAATTTCATCATATATCAGTTATCTGTGTACTTTTCAACATATGTTCTGTCTTTTTGAAAGCATCCTTTAAATTAATAGTAAATTATATTTGTAATAAAGATAATCTGCTCATGTAAATAAGTATTTCTCAGTTGAACTGAGATCAGAGAGGATTTTTTTTTCTCTCTAAAATCCTTTCTTCAGTATGCCATAAATTTAATGTGTTTAAAATTCAATTCAGTTACAATACTCTTGCATGAAAGTAGTGGTTCAGGTCACAGCTCTATACAAATCCAGGTTTCCTTCCCAGTATATGGTCATATGTGCTTCTGTTTCCACTGTTTTGCAATGTTCCCTTTATTTTCCCCTTTTCAAGCTGTCTTTCTCAACCTGGAAATAACAAAGCTTTCTGAGATCTTATGCTATTCAATGCTAAATCTGAGATCCACCTGGATTTTAAAGAAAATTAATCAAGGACAAATATTGAACTATGTCCTTTACTGGAGTCAGGGGAGCAGCCTGAACTATCCCAGAGATTGACTCACTCTATTTTGATTTTCCTAACCCCACTAGAAAATTTCAACACCAGCAGGAGCTGAGACAGACTTTCTGGAAAACCATCTCGCTATGAGTATGAAAATCAGGCGTCCAGTAAAAGGAAAACTTAATTCTTAACCACAAATTGATTATCACAACCACATAAGAAAAACATAAAACAAGATAATTATGACATTTAGCCAGCTTTGATGATGCCAGTTTCAATACAGTGTCAAAGTGAATAAAAATAATAAATACCTGTGAAGTTGCGTTAAAGAAAATTTTAAAAGTTTTTAGTTCTAATGAAAGAGCTTATCTTTTTTGAACTAGCCATCACAACTTTCTAATAGGGCTTATATTGTTGTTACACATGTTTTATTTTCTCTGTGAGAGCTGACTTTTGCCAAAGCCAGACCTGGGCCTGGACTCAAGGCCATCTTCTCCTAACGTTTCAGTCAACTGGACTGACTCCAACACATGTGCAGGTGCAACCTGCTGCTGAGCTCTGAAGCACCCTCATAGAAAAAGGATAAACACACCTGGAAAATCAGCACAGGGCCAAGACCTTTTTGCCACCCAGACAGCAAGATCTGTCCAGACAAGGAATCGCTGCATTTCAGGGTTCAGATCATTTATGCTGGTCTCCTTAGAGATGCTATGTGGATGATTTGTCTCTGAGCTTCAAAATACTTGAAGAAAAATTATGAGGCATGGCATTTGTCATGAGAAAACAAATACTTGGGCCCATACTTAGCTACCACAAGACACTTGGCCAACAGGAGGAACACAGGAGTTTTGACACAGAAGTTCTCACTGGTAACAAATTTAATGCACTGTGCCTCTCAAAAGGAACTGCTTAAACTGACCACCAAGATTCACTGCCATTGTGAATACAGGTTCAATCAAACTTTTCCTTTAAAGAATGATGGATGTCTCCTTTGGAAGTTAATGTGATCCCTGTGTTTCCAAGTAAAAGAGTGGGTATGACAAGTTAAGATAGATGGAAATGAGTTGAAAATGTTGCCTGGGCTTTACAGCAGTTTTTCCAGTATAACCCACTAGGAGATGTTGGGGAAATGACAAAAGTGGTGACAGGCAAAGTTCTGTCCAAAGAGGAAACTGGGAAGATGGTGTGCAAAGGTACCTGCTGTCCATGTATCAGTGAGTGGCTCTAAGATGGTGTTAGCCAAAAGCAGTGATACTGGCTAGGAAAAATGGCCAGCTTTGTATGTGAAGATGTTATTCCCAGCCAAAATAATGAGGATGCTGAATAAGTATGAAGTGATTAAACAAAGGCAGAGAATTTGGTAAACATGACAGCAGATGACACTGAAAAGATAAAAGCACAGTAATGGACGCTGGGACCAGTAATTCTCAGTACACAAATTTGTCAATGGTAAGTAAATTAACTGTGACAATCCAGGACAAAGACAGACATAACAATGGGCACCTGAGTGAAATCATCTGCTTCAAATGAAAGGCCTCTTAGTTTCTTTCAGGGCAAGGCAAAAGATTACAGGAGCTGTTTGTGAAACAGTTACTTCGGTCTAGTTTGTGCATTGGGGCATTGCTGGTTTAATCACCTCAGAGTCTCATTTGACATATGGTGCAGGCATGTGAGGAAATGTGTGCAGGGAGAAGGTGCTCAGGGTATAGCTGTCTGCAGTAAGATTTGCAGTCAGTCGTAGCTTTTACCAGCTTGTTTCTTCCCACTGGCAGCTCCAGATCCCACAGCTCAACTAAGTCTTTCGCAGTGTCATTGTGGTGCTAACGTCTGTGAGAATTTGTGACTGTATTGAAACAATCATGCTGGCTTCCTGTCACAGCAGATCTTGACATCTGGAAGAAATATTTGTAGCTAAAGGCACAGGCAAAGCTACAGCAACATCTGTAACAAACGATGAGTCACAGTCCGCTTGCAATATTTCTAGTATAACATGAAATAATAAAAAAACAATAGTGTTCAAGCTGTCACTCAAACAAGGCTCTGGAAGACATTCTGGGTACTTTTCCAGCATGAGGAGGTGTTTGTAGGGATGCCTAAGAAGCAGATGTGCAAATCTGTTGTTCATTGACGCTGTTCTCAAGTTGCCTCTTCACACCACACATCTGTTAACATGTTGGGAACCCACTATCATAACTTGCAGGGAGAGGAAAAGAGAATGAAAAACCATAGTAAATCATTGTGAGTGTGTCAGTGTGGTTGGCTTCCATTCACTTGTTCAAAATTTCACATAATGCTTAAAGGTTTCCAGAAGGGAAAGGGGAAGACAAGAATCATTCTGTAGATTTTTTTAAATTTCAAAACTGTTCTTTCTCAAAATAAGGATGAAACATACTAATCTGGAGAGAATTATGTACACAAGGAAGATTTAACAGGGTTTTGTTCAGTGGGGAATGTTTAAACATTTTCAAAACATGCTATTTTAATTATCTCATATAAAAAGTTGTTAAACTGTCTTTACAATATATATTAGCTTATTTTCATGGTTTTAAGCCTAGCTGGAAATTAAGACCCACACAGCTGCTTGCTCAACATTCAGCTCTTCCCCACCCTGGTGGAATGGGGAGGAGAATAAAAGTAAAATTTGTGTGTTCAGATAACCGAAAAAAGTAAAATACGGTAATAACAATGAAAAGGGGAAAAAAAAGTGATGCACAATGCAATTGCTCATCACCTGCTGACCCACTGATACCCCTTCCTGAGCCCAGACTGACTAGGACATTTATATATAAAAACTAGTCCTGTCACAGAAAAAAAAATAAAACTACTATTTAAAAATGTAATTAAATAGGATGAATAACAACCACAAAAGATATTTTAAACTGGAGTAGACATACAGGAGCCACCTGTATCTCTTACAGAAAGCTTTTATAAGGTGCCATTGCATTCTGAGGTTAAAACAAGCAGTTGCTAAAATTCCCTAAATAGATCTAGGAAGAAGATGCTGCCAACAGGCATCTTCAGGCATTCAGGTTTACATGACCACATAAAACTTGAGACCCTGTGCTCAAAAGCTGATGTCCTCAACTTCATCTTTTACTGTCCAGCTCCAGAAACATTAGCTCTTTCCCTGGCCTCCAGTGCTCAGCCACATTGCTTGTGATGGCGCCGGTGCTGGGTGAGAAAGATTTTGGTGGTGAAATACTTTGGGGCTCCATAATGACTTCCCAGTTGGATGGGTTAGCAGCCAAGAGTGAAAAAGCTCTGGAAGAACATACTTGAGCTTGCTGGATGAGCAGAGAATAGGGGACCAGACTTGTGAGTTTCAAAGAATTAAAGTCTTAGTTCAAGCATATGCATGACTTGTTTCAGTCATCACACACCAGTCACTGTGCTAGGGAGGGTTTTATACACCATATCACTGTAAACTCCACAAAGCAGGGTCTCTCCCTCCTCAGCTAGGCTGGATGAGATACAAGCAGCCTTGTCATAGTGCTATGTACAGAATAAGTTCATTTATTGCAGCCTGAGAAAATAAAAAGTTGTTTAATCTAATAGAAATTAGTTTGTATGCTACATATAAAAATACAGATTGTTTTAGATAATGTTCAGATTCATAACTCAGGCTGTTAAAAAGAGATTGCTTCCCTTGAAAATGATGCTACACTGATCTGCTGCTATATGCTAAATTTCTGGGGGTAGGAGACACTTTTCAATCACTGTGCTGGTGCCAGTTTTTTCTTGGTTTTCATTATTGGCACATTCAATTCACAGGATAATCTAAAAAAAGAGAAACTTGTGGAATTCTGCCAAAATTATGTTACTGGGTTTGATTCCCCCTGATTATGATTAGATATTGAAATTAATATTCATGCTGTATTTGTTTCTCCAACTTTTCACATTTAATGCATTTTAAATCAGCTATGCTGGCATCATCTATGTGAAATAGTTGCACAAATGGCCAGGATTCTCTAGTCATCTTAGTCATGCAAAGCATAGTCTCTTTAAAAGGACAATGTTTTTTTTCTTCCATTGGCAGAGCAAAGTTGTCCATCTCTTCTGGGATGTGAATGTGACTAGCAATGGAAAGGGGTAGTTAATTTTAAACTGTGTCATTCAGAAAACCTGAGATGTTGAGATATCCTCAGATTTTTTGCATTGCATCAGATGGCTTACAAGCAGCACATTCCTAATATATTTAAAAAAGAAACTGCTTGAGACAACTTGTCAGAAGTTTTAGTGCAAGTTGAAGCTAAGGCATAAATTAATGTTTCTAAAATCACAGAATCATTCTGATTGGAAAGAAAATCTCGAGATCATCTGGTGCAACCTTCTGCTCAAGCAGAGTCAGAGTGCATTTCCCAGGTCTCTGTCCAGGCAGCTATTCAATATCTCCAAGGGTGGAAACTCCACAACTTCTTTGCAATCTTTTAGTGTTTGACCACTTGCAAAATACAAAAAGTGCCTTCTTGTGTTCAGATTTTTTTTTTGTACCCATTGTTTTTTGTACAGTGACTGGGCACAAGTGAGGAAATCTTGGTTCCCTCATCTTCATTCCCTACCATCAGATATTTAAATATGTTGATGGAATACTCCTGAGCCTTCTCTTCTCCAGGCTGAAGCAGTCCCTGCTTTATCACGCTCATATAAAAGATGCTCCAGTTGCTTTATGGAAAACAGAGACACCTTCACAGGACAAGAGGAAATGTCCTGAAGTTACTCCAGAAGCAGTTTGGATTAGACCAAGTAGCAGTTTGGATTAGGACCCAGTCCTTCATTGAAAGGGTTGCGAAGCATTTGAACAGACGGCCCAAGGAAGAGGTGTGGTCACCATTCCTGGAAGCATTCAGAAAACCTGAGGACATGGTTTATGGTGAACATGGTGGTACCACTAGGATGGCACTCAGACACAATGATCCTAAACATTTTTTCCAACCTTACCAATTCTGTGATTCTATGTCCCTTTTTTGGACTCAAACCAGCACGTCCATGTCTCTCTTCTGCTGGAGGGCTCAGACCAAGACCCAGCACTTCAGGTGTATGTCACAGTTCTGAGTAGAGGGAAAGGATCACATCCCTCCATGGTCTGATGACTCTTTTCCTCAGAGGATACTACTGGCTGCTTTTACCATGAAGGCACAGTGCTGGCTTACTGCCCCATTATTTTATATTAATATTATTATGGCTTGCCATTCAATTCACTGATTCCATAGAGTAAAAAAATGGCCTGACTTAATAAAAAAGGATATAGACATATTTAAAACATTTTAAAGGTATGGATAAGTGAGATTTAAGTGAAAAAAAGAAATCTATCACTTACCTAACATAAATTTTTAGTTCTCTCATTTGGACAAATCCCACTCTGGTTTCATTCATATGAGGAGTGTTTTGCAAATGTAACATTCAATTCTTTGAAGTTACAAACAAGAAATCACACCAGAGCTGATAATATTGCTGAAATTTTTCTTAGAACTCAAAGAGTGTTCTCATAGTTTGTAGACAAATCTCTAGGAAGTTAAAGGACTGTCAGAAGGATAATAGCTTTTAAAATCTTACTTTGAAATTTATTATTTGTGAGATTAAATACTTGGGTCTTGTCTTGAGAAAACAGTAATTGAGGCCTGCCATTAAACACATCTGTAACTGTTTCATAGGCAAAGTTAGGAAACCTCACATGAGCACCTGCCCTAATGTGATGCACATTATAAAGCATGTATCAGGTTAAGTCCTCTGAATATATAGCTCAAAAATGTGCAATACAATAGAAATATCTTTACAATCCAGTGGTCCTTAAAATGTAGATCTTCTCAGTAACCACAAGGCTTCCCCTATTTCTCTCTCAGGGGCCTTATTCAGAAGAACTTGGGATAGTCCCTCATTTCTTAATTTTGAGTCAAATTAATGCACCATACTAAAGAAAAATGTCAGATTCATATGAAGGTGCTTAACTTTGGAGGACACTGGAGCAACAGTGTTATTAATGGGATGAACAACTCCAGAGTTATGGTGTTGGCATCTCTGACATTTCTCACTGATAGTTTGAGAAATTTCTTCATTAATGTGAAAACATAAAATCAGAGACATGACAGCATTCATACCCTGATCATGCACTCAGTCTCTTCCCAGAGACACTTAAAGTAGAAAAGTTCTCAAGTGTGAGAATTATGTAAATTAGTTATAGGTAAGAATCCCAAGTAAAATGTGAAGCCAAGTCATAAACCCAAGTCATTACAACTTTTCCACATAATTACAATTTTTGCCTTGAAAGTCTGTCTAGTATCAGCTCAAGACTGGGAAAAATGCTTGAATAGCATAGTCACAAACACAGAACAAACATTTCCAGTCAGTTTTAATAGTAAGGGTCTAAGAAACACATGAATTCCTTTCTCTTCATGAACCATCATCAAAATAAGATAATTTTTTTCTATTGTCTTTGTTCACCTCCCTATCCTTGTCTGCATTTAGCTGAATGAAGGAATCCAGGATTTTAATTTCTACACAGGATATATTTCTTCAAGAGAAACAAAAATAAGTGGAAAGAAAAAATAGCAGAGAAAGAAATGACAAATACGGACCATTTTGGGTACAGTCTACACTTTAGTGAAGGAAAAAGTGCATTGGCTGCACATTATCTGAAATACTCTCTAGGACACCCTAAGGTAACAGATCCTACAGGTGCTCCAGCCATGGAGTAGACTTATCAGTCAAGTTTACTAATCCACTTTAGAAACATTCTTTACCAGATGGGAAGCATTAGCATAAGTTCATTACTTTCAGATGTTGTGTTGTGGAATTTCACTGGTCAGTCTCCTCTTAACTCAGCAATGAGATTTCTCGAAGAGGGACTATGAAAGCATGCACAATATTGCCCAAAGTAGCTTTGCTCTGCAGTCAAGGGTTGCCTCCACAGTCATAAGAGGTAAACCTGGAGACACTAAAATATCTTGTACTGTCATATCTGACTTCAGCATCAACAGATGAATTGTTCCCTGAGTACACTCTGATTCCCTGGTTAGTAAGGTAATTGAGAACATTCAGCAGACAGCATTTATTGTTATGGTGTCTCCCACTAAATATTCTAGTATGACAGCAGACCTTTTCAGAAAACGAATCAATGCAACAACTAAATCACATGACACTGAAAAGGAAAAGAAACCATTTTTTACCTGCTTTATTTGACTTGCTAATCCTAAGCATATAAAATGATGTATAAAATTATGTATAAAGGTGATCAAGCATAGGACTACCCTCAGACAACTGCAGATTCACTGTGTACAGCTTTATTCAGTGCATATTTTCATCCTGTTTTCTTTCTTCTTCTTATGTTCCTTCCATTCCTTGTTCTGATTTCTGCAGGAGTGTGTCCTGTCTGGTGAAATCCTGGAATCCTCTCATTTGGATTGACTCATATGTAGAATCTTCAGGGTAGTAAAACCTGAGGTCTTGACTTCCCTCATCTCTGCCTCTGTGGAGACAGAGGATAGATAAATAAACTCAGAAGACACCTTTCCATGACTCAGTTAATGGGGTTAGATTAATTGCTTAGTTTTCATCATCACTCAGAGATCATGACAAAGGGTGATTGTCCCTGGCTCCTTTTCTTCTGCTGGAGAAAAGGCAGGCTCCAGCATTTATTTCTTCCAGACTGGACTGGGATAGCACAGGGGACCAGCAACATGTCACTTGTGATGGATAACCATCCTCTTAATCCTTCAGACACATGAATAACCCATGTTCACAGATTTAAAGATTAGGTGAAATGAAAACTTTATTGCTGTAGGCTTCAGTATTTTTCTTGCTGGACTGGATGATGGTGATGCTTCTCTGAGTGGTGAGTCCACGGAGCAGGTTATAATCCAGAAAATGTGGAGGACTAGGGTGTGAAGCTTGGTCTAATATACAATGAAGTTCAAACAGTTGAGGCGAAGAATACTTTTAATCTGCTACAAAGAAACACACATCAAGAGCCAGGAGATTCTTTTTTTTTTTTTTTAGGTAAAGCAGTTCACAGCAAATGATCCCACCAGAAATGTCTATTATGGTACGGCAGGGATCCCTAAACCTTCTCCAAATGAACCAATGCAACTCTAAGGAGAAAGTAGAACTGAACAGATATATTGGATTGGAGTTCAAGTGGAAGAGCTGTGGTAATGTGGCATAGAGTCCAGGTTCTTATTAACTCCTGTCTCCACATCTCTCTCGCCCAATATTAGCTTAGGTGTTTTATTACACAGAAGTGTATGCTTTTCCTTCAGGGAATTTCTACTCTGCTGGGGGCACACATATGAGTAATTCCTTTCTATTCAGTACAAATGGGCTGGCAAGAACCTACAGAAAACTGCAAGAGTTTAATTAGTTGGTTCAATGACATTATTTTCAAAATGTTTTCTCCAGGGCACATAGTCCTGTATTGCCTGCTGAAGCCTTATCCTTGGTCCCTGAGTATAAAGTGCCATGGATTCAGCTTGGTGACATCTTGCAAGACAGGTATTAATGAGACTTTGATGAACACTTGGAGACACACTTAGATGAAAGCCCCACTAACGAAAAAGGGAGTTTTTCTCTACATTTGGCTGGCTTTGGATAAAGCCTTCAGCATTGTCAAAATCTGTGAGCTATCTCACTTTAAAAATAAATTTTGAAAATATGTCAGACGCAGTCAATAAACATACTGATAATATAGTAAATAAAAATTGGTTGTTAGAAGCCATACTGGGATTCAAGCAGATAATCTTTATGAAAACAGTATAATGGTGAATAAATCTTCACTGACAAGGGTAATTTGAGGCAGCAAAAATGATTGTAGCTTTTCTTTCATCTCAAAGAAATGGCTGTCACCAGAGTTCTCCATTATCACTACTTTATTTTATAATAATAAATTACCTTTAAAATTGTTATTATATGTTATTATATGCATATATATATAGTACTGACAATTCTGATAATCAAAAGGTTATGCAAGAGCAGAGATATTACTCACTGGGAACATGCATAGTAGAAGATTCTGTCCTGAAGTTTGTGCTTTATCTTTATTGGCTGAATATTTAATTTGCTTTCTATCATGGGAAAAATAAATTATATTAAAGAAAAAAAGAAAGAAAAAAAAAAAAAAGGAAAGGAAGCATAGCCTCAAAAACACTTGTAACAAAGAAAGAACCAGCCAAAAAATTGCCATATATTTCTACCTGCTGTTTCATTGAGTATATATTATTTGTGGACTGTGACTTGGACAGAGTGTGTATTCACAATGCTAAAGGGAGGCAGAAATTCTCACATCTCCTTTGTGGCCATCTGGATATGAACAGGATGCTAAAAGGGAAGCAGATTTTATGGATCTTTGAAATACATCTCCTACACCCCAAAATCCACAAACCAGAAGGCTGAAAGGAGAGTGGAGGAGAAGACTGAGGTGGTGTTGGGCGTTGCCATCCACAAATGAACTATCCCAGGCATCTGGGCTTGTTCAAGGGATTTCTAATTTACTTTTGGTATAGACTAATCAAACAGCTACATGCTTTCCACCTACAATGAGAGACATCTGTTGCAAAGGTTTCTGGCTGGTGCGTGTTGTACTCCATCTCATGATCACCACTCAGCCTGTACAAACACCTACATAAATATTATTAGAGTTACTATCAATCAATTTGTGTCACAGTAACACCATTGATTTTCACTGGAAATATACTGGGTATATATCAGCTGAAGAACTGGCTTGCAAATTGAATTTCTTTGCTGAGGCATAAGTATTTAGGGACAGGCTTCAGGAGAAAAAAATACGCAGAAGTAACATATAAGAGGAATTTGATAAAGGCTTTATCATCTTCTGAGACTGGAAGACACACTGTAGGGAACAATTTTATGAAGGACAATGCTGTCTGCAAGGCATACGGTTCTTGTGAACATCAGATACTAAATTATTTTTCTTTCTTTTTTAAATTGAGAAGTTGGCAGCTCCTCCTCCAATTACACATTTACAAATGGTGTAACTCCGATGGAACACAAACAACATATTTAGCCCCTGAAAAGTAGAGAACTATGGGAAAAAATTTACATATCTTAGGTTACCCCAGATGAGTCTTTTTGACTATTGTCATTAATTGCTGTATATGTTTTCTCAAAGTAGGTGCAGGTACCTTACAGGGACATCTAGGACAACTACTTTTGCTATACAATAGGACAACTGATCACAAACTATCCCTCTATTCTATTCTACACATTCTTACTTTTTTATGCTTGTTGCTTGCATTGAGATAGAATCCAATTTTATCAAGATAAATGGGAAAGATCCTACTGATATTGGCGTCCTTTGGATCAGATCTCTTAGGAATGGGTCAATTCCAATTGGCAATTTTTTTCTCCATCATACTCATGAAGTTTTGGTCCAGCAAACCTTGTGTCTCCTTGAGCACTTCATTCCTTGCCTCCAAGAATTCTGTTCACCTTTTCCAACAGTGTGTCTTTTTAACATGAATTTTTTTCAGGTTCATTTTTCTCTTGAGCACTGCAGATGGATTAGGGTACCACAGCTAGATGACGTTTGGAGTCCCTGTTGATTCCAGATTGCTTACAGATTTTTGCCAGGTCCTGTGGTTTGCTTCATGAATCATGCCAACCTAATCTTTGATGCTATGAAGGAGCTCTGTGCCCTGGGGATGGCTTAGGAATAAAACCAAAAGCAAGACCTAGTGAATGGGCTCAGTATGGCAGAAGAGTATGACCTTCAAAAAAAAATGTATATATAATCCAGAATTAATTCGCTTCAAGAAAGTATTTCTGTTAGTTATATTGAATCATATTCCCATGTAATTAAAGAGTCTCTAATATAGTTTCCCCCAGGCCTGCTGAAACCTGTTTACAAAATGAACTTCAGCTAAACTTCAGTTGGAACTGACAAGGAAACAGGCAGGGCAAGCATAGTATTCTTAGGCTTTCTTCCCACGGCAGTGCGTTGTGGGGTGGCATCATTCTGATTTGCTAAAGTGGATTTTTCTGAAAATAAAATAGAAAAGGGTAGGGAGGCAGGGGGAAAGGATGCCTGAACATAAGAGTGGCTATCAGCCCAGCCTTAGACTAGTCTAGACTGGAGGTTGGTAGGAAAGGAATTAAAAATAACAAGCATATAATTTTACTTTTCTTTGTATAACCCTTCCAGCTTCAGGTACTTGCTGACCGAGATGCTTCTTAATCCACAGTTAATCCAGTTTCTTATTGTATCTTTACATTCAATATAAAAAAAGAAGGAAGGCAGCAACCAGAGTGAAATAATAAAAAAGGTGTTGCATGAATAATAGCTTGAAAATTCACATGTTGCTCAGGAAACAAGGCTATGATGACCTTATTTTCTATTCTCATCTGACCTAATCAGAACACTTTTAGGGCTAAAAAATTAAAGTCAGAGCAGTGTGCTGGAAAATCCTTGCAGACTGCTCTAGCTGCAGAGGTCTGATGTTTTGAATATGCAAAAACCTCTTCTTAGGTTATAAAATGTGTCCCTCTGTACTTCTTGTCACGCACACCCTCCACCCCCCTCTTCTGGTTTTGGCTGGAGTAGAGTGGCTGGCTTTTCTTCACAGCGACAAGTGTGGCAGGGAGAAGGTGTAGGTTTGTGCTCAACACAAGTTTGATAAAATAAAGATGTTTTTGTTAAAACGAGCAAAGCTTGCACAGAATACAAGCTTTTTCTGCTTCTCATACCACCCCACTAGTGAGGAGGCTGGGGGTACACAACAAATTTTGAGGGAACATAGCTATATTTAAATGTAACGCTCTTTTGAATAGGAGATGAAGGCAAACAGCACAGCCAAGGTCTTCAAAATTACATCTTCCCCAAAACTTGCACCTCAAGCCCAGAGGAATGCAGGGCGACCTCAGTCATGGGACACTGCCCTTTTCACAGTGCTTCTGCAGCAGCTGTCTTCTCTGGAAGGTGTTCTGCCCACATGATACACCTCCAGGAAGTGAACATAGAGAGACAACCCTCTCGCTGCATACGGGGGAACAACAACACTATAGTCAGCACTGTGGAATAGCTCAGGCCAGAATTTTCTCCTCATTGGGCTTCTTGAAGCTCATCCAAATCATAACTTAACCTCAGCATATAGTGTGGACATGTGGCAGCTTCCAGCACAAGCAGAAATGATGGCTTGCTCTTGCCCAGGTGCAGCACAGAGATGGTTCACACAGAGAATGAATGCAGAAGCATTGCAACAAGATTTTGCAAAGGGGTGCGTTTTGCCTTGTGTGTCTGTGACAGCATTAAGTCTTTCCTCTTATTTTCCATTTAAAAACGAAATTTTATCTTGACTGTGCTAAAATTACACTTTAAATATGAAGCTACATGCTGTAAAGTTTCATTAAAATGCATGCAAATATGCATTTGCTAAAGGAATGGCACATTTCTCCAAAACATGAAGCAGGATTTCCCTTTAATTAGATTTACACAAAGAAACTGATTATCTTCCTATCATTTTTTCTCCCTTAAATTTTTTTCTTTTGCTAAGGGAAGCACTTGTGAAATCCTCTTCCCTATCAGAGAAGTAGTCAATTCTCTTTATTTCCAGGAAGGCAACACTATCTCTGAAACATCAGGTAATCAGCAGCTTACAGCTTACTTTGGAATTTGGCACAAATGAGAAAATCACTATATTATAAAAAAAACCATAATGAAATAGCTCTTTGTATCTGCTTATTATTCTGAGCAGAGCTTTCATTTTCCTTCATGGCATTTGTACATTAAAAAAACCCCACCAAAACAGAAAAAAAACTCACTGAATTTTTATGTATTTATATGATACATTTGCAGGAAGCAGAGCAAACTATGAAAGCCGTGATATGAGTGTGGATTGAAAGGAAGTAGCACAGAAGGGTGACATTTATTAATTTACAGATGGTATTACTCTAGCTGCCTGAAACCATAGTGATCTGGTAACAGACATGGAACTCCAAATGCCTGAAGCAACCCCAGATGTCACAGCATACACTCCAGGGAATACAATTTAATAATAATTTATATGGTAAGTATAACACTTGTGAAATATGTCATTCAGCACCATCACTGTGCACATTCCCTGGTGAGTAATTTAAGAACATATAATATTTCAGAGCTTTGAATCAGGAGATGATAATTAGATTCCTACTTTAAATCAGGTATAGGAAGGGGAAAGTTAATCAACTTAAAAAGATAATTTAGCAGATTTGGATTCTCTAATGACACTTCTTATTAGAATTAGGGCATAATTTGGGACACATATAAAGTTGCTAATTATTTTGAAAATATTTTCAAACATGCTGCAGGCTCAAAGGTGAAAAAGGTTTATGCAAATCTTGACAATAAAACCTGTCAGATGCTCCATAGCTTGGTATGTGTTCTGAGCAGCTATGGGATTCATGTTAAAAACTGCACTTGGAAATTTTTCATTTGGGCTGCCTGGCTCCTGAACTGAATCCTATGGTTACTGAAGGGGTCTGTGGGATTTTCTGAGAAGGAATCCATTCTCTTTCTAACTGTGTTTTTCTGTTTGTGGTCCCAATAGTCTGTTAATCATCAGGAATTGCAGCCCTTTCCCTAGCAATAAGACTGAGGGAGAAATGTTTCTCTTCCTAACACTGTTCTGTGTGCTCCAATTCAGTGGAAAGAACTGTATGACTGCAGCAGGGCGTAGAAAGTACTTTGTAAATCATCCAGAAGAAAAACAAATACATTTAAGACAGGTCTTAAAAGGAGGACAGTATTTTTCAAAGTGAATATTCTAACCACTAGATTAAACTGTGCACCCTGCAGTGCATCTCAGCCTCTCCAGAGGAAGTAGGTTTGTTTGGTGAGCAATAATAAACTGAGGAAAATGTCTCAATGCTCTAAAAAAGAAAAAGGTTTGATCTAAACTTTCGAAAGAGAAGTTTGAGTTATGCCCATGTTAATCCTGAATGCACTGTAGTAAGAGAAGAGGCTTTGCATTGTGCCTCTGTCTCCAGAGGACTTTCAGACTCCCAGATCCTAATTTAGACAATATAGCATTAAAGCTTGTGGAACTGTTCAAGCACATGAAGGATCTACTGCTGCTGATTTTAAAATGCTTTGGATATCTCTCACATCTTTAGGCACCTAGAAGTTACATCAACTAGCCCATCTCCTAGGCTTCCTCTGAAGTGAATGGAGAGACCTGAGGATTTTCAGGGGACAATTTATCCTCCTTTTCCAGACACTAAGGACAACATGAGTCACACATCTAAAGGTGCTAGCCTTTCACCGTTGACTACAGAGAAAGTCAAGATGTTTAACTTTTTGTCAGTTAGGGAGATAAATTCCACCCACGGTGTCTGCATTAGGCATTGTGATTTAAAGAAAACTTATACAATCTGGGACCATTGCAGATTAAGGTACAGAAGAGGAAAGGTTTTACTGTACCTCATTAAATCTCATCTCTATATTCTTCTTTTGCATCTAAGAAAAAATGAAGGTATTTTAAAAAACTGCAAAGCCAAAATGTACACTTTTGCCAAACACACAGCAGTACCTTTTCAAGGGTGTTGTTATAAAGTGGAGTTTGCACCATCATTCAGTGAGGCACTGATGGAAAAGCTCATTGCCATCCTTTTTCCCATGAGTTTTATATTCATGAATCAGCGTTCAAGTTAAGGGTCAAGGTGATCTCCTTGCTCTTTGTAAAGTTACATTACTGACAAATACCAGAAGAGTGTCCCATTGTATAGCAAGTGAGTTGCAGAGACCAACTAGGATTGCATTCATTCCAGTGAAGTTTCATAAACAGGCTTTCTTGAAATAATCTTCAACACACTTCAAATGCTACTGAACTGAGTAACCAGGAGAAGATAAACTTCCAGAAAAAACAGAAAATCCAGCCAGACAAAGGACCAAGTCAAAATCTTAAATGGCACATGAAACCACCTTAGGAATAAAAAAATCTGTTATCTTCACCTTCATAATGGAGAAATGCCAGAATATCCTCTTCATGCTAATGGAAAGTATAAAAATGATTTATTGCAGAATGAGAGTTTTACAATTTGCTTCATGTACAACAGACCTTCAGACTATGTACATCCTTTGATAAAAACACTGTTTCCCAAGCTTTGATTCCCTGCTCTGCTTTAGCTTAGCTTTATTCTTTTACCCAGCTTGTGAATTGAGAAAAAGTGCCTCACATACCTAAAGTTGTATTTTGAGAAACAGGAAAACCTCTGCTGGTGCAGTATGTCAAAGGATCAACACTCATGTGCAAGATTGTTGCTATAAAATAAGGCATAGCATGGTCATGACTGCTGCTGTCCCCTTCTGCAGACAAAAGAAATACACAAGTAACTCAGGAGTATTTGGTATACCAGGAAAATCTCTGCTGGACATGCAGACCAATTTTGTATCTGCTAAGTCAAACCATGTTCTTCTGAACAGTGAATGAAAATCCAAACCTAAAGTTCTGTCAGTCCGTTGTTTAAAGGATTGGGCTAAGTATGGAATTGCAAGCGATGAAACATGGCTTGCTGATGCCATTAGGGAAATAGGCAGACACATGGGCAAAGAGAAACATCTCCGTGGGGTTCTGGAGATTGATCTCTTATGAGGGAGTAGAGCAGTCTAGACTGAGCTTTTTAGTCTTTTAATTTGGATGTTGTAGGTGCATTTTATGTTTGTTACTGTGGTTTGCCTTATAATGATAAACTACTTTGCCATTAGGGCTATGCTCTCTGTGAGAAAAACTCTTTGATATATTCAAAACTACTAAAGATGAGAGCCCATTTGTGGTTGTCAGAATTTAGTTTTGTTCTTTCTTTGCATCTGAGTGCTGAGATAATGATGTTTTTTTTGAAGCAGAGAAACCACAAGGTTAATGACATAAAAGTGGAAAATATTCAAAATAAAATTTGTTAGAGTTTAGTTTGACAGTTTTAGACCTTAAATGCTATTTACTTCCAATCTCAAAGTAACAATAATTTAATAGAATAATGTATATTGCTAGAATATTTTTCGTCATTCATATCTTTTAAAATTCCCAATAACATATATAGATTTCATCACAGCAAATTAAGTACCAAGCAATATAAAGTTTTAGAGAAAATTTCTTCATCATTATCTACAGGGTCATTATAAAAAAGAACATAAAGTTGGTTTCAAGTATCGATTTTCAAAGTCAAACCATGAAGCAGATATATTTGAGACAAAAAATACCTAATATCCCCTTTCATTAAATCTGATGGCTATTAGACTCATCAGAATTACTTGCTAATGTTTCTTTATGGTATCAAGTCTCTGTAATAAGAAATAATTTGTTACTCAAATGTCTGATGCTTTTAGCTGAAATGCAGGTTTGTTTTGTTTTCATGCATAAGTATGTATTTTGAAAAATCAGAATCATAGTAAATTAGTACCTCAGAATGTGTGTCTAGCATATATTTACATATACAGTGTAATGCCTGCCAATATGTAAATCATTCATTTATCATGGTTTTAATTCAAATATAGTCCAAACAACAACTTTACCTGTGAACCGTATCTGATCCAAGCTATAATTCTGGAGCTTTCAACCAAAATCCCCAGCACTGGTGATTTCCTGTACAAGATGATGGTTCAACTACCACATTTCTGGGAAATACTTCAAAACAAACCCATTTGATCATAATTAATGTACTCCCAATGCACATTCAGTTTACCCTCATCCAAAAGGCATCCCATGTGTAGGCTACAAGACTGCTCTTCAATCTGACCAAAACCCCATCAATTTAGGAGGGAGATTTATTTCCAGAACTGCACTTCTGACTCAATGCAGGACCCAGTAGTGGATGGCAATGTGGGCAGTCTCTACAAGCCCTATGCAAACTCATTCAGCTTCAATCTATGTTTGGTTTTAGACTAGAATTTAATTTAGGGATCTGAGAAAACCAAAGGTACTCTTTGATCTCATTTTAAATTTTAGCCCTTCCCTTCTCCCCAAGTAGAACACTGTCACCTCTAATATTTAAGGACTAGAGTAAGCCTACAGTTTTCCTCCAGTTTTTCTGCTACAGATATGAGCATTTGAGAGTGGCACTCGTCTGGGAAAACGAAACTGAGGTTTCAGCATTGGACTGGAAAATGGCTTAACTATCCTTGTTTTCAGGAGGCCTCCACTCCACAATCACTTCTTTATTTATCACAATATTTATCTGAACCAGAAATTAGGCAAAAACTAGTTCTTTATTTAACTATTACTGTAAAATGTGTGGTTTAGTCCACATATTTTGTTTTTATTTTATTTTATTTTATTTTATGGATGTTTTTTAATTAACATACATAACATTATTGCCTCTTGATTATGTTATATATGACTTATTCAGTGCAGCAAACAGATTTGCCTCAGCACTGATTTCTCAGCTTTGTTCTATTGAAGAATATTTTTATTGTCAAAAAGGTGGAATGGAACCACAAATCCCTGAAATATGAGTGCAATCAATCTTGTTAACTGCTGCTTTACCCAGTGATCTTTATTAGATGCTTATCTCCTATTGAATACTCACTGAGCTCAAGGCTCTGGTACTTGAGCACTGATCTGCCACTGCTTCCAACACAAGGTGTTTGTGCTCAGCTTGTAAGTCCTGTTTTGTTTGGTTTATGACTAAAAGGTCACCCTCAGGGAAAGCAAAAAATCCACCAAACACTCAAGAATAGTCCTGCAAAATGTTCCCTTGCACTCACTGTTATGAGTAGAAAAAGTTGCCAATTTTTTTTAAAAGGTTGCAGAGTGAGCAGGTTGGACCAATTGCTGCCAGGGTGGAGTTCTAACTGTTTGTTATTGTAATTAATGGACGTTTTTGTTGACTACCTGTCCTTGATGGTTAAGAATTCCTCCTTTTGTCGAGAGACACCCTGCTGCTTCCTAGAAGATGACTGGTGGAGGGGAAGAGACATTGAGTCGACATGCAAATGACATTGGATCCAGCATGCAGCGGGAGAGACCCTGCACCAAACCTAGCCAAAAACCCCTAAAACAGTGAGCCAATAAAACAAAATTGATGAATCAGAGTGATGACTAGACATGAGGAACAAAGTGCAGAGCCTGCTGAGATGCTGAGACCCTTTTTTTTTCTCTTGCCCTAGCCACGGAGGACCTCAGGTAGAGGTAGGACCCTGGCGGTAAAACTAACGTGGGTTGTCCAATGTTTCTGGGAGGACAGAACCCCCGACTCTTACCACAGACCAGTGGACAAAGCTGTGCTCTTCCTACTCCTCCTAGTTACTCCTGGGAGCAGTGGTGGTGTGAATGTGGACCCATAGGCTCTTCCACCCGAGTGATCACTTTTAGTAAAGACATTGAAAAGGAGAAAGGTTTCCTGCCTGTGTTTATTTCACTTACGCGTTCTCATTTTACAGGATTTGAAGTTTTCCTTCAACTAACAATATTTAGTTCCAGAAAATGTTGAGTTCAGCTGGGTTTTCTTAAACACTGGACATCCACTATCTGTAGTCTTCTGCTCTTTCCAAAATATAAGTATAGTTTAAAATTATTTCCTCCTGCACTCAAGGAAAAAATATCCATGGTAGAACTACAATGAAAAATACAGTAGTAAAAAGAGCTAAATACACTCACTTCTAATATTTAGAAGAATAGTATGTCTGGCACAATGCCATTCCAGGGACACGAGGTCACAAATACTAGATGAGAAGACACTGTTTTTTTCCCCTGCTGTTAAGTCAACTTGATTCCAGCCTTCTGGTTTTCCTCTTCCATGAGTGAGAAAATATTACTTTTCTGCTTTGCAGGAGTCTTACATGAAGAAAACAAACCAACAAAATAACAACAACAACAGCAACAAAACTCAAAAAAACCCACAAACAAACAAGCAAAAGTACATTTGCAGTTCTTTCTTAATTGCTTTTCCCTAAAGACATCTGCCTTGCTCTGACTTCACAAAGATAAGATCAGCGGTGAAATTAAGAGAAGACATGTACATTTTGCAGAGTTTTTCTGCGTGCTCTCTGCTTAGGCTTTCAATCAGATCTATCAATGAAAACTGAAACTGAACTTCCACCAAAATGAGGTGATTAATAAATGAGGAAATTGTAAGTTCTTCAGTAACCGGTTTTTACCAAAGATGTAAATCTGACTGGTGAGAAACACTAAGTAAAAGCATTCCATTTTTTAACAGACAAGAAGGTCCAAAGCAGCAGAGAAAGCAGCCTTAGAAAGAAGTCCTTAGACATATGCAGGCCATCCTTTCATGCTGAAAGGAATCCAATGCATGCTGCAGCACACTTATTTGTAAAGTTGGAGGGATGAATTTGGAGGTTCCCGAGTTCAAAGCTAACCTTCTGAAACTTAACGCATTTAAATGTGTGGAAAAATAAAATCCTATTACTGTGATATTAAATATTTATGGGCACTTTCAAAGACTGAAAATTTTTAGTTGAGGCAAACACATGACTCACTCTTTTGCTTGAGCTTTTTCAATAGTTTTCTGCTGCTTTAACGTTATCACGTGTACAACACTTTACAGACAATCTCTGTGCATTCCTGTGGATAAATATACATAATATTCACAGGAAATATTCATAATACAGAAATATTTATTTCTTGATCTGGTTTGCTTCAATTCTTTGCAAGATGTTGCTGATGTTTCTGGAAATTTTTAGCAGCATTTCCTGTTTTGTGCTTCTTTCTTATAACAGGTGAGTCAATGGTCATACACTTTGTTGAGACACGAACTAACTGTTATGATTTCTCCATGACAGGTATTTTCACTTTAAAAGAGTATTTCTTCAGAAAGTTAAAATCATCCCCTCCTGACTTGACAGCATACCCCAGAAAGCTTTTACACAGAGCTAAGAAATCTGAGTAGTTCTGAAATACTGAGGGAGCCTTGCCAATTCTTACCCCCATCACAAACATATTTAACTTTTGTTTAAACATAAACCTTTCTTGTAATACTGCAAAATATTAATCCAGAAGGTAGTCCTTTTTCATACAGATAATTTCTTCATTTGTCTAGTTTAACAATTCATTTCAGAAAAAAAAAATTGGCAAAACAAAGTAACATGCATGTATAATTCTGACTGGACATGCATGACTTTAAAACATACTTTTAAACATTTTTCATAAGGATATACAATCAGAGACAAGAACCATCCTTCTAAGGTAATGAAGACTGAATTGCAGTGTTTCAGATATTATAAAATTCATCCAGAGGGATTATCTATTATCTAAAAATGGCTGGTACTGAAAAGCTCTCCTGTATGAAACATTTGCCTAAATTTGTCCCAGGGCTTAACTGTGCTTTAAATTAGAAAAGTATTTTATTTTAAATAAGCTTATTGCTTCTTACCCTGTTCCCTATGGATAAAGAAGAATGGGTTGTTTCTCTTTTTGCAGCATCCATTTATAGATTTAAAGACTACATAATGTTCTACCTTAATCTTGTTCTGAACTGTTTCAGATTTTTGAGTCTTTTCCTTTGGTAAGCCGTAACACTTTAGATCATTCTCCTTTGAAGTATCTGTACTATATTGTGTTTATCTTGAATGACAGAACTGAAAATCAGGCAGGGATAGCTCAGACAAGGACTGAGACATGACCATTATGCATGTATCAAATATCCAATATGTGGCACTTCCATTTACACATCAAAATATATACTATTTAAGCTTTTTTTTCAGTCATGCTTTGGACTCCATTTCTCCTGCTCTGCCACTGTCCTTTCCTTGAGGTTCTGGCTGAGGTCCCTAGAATTGCTTTAGGCTGTTGCAGTAGACCCATAATGGGAGTTATGGAAAAGTAGAAACTGCCCAAGCATAACAGGCAGTTTTCTTTTGGGCTTCTTACCCAGTGATTAGTATCTGGAGAAGAGGCCGTGAAGGCCATTGCTACACACCAACAATGAAGTTTTTTCTTCCAAGGATATAATCACAAAATATTTAATTGAGTTTTTTTTTTATACTTGGTTTATATTACCAAAAATCATGTAAAAATAAAATTATATTGAAAACTTATATTAGCCTGCCCAATCTACTAACACATCCTGACCCATGAACATGAATGGAATGTCATCTTGAATATTTATTCATATATCATGAAGAAGAAAATAATTGTATTAATTGTTTGAATTTTTTCAGAAAAGAGTTAAAGCCGACATAATTGTATCCAGTTTTTGGAATGCAGCTTAACTTTTCTTCTGCTGAGTCTCTGAGTCATTCTCTTCATAAAGCACCTGCAGACATTTCATCTTGTCTTAATTTGAAAACTATTTTCCGCAGTCCAATGTAGAACTTTTTTAGTTTTTTCATATGCTTCTATAATTAGGTTAAATTTGGATGATTCATGATGTTAAATGATCCTCAAGGCCATGCTTCCGAATTCTTCAATAGTACCTCATTAAATGCAAACCAATAAAATGCAACAGCTATTGTGCATAAACTATCTCAAGGTCTTCTGATTCTCCCTGCACATCCTAGCACAACACTGGTGTGGCTAGACAGCTCTATCTCCTCAGTTTGTATGTAACATACTAAAAAATCTCTCTAACTACAAATAAAAAATTAAGACCACAAAGGAGATGTCAGAGAAGTGAAAACACACATACAAGCAGTAAAGCATCAAAAAGATGTGAGTTACAGAAACTTGGGTTTGCATCCTCCAATTTTGGACAAGCTGCTGGGCTGGAATCATGTTTATATTACCTGTCTGTGTGGAAGATTTTATCAAAAATAGAAGTAAGGATTTGTCTCTGGAGCCATGTAACATAGCCATGAACATCCAAGCTGTATTTTTTGACAGTTGCAAAGCTATATTATAGAGCTCAATGGTCTGTAGGAAGTAGAGGAAGACATTATCATCCACTGCCACAAGGAAAATGAAATACTTTCACATTACTGCATCCTCCAGAATAGTGCAAATTCATGATATCCATATCAGAAAGCACAACAGCTGGCTGGGCTGTAGCAGAGGAGTCCAAGCTGCCTTTTAAAGGGTATGTGACCAGAGGGTTCTGTGCTCCAGAATGTGCCTCTAGTATTGCACTGTTTTCATTGAGGTGGTTTGGGGTTCAGATTAACACAGGTGAAAGTCTTTAGAAAAGAGCCTGCAGGACCTCTTCTCCAGGATGTCCTCATCTGGCAGCGACATGACAGAGCAGAAAGGGGAGCAGGGACTGTGTGACAACATCCCTGTGAACAAACCTTGCTCTGCTGCATATATCTATATCACTCTTGTTCTTTTCACAGCATGGAAGACAAAACAGTCAATCCTCATGGCCATGTTGCTGTAAATTCAGCCTTACCTCCTTTCAAAACGTGGTCTGCATACTTTCCAGGGCCTATATTGTGCTTGTAATCTGATGGCAGCAATTGTAAATATGCATTTTTTACTCACCATTTCACAGCAGGAGCAATGCTGTTTTCTCCTGTGGGATGGACTTATTTCAAAACAGCCAATAAACACATACATTAATATCTCTACAGCTACCTTTCTGTGCCCTCTCCTGCAAATGAAGAAGAATCATGAACCCATTAGCGTGTAAATTTATTTTTCCCTTCCTGATGGGTCGCTTACAAGGATGCGGAATAGCCCTGGGGAAGTCCCTGGGCTTGTGAAGGCTTTCGAGGCATGGTTACAGAGATTCACCAAAAGGGTACCCTACTCACCTTGACTTCCTAATCACAACCCACTACCACTAGAACACAAAAAAATCTCTACTGTTTATTTATTGCATTATGTGTGGCAGTACTTGAAAGGAAAAAATGAAAGTTTTTCTTCAAGATACACAGCATCTCTTCCACTTACCCTTTAATTTGTTAAGCAGGTGGTCTGAAACAGAGATGCAGTAGAATACCCACTCTTGACATTGCAAAAGAAAAGGAAAGAGATTCAGAAAATACCAGCTGCAGAACACCATTCTGATTTTGTTTTCCCTCAGCCCAGTATGGAGACCCAAATTTTCCCTCCCAAGATAGCTGAGTACAATTGCAGTGTGTCATGTATAGCAAACACTTGTTCAGTGCACACATGGGTCACTGGGCTGACCTGGGAGGTTGCCACTTACACTTCAGTGAGCTGGCTGAGGTGTAATGTACCTTTCCAATAAACTAAATTACACTGCTTTAGTAGTGATTCCAATGTAACTTCAGCCTCAAATGCACTCTTTTCTAAGCCATCCGCAAAACTGAAATTTGTGTGCACTCTGCTGGCTCACTTTTCAGTCGTGGAATGTACTTTCCTTGTCTTCACAAATGTAAGCTGATCTCACTGTTACCCATTTAGAACCTGGCTGGAAATGGCACCCTTTCAATCCATGCCACTGGCCATGCCTTCTCCTACTTTTTAACTTTCTCCTACTTGTCAGGGACATTCCTTCTGGCTTCTGCTGCCATGTAGCACCTAAACCCACCTGATGTAGAAGAGGAAATAGAGTCTTTTATGTCAGTTAGCAACAGATGCTCTCAGCCAGATCTACGCATTCCTCTTGCTTTTTAGCATCTCATAAGCAACTGCTTTCCCAGGTAGGACGAGTGTCATGGGTTGAAACTCTGTCATAGTGCTCCTCTCTGTTCTGGGACACATGACAGCTGTCACTACCAGCTAAAAGTGACATGTGAGGAAGCAAAGGCCACCCCAGAGAGCTGCAGCACCAACTTACTTGAGGTTTTGTGTGCTTGATTCACTGGGGGTTTATCAGCATTTACATGTTTACTTTTAAAAGGTTGCAAAATCAACTCAGAAACTTCTTAATGGTGACATGTGATTATAGCCAGGAAGCAAATCTTTTTTCCCAAGTGAAATTTTTCTTTTAGAGCATATTTTAAGTGACATAAAAATAAGATCAATTACTATGCCATATTGGCCTTGGACTCATTTTCAGATTTCTAATGGCTTTAAACTAAAAATCACTTGTCTTTGGCAAGTGATTAATTAATTATATTTGAAAATTATATCTGTCAAGATAATGAAGTTCAAAATTAACTGCTGAACATAAAGAATGTTTTTCTATCTATGCAATTTTCATAATATTTAAAATTCTGGATGGTAGAATAGTTCCAGAACATGAGCTAAGTTTCAAGGGAGCTATTTTCCTCAAATGAAAAAAAAAAATTAGGCATTTTCTACATTGCTGAACCACCATCCAAGATAGTCTGATTAGAGAACTGTTGAGTGTTCACCCTGGGAAGACAGCTAAGCCACACAAAACCACTTACCCATTCCTCTACAACAGGATGGGGGAGACAATCTGAGGTGTAAAAGTGAGAAAACTTGTGGGTTGAGATAAGGACAGTTTGATGGGTAAAGCAAAGACATGCAGAAGCAAAGTAAAACAAGGAATTCCTTTAGTACTCCCCATACGTAGATGGATGTTCAGTCATTTTCAGGAAAGCCAGGCTCCACCATCCATTAGCAGTGCCTTGGGAAGACAAACACCATCAGTCTGGATTTTCCCTCTTCCTCCTCTTTCTCCCAGCCTCTATCTCTGAGTAGAGCATCATATGGCACGGGAGACCCCTCTGATCAGTCTCATCAGTGTCCTCTCCCAACCTCTTGTGCATTCCCAGCCTGCTGGCTGGTGGGATGGAGTGCAAAACAGAGAAATCCTTGATGCAGAGTAAGCACTGCTCAGCAACAACTAACGCATCAATACTGTTCTGGTCGCTAGTCCAAAATACAATACCGTACATAAATTGCTATGAATAAAATTGTCCTATCCAAAAGCCCTACAAACATTGAAAGTTTCTGTAAATCTGGGAAAAAATAAAAGGAGATTAAGGGAAAGAGAAGCCTGATGACTAAGATGTTTCCTTTCTTCTTCTTGTTAGGCATATATCCCAGTGTCTTCCACTGCTGAGTGGTGTCTTTCACCTAAAAGAACTTGGTTGCATACAAGTCATTTTCATGTCTAGCAACAGAATACAAGCCAGTAATGATTTGTATGTGCATATCTCTCCGCCCAGATTACAGCAGAGTGAAGGAAGTAATTAACAAAAAACTTCTAGATTACTTGCTAAGGCTGTCTACTCCAGCTACTCTGGTGGATTAGTCTAACTAAATATTCCCTGGTAAAATTTTTCATGAAAATGCTTTAGTTCTTAGATTAATTTCAGCTTGTTATCTTTTTTATATAACTTTAAAAAATAGAAATACGTATTTCCTAGTGGATTTTCCTCTGTCTCCATGTAATGTACAACCATTTTATTTATTTGCTTTGGGATCTCTGCTGTTACCAGTCTTCCCCAGTCTTACCCAAAATGACAGAAACCAGTGAATAAAGAGTATTACTGTTGGATATCTATGTGTCTTAGAAGAAATAGATCTAGAGTTAACAACCAACCTTTTCCTATTACTTACTAAACTGAGGTGAACACCTTAAATGCAGACATCTGAAATTCAGAAATTCAAACTGTGTCATGAGAGTCAGAAAATTTTAATAAAGCCTGATGTGTATCTGATTTGAATCTTTCCTATCCAGACAGAAAGAAAAACCAAGGGACAATTATCTCAGAATTCTTTATCATTTTGATGTGGGACAAGACAATTTGGTGATCTTTTTCTTACATTCAGCCTTCAAGAAACCACAAACAGAGAAACGGATTTACTTAGCTTGTTTTGAGTGAAAAGAAGGAGCCATTTATTTCTAAGCAGTCTCTATGGAGATCAAGGATAGACTAATTAACTTTAACTTAATTTACAAATCACACTGACAGACAGTATCCCACAGAAAACCACTTCCCCACTACAGCGGCAAATTGGCAAATAATCACTTCTACATACTCCTTTCATTTGCCACTTTCTTCTCTATTTTTGGGTAAGGATGAAGATAAACTTTCTGTTTCTCAGCAGAAAAGGGACACATCAGCCAGAACTGACTGGGAGTAGCATAGTTTTGGATACACAAGGAGGAAATTTGAAAAGAACCTTTTCGTCTGTCTGGATAGTTACTGAGACTCCGAATGTAATAAAGAGTGCCAGTGTGATGGTGACTAACTGATGATGCTTTTCAATATAAGTTTCAGAAAGAAACAATGCAATATTGTTTTTGTACTTTTAAAATGAAAATCCTTCTCTTGTTGAAATCAACGGAAGTCACACACTTAACATTCTGCTCAGATATCCTGTTCCCCTGAGTCATCTAGTAAGACTGCTAAGCATTTCACATTATGAATTCTTTATTCAAAGACAAAACATATACTTGACAAGTATATGTTTCAATATATTTCATTAACAAATATTTATAGACATTTATAAAAAGTGTACATTATCTGCCATATTTTTCAGCATGTTTAAAAGGAAATGTATTTCGCTATCTTATAAATACATTACCATATGTTTTATTTCTGCCAGTATCCAAATGCTCTTCCTACAGAATAGATTCGTTTTGCAAGTGGATTAATAAGAAAATTCTTTTTAATAACTGATTCTTTTTCTCTCTTTATCTATTTCTTTATACCTGTCCTCCTCCCCAATTACTTATTAACTTGATATGACAACTAAAGTTTTGAAAAATGCTCAAAGCTTGGAATTGCATCCAACATTTTTTGAATACAAAATGTATTTATCTTTGTGGAACTTACATAGCTGTATAAGTGTCTAACACCATATACAATTCAACATATATAATGAAGTATGAAACAGGGCCATTATTACAAAAGCAGACATGTCTGCAATAATTGATACAGAAGACATTACAAAGCAGCTTCCATTTTAAATCCCAGACTTTTACTTACTGGGAACCCTCTGAAAAATGTTAAGTTGATGGAGACCAAAGGTGGCACCTGTTCATAAAACTTTGATTTAATAAGATTTTATTGTTGGGATTCAAGAGTACTCTAGACAGGAACTTGGTACTCGAGATAAATCCTAATGAAGTATTCTTGTCTCACTGGAGCAGAAGTTATGAAGATTATGTGAAACATCCTCTGGGAAGTATCAGAAAAATCCAAGAAGACTTCCAGTTTTGTACTCCAAGTACTGCTTTTAATACTTTGCATGTGTAAAGTGATAGGATCATCTCTTATCCAAGGAACAACAGGTATTCAGAGTACTCTGGATACAATACAATTGTCATTTCATCTGTGCACTCTCAACTTTCAGTAGACTACATCATGTTTGTCATGAATCAAAACATCTTTTGGTCCATAGGATTTCAGAGGAGAATTAAATTATATTCTGAAATATTTTTATTTTCTTCCAAGTTTTCCATGTTCAGTCATTTCAGAATAAAATATTATTAAGATAGCCTATTTTCTCAAAGCATGTCTGTAGTACAAAATCAAGGATGGTCATGTGCAGGAAAACAAAAAAAAAAGATTACAGAAATTAATCCCAAGTTGTGGGTCAACACTTTTGTTAGTGCTGACGTTATGAAGAGAAATCTCCCTGAAATTTTTAATTTTCCCATCCAGAAATCTAAGTGCCCTTTTGCCATGCAATGAACCCCCTGACAGCCAGTGTATGAATCATCCTGGTAATGAATCCCACACTCCTTGCTATGAGGAGGAATGAGAGGACAAATGAAAACCTGTACAGTGGAGGTTCAAATCCTTGATGTGATTCTGGGCTGTTTCCATAATGAGCCGTGCAGGGGTTTACCTGTCACTACCTCTGAAGAACTTGTGGAGCCCATGGATTCCCTCATATCTCACCCTTGTCTCTAACGGCCAGAGCAAATGGAGACTATTTACCCCGTCAGGCTCACACAGGTCCTTATGAAATGTATGAGGAAGAAGGATGTGGGATCAAGGGACATGCTCCTCGTCTCTTCGGACCTAAACCCTGTGGTGTGCTTGTTCCTTTATTGATTCAATTATTGCCTTCACACTGCTTTGATTAAGGATCTAATCTAATCTCTTTCTAAAGTGAGTTTCTTAGTCATGCCCAGTCAGTGAGCTATTGAGGTAGACTACTCCAAGAAGGTATTTGTTCTTTTAAAGTAGAAGAAACATTTTCTTCTGGTTGTAAGAAGGATATGTGAAGAAGGTGGATGGTGTCACTTTTTTTTATTAGTTTTCAGTTAATCATGGACCAAATAATAAGCATTAAAATGTAACATCTTAAGTGTTTGGATAAAACAAATGTCACAGTTAGGAGGAGAGAGAAAAAGTCATCAGCTCTGATTAGATCAAGGGAAGCATACATGGTATGATGCAGTCTGATGCATTGAACTCTTCAGGGATGTTCAAATAATTCAATGTTCTCTTCAGAAAGAACTGACAGCAAGCAGATTGTTGTCTATTGTATTAGGCATAGGCATTTCAGGCTGAAATACCTCTTACCTGTGTCTCATCCTCACAGTTATTAAATGCGGGCAAAAGGAACAGAACTTTTACTTATTTTAATTCAGAGGCATAGAAAATCAGAAAAAATTCCCAGTTCTTGTCCTAGGTGCCCTTTGACTAATTCCAAGCCTGCAAGCATGCAACAGATCACTTATTTCAGTCAGTAATAAGTAAGCAGTTTACCAATACTCAGAAGTGGTAAGTCAGCACAATATGGTAAGTCAGAAAAATATGCCTCCCATCAAAATGCTTTCCACTTCATCATTGCTAGAGTTAAAAAAGGGGAGTTTGGGAAAATAATTCATGTTTACAACTTTCAGAGGCGATATTTAGAGTATAACGTGAGGTGCCTCATTTTCTTGCATCTGATTGGATATAGGCCAGATAGTCTACTTCTAATTTGATGTAGGTCTAGGATATTTTTATAGATATTGTTTCAATGGGATAAGTTAGCAATTACCAATACTCAACTATCTGTAAAATATTCTACAGCAATGCTCCGCAACTTTTGTACATTTCCTTCATATTCTTTAGTAATTCATTGCATCAGAGTTCTTTCCAAACTGCTTGTATCATGCTGAGGATATATGCAAAGAATTATATTAATCAGGAATGCTTTCTTGTGATCTATCTACATTATAATATTCTATGGAGACATGCATTTCTTCATATATTGCTGCATATGTCAGTACATAATAATAATATGTAAAAATACAATATATTATACAGTGCCTTGCTAGTTTGGAGGCTATACAATCATCTTCTGTGTTCACATTATGAGAACCAACAACTGGACAAAGTATATGGTTTCAAGTTTTCCAATTGTGGGACAAGAACTTGTGCAAAAAAATTCAACATATTTTTTGGTCAATACTTATATCTAGGTTGATATAAGATTTAAAAAAATTTAAAATAGTTTCTCTTCTGTATAGGTTTATAGAGAAGATGTGGCAACAGAAAATGGGGTTTGCTCCTCCTGAGGACTACTCAGCAAACAAGTAGAGATATAAATTGAATGTGTTAGTAGAAAAGAAGTGAAATGAGCGTTGACACACCCCCTTTCTGCTGAACTCTTTTTATATCATCACCTCATTCTCTTCTATTATACCCGTTCTATTTGTCTCTTTACCCTTCACACCATCTGGTAGAATGGATAGTAAATACCTCAAAGAAGGGACAGGAGTTTTTTTAAAAGCTGCCCATGTACCTCAGTTCTGAGTTGATATTCTTAGGCACTGTCATAAACACTTAATAATGACAACATTTATCAACAAATTGATGCAAAGGTGACCTATTTTAAAATAAATATTTCTCTATTACATATTCACCCTGGGGGTTTGTCCCCTTGTATCTCTTTGATGTTCCTTTAGCCTGATTTCTATATTCTATATATTCTCTTGTTACTGCTGAAGCATTTAAGATTAAGAAAAAAAAATTCACTACATTAGTTGGGGGTTTTACTACAAAATTTATGATTATAGAAATACACATAAGAGATTGCAATTATGCTTATTAGCTAGGAATAGAGATGAGCACATAAGTATTTTTCCCGTCCTATGTAACTAACATTCAAATAGCCTGTTATGCATACTCTCATAACTAATTTATCTCATTTTATTTCATTTCATTTCATTTGAAATTTCCATTAATTTATCAGTTATATATTTCATGTTTCCAAGATTTTTTGGAATCCTTCTTGTAGTGGACTTGGCACTGTTAGGTCTGTAATTGGACTCGGTGATCTTGAAGGGTTTTTTTCAACCAAAATGATTCTATGATTCTATCATTTCTTTAAGTTCTTAGGACTTCTCTAATTTTTGGTTCTAGTGACATGCTGATAGGCTAGGTTAGCGCATTGCCCTCACAGATATATGTGTAGATAACTGATCTTTCATAGGTTTCTATAAAACCACTGAATCATATTCTTGTTTAAAAACAACTCCCTGGTGTGAACAAAAATGATTGGACTTTTAATCAAAACAGTTTGCTCTTGATTCAAGTCCATCCAATAATCCATTTGATTAATTCTTAGAAATTTTCAAAGTCAATAGGCTGTTAAGAGCTTGATTTCTTACTGGAAATAAAACTTTCCTTAAAATCTGAATATAGTACTTAGAAAAAAATATGTTCATGAAATTATGTTTGCAGAGCCAGACTGAAAAGAAATATCTTCTGATCAGTTTGCAGTCCCTCTAACTGAAAGTGACCAAAGGATAGAAGCAGGATTCTTTAAATGCCCCTGGAAATGGCACTTAGTCAAATTAATAACTGAATGAAATGGAAAACACTAAGAGAAATAAAATGTATTATCTTCTGGTGTGTCGTATAAATTAAAGATTTTGTTTCATGGTTTTGATAAAGACCTTCCTATTTAAACACTATACATGAGAATAAACTTCCTTTAAGAAACCATGGCAACCATTGCCAAGAGTCTGAGAAGATGGACAGTGCAGCAGTTTCTTCTCAGATTTGGTGTTCAAAAATGTTTTGATTTTAGAGAAATACAGAATTAAAAAAAATCCTTTTCCTTTGAGATAGAGTCAGGAAGCCAGAAATCAGCCTCCACATCCTTCCTGTATATCTTATTTCCCTTCCACTCCACTCTGCTCTCTCCCCATCTGCTCCATCTGAAGTTGCCTCCATGTCTCAAGGATAATTTCCTGATATTCACTAGCAAGGAGAATGTTTGTTAAAATAACATCCTTCCACACATACCATGTGCACCTCACATGATCCATCCTACTTCAAAAGTACTCTTCCTTGACTACTCTGGACCTGCACAGAGCTAACACAGGGAACAGAAAAGGGAACCTTTATGGCAGGGGTCTAATACAGGAGAAGGAAACGTGAGCAGGAAATTTATTACAGCAGTGTTGTTGGCACAGTAAAAAGCCTGTGCTCGCTTATGCTGGGCTAGAGTTTCCTACTCAGGTGCCTAATCCACTCTACAATTAAATTACCTTTTTTTATTTATAAAGATAAAAAGAAATTATAAGAGTGACTGGTCTGTATTTTAATGCTTTTATTAAAATGATCGCATAGAAACAGAATGTGGAATAGGAAGCAATCAAGGAGAGTAATGAAAAGACTGGTGAATAAAAAGGGCAAATTCTTTCCAAGCACTGAAAGTTTCCATGAGAACACAGGGTGACATATCCCTGAGGCCGTCACCTGAGACACTAACCTAAAAACTAGATCACTGTGATAGAGACCTTGGTCCATTTAATGTGAGAAACATACAGTCTCATTTATGATACTTTTCTACCTGTTGGAACCCCTTGGGTGAATTATCCTCTTTTCAGGAGGAAGGCAGGAAGCATAGAAGATTTATTTGTGCCAGGTTGCTACTGCACTCTAAAATTTATCAGGTGCTCATCTATTCTTCACTGCCAGCCAAAGGAATAACTATAGCAAATGAATTAGAACAAAAAAAAAAAAAAAGGAAATAAAACAGTAAAAAAAACTGTGGTCAGTGTTAACCATCTACTTTCCTCTTAATTAATTTTAATTTACATATTCATAGTGGAAATATGATGTTGCTAGCCAGTCTACTTGATCATAATATTCCCTTAAAATTATTCTTTATTTTTCTATTCTTAATCTTGATGCTCTTGATAACTGAGTAACATCCAACATGCTAAATTGATATGAGATATGAAAGATATGAAAGTCCTTGTAGTTGTAGCCTCAGAACTGAAGCTGAGAAGTAGGTCAAGTGTTTAAAAAAATGCTGTGTCTAGATGAAATACTAAACATCAAAAAATTAATGTGCATCCAAAATATGTTGATCTAAGTTTTCGGATAGTCCCTAATTAAGTAGACCACTCCTACACATATTCTTGAAATAGTCTTCTCAAGGTGCTAATTAATAAGCACAAATCTCTTCTGACATATGTAGAAGCATTTAAAAAAATATGTTTCTAGTTTCCAATGAGACTTGAGCAACTGGTTTCACCCAAAAAAAGACTATTTATTGTAGATCTGAAAGAAGTGCTTTTCTATTTCATTATCAACATAATGTTAGCAAAAGCTGGGTTAGATTCTGATATACTTACTTGTGAAAGAGGAACAATGTATATAATTTATGCTGCATCTGAAAAAAACCCATTCTGAATTCAAACAAAACCCACTGGTGGATAAAAGTACCTGTTATCAGAGTTAAAATATCAGATTCTTATATTTGCTAAGGCTGACATGATGACAGCTTGCTACTCTGAGCATGTTTATAAACACAGGCTCCAAATTCACTGATGTACTGAATGAAAAAACTCCACCTGGAAAAAAACACCAGTTTCCATTCTGATCCCTCTTTCACCAGCTGATGGTCAGAAGGAAGGGGAGGGCATTATTCACACCAAGCCTTCAGCTGGGGCTCATACCTGCAGTGCCTGGGCTGAGAAGGATGCAAACCTTGCTCCGTGTGTCATCTGAGTAGGTTCAGGTGGGGCGCACAAGAACAGCATCAAATAATTTCCAGCACCAAAGAAATACAAGATGGGTGCCACCAACAACTCACTGGTACCCCAAAGGGTGAGGATGACACAAGCACAGGTCTAGGATAAATGTGTGCAGGGGAAAGCTGCTCTGTACTTGCTAAGCACAGTCCCAGTGCTGCCATGATACCTCATCCCCTGGTAGAAGCTGATCTGTGGGTCATAATGCGTGCTAGGCTTTGTCTACCTTGACTTTTGCTTTAATAGCAATAAAAACAATAATAGCAATAATTCACCATTAATAAAAATATAAAAATAGTGAAAAATATTGAAAAATAGTAATATTCCCTATTCACATAAAAATGTCTGCACTGATCAGACCAAACGTTCTTTTACCCTCATGTTGTTTCCTGACACACCTCTGGGCACATGCTTGGAGCTGTATAATCACTAGGACACATGCAATAGATGTGAAGTTCACTAGGATCTACTCCAGCTTATTCCAGCTGGGAATTGGTCCACTATTTCTAAGCAGCCCACTGCAAACCTCCATGCTCTCTACATGAAATCTCACCACCTAGTGAGTGTGCTATTTACATCTGGATCTAAACGTGCAATTTAATATTGCATACAAATTTCAACGAAAGGCAACATCCATAATTAATATGTTTCTGACAACTAAGTAGCCTTTTAAATTTTTTCTCCTGTGCAACTTCTAAATTTGTTCCATCTAGTTTGAGGATATGGTGTCTGTATAATAGACTGCCTTTAAAGCAAGAAAGAGCTTTGTCTTGTACTGAGTTTACATGCAAGTGTAAGATGTTGAGTAATGTGCAAGTTTTTTACAGGGCTCAAACATCAAGTCTCTGCTCACCAGCAAGCATTGCACTTGTTTAACAAAAGCCAGTGATGAGAATAACAATCATAATCTCAGCCAAGAGAATTGACTAGTGCAGGATAGCACCACACACAAAGCTGTTTAGCACATTACTGCAGGCAGAAATGTTACTTCAGCCTTTGCAAGGAAATACTTGCTCAAACAATTCACAGGTAATGTCCTAGATATCAAAAGAAGATGTTGCAGTACTGACATTTATTCTTACATATGAATATGAATATTTCATGAGCAAGCAGATTAAAACCTGTCTTAAGTAATTATTCTGAGCTGTTTACTACTAAATTCCCTGCTGAGTCAAAGCTGCATTTTCCATATTGTTTTGGTACAGAATATAGTAAATATATTAAAATCAACCAAATCAGGACATATATAGCATGTGTTCAACTAAACTATTTAACATTGGTGAGAAAAAGTAGTAGTTGTGTGGAATTAATATATTGAGTTGCTGTTGCTAACTATTAAAATAGCTGCAAACAAATTTTCCAGCAATTCTTTCATGCTTAGAGAAACAAGCCGAGTTTGAGAACAAGAAAAAAAATTGATTATTTGTGAAAGTCTTGTATAAGTTAACTCAAGCACCACTCCCTCCCCACCCTCCAATTCAAACACAGGTTTGTCCTCACCTCACCTCTGAATCATCTGTTCAATCTGCCCTTTCTCCATCATGCTGTGCTGAACTCATTGTTTCAGTCATATGAAATGGGAAGCTGGGAGACAGAAATATTTTTGCGCAATGTTTCCCATTCAGAAACAGTAAAATGAAAACGATAGGAAAGGACATCAGCCGCCCGATTATACACAGAGGGATGTGTCCTTTCAACGAGCTAGGCTTACAAGTAAGAACCAAAGACTTGGTATTTGAAGAAAAAAAGTATTTTTTATTCTAATGGTGCAGGGTCTTGATTCAACAAAACAACCTTATACTCAATATGTTCTTCGTATTATGCTTGCTCTCGAGTAACAGGTGAGCTAAGTCTCTGCACACACAGCATCCATTAGGGAGTGCTTTTGTGCACCTGCAACATTTTCATGCTCATTTATAAAGAGCTGCTTTACCTTGCTGCAAACTCCCAGGAAGAACCAGTGGAACACAGCAGGAGGTAGGCAGTGCTAGGGATAAAGGCGTAAGAGTGTCTCCCAGCAGGGCGTCTCCCAGGCCATTTAGCAGCTCTCCTGTAAGTAAAAAAGATTTAAAAACCCTGCCACCACACCAATTGTGGCTATCTTCTAAACCCAAACGTTTCAGGGAATATATAGTTTGCATTTGTCCTTCATAGCTCTTGACATGACAAAGATCTAGTTACTAGTTGCAGGTAGACTTGCACTTTGTGGCAGCTTTAACTTCTTTTCCAGGAAATGGAAGAGAGTGATTCTTCCTCCCAGCTGGAGATTTAATGATTTTGACATTAACTTGGGTTCATTGCTTTCCTTCAAGTATTTTGCATTCTTTACTTCTAGATAATTGTTCATCAGGGCAATTATAGAAAACAGCACAGCCTGGACCCCCAAAGTAGTGAAAATTCAATATTTTAAATTAAATCCACACCAACTGCGAGGCCTCAGTTCCTTGAAAATTAAAATTACAACTCCTTCTTTCATGTTGTTTTTATCAAATCAGCATTTAGGGACTGAAAGAATTTTTTATACTAGTATATTTGACTTTGAGGGCAGAATTGTCAACTGCTGAAGCAAGAGTTTCCTAACCCAGAGCAATTTCTCTTCAAAGTAGGATTTTTAAAAAAAGATTTTCATTGATAGATTCTCATTCATGCTAAATGCAAGCCTTTCAGGATGTTGAAGAAACTCCTAGAGCATAAAAGCAAAGAAGAGAGATGGGCTTCTGGAATCTGCTTGCCATTCAGGTGAAAAAAACCTGACTAATGATTGTGAATTTGATATCTTGTAAAACACTACCATATTTTTCTTTTCTTCTCACAAAATTAAGCAATAGGTTCTACACCACAGAGGCAAACATAGGTAGAGAATAACAAGTGTTGAGAAGCCATGCAGGACAAGGATTAGGCACTGGTTATCTAACTAAATATTATGGCTATTGATGAATGTTAGTGGAAAAATCAGAAGAAATATTATATTTTTTTTTCTTTTTACTATCACATTATAAGAAAACCAAATCCTGTTATATAGGAAATTTCCTTCTGGTCAAAGAATTTAATGTTAATAACAATTCATGCAGCTGAAAGATATAAAATTCACTATGAAGAATAAATGATGGTACTAAACAGAAATTGTTTATATTAATTTGATTTTATGACTTCACACTGACTCAAATACAGGTAATTTCAATGTACTATGACAGAAAAATGAAAACAATGATGATCCTTTATATACTCTGTGTCACATGGTCTGATTCTTGTGGCTGTCCGGTACAGGAGCTGGACTTCAATGATCCTTGTGGGTCCCTTCCTAATCAGGATATTCTATTGTATCATTCTCCATTTTCTAAAACATGGTATTAGAATCTCTATGTTGTCAAAAAGTTATTAGCCTGCAAAAAATTCTATTTTTCTCTCCATCACAAATAGAAATAAACTACCCATGGCAAATATGGCTGGTGTAGTGCAGGCTTTTTTCTGACCTAAACAGCCTACTGCAAGATATATATATATATCTATATATATATAGATAAATTACATAGATAGATAGATATAGATATAGATATATAGATATAAAATCACAGAAACACATTATTACTTCCACTCCACTAACCAAAACCTCTAAATGGATTGCCAGGGACATGGTTTCTACTCATAATTTTGTTATTCAAAGATTTCTGATATATAGTATTCCAGGCCAATAAGGAAAAAGACCAGCACCACCACCAAAAAACCCAGAAAAATGTGGAGCTCAGAATTAAAGTAAAATTTAAAATAATTCTATATGTTTTAGAAAATGTACATTTACATGCAAAGAACTTTTAGTTGTTTAATTTAAGACTCAGATACAGGCATCACTTATGGAATCTATGGACAAAAAATGAGAAGAAACTGAATTTTTGGTACCTTTGTTCCAGAATGTTTGTTCCAAAGCATTCCAGAGTGCTTTGGTACAGTGATCGAAAGTAGGTGTGGATGAATATCTCAGTGCATCATTTGACCTTTGATTATCACATTGTTTATTTCTCTTCTAAATGACATTCCTTCTTTGTTAAATGAGTTTTATCCTCCTATCCCGAGTGGTTAGCTCGACCACTTTGTAAAATTTCAATGCCATTACTGAAAACAGAGTAAATAATGAGGAAAATGGAATGCTGCATGCCAGTCCCCTCGACAAGAGTGAGGAAGGCAGACTTGCAGGGCTTAACTTCCCCTGTTGCAGATTGTCCCTGTGAAGGGAGGAGCCTGGTGTCAGAGGACATGTCTGTAGGGCACAGCAGGGAAAGCAGACAATATTGCTTGAATGAGAGAAGTGCTGTAAGTTACTCTTCAATATTTGTCAGGAGCAATGCTGGAAACGTGGCCTTCCAGTTGCCATGGTTACAAGCAGACTTTCATACAGACTGGTAACAAAAAAGTGCCCTCCAGTTATTTGTTGCCTGTTTCACACGTTCCCCACTTTTCATAATGATTTATTCCAATTGCCTAGCACTTCTCATAGAAATATTCATCACCGTCTGGGGCTCAGTTTTTCATTCTTCTTCAGCTTCCACTAATAATTCAGGACATTGAAGAACTGGAACAAATAGTAATGTTTTAACTTTGTTTTTTTTTTAATGCAGCAATTGTCTGGATATTCACAGGTTGTTTTTGTATAAAATTTAACATTTAAGACAGGATTTCAGCCATATGTGACTTTTCTTTTTCCTTTTTCCCCCTATACATAAATATGTTAAGTAATCATTAATCATTAGCAAATTAATCTCCTCATCTAGCTTTTCAAAACTGTTTTTCAGCCTCTGTGCCTACTATAGAGCACACAGACAAGACTGACAACTAAAGTGAGAGCTGACTTAACTATGTCCAGTTCACAAAATTAAAATCTTCAAAAACATAAACTAGGAGAAGTAATTGAGACTTTGGTTTTTCCTAGAGCCATTGTAATGATCTACTGTATGTATTATAACTAGGGAAAGTACCACAAGGTCTGTATCATAATTTTAAGCATATAGGAAGGCTATAAGCTTTTTCAGATAAGTGGATTTTGTTCCCTAACTTGGTCCCTGGACTGAACATTTACTCTGGACAGAAGAAATTCTGTGACTCTGGGATCATTCCCTGTGGTGCTCTCATTGGTATAGCTTAAGAAAGAAAAGGTACAGCCTGACAGTCAAGATTCAGATTTTTCATGAGCATTCCATTGCAATGAGGGACTAAAGCTACAGAAACCATTCAGGTAACATCAGGTCAACTTCAAGCCTTGACCACCTCAGGAGCAAACTGTGTCTCCCCACGCGTGTAACATGTCCCAGGAGAGAGTGACTGGGTAAGGTACTTCCACTCTGTTCCTTCAAATGCACTGCAGATTTGTCAAAAAGGGGCTTCTGGCACTGAGAGAGCCAGGGAGAGCTATTTAAAGCCCTCAACGTGTATCTTCACTGACAACCCTTCAGTACCACTCAACATGCAATCTACTATCCGTAATTGTCTCTCGACTTTGGTAGTTGAACATCTGTCTGCTGGGGATAATAGCATTTTTAAAGTTAATCTGTATTTGCACAGGCTCTACAGAAGCTGTTTATCAAATCTTATTAGATGCTTGAATTGCTGAGTCTGTCATATGGTTTTTATTTTTCTTTAATTATTAACAATATAGCAAGTAATTTCCTTAGCAGAAAGAAGTCCCCTCTGTATTATTATAATTTTATAATAGATGCAATTGCAAGTCTTGGTAATTTGGCAGTGTCCTTCTACGTGTTTTAAACACTTCCTTCACAGCAGGTTTTTGTTTTCATGAAACACAATCTTTCCCAATCCATTCCTTCCCAACACTCTTTCCAGTGCAGATAATACTTGTTGGTGTGGAAAAGCACAGTATATTGAAGTTATCACTCTCATCCCCTGGGCAGAGTTCAAGGTGAATCAGCAGATCACTTTTATGGGGGAAACATGAGGAGCTCTATCCAATGCAGCAGCCATTGCATATGGCAGTGCCTGTGGGTAAACAGAGGCACAAGGACAGAATGGGAAGGGGATTTTGATCCAGTCCTTTGAGGCCTAAATGACCATTACAGAGGATAAACATGAACCAGGTCCTTCCGGTAACACATGAAAATAAATTATTGAAGGGAAAGCTTTCAGGTTGGGCTTGCTCTGCATAAGTTCACACCAGTAATAAGTCACTGGTGTGTTTTGCACAGGTCTGGGTTGTCACACAGTGTTTTGAATTCCTTTCTCATCTTCTTATCATCCTATTTTCCTGTCAACATAGTCTCAACTTCCATGCCAAATGAAGTTCCTTAAAGTCATCATTTCTGCAAGGGTTTGTGACTATTCAAGCTTTATGTCATTATTTGAATTGAAAAGAAAATTATGATTATTATTGTTACTTTGTTGTTATTATTATTATTATTACCCCTGAAAAGAGAATTGGCTTTAGTATTGCCAAGGATGGCCAGGAACACAAGTTTCCGGAAGCTGACAGGACTCCTATGACATCTCAACTAGATTTTAAAGATATTATTTTTGTAGGGAGCAATGTCAGTATTGCTGCCTGTCCCATCCAAGGAACAAGTTTCACTGGAACAGATGACAGCAGGCAGGCAAATGACAGTAGTGTCATGCCCTGTATTGCAAAAATCAAATCTCCTGTTTGATGGGTAGATTTTGAGGCAGCTCCAGAAAACTCACCTTTATTTTTCAAGATTTCTGTTTTTTATATTGGACATCTATGGCTTCCAATTCCTTCCTTGATCTATTTTTCCATCAGTATTTAACACCTACTGAAAAGAAGGTTGGTTAGCTGATTTTTAAAATATTGACAGAAGAAACCTTTGACCAAGTCAAACAGGCAGTGTATTATTAACACATAAAGAAGCTTATTCTCAGTCTTTCAGACCAAGTCTTGAAGTAGAAAGAACATGAAAATAACTAATCCATAATTCTTTTTCCAAGAGCTGTGTGATTTAAGACGTCTTCTCACTTTCGTCCAAGCACTGACAGAATGGAAGTGTCTACTCAATCCTGTCTTACCAGAGGGGAGGAGTTATCAAGACATTCTTTGAATACAGACAAAATAACAAATTATCAGAAGGAAAACTGAATTGTGAAGTTGCTGTCACAGTTCTCCAGTAGATACTGGTAAACTAAAGGCTGCTCTGCCTTAATAAAGGATGTGCAGAGTGCCTTTCATTTACCACAAGTGTGTGAAATTATCACGCGATACACATGAACTTTTCAGGAAGTATCTTATATGATTGCAAATTCATGTTTGATTCAACTTCTTGATTGTGGTAGCTGGACCCACATGAAAATTTAATATTGCTTTCCCAAGGAAAACGATTGTCAATGTGATGCTGTCCCTGTATTTTGTGTGAGTTAATGCTTTTATCTTCTGATAGCTAAATGATTAACTCCTGTCATTGGTATGCTGCTTGTATGTGCTGGCTGACCTTTAAAATAACAATCAGAATTTTAAACCCACTCCTTATTAATACAACTCACATTTCAACCAGAAATGAACTGAAGCAATTTATACTTATGGTAGAAGGTGACATACATTTTCCTGCTATAGAGTTTCCAAAATATTTCAGAGACAACTGTGCGGCTTTTTTGTATCATTTCCCTGCATATTTTTCCTGTCTTGGTGCTAATCAACACACCTTTCAGTGTGCAAGGAACAGCAGAAAGCAAAGATAGATGGAAACAGAAAAAAAAGAAAAAGAATAATATTTAGTAACACCAATAATGGAGAAATTGACACCAGATTTTACAAGAATTTGAAGTTTTTCTTTGTTTGATAAGTTAGGCAGAAGAAGAAGAGCTGGGGGAAAAAAATCTAAAATGAGGGAAGGCTGAAAGACAATGTTGGGAATTGCAAACAGAAGAAAATAATATATGTCAAGTTTTGGACAACTTAGACACTTAACGACTTTCATTTTCAGTCACTCTTAAATCTTAAATAAAAATAAGGGAATGTTAGTACAATGGTTTTCTATTCATCATGCATGATAAACAGAATCATTTAAGATTCAGATATCTGAGTTTTGCAAATTAGTTCTCATGGTGAGTCAGAAGGCAGTGACCAAAGCAAAATTATCATATGAACCGATGCAAGAATGTGGTAAATCCTTCACGATGCTCATAAATCACAGGGATTATTGCTGTGCCTATTTCCCTGAACTTTTGTTCTTTCAAGTAATTTGATTCATCTCAGTCACCCTGCAGCTATTTCTCCGGTAAAAAGTACCTGAAATTTCAGGGAATCTTTTATTCTGCGTCTGTGCATGGGAGCTATACACGAGTACATAAGTGTGAATGTGGAGATTGCTTACAGCAACCCCCACTGCTCATCACTCAGTCACTTGGTATTTCCAAGTTTAGACAACCACAGGCCAAAGAAAAGACATCTCCATGGTCAAAAAGTAGAAATCCTTGCTCAATACAAGCAAGGAGCAACACAAGCAATGTCAACAAATCATTTCATAGAGAAAATAGTGTTTGTGTCCCCCCCATACATCACCAGTCACTACTAAATCAAGTCTAATCTCATTCCAGCTTCTTTCCCTGTGATTGGTAATCTGTGAGCAAAAAATTATATGGTCCAGTCAAACAGAACATAGCAGGGGTAGGGATGCAGAGTGACAGGTAAGGGTTTAAAAGAGGGGAAGATGAATTAATCTTGGGGTCAGTTTGCCAAATCTGAAAGTATGTAATAATCTAAAAAGTGTATTTTATGGAAAAGAAGCTATTTGTGACCCAGCTTTCCAATACAGATGAATATTTTGAATCCATAAAAAAGAAACAGAACTCAAAGTGTGGCAACTCAAAAGTAAGCATATTTACTGTTCTTTGAATTTGGATTTCAGTATTTCGTAAAGATTTGTCTTCTAATAAGTGACTAGGGAGGAAAAATTTTCTTCAAATACTCCTGCTACCACTGCTATTAGTAATGAGGATTTTTAATGTAGATAATGAATATGGAAATCTTTGTTACAAATATTTCCATGCAAGAAAAAAATGTATTGAGCTTTCTTTTTTGTTTTTGAATTCTGATCCCAAAATGTGACTAGATACAACTTTCCTTTTCTTTCTCCTCAATTTTTCCCTTCTGACCTCATATGAGAACAAGATAGAGAAAAGATATCAAGACCTGGTAAAGATATAGAGAGTGGTAAATCACCAGCCATCAAACGTGATAAACAAAGTCATCCGAAATTGAAGGTTATTTACTTACAACCTCTGCTTAAAAAGAAGAAAATGTACAAGTCTTCCCTTCTTCCACTGCCCACACTAGAAAAACCTTGATTTATATAACATTTTTTCCTGGTTTTCTTAACCCTTCTTTCCTTTGCGAATTATAAATCTTCACAAATTTTTGACAAATTTATCACAAACTTTTTCATTAAAACAAGCAATCACAGTAGGATGTCATGTGGTGTTTGATATTCATCAATGATCAGTGGAACCAGCATGTGCCTTTTCAGTGATTTCAATCAGCCCTCCATCAAAGCCCCATGTCTGAATTGCAACTGCTTTCATTTATACACTTTGTGATAAAAATTAAGCTAAACTTACATCTTAATAATGGTATGAATAAAACAGATTACAAAATCCTGCAGAGGCAGACTGTCAGTTTTAGACATCCTTTGATGGCTACATTAGTTACACCTTTGCTTCTGATCTGACAGCATGCTTAAACAATCATTGCTAATCCACATTCATTGCAAGTAACCCAAGGTAAGACCTTAAGTCTTTGGAAAAATCCATGTGGGAACAGGACTCCCCAAAGTTAAAATTAATAAATCAAACACTTTTTAAAATAGTGTTGAGATACACTTGAGAATTGAGTTTGTTAGTTCTCAAAAAATCAATTCCACAGTCTTTATGAAAAATACATCTGTTTTAATTAGTTATGTAACTTCTTCATTATATCCCTGTGTATCAGAACAACATGAAAGGCGCAGGAGCAAGGAGCGTGCAGAATAATAAGAGGTGCTGGGACTACAATACACTTTTGAATAATTTGGCAGGTCTCTCTGCTTGCTAATGACAAACACAGGAACAGACATTATCCAGCCAGCTGCAGCAACACGGCAAGTTACTTTATGAAGGTAAGTTTCATATGAGCAAAATCAGAGCAACAACCCAGCCTGGAGTATTATTTTAACCCACTAATCCAAGAACAAGGAAATTCTTTAAACAAGTTCATATTTTTGCATTTTTTCAAATAATCACTGCTTTCAGGAAGAAATTAAGTAAGTGCAAATCCTTGCACTTACTTGGAAACAATGTACCCATCATGTCCTCCTTTTGTAGGGTTTCTTATACCCTCCACTATTTTAATGTTTCTTCTCTCCTTTTTTTTTTTTTTTTTTGTTTTGGTCTTTCTTTGTTTTGATTTTGATTTTGTTAATTTGTTTGGGTGTTTGTTTTTTTGATTGGTTGGAGTTTGTTTGGGTTTGCTTTTTGTTTTTTCTCTGGAAAGAAAGGAACAGTCTAGCCCTGAGTACTGCAGATGAAAGACAAACACATGGGTGTGGGGGGATCTATTTTCACTGCTCTTTTTCACAGTAAGGCTGCTGTGCCCTTATGCCCCATATTTCACATTGATGGGAGGTGTACTAGGGTACAGACAACTTTACAGCAGGGGTGAAACAGGATTTGTGCTGGCAGCATTGAGGAGGGGAATGGACAGTCTACTCTAAAGTAGTAAGCATGGTGGTCACAGAAGCAGAGGGAATAGCACTAATCCTCATCAGCTCTAAATATCATTAATTCAAACTGTGAGTGCTGAGGGAATTGTTGCCTGCCCATATTCTTAGTGCCTACTAGATAGGTAATGAACACACTGCTCATAGGCCCTACCTACCCAGCTCTGCTCAGTCTTTGGAAATACCAATATACAGAGTCTCATCCTTTCTGTGCAGACTTTTCAGTGATATGTTTAAGTAATAACAAATGCTCATGACCCTGAAAATAACCAGGCTCTGCCCACTAGGGAGCTTCTGTGTGACTAATTGATTTTCTATTCAGCGTCCCAACCAAAATGGGAAGGATATAATTTAGAGAAATCTGATTTTTTTTTTTTTTTTAATGCCAGTGATGTTTTGTGCTTTTACAAATTTTTTATTAATAATCATGAAGAAATTAGTGAATTCCAAATTGAAAAAAAATTCTGTGAAAATTCACAGCATTGTATGGTGTACATTTTGAAATGAAACACTCACAGAAAGTATTTCCTTAATTTCACCTTCTGAATCAAAACTTCATGCCAGTTTTGGCCTGTCTCACTAAATTGCAAAATTATCCTAGTTCTGCTTTTTTTTTTACTCTTGTAATCCTGCAATTCATTAAAATATTTGGCTCAGCTGCAACTCTAGTTTAATTTCACAGAACCAGGAGAAGAGACATAAATGTGCATAGGTTGTGGTTTAATCAGTTTTAGAAAAGGACATTTCTGTGTAAGGTCCTTGTTCTCACTGCTGGAAGCTGGAAGGGTTACACAGAAGTAACAATGAGTCAATAGGGAAGTGATATGACTGTCTGTACCTGGGAGTTTTTATACAGTGAAAAAGCTGAAAGAAAGAGCTCTTTTTTCAGATATTTTAGTTGTTATGCAGAGTTTTTTTAAATACATTAAAAGGAAATTTCAAGGCAGATGTTACTGTTGTGTTTTTAATTGCAATTATTGTATAAGAACAATACCACTTGTCAGCACTCTCATCCAGTAAAGCACGGTATTGGAAACAGCTCCACAAAATAAGCACATGGGGTAGATTGTAATAGATTACAGGGCCCTCAACTTAGTCTAAATAAGGCAACGGAATTTAGGCAACATTTTTCATTCAAGTCAGACAATTGTCATGTTTATTGAATGCGGAAATTACTTAAAATTCTTCCTAGAGATCTGAAGGGGTTCTTGCACTCAGAAATTTCACATGACAGTACCATTTTTCTTAAATCTCCCAGGCCCTTTGTAATAGCTTACTTTCACTCTGAAGAGAAAAATAGCTTTCTGGCTAGAGTTACTCTTCACATCGCTGATAAATTGCAAACTGATTTGACAATTACTCTGAATTACAGATAGACATGTCAAACAGATCACTTAGAAACTGATCAAGAGCAAGTTAAAGTGTCAGGATGTAAAATAGAATTAATTAAAACTAGGAAATGGCTGTAGATTTTTTCCCTATGAATAATTGTGACTCACTAAACAAGAAAATTAAAAAGCCTCAGTACATCAAAAGTATATATCTCCATTTTTAAAAAACAATACTCTACTATTTAGAGGGCTAAGAATACTTTGCAAACAAATGATTTTGTGCACCAGTTCCTCATTGTGCATCTCTGTTCATGAACCCTCATTTACCTTGAAAATTCTCTGAAGTCCTCCAACTGGCAATCTGTCAAACTCAGGAGCTAACCCACCATCCTTGCAGGATCTAGGAAAGCTAATAGCTATCCTCCTGACTTAACAGATTTGTTCAGGCTCTGGCACTTGCTTTTTGATTGGCTTAAACAGTTCTTTTGTCCTGGGATGAGGTTTGAAAGTTGCCACCCTGGTACAGTGTTTTTATTAAAACTCTTGGAAGCTGAGTATCAACAGGGTACAGAAACTTAATTATGCTTTCAAAGCCAAAGCTGGTCCCCATGGAGACCCTTTTGCTGCAACAGTTTTAGCAACACATATTAGCTGAATAAATACAGCTAATGGAGCAGTCAGTCTACTGCTTTGTGAAGGTTCTGTATTCAGATAAAGTAGTTGTTTTAAATAGTTGCATATATTAATGTATAGTTGCACACACAAATTTTTGTATATGTTAATCATATTAATATTATATGATTAAATATTCAGACATTTCCTTGCACTGTTTGCGGGCTCAGGTGTAACGATTCAGTTTTGGGAATTAACTTGATCTAAGCCATGTTCATAATAATTTTGTTGATAATTTAGAAGATTCCACATTGTGCTAGAAAAGGATTAAAAATTGGAAGGAAACACAGAGCTGTCACAATTGAGACATTATGTTAACGTCTGTTGATATCTGTTTTCATGCTGTTGGTTACTGAAGGAAAAGGTTGACCCTTACTTCAAGACCAGTGCTGTACTGTAATTAATCCCAAAGACAGTTTTGGTAGGCTTCATTCTAACAAAATGTCCCCAGAACTTTTTCTATTAAGGATAAGCATTTCAGCTAGTGTAAAAGGTTTTCTCGGCAGCCACACCTTTCCCATCAAGCACAAGGAGATGGCATAGGAGAAGAGTAGCTAGGTAAATATATCTCAGTTGATCCTTCAGAACATATGATGGAAAAGCAGCCAAAATGTGCAGCATATGACCTTTGTGTTACTCACAATGCCTCTCTCACAATTCAATTTATAGCAATGCAACATAGAATGAAAATAGGGTTTTCCATTTGTTTGAGTAGAAGGGATGTTTCCAATCCATGAACCAACCAATTTAACATGCTAAGTTAATTTAACCATTTGACAGGAAGCCCTAAAAAAAAGATTGCAAACCTTTGTTTGTATAAAACTTACACTGAACTTAAAATTTATGGACAATCTTTCATTTATTTCTGCAAACAGCCATTGAACTGTGTTTCTGTGAGCAGTATTTTGAAAAATAAAATCAGCATTTACTTGTACAAGCATTGGTGACTTTTTGTCTGGTTCTCCTGATGACTCTTTTAGGACAGAGTCAGGGAGCAAAAATTCCGAGATTTAGGTGACAAAGTCTCCTAATTAAGATTGAACTGGCTCATTCCACCAGCTGCAACAGAGACCTATTGATCAGTCCAATGCACAAAATAAGTTCTCAGAGGTTCCACTTAATAATTTCTAGTATGAATGAATATGATGTATTACCACCAAAACTGGAGAAGAGTAACAGTACTTTGAAACTTGGTGTTTTCATATACCACAATGCAGAAAAAGAAAATCTGCTTATGCTCCAGAATTTACCTTCATGAAATCAGTCATTTTTTCTCCCTCACAGCTCTTTTGGTGAGTTTAATGCATTCCACCATGGCAGACTACTGCTTTGCAAGTCAGTTCATCATACTTCTAATAGTGTTGTATTTGATTTATAATATTTGTCTAGCATAAGTAAATCTGGCAGAAGGCAATTAAAATAAAGTTCTCTGAGTTTACAAGGGTTTCAAGCCCAGAGAAAGCTTAATTAAAGTCAATCATGGAAAAAAGCACTTAGCCCTGCAGCCCTACATTTGTCAGACATCTGAATCATGGGAAAGGTTAATTAGAGTCAAATGAGGAAAAAGTAAACACTAAAAGTGCTTTCTGGGGTTCATTAAGTTTAAATAAATCAAAATATGAAATCTTCAACTTTGTAACAATGATTCACACGCATCCCTCTCTGCTTTTCTACAATCACACATTTTTCCAAACTTACTGAATTAGCATTCTTGGAAAGCCCAACTCTTAGCTACACCAGGACTCCATGGCTGCATTTTGACAATGAAAAGGAAGCAGATGAAACCTCCATGCCCTGTTACATTGAGAGTAAAACAACTTGTGTATAAATATTCATTTCAAAAGCAGAATATTGCTGACAGGTTTTTTATTATTTCTTAGTCCCCCTTCTCTGTATCTCTTTACTCCGTAGGATGAAGCTGAGGAAGTAAACTTTAGGAATCCTACTATAGTTCTCCAGAGTAAACCTTCTAAATGGTGGCAAGTTGAGGCTTAGATCAACAAAAATCCCAACAATTAGTGCCTATTGATTCAGACAAACAAATGAGAAATGAGTGGAGCTTCCTGAATGAAGAACATGAGTGCTTATGGTCTCATGCTTGCACTAGTCTTTGCGAGAAGAAAATCCTGAAAAAAAACCCCATGTGAGACAGGGAATCTCCTGTACTTGTTTATTGAGGAGGAAAGGAGTTTATAAAATTGAGAGCACAAGTAAAAAAAAAAACCCCAAACTTGTTTTGGAAGACATCTGTTAGAGAAATGTACCCATTGTATATCTTGAAGGAGGCAGAAAAGGAGTGTCCAAATTGTTGGGTTTCTGAACCATGTATCTTCTCAAGGATTTCAAGTCCCTATTGTCCACTGGAAATTAGTATCTCATCACAGTATTTCTTAACATGTCAGCTCTTTGTCTCCCTTGCACAGAATAGATTTTTATTGAAGTAAAATAGTTCAAAATTATCCTACCTACCAGTTAGCATGGCTGACAACTCCAGATGCAGTGACAGGCAAGCAAAGCACATATGTAGCACTTGTGTATACATATTCATTTCAAAAGCAGAATATTGTTGACAGGTTTTTTATTATTTCTTAGTCCCCCTTCTCTGTATCTCTTTACTCTGTAGGATGAAGCAAATCACTTAGAGCATGATTTGCTGTAAAGCAAATAGTTTTCCTTTGTATTCATAACATCAACAAACATTCTGTGAAACACTAGGTAGTTTTCCAAACACTAAAACGCTAAAACCACTAGGTAGTCTTTTTCTTTTCTCTGAATTTCTTTACAACCACTTATTTTGTTCTTCCTTTGCAATGTTCACAGTGATTACAAAACAGTCAGGACATCTTCATAAAAACCACCAAAAATAAGTTTCTGTCTCACTTATGCAGGTCCAAGGATCACCCATTTTAGAGAATTTGGCGGACCCACAGATACAAATGCTACAAAAGTGTCTATAAAAAAGTAGAAGAAGAAGGAAAGATCAAGGGGCTGCTCTTCATCTAGTAGGGGACTTCAGCTTCCTTTGCCTTTCACAGAGAGAGAGATTTATTGTGCTTCTATGCCATCAGCACAGGACTGCCATCTGCACAGAGCAGTACAAAGTCCTGAAGCTTTTGTCTCACAAATTATAAAGCTGGAAAGCTCCACTGTTGTCTCCTCCTCCACAGTGCCATGGGAACTAGAGTGCTGTATGGAGACTCTCACTGAACCTGGGCCACACTATTTTTGCTGATGAAGAACTTAACACAGCTTCAATTAAACGGCTGAAATGCTCAAATACCATCATTCTTAGGAAACAACTAGTTTAAATTTTCCTACATTAATAACTATATCATCCAGATGTCACCCTTATGTGGTAGACTGACAGTAGCTGATAGAATATTCCATATGCCAGCATGAAGAAATATAGTCTTCCATTAATTCATAAATGATTGCTACATCCAAATATGGTAATCACAACTAGAAAGGTGAATAGAAGATTAAAATGAAGAGCCAAAAATATGATCAGAGAACTTGAAAATCAGACTTATTGGGATCGTGAAGTTGTTGAAGTAGTTGGGTTTTTATCCTGTGTTTTATACAAGTTGAGATACTTCATCAATCTGGTTGTGATACAGGATGCAAATTTTGGACAAGAAGCATTTAGCAATATTGTCACTATTGTTATTGCACAGATCAGTGTCCAGCAGTAGAAATAGTTAAAAAAAAAATCAACTGTGTGATAAAGTAGAAAGGCTTATAAAAAAACAGATTTGGGCTTTACAGACATATTTTTAAATATGTATTTCTTTTTCAACCTCACAGAGAAGTTTTTGGCTGCAGGACAGCATAGTTGTCCTTTCTAACTGGCAATAAATCCAAATTTCATCCTCTTCTCTATGAAATCTCATCCTATTTCTGTCTCTTCATTCCATTTCTTTTTTGTGATCTGACTTCAGAATCCTTTCTATTATCTCTATACTCTTCTCATAATGCTTAAGTTTTAATGTAATTATGTTAATCAAAGCTTACAGTTTTCAATTAACTACTAACAGAGGGTCAGAAAAAAGCTTCCTGCTGGTTTTGTTTATTTGTTTTCTCATCTTGCTCTGAAGCATCTGTGTCTGGCAACATAAAAGTAGAACTTTTAATCCACTACTCTGAAGAAAACTTTTGTCATTGGTGTGTCTGCTGGCATACTCAAGTCTCACCAGTTGGACAGCACTTTCTCTCCTTGTCATGGTCATGGAGCATAAGGTTAATTTATTCCATTTCTTGGCTTTCTGGTGTACTAGATGATACATCTTATCCATTGGAATCATCTTGGTTTAATTTATCTGATCATTTCACAGGATCATATAATCATAAAATCACAGGATGGTTTGGGTTCCAAGGGACTCAAGGATCATGTATTTCCAGCTCCCCTGCCAGGATACAGATGCCACTCACTAGATCAGGTTTCTCAGAGCCCCATCCAACCTGGCCTTGAACACTTACTGGGATTGGGCATCCTGCCCACTTCTCTGGGCAAGCTGTTCCAGTGCCTCATCACCCCTGAGTAAAGAATTTCTTCCTAACATCTAATCTAAGCCTGTCCTCCTTTAGTATAAAACCATTTCCCCTTGTCCCTCTTTTTATACCTTCCCATATAAAAAAATACTTCCCCCTCCTTTTTATAAGTCCCCTTAAGGTACTGAAATGTGATCTTCCCCTGAACCCATTTTTTTCCAGGCTGAGCAACTCCAGCTCTCTCAACCTGTCTTTGAAGGAGAGGTGCTCCACCCCTCTGATAATTTTGTGGCTCTCATCAGGACTGACTCCAACATGTTCATGTCTTTCTTGTGCTGAGGAGACCCCAGAGCTGGATACAACACTCCAGGTGGGAGTGAACTCTCCAGAGCAAAGCAGAGGGGCAGAATCTGGTCTCTCAACCTGCTGGTCACGCTGCTTCTGATGCAGCCCAAAACATGATTGGTTTTCTGAGCTGCAAACATTCACTGGGTACTCATGTCCAGGATTTTATCCTCAAGAACCCCTAAAGCCCTTCTCCACAGGACTGCTCTCAGTTAGTTCTTCCCTCAGTCTGAACTCATGTCTAGGATTGTCCCAGCCAAGGTACAGCACCTTGCACTTGGACGTGTTGAACTTCATGATGTTCTCCTGGGCCCCATCGCTAAGTCTGTCCAGGTCCCTCTGGATAACATCCTGTCCTTCAGATGTGTCAGCTGCACCACTCACCTTCCTTCCCATTGCAGACACATTGCCCAGAAATTGGACTCATCTATTTACTCTCTCTAACACACTTTTGAAGACTGAACTATCTGGCTTAACTAGAAAAGGGCTTTGAGCTTCATTTAAGGAAATTGGGCAACTTGAGTATCTTCTGATTTATAGATCAAATAATCTGAGTTAATTGCACATTGTGGGACTAAGTTCAGTGTATACCTCCAGCTTTTTTCCTTGTGTATGCAAATTTAACACTTCACACCATTCTCTATAAAGCATGGTTTTCAGCCTTTTGCTTATTCTTACAGCTTTTATCTACATCTCCTGCAAATTTTTAACAACCCTGTTGAATCACTGGCACCAAGTTTGGCACAGTATCTTTATAATGTTTTCACTTCTTTCTGTATCTGCAAGTTAATGTCTTTGCTGGCAGTTTATAATCTAGGTGCTACTGAGAAAAAAAAATCCATTAAGCATTTTCTAACTGGCAGATGCCATGGGAGAGAAGGTTTATACAACCTTCATCAGGGAGAAAATCACAGCTCATTATCGACTAGAAGTCAGTACACAAAATTACCCAGCATAGAGAGATAAAAAACTCGAAGAGGAAAAAAAAAAAAGGAAGAAATTGAGAGTATAGACCTCCCTCACAGGAATACTCTTTTCAACAAGAAACTAGGAACAATGAGTGTGTTTAATACAGAGAGGAAAACCTGCTGTTTACATGTTAAGAAAAGTGCTAGGTTAAGTCTGGTAAATAACGTGTATAATGAAAGACCTCATAAAAAGGGACTAGAACCGACTGATTTTTGGGAAGTGTCAATGCATGGAATCAAAGTGGAATGCCAAATCTGAAATGCAGCAGGTTGAGAGTTATGGATATGTGATAAGTGAGAGATAATTATGTGCTGGTAAGACTGGCCATGGTTACAAAGTGGTTCAAGCAGTCCAAAGAAAGGATCTTTTTTGTATAATGACAGATTTTAGTATGTAATCAAACTTAACAGAAAATTAATATTGTTGCAATTCTGGGTAGTCCTAGGGGTAAACTGAATGAAGGAAAGAGGATGGTATAACATGGTAATTCAATTGGTTAATAGCAAATTTCCTCTTTTCCCAAAGGTCTAAAAAATGTGATAAGGCAATTCCTTCTGGGCAGCCTGATTCCCGCAGCATCTCTGAAATTCTGAAAGCAAATTACTTCCAGTCCTTCTGAATAAATGTACTTCTGTGTTTTGGGACATTTTCATTCCTGTGAGCAACACTTCCAGAAAATGCTGGTATCAGAAAGAATACAACACAACTTTATGGTGCTTTGGTTCTCCAGCAGTGGGTGTTTACAGAGACCTAACTGCAGTGGCTAATTTAACTTTCTGTAAAAAGCCTGCACAACAATATAATCATATCTTTGCAGAATAACAAAAAGCCAGCTGTACCTGCCAGCATACAGAAGAGTATGACACTGTCCAGAAGACATAGGGACAAACTACTCTTTATGTCTTTTAACTGCATTCACCTGAAGCAATTCACACCAGGAAAAAGATTACACAATGCAGCTCTACTCCAGTGTATTATGGTAAGTGAGAAAGTTGAAGATAATGGTTTTTATTTGCTCTTCCTCTGTCCCTGCTTGGTCCTCACTGCAGTGACACAGTAGAACTGTACCATGTTGGGGAAGGGAATACTTGTGCTGCTGCTACAGATAGTAATAAGGATGGACAGATGGAACAAATTACACTGAGTTTGCATATCTGTGTAATGTCAGATATTGAAATCAACAGGGAGCTTGTTCCATGGTTGTAAACATGGCTCTTTGAACCTTCTTTGGCAGTACTTGTTCCTGAGAGTGAAGCATGACCATGCCCTGCAGCACTTCAGATCTTGATCTCATTCCACTGCTAAATAAACTCATCAGAACTACCTTTGTGTGCCTGTGCTCCAGCACTGTGTTTGTGGAGTGTCTCCACGTCTCCATTGGCACATGGAATCAAAGTGCTGGTCTGAAACTACAGAGAAACAGAATTTAAACAGGAAGGTCTTGCTGACCTAATGATTCAACTCACTCTATGGCAGCCCCTACAATAGTCAACATGGATAAAAATGCTTTTCAGACTAACTACACTTAGCAGGTGCAGTCCTTCTTCATGAAGTGTACCATCTGAATAGCCCCCCATAGCAATGGCAAAAGATCTTTAGAAAGGACCTATTTTATTCTACAAACCTATTTGCAATTAAAATATTGAGCCAAAGGCAACACACCTTCTTCATTTTTTTTCTTTCTTCCACCACAAAAGTAATATTCTGTCAGGCAAAACAGTATCTTTTTCCCTCTGTTTGTCCTTTACAGTGATTATTAAGGCCAAAGAAATAGGCTTTCCACTTGAATTCAAAACTTTGATAAATGTGATTAAATATTTAAAAATATTTGGCTATCAAATAACAATTGAATGATCTTCATGTCTGAATTCTTTATAACCACTGCAAAATGTGCTACCCTAGTAGCTTTCAAGGATTAAATATGAGTAAGCAACTGTTTGTATATATATGGATATAAATGCATCATTAATTACATAAACTCTTAGCTGAAAAATTAGTAAATCTACTCTCCAAAGTCCATTATATACAAACAAAGGTAATAAGTAACTAGTTTTTACAGCAGATTAGGGATTCTGATGTAATATAAATCATAAAAGCAAATACTTAAAAGTTTGTTTCCAATATTGACTTAGTGTACAATTAGAAAAATATATCAGGATCAGAAAATTCAGTAATCTGCTTTCTTGGATGTGTAAATTTTTTATGTACCTAAGCATTTATTTCCTAGAGGAAAGAAAATGCAAGTTTGTAATAGATACATATTGAAAGAGATTGTAGTGTTGTGCCAGTTCTTGAAAGGAAAATTACAAAGAATTTTGTGGAGGCCTAATCAGCTGGTTGTGTCATTCCTCTTTCCCCTTGTTTCTACCATTAATTACATCAAATTTTAACAGTATCAATCAAGACAGCTGAACTGGGCTGGTATGCATCAGCTTAAATTCAGATTGTTCTGTAGTCTTCCATTCTTTCATGAGCAATTGCTGCATTTGCTGTAGGAATACCTTAATGCCCAAGAAAATTTTAAGAGCTTTTGTTTTAAAAAGTGCTACAAACTGTGAGGAATTTCAATGATGCAAAAAATTCCATGGCCCATTTTGACGGGAATCAAAAATAAATTACAGATTTTGAAAGAGTTCCCAGGACAAAAAGGTTGAGCTACTATCTACTGAGCACACAGGATTTCATGAAAATTCACCATATATTTCAGCAGCCTCATGGATGTCAGTGGCACTGGAAAGCTACACCTGAGAATGTACATTCCTTTCAATATGTCTATGCAGTGTTTTAAACACTAATTTATTGAAAGCAACACATCCCAGATGAAACAAAACCAGCTTCAAACTGACTTGCCTATCTAAAGACAAATACTATCTTAGCAAGAGCTTCTGGTTTATGAAAATTCCAATCCTCCTTCATGTGCCAGCCCTAAGAGTATCCATGCCTTTGCTGGTGGCTGGATTCCTAAGGGTGGTGCCATCCCCAGAAACTCCATCCTCCTCTTTCATGCAGAATGATTCTGCTGAGGCTAATGCCAGAAAGTACTTTGATGTGATACTATAAATAGTAGCCACACATAAGGAAAAAAAACTTGCAATTGAAAATAATTTGTGCCCAAACTTTAAATTAAGAAGTCACAGGTTTTTAAGAGGACACACACCAGGCTGAAGGAGAACCAAGCTCTCCATTTTCCCCTAGCTAGACTCTCTCTTCATTTGCCACAATACCTAGGCTCTGAACCACACAGTAGAAAGGATTTGCGTGTCACCTCTCCAGGTATTTCACTCTGAATTTTTCTAAACACTATAAAGAAAACAGATCTGCCTTACAAGGGCAAAGTGAAGAATATAATTCTGCTTGTGCAGACTGTTGGATTCTTTTTGAAGCCCTGCAGTCCTGGGCCCAGTCCCACATACAAGTCTCAGGAAAAGCTTTGTTGGAAGGAAGCCTCTAGAGCAGCTGCTGTCCCTGACAGATGTGCCAACCCAGAAACGAGAGAATCAGTTTCCATAGTGATTGCAAACTTTGCTCATGCTCTTCCTTCGTCCATGCCAATAAGCAGGCGCTGACTTGCTCCATATCAATGCTATGTGCATATAAGTCTTTCACAAAGTGCAGTCTATGGATATAAGGATCTGAACTGACACCTGTGGCACACCTCATCTGTGTCTAGTCTCCTCAAGAAAGAAAAAAATTATTTTGTGTAATCTCTTTCTCAATATACAGTTATTTTAAGAATCATACTATTACTGGCTTTTTTATTATTTCAGACTTCTAAGGATACCAAACACTTTCAAAAGTTGCAAAATAAGGTGAAATTCATGTTAAGTAGCAGGAACATCAGCAATAGAAAAATATGTTGAAAATCAAAATACCATTGTGCATTTAGATAATTAAATTGCAGTCGATCCAAAGCTGTTACTACAATACCTTGCAAGCTACTGCAAGACCTTAGAGTACTCATTTTCCTGTGTGTGGTTCATTCAGTGCACATTTATTTTTCTGTAATGATCACTAAATGTTATCAGACATGTCTTGATCTTTAGACCTGCTCTCTCTTTCCTCTTTATCCTTAATCTCCTTCCCCTTTTTTCTCTTCCTCTTTAATTTATACATGCATGCTTATGTGTGTGCTATTTCAAAAAACTGTACCAAATGATTAAAGTCAGGGTCATGCATATCAACAGGATTCTTTGGAGCTTAAAGAATGATCCACAATGAATACTCTTCTCACCCTAATGTGTAGCACTGGTTTTAGAGTGCGAAAATATAAAATGTGGAAAGTGATGTTAGGAGCTGGCAAAATGCAGACACGTTATAAATAATAATGGAGATTGTTTGCAAGTCTTCATAATCTGAAACTGAAAATACCTGTGGTGTTGCCTAATTCTATTTGAATTTATAAGAAACATGGATCATTTCCTAGTGCTTGAGTATCTGAGGACAATTTGTAGATTAAATAATCAGCTTTGCTTTGAAGAAAATCACAGTAGCTTTTATTTTGGTCCTGTTGATCTGTTTTTAAGAACTGGATCATTACGTTTTTGATAACTAACTCATTAGGTTTCTGTTCTGTTTCAATTTCAGAGAAAGACTTGAATTTCAGGAAGGTTTAAGCAGGAGATAGATTATCTGATTCTGGTGTTTGAGGTGTGAAGTATGGAAAATCAAGAACTTCAGATGTTCCCAGTTTAGGTGCGAGTAAGGTGATGTGCAGGTGATTGCTGCACATCAGCAATGTACCAAGAGCTTCTCTGTTGATGTTTGAATGGAAATAGCTACCCACAGTGCCAACATCTCCTCCAAACCCCACCCTCCATGGTAAACACAAAAAGTCCTCTTCTAGTTTCTTCTTGGTCACTTCTGAAGGATGGTGGTAGGAACAGTGTGCCCTCAAATTTGCCCTCTTCCTGGCGTTCCCAGGAATGTACAATCTATGTACCAAAATACCCTCAGGACACCCCACAGGAAGCCATCAGGGAACTCCAGTGGGGTAATTGGATGACCCTGGAGAGTTTCTGCATGTTGTCCTTGAGAGGTCACTTTCCAGTTCCCTACCTGGGCAGGTGGTGAATCTGATTTTGACAGCTACAAAACTGCATTCAGGAAGAAGATACTGAAAGGGACTGGACATCAACCAAGTCAGAAATAAGCTGAGAAAAACTTTCACAGCCATGAACCACAGAAATCTCAATTTCCTTTAATCCTTCTTCTAATGTCTAGTCGAGGTACAGGTATTTGCACTTGCAAACTGGAAAGTTTTGCTACAAGTTGGGAAATCACCCATTGGAAGTAAAAGTGGAAGAAAAAAAATACCTGAACAGATTTGTGGATTATAGAATAACTCTGAGCCCTGCTCTGGGACTCTGAAAAACAACCCACCAAAAATTGTAATCTGAAGGTGAGAAGTAAAGTGTCTTCCAGAGTAAAAGAGAAAAAAGAATGTTTTAGTGTAGATTTTTGTAAAGCCTCATGACAGAACTTATTCACCTCCTAGAAAAATTTTTTCCATCTGCAACAGGTGCGTGGAGAGTCTGTGAAGATAGAAAGGGGCGTTAAAAGCCGATCTTATGTAACAGAATGGAAGTGCTTAACTTTTTTCACATAAAAAATGAAGGCTGAGAGGAGATACTATTGCAGTCAATAAATATTTCAGGAGGCAAATATTAAGGAGAGAGAGGAGGTCAGTGTTAACACAAAATTATATGACTGTGAATTGGCTGTGAATTATTGTCTTGCTAGTAGTATATTGCTACTTTACAAAGTAAAATATAAACCAGAGAATATGTCTTTGTTGATCTGGGTAATATTTTTTTTCATTAAATGAAAAGATCATAACAAGCTCTGTGACAGCTTTGTGTGTTATCATGTGAGAGAGCCCTGCTGCTATATAAGATTTTCTTTTGCAATCCTTCAAAAGCAGGTTTTGACCCTTTATCTCTGCCTCTAGTGTCAACCTGGTGAATGAAATGTGCTCAATTGAAATTAAATTCTGGTTAGAAATCAGTAACCTTATTCAGAATTCAAGTTCATTAAGGATTTCTACATAGGAATTACCATCTTATGCAATTATCATTACCAATGGTCTAGACTTGCAATCCTTTGTATAATAAATTGTCTTCTAACCTGTAATCAAGAAGAGTAGGAGCCCTCTTGATTTCATTGTTTAAATGAGTAATCATGTTTTGGTTCACAGACATTGTTCAAATGTCATCCTTTCCAGTACATAATTTCTTTAGAGTATCTCTTACTTTTTCTCATTGTAATAAAAAACCCCAGGTATTATATCAATGTATCACCAGTGTCAAAAGAAGACCTTTACTTATTCATAGCACATTCTACCATATATAAAAATATTTTTATATATGTTATGTAGCTGGCTACTTCCTTCTGCACGATAGATTAGTATTGTTCTAATCTTCATCTCAGCTGGTTTTTAATGTGTTGGCTATATTAAGGACAAAGCCAAAAATAAATCAATCAGTGGAGCTATTTTACCAATTCATCATACGACAATTTATTAATTTCATTAATGATTTACTTACTCACTTGGAAACTTTCCTTTTATAATAGTAATATAAAGGGCCAAACCTAAACATTAATTTATAAAGGCATTTACAATTTTTTTCAGCCAGTACCCATTTAAAAAAAAAAGAGTAAGAAGCCCCACCCAAAACAATTTAAAAAGTCCACTCAAATCCACAAACTGCACCCTACTTACTCCTTTGAAATCTTGCAATTCAGCTGGGAAAGAATCATTTTGGCTTCTCCATGGCTATGACTTGGGATGTACCTGTGAGTAGTGATGGAAAGCACATTCAGGATACTAATCTCCTTTCAATAACCAGAAAAGTCCTTCTTCATCCTCAGGCTGCTCACTAGCTTGCAAACAGAACAGCTTTTAACTACATAAGTCAGATGCCTTTCTTACTGTAAAACCGAGTTGATATTCTGGCATTGCAGGACTCCAGGAGTGAACTGTAGCATATATACAACTGAAATATTCTTCTTTCCAAAGCACGTGCAGATATTGCCAGATGTTACTGTGAGGTGGATGTATTAATGAAAACTGTCATGGTGTTACTTTGCAGCAAACTTGCACTTGATAGTCTGGAAATTCTTCCAAATTCCAGGCATAGGTTAAGTGGCATATGAACCTTTTACCTGTAAGACTGCCTGTCTAGTTCAGCTGCCTCAGTCTTGCAAAACTGGTACAAAAACCAGTGCACACAAATACCATAGCCTTCACTTATTCCAATGTACTAACAATTCCTGTCTCACTGACAGAAGATTTTGCAAAAATTTTTGCAAATAATTAAATAGGAGCATTGAGAAGTAGATGCAGTTTTCCCCACAGTCTTGGACTTCCATGCTGTTCTGAAGAATCTCTGAATTTTAAAAGAAACATTACTGGATTCAGGTTCCTCAAATTTGCCATATTCTACTCAGAAAGATTTCAGTGTGCAATTTCTTCCAGTTAAAATGAAGAAGATCACAATACTATTGCTAGGCATAATAACACATGTACAAATATGAAATTATGTACATCAATATTTAGTCATTAAAAATATTCAGCATATAAAAATTGTAAGACACTGTTAAATCAGAAGCTTGAAAGGCAAATAAATTAATGGAAATTAATAATAAACACAGGATTAAATTACATTTTCATTATTTGATAGGAATTTGTTCAGAAGCCAGGAAGACTGGTAACATCTCCTAGGTTTGAGAAATAAACCTTTCATTTTCAACATTTTAAAATACATAACCAGGCTAAGCCTAAATTTGCTTCTGAATGCACTACTAAAGGAATAGTGCATTATTATTTTTAAAGGCAATAATAATGTGCATCTGAGTATCATTCAGGAATAATGATAGAAAGAAAACCAACATTGAAATCATCCTATGAAAATATCCTCAGTCATCATAGAGGAATATGCAAGAACGTCCACTGTCCAGTGCTATATTGTTATTAAATTGATTTATCAAACAGAACAGTCAACTGCTCTGACAATGCAGAGCACATTGTCTTTCCTCTTTCTTTCCCTTTTTTTCCATGATAAAAAGCCCCATCCAAAATCAAGAGATGACTTTCAGTCTTATTTTTACCTTTAACATAACCATTGTCTGCCTAGTTAGGATGACACTAAAGAGCTCTCATTTCATCCCCTTATTCAGGCTTAGCCACCTCTTTGTCGGGGTTGCCAAACTCACAATAATGATGATCTCGGCTCTTTCCAGCCTGGTGATGTTGGAAGAGATCGCTGTCCATCATAATTTAGGAAAGCAAACCTGGCAGTACAGCATGCTAAGGCTCCATGTGCAATTGGCCGCTTCTCACTTTTGCACAAGAGTAATAATGGTGGCAACCATCAGCGTCCCACTTTAGTTTTGGAGACAGAAAGGAGCTAAAGATCTGGGCTGTGTAATGCTGTGAGCAGCGGGAAATTGTCCTGCTTTTTGTGACCCGAGGCAGCTCAGAAATACGGCTCAATCAGTCCCATCCTTCACTGAACATTTCAACATTCAGTGTTGAAAGAACATTTCAACAATAGCCTGTAGCATTCCCCAAAAGTAGTTCTAAACAGGCAACACTGCCTACCCACTGTCTAAGATATAGTAGGTGAGTGGAGCTCTGAGATGGCAAAAAAGTAAACAGCTTGATGAAGGGAAAACAGAAGATGGATACTCTCCAAAAGAAACAGATCATACCAATGAGTTCCAACATTTTCTGGATCAAAATCCAAAATTTGGCAGATTTCCCTACTGTAAATGCCTCTAAAAGCATTGCAAAAATTCCTATGTGGAAGTTCTAGTAAAACAAACTTGACATTCTCTATTGGTGTCGGCTTTTCCTTTATATTTTATTTCCTCCCATATGCAGATTCACACTTTCAAAAGTTATTTTAAATATTTATTACCACTATTATTGTTGTTTATTTAAACTTTCAAAAAGACAAAGAGTCATTATGAATTTTTGTCATGTATATGGCAAAACTGCAAATTTTCCCAGTGCTGAATATCATGCCGGTAACATCTGCCATGACTACCATGCTGCTCTTTTCTGGAAAGATAAGTTATGATGCAGAAAGACAGAAACTTCTTGTAGGCTGAATAAAGACAGGACATGCTTATGCTAATGTAGTACTCAATCCTTTTTCTTTGAAAATCCTTAGGGAAGATGTAAATAGTAGCAAGAAGCTCTATTACCTGTTCTTGGAACAAGACCCTTTCACTAGTAGATTTGCCACCAACCTAAAGAACAATGGTTAAACAAAAGTGTTTGTAAAGTCAACAGCTAAAAAAGATCAGGCTTTTATCAGATAATTCTGAAAGGTTGTGAGGTGTTTGTGAAATGTTTAAAATTTATATGTTGCTCAGCCGGCTGCAGAGTAAGAAGAGGACATAAATAGTTTAAAAGAAGACTTCTGGTCCTTTAAGAGCTGAGACAGAAGTATTTTATTTATTCCTCAAAAAAAAAGCTTTGCAGCTATGCCAAATGCCAGATCAGACAGCACGATTCAAGGAGTAAAGAGTCTGGCAGGACAGGAAAAATAGGCTTTTTACAGCACTAAAACCCTCTTTCTGCACTGACTGGAAAGATACTCAGGCTTGTAAAACAAATTGCACTTTTTTGCATGGCATTCAGGTTCACCAAAGCAGTAGAGAACTAGGTCCTTTCTAATAACCCTGAAGTTTCCTGCAGCTTTTTCAAAGAATAAAACTTTTGCAGTAAGCTAGCAAAGGTGTTTTAGTTCACCATGCTCTTGCTAAGTGGTCTTTCTCACCCCTTCTGCACTGTCTCTTCCATTTTTTACCTGGAAAAAAAAATCATAATTCTTTTCTTCATAATAATGTTAAAAAAATTATTAATTTCCCAAGGAAGAGCACTGAAATATCCACATACGTTTCTTGTCCATAAGAGGTGTAGATTAGAATGTAAGGAGATCAGCTTCAGTGATGAGCATAATGACCCCATTACTCCCCATCCTCCCTTCAAAGTCTGTCACATTTTAGGTTACCTATAGCTGTATTTATACCATTCAAACTTTGCATTGTAAATAGACTGAAAGCACTGAGTTATTTCACACAAATCTCTACATCTTATCGTCATATGTCATATTAAAATTAATGAGTGGAGCCAAGCAGAATGAACAGATTCTTTATAAAGAGATATTAATTTATGTGAGGGAAAGAAATGGCATAATATTATCATTAATATATTACATTACATATTGATAGTGTCTGAAACATGAACAAACTGAGTTCTATCATAAAACACTGTATGAACTCACAGTATCTGAGATCCACAATCAGTTTTCAGTAGCCAGATCTCTCACTGTTATAAAGAAGAGGAAAAATAAAGTTGCAAAAACCACCTGAAATTGGTAGCAAATGAATCCAAGGATAACATAAGAAACACAAGGAGCTTAGTATTGTACTTGTTCAACCTGATCTCAGTAAAAGAGTGTTTTGAAATACTGGTAAACTATTCACATTGTACAATTACAGTGTTTAATTTCCCAGAGGAGAAAAGCTGTATGGTGCTCTGTTGTGTGTACCTTACTCCATATAGAGACAGTTTCTACAGGAGATCATTACTTCTGCATAAACTTTGTTATAGTTGCACCTGAAGTTCTTTAAAATCCTTCATGCTTCAAAGATTAATTAAGTTGGATGGCCCTGGAAATGCAATTCTTTTTAAATGCCTCCCTAAGGCCTCTAACCCTTCTTAAACCAAGAGTTTTTTTCTGTTATTTTCAAGACACACAAACTTCATTTTCCCACTTATCACTTCAATCGAAAGAAATATCATATATTTGTCTGTTGTTCTTCTTCATTCAGAGATAGGTAGAGAGCCCTTGGGACTTACAGGATCATTATGTTCTCTTTGGCTAGGAGAGAGATTTCATGAAAACCTTTAATTTCTGCCTTGCAAGGTAGGAAACAATGTTCTTCACCACCAAGATTTAATTTGCAGTATTGTGGTCATCCTTAATAGCACAAACTTTTTCACCACAAGTGACAACTAGTGGTACTTCCAAACTGCTGTTTAAAAGTCTCCAGCTCTGTTTTTCTCACAGATCCAGCTCCAACTCAGAAATGACAGATGGATAAATCAAATCAAATATCTTTTCCCTGGTTTTGAGTTCTACTTGTCACTATATTTTCTCCACCAAAGTGTGTGCAAGGCACTGATTGCTGTTAAATCCTTTTCATAACACTTAGTTTGTGTCACAAATCTTGAAAAAAACCGGCACCAAACAAAGCATCTGGAGTATACCTATAAATTAGGCGAATTCAATTTTCACAATGTCATAGGAAAGAGGTACTTAATGAGTGAGGTAATGTACTTAGGAGTTAATCCTCTGAAGTCTGTTATAAATAGTGAAGGCTTCCCTTTTTCCACTCCACACCTATCTTTCAGAAATGCTTCTCTTAATGATTTTTCTTAAGAATTTTATATATATATATGTATATTTATATATATATATATATGCATATATATATAAGCAAAAAAATCATATTATCTACCTTTTCAAGCGCACAATCTTGCTTTGTCTCAATTAGTCCAAACTTTTATTATATGCAAACTGAAACAAGGTATCTGGCATTAGGCCTCTGCCACCAGAATATATCAGGATGCATACGACAGGGTGGTAATGTTAATAGCTGGAGATATTGGAGCAATACTCTGGATCAGTTCACAACAAGGTAAATTACTGGCTGCACTTATTAAAATGTTCATTTTTTGTTTAATGACATCTTCAAGTGATATTTTATCTACTTTAACATGTTACTAAAAATTAAGAGAATTATGCATTACCAGAAACAAAATGTAAGGAGATAAATTCAAGTAAAAGTATGTGGGTATAGACCTTAATCATTCTAATGTCTCTCTATCCAGGATCTTTCTCCCAAAAGCCAGGAGTCTGAAATATGAATTAATTCAAAAATTGAAGGGTACTATTTCTTCTTAAATGTCTTCATCAAACTACTTCTGACGCCTTTAAACTGAACAAAATCAAAACAGTCATCTGGAGGACTTGAAAGTACTTATTCAAAGACAGAAGTAAAGATGTAGCACTGCTACAAAGAGGAGGAATCCCCACTGGGAAGTATTTGGCAGGTAGACCTATCTGAGGTGGTGAGTCCCCATCTGTTAGGCTGGTAGTGATGAAGAGGCAGTCAGGAAACTGTGGAGAATCCACTGGCAAGTTAGCCAGGAGAGTCCAAAGCCGGGAATGGCGCTGAGAGTCCAATGCAGTAATGGTCAGAATGCATTTTTGCAAAAGCTGGGAGAAAGGAAGACAATTGCAAGATGGCGCGATTTACCATTGACTTGACATTCATAAAAGAGGAATAGAACAAGAATAAAGACAGAAAATTTGTCAGCTTCAGCCTAGGTGGGTGGGGATATGCAGTTTAGGTTCAACAATGGAAATTAATGTATGTCAGCATAACTAATGTCCTCTGCTCCAGCATCTGCTTGCCAACTTGAGAATATTGCTAAACGAAAGAGTCCGGAGTCAGCGGGAAGCAGGTGATGGCAAGGTGATGTTCTGGTCCAGAACAATTAGGTTTGTATCAGCAGAATAAATAATCCCAGAGGAGCAGCCATCCTGCCTCTGCTCCCCAGCATAAAAGACACCAATCTGTGAAACACAACATCACAGCAACCAGTTTGAGAAGAACCTTGCTACAGATTTTCCTAGTATATCCTTAATTTTCACACAGTTGCACCAAGGCTCCAGTCCTGCAGGCAGAGTGGTGGCATCCTGGTCCCTGTGCTGTGCACCCTGCCTGAGGGCTGGGTGGATGCTGGACAAATCACTGTGGGCAGGTAATCAGCAGAAATGGTAACAGGAAGAAATGTGTTCTTTACCAACACACAGGGATCACACATTTTGCTCATTACAATGCCACAGACACTGCCCCCTCCAAAAGCTGATAAACTACAAATGGAGCTGGTCCATCTCATGTCCATCCTGCTGTATCAAACTCCTCCCCTCTGTTGCTTGGGTCTGTTTCTTACACAAACACTTATATCTCGCTTACAGAAACACTTTTTGCAGAAATTTCCTGATGAAAAGGGGAATTGATGCAGATGGCAGCAACATGGCCTTATTAAATTTTATAACCTGGAAAGGTATGAAGCAGCAGTAAATGTTTTTCCTGACTGTGATTTGGGGCAGCTATATTTTGTATAGGTTTTCAGTTCATCTTGACCCAACACTCAAATATGGATCTCCAGAGATGAATAATTAAAAAAAAAAAAAAAAAAAGAAAGTTTGCTTTAAACTGTATTCTGCAATTCATGAACCAGCATGAACTCTGTAATAAACTGTATCATGCAATTCAGGAAATTCATGATAACATGAAACCCAGTTCAACATCCTCAATGATAGGACAGCGTATCTGCAGTGTCATAGGAATTTATTGCATTTTAATATATAAATTATTGTTGAGTTAGAAAAATTAAATGCAATTTGACAAAGTAAAAAATTTTACCCACCAAACTCAATTTGATTTATTTTTTTCTGTATTTCCATTTTGTTCCCAGTATTTAAAGAAGCTAGGCTGTGTTGTTCCTATCTTTAATGTGACTGAAACACTACAAAATTGTTTCAATTGATGTGAACATTTAATCTGCTCCTTTAGTTACATCTGTGATAGAATTGCTTTTACCTAGTTACTTTTAACAATGGCAAAAAAAAAAAGCAAAGAAATTAGAGTTTAAGAGAAATCTCACACTCGACTGTATTTTTGAAGTCTTGGTAATTAGTAGAAAAAAAGAACTCATTCACCTTCTGGAGGTCCTTTTTTCTGGTAGAAGAAAATTCTCCCCTTGAAGCTTCATTGCTTATATTTAAAAAGAAAGAATAAAGTAGGTACTGTATAAGACATAAACAAATGGGAGTTAGGTTGTCTGAACTCCCTGAACTTCTACTTATTTCCTGAAGGGAAAGGGTTTTATCTATCTTTGTAAATGTTTAGCTTTGGATGTCTGTGGGTTAGAAATGCTAGACCTCTCCACAATATAAGAGAATACATGGAGGTTTTTTCCTCTTGGCATCCTCTGTGGAATCATCTTTGTTAGGGAAAGGAGTCCAGCAACAGCAATAGTCCATGACAGCTTGATTAATACTCAGTTCTTGATATTTCCACAATATTTCTGGTTCTCTGTATTTTACTCACCAGTCTGTGTTGTTTGGGAACCATCAGAAATCTTTCTGATGTTGTTTAGCATCTACTTTTGCATTTGTACTTCTGTCTTAGTGCTACATGAGAGAATAAATAAACAAATAAATAAATAATGCTGCCATTTGTCTAGTCATCTCAACAATATGCTCTAAGATGAATGGTCAGAATGAAATAAAGCTGTCTCATCAAATGTGGGTTTTATACATCATTCAGGTAATTAAAAAAGCTTAATATGAGCCCCAGTGCTCAAGGACTCTGTGATATGTGACTCTGAGTCCATAAGGATACAAATGATTTAATGTGAAATATAAATACTGAGAACCACAGGACTCACTTTAGCCATTCGAAAGTTAACATTATTTGATACTATTCACAGTGCAAAAGGCTTGACTTTATTCTGTTACTGCCAATATCTCTGGTGCATTCTGAGGAACATCTTCATAAGCAGAGTAATACACCTAGAGAAATGTGGGGTGTTTTCTCACATTGCAATGTTCTTTAATTCTTTTTCATCTTCTGTTTCAGTCTTATTTATATTTATCAAGATATTCCCAACTCAGCTGCCTCTGATGACTATTACTGTGATTGTGTTATTATAAAATAGAGAGGCTGTGAGCCATTTAGATCTCTGCTATCAAAGTCAAAATATTAAACCTCCTCTCCCTACCCCACCAGTTCCCCCCTAACTCCCATACCAAAAAAAGCCCACAAAAAAGCAGGCAAAAGCAATTTGTTATGTGCTTGAGATAGGTATACTAGTAAAATTGTTTGCTCTGTAAGGGAGTTTTGCTTTTTTGAAGTAATTAGATCCCAAGTTGATTTGCTCGGTTCTCTTTAATAGAATGTATTGGAAGACAGAAAAGCCCTATGCAAAAGGCACCTTTCTCTAGCAAGTGAATAAGTTTGGATTTTCTTGGGATAAAGATGATGAAGAGAGCTTGCACTGACAGCACCAGAAATTGCATTATAGCTTAGGAATTGATAGGATATAACACCTCACCCTCGTTAGGAGGAGCTCTGATTTTGCACTCTAACTTTTTATTACAGAATAATGTCATTCCATGAGAACAGGGAAAAATTAAGTAACAAAAGGACACACCTGTTGCCGTGGTCACAGGGGTTTGTAGATGGATGGAAGAGACAGGCTCTTGATTCCATGATCAGAAGGCTATATTTATTATATTATGATATATATACAGCATTATAACTATTCTACATAAAGATAGAAAGGCAGAGGCTTCTTCTGAAGCTGCTAAGCTAAGAGAGAGAGATAGATAGGAAGACAAAACAAGGCTCTGTGTCTCCGCAGAGACGACAGCAGGTCCATCGTGAGTGGTCAGTAGGTCCAAACATCTACAGGGGACCAATGACGGGTGGACCTGTTGCATTCCACAGCAGCAGATAATAATTGTTTACATTTGCTGCTGAAACCTTTCAGCTCCAGCAAGGAAAAATCCTAAGAAAGGATTTTTCAAGAAGAATGTCGGTGACACACACCTGTTTAGGAAGGAGTCTCCGCATCCTCTTTAGATGGGGATAGTTCTTCACAACTAACTTCAGTACACCAGTGTGATTGCTCAGATCTCAGTGGGGCAGAGGCCTTGTCCCTGTGTTGGTGATGCCTCTGAGGAAGGAGAGAGGTTCGACATAGCCTTCTTCCTAACATCCTCATTGTCTAGCTGAAGGCAGCCCCTAATCAGGGTGCACATTGCATTTCAGGAGCACCAAACTCTTGAGGAGAGGAGGAGGCAGAGGATCTCCCACAGGCTGTCTGAATCACACTGTTTTTCCAGCCTGGAGATGCCTAAGTATGTGCTCTGGTGATGAACAGGTAGGGGAACAACTGAGTCAATGAATATGAGGCTCTTTTTTTCTCTTTTGCTCAAGAAGGATTTTAAGACCAGAAAACAATTTACAGGTCCAATGTGTTTTCACATCATACCTTTTTGGGCAGTTTACTGGGTAGTAATTAATAGTTGTAGTGAGAAAAATCGGATGAATCCCATTATGTGAAAGAAGAAGAAGGGAAATCTTTCTGGATCCCCCAACCATCCTGATCACACTCACATAGAAAGGTGGCTTTCCTTAGTAAGGTGGACCTCCCAAGACACATAGAGACATAATAAGAGCAAGAACAAAACAGAATTAAAATAGACTTAGAATCATAGAATGATTTAGGTTGGAAAAGACCTCTAAAACCATTGTTAAATGAAATTTAATATAGCATTAACCCAGCACTGCCAAGTCCACCACTAAACCATGTCCATAAGCACCCCATCTACACGTCTTTTAAATACCTCCAAGGCTGGTTACTCCACAACTTCCCTGGGTAAGCCTTACTGTGAAGAAATTTTTCCTAATGCCAATCTAAACCTCCCCTTGTGCAATTTGAGGCCATTTTCTTGCTTCCTGGGAGAAGAGGCCAATTTCCACCTTACCACAACCTTCTTTTAGGTGATTGTAGACAGCAATAAAGACCCTCTTTGGCCTCCTTTTCTCCAGACTAAACACCTCTCAGCCCCCTCAGCTGCTTCTCGTAAGACCTGTGCTTCAGATTTCACCAGCCCAGTTGCCTGCTTTGGACATGCTCCAGTGTCTCAAAGTCTTTTTCCAGAACTGTACATGGCTCTCAATGTCTGGCATCACCAGTGCTGAGTAGAGGGGGACAATCACTGCCTGAGTCCTGCTGGTCAGGATGCTTTCATGGCCATCTGGGCACACCATGCCATTCTTTTTCCTACTGGATTTAGAGAAAGTATGCTTGATTTATCCCCTGTAAGCCAGCACCTCTAGGTCCTTTTACCCCAGGCAGATTTCCAGCCACTTTGCCCAAGGCTGTAGAGGTGCAGGGGGTGCAGGGTCCAGGACTTTGTGCTCTGTTGAATCTCATCTAATCAGCCTCAATTCATCAATCCAGCCTGTCCAGATCCCTCTGTAGAGCCTTCCTACCCTTCAGCAGATCAACACTCCTGACCAACTTGGTGTCATCTACAAAATGGCAAAATGATTGAGGTTGCACGTAATCACGTTGTGTGGGTCATTGATAAAGGTATTAAACAGGACTGGCCCCAATACTCACAGTCCTGGGGACACCATTTGTGACTGGCCATCAGCTGGATGTAACTCTTTTCACCACCACTCTCTGGGCCCAGCCATCCAGCCAGATTTTTGCCCAGTGCAGAGTGCACCTGTCCAAGCCATGTGCAGCCAGGTTCTCCAGGAGCTGCTGCCGGAAACAGTGTCAAAGGTTTCACTGACGTCCAGGTAGAACAGTATCCACAGCCTGCCCCTCATCCACTAAGTGGGTCATTTTGCCATAGGAAGACATCAACATGGCCAAGAAGGATTTGCCTTTCACAAACTCACTCTGGCTGGGCTTGATCCCCCGGGTGTCCTGCATGTGCTGTGTGATGGCACTCAAAGTAACATGCTCCATACCCTTTCCCAGCACTGGCAGGCCTGTAGCTCCCTGGATCTCCCTTCCAGTCCTTCTTTTAGACAGGCATCACATTTTCAAAGCTCCAGTCAAATAGGACCTCCCCAATTAGTCAGGACTGTTCATAAATGAAGGACATTGACTCTCTGAGCACTTCCACCAGCTCCCTCAGTACAGTTGCGTGGATCCTATCTGGCCACATGGACTCATGTGTGTTTACGTGGTGTAGCAAGTCAGTCACTATTTCCCCTTGGATTAGGGGGATTAATTCTGGTGCCTATCCAGGTCTTCCAGCTTGAGGACTGGTCATTCAGAGACCAACTGGTCTTACTAATAAAGACACTAGGGCAAAGTCCTTAGGTACCTTGGACTTTTCATCATCTTTTGTCACTGTGTTTTGCCCCTACCCAATAAAGGATGGAGATTCTCCTCAACCCTCCTTCTGTTGTTAATGCATTTACATGAAAAATAATATTGTCTTTTACTGCGATTCTTCAATTGGATGAGGAAAAAAATCAATAAACATATGAAAGGTGTATAAACCATGCTTTTTTTTCTGTCTTAAAGATCATAAAGAATAGTGCCAGCCTAACATTCTTCTGCTAGCAATTTTACAAACTATGCCTCGTTGCTCAGTAAAACACATTAGGTTATTTTTGACTAATGTGGGAGACTCAATATACTGGAACCAAAACAGGATGCGGTTTTGTAACCAGCTAAGAAAACAATGGGTTTTAGTTCATCTGCATTATTTTTACGGAGAGGTTGAGTAACATTTCATCATTTGGGTCCACAAGTCAAGTCAGCTTCCAGATTCCATTCATACATATTTCCACCTCTTTCTTGTACTTTGCTGTCCCTTAAATGATTCTTTATTGGCCCAAAAGGGTGTAGACTTAAATTGGTTAGGTAACAATTGAATTTTCCTCCTAAGAAATTTTAAGTACAAATGAAGAACAGAAAATCATTAGAGAGCAAACTGACTTTCACCAAGGTGAATTAGATGTGTTATGCCTACAGATTCACCAAACAGAGTGATATAAATTTTATCGAGTTTTCTGTTCCCTTCAGTACGAACAAATAAGACCAAGCAAAATCCTCTGGTAAAAAGCTCATTCAATTGCTCAGGTAAAAAAACTCATTCATTGCAAGAATTTTGAAAATTAAATAAAACCTTCCTTGAACCTGTGTGAAAAGCTTTTTTATCTTCTTTCTGCAACTATTTGGGCATTTGAGAAGTAGGAACTCTGCCTTACTTGTGCTGAAAAGATTTCCTGTGTTGTTTTCCCCTTTCCTCCAGTCTTTTGAGATTGTTTCACAAGACCTTTTGTGGAACAAGACGTTGCAGATAAATATTCTCCAAAGTGTCTGTACATGGGCAATTTCCTGATGCTAATTAGACCCGTGTGCCTTTTTGCTGCTGTTATGGAGCACACACATGTACTGCAGCCCTTGTGAAGTCAAGCTGCAGTGCTCAAGTGCTCACAGGATTAATCACATCTAACATTCACCAGTCCAGGACAGAAATTATTGCAACAAATGCCTGTTAATATGCAAATGAGGCCTCTCTTGCTTCAAGCATCATCCTGTAATTACTCAGCTCTTTCTCAAGTGTGATCTATTGAATCAGCAATTTATGAAGATGGAATGGCATAACTTAATTTACTTGTGTAGCTTCATTAATGGTTAAGGGGTAGAAATATGCATTGTGTCACTACTCACAAATAGTATTTGTTAGCACTAGAAGTTGATATGGGTCATTTAATTTGTCTATGCAAATTCACTTTCAGTGTGTTCTGTAATCAACAGCTCCTCAACAAGCTCGTCTCTCAAATGCTTCCTGCAGCACAGGCAAAATTACACATTCCCGCTCATGGCTTGAGCATCTAAGCTTAAAGACAAGTTCTGAGAAAACAGCAACAGCTGGTGCTAAACAAAAATTAAATAGTTAGATTAATTGAGTAATAGCAATATTTGGTAAGTAGTGAGGATCTGTCTGCATTCCTTGTTATTGTGTCACTGCTGAACACAAAGTTAAATGAAAACTGTACGTATTTTAGAGGTTGAAGCAACATATGTAGTCATCAAAATAAATGTGTGCTGTGATTTCATTCATGACTAATAATATGTTAGGAATCTGAGCGCTGAAAACAATAATTGATAATGTAAGTCACTAAAGGACATATAATATATGCAGGTTTAATTCTTTTCTTTCAGTTGCTTTACATTGCTTAGTATCTCAACTATATAGGAATGGCGGGGAATGCAAATTAAACTGAAAAGTCATGTTCTAGAAACACCAATGTTTTATATCACAGATACTGTATTTTCATGAGATTATTCTGTTTGAACCACACTGCTGTGTTCTGATTTCTGCTCCAGATCTCATCAATTTTTTTTTTAATATAGTTTTTCTGTTTACCACTTTCTTCAATTTCTTTGAAGATAATTTTGGCAACATTGTCTTGTTTTTTTGTGGTGAGGGTTTGGAAAGTATGTCTGTAAATTAAATTCTTCAGGCAAAGTGAAGGACAGCCTCAGAGTATTCTCTTGTGGTATTAATAATCCCTTTGCACAGGAAAGTCAGATCTTCTAGAGGTAATATATGGGTGTGTTGTGTTTTCTGCCCAATATTTTTGGAACAAAAGCCTTCAAGTTTGTCTGAAAGTGATAGGGCACAGCAAGCAGAAGCAACTTCCTTGAACTTAAAGGATTTTTTCATTGTAAAACCTACATATACAGGATTAAGCTCTGAAAAAAAATTCTTCATGATTTCCCCCATCAATTACTTCTTCATTCCAAGAACTGGGCCTTTGATTTACATAATATCAGATATCGCTTTGAAGGTTATTTAACAGAAAAAAAGAAAAGGTGGAATTGGGCCTTAATTTAATTATAAATATTTTAAATATATTTTCAGAAAGTATAAAGAAAAGTGAGCCTGGTAATTAATCCCTCTTCTTGTTAAAGACAACATCAAGTTTAAAAAAGATACTTGAAATCCAGAGAACTAAGTAATAACCAACATTTCAGATCTCAGATCAGGGGATGATTATTCTTTCCTTTCTGGTAAAGTCTTTAAAACATCTGACTTTGTACTGGCAGTAGAAACACTCATTATTACATATGACAAAGAACTCTTTCTTTCAAAACATCTTATTAAATTGCCAGCTGAGTCTGATACCAAGTTTTAGAGTGTGGGAATAATGACAGCCAACTGCTCAGCCATGTGCAGTGGGTGCTATCCCCATGAGAAAGGTCAGGAGAAGATGACAGGATGCCAGTTAATAATACACATCTGAAGCAATGATCCTCACAGGACCATCAAAACTGCAATGGTCTGTGGACAATTGTGTTTTGTCTTTTAAACCGGGCACTGGCACTCAGGTTTGTATCATCACAAAAGAGTAATACAAGATGGCATCAGAAAGAGAGGTCTTCTGTTTTGCTTCCTTTAATTACTGTCCAAAGAGAAAATGGCCTTTACTGATGTCTTAAACAATATGTGTTCTGGTTTTCATAAAAGGCGACAGTGAAAAATGAGGGACAAGGAATTTGCTCAGAATTTTTTTCCCTTAGAAAGACTTTTTCCTTGGTTGGACTGAATGTGGAGTTCTGACAACCACAACTATACATATCTCTTCATTACATGATGCTTTGTAGTAGCACTACAATATTTTTATTGCCAGCACTGAGGAAGGTGGGAAGTAGAAGAGAAATAGAGATGTGCTGGGGAACTGGGAAATTGTGTAACGGGCCACAGGGTCTCAGGGATATATGAAGAGTTGATTTGAGACTGAATCTGAGATACAAAATCCCCCAGTATGTTTTTAAAAACCTTCACTTCCCTCTTTTTTTTATTCCTCTTTCCCATCACTCCTCTGACTATTTTCTTCTGTCCCTTCCTGATTACTAGGACAGTGTTAGATCAGATCTTAGATATCAAGAAATGAAGATCCCTAGCAGGCTTCTTGGTCCCATACATCTCACAACATTCTCTACTTGTTGCATGTGTGACCCTTTGCCAAATACAGTGCCAGTAAGGTGAAAGGTCTGGCCTACCTGAGCTTGATTCAGCTAAGAAACAATGCTGCTTGAAAATTTATCAGACCAAATCCTAAAAGTGGAGAGGTGCCAGCTGAACCATTGTAATTCCCTTCACAAGGGGTCAGTGGGCAGGAGAGTGTTGGCAATAACTGAAGATGTATTTTGTTCAGTCTTTCCTCATTGTAGTTACCAGGACAATTTGATTTTGTTGGGTGCCTGTACTGACCCCTGAGGCACTTGCTTTTGGGTGGAAACCATCAGAGAGCAAAATGGTGCTGAAATGTCTGCCAGTTCCAACATCCCCTGTTTAGCTGCCTCCTTCCCTCACCTGTAAAGTGGGATCCACCAGCACTCACATGTGCAAGTACCTGGACCCTGATTCAGCACCGGCAGGAGGAGGGAAACAGCACCAATTGCAAGGGCAGGGTTCAAGACACTGCTTCAGCCATCCTCCTGCACCACTGTCTGGGCAGCCCTAGAAGCTGTAGGACAACAGCCATAGAGCTGACACTGCTATGTGTTGCTATGCATAGTGTCACCATCTAATAATTTTGTCATCTTGAAGTACAGTGGACAATTCAAATTGTGATATTCCTAGAATTCTTACAATACCATTGTCTATTATTATGCTGTTCCTAGCTTTGGCACTGGCTTGCCTGGGGAAAATTACATAATCTTTATGCTTCATTTTCCTCCATCAGGAAGCTAATATAATTGTAGAATTACATTATGTTACAGTGCTATGGGGACATAATATGTCAAGTCTTGAAGCAGAACACCTGCCTCTGAGCAGAATAATGCTGCATATCATAATCTCTTTCTCTTAGTGTTTACTGCCTCAGACACATTGCCCCTCCCACATAGCTTCTCTGCTACAGGACGTACCAAGCTAGGTTGGATGTCTCTTTCCCTACAGTCATCAGACTTCCAACAGTTTTCATGGAATTGCAGAATATTCTCAGTTGGAAGGGATCCATAAGGATCATGGACTACAACTCTAAAACAAATGGCTCATACAGGGATCTAGCCTGTGACCATGGAAGACAATGTTAGAGCCATCCTTTAACTGGCTGAGCTAATTTTGATTTCCAAGCAGATTGAATTGAGTGTTCATTTGTGCAGAGATGGTTGGGCACTAAGAGTCACAACACTATACTCATGAACAATAGAAGGCATCCAGACCTGCAATCCTCTCCAGATCAGTGTACTCACACAAAACTACAAAAAACCAACAGCTGAGTTGTGCTACAATCAAAAGAAGGCTTTATTGCAGATAAACAGAAAACAACTAACCTATGACCATAGGATATTGATATCCATTGCTGAGATTATCACATCCAGGTCAACACTGCTTGCATTGTAGTCTCACCTCCCTCTCCTTTAAACCATCATCTCAGCTTTTTCACAAAATTTCACTGAATTACTGCTACCTTGACCTACACAGAAAGATGGTAGGTTCATCTCATCACCTCCACAATAGGGGTGAGATGTCAAATTTCTCTAAGCTGCCTCATCAGAAAGCACAACACTGGACAGTACCAATTTTACCATAATGGCTCTAAATGTCCTATATGCAAAACTGAGATGTCCTTGCCTTCCAGTCTTCTATAAAATGTAGCAGATGTACCACAGGTATGAGGGCAGCTATCTCTTTAGGAAACTAGTCATAAAAGAATTTGTCTTCCACCATAATACCTGTGGGCCGCTCATCCTTGTGAAATCATCTTAATGGGTCTCCAGTTCTCCAAGAATTTGGCTGTAACTTGGGACTACTTCAAATACACAAAAATATGTCTGTTGACAGCTGAAAACTTTACTCAAAAAGACTCCTTTTGCATTGTATTGGGTTTGCACAGCCAGGTTTTGGTAGCAGGGGGGCTACAGAAGTGACTTCTGTAAGAAGCTACTTGAAGTTTATTCCATGTCCAGCAGGGCCAATGTCCAAGGCAGCTCCAAGATGGACACGCCACTGGCCAAGGCTGAGCCAATCAGAAGCGGTGGCAGCACCTCTGGGATAACATATTTAAGGAAATAAAAAGATTACTGTGCAGATGAAATTCTGGCCAGAGCAGGGTGAGAATATGTGAGAAGAACAACTCTACTGACACCAAAGTCAGTGGAGATGGAGGGGGTGTTCCAGGTGACACAGCTGATGCTCCCCTGTGGTGCAGACCCATGGAGAGCCACCTGTGTCCCTGAGCAGCCCATGGAGGAGCAAAGGGATGCAGAGCTCCGCCTCCCTGGAGAGGAGATCCACTCTGGAGCATGTGTCAGAGCCTCAGAGGAGGCTCTGACCACACGGGAAACCTGTGCTAGAGAGCCTCCTATCAGGGTCCTGTGGACCTGTGCACAGAAGAGCCCACACTGGAGCAAGTTTCCTGGTAGGACTAGTGACCCCATGGGGGACCCACATTGGAGCAGGTTGTGCCTGAAGGACTGTGCTCCATGTAAGAGTGGCCCACATTCCAGCAGTCTGTGGAGGACTGTTGCCTGTGGAATGGACTTATATTGGAGAAGTTCGCAGAATTCACAGAATTTACAGAATGACTTAGTTCGAAGAGACCTTAAAGATCATCGAGTCCAACCCATGCCCTAACACCTCAACTAAACCATGGCACCGAGTGCCATATTCAGTCTTTTTTTAAACACATCCAGGGATGGTGACTCCACCACCTCCCCAGGCAGACCATTCCAGAATGTTATGACTCTTTCCATGAAAAACATTTTCCTTATATCCAACCTATATTTCCCTTGACACAGCTTGAGAGTGCATCCTCTGGTTCTGTCAGTTGCTGCCTGGAGAAAGAGACCAACCCCCACCCAACTACAGCCACCTTTCAGGAAATTGTAGAGAATGATAAGGTCATGGAGGACTGTCTCCTTTGGGAGAGACCTCACGCAGGAGCAGGGGAGAAACAACGGGTGATGAACTGATCATAACCCCCCCTCCCTGTCTCCTTTTGCTGCTGGAGGGGGCTAAGTAGAACTTGGGAGGGAGGGAGAAGTGGGGAGAGGTACTTATGAGTTCTGTTTTTACTCCTCATTTTCCTGCTCTGATTTTGTCAGTAATAAATTCAACTAACATCCCCAATTTGAGTCTGCTTTTCCTATTTTGCTATTTGGTGAGTGATACCTCCCAGTCCTTATCTCAAGCCATGAACCCAGTTTCCTCCCCACTGTCGAGTTGTGGACAGAAGTGATGGAGAGGCTTTGGTGGGTGCCTGGTGTCCAGCCAGCAGATACCCACTACATGCATGGACCCAACTCTGATTTTGGTCACAGACAGTAAAAATCTGGAAACATGTCACCAGTGTTACTCTAGGGATATTGTCTCATACTTCCTTGCAACTAAGAAATGTTTTGGCTTTGTGTTCTGTTCAGTCAGATATCTCATATCCTATTATTCTGCTATCAGTAGGCAGGAAGAATTAGTGAAGTAAAATAATACCTGTGAATTCATCATTCCTGAGGGAAACACTTTTAGTTTTAGTTTAGATATTATTCAGATCTGTCATGGGATCAATGTCCTATACAGATGTACTGTGCTAGTATGATACTGAGCATATCTTGAAAAATCTCTGGTTAAGAGAGCTCTTAAATCCTCCAAATTAGACTCAGATATGCAGCCTGCCACAAATGGCAAATTAAGAAAAAAAAGTGTAATACAACATCCAACTAATGAGAGCCCTAGAGTAGTGAGTACAACCAATTTAAGCCAAGGGGTCAATGGCAGTCACAGCTTTAATAATTCTAGAGACATTTAATACTGCACAGGGATAGAAAACATCTTCAGGAACTTGTCTTCTATCAAAAAGAAAAGTAAAAATCCAGCATAACTCCCAGAAACAGTGAAAGCCAAAGAAAAAGCCTGCTTTTTTCAGTAACAAGGAGAAGTAATGAGAACCCATTCCACTTCTAAAACTAATATAATGGGGAACTTTGACAACTTCACTTCAGAAACAGGGTATTACATAAAACTGTGCTACATTACATCATCACACGTGAACCAGGGCCAAAACTATAACCTAGAACAAAAATAGACAGTGTTCTTTTTAAACAGTCTCAGAAATGATTTCTCGTTTTCCAAGGTCAGCTTTGAGGAATGAAAGCAGAACAGGGAAAAGAAAAAGCAGAACCTGGAAATCTTCCACATGCCCCACACTTTGTACATCCCTCGCAGGTATGTGGAGTACATGGAAGATGCTACCACTTTGACTCAACATCTTACAACTCTACTATGTTGAATACTAAACTGTGCAATAGAGGATCAAGTTCTCAGAGGATCCTCCTCTCAAGAGCATCTCTTGCTAGATTCAGAATTATTAGTATGCTATTAGTTACTATACACATAGTAATCACAAGATACCATACATAAGTAAAGGAAACTGAAATTGAAACCTTTGATGGATACTTTCCCATTTTACCCATCCTCTTTTTTCTCATTATCATATTTCCAACTGTATAAATTTTTGATTGCTGTGGTATAAATAAAACATAGTTTTATGCCAGAGATAATTCTAGTGCTGACTTCAAGTTCCCCCCTTCAGAGATCTAGTACTATCTCTGAAAGTTAACAGAGAATTGTAGAAGTTGAAATCTTAGTTTCACTTGAACATAAGATTCAAAACAAACAGCAGGATTAAAGAAAAAAAATGCCCTGTGTCTCCTTAAACATCCAAGTACTCCCTTTTGCTAATTTTAAATCTAGGTTTTTGGAATGAAGCAGCAAATTGCAGTGCCTTCAGATTTCTTGTTAAGTTTTGACAGTCTTCTATCTCCAGGTGAGCATATTTCACAAAAACAAAAGCCTGCATTATTATCTATCCACTGAGTACAAAGAGTTTACATAAAATTAATATAATATATAATAATTATAATATAATTTATATATCACCCTATTTTGTGCAGGTTGTTTTCCCCCTGGTTTATTATTCTGTCTAAAGTTGATTCTTAAATCAACTGTTTAATTTGTTTCATGTCTTCTTAGCTGTCTAGAGTTTTTACACTGTGTGAAATTCTTCTGGAGTTATAAATTAAGTTACATATTTGCTTGAGACAAAATTGTCCTTCTGCTTTCAGGGGGAAAGAAATATAAGTTTCTAGTTTAACTACCTTGAGATTTTTTACTGTTGTTGATCAAACTGAGTGCATGGTTTCCTACAGAGCTAAACTGAGTCAGTCTACCTGAGCTTTGCCCTCACAAAAAAACCTCTCTATTTATGTGAATCACAGAAGTAGTGACGTAAAAAACTTTTCTTTGTCATTCTGCACAGTTTTCAGAATATCCTGTTGTGAACTGAAAATGAGCTGTTTAAAACAAAATCACAATTTAGTCTCTATTATACCATTGTTATAAATGGTCACACTTACCTAAAATCTTACATAATTCTCTTTCTTTGCCAAATGTTCCATGATTAAAGCAAAGATTTAAAACTAGACATTTTCAACATTAATTTGTAAAAGAAAAAGAAATTTATTTTTCAAATAAAAATATTTCAGTTATGACAATATTAGAAATCTATCCCCTCCCAATTAATTTTTTAAATTGATTGTCCTGTACTAAAGTACTGTGATCCAAGAATCAAGAGGATTTAACCTTCAAATTTTTTCTACATTTTTGATGCACAATCTTAAGCAGCAGAAAGTAAAGCTTGTTGGTGTTTGCTACCACTCTTGAGGACACTTTAGGAACATTCCTTCTGCTAATCCAGACTTTTCAATTTTTACTTGGACAGAAGAGGATATTCAGAATATTAAGTACATCTCTAGTTACATAACATTGTAGATATGAGTTACTCATATTTGACCCAAGGCCAGTATTCATATTTTATATTTGACAGGAAGAGGATTGTTAGCAGAGATGGTGAATCAAGCATACTTTCTCTAAATCAAGTAGGAAAAAGAGTGGCAAGGTTCTTTTGTTGTTGTAGCCATGGTCCTTTTGAAGCTTACGCCAAAAATTGTTAAAATTAAAGTGAATCCATGTTGTCCTGGTGTTTGAAGCACCAAAGCACCACATTTACATTTTTTCATAATAACAACCATACTATTTATCCTATTTACTTCTGTATGCTTATTTCAAGTGGACTCAATCATCTGCTTTGAAGGTCCTCTATAGACTTCCTAGAAGATCCCTCCATTACCCACTTCCCTTATTTTAGTTAAGTAATTGTTACCTATCAATATAAGATTCTGAAAGAGTGAATAAGAGATAAAAACAGAATTGAAAATTATGTTCTCATAACACAGAAAAAATTTCTTTTTGAACGAAAGGAAGGTCCTCCAAAGGGAGCTCAAGACCACCCTTTGACAGATGCAGCTACTGCTCTTCACAGCCTACAGAGAGGTATTATCTGAAAACATCTTATGTGTAATCAGAATTTTAAAAAAATACAAGACAAAATCACCATGCTCCTTGTCTTTCCCTGCAACCAAGCATCTCTTTCCCCTCTTCAACCCAAAAGTAGGTCTGATTCCTCAGGGGATGTCCCTTCCTTGCCAGGTCTGTGTAAGGATCTTGAAGAGGGCAGGAGGCTGTGATCACCTCAACATGCAAAATCTGAAAAATCTTTTCAGGTTTACCCAGAATGAGCCTTGGTGTGATCACAGCTACCATCCTTTCCTCAAGAGGAGGGAAAAGGGAAGGGGAGGATGATACCTGACTGATGCTTGCTCCAGCAAAAAGTGGAGGGTTGCTGCTTCATGCATCAGCCCTGTAAGCCCAAATGAAACAATATGGGTTGACACTGTCCCTTCTTTGTCCCTTGCTTTCTCTTCCTCGCATACATTGTGTGTGCTTCCAAATAAGATCCTAAGAGTTGACAGTCTGGCATTTACAATGATCACTAAGGGAGTTTATTCATTCCTGTGCATGTCACATACCCTTATAATGGGTCATAAAAATACCACATTTATATTTTATAAAACTTTAAGCAGGGTCTAGCCCTGTTCCTCCAAGAGTAAAATATTAATTAAATGAGAGTTTTTACTTGATGCAACATCATTGCTGATAAGGAAAAATGAAAAATAATCATTAAAGTTAAAAGTGTATTAAATTTTTAAGTATTTTGAGTATTTTTCAATTTTTTTTATTCAGGTATTTTGTATTTTAAAAAGTTCATTTCCTTGCTTAAATCCATTATGAACATTTAACCCTACTGATATACATTGACATCTGACCATTTTATCCTTATTTCTGTGATGAATGATAAAATATATTTAAAATATAATTTTATTTAATGAGTTGGATTTGTTCAGATGCTTTAAATGGTAATCTATCTTAAGTATACTGAGAAAATACAGACCACATAATTGAAGGACAAAATAGAATTGCTGGTTTTGCTGGCAACCTTACAGGAGAAGAGAAACTCCAACCTCTTTAAATTTTATGTACAAGTTTTCATATTTACTATGCAAAGAGTGCAAGCATGTGGGCAGATAAAGGGGTTCTCAGAGAGGAATTTTCATTAAAACCAAAAAGGGAAATCACTGACATTTGTAACCGAAAGCCATTCTCTGCTGACATTTCCACTGTAACTGTGGTCTGCTCTGATGTTTCCTTCTAGTGTTGTTCTCCTTGTTGTGCTAATATTGAGTGTCAGAGGGGAACTGGTATGGCTTTGGCTATGTAAAAAGAGGGCACCAGGACTTATATAATGTTCTTCTCTCTCCCCCCCAACATATCACGAAGGATGTAAGATGTGTGAGAAATAAAGAGCCTGAAGCATCCTTTATGTAAAATTAATTGAAAGAAAGGTGCAGTAAAGAAAAAAACCTCTGCCATTATCTCCTAGTGAAAGGATGCAGATATTAACAATTTAGAGCAAGTGATTACACCAAGAACTTCATGATTATCCTGTGCTTAATAAATCATCTTTTCATCTCCCTGTACGATATGGCACCAGTACATATTGCTGCAAATTATAAGACATATGCATGCAGATGAAAACCACAATACAAGTGAAGGGCAAGTTTCTTGATGATCAAGGTGTTTGTGAATTACAGCACAGGCATGCATTAGTATAAAGCCCACAAGTCCTCCTTCAGTGCTCTTTCTTCATCTCTCATGCCTTGCTTTTCTCCCTGCTCAGTTATTTCATGTCCAGTTTGGATAAGCCTCTATTTTTTATGCAGTCACACACAGAGATGGTGGGACTGCTGTCTGATGTGGGTCAGAGAAGGCTGAGCTGGACACAGAGATTTGGTAGTTTCATTATTCTGTTCCTATTCCTCCAATTAACCCTACGGTCTGATTTTTCACCACAGACACAGTTCTTATCCTGCATGTATTCTCCTGTGATCATCTGCATTGCTGAAAACTGGGATCAGAGGTGAATTGAGGAAGCTGGAGCCTGACAAACTGCTGTCAATCTCAGCTGTACACAATATGGTTCAAGTGGCTTGAGGCTGGACCACCCTTTCTGCAGCTAGCATCCCTCCCAGATTCAAGTGACACCTTCTGTGTGAATCTCCTGACCACTCCTTGTGCTTCACTCTTCCTTCACAAACTCATTCCACTTCAGCAGCCGCAGCATTTTCTTCTGGTGGAAGTTTAAAACCTCTTCTCTCTGAATTCCAGGTCATGATTCTACCTCTTTCAGCTATCATTTCTGTACTCATGCATTGATTACGCATATAGTCATGACATTTATATATTTAGTGTAAACTCTGGTAGTTATCAAGGTTCTCTCCTAATAGAGAAAATTATTTTAAAATTTTTTGAATATTCTAAGTCAAGCATCACTGTCACCTAGTGATAACTTTACAGGTTTGGAGGTGTGTTGCCTGAACAATGCTGGGATATTTTTGTTTTATGGATGGTAATTGCTAAAATAGTAACATTGGCAGGCAGTGACTGAGATAAAAATCTACAGTAAATGAAATATGTGGTTTTAATTTCAAGAATAACTTGCATATTCTCGTCTGTTTTATAAAATGTATGAGACATGAATGACTTGTGAATGCAAGCAAAAATGATAGTACAGAAGCATCCTTTCTCTACACATAATAGCCAAGAAATGCAAAGTACTTTACAAATTAATGACAGAATATGTAAAATTTCTAACCTCCCCACAGTGTATAGGTGGTGAAAATGATCACCAGATAAGTCAGAAAATTCTGCATAAAGTTTATGTATTGTAGGCACACAAGTCACGAACCAAATTCACATATTTTGCCTCAGCTATTCAAGTGAGGAATTTGCTGCCTGTTCTGTAAGGAAGACATCTAAATAGGACAGTAGAACAAATAAAGCTCTCCCTTTACAAAAGATCATTGCTTCTCACACAGATACTCATTAAATCATTAAGTGGATTCCCTTTTTCAGTGGGTTTTTGGGGATTTTTTGCAGGGAGTCAGCATGCTGACAGTTTGAAATACACTGACAAGATAATTGTAAATACTAAGCCTGAAAGAGAATACTGAATGTGAGCCCAGCATTAAATCACTGTGTATCCTAGGCCGCTAACAAGCTCTATAGCATCATGACAAGTATAGATGAAACATACAACATCTAATTCATCGCTTCAGTACTTACAATAAATATGCCTGTAATTTTAAACTGTTTGTAGCAAACACATAATGTGACAAATAATACTATAAACTTTTATCTCCCGGGAGGGTACAGATTTCAGACAAAGTTTGCAAAAAAAATCCATGTATTAAAACATATTTTGTAGAAAACACACTAATCACATAACAGAAAAGAAAATAAAAAGAGGTCTCCTGGTATTTGATGATGTTATTTCTGAATGCCTGGATATTTATCAGAGAACCCAACACAGCGTTTCATGTCTGTTTAGGGCCTCAGTAAAGTTAGTGTGGTTGTTCATGTACCCTTAAGGCCCATGCAAAATCCTCGTGCTACGCAAATTGCAGAATTCATGTTTATGGATTAGCCTTTGGGAGAGACTGAAATTTTATGCTTAATGGCTTAAATATTGTTAAAATCACTGAAGGGCTTTTGGCCACTGTAGCAAACTGTGTGCAAAGAGGCAACTGTTCATCAGTGACCACCAAAGCCCATCCCTCCCTGAGTATGCTTCCCGAGAGGAGCTGGGCTGTGAGCTAAGCCACCTGATGGGAACTTGAGATATGATAAAATAAAGATGACACTATTGTCCAAATATCTCGGGTCTAGGGAGAAGTAAGCAAGCCTGGGGGGAGTAGAATGTATCCACAAAGGAAACCATTCTTAGCAGATGTGTTGAAAATCAGCTCTAGCTGGCGGGAGGCCATAGCCCACAGAGCCATTTGCTGAGGCCAGGTATGAACCCCCAGGAGGAGGTAAATGTTTGAGTGTGTAATGGCAAACCTCTGTCCTGAGGAGTGGACTGTCACAACCTGGAGGCTACAAGCCAGGGACTGAGGTCAGTGGAGGCAAACTCTGCAGGGTGGGCTGATGCTTTTTTTTCCCAGTAATTGCCCTTCCTTCCATAACTCACTCAGGTGTAAAACTCCCCCTCTTTCCCCCGGGAAGGTTGGATGGGGTGTAATTGGCTCAACTGTGCTGACATAAGGGGCAGCTCTCTTGTCTTAGAGGTGTCCAAAACCATCAAATACCCCCAGAGTGCCCCCAGTCTCATTTCTGAGGCCTTCCACCAAAGGACTGAAAGACACACACAGAAAATGTATCAGGAAGTTCCCAACTGAGCCTTAGGCCATTATAACCCATCAGACCTCGTGTTTTGTGGGCTTTTTCCCTGCCCCAGGCAGATAAAGACAGCAATCATCACTTCAACGCATGGACACCCAAACTGCAACAATCAAACCTCATGTAGGTCCATGGCTGGTGATCCATGTATCATTCTATTCTTATCCTTTCTTTTTATTTCTTTCTTTTTCTAATACATTTTCTTAAGTAATATCTTTTTGCTTTCATATGCCCTATAGTAATAGGGAATATGAAAGCATAAAGGTATTACTTAAGATATAATAACAAAAACGGCCGCATATCTGCTTTACATTGCAATCAAATTGTTCTGAAATGAACCCTTCATATGCATATTCACAAACATCCATCATTCAATGTCATTTCACTCTAATCTGCCCCAAGAGATCTATTAGCAAGAACCTGGGTTGCTCTTGCTGTCGTGGGGGTGGGTCGTAACAGTCTTCACTTCCACATATTACTGACATTGTTCTATTTTATAGGTAGACATGAAACATCTGTTTGGGTGCCACTAGGTGTCCTTTCATAGATGAATAAGTTTATCTGCATGAATAGTAAAATGACACGTAGGAAAAAACCCCAAGAAATGAAATGTCACGAATAATTGCATTTTAGTTTATTCATTTTAACTTAGAGCTATTATACAGTAACATGCAGATGTTTTCTGCTATTATCTGGCTTTTGGAATGGAAATAAAATTCTCCTTTTTTTATAACTTTATGGTGTTCCTTGCTTTAAGTATTTGAAGTTATCCCAGTAATTAAATTAAATGGATTAAATGAAACAATGCAGTTAAGGGAAAGGAGATGCAATAGAGTGAGGACTCCTTAAGGGAACACAGTTAGCGAGGATTCATTGATGATTTCTTTTTATTTTTTTTTTTTTTGCCTGGCTTTGCTCAACCTGACAGGAGACCCTGGGATCAAAGGCAATGCTAAATATTAATGAATGCAGAAGCCTCAGAAAAGGAGGTAAGAGAGACTGATTGTCAGAAGCTGAAGACAGAAATGAATTCAAAAGGGAGCTGAAGACATGCACACAACAGGAGACTAGCTTTTTTTCAAGCCCAGAAAGAAAAAGAAACAGGGATGATGAGAGTGGACCAGGACTTGCAAATAAGAGCAAGAGTTAAGACAGTTGTGAATATATAAACTTTTTTATCATTTTTCTATCTGTAAAATATATTTTTGAATGAATAAAAATTATAGGAAGATATTGATAATGGTGTGAATAAAGACACGTGAGTGAATAAAGCAAAACTTCATTATGAAAAAGCCAGAGAGATGCAGATAATAGAGATTCAAATCATGGTTTGTCCTATAACCTGGATAAGGAAACTGGAGGTGAAGCTGAAGGAAGTACATTCAACCAAAAAGGAAACATCTAAAGAGAAAGATATGTTTATAAAAGCCTAAAAAAATGAAAATAAAGACTTCAGCAGAAAGAAAGCAGACAGAACTGAAAAATTTGGCTTCCCAAAAGTTTCAGGAACTACAATAAAGTCAAACTAAAATAAAGAAAAGAAAGTGGTTAATAAGTAAAGCTAGCAGAGGAAAGTAGCAACCAGTTGTAGGCGGCCCTGCTTGAGCAGGGGGATTGTCTTGGATGACCTCCAGAAAACCTTTTCAGCCTCAGCCATTCTGAATTTCTGTGATATGGTCAGCATAACCCTTACTGTAAGGAGTCAAACTTCCATTCTCAAAAACCTTCCACATTAGGAAATATAAGAAGAAATCTGAACAGCACAGTGGCTCACAAGAACTGAGGTTGCTGGGGAAAGTCAGTTGTTTCCAAGGCCAGCAGCAGGAATGAGCCTTTTACTGTGCAACACTTCCACAAGGATGTCACAATCAGATTTCGTGTCTTTGCTGGAGTAGACATAGCAGTACACCCTAAAACCTTTCACACAGGTCTGTGGATATAAGGAAGCATTTAAAATGCAGCAGCTGAAATTTGCTAACCTGATGGTGTTTGAAACGTGTTTGTCATAAGAAAGAATCAGGGCCAGCTAGCTTCAAAACCAGGTTAGTTTTGCTGGGCCAAGAACAATATCCTGACAGTGCCTCTGGAACCATGGAATGCCAGGTGCATTCTCAGGGGCAACTGCATTCATTGGCAGTTGTAGCTATGTGCTTTATTTCACTTTTTGGCTTGCAGAGGTTCACTTCAGGAATGACATCTCCAAAGTAAACACGATGCACAGAATACAAGCTTTAGATGGCAGCTCAGCAGCCCACCAGCATTGTATTTGCTGGGTCCCCTGTGGCAGGAAGGAATGATGAATCTGACTCCATGTTCCCAGAAGGCTAATTTATTATGTTGTGATACTATATTATATTAAATACTACTCTAAACTATACTAAGGAATACAGAAAGGATACTAACAGAAGGCTAGGAAGATAATAATGAAAACTCGTGACTCCTTCCAGAGTCCCAGCACAGCTTGATCCTGATTGGCCAATAAGTCAAAACAATTTACAGCAGAAACCAATGAAACAATCTCCAAACACATTCCACATGTGAGCACAACACAGGAGAAGCAAATGAGATAAGAATTTGTTTTCCTTTTTCTCTGAGGCTTCTCAGCTTCCCAGGAGCAAAGTCCTGGGCAAAGGGATTTTTCAGAAAATATGAATGTGACACCCCAGCACCCACCTTTTGTCCTGTGCAGGGTACATCTGTTACACACCCATTGAACAGCACATCGTGCTGCCAAGCCTGTTTTATGTATCTCTGAAGGTCTGAGGTATCTCCAGTACACTGGAGGTACTGTATTGTGTCACCTACACTGACGTTTGCCACCTAGCTGGTGTGTTCATTCACACAAGAGACAGCTGGGGGCTGAATCACAGGTACCCTCCAGCCACAGATAGTTCGGTGCAGCAATTAAGCCAGGAGTTTATTTATGTGGTTCTGAGATCATCAGCCTTAATCTACCGTACCTGACAGTAATCACAGATCCCATGACAAATGTTGCCCAAGAACAACTCTGTAAACAAAGTTACAAATAAGGCTTCAATTCTCATTAACTTGTTTTTCTCAGAAAGAATTTCTTAATTTCTGATTCCCTCAGATGATACATACAAACTCTAACCAGTTTTGTGAATTGATGCATAATTAACAACTAAATTATAGTTAAGGGAGATAGGACTCATCTGACAAGAATGAATTTACAGAAATGAAAATATAATTTCATCAAGTATACACAGTCACAAAGCCTCTTCCAGTTACCCATATGAGTCAGATGTTGACACAGATTATATTTTCATTCATTACCATTACACCTTCTTTCTCCCTCGAATCCCTTTGTCTGGTTCCTAAGCAACCACAAAAAGGCTCCTCTTCAGACAGAACCTATACAGTCATGACCCCAGAATGGGATTCCTTTAGGTAGATCAGCAATGGTCCTAGGAATTTCGAATGCCTGCCACAGAATCCCACAAGGAATGAAGCACCTTGCATTAAAAGCATAAAGCAGAGACACCAACACTCAGAAGGAAACTAAATCCAGAGCCCTTTCCAAATTATGCAGCTGAAATAATTGGATAGGTTGCTATCTCATGTGTTTAACTTTGTGATCTTCCAGACCACAAACACCAACTCTTTTCTTTGTCATTTACTTACAAGATGTTATCAGCAGGTGACTGTTCAATTGAAAGCTAGCTGCACAGAAAGATAATTATTTCAGTGATTGTTGGAAAGGCAAATTATTGAAGATTATTAAAATCTTAACCCAAAGCTGTCAATGGCCACCAGTTATGATTTGAAATAGTTACTTCCATCCTTCATGTCTCAGTTTGCTATCTAAAAGTAAAATGCAACATTTTCCTTCTTCATAACGATTTTATCAATAGCTGTCCTTAAAATCCTTGAAGTTTCCTATACAAAGACTAAGATGCATATGAAAACCCACAAATGAAAAATGTTAGCAATATGACAACACTTGGTTTTTTATTTTTATTTAATGCACAGATCTCATGTTAAGTAAGACAGACTAATTTAGTCTTCTTTCTCTAACAATGAAATTAAAGTAATTTTGTTTTGGAATTTGGTAAACAAAGTACTATTGACCATGATGAGAGAAGACTAACCTAGCCTTCACAGACTTTTTTCCTTCAAAAGTGTTCTATAGACTAAATGCCAAAATCAGTGTTAGCACCTGTAAGTGTTAACTTAAATCAATAAATGATTACTGATTGCCGGTTCTTCCTTCCTTCTGGAATCAGAAGAGTTGTCATAATTCCACTTTGAAAGGGGAAAAACATCTTCTGTTTCCAAGCATATTACCAAAGCATACACCTGATGCCTTCAGCTCACACCACTAAGGTCCTGTACCACGATTAGTTATGTCCCTGTGCATTCCTGCTCAGTTTGTCTGACCTTGGTGAATCTTCTAAGGTTTCAATAGTTTCACTAAGAAAAAAACATTGCTAAGATTTTAACAAACCTTCTGCAGCAGACTCCTAGAATAACATTTGGTCTTAGCAACCAGCACTGTTCAGCAACATGGTCTCAGATAAACAAGGAACTTGCCATGACAAAGAATTCTTTCCAAATTTTGGAAAGAATGAACTTCTAATCAATTTTATAAATGGCATTTCAGGAAAAAAAAACCCGACAAAAAAATAACACACCACATACTGGATTTCTTTTCCCTTCTTTTCCTGGAATGAGATACTCCATGTGATTTTGGATTTAGTGGTAGCAAATGTAATTTTATCTAATAATGTGTGTCACTGTAGCCCTTTAGAATAACAAAGCAATAAGTAGAAAGTGTTTGTCATCTTTATATTACAATAAGGTTTCTTGATGCTTTGCTTTCAGTCTGGTTTTCAGATTGGTGGTGGGTGTGTAATTGCTGAAATATTACATTACATTATATTTCTATAATATTAGTTTTAAGAGAGATAGAAAGCCCTTTTAGGCTCTGAAGTTTCAGTTTAAAGTAATTTTCCTACTTTTGTCTTGGTCCTCAATCTGTGCATTAAATAATTTCTTCTTTCATTTTTTTCACTTCAGTGCCCTGGTTGTTTTGGTTTTTTAATACTAGCAATCATCATGGATAGTATTCCACTTTACTAATGGGGCTTCCAGTTTGGGACCTCATTCAAATTTCTCTTTCTCTTATTCCGTGATTTTATATTTTCTTTATTAGTCAACTGAGGTTGATGTTCCTGTGAATGGAAGTCTATTAATCTTTCTGTGGCTAGACAAATCAGCATATTTCCTTTTGTAACCAATCTTTTACCACTGCAGCCAGGAGGTTTTTCTGTGTTTACATGGGAAACAGCTTTCAGACATTTACTTTCATTTCAGAGTCATCTATGTCCAGTCATATTTTAATACTATATGTGGGGTAGGAGAACCTTGAATTCAAATGGATCACCTTGTAAGAGACTTCAAAATCATAATTGTCTTAAACACTCTTAGGATCACCAAAGGAAGGCCAGGGGAAGAGGACCAATAGGATGTCATCAGAATTCATGGAGTGGTGATATAATTCTATTTAGTCTGTCTCTCTCACTCTTTTTCTGTCCCTTCCCTCTCTTTCCTATTTCTTCCTCTCTCTCTAGCTCACATTTACTGTTTAACAAAATCTATAATATTGACTTCAGCATATGGCTTTGATTGTACCTTAATTCACGTAGAGGCATCTCTCCAATAATCATAACTGGATCTTAGCACACCTCTGATTTTCTAGGACACCCACCTTATTGACTTACTTTTGTTTTGATAATGGCTCTCTCTATTTCCTTGCTATTTTGCATTTTCTGAAATATCCAAATCTGTTTAGCAGTGGGTCATCTGCTTTTGAGGTATTTGGCTACCACATTGGAGGAGTTAAGATTGATCCTATCACTTATGCTTCTTTTAGGCACTTGTTTTCATTATTAGTCTTCACATCACAGTGAGCTGTCTAAGGAGAAATGTGAATCAATCTGTATGCAGTACCAAGCAAAACCAGCAAGACTGGTTCAGCAAGCCAAGCTATTTATAAAATCCCTACACAACATTATATTATGCCCACACTGACATTTCCCACATATCCAAATGCAATAAAACAACCCTTTTTTTGAGATCGTTCTTGAATCCAACTCATGCCATGTCCAAAAATGAAAGCATTCCAAGGAATCCAGATCCCATGAGCTTATAGATGATATATAACACCCCCCTTTGAACCTCAGGAGCTAAAATACATATTCATTTATCCTTATATCCTTATATCCACATCCTGGCTTCAGCTGGGATAGAGTTAATTTTCTTTCTGGCAGCTGGACGAGTGATGTATTTGAGATTTGGCATGACAGCAATGTTCATAATGTTTTAGGTGTTGCTGACTGGTTCCTACACTAAGTCAAGGACTTTTCAGCTTCTCATGCTGACCCATCAGCGAGGAGGTTGGGGGTATACAAAGAGTTGGGATGGGGCAGAGATGAAAGAGCTGACCCTAAGCAGCCAAAGGGATGTTCCATACCATATGGTTACTAGCTGTCTGCCAGGTTAAGCCACAGCAGGTCATGACCAAGTCTCGTTGTGCTACTTTATCTCTATACTTATGTGTCTCTTCCATGAATATTTAATGTTATTTATTTATTTGACAAAAAAAGGTTACCTTTTATTACAGTATTCACACCCCGAGAGATTTGACAGCTCTGGTATTATTTAATTTGCTTGTTATACTCCAGAAAATGTCACAATAGACTTCAAAATTACCTAGACTAAGACAGTAACAGAGAGATGGGAAATTTGAAATCCAGGTGCTGGATCATTTTAAATACTCAGCTCCCCTGAACCATGCTGCTTTCTTTAGCTATGCAACTATTGTAAGCATAACCATGCACTATCAGTATTTGGTTAGTTAGGACAAATTCCACTTTCATAGCAAAGAAGGGACAGTCAAGAAAAGATTTTTCTAGAGGCACAATGCTGGGCAGTGATAGTAGGCTTTGTGATGACCAGGCATGTCACCTTGCAACTAAAATAGAATATAAAGATGTAAATGAAATTATGCAATGTGTGCTTATTGGAGGGAGTCCTGGCATATTCAATTATCATGCAGCCTACCAAATTAGCTAAAGTTCATGTTGGAGTTTCCAGGATTTTTCCCACTGCAACAGACATCCATGCATGGTTGAACACCTTTGTACTTTCCAGTTTCCACTGGTTACTGGAAAAAGTATAACACACAGCAAATTTCAGTGAAATTTTCCCTGGTTTTAGCAGGTTGTTATGTCTACATGTTAAACAGTGATCAAAGTCATACCTTGCTGATAAATAAATATCATGATCCTAACCATGATATTCTGAGATACCTGTAAGGGCCTCTTAGCTGATATGAAATTACTATTTCAAGTGAATTCAATGGCATTTCCCATATTGTCTATACCTCACATAGAGGAGACGCATGGATATTTACTTCTAAAAATGCAACTCCAGAAAAAGTGTTCAAGATATATAATTTTGCAAATATAATTGTGATTTCATAACCTCTTAGCCCCAGAGAAGTAGAAAACAAATTTTAAATAAAAACAATGCCTTCTTCCAAATAGAGAAAAAAATAATATATATTATGTTCTTTATTATTTATTTACTAAAATTAAAACTTCCATTTTTGGAGGACTGGGTGAGTAAAATATTTATGAGAATGATTTTCTATTGGGATGATAGCATTCAAGTCAAGATCTGTTCATTTTTATGGAGTTTGAAACTGGATGAATTTTACCTAATAAATGTAGGGGTCTAACAGTGCCTTCACCTGAGAAGGAAATTTAAAAACCTAATCAATCTTATTTGTATTTTTTACTTACTAAAAACCAGTCCTAGCTCCTCAGAAGATCAGATTTTGTTATATCAGACATACCATATCTTTTTCAACAGTCTAGAGAGGAAAACCAGTGTGACTTGGCTTGTTTCACTACTTCCCTTTATTAGCAGTTTGTCTCCTCCTACACTACCAGCACAATGCATTTTCTCCCTTTGTTTCATTGCTTGAAACAAGAGGAAAATTTACTTTGTCCAAGCATGAACTAACTGAATACCATGTTTTGCTTTCTACAAAGTGCAACTTCTTACAAAATTCCCATAACTATTTCATGCAACCCAGCAAAACAATCCTTAAAGATATGGATTACTTATTAACATTAAGATCATCCTTAATTTCTTCAGTCAGATTTTAAAAACCCAGGCTGGAAGAAATGAAGAGATATTTTTCTTTTGATTCTCTTCCCCAATAAATAAAAAGTATTAAAATCCATAAAAATGATTGTTTTAAAATGTAGAAACACTCGCCCCCCTAGTGTTCTCAAATTTCCTAGAAACAGCTGGAATTCTTCTCATTTAACTTGGAATTCCAACTGTGTAGCTTCACTGAATTTAGCAGATTTATGCTACCTGTCAGAGAAAAATGATTCAAGACCAGTTTTTTTTGTGTGTGATGCACGCAAATAATCCTAACAGTGCAAATTTGTAAATATAAATCTAATTCTTTCCAAACTGCTTTAGTACAAATGAGAATAAGAAAATCATTGACTCATGGATAGGAAAGAAACATTCAAAAGAGGTCACAGAAAATCCTTGGATTTTCATTTTTCAAGGAAAATTCAGGGCAGACGTTTTCACAGAAATATTTTTCCTAGTATTTGCTATGCCAACAATCTCTGCTTTGAAATCTGACCACAATAATTTGCACTGAAGTGTTCACCATGCAGGTTTGGCAAACATTGTTGCTGCCTTTCTGACTTAACTAGGAAAGAAAAAGATTATGTGGTCTTGGAGAAATTTGTTATCATGAAAAATCTTACTCGTTTAAAATCATCAGTGTCTCCTTAGTAGTAATTTCTAGATGGCTTGTACAATCTTCAGAGGTTTTGAGAGACATAACTGGAAGCTTAATGACTGACAGGAAATCAATGAGAGTTAAGAACAAACAGAATTGGGCAAAGAAAATGAGTGTGTGCTGGGGGAGGGAAGGGTTGCACTGTTGACAACTCCAAGAACAGGAATAGGGTAATCATGACTTATTGAAAAAACATTTCTTTGCTTGACCTTTTATATTATTTAGTACATTTACAAAAGTAGTTAGTTTTTGAGTAAAAATCTATGTTGTTGTTGCTGAGGCATTGCCACATTCTGTCCTCAGCACACTTCAAAGCCAGACAGTTTATGTGCCTTCTGTTTAAGATCTGCTTATGTGATGTTAATAGTGTTTAAGGCAATTGTGATGTTTAAGTCTCCTACACCTTCAGAAGCCCAAACACATAACCACAACACAGTAAGTAACTCCAAAGGCCAGACCTGAGAAGGTCCAGAACAAGGCAAAGCTTGCAACATATGGGATACGTGTTTTGCCTTCATCCTGGGAACAATAAAAGCTGATCCCAGCCTGGATGGTTGCTTGCATTTGCTGCACAAGGCTAATAAGTTAGTATATGTTCCTGAAAGATCAGCAAGATATTGGTGGCTTGCTAAGTGACTTCTGGATGAAATACCTTGATTTGTGCTCTGCAAGACAACAGACTAGAGGATCAAAATGATTGCATCTGGTCTTAAAATGTAAAAATATTTTTAACAAAATAATTTAGATAAACGTGAGATGAGGGAAAATCTTTCTGTCTGACTTAGCTTAATGACTCTATTGTCTTAACTACTTGGGGGAAATTCTATATAGAAAACAATGCATCCTGTCAATTTTGCTACTGTTTGAAGGCATCAGTAGGAATAGATGCCCATCTTGGTGCACTGATTTGTTTTCTTCATAAAATAATTTTAAATGAGAAAAGCAGATAGATAAAAACACCATTGAAACCTCATTAAAATTTGAAAAAAATGCTTAACACTGAACATTTTTCCTTGACTATTCTACAGTGCAAAAGATCAAATTCTATATTGTGTATGTTATTTCAAGGAGGTGATATGGCAGTTGCCACGGCAACAAGACTTTTTAAAAAGCTAAAATAAAGGATGTTGCTGACATGACCCATTGTAACAATAACTCACATGACCATGAGATTCAGGTAGATAAGATAACCTAGGGGGGGAAAAAAAGAAAAGAAAAAACCCTAGAATTGCATCTTATCTTCTAAAAAATTTTTTTCTCTCTTTTCCATAAATACAAATAAGCACATTTTGCAAATACCTTCCAGATTTGGAAGCAAATACATATATCTGAAACTCTTATTTTAATGATAATAAGTAACCAAATACCATGACATGTTCATTTAGTTTGGGCGGGGATCCATCCTGTATTCACAGAAGAGTGGATTTTTTTGTGTAGGAGCAAAATTTGAGGGACAAGCAGAGCACTGTGAGGGGATATGCGTCTGCAAGGGTGTGTGTGCCTTGATAATAGGAGCCTGCCACGTGCTGCAAGACACAAGAGAGCTTTTGATGTGTGGGACTACAGCAATGGCACCAAGCTCTGTGGCTGAGCAGAGAGCACTCACCTTTGAGCATGAGGCCCTGGTGCACAGGAGCACAAACATCCTCCCTCCGTGCCCAGCCCCCAGCCTTTGGTACTGGGGAAACAGTACCAAACTCTGCTGCTGATGGATGATTGATCTTATTTCCTGCTCTTTCTTCCCTAGGTGAACTTTTACCTGAAGGCCTGCTCTGCCACTGCTCATGAAGAATTTAAGTAAGCAACCTGTAACGGTTGCAAGAAAAGTATAGTCAAAAGGGTACATCATGAAATACAGCAAAAAGCACAATCTAGTCATCAATAAAAAGTTATGAAGTCCACAGGTCTAAAGATGACCTATGATAACAAACAGCAGTTGCACAAAGCATTCATACTGATGCATAGAAATATCTCATCAAAATTCCATAGGCCTGTATCGATTCAGGGAGCCCCCAACACAGTGAATAATGTGCTCTGACTCCATGATTTAGAAGGCTGAACAAATGCTTTATTAAGTTATAGTACACTAATACTATACTAAATTTCATACTAAAGAGATACTATACTACAAAGAACACTAAAGAAAAACCAGTGACTGTCTGAGACAGCCAGGACACAGCTTTGACCCAACTGGCCAATCAATCCAAGCAACCCTCAGCAGAATCCAACTGATAAATCACTTTGGGTAAACAATCTCCATAACACATTCCACATGTGCAAAACAACAGGCACAGCAAGTAGAGATAAGAATTGTTTTCTCTTTTTCTCTGAGCTTCTCCAGGAAAAATCCTGGGAGAGAGAATTATGTCTCTCTCTGTTCAGGGAATGTGAATACCACAAGCCTGTTATGGACGCACAGGTTGGGTAATAGATTGAGACTGTATATGATCAGGCATCAAACATGCTGACCCTCACCCCTCAGCCTCACCAGAGCAGCCTGCATCCCTCTGCTCTGACCCAGGCACCTTTCCTTTGCTGCAGGAATCATCAACAAGGTTTGTTGGAAATCCCAAAAGTTTTGCTGCCTTGATGGGTAGGCTAAGTAAAGTTTTCTTCCAGATTTCTTTCTCTTTAATTCATTTCAATGAGGGATATTTCTTACAATTAACATTTTAGACCACTTTTGACATACGATGGCAGTGGAGTTCTTAAATATGCATATATATTTATGTGCAGATATGTACACACACACATATTTATATGCAAATATGCATCAAGAGACAATTTTTTCATTCATTCATTTATTCATTCATTCATTTTCATATTATAAGAAAGGGATCTGTGATCTGTCCAATAGAAGTCTCCCAAACAACCTTCCAATATTGTAAAATTTGATACATATTTTCTCTGTTATTGTGACTGAATGGTAAAAAGAAAAATGGATAATCATGTTAATTTTAATGCTTTGTATTTCAATGTTGAGGGTTTTTTTTTTTCAAACACCAGACCAAATTAATTACTGTTTATAATTTCTTGAATATTAAGCAATTTAAATCCCTAGATAAGCCAGCTGCCCATTACAAAAAATATATTTGACATATGTTTGACTGAGTTCATAGAATCATAGAATATCCTGAGTTGGAAGGAGTTCCCAAGGATCATCAAGTCCAATTCCTGGCCCAGCACAGGCCAGCCCCAACAATCACACCATATGCCTGAGAGCATTTTCCAAATGCTGCTTGAACTCTGGCAGGCTGGTGCTGTGACCACTTCCCTGGGGAGCCTGCTCCAGTTACTAAAATTAATGTGCCTAAAGAACAATACAATTAAAGAAGAGGCAGTCTGTAGTTCACGTAAAAAGAAGAATAAAAAGCTTAGATACCTTGAAAAAAGTTGTCACATGCTAGGGTTTTCATACTATACATGTTAAGACATACTATGGTTTTCATGCTGTAAGTGCAAAAACATACAACGGAATTTCATATTCAGAAGGAGACTGGGACGCTGAGAGACATTTCTCATGACAGCAAGGTTTAGGATGCTGAGACATTTCTCATGAGAGTAAGGTTTTGAAGCAAGTGACCACAGCCAGGTGCTCAGTCATAGGACCTTTACAAACGTCTCTCTCACCCTTCTTCAAGTGGGAGGAGAGCCATGATGGAGCCTGTGTTTCCTTTTCACTGATGAAGTTAGTGCAGAATCTGCAAAAGAACAAAGCTGAGATTTTGTCTAACTGGGACATTTGTTTTGAGTCTGCCCATTTGGGACTGAAAACAGAAATTGAGCCAGAAATAACCAGAACTCTCAGTAAAGAATATTCATTAGTCATAGTCCCTAAAAGCAATTACAGACTATTTCCAGCCTAGACTACACAGATGTTAGCCTTTTAATGAAATTTTGCTGTAAATTCTTATTTTCAGGTACCCAAACTGTAAGTTCCTCTTTACACTTGCTGTTATTTTTGCAAGCATTTCTATTTTTGTTGGAAGGGATCAAGAGGGTGAAATATTCAAATTTTATTTTACTGCTTTGGAGTCTTTAGAACTAAAAAATAAAAGAGCCAACATGAAAACCCAAAAGTGTTCAGAAACACGTAAGTTTCTCTAACGCAAACTAAACCCAAAAAAAAGTAACAAAACGACACCAAAAAAGTCAACAAAACTAGTTTTCTCTTGATTTTAAGAAAAAGCTGTCTGAGATAAAAAGGTTGCATACGGCTTACTTTATGTTCTCTAATAATTTTTTGTTCTTACTATCACCTTATTTTTTGTTACTGAGGTCAACTGACTTATTGTATGGCAAACATTATGTGATGCCAAATGTAGGTCTCTGATTTGAAATACAGACATATCTGGTTCCGGCTATCATCCTCTCCTGACTAACACATGAAGAAATCCTGTATACTTGGGAGAGCAGGTTAGTTATTGCCATAACTAAATACTTTAAATACTTTGCTGGAAAAAAAAAAAAAAAAAAGTTGACATTCATTCAATTATTAAATCAGTCTGAATTAATAAATGCTACTAAAGGAATGACACTAATAATGAGAAAACATAATGGAGTTTGTTGACAGTAATTTTTATTCCCTATTCCTGCCAGGTAGGGAATAAAAATCTTTTTTTCTATATTAATTGTTTCAGTTAGAATGATAGAGAATGGAAATGAAATACTTAAGTTGTCTGTTCTGATTAAGATCTTACAGAAAACTGTGGCAAAAACTGATCAAGCAGTTCTATAGCTGAAGAAAATATTAAATACTGGTTTTCTTATTTAAATTTAACCCAAATATAATTTCTAATTTGGTTTAAATTTTATTTATGGATGTTTCTAAATTTAAGAAATTCCAATATTTATTCTCTGTAAATACTTTTCAGAAAAAAACCCCAAAACAATGAAAAACACTTTTTGTTATAACATTATTTTTGAAAAAATACTTTTATAGAATTTTAATAATTTCACATTCTACATGCAAGTGCATTTTATTCATAATGCAAGTCTGGTGCACAATGGTACGTTGGTTTAGTGTCTTCAGTGTGCTTTCATGGAAACAAATTATAAAGCTAAACAACTTCATTTGACTGAATGTCAAACGCTGCCAGAAAGTTGGTTAATTTCAGCCAACAGAAGGAACTAACTGAAAATTATGCGTTTAAATATAAGCAAGAAGACTGATCACTGAGGAAATAACAACCTACAAAACCAGAGCTGGGAAAATCTGTGAAATTCTGAAAATGTAAAAAGCCACGGAAGGTAACGAGGACTGTCCCCTGACACTGATGTAAGTAAAAAGAAGGGATGAAAACATGAAACAAAATTTCCCCAGAAGTGTCTCCCAGTCTTCAGTGGTTCTTGATTGAGCCATAGGGGATTATTTATGTAGGAGAAGCTCAAAGGGGTTTTTGTTCACACTAATTTCTCTGCTTGCTTTTATGTTAACCATATCATGCAGCAGAGAGTCCCAAGCTTACCTGTGAGCTGTGCCACAGGCCGCATCAATCTGTTGGTTTGGAACACAACAACTGCTAATTATATGGGATTCGCTCTCATTTTCATACAGAGAGGGTAGTAAACTGTTCTGCTCCTTGTCTTACCCTCTGTGATACAGGTTTCATAAATGTGCATTACATTTCTTTTCCTCTCTTTTTCTGATTGACAAACTCCCTTTTGGTAAGCTCTTCATGAGTGCCATCCCATACCCCTATCCACCCTTGTCTATCTTCTAAACATCTCCCAGGCCTACCATATATTTATTGAGGTGGGGCTGCAGGACTGTGTGCATCATTTCAGAAGCTGATGTGCTATGAACCTAATTGATGGATTAACAATGCAACCATGTTTCTCCCTGCTCCTTTCTAGGTTCTTATGTTGGAATAATATGATGAAAGGATGGCACTACACAATAGGTGTCTCTTCCAGTTTAAATTCAATGAAAGGAGAGCAGCCAGTCAGATATAAACCCTACCCATTGCATTTACAAAAATCATGGTGGCCAACGCATTGCCCTATTTCCTGCTGATTCACAAACACTGGTTTCATTTCATCATTTTGGGCACAGCTCCTGATTAGCTTAATTAATACTTCCCATAAAGCAAGTCAGCAGAAAGACCTGACATCAGGACAGCTATAGAGTTAACATAGCTATGACATAGTGCATTTTAACAGAAAAATACATTTGACTATATCTGTCAACAACTCTGAGACAAACTTAATTCTGAGTTTTATCCTCTGTGTTTAAAGGAAACCATATAGGAGGAGAAATATTGCAATTACTCGAAGTTTGCTTAAGGTATTTGTCTTCATACATCTACTGAAAGAAAAGAAAAAGGCTCATTTCCTACAAGCTTTACTTGTTTCTTTGATAGTGATTAATATATTCTTCTTACCAGAATAAGAACCAAATGAATGCAGTCTATTTTTCTGTCCAATAATTTTAAACAAAAGTATTCCTTGATTCTTTCTCCTCTGCATGTGCTGCAATCTGCCTTAGTGGTTCTGGAAATCACTGCTACTGCAGCTCTCCTCAAACTTCTTGAAATTCTGGACTTTTCTGAGCTCAGAGAATTTAAACCTATGGACAATTTGAAGAAAAACACAGAATTACAAGGAGATGAAAAGAAAAAAGAAATTCTTAGAAATAAATAAAGGCTGCTTTCTGATTTTTGGAGAAATTTTGTTTCTCACATAAAAAACCCATCAAAGCTGTAGACTACAGTTTTTAGAAATGTAAGTAAATGCGGAAATGGAAATGTAGTTCTTAGAAATTAAAGTAAATGTGGACCTAATGTTCCCTGTTCTAGAGAAAGTCCTATCAGTCTGTTCAGACTCTAACAATAACAAACTAAAGAAGCTGTATGAATATTAAACTCTTGAACAATTGCCCACAGGCGATATTTGCTGATGGTGAAATTGAGACATGAGGAGGTGGAAAAGGAGTAGGTGTAAAGGATTTAAGAGGAATAGAGAGAAGACAGAACAGCGGACACAGTGGAGGATGGAAAATTGACAGCAATATTCAGGGTCTAAATTCGCTATTAGCTTGCAAGGAAATGAAGTAATACCATTTAAATTTAGCAAGGTGGGTTGCTGAGATACATGCAGAAAATAGAGACTTCAAGAATTTTCAAAGAAAACACAGATTATATTTTGATGATTGATCTGTTCCACAGTCTTCCCATTCTCTTAGTGAGCAGAGCTGGCTGCATGAATGAAGAGCCAAAGATAAGTACACAGCTTTAAATTCAACTGCGTTTTCTTCTCAGTATAAAATGATAATTTTACCAAAAAGCACAAGCTCTTATGACCTTGCTCAACTATTTATGTGTTCAAATTCCAGCTTCAGTCTTGAGGCTGATGTTTTTCTGAGTATTTTAACCTTCAAAAATGGTAGCCCACCCATTCATGTCCTATCTGAGCCTCAGGGAGCTGAAAAGAAAACTACAGTAGTGAGTGGTTCTGAATTTGAATTATCATCTATCAGGGCTTTGCTGTGATAACTTTTCATAGGCACAGAGATCCTGAAAGCAACTACATGTGCTTACACTGGCCACTAGCTCATGGAACAGACTTGATTTTTTGCATTCAATTATCCTCTTTTGTGAGCCTTCCAGTTCTGTTTGTCAGTACTTTCTGAATCAGACTGAAAAGATAAGGAAATTTTCATAGACAATGAAAATGTGGCATGGCAGAATGCAACAGCCTATGAAAAATTATGCAAAAATTACAGTAAACCACAAAGATGATGTATATAGCTTTTGATATTTTTTGTTTTATATTCAAAGAATAAAATCACAACAAAAGGTTCATTTTCTTTGAAAAGGGGAGAAAAATGTTAGTACTTTAAAATGAATATTTTGACTTCCAAGAAGGTGTAATTCTCAGTAAATATAATGTAATCAACATATGCATTTTCAGATAGGCATTGACATTGTGAGTTGAGGTTGTGTGACCCAGGAATCAGTTGCTCCATGCACAGTCTTCCTTTTCCTGGGTGACCTTCAGAGCTAGAGAGCAGAGACAGACTGGAAATAGAGATTTCTTTAAACTGATTTAACCAATGCCCAAAATGTTGGTGATGATTCCTTGTGAAATTTTGCTGATGCTTTGACAGATACATAGGTAGATAAATTGGGCCATTTATGGCAATATTTTGCTTTCCTGGGTTTTTTCCCCAAGATTAAATGGCAGGTGGGAGCATATTCCCTGGAATAATGGTAGAGTTTATTTTCTTCAAGGGAATGCATTAGCTTTCCTCCCCCAAGTAACATGGTTATATGAAAAAGGCAGGAGGGTCCATTAGAGCAAACCTGAAGCGCCAACATTTAGGCATCAAGGAAATCTGAAAATGTAGCATAGTGGTAATTTTGTCCAATTGCTTCTGAGAAATGAAAAGCTATCAAAATACAGACAGGCATAAGCTGCCCAATATAAACTTGAGCAGCAAAGTTCTTTCAATCATTTGGAAGGAAGTCTGACATCCTTAAAATATATCTTTCCTTCTGCACATGCTTTGAAGAGAGTGGGATAGAATTATTCCTTCACTAAAAAAAAATTGCATGAGAGAATTCTTTTAGAGTTTCAGAGTTTTCTGACTTCTGGTTTAAAAAAAAAATACTTCACTCTCAGACACCAAAAGAAATGTGATTTTAAATGACATGGGGATTTTTAATACAATTTCATATTTCATCAGCAGACATTTTATTTTGGAACTGGTGAAAAAATCTATTTCTGATGTTTAGCTATCCTGTTGAATGGAGCTAAGCTCTTATATAAAGTCTCAGAACATTATGGTCTACTCCTTAAATACAAGGCTCAAAAAGTGCAGCATCTGTCTAATTGAAATACCTTCAAATCCATCAGTAGCCATTTCTCAAATCCCACTGATAGAAATCATATGTATACAGGATCAGATAGTTATCTGCAGGAATTATCTATTGTTTGTCTAAAATCTGTAAAGAGACAGGAACTGATTAAAACTGTATGTCCAAACATATATGCAAAATACACTTAAAACCAAGCAAATATCGAGGATATAAAATCTGACACCTAGAAAAAACACTGTGCCTAAAGACCATTTCTAGTGGATCTGCAGAGAGTGTCCTAGTGTAATTTTGACTGCGGGAAATTTTATAGTAACAAATTTTCTTTAACTCCAAATGGAAATTAAAATAAAAATAAAGATGGAAAACCTGGTATGTTTAAAATCATGCCAGTTATCAGGGCAGAGAGGAATTTTGAGTGGAAGGTTTCCATTTCTATCTGCTTCCAGTTGTCTATGGAGGTGGTCAGCACCTCCACTTCATTGGTCCCAAGCATCCAGAAAGAAGGGTAAAAGTCCTGTGAAAAATGTGACTTCATGGAGGAGGGCAGGAAAAAATTCAGTGACCACTGCAGGGTTCTTTAACAGCATCAGGCACAAGGCTGTGTTTCCCTTCCCAGCAGCCATTCACTAAACTGTCTAGCTCCTCAGATGAATGGAGTAGGTGCATTACCAGTGAGTCTCATTCATTACACCAGTCTGACTCACTCCAGGGAAAAAAAGAAAACAGATCTCTGAACAAGACAGATTTCTATGGGAAAAACTATGTAGTTGTACATTACAGTAAAACTTTCATTTTCCTTTCCTATATGTAAGCTAAAGAGGGGAAAGCACTCAAATAAGGATCACATTTAAATGGAGTACTAACATTAGTGAAAGGCCTGGCTTGTACAAACAAGAATATTTAAACATCTCAAATTTTTCCAGTAAATACAAAAAAAGGTCTTAATTAGAAGACTGCTTAACCATTTTTGGTGCTTTGAGCACTGTGGAGCATAGAGAAAATAATAAGAGGCAAAGAAGAAGGAGAAAACTTTCCAGTCAGGAAGGGATATCCTGTGAGCCATAGGACACAAAATCTATGCAGATTATAAATTCTCCTTCTCCAAAGGTATTTTAGGAAGATGGTTTGCATGCATAGGTCAGAAAAACTACAGAGATACTTGGTCAACCTGAAATACAGACTAAAGAATTATTTCCTCCCTCTTTCAGGATCATTTTTCCATCTCCAATTTATTAGTGAAAACATCTATGATATATTATAAAGCATCATACCATCTGGTTTTGTAAGACAAAGTAGGTCCCCTGAAGTCAGTAGTGGTCATTAGATTTCTGACACATGAAGAGTCGATTGGAAGAATCTCTACCTAGTACAAAAATACCAAACCAAGAAAAAAACAACCCATCACAACCAAAACCAAGTAGAAAAGTATTTATTTCTGATTAACCGTCCAAGAAAACAAAACAACTTTTCAACTGAGGCAAAAGAAGAGATACAACAGAAGAGCTCTGTTTCAAAGGCTGCCTATGGCATTCCTGGCAGCACAGAGGAAATACTCTAAGGAACCCAAATTGCACCACAGATGGCAAGGGTAACTATCCATAAGTATTTTCTTGTGACATGAATTATACTAGCAGTAGTAACTTCTTAGAAAGACATGTTATCGAAGTACCAATTCACCCAAAAACATTGAAGCCTCAAACATCTTGAATGTATGTATGTAACATGCTTAGATCTCAGCAAAGCCTTCCATACAAAATGTCCAGCATTCAGCTGGATAAACACCTCATGCCCCTGGCTCAGGGGCTGGGCACAAGGAGTTACAGTGAATGGGGTGACATCAAGCTGGCCACTTGTCACTAGTGGGGTTCTATAGGGCTCCATCCTCAGCCCTGCACACTTCATCATCTTTCTTAATGAGCTTTGTTAATGACACAGGACTGAAATCAATACTAAGAAAGTTTGCCTGGACCACTAAAATGGGAGGAGTTGTTGATTCCCTCGAAAACAGGGAGGCCCTGTAGAGACATCAACAAATTGGAGACATGGGGAATCACCAACCATGTGAAGCTGAACAAGGGCAGGTGCCAGAATCTGCACCTGCAACAAGCAGGGACAGCCCTGGATGTGTGAATAGACTGAGGAACAGGAGGCTGGAGAGCAGAACTCTGGGAAGGGACCTGGGGCTCCTGGTCAATGGCAAGTCAAGTCTGAGTCAGGAGTGCCCTGGCAGCCAGGGGAGCCACCTACGTCCTGGGGGGCATCAGGAACAGCCTCTCCAGGTAGGGAGTCCTGCACAGAGCCAGGAGCTGGACTCAATGACCCTGGTGGGTCCCCTCCAGTTCAGGATATTCTATGAAGTTCCATTTTAGGGGAATGTTCAAATTTTTAATACCTGCAAACAATTATTTTATAGCTCAACTCTTGAACACAGTGACCTCTTATTTCCCTCTTACACATCTAAAAATCTTTACCATAAAAATAATTCTTAAAATTGTCTCATCATCCCTTTTCAGACTGAAAAATGACAATGTGAGGGGCTAGATTGTGTAAATACATCCCAGGAATTTTTCATTTTAATGGCTTTCCGTGGATTGGATGCTTTTTACCTTCTCATTTTCTTCTGGAATCTAAATGTGAAATTCTTATGAAAGTGATGTCAAGCTGCTCATGTAATATAGTTATTTTCCTACCATCACTGAACTTCTCATTAAGTTTTTTTTTCAGTCTAACAATGCCCAAGAGGCCATAAAAATTTAAATAAGCTGCAGGTTATTAATCAAGGAAGACTTTTATAGAAATCAACACAAATTGAAAGCCATAGCTGTTTTTAAGAATGGCAGTAATTAATGAAGGAAATAATGCAGGTCACTATAACAAGATAACTATTGGAAATTAGGCATTGGAAAACATTATGGTATTACAGGAAATTTGGGTCTGACAAGATTTTTAATAAACAATGATTAAAAAATGCAGATAATCTATTTGAAAAAAGATAAAAGAGTACCACTAACATTTTTAGAACAGAGATAATTTTAACATTGAGCTTGTAACCAGAAGATGGAAAGCTGTGAAAAGATTTTCAGGCAGCTTCTGAATTTGTTGGGCTGGGCCCAGCTTTGCTCTTATAGACAGCAATGCTTGGCAGAATCTGTCTGGGATATAAAATAGAATAAAGAAAAGAAGAAGGCCAGTCTTGGAGCCTGAGTTCATTTGCATGCAGAGCTCACTCATTTTCATTAGTGGGTTGCTCAAACACACAGATGTTGTTTGCACCCCAAAGTATCTGCTTTAGTGGATAAGTGGCCTACAAAGTCAACATTGTATTTAACTGGTATGCTCCTTAAGAGCTTTATCCCAAGAAATTCAGAAACAAAAGGGGAAAAGGGTGTTAAAGTTAACTGAAGTATTGTCTAGAGACATAACCTGTTAATAAATTGCACAAACAGGGAGCTCTTTCATGTAAATTTTAGGGGGAAAACAGTGGAAGTTAAAACAATGTAAATCAGGAAACCAGAGTGAGTCACCACTTAAAAGGACGCAAGAAAGGCAAGACTTGCTCTAAAAATATACAGGGAAAAAAAAAAAGAAACAAATGCAACTATTGAAAGTTTTATTTACAGGATAAATTGTTACTTAAAAATGGCAAGAATGAGATGAGTACTTATGGCTTATCTTGCTTCACTTCTTAAAGGCACAAATATATTCCTGCCCTGTGGTAATAATGTACTTACAATAATAGCCAAGGAAGGTGGTGAGCCAGAGACCAGAATAGAAACCTAAATGGAGTATGGAAAATTGGGTCTAAAATTTGCTTCTCAGCTCAATTATTAACAATTTGTGTTGAATGTACTACTACTGAAAAAAGGTCATGTTTAAAGATGAAGGCAGCCAGGGAAGCACTGCTCAGTACAGTTTATTACAGCTAAGCAGGAAGCTCCTGCCAGAACACAACAGAGCCTGACTGAGCTGCTGCACACCCTGGCCAGCCAGGGGGAGGCTGAAATGAACGCCAGCAGAGAAAATCAAATGCAATGGGATTACACATGGGCAGTGTCACCAGGAAAAGAGTGGTGGACTCTGACCAACTCCTGCTCTTCTGTCGTGCCCCTCCTGTGGCACACAGGCCATGGTTCTTGCAAAGCAAAGACAACTTCTTATCTGCTTTGCCAGAATTTCCCTGGCAGAAAGGACACAGAGTATGTGATGTGCTTGGCTTTGGGCTCCTATCTTTCTTCCCTCCTAAAAGTAATGAGAGAGCAGAATCCTCTCAGCTAACTACCCTGCCACCTCTAGAGACTGGCTGCTCATGCAGTGCCCCTCACTACCTGCAAACTTTTGGATCGTGGTATATCCATCCCAGAATGAACAAGGATTGATTTCTTGCCTTTTTCCCTTCTGTGTGTAGAAGTCTGGGAGAAGCTTGCTAACAGGAGCTAATGAGGAAATTCAGTTAAAAGATGATTCAACACTGGTTAGAAGAAAACCGGAAAGCAGGAAGAATTGAGCCACTTAGAAGAAGAAAAGAAGCATAAATGTCAGTAATGCAGAAGGACACAGCTAGTGAGAGCAAAACTGGGGAACTCTGAAAGAAACAACTGTAGGCACTTTGGTATCATGCTGTTAATGAGTAGTGTCCAGAGTGAACAAAGAGAGCTTGGAATTTTATCTTCTTACAGCAAATAACTGCATCTGTTATGTCTTTTTCTGAGTGTAACACTTACTGTGCCCCCTGTCTGGAGAGGACAGCATGGCCTATCAGGGCTGTATGACCTGAGTGCATTGAAACAGTAAGGGAAATTTTTGAGAAAAGCAAAAAATCCCCCTCTTGTCTGAGCAGTCTGTTTCCACAAATCATGCCTTATAGAGTAATTCATCCTCTAAGATGAGCTCAGATTTTAGGTAGTTGTTTAACTTTCCCTGTGGTCATTGCACAGGCTTCTCTGAGATTGCAGCAACCATTTGGGTACCTTGTCCATCCAAAGGGAGTGAACATTAGTTGGAATTCAAATCCAGCTGTACAATGTTTTGAGAAAGAAGGAAAATATAAAGATTCAGACAGAACAAGTTCAGGTGAAGGTAAGACCCAGGTATTCCTGGCTTTTGAGCACTGATGGATTTTGTTCCCTAAATAGGCACTGAAACAATAGGAAGGGATATTGCTGTGCAACCAGAGAATGACAAATTTAGTAGCTATATTTAAGAATAGGCAATGTTTCAGATAACCATAAGCCTATTAGTCTGACCCCTGTGTTACACAGGGCTCTAGATCAAACTGTGAAGGAAAGAGTAAAGAATGGAAAGGAAAGGTGAAAAAGCAAAAACTCTGGCAGACTAAATGAGGTCAATTTCATCTCTGTACAGAACAGGTAATTAAAGATCCAGAGTAAGCAGGCAGAACTACCTAACCTATGTGAACTTCAGTGAGACATTTAAAGCAGAACACACTGGAGAAGACAGGAGCTATTTAAATCACAGAGAAAATAAAGAACTGGCTAATGCAAAGGAGCGTCAGGTGACATGTATTTTGAGGCACTGCCAATACCTGAGGAAGATCAGAATATTCTTTGGGAATAACTGAATGATCACAAGGCTTGGGAAAATAGAAATAGTTTAAATTTAAAAGTGCAATGTGCAAAAGTGCAAATCATGCCTTAGTAAAAAGATAGCAAAAATGACTGCTCCAAGCTGACTCATCATCAGCTGAGAGCTGAAAAAGATAAAAATGTCTGGGCAAAGCAAAGCATTGTTAGGAGAGCTACAGTCTACCAATGTGTTGCAACAGAAAATTAAATAAAACAAAAAAAAACCTCCAAGAATTTATGAGTTGCACCATTTCTAGAGGAGATAAAGGTATGTTGATGCACTTTACAAAGCATTGTGGAAATTCCAACCATAATGAATGCATAATTCCAATCACTCACACTCAAAAAAGACAAAGTCAGACTGGAATGGAGGAAAGGAGTAGTGAAACTGAAACAGCCTTCTCTGTTTAGCTTAGTAAAATGAAGCTTGAAATCAAACACATTTTTGTAAACAAGGGGTAAACACCATGAGAAAAACCTGCAACAGTAGTAGCAGTCAGGGGTATGAAAAGAAAACAAATGTACAAAAGCCAAATACTTTTAAGCATACTTTTTTAGGGAGTAGTTATGTCATAAAATGAATAAAAAAGGGGCTAATGGAAAATAGAAGAAGGAGCTAATGAAATTTCCTGAAGACACAAATTTTGAGGCAAGTCAATAAAATGGAGTGTTGGAATAGACTTCTGAAATAAGGTTACAGCAATAAAAAGAATCAAAATTAAAACCCCTAATATATTTAAAATATAATTGCCTTGGTTCTAGAAAGAAATATTGATACATTTAACTGATATTAGTGATGATATTTAACTAGCAGGAGACTGGACTGGATGACCCTTGTAGTTAAACATTCTCACTTCTTCAGAAATACGTAACCTTATGTCAGAGCCTTCAAAAAGCCATGTGCTGCACTGAATTTTTAGAAACACCGGACCACCCCAGATGTTTCTTTTCTAAAAAAAGCAACTAAGCCCTCAAAGCTCACAGACAAATTTAGAAACCACTCCATTGTGAGCAAATATATCCATCTTCACTCCATCTTTTAACAGTTATGAAACAGAGCTAAGGAGGAAAACTAACTTCTTAGCTACTCTCCATTCTTGACATGTAGGCCACAAGGAATTAGATAATCTCCCTTCTCATTGTTAAGTGTGCAACACAGCCCTGTGTTTTGTGCCCTCTAAAGGGGATTCTACAATGAAGGCCATTATGTGCACTTAACATGCAATTAATGCATTTTTCAAATTGTGGGTTTTATTATTAATGCTCGGCTGTTATGCTTATCTGATGTTTCCTTATATGAAACAATGCAACAAAATAAACGAACCCCAGTTCAGCAGGAGCTGTCAAATTAGAAACTGTTACAAAGTAATAATTAGGGAAAATGGATCACAGTGTTCAGGCTTCAGCAATGATTGTCCCTCTGTGGGCCATTAACAAAATCTCGTCATTGGATCTGCATGAAATTTTAATGAATCCGCAAGTAAACAAACTGCAAAACGTTGTGGGCAGCAGTTCCCTCGCTTTATGATGAAGATTTTCATACAATATTGGGCTTCTTCTCTCTCTTTTCCCACCTTTTCTTCCTGATGCCAGTGATTTTGGTTAGGGAGGATTCATTTAAGATCCTCTCACACTGTGGTATTTGAAAAATGGTGGTGTCTTTCGACCACTACAGTGTATAGGTCAGCTGCAATTTTATCAGCGGGACAGGCTGCATTTTATTTATTTATTGATTTACTCAGGAAAACGCAGGAATCTTAGGCGTGATTTGGAGACGCTGACACAAACCCACAAGCCCCCAGCTGGAGCGCAGGCCTCAAGGGTGGCGCAGTTTCACACCGAACACCAGCGAGGGCCGAGTCGCCCTTCCAGAAAGGTTTGCACGGATTCCTTCTCTCCCGATCGGCGCACAAGAAGGAACTGCAGCTGTTTCACCTTCCCGAGTCGGCAGGAGGATGGGAGCAGCGCGCTCCTTCCCGGCTTTCAAGGAGCGCTCCCGGCAGCCGCGGCAGGCCCGGGGCTGAGGCCGGGCCGGGCGGGCAGTGGGGCCTCGCTGCCCCATCTGGCGGCCAGGCAGGACCAGAGAGGCGCAGGGACGGAGGGAAGCAGCAGCGGATGGCGGGGAGCGGGCGTAGGACACAGTCTCCCGGGGCCGCTTGTTGTTTTAACACTTCTCCCCCAGATTGGTTTAGATGAGGTCAAAGGAGATGCAGTGCTTTCGCTTGCCTTCGGCTGGTCTTGATAGTGCTTGACAGAACTAGTGATGATATTTATTAGGTTCATTTATTTTCTTGTAAGCATCTGAAAAGAGAGATTAAGCCACTGGTTTCTTAAAAAGCAATACCATTGCTTTCTGTATCTCTGACACTCCTTCATTTGAAGATTCATAAACTGTTTCTGTCTTTTCCCAAACAATTCCCTTTGGGGAATCTGCTGACAGATGTAGACTGGCCTCTCCATTCAGCCTGGAGAGTCCCACCACTTCAAATTTGTTCATGAAATGCCTGAAATTGAAAAGCGTGCTCTGGAAAATATTTTTATAGGTTACAATGAAAGGAATTTGAGTCCTAAAAATATTTAACATACAGGGAACTTTGAGGAAGATGTTCCAGTTACCAGGTCTCCTGTACATCAGTCATTTTTGTCAGTGAGTGAGCTGGATAGGCCACTCAGCAGCTCCAGTGTTTCCTTCCTGGGACATCCTCGAGCCATTACGAGTTTGGAAAGCTGTCACAGGCAGGGACCTCTGGGCAAAGGCTGCCATGTAGAGAGCTCACTTCCCCCTGGATACATTAAACAAGGTCTGCAAGGGTACAAGTGGCTGAAATTAGGTAACCCAGGGGTCACATGCAGAGAAACCTATTCATTATCGCTGTTCTGATCAGCCTATAAATACCTGCAAAGGCAATGAGCCAGTCAGAGAAGCCATTGCAATGAGAGGGACACTGCTGTGGAATTGCAGGGATGTGAGGACTCTTTTCCAGTTGCAGTGATCTATGTCCCTGGGACGCTGCAATATGTGTTGGCGAGTCACAGCTACCCCAGCATAGCAGCAAGTTGCAAAGCTCTGGAGATGTTGCACAGGAAATAACTGGGAATGTGTTGACTTTGAGTCCCACACTGCTACAGTGGGTATTATTGCAAGGCACGTAGCAAATACTGAAATTTGAGGGGTTATGATCACTGGCACTTGCCCCAAGCCAGCCAGTTTGTGAAGTTATTCAGTGCCCTTTTTTGTTTTCTGTTTTCGTCAGATGTTTTTGAAAAGTTTTAGTCTGAGGCACTGTCACCTGTAGATACCCTGGATGAAAAGTATATTCTCTTGTGTCAGGCATCCAAATCTTGGGAGGCAAATGCCTGACAAGAAAAGAAAATGCTTCACCTCTGCTTGATTGCATTTCCACAATATTTACCTGGGAAAATGGCATACAGAGCTCAAACTCACGTTGTTCTGAGTACTGCACGTACATCATTCACCTGTAAAGCCCAGCTGCAGTTCAGCCCATACCCCCAAAAACTCCAGATCCAGCAACATATTACATATTTCCCTGGATCCCTCTGAATATTCTCTCATGCCATATGACATGGCCAGTGCTGGTGGCTGATCACTATTTGGATGAGGTGTCTCAAAATCAGATTTGATAAACTGTGACAAGAAAAAGCATGCCTGTACAAAAATAGGCTCAATCTGAAATTCCATAATCAAATTCAAACTATGAAACTGACAGATAGTTGCAAGTTGGTCTGTGAATTCTCCACACATAGAACAAAATTGCTTTTATTGATTTATTTCCTCCAACTTCAAATTAAGCTATTTCTCCTTATTTTGGAAGTCTGGATTTTTTTTTACCTTTCCTTTCCTGCTGACTGGTTATTCAGTTTTTGATTTGTTTTTTTGAAAATAATTCTACTCTGATATAAACCTGAAGATCTCAATGCCAGGCTGACCTCAGAGCAATGAAGTAGTTTCACAGAAACTTCCTTGAACCAATCCTCCTGAGAGTTTCTTGTACCAAAAAAATGTACAAGCATTGAGAAAGACACAGGCTTTTCCAACAAAGCCTATGATGTATCTTTGCCAACAAGATGTAGATATCAAAAAATCCAAGAGGAAAATCAAAATGACATTCTTCCCTTACTTTCCTCTTTACTGCCTGTTAAGTGCTTAGATTAATGGAAAGCTCAATCTCAGAGCTTTTTAAAGGCTTTTTTCCTGCTTTTCAACATTAACAAACTGCCTAAAATGAAAGGATAGAATGAGGTGATTCATTTAAATATATTCTATACCCAAATAACCATAAAGATATACAGTCATCCCATATCACTGCATGTCAAATCTGGACAATTCCAAGCTTTGGGGCAAGCCATCTCCTCATCCTAACCTTGCACCGAGACCTGGCTCTGCACCAGGACACTCAGTGCTTCTCTTCTTCTTTGCACTTAGTCAGAAGGAGTTTGGCCAGGGGAGATAGGAGCTGTAACCAGCTCCAGTTGCAGACTGTGGGCTTGTAGCAAGCTGCAGTGCCCTGCCAGCTTGTACAGCCCTCCTTGCTTATACAGCCACCAGGTTCTTCAGGATTAAAAGCACTCAGCCCTGTCCTGAGATATGATGTGCCTTGGGTGAATTCCCTGTCAGACCACTTGCTTCATGAGAAGAAATATAAAAGCATGTCTTGCTTTATTTTAGTATCACTGGGTGATTTAATTCCTACCATAAGGAAAGCAATGCCCTTCTGCTGGTGAAGATGGTTTTCAGTATGCTATCAGTACTGTATTTTCTAGAATAAACTGATTTAAGAAATCAAGTAAGTGTGTCTGCACCTGGCATCACACACAGAAATTCAACCACAGGAAACTTATGCATACTTTTATTAAATTCCCTTTAACCATCAGGGATCTCTGCATGTACAGAGGACTAGCTGCTGAAAGAAAATGGAAAAACCTTATCACCTTTCAGCTTCCACTTGTAGTATGCCACGTGACCTACTATAAAGACAAGGAATGAAAAGATTCAACAGTCTCTATGTCAGCTCTGTGAGCAGCTTCTCTCTTTTGCCATAACTTTGTTATTTTCTCACTGACCATTACTAGTAGATAAAAAGATGTTGCTTCTGAACACATTTTTCTTCACTTTATTTTTAAAGGAAAACAAGCTGGAATGATTCCTATGTCATGGGCCTGTACTGATTCATTCACTGTATCATTAAAGGTTTGTTTTTGTCTTGTTGGACTGCTGTGAGCAAACAAACATAAGGAAAGGCAGCATGGCACAAATTCTGGTTCCTTTTTCGAATCTACTTTGCCTTTGTCTATAATCCACAGTCTCTGGTGGCAACACAAGCCACTGCTCCCTGCAGGAAATGTAGAACAAAAGCAAGGGTCTTGAATAAAATATTCCATGGTATTTTTCTCTGTTGCTTCCAAGTGGAGATAACTCTGCACTTTCCAAGTAGTATGAAAGCAAACTCCTCTTAAATATGTCACTGTAGGCTGCCTGTTTGCTTCCACCAAGAATTCTGTTCTTGTAACTGACAACTAAATAAACCATTTGATATCCCTGTTACCTTAAAGCCTGCTGCTGATCGCCTAGCAGGAAAAAAGTCAAATTCTACTTGCTTGGTTTTTTAAAGTGAGAATTTCCAGCTGCAGTTCTTCGTACAACACTCATTTGGCAACATATACCCACAGACCACCAACTTAGATACCACTTTTTCTGCCACTTGTTAACTCTTTCTTGGGCTACATTACTTGTAGAATATTGTGTTTAAATGGACTTCATTCATGACTGAATTCCCACTAAAATGGAAGAATACAGGATATGAAAAGTGAGATTAATATATGACACACAGACAATTTGCTGACAACCTGATGGATGACTTGATTGCTGCTCTGGAGGAAATAACGTTATAGGACTAAATTCAGAATGTAAGTAAGCCTGGAGGCTGTCTAATTCACTGTGGCTTGCATCAATTTTAAGTAAAGACTAGAGGTACTGTGCGTATCTCAAACACATGTAGATCTTCCAAAAACTGACTGTTCTTAGTTTCCTTTAACTCTACCTGAAATTTCCTTAGAGGTGAGGGCTATGTGCACTTACCTTTTTCTAAATTTACTTAATTACCTAATTTCTTGTCCCAATGGGGAGGCAAATTTATGAAAGGCTTATAAACCAAACCCAGAGGGAAGAATTACACAGGGAATTGTAAGAATTACAAAACTGTTATTGTTAATAAATGTATTTTAATGAATTTTATAATTGCAAAGAACTATAGAAGAGGAGCAGTCCAATCAGAAACTCTTGATCTGAAAATGGGAGCTGTACCAGAACAGGTGCTCTAGAAAAAGAAGCACAGAGATTTGGCTACATTAGTGATGAAGCTGTTGGCCTTTTGCAAGATTTGACAAGTCTGAAGCCTTGGTAAATGGCAGGTCATCATGATATTATATGGCTTAAAACTTTCCAAGGCCTGGGTACCATATATGCATAGATTTGTGAAATGCAGTGCATTCACAAATGTGGGAGATGCTGGGTTTGTCTTCCTCAGAGCAGACAGAGGAGCTCTGTACTTGCACAGCAGACAATATCCTTCCTTTCTCTCCCTTTGCAAAAGCTTGGAATTGTACACTCTGCCCTCACAGAGACCTTAAAAAGAGGAATTAAGAGGAAGAGTGTTTTTGTCTGAGGCAAAATCCCAAATCTTAAATATTTGGACATCTAAATGCAATTACCCAGTCCTCAGGGTTAATGAAAGTCAAGCCTGGGTGCAAATTCTCTCCCATGCAAACCAGACTTCTGTAACCATAAAACCCTGAATTATGTCCCTGAAACACGAGGTCTGAGTCATCTGTGCTCTTATCCATTCAGGAACAGAAAAAAGAAAATGTTCCTTAAAAAATATTCATCACCCCCAATGAATTGGTGTGTTTGTGTTGCCAAGCAACTGTGCTGCATCTCTGCACCTCCGAGACCCATGGGTCAAAACCCAATGTCAACATAAAAGTTTGAGAGTCCAGTCAGGATTATGGCATATAAATATTGATGAGGAAAAAGGCAGAAGAGTGTGTATATCTGCAGCCCTGTTTTTAGAAGTAATGTGGGTCCCAATTATGCTACCAGTATAATAGCCAGGTGGTTTTCAAAATCACAAGACAAGCAGTTTTCATACTGCATAGACTTGGTTATTCAAGAAGATATTTTGTAAGGATGTTGAAACACCTATGGGAACCCCAAAAAGTTGGGTCTTGGCCCCCATTGACTTATTTCAGATGGAAGCAGAGCTGATTTTCACCAGTAAGGGCAGACATATTTCATTGTCTTCCCATGTATATGCATTTTCTTCATGTCCTCTTGCTGAATGCTGTAGTGGCATGGATGGAGTGATGCACTTCACTCATTAGAGACAAGTATCAATATGTTTATTGGGACACACCAGCGATTTAGCAAAGTTTGGTAATAAATCCTACAGTGGTTTTACAGCATTCCATGGCATGGTACTACACAGCAGACAAGGTCAGCCAAACCTTTTAGGGAGATCCTCCTGTTGAGCCATGAGATTCAGAAATCCCTTGCATTCTAAACTCTTTCTCAGAGAGCAATTGATGTGGCTCTGGATCCAGACTTAGTCCCAGACATGGTTTATGTCTAAAGGATTATTTATGCATAAGCAATGCTTTATAGCACTTAGTTAAGATTTTAAAGCTTAGCGCACTGATAATTACTTACCAAGAATCTGTTGCAGCAAGGAATCTCTCACCCTCAAGGAATAACCTTGAGAGGCATCCTTCCTCAAAGGGGGATTCTGGCATGCCGCCCGCTGCCGTGCCAGAAGCACAATGGACCCTGTACTGTCCACTATTTAAGGAGGTAGATAATTGACTCATAATATGCATATCCTGTCCAGATATAGGACAGGTAGTTTATTATTTGGTAGTTTCTTCCAAAATCACCTTGAGCAGCACTATCTTTAAGTGAGCACGTTGCCCAAATAAGTCCTGGGCTGTTGTGTTATCTGTCTCCTCTGAGTCCACTATGAGTCAGATGCAACCATCACAACCAGGCACACCCACTATGACCAGCCCTGGGGGTCAACACTTGAGGGTTCCAGGAAAAAAAAAATCAGACTGGTAGAAAGGAGAATATGTTACATTTGGTTAGGGATGTGTTGTCATAGAATGTCCATTATTTCTGAGAAGACAGCCTGGAGTGAATTACGCAATTTCTCTGCACCTTTCTTGGATGGCACTCAGATCCAAGGTTGAGCAAAACTGAAAGAAGGGATAGATAGAGATGGGCTTGCCTGCTGAGCCATGCCTCTGCCATGACATTTATCAGAGAAGCAGTGGCAGCCTGGAGAGACACCAATGGCTGGGGGACAGGTTATGGTAAGGAGGTATAAACCTGGTACCATTTCAATAACCAGTTTAATTGTTCTGTCTTCCAGAACAAGTCTTGAGGGGCTTAAATGGAAAGAAGGACTGCAGTGGGAAATTCATGTGAAAACAGGGAATTTCTTGCTAATAATTAAACACAAGGAGATTAGAAAGTCAGATTATTTAAGAGAAGAGCGAGGGAGGGGAAAGTAGACTAACAAATTCCTGCACTCACGATGTTTGCTCATCACCCTTAGGAGCAGCATACTGAACTTCACCAAGGAAAAGAATCACAGTGGTTTATCAGGCACATCTGGTGCATTTTTTGCATAATCCACCAGCAAGACAGAAGTGCATGAGGGATAGAGCAGTCAGATAGCACAGCAACATCATCTCTGTCAGCAGCAGAGCAGGATTAACCAGAGGGGTGAAGATTTGTAGCAAAGATCACCGTGAGGCTGGTACAGCATTTGCTGTGAATGCAGAGCAGAAGCAATGTGGAAGCCAGCAGAATTGTTCAAAGAACGGTGTGACCAATGCTCACAGATCTCTGAAATAACAAAAAAAGAGAACAAAATGAAAGTGATGCAGGAGGCAGAGACAATTCTTGAGGTGGAGATCGGCAACATGGAGGAAAAGGTGCTAGTCTCAGGGTCAAAGAGATAGATGTTGCATTTCATTTTGCAAATTATATATAAAAATCTGTTATCAAGAAATGAAGTAAAGCTTTTAAATAGTATGTTTGCAAGTTCAAGCATGATCAAACACATCTTTGGTTAAAATCTAAATTACTAAAAAGGTGATTTGAAATAATCATGCAAGCACGAGAAGGCTATTAAGTCCTGGATAGCTCTGACAAAGAGGGCAATAAGGGCATATCCAATTTGGATTACAAACAGTGAGAACCATTCTATTTTCAACTGCATTATGCATTGCTCATGGAGTGATTTATTTCATTGAGGGGTTGTAGCAAGTGAGATTGTAGCAGTACAGGGGACCACTCTCCAGAAAAGGCTGTTGCTCTGTTGAGTGTCACACCATGTATGCATATTTCTTGTGCTTCCTCATCAATAACTTCTTGTGTAATTAACCAAAACTGGTGAGGCATGTGCTCAAATTAGACAGCTTCAAAGGCAAAAATATTTGCTTTGGTTAGTAGTTCCTCACCAGTGATCTCTCTAGTGAAGTGAAAGCACTCAACAGCTGAGAGGCAGCAGCTGAAAAGATGTGTCATGGCTGCTCCCCCCATACCCAAAATCACAAGCTCTTGACTTTAACAGTAAAAGGCCACACAAACAAGCATGCTTCACACACTGCTATTTTGTGACTTTTCTTTTCCTAATTCTCGTTCTCCCCCAAATTCTTCTGCCTGAGCAGGGGAACCCAGGAGGCAGGCAGGCAGCATGGTCCTGCACACCAGGTTATGCTTGGCAGGGATCCTTCTTGGAGGGGATAGAAGCTCAGAAGGAAATTAATTATGTTCCATTTGACTAGATTGTTGACTAGAGAACACCTGGTTTTGTCTGCTTTTCCTCTGTCCCTGGCACACATGTGGTCTCTCCTGCTTGCTGCTGAAGAAGGACCCCCAGTTTGCTGGCAGAGTTTGGCAAAGAGCTTGGTGTGCTTGGGGCTCTGTATGATCTTTGAAGAGATGATGGGCAGTGTAGTTTGGAAACTTACTGATTTGTGGAAAGATAGAAAAATCAGAAGATCATCACATTTATACTCAGCTTGCCTGAAAAGGCATACAATGATTCAATGGGGATTTCACAAAGCCATATCATCCCCTGGAGACACTGCCCAGCAATAGAATTACATTTTATTAAATGCTTATAGTTACTTGGAGATGAAGGAGGAAAATGAACAGCAGCAAGATACCAGGACATTACCTGTGGCTGCAAGTAAAGGTCAGATGATTTGTCCATGTCCTGGACAGTGACATTCAGCTCTTAGCTAATGAAGAGTCACTGTGATCTCACTGTTAGGAGCTGGCTATGGGGTGTTACAACTACAGAGGTGCAGCAGAAGCTGCTCATGCCCCTTATTCTTCCCCCACTGATATCTGTGCACAGCTCTCTCCCATCCAAGAGCAGCAGCCAAATGCACAGCAGGAGCCCCTGCATGGTGAAACTGTGGCAGAGAGCCACAAGCATCTGGTTACCTTCCCTCTGCAACTCTGAATATAACAGATTAACTGATGGGGAAGACGCAGAGGCTGCCCTTTGCAAGAGTCCACCTGCTCTCCAAAGGACCCCATTAGAAATTTCAGCTTTAAAATTTAATAGCTTTTTGTCACTGGAGTGACATATGTTGGGCCTCAAGAATGTCAAATCTGGCACAGCTGTAGCAGCAAGCACATTGAGTACAAAGCCAAGCTTACTCACAAGTATGTGATTTTGTTCTACATTTCCATTTCTGTTATAAATTGCAGAAAGAGTGGGTTGTATATAGCTGTAGGGAGCAAGGTCAGCACCAAGGGAATAGACATCAAATATTCAGAATCATGTGGATATGAAATGTGCCAGCTTGGGATGGAAATTTCTATTTTGGGACTATATTAGAAGTAACTCAAAGGCTTTCTGTTTCACCTCCTATGATCCACATATGCTGCCTTTCTTGACATTTTTCCTACAGTCTGGTGTCCCCTGGAGAGCTCGTTGGGTTTGCTAGATGCAATAGGTCAGACCTGGAAACATGTTGGGGAAGACAGGGTTTCTGCGCCTCCCCCTAGAAGCAAGGAGGTGGGAATAGGAGAAACTCTCAATTCACTTACAGAGAAGCTGTTTTCCAGCTAGGAACGGCAATACTTGCAAAGTATTTAGTCTGACTATTACGACAAATGTTCAAATTATTTACCTCCAACATACTGTCTCTTTTATCTGTTCCCCTTCTGCAAATATTCATGAAACAGAGTTTTTCTGGTACAGCTATTTACAGGAAGATAATTTCAATATAACAAGCATGAATATTCACATAGTGATAAAACTCTATATTTACAAGCGCAAGTATGTAGACCAACACATTTATTAAGCTATGTGCAAAAATACTGTCTCATGACTTATCTGGTCAATTGCAAACAGCTATTGCATCTTAAGTACAGAGTGTTTGAAAGGCACTGCAAGTGAGCAGTCCAAAGAGACAAATCCATTAACATTTGTAGAATGCATGGACTAATGCACAATTTTAATGAAATGGAATTGTGAAGTTATTTTTATTAATGACATTTATGAATTAGAGTGCTTCTGCAAATCCTGTAGCAGTAAAGAAAGCTGCTATGCCACATGCAGAGTTTGTAGTGATGGAATAAATTCCTGTGTAATACTATCTGTATTTTCATTTTGTAGTAGCACCTGTGAATAAATAATTTCCAATTGTCAACAATGTTTCTTGTCTTCCAGACGACATAGGTTCCCTCAATCTCATAAAATATCTAAAACCTCTGATGTATTTTTAATGTGAAGGGTGGCTTTTTTTTTAAGCTTTTTTAAAAGACATTAAGATGTCTTCACCTTAATCATTGCAATATTTTTCTATAGTAAAAATTTAAAAAATGCAAGCAGGAAAAATATTTTTAGCACTTTATCCTTGAAATGCACATTTCCTCGGAGCAGAACACACAAGGATCACTGCTTGAGAGTGATAAAGAACTAAGGATGATGTGATGGGCAAGGAGATTATGAAGGAATTTTATACACAACTCTGCTTTCATCCCTTTATTCCATGATGCCACCTTAATTCTTATCAGAAGTGTAAGAGCCCTAGCTAATAAGGGCTTGTAGGGAGGTATTGCAGAGATAAAGCTCTAAGGTATTGCTTGTAAAAGACCAGGTATATGGAGGAAAAGTTTTCAGTTGGTTTTTGATGGAAAATTTAGACAGAGGTTCATATAAAGTAAATATACATGAAACCTAGAAGACTTCTGCATATATATTTGAGATAACAAATAGTATTTGGAATACTGACAGTAGTTTTTTTTTTATGCTCCAAGGGAGTAAACCTGCCTATTCTTTATGAAAACTCTCAAGAAAACCCACCTAATATAAATACTTACTTGCCAGTTAATAGCTAGTTTCCCTTTAACCAAAGCAAAACTAAATTTGACTTGGAACATGCTGTGGTTTTCCTCCCTGCCCATTTTTGTCCATTAGTTTTCATGCTTCTCTCTCCTGAACAATTGACTGTTTTTCCCAGTCCTCAAATCTCTTCACTGAGAGCAAGCTTTGTGCGGGATCCCTGTTCCCTTGACAATCTAAACATACATTCCTTTGAGCTTCATTCAGTAGTGCATGCTGCTGTACAATATTTTTAACTGCAATAATGCTGCATTGGGATGGGGAAGAGAATTAGAAGAGAAAACTCATGGGCTGAGATAGCAACAGATTAATAGGTAAACTGAAAGACACTCACACAAGTGAAGAAAAACAAAGAATTCCCTCATTACTTCCCATAGGTAGGTGTTCAGCCAGCTCCAGGAATGCTGGCTGCTCCAGCTTCATTATGTGTAGTGGTTACACAGGATTACAAATGCCATCAGTCCAAACATCCCCCATCTTCTTCTTCTTCCTCCATCTCTATATGCCGAGCACATTGTGGAATGTTGTGGGATGTCCCTTTACCGAGATGGGATCAGCTGTCCTGGCTGTGTTCTCCCAGCTTCTTATGCACCTCCAGCCTCTTCACTGGTGGGATGGGGTGAGAGGGAGAAAAGGCCTTCAGTCACTGCTTGTCAATGACTAAAACATCCCTGTGCTGTTCACACTGCTTTCAGCACAAATCCAAAACAGAGCACCATACTAACTACTTTGAAGAAAATCAAGTCTATAGTAGCCAAATCAGCAGGATAAGGAAGGAAGGGAGAGTGATTTTCCAGTAGTTCAACTTTTATTGAAACTTACTGTATGATTTTATACCCAGTGAATTATTTTTTTGCATAATGTCTCAATTCAGGCAACACAACTAGTATGCTTCTTTTATTCAGCAGATCAGGTCTCAGTCCCATGGAGTTTTATCAGCACAGCTGGATTTTAAACTTTGGGATAGCTTTGTAACTTCTGAAGAGCACAGCTAGTAGGCAGCTGACTTCCCACCTTTTAGACCGAAAAATACAGAATTCCCAGAATTCAAGCTTGTCAAAGAAATACAGACGCCCATCTCATCTGGTCTTCTTTTAGGATGATTTGGAGGCGTTTTTATATTTAGCTCAGGGACTGGAACAGTATGGAGCAAAGCCCACCTTGTATCATGTTTAGTGTACAAGAAAATATACCATTGTGTCCCACCTGAGTCCAGATACTATTTCAGGAATATCACATTGAGCATGCTTTAATTTTTAATTGAGATTTCCAGTTCTGAGGGATCAAAGCTCTCATATAAGTGAGGTCCCCATTACATCTATGAACAATTACTTCATCAATATTTGCTTTGCCAAAGTTTTACATGTCTCTTAATTTATTTACAATCCTCTGAAAAGTGTCTATAACCTTAAACACTTAGATCCCTGGAGTATGGTGAAAGCAAATTCAATTGGGTAGAACTAAGGCTGTTTGCCAGGGCTCTGTAGAATGGTCTACTGAGGTTATATATTTTGCTCTCCTTAGTCTGTCTGTGATTTAATTTATTCCTGGCTTGTGTAGACATCCAATATTGTAACAGTAATAATGCAGGATCTCACAGTGCTGCCAAACTTTGTGGCTCACACAATGGCAATGAGGGGCCCATATGATGGACAGAATGAGATTTCACAACCAAGGTGTCAGTCTGTGCTGTCTCCAACATTTTGTTCAAGTCTCTTGTGATGTGTAGACTGGGCAGGATATGTCCTAAATTTGCTCCTTACATAGGACTGATTTTTAGAGAACACAGATTTGCAATGACTCTCACAGTGCTTCTGTCTTCTCTACCAGCAGATTGTAGCACCAGCCACTGCCTTGGTATGGATATTTGTCTGCCAGGTGTGGGGGCTTGATGCTATGTAAAAAATATAATGAAATATAATGAGAGACTCATGGGTTGAGGTAAGGAAAAGGAGACATCCCTCAGCAATTACCATCATGAGCAAAATTGCCTTGACTTAGGGAAAATTAATTTTTTACCAATCAAATCAAGGTAGGGTAATGAGAAATAAAAGCAAATCCTAAAATGCCTCCCTGCCAGCCCTCCCTTCTTTCCAGGCATAATTTCAGTCTTGATTTCTCTTCTTTCCCTGCAGCAGAGAGATGGGGAATGAGGGCTGTGGTTGATTTATCACTTTGTTTCTGCTGGGAGAGGACTCCTCACAGTCTTCACCTGGTGCAGTGTGGGAACCTTCCATAGGATGTAGCTCTTCAGGGACAAACAGCTCCAGCCTGGGAGCCTCCTTCAGTGGGTCCACAGGCCCTGGCAGGAGGCTGATCCAGCATGGGCTTCCTGTGGATCACAGCCTCCTTCAAGCAACCACCTGTTTCAGCATGGGGTCCACCATGGGCTACATGAGGATCTCTGCTCCCCCAGGGTCCTCCATGGGCTGCAGAGGCACAGCTGCCTCACCATGGTCTGCACCAGCCTGCAGGGGACTCTTCCTGAGCCCAGAGCACCTCCTTCACCTCCTTCACAGTTCTTCTACCTGCTGTTCTGCAGCAATTTTCCCCCACCCCTTTTTAATTGTTATCCCCAGAGCACTACCACTGTCACTGATGGGCTCAGCTTTGGACAGCCTTGGCACTGGCTGGCATGGGAGAAGCCTCCAGCAGTTTCTCACAGAAGCCACCCATGTGGCCCACCCTGTGGCATTCACATTCTCTGAACAGAGAGATAATTCTCTCTCCCAAGTTTTTTCCTGGAGAAGCACAGAGAGAAGAAGAGAAAACAGTTCTTATCTCTATTCTCTGCTCCTGTTGTTTTACGTATGTAGAATGTGTTAGGAAGATAATTTACCTGAAGTGATTTATCAATTAGATTCTACTAAAGATTGTTTTAATCCCTTAACCAATCACTCAAAACCATGTCCTGACTGTCTGGAGACAGTTTTTCTTTAATACGTATCTTTTGTATAGTATAATATAGTATCTCTTTAATATAGTAGAGTATTAATATAATACAATATATTATAGTTTTAATATAATATAATATAGTTTTAATAAACCAATCATTCCCTAGTCAGGGGCACCTGTTTCTACAAAACCCCCCAATACCAAAACCTTGCCATACAAACCAAATACACCATGACAGAATGGGACACACAGTGGAACCCTCTGAATGGAAACTAGCTTTTTAAACTACAGCAATCCTACTGCTACAAAGATTTATAACATTTTTATCACAGTTTTGGACCTTCTGGCCAATTTTTTTTTTGTACATGGTACATGGGCAATGTTTCTTGCATGCCCAGCTGAAAGGAGGTTTCTCAGAATAGTCTGAAACTTGTTTGTGCACAAGAAAGAAAAATACATCGTTTTCCTTCTTCATAAGATCTGAAACAAGAAAAACAATGGATTCCACAATTCAATAACACATTACAGTTTCAGGCAAAAGGAATCTAGTTCTCTCTTGCTCTTCTTTTCTTGTAATATTCCTTTTTCTTCCTTACTTCTAAGAAAGAAACCATGTAATATGAGACATTTAGTGATTTCCTTACAGAGTACAGCATCTTTTTGTTTTGGTTTGGGTTTTTTTTTCTTTTGTCATCTTTTTTTTTTTCTTTCTTTCTTTGAAGGCTGACTGATCTTCTTTCTTTATTCCTTCAGTGTTTCAGAGAAACAATTTCAGCAGGGTCTTTCCAGGAGTACTGTCCTGTATGTCTTTGTATACTCAGTGACATTTGGTATTTTGGTCGTATTCTCTTGCACACAATGAAGTACCAGAAAACTCCTTCCTACACAGTCTCTCAGAACGTGCCAGATCCTGTTAGTATTATCTTATTCCAAGCCACAAAGTGGGAAATATTTCTGGAAAACTTCAGGAGAGTTCTTGATCTTATGGAGGGTAAAATATTAGCCTCAAATCCCATCACCACTCTGTTGCTCCACATGCATTTCTTCCTGTCCCTGGTGTAGTGAATATCAAAAAGTTATAATGTAACTTGACATGAATCTCATTGTGGACTGTCACTGTTACATCAGCTTCAATTCAGCATTGACAAATTGTCCAGAAGACCCTGGGAAACCTGACTTCTGTCTCTGCACTGTCTTACTGACTGTGATGAATTTGAAAAAATACAGAAATTCCCTTTCTGTAAACTTTTCAATTAACAACTGAAATCAGACTAAATGGGGGGAAAATCCCCAAACCCTGAAGAACAAGGTGTCTATTTCTTTGCAGTTTTCCCTTCTTATTTGACTGCAACACTATCCTGCCACTCACATCATTTTCTGAGCTGTAGTTTCCTAGGGGAGTAGATTAGAGACACCCTTGGCACAATCTCAGTACTGTAATACATTTATCTTGACAAAACCTGTGTGAGGTCAGGAAACACCTCCTATTCTCCTGGCAGATGCAGGATTGAGACATAGAGAGAGTAAATGCTTTTTCTCAGATAACAAGGAATGTGGTAGAGTGGGACAGAGATCCCTAGATTAATGCCCTTCCCAGTGAAATGCCTTTCATGGGTACTATTTGAGTTGGTAGTGAATTCTGCTTGCTTCTAAAATATGTTGATGGCATAAAAATGATTTTCCTCTGTCACTCATACTGCTGAAAAAGAGAATGGATATTCATGCTGCAGGTATAACAAGTTTGGAATGGCAGCAGGCATCACCTGGAGAGCCAGGACATTGTCATGGCATGCCTGTCAGCCTTGTTCCAGAGAGGGCACTCAGGAGGGCAGATTTACAGTTATTTGTACAGGTCAGCAAAGAATTATCTTGCCTGTGGACACATGAAGTATTAAGACATACCCAAATTCAGTTCTTAAAAACTAATGTGAAGTGAAAAGTATCAATAGAAATACTATGGGCAGTACACTGAAATCTGTAATTGCTGTGGTAGCTGATACTTGTTATTAAAGTGCCCCCACAAGTCATGTTATTTATTGATAAAAGTAACAGTTTTGTTCTGTGGCATCACCTCAAAATGAGGAAAATAATGGACTCTGAATTTAGGCTGCAAATGCATTTATGATGAAGGATTTTCTTTTGCTACTTCAAATTCTATTTAAAAAATAAAAAAGAGGCCAGTTTAGTACCTGAGGTTTTTTCAGCATAGTTATGACATTTACTACATTCTTTAGGTAAGCTGTGAGAGGAATAGAGTGTTATAATGGCCTGCCCAAGGCCACAAAATGAATCAGTGAATCAAGCTGGGTTAGGATTTAGGACTTTTTTGATTTCTAATCTATCATACCATTGCCCACAGGAGCACTGTTTATTTTTGGTGAGATATTGAGAACATCTTAAGATTAGCCATCATCAGTTTTTAAAACCTCTTGAAAATACTGTGCCACACTAGCACATTAGCATTGTGGTTTCTACCATTTTTTGTAGACCTCTTGCAATAATTTTTGTAGATTAAAGGATTTTTAAAAAATTCTTCAATATTTTTAAGTCTATGAGGAGGAATAGGAATTCATACATCCTATCCTCCCACTAGTATGAGCCAAATACACAGAATTTGAACTCTGTCTTTTAAGAAAAAAAATATTATATTTGTGAAATGCAATTTTCACATTTACCAATGGACACTCAGAACAATGCTATCAGTCTTTATTGGGTTTATAAAAGATTATTTGCATTGCAAGACCAAGGGTCTTAAGCTCTTATTGGCTACAGTTGAAGTAAGAGCACTTAGTCTAGTCCAGCAAGGACACTTGGAGGTTTTGTGAAAATCACAGGATGTTGCTCTCAACGCTCTCTTTTTTTTTCTTAAAGTGGATAGGAGGGTACTCAGTTTCAGAGTGAGTGTAACATTTCTGACACTTAAATTATATTCATCTATCTCATATATTGCATGTTTTTACAATATTGAATGGTTTCAAGCCATCATTAGACAGACATGTAGTTTTCTCTGAGAGCTCTCTCTACAGTAATGTAGTATTATGAAAATAATTTCAAAAGCATGTTCAGCAGCACTATGCATCAAAAATATAGGCAATGCCTAACACTTTCTTAGTAATAAAACCTAAAACATTATTTTTCAATAACAATAGCTTTCCAATAATTATTGTAATAATCTATATATTTTATGTGCTCTGTTCAGAAGCATTCTTTTTTCAACTTTCCTTTAGTCAAGAATTCACAAAAATGAGGGGATTTTATTTTCCCTTGTTTTCTTCATCTTATCAAAGGAGAAATGAGGGAAAGGAAAGAGCGAAACTAGATGAAGTTCTAAAACACTCACAGAATAGACATCCTCCTTTTCAAAACCTAAAAATATAATTTATACTTTTATTCTGTTGCTTTCTAAAATATTTTTTCATGCTACCCATAACATGTTATTATAACTTACATCTTATTTCTGATGAAAAGTTGTTTTTTCTTGAATTCAGAATTTTATTTTTTCTTTCAAGGTCAATAAATAAAAAAGTAATGAGATCAGTTTTGAGGCAACAATTGCTTATTCAATTCAGAAAATAATAACTAAAGACAGGATGAGAAGACATAGTGTCAAGCTGTGCTAGGGGAGGTTTAGGTTGAGCATTAGAGGAATTTCTTCACAGAAAGGGTTGTTAAGCATTGGAATGGGCTGCCCAGGGAGGTGGCTGAGTCACTATCCCTGGAGGTATTTAAGGAAAGACTGGACATAGCACTCTGTGCCCTGCTCTAGTTGGCGTGGTGGTGTTCAAAGGTTGGACTCAACAGTGGCAGAGGCCTTTTCCCACTCAATGGAGTCTGTCATTCTGTGAACTACTGAAGGAAAAGCCCAATACACCTCTAGGAGGAATTTTAAGCCAGACCTGACTAGAGTGCATTGCATTCTTTTTTATGTTATCAATTACAGGCTCTTCTGGTGAGTTTACCATGACCCGTGCAGTGGAATGGGCCATCCAGAGGGTGGGCTGTTAATCAGTGTTGAACCTTGCACTTGGTGAACCTTGCATATCTGCTGTGCAAACCCTAGCGAAAGATGTGCTCTGTCAGTGGGAGAAAAAACCCTCCATAAAACTGGCAGCAGGTGTTTTTTTCCATTGCCCCACAGAGATGGAATGATCAGATCATGCCCCTGCACATCCCCACAGAAGATTTAAATTGGGTGGGGTCCAAGAATGGGCGTTGCCTGTATGTTGCTGACAACTTCTTGCTGTTGGTTGTTGCTGCATTTGCCACAGAGAAAGCATTTCCCACAGCAAACCAATTCTGTTTCTATTTTAAGACGCACACTGCTACCCTCTAAGCCTTATTGGATCCAAGGTGGAAGGACAAAGTAAAATCTTTCTAGCTTTACAAGGTGTCACACATGGCTGATGAATGAGATTTAGCATCCAACATCCCTCTTGTGTTTGATCTACTGCAGGTACAGCCCAGCTAGCTGATCCATCATTTTCTGAGTCATAAGTGGTTGTTGGCTCATGCAGCTCGTGCTTGAATGAAGGTTTCCCAGTGAGTGGTGACACTTGCTGAGCTCATGTCTGGGGAGATGCTGAAGGCAACAGTCTGAGACTGACATTTAATAATGAGCTGCAAATCACAGGTGAGGGAAGACCACCCATTTAGGTGATCTGTCACTGAAAATGCACTGTTTACCATTGAAGGCTGAAGGTGCTCTTTTCTTCCATCTCAGTTTTAAAGAAAAAGGGTTTATTTCTGTTCCCACTCTAACAGGGGCTTTGTCCTGCTATATATAAGGTTAAAAGCCACTTTTTCTTTTGTTTTCACTGTTCCATTGTCTTATGATGATATTCAATAATAGAGGCTACCAGGAGCTTTTTTAATACAAGCCTTGCTTTGATTTATAGCACAAGAATATGTCCATAGGCAGCTGAGGGTAAGCCAATCTCTAAGCACAGCAATTCTGGAGGAAAGCAACATGAGTAACTTGAGAAGGCTGAAATCTTTTTGATACTAACATAATTGACAACACCTCAGAAAGAGAAAATGGAAACATTTTGCACAACCTATTTTGGGAAATCTGTCCTTTCCCTCCCTCCATGCTCACACTAGGTTTATTTTTAAATCTGCAGGCACAGTAGTGCAATTTTCATCACTGTGATAGTCAGTGGCTGTGGAATGGCAATTTACATCACACTGGTATTTTGTCAGAAGAAAGTCTCCTTTACAAGGAACTTGCTCAATTAGCAAGCTCATATTTAATAACTTCCCTGCCTGTATTAACTGGTGTATTTAAGATTTAATGCAATTCCTGTTGCAGTAAAACCTATGCATAGTCATTTAATTTACAACCAGACTGGATACATAAATTACAGAAATCTTAGAGGCACTAATTTTCAACTGCAAACACCATGTTTAGAGAGCATATTAAGGGCTTTCTTTTAAAGCAGATTTCAGAAACAACAAGGTGCATGCAAAGATTCAACAGGAGTTGAGCCTTCAGTGATAATTTTATTTTCTCTATTCTTTACAATTTCACTGTAAAGCCTTATATAATAGACACATTTCTCTCTTACAACCTTGAGATGAAAAAGGGATTCTGACCTCTGAGGTCCTCCCTGTGTGATCCAGACTAATAGAGGGAGGCCATTACCATGGATACTTGATCCTTGGTGATTGGGGAAGGAGAACAACAGTCAACAGGCACATTTAAAGCTAATTTTAAAGGAATGTGGAAACCAAGGAAATCTGCTGCAAGTAAGGATTCACTACTTTTGAGCAGACCTTTTTATGATAAGCAAGGGGAGAAGATGCCAAGAAAGCTTGCTGACCTGTGCACCAGACTCCCCAGCTATAAGGAAAGTGTCCTGGCAGGTGTTTGTTTGTAGAGTCCCTGTTCAGCCAGATGCTGCCCTGCTAACAAGCAACATCACTGGCACATCAGTATCCAGCACATCAGCACAACCAGGTGAAAGTCAGCCAGAGGAAAGCAGTCAGTGCCAAGCTCCACTCAGGCACCATCACTGTAATAGGAACAGAGCAAAACTGAATGAATCAGCCTGAAGTAGATGTAAAACTGTGTGGGAAATCAAATCCATTTTTAAAAACAATTTTTCTCTGCCAGGTTGCCTTCACTCACCAATCACAATGACTTTGTTATTCTAGGTTTGAACCTTCACTCTTTATACTGCATTTATTTTTTAAAAATCCCAACAAACTGAAAGAACAAGAACAAAAACCCCAAACAAAACAACTGAAAAAACCTACTCCCCCCCTCAACTGTTCTACAGGAATATATAAAATCTTTATGGGAAACAATAGTGTATTCCATCACATCCTTCCCTTATCTTTGTGGTAGGCAACACATATGGGTGGTTAGTTCTGTAGTTCTATTCATGTAGCAAAATATCATGAGAAACTTAAGAGTTTACAAGTGATCTGTAACCATCTGCAACCATCACTGTGCAAAAAAATTGCCTGTGTTCTAGCAATACTGACATTGTCTCACACAAGATCACAATACTTTTATCTGTTAAATGTGTATTTGAGAAAGTGGAGGCAGGGAGAAGAAGGTAAACCTTTTTAAATGAGTACATGTAAGGAGACTAATGATGATGAAAAGCTACTTCCAAGAAGATTTGTTTGATGTGAGAATGTGGTGCTCTGCTACTGAGATAAAAGTAAGATGATCATCTGGGTAAAAATGTATGTGAAAAATGTATGAAGATCTTACATTAAATTAGTGAACTACACCAAAGTACCGAAACAGCACTTTCAGGATTCTGTCAAAGTCAGTAGGAAGGATTTAAATCAAGGCCAAAAGGATCCATATCTCTGTTGCCTTCAGCTTTCACCCTGCCATCAAAAGAGGACACCCTGTGGTTCACTTTCAAGGGAAACACACAGCAATGTTGTGCATTTTGTTACTTTTTTGTTCCTTTACAGTAACATTAAAAATAATATTTATCATAAAGAATGAAGCTGGAAGTCCTGAGTGACACTTTGAATAGGATTGTTAATTGTAAATAGTGGACCAAATTCTTACTTACTATTGAGCATTTACTAATGCTCTGGCAATACAAAGGGGTTGGCATCTTGGTTTAATGTACATTTGCAATCACTTTCATCCTCTGCTTTCCATAGGGAGAAACTCCTTGGAATGAACAGTAGGGGTCCTAACCTACTTTAGATAAGCTTCCAGCAATGAGTGGTTCTTGAATTGAGCATGCCATTAAAAAAATCACAGTTATAGTAAACAACATTAAAAGCCTCTGAGTCTCAACTTCCACATGTGCACACACAAAAAAAGCCCCCAAAGCCAGCCTTGAAAATAAGGGAGATTAACTTCAAAGTTAAGCTAAATACTAAAAGTTCTAACTAATATTGGTTGCTTAAATAAAGACACTTTGGCAGTGTGGAGCAGAATGTTCCTGAGTTGTTACTTCTTTTAGGGTTACATTTTGGTGGGGTTCTGACGTTTTGGGAGTTTTGTTTTGCTTGTTTGTTTGTCTGGTTGTTTTTTAAGATAAGAAGTATTGAGATAAAATATTTACCACACCTTTACTGCGAACACGAAACTTTGAGTTTTGTTAATTAATGGGTAACAAGGCCCACAGGAAAAGAGTGTGTACATGCTTGTGTAGAATTATATAAATCACTCAATTAAAAAAGCCCCAATCACTGAACATCTGAGGATATTCTAAAGCCAAAGATGATGTCTGCTGCAGTGGGCTTCTGCAGCTTCCTCTGTGTAGAGCAGCCGTGTAGCTTTCAATCTAGAATAGAACTCTCACTTCCCAGCTTGCCAATGATCCTTAGGCCATGCCACCTATTATTCTCATTACTGATGAAATAACAAGTTCTTATAACCAAGAAGCTATCAAAGATGTAATATGCACCACCATCATGAGAGCAGTACAACACCACTTGCCTCCTTTTCCTGTTTGTGTGTGGCGTAGATGAAGTCTATAGATAGAGTTTGCTATTTTGCAACATAGTGTCTGAAATTAATTAAAGGTTTGGCACTTTTCATGTGTTGTGCAGATATATTTCTCCTGTTACTACATTCTTCACCACACATTAGGTGTTAGAATGCACAGCACATTGCAGGCGAGATGGATGTTGTTTCTACAAGAATAAAAACTGTGAAATGGAGATTTTTTTAATGATTTAGAACAAAGCATATTTTTGGATCATACAGCTAATCTATGAGACTCTCTTAAGAATAAAAAAAGCAACAAGTTATGCCTTATTTTTCTACTTATGCTGTAACGATTTAAATTTCTCAAAGCATATGGTGAGAATCAGAATTATCCCTTCTACACCTACTACTCACAATTTCTTGCCTACTGATTTCAGCACCTAATCTATGGTGCTAAAACCAATTAGTGATACATCAAAGGTTTTTGCAGTTGTAAGTTTTGGACCACTACAGAACATTAGCACATGAGCTTCTCATTATAGGCAAAGATGTATGTGATCTTTGATCATGTGATAAAAGATACATTCAAAATATGTTTTCTTTGGCAAACTCACAATCCCCTAATTGAGGAAAAAAAAGCTAATTATATAGTTCTTTGAAAGGCTAGAATCTGCTGGAATAAGTATTGTACACAAAAAACAAGTTGTAAATGAGAAAGGCTAATTTCACTTTTTTCTTTTTCTGAAATTTTTTGCTTTCAAAAGTCGTAGAAATTTGGTTTTCATAAATCATATGCTCTAGAGAGTGATTTAAGGTTTCAAGGGTGTTTCTGGATTAATACTCTGATGAAATCTCAGTCCCACAGATGTGCTTAGCTTTTGGCACAGAGCAGCCTGATCCAAGTCAATGAAACTATTTCGTGCCTGCTTAAATTAAGTATCAAAGAATAAATTAATAAATGCCATGTTCTCCTGGTGGCTGGCTCCCACTATGCCTCTCCTGTTTGAATGAAGTTTGTGGACTGAAAGCAAGGGATGAAATCGATGGTGAAGCAGCACATTGCTTTAGAACTCAGACTACTTGACAGGCTATTCATTTTCTCCTGCCATTCCCCATCCTTCCACAAAGTCCTCCAATTGTCAGATTTGAAAATAACAAATGGAACCTTGCCACTTGATATTAGATCCCCAGGAACACATATTTATAGTTCTTTTCTTCCCCGGAGAGGTATTTTTCCATCCTTTGGAAACTGTGCCCAAGCCTGGCACATTCCAGCCTGTGTTATGTTTGGCAGAGCATCAGAAGAGGAATAAAAACTGCTTGGAGCTACAGGGAGGATGGGATGGACTGGGCACATTTAGTGTGAGCTGTGGCAACCACCCTCCAAAGTAAGCTGAGAGGGGTGGGGGGGCTGACAGGTCTGATTTTTGCTTCTTCCCTTGGCTTTGATCAAATTGGGTTTGTCTTAAGACAAAAAACAAAAAAAGGTGAAGGGAGAGAAAGGGAAGGACAAGTGAGAGAAGGAAGGGGAAGGAAAGAAAGAACAGAGGGAAGGAGGCAGAGACAAAGAGACAATCTTCTTTCCTTTTGCCCATGAAATCTCTTCGTTTCAGACCAAGCTACTTATATTGGCCACTGAGATAAACATTTCAATTTCATGGTCATGGAATCACACTGGAGTTTCCAGTATAAGCAAAGCAATATCCAACATGAAAAGATTCAGAGAAGGAAGCAGGAACCCTTTTGCTACAACGGTAACACTTTGCTGCAAGAATTACAGAAATTTGTTGGAGAATGTTCCACTCTTGAGAAAAGTTTTCTAAACACTATTTGTAGGCAGTTACTCCCTATACTTTAGTTTCTTTGGGATGGACAGTGCAGAGACTTTTCTGAACATGTCACTTTGGATTCTCATTTTTAAAATTGCTTATTTCCCTGAGGAAGAGACAATACCAAAAAAAAAAAAAGGATAATTTTAAAATGCACTGAAACTTTTTCTTAGGTTGTGCTCTCATAAGGTTAATTCTCTTTGTCAGGTTTCAAACTATAATATACTCTTGAAAGTAGTCTTTGGGATACCACAGCTTTGGGTCTTTCACACAGTCTTTGGGTATGTGACAACTCCTTTTTCTAACAACATCTCCCACAATTACACTAATTAGCAAAACAGAGTGCCTTTCACATAGTCTAATTTATCCACTAGGGTTCTTCAGGTCTCAGTAATTTCCAGAAAAGACTCTCCCTGATATAATGAGGGTCACCACACTTAAAACATCATTGGTATATGGTGGTGAAGACTGCAAGTGAGTCAATATTGGGATTTTTTTTCTGGATTTTTTCTTCCTATCTATTGAAAACCCATCATATGACTTCTGAAATGTCTGCACTAAAACAAAATTAAATAATCTAATATTTTCCTCCATCTCTAGTCCTGAATGGCAGAAAATAAATCTAATTCAAAAATTATTTCTATGGTTCAGAGGCAGACACACAGATTTTTATATTCCTCCTCCTTTTTCAAGACACCCACTTCCTTAAGATTTCATTTTCTCTCCATGCAATAAAAAAATGAAATAACATAAGGGATCTTTTTTAAAATTTAACTCCTTTTGTTCTTAGTGTGCTTTCATGTCTTGACAGTGAATAACAGCACATGCCAAGAAAACAATTACATAGCACCTCTGTATTGATTTGCCTAATTATATCTCTTTACTCAAAGCAAAGTTGTTTGCTTCGACATGGCTGGCAAACCAGAGTGGTTTGTGCACTTGTTTTACCTTTAATTTTTATGTAGTGAATTCTGTCTTAGATGAGAGCAGGCTGAAGGGTATCCACAGAGCACCCATGTATGTTCCTCATATGGAGGAAGGTGCCCTCTTGGAGCAGGTTCTACAAACTGAACTGACCTGGAACTTGGCTGTAAACCTAGACAGCCAAGTGCAGCTGAGCACCCAAGGAGCAGCATGCTCCAGCCAGGAGCTGGCTGGCTGTAGCTGAGGAAAAGGTAAAAAGCAATACAGCATTTTTCTTTATATAAGAGATTTGGAGTCCAAATCTCTTTCAACCCTGAAACACAGCCCTAATCACTCTGCTATAAAATGTTTTGGTTTTCTACTGTTGAAGAAGGCTAGTTGCCATCATTAATATATGAGGCAAGACCATTTTGGCATCTATAAATGTCCAGTGGGGCAAAATGGGAAGAATAATTGTATAGCCAGTGTGGGCAGAGCATCCCGATTCCCGATGAGGGAACATTACACAGCAGACAGGGATCCTACCAGAGCACAGTAGGGTAGTCCCCCATCCAAAGGGAACCATGACTTCCAGCTCTGTTTAACAAAAAAAAAGCTTTCAAGTGGAGAATTTGCTATGTGGCAGGGTGGAGGGAGTGTGTGACAGATGAGCTTGGGCACTCCAGCCAAGGCTGTGCCTTGGGTAAATGACCCTGGGTGGTGCCTTCGAGACAAGCAAAGGCAATTTACATCTAGTTCTTGGATTTATAACTCCAAAAAGGCCAAGAGGCAAAAAGCCTCTTCCGGGAATCTGACCTGTTGCTATCAGCTGGAATTTTCAAAGCCACAGGAAAAGGCAGTGACAGATAGGATGCTCAGGTATTCCCAATTTTCCCTCAGTAACTCTGCACTGCCCAGTAGCAGTTCATGCTTCTGACTCATGGGATGTTGCTGCTGTTTGCCTGGGGACCTTTTAGGATGAGATGACCTAACACAGCAGACAGTAGTTACACTACCGTGTTATTTAACTTCTTTATTTGGCAAATAGTGCAATGTTGCTGTCAGATGAATTCCTTGCCATGAAAACAACTAAGAAATGGAATCTTAAAGGCTCAAAATCACCTCTTACTTGAAGTGTTTGTCTCTTTTCAAACCATCTGCTTCATATATTCAGTTTCTGTTTGCTCAGTCATATAGGAGGAAAAGGAAGGAGAGAAATTCAATGACATGAACCACTCATGACCACTGTGATGAGGCAGTGTTTAACCAGATCATAAATTTGAATGCAGCATAGCTGCACTGAAGTTGATTATAAAGCTATAGTTTGTAAACTTGGAATGCATCCAGACAGCCTTATGTCCTCACGAGAGAAATTGAAATAAAACTGTAACACACACACATATCTCCAAGAAGGATATTCTCCACACAAGACATATTCTAAATCTATCTTGTTGATACTGGTTAAACATAAAACATTAAAATTTTGAAGGAACTGTGGTGTTATTTATTACATCACTTAATTTCTAACAGATTTCTAACACAGCACTTTCCTGCTAATAGGATATACTTATATATAGATTTCCTCCTCCTGTACAAATTGTACTTATATATAGATCTCCTCCTCCTGTACAAATCTCAAAATCCCCATATCCTCTTTACATTCTGTTGGTTTTCATATGACAACAATTGTCTTTATGTGGATCTTATACATTACTTTTTCCTGGTTTAATGACAGAGACTGTGTAGGCAGATATTGGATATTAATTAGTTTTCATTAAATAAATGGAGGAAAACCAGGCTAAATATTTTAAAATCATAAGCATGGCAAATCCATAATCTTGGCAGCTAAAATTAAAGATAACTCTAAATTCAATAAAAAACAAAAAAACCCCTGAAGTTTGGTTACAAGGAAAGGAGTTTTACACTTGTGCAAAAGAGAAGAAATAAGCAAAGCTTATTATTTCAGGAAACAATGCATTCAGCCCAGTTACAAGAACAGGTCTCTTCATTTTCATACAGAGTATCACAGCCCCCTTTCTTTTTAAACTACAGCCTTCTTTCTACAATGCCATACCAAGGCTTTGAATCAGGTGCAGATGATTCTATTTAAACTCAATCATGTCCACAGAAAAATCTAGAAACACTCCATGTTTTTTTGTAGCTAGGGAGACTGTTTGGACTCCTGTCATTTGGAGATCCCACCTGGAATACCTGCTGGGGTTTATCTCCTCAGTGTGCTCTCTGTGACACTCTGGCTCAGCCAGAACCATGGGGCAGAGCCAGACTTGCAGCAATGTCACCTGGAGAGCGGGGCTGTGGGGGCATCAAAGGGATGCTGGCCACCTCAGCCCCCTGCTGGGACCTGAACTCACTTGTCCTTATTCTCCCCTCTCACAGATTAAACACCACTGTCATTCCTCTCTCTAGGAGGGGTTATTTCTGATTTCCCTTGGTGTAAGAGAGCCATCAGTCCCTTTGCCTGCTGTGGCAAGGACAATTTATTATGATGGACATTTCAATGCTCTCAGCAATGTTTCTCAGAATTTTCCAGGGTGCCTTTAAAATAGGATGCAGCTAGGCTTTCCATCAGCATATAGAAGCTTTACTTAATAAAGCTGAACAAATTAATTACAGACAAAGAAAAACAAGAAAATTTTATATGCATTAACATCTTTCCCTGATCCCAAATTTTCCCAAATTTACTGTTATTTAAAATTCCTCAATATGTGTTTCTGTAAACATACCAGCCTGTAATTTGCATAGGCAAGACTTTTTCTATTTTTTATTATAATTCTTATTATTTTTATTCAGAATTTACTATCCGTGTGATGGGTCTGATCCTTGAAATCACATGGCAGTCCTTCTGCTCGAGACTCCCTGGCTTGTAGCAGGGTTTTCAGATCATCACAGAACAATGTTTATGTCACCCATGTTTATGTAAATAGATGTTCTCACATTTTTTGCACCACTCCTTCAGTGAACACATTTAGAGAAAAAGTCATGCCTTTCAACGGTTACAATAAGATACTAGGAGAAGGTTACAAGTGTTGCTAATTAGGCGGAAAAAAATATCCAGTGGAAAAAGTTTGGAATGGTTTACCAAAATTTACAGAATTCCTCCAAAAATTGTAGAGGGTTGGGAGAACTCAAATGGCCCACTTCAGGTTATAGACCCTCTCTTTTTCCCTTTTCCTTCCCAGCTTGCCAAAGAGGCTCCAGCATCCCATGTGGGTCACTTAGAGGCTGCAGGTCCTGTGAAAGCCATGGCTCAGTGACGAGCAGGGAACTCTGGAGCAGCAGCTCCCACCCTTGGCAGCTGAGCGGCATTCGGAGGGGAAGAGCCCTGCGGCTCAGCGCAGGTTTGGTTTGGTGGGAAGGGCTGAGCCCGAAGAGAGGGGCAGAGGGTGAGCTCCGGCCGCCAGACGAGGACGCACCAAGTGCTGGAGGAGAAGGCTGCTCTGGAAATCGCTTCTTTCCCCAGCTGTAGCCGCAGGCAGCCTGCAATCAAGTCCGGAGGTGTTTACCTTGCATGCCTGCTTTGGCAGGCTCCTGCCGCGCTCCATCCGCTGCTGCGGTGCCTTGGGACGGCTCCCGGGACCGAGCTCCGCTCGCCCGCGCCGCTAGAGGGCTGCGGCTGGCGCCGGAAAACGGGGGAAAACCGCGAAATTCCTCTCCTGGCTTTCACCCACACGCATACCAACATAAAGCGAGACTTAAGAGGAACTGCTAGGTTTTCCTCTCTTCGTTATGTTTGCCTCGGTATTTTTCTCACTACAGTCGGCATATCATCAACCCTGTATAGATGCACACCCGAATTCTGGTGAGGGATCTCCGCATCTTCAAAGAGACTCATCAGACACGACCAATACCCATAGCAGTCTTACATGGGTGATTATCACTGAGATTTTGGAATTTTAGAAGTGGAGATTTTGTGGGTTTATCGTTCCTGCTATACTTTATAAGATTAAGAAATCTTGCTTAAGTTGGTTTACTCCTGGAAAAAGAAAAAAAATCTGATATAAAAATAAATGCAAACCATAATCAGACACTAATTATCCTACTGCATGTGCACAGAACCACAAGGACCATGAGTTCACCCTCCTCAATTAAATTTGGTGTCAATATTGCCAAACACGTGTACCTGTGATTGTACGGTTGTACCTGTCTCACACATTAACCATCTAAGCAAGGGCTTCAGTTCCAGTGTTCTATAACCACAAGGTTTCTTCTCCTGAAATATCTCCACACTCAAAATAGAAGTGACCATTATCAAATGGATTAAAAAAAAAAAAGTAAAAATTATTAAAAATATTTAAATCCCTTAATACATATGCTAAGGGACTATTTTCTTCATACAGCAGTTAGGGAGCTAATGCTGCTTACAGCATCATTCTAACTCAAAGAAAAACCATGTATTATAAGGATGAATTCTAATGAAGGAAGAAAGCGACAAAAGCAATACTGGGAAGTTAAGGGCTTAGATCAAAAACCAAAGCAAGCGAAAATCTATTTGTGACTCCCTTTTTGACCACAGCTTCTCTCAGGTATTTATTTCTGTGTCCTTCACACTCAGTCTCCTCCAGTCCCTAATGCTACAGTTCTATTCTCTTTTATCCAAAGCCCAGTTGGGACCCAGAAACCACCCAAGCTGTTCATCCTAGGCTGTCTGCTCAGGCACTGGCAACCTCTTTCTTCTCCCTTCACCCTAATTTTCTAGCACATTAATATGGCTTCCTAGCCACTTCTACCACATAGGGGGGCAGCCATGGAGTCCCTCTCAGTCTTAGACTGGTCTGCTCAGCCCATAAACCTTCCCTACCCCGAAGTCACAGTGCTCAGAGTCCTAGCAAACCTTTCAATCTTTAGCTCTTTGTGGTTTTCTCAAAATCCCCATATCTGTAGGTCTTGTGTACCTTTTCCCTCCAAATCTTTCAAAACAGGTTATTAGAAACTTCTCCCCCATCATCCACCTCCCCTGAGCCTGGAATTGTGTTTCTTTTCTCCTTTTCTACCTTGCCTTGTTTTGGGGACATAATTTTGCTGTCTAAATCCCAGGTAGCAATGGAAGAGCCCTAGACTGTGCAAAAAAACCACCTCCTCCCAGTCCCGGCTCTATTCATTAAGAGTTGGGGGCTGAAAATGAAAAATGACTTGCAGATTTTTTCAAACTTTATTGAAGCTGAACAGATTTTTAATAGCATGGCAAAGTGTACAAGACTAACAAATATCTTGCAAAGAGAGCAGAGAAGGTCTCCCGCTTCTCAAAAGCAAATACACAAGGTTTTAATGAGGAAAAATGATCCTAGTTTTTGCCTTGTTTTTGGAAAGGCTAATCAATCTGGCCTATTATTTCTAATTAGACAAGCCAACTTAGTAAGGAACAATCCAATCAGTCTCTCCAGAAACATAGACTTGCAAGGGTATGTATGCATGCTGGGGTAATAGTCTGCTCAGAGATGGGTATTTCTTTGTACACTGCTTCTGATGTTCAGGCTCTCCCTTGCCATCTCCCTTTCTGTCCTTACTCCTCCACTGCATCAGTTTTGCTTTGCTGTTTTCTTTCCCTCTTCCTCAAACAGGTTATTTCATGACACAGGTGACTGTCTGCCAGTCCTGTCAGGCATTCTCACTTTCTCCTTTCAAACTGCTACTCTTCTTTCACCTTCCTGTCCAGTGCAGGTTCCTATGGCTCCTGGTTTTGCAGCCCCCTCTTCCCTTTCCTCAAAGGACACAAGCAACCATGATTTTCCCAAAGCAGAGTATCCTGCACAGAACTGTAGCAGTCCAGCAGACTGAGGAAGTTGGATTGTGAGCTCTTGAGGACAAGGACTATACTCAGATATATTGAAATTACTTTTCCACCTACATAATGGTTAATAGAATGAGCAGTGGTGTCAATACACCTTCCCTTTGCTCCCTTTTCTGAAAGCTATTGTTGCTTATATTACATTGCTAACATCAACTTTACAGCATCATTCCTGTCTTTATTGGATTGAGACTCATGACTTTTTCAACACCATTCATATAAATGTTGTTATAAAATCAGAAGAATAAAAACTCTTCAGTTCCATGAAGGAGATACAGTGCGCAAAGCACTTTTATTCCAGTCATATTGATTTCAATTACATCTGTAACAAAACTGTTGCCTGACATATAATACAGCCAAAATGAGAATTTAGAGTTCACCTGCAACATTTTGGCTTTCCTTTGCTTGTATAAATAACTATTTAGGCAAGTTTGCTAAGTTTTAACACATATAGATGATGTGGGACAGGACATACAGATTAGATGAGGTTTCAGAATAAATTAGATGTTATAAGACATCGTCAGCATTACTAAATTAAAGCTACATATATCGTGTGTCGATACACATACAGAAAATACTGTTTGTGGAAGTGAAAGACATGTAGTGGTTGGATCCAGACTTCTTCATTTTGGATAGTTTGGATAGTTCCTATTTACAGCTTGAAAAGAGGACTTTTTGAAAAGGGTTTGTGATTAAGGGAATTTTATTTTCTGTTTTTTATGTAGATCTTCCCTCCTCTCTTAGTTCTCTTTAATCCACTGATTTGGTCTTTGTCTTAATTCTCCTCATGATTCTTAAGTATGAGAATTAGCAAGTTACAATGTATTTCCCTGCCAGAAGAAAAATTGCCTAAAAATTGCCTTGTCTCCTAAATTTCCTACAGGTCATGAAATCTTCCCAAGGAAAATGCTACATACTTTTATATTTTGTTATAGGCAGGGTTCTGTTCACTCTTACAAAACAGAATTTAACAAGTTGTCTCCTTGTAGAAGGTTATCACCTTCTAAAAAAGATTAAAATTAAAAAATAGAGTTTGCAATATGCCTGAAACCATAACATAAACAATTGGTAAATTCCATTTTTTGCACCCACTGATGATTAATTATTGTCAGACTTTTCTAATGTCAGTAATGGCAGGTTTAGCAAGACATACGCAATTCATGTGTTGATTCCATTAAAAGCTTCCCACACTTGATAACTGATGAAGTGCCCCTATCTCTGTTGCCAAAACTTTCACCTTTCTACTTCCTCCAGCAGCTCACGAGAAGCTAACTTTATTAATACAGACTTTTAAAATACGATGGAGAGTAAATTGAATTTAATATGAAAATTCCAAACATAGGAAATATTGTGCTATGCTATGATTTGTAAATTTTAAATAGTAGAAATGTCCATTCTCATTGATTTGCAACTGAGCTGAAAATGCAAGAGAAAATACAGATTTAAAGCTCAGCTTGCTGCAGAGCACATAGCTATTTTTGTCTATCAAATAAAATGTCTTCATAGGCTTGTTGCTAGCATCAAAAGAGAAGGGAGCAATAAATAGTAGGAACTGGTCAAAAATTGGGATCAGCAGACAGAATAAGCAGACTTCAGTAAGGTTTGTGACACTGTCCCCCATAAGATCCTCACAGTTTGTACTGGATGAGCAGACAGTGAGGTGACAAATGGCAGAACATGTGAGCCCAGAGAGTGGTGATCAGTGGCATGAAGTCTTGTCAGAGGCCAGTGGCTAGCAGTGTATCCCTGGGATCAGTCCCAGTCAACATCCTCATTATTGATCTGGATGATGGAGCAGAGTGTTCCCTCAGCAAGAGGGGGCTGATGACACAAATCTGGGAGGAGCTGCTGGTACACCAGAGTTGTAGGAGGACCTCAACAGGCTGGAGAAATGTGCTGCCAGAAAACTCACAAAACTCAACAAGGGGAAGTGCAGAGTCCTACACCTGAGAGGAGCAGTCCCAGTCACCACCAGCTCATTCTGGGGACCACCTGGCTGGAAAAGGTGGCACAGCTTGGCACACAAGGACCTGGAAGCTCTGGTGAAACCAAAGCTGAACATGACAAAGAAGACTAATGCATGGCTGCATTAGAAAGAATGTTACCAGCAGGCAAGTGGGCTGTCTTGCCCTCTGTTCAGCGCAGGTGAGGCTGCATTTGGAGTACTTGGTCCAGTTCTGGTCTTCCCAGTACGTGAAAGACATGGACATACTGAAGAGTGTCCAGCAAAGGCCACAAGGATGATGAAGGGACTGGACCATTTCTCCCATGAGGGAAGGCTGAGAGCTGGGCCTTAACAGCCTGGAGGAGAGAAGGCTCAGGGGGAAATAGTCAATGCATACAAGCACATGAAGGGAGGGTGCAGAGGAGATAGAGCCAGGCTCCTTCCACCACTGGTGCCCAGTGACAGAACAAAAGGCACTAACTAAAGCAAAGCACGTTCTCTCTTAATATCAGGAATCTTTTTTTTTTTTTTTTTACTGTGAGGGTGAACATGCATTGGCCCAAGTTGTCCAGGGAGGTTGTGAATCCTCTCTACTTTGACATATTCAAAATCCATTGGTATTCAGTGCTGAACAATTTGCTCCAAGTGGGCCTGCCTGAGCAGGTGTTTGGACCACATGATCTCCAGAGAACCCTGCCAGCCCTATCCTTTCTGTGCTCCTTTAAGTCTCTGAAAATTTCAAATTAACGTCCTAAAGCTGATTTAATACAATGATAAGGACATAAAACAGAGGATAAAAGTACCTGCTACTGGTGTCGACTATAATACCTGTTGCTTAGTAGCAGGGTTATTACTGTCTTAATTTGAGCTGTTTATCTTGCACTTCTGCTATTATATTGAGTTTTGGATCTTCAGACAATTACTGTAAATCAGTATATTTGCTTGTTTGTCTCCTTTAAATCTCTATGATCTGCGAAGGCTATCTAGACAATGTATTTTCCTTGTCTGAGCGGCTTCAAAAGGGAAAAATATTTGTTTCTATTTTTTCTTACCCCAGATTTACAGGGTTGGTCTCTAGAGAGATAACTGGAACAAGTGAGAGTGGCACTTAAAGAACTGAGTCTTTCTGACAAAGTTTCAGAAAAGCCAACCCAAAGATTAAAAAATACTCTGGCAGCTTGAGAGACAAACCAGCTGGTAGGCAATGTAGAAAAATTAAAATATTCCCATTCTTAATAATCGAAGTAGGAAATCCACTGAGGAAAACCCATGTTCCTTTTCATTTTTCTTTTCTACTTGGATCATCAGTTTTCATGATCTGTGGGTGAGGCAACAGGCTGTCATGACTATTGTCAGGAGACAGAGCTACAACACAACATATTAGAAATTCTAGAATAGGACTGCAGTGTCAAAGCAGACAGGCCCCTGTAAATCCCTTAAGCTGTGCTAGAACAGGCAAGCACACACAGGCAGCAGTGCATGAGGCTCATGTGGTTCTGAAATTGCACTTCTGATCTTACAGGCTTATCAAGAAGTGCCCAACAAAATTCATCCTCTCACTTTCAAATGAATTTTTATCCTGCAGCTGTGATGGGTCCATAAGAGGATTTAGACATGCTGTCTTTTTTTTTTTTTTTAACAAAGAAGAAACAGCTGTTTATATACAGAAAATTTTAGATTCATTCTTTCACTTAAAATTTATTCAGTATTCAAAATAATTTTACAATACTTTGCAGTAATTGTCTATCAGTCCTATGATAGAAAATTTTACATAGATGTTTTTCACTATAAATTTTAGACTACTGAGTTTTTCAAACCTAGTCTAGTCTAAAATTTTAGTCTATTGATTGATACAAACATATATGCACATAAGTCTATGGAAATCAAGTGTCCAAACAGAGACTTTTTAGATAATTTCCCTTGTTCATCTTTAAATTTCTTTATAACAAAGATGACTGTCAGAGAACTCCCTGAAAAATTGTAAAAACTGGAACTCATTTTTATTAAAGGCCATTTAGGCAGTTCCAGTGTCACTTAGCGGTTTGGTGGAACTGTGCAACATACAAATTGTCCTTCAAATGCCCCATGCTGGTACAGATTCCATGTGAAATGACTCATATGAGATCAAGACCTGGGGACAAGAACAGGGCAGAAGATGGGCAGTACAGACCTAAGAGACCACTCTGGTGCTCTGTATCTATATATTACTCAATATGTAAGAAGATGGTGATGACAATCAGTTCCCACATGATCCTTTTCATAATAACTGTGGCCTCACATCATTTTGCCAAACCAGGAACTGCCCTGTGAGCAGATAGCAGACAGAAACTCCAGATTTCTAGCAGTTCTGATGTGCCAAACCAGGAAGCATAATAATAATAATCATTTGCTTTTTCTAGTGTCTTAGTGTCTTGCAGTCTTAGCCAGGTGTGAAGCCTTAGCCTGCCACAGATTTACTGCTGGGTTTTCGGAAACATTTGTACACAATTTAGAGAGCCACAGTCCCAGCTTTGGCTTGTGCTACCAACAACCTAGTGCTTGCTTCCAAGATGAGGTTTGGACATTGTGGGGAAATTTTTAAAAATCTAAGAGGATGCTTTAATAGTCCTAACCATGTGGTTTTATACTTTGCATTAATTACCCACTCTTTCAGAGCACCCAGACATATTGACTCTAAGGTTGCTCGACTTTTTCTAAGTGCATGAAGAATCTTAGTTCCTTCATGAGTTGCTCAGGGTGGAATATTTATCCACCTTACACTCTACCTTACCATAAATCACAGTAATGGTTGTGGAAATAGTCCCTGCAGGGTGCCTTGAGGTGTAGCTGACTCATGACAGAACATTACTTTGAAGTTTTACAGTTGTATTTTATTTTTCAGGGAGTAAACAGTGCAACTGCAGGAGAAATAACACTTTTGAAAAGTAGTGCAATAACAAGGGCCAAATGCATGTGATGTGCAAATAAAACAAGAAATTAAAAACTGGCTTGTAACTTCTGGGTACATCTTGTTGCCATGGTGCTCCTAGAAACCTCTTCCTATCTGCTATCTGCCTAGTTTTCCCAGTACCATTAATTGCTCAGGCCTTAGGAAACCGGATTTGTCACTCAAAGTTGGGCTGTGGGTTACACAAATGATGATGCGGCGTGCTCTGCATTCTGAATGGGAGCCTGCTTCATTTATAATTCACTAAAAGGCATTATTTTAAGAATATTTTTCAAAATAAGATTATAAATTCAGATTGTGCTGCTTGTTTTTATAATCTAATGATGGACTTCTTACCTTTTAAAATCTGCATTATTTTGTGTCAAGAAATCAGTCTCTTAAATATGTGCAACATGATATGAAGCAATTCATTTAATCACTTAGACCTGAATTTCCTCTTTTGATCTTGGACTACTGTCAAAAACATGAGAGAAAGGCCTTTCCATGAAGAAATCTATAATGAACAATTAGGCATTGCTCCGTCTGAGGGGAACTTGGACAGATGGGGCGAGTTGCAAGAAAATTAATAAAAATCCCATACAGGCACTGTACTTGTCATCCTTTCCTTAACACTGATATTGGTAAAGTCTTGTCCAGACAAATTTATCCATTCATTTCACATGACAAAAGCAGAAATACAGAAGTACAGTTACAACAAACCCAGAAAATAATCCAATAGACAAGAACTTCAAGTTTTACAGAAGGAAGCCCAAAAAGCCTTTACAGCTCAAACAATAGAAGATGCTGAATACCAGAGGCACATTGCTTTTTCAGTCAGTTTTGTCCATGTTGCTGGGTACAAGAAACTGATGAAGTAGAGAAATAGAGGGGCAAAAGAACATAAAAAAATTCCAAAGGCGTAAAGTGATAAAAGGTGTGAAGGACCAAAGGTGTGAAACAGAAATAGGAAAGAACTCCCAAAAGAAGAGAGGAAAGCAAGCTCAACCATCAAGCATTGATTGAGAGGCACTATTTCATTAAAGGCTACATGCAAGGTAGCTTTACTTGAAGAGAGCATGGGAACAATAGGAGAATAATTTAATTTGAGAATAATAGGTTGAAAATTAGGTTTAATCTCCTCTTAAATTATGCAGAAGTTATGATCAAATCCAGTTAGCATTTGGGAAATAATTTGAAAGGGGACAGTGGTGCAGACTGACTGTGCTGGTGGCATGTTATCCACCTTTGCCTTGAGCAGTGGGGGTCAGGACACACACCCAGGACAGGGTGGGACACCTTCTCCTGGTACATTTGAGACAAAACTGGTGTGCTCCACATGTTCAGTTCATTAATCATGATTGGACAGCACTTATTTTGGTCTTGAAGACACCTAGGCATTTATCTGTCTGAGGTTATATTGCTACTACTATGTTGATGTTTTACACGTACCAGGAAATAAAAGGCTCATTATGACAAACAACATAACATTTTTTTAGGTATTTATGTTGCAGTAATTACACTGTCACTAACCTGCTTCTCTCCACATTTTTTCACAGAAAAATCAATTATTCTCACAGCTTAATTAGCAAGAAATATGTCAGGATAAACTGCTTGAATAATTGTCAATTATTGTATTCATTCTTATCAGGGTTTTATTTGTCCTCAACATTAAAAGAGGATATCAGCTTTGTAGCACTTCCATAAGCAGGCTGGCAAGTTTGCATTCATAAAGGTGCATTTCAGGTTCTCTGTGTCAGAGCTTCTTCTCATTTGCAGATAACTTTAAAATACTTGAAAAATCTGAACTGAAATTTTGAAGCTTGGGAATCTCTTTCATACCTTCACACACAGCTTTCAGACACACCCAGCTACTCTTACAGCTGAATATTTTAGATCTTTCAGGAGAAAAAAAGTGGGGCTGTAACAGGAAACTACCTATTTTTTTTTCCAGCATAAATCATGTTGATAATCTTGCCTTGAAAAGAACACATCTTTACAATGTATATAGCATGAAAGATACCACTTTGTTATGTACTTAATGCATGACAAAGTGGTATCTTTCATGCTAAATATATTGCTTTAACTTCTGCAAAATCCTAGCTGAGTATGACTTATTTTTTGGCAAAAACTCTTGTTTCACACATGTAGTAGAGAAACACTCTAAATTGTTTCTCCTATTCACTCCATGAAAACATCTTGTTCCAGACTAAGTAAGACATTTCCCCACTCTGGATTGTGTAGGGTGCACTAGATCTGGGGTAGGTACATGGACTCCATTCCCTTCTGCCCAAATCTGTGGTTTGACATTGTCACATTGCACTGCCTGATCACACTCTGCTTCTCCTCTGCTTCACTTATTGCACCAGACAAGGCATTGCTGGGGGCTGTGAAGTGAAGGAAAATGCCAGCTGCAGGACCCTGCCTTCTGCATGCAAAATCAAGGAGGTAAGGGAGAAATAGGGCAGGAGAAACCTTGTGGAGAGTGGGCAGTTTCCTTGCATCTCAACTGCACCCTGCTCCTAAGAACCAGCTCTTTGCATTGCCTCAGATATGATACTAAGGAAAGGTACTTTAATTTAAGAAGCTCATTAGCTGAGGGAACCAACCTGGGGTCCTGATGTTCTGAAGAGCACGGACAGATGTGTGGGAACGCGCTTGAAATGTCTGAAGTGAGGGTTTTGGTTGTTATCCTCTGGAAAGCTTGAAATTACATGTCCAAGGGAAGTGAGAAGGTTTTATATTCATTTCCTTGGCTCCCAAGCAATAAAGGTGAGATAATACCTCACAGGAGTTGTGAAAATTAGGAGATTAATTATTAATATGTTACCAGATACGTGGATTACTTACTGGGGCAATACAGTGACAAATGCCATTGAGAAGCATGTAAGGAAAGGAGAAATTCTGTCTGTACACCAATGCACAAATAGCATTTGGTACATTAGCTGTGAGGAGGAAGAGAATATCGAAGACTAGGGGAAAATAGAGGTTTTTGAAAAAATTATTCTAATCTGAGCATCATTGTTGTCAGCTACTAAATGAGGCAGGGCAACGATGGAGAGATTTAAATGTGCTTCTTTCTTTAGAGTGTAGGGCTAAATTAAGATCAAGTAGGTTGGTTTAATTTCAACATTTCCTAACTTATTAGGAAATGCTTCCCCCCCTAAAAAAAGTTAAACCTCATGTTAATGATAAAAAAGCCTTCCTCTCAGCAATACTGTGGGTACTGAGGTAAGGAGATCTAAATACTTCTTAAATTCTTCCATTGTATCAAACTCACAGTACTTCACATTGTGTGCTAGTCCAATAGTTGCAGTGCTTCCTAGACACTTTCAATAGTCAACATCACTGAAACGCTGTGCAAAATGGACAACTCAGGAGCTTAAGAGCAATTAAAACTACTGATAACCTAATCAGGAAGTTGGATAAAAATCACTAAAATGCAATGGATTTACTTCAGAGAAATACCAGGATAATACTCAGAAATAGTCTTGATCTTATCTACATGAATTTGCATCTCTTCAGAATTACAAATAGGACTGTACAAAACACTTTTTAAATCTCTAATTGCTCTTATGCATTCCACTCCAATTATAATTTAATTTTAAGCACCTTGCTTGGAATCTTCTGAGATTTACAGTTACATCTGGTTGAAAAAATGGAATAAAATTCTCAAAAATGCTGATAGTACTCCCTTACTTACTGTTTTGGTCCACCTGAAATAAAAATAATGGTATCTAGAGTGTGGTTTATAAGCTTTCCTTTTTTCCTTTCTTGTTTTTATCACTTTGCCAGTTTTCAAAACTTTTTTACTAGTTAAAAAATGTCACTGAGTGGCAGGATAAAGATTTACATTACTTCCTTTATTCACAGGGCTGTTGGATTTGCTTCAGAACTCGGACAGTTTTCAAGACTTGCAGAGTGGCAAATGGAAACATGAAAACCTTTTCTCTGTAAAATTCTTACCAACTGATTTAATTTGCTGAAAAAGGGACTAAAGCACTAATATTCATGACCTTTAAAACTTTTTAAAATATGTATTTTCTCAAAACGATTTATTTCACTCTCTTAAAAAATGGGGAAAAAGAGGCAGGGCTATTTGATTATTGTCCAGAGTAAGCTGGAATACAATATTTTCACCAGCTACATATCCATTCTCAAGAATAGTCTCTTTCTGTGATATTTCTTAAATTCTGGCTATAGTGAGAACAATTATAAAGAAAACTGAACAATGAGACAGAAACAAGTACATTCAGTTTAAAGTACCAGGAATTATTTGACTCCCAGTGATTTGGTTTAAGGCTGATCACAGAGTTTCCAGGAATTTTCACACTTATCTATTGTGCTATTTTTAATTTATTTTTTATTTGCAACAATATATTTAATTTAAAGAATATAATGGAAGATTAATTAGAAAAAGCAGGTAAATGGAGATGAGGTAAGAGTAGTTGGGTTATGCATCCTACAGAGGACCACAGGCTGACGCTAAAAGATAAATCATCTTGAGGACAAAGTAAGTTCCTTGCTGAGAAGTCCCAGGAACCTATATCCTGCACACTGGCACCAGATTCTTCCTTCCCAACCTAAATTCTCACAAGTTTTCTTTATATTCAAGACAAAGTGATAGGAATGGTAAGCATAAGCACTAAGTGAGCTGAAATTCCAGTATTATACTTGTTTTCTGTCCTTTGTGAACCATACTCTTTGTAGAAATATATGCTTGATGACGAAAAGAGGCTGAGTATCAACAAAACACTCACCTTGAGCAAGTGACTCACCTGGTCAGATATTTCTTATGCTTAGTACATTTACTAGGGAAAAAAAAACCGCCACATCTCTTTCACAGATCCTCCTTTGCAACTTTTGTGCATGAGCACCTTATATGTCTGTTTATCCTTGAAAAACTGGTGTATAAAAGCAAAAATGTTCAATTACTCACCCTCAAGAAAAAGAAATCCTTGATGGACTAAAGAATATGTTTAATGGAGGAAAACATAATTTATTTTATATTTTTGGGGGCATAGGAAAAAAAGCATTATGCTGTTAAGATAGTTTGTGTGTTTATATCCACATGCAGGAGACTCCACATGTTGAAAAACACGCCAGCTCATAAATGCATATTTCACTATCTCATGTAGATTTTTGCTTATTTTTTTTATTCAGTCAGCTGGGAACCTCAAAAGCACAGAAAATAATGAAGTAAATAATTTTACTGTGTAAAATTCAGCAAAAACAGTCTCAAATTCTCAAGAGTTCAATTCTTACACAGACATTTGGTTGGACACTGGACAGGCAAATCATTGTGGAAGTCTGTAAATGCACTAAAGCCAGTCTGAAACCCTGTGAGTCAGGTTCAGGCTTCACATATGCAACTACAGCAGCAAATAGTAAGCACTGGGCAATTCCAGTTGTGCAAAAACAAAAACTTCGGGACTAAACTAAACGTTGGGATCACTTCTGCATTTAACAGCCATCAAATGCTCTAAAATAATATAGAGTTCAATGAGGTCATAAGGAGGAAATTTTAAATTTGAAATTTAAAGGCAGAAATAACATCAATATATATATTATCTTTTCTTTTTTTTGAAAGTTATTGTTCATTTTGTGAGTACTTAACTCGTCTCTTTTTCCCTCCCTTCACTTAGCATCCCTGTGCTCTCTCCTTCTTTCAGGAGGATATTTCTGTCAAGCTGCATGTCTTATTAATAAATAATCATAAACCAAAATATTTTAATAATACTTCATAAAATCTATATAGATAGATTTAGATGGGTGTTTTTTAACACCCATCATAGACAAAACACTAATTGGCTGCCAGCAAGTGGTCATCAGAAAACAACTCCCAAGAAGAGCTGCAAAAGCTTTTTGGGAAAACATGAAAGAGGAGAAGAAAAAAAAAGAGCGTGCACCAAGTGCAAGGAAATGTACAACTGGATGAGCAGAGAAAGGCTTAGTAGCCATTATTGCCAAGCAGGGAAATTCTGTGCTTACAGGGAGGTACAGAAACATCTTTGAGTGGTGCTGCTTTTTAAACATGGGTGTTTAGAGTGTCAAGGTAAAATGAAGATGAGCTGTCTCTTACTTTGTGCTGAAGCCCCAAGTGCAGTCATATAAGCACTAAAATGCCTGGAAAATGAGTCTTAAGTTTTCCTGCTTGCCAGAGAGAAGGAGTAAACAATGCAATTGCCACACAGGTGGGTCCTCATGGATCATACAGATGCTGTGCCTGTAGGCAGCCCTGGTGCCTCTAGCACAGTGAAATCTTTTTGAAGAAAAGTGAACTTGAATCCTTTGGGAATACTCATGGGAGCAAGGAAACACAAGCTCCAACAGAGACAGAAGCACTCAGAATTTTATGTAACCTCTGGTATGTCAAGCATCCAGCTCCAGTTGATGTTAAAAAACTCTTGCAGCTGGGCAAGTGTTGTTTAATGGAAAACACATCACAAAAAATGAAATACTGAGGTGCTTTCTTGAATCATTGGTTCTCCAACCTCTTCTTCTACCTGCCTGCATAGGATAGCTCTCCTAATAGTTTAACTTGGCAAAAAATGCACTCAGGCAATGCTCAAACCTTGCAGGTTGGTTTCTGATTGATGCTGGTTTGTTGTTGATGAGCATTTTTCCTTCCTTAGTTTTCTCTTTCTTTTAACTGCTAGATGCTGGATCCCATGTCTTCACAACTTGCTTCACTTAGAGTCACAACAAAAGATGTCCTCTTCCAAGTATTGCCAAATTCTAACTTTAAGGAATAAAGACATTTTCACCATGAACAGGGAAGGGAGACCAGAAGCTCACTGAATCTCTCATGCACCTCCTTACCATTTCTTGTTTCTCTTGGAAAGTATTCAGGTATTATTGCAGTAAATCTGCAGATGACAAATATTTTAAATTTGCCATACCTCTAGAAATGCACTAGTGTTGCTTTTCCCACGTGTGTCATCCACACACATGGATGTGTTATTTTTTCACAGTTGCTTCAAGTTTATATCTATTTTGCAACATTTATAACTAATGTGCTTCAAATTAATGACTTCTCACAAAAAATCTCTGGAAGAGAGATCTATGACAGAGGCAGTGTACTGACCCCTGTTTCTACAGGAAATTAATTTTGTTTGTTTCCCACAAGTTCAAAAAACTGCATTTAGTGTTCTGCATTTACTTTTATTAAACCAGGAACAAATCCTATTATAAAAATCTACTTTCTATAACTATAATTTTTTATGTTTTGGGTAAAATTCTCAGCAGAAATAACAAGTTTCTAAACTATTTGGCTCTTGGTAAAATTAGATTTAGATGTGAATTTAAATTAGAATTGGATTTAGATGCTACGGTGAAATGAACCTTATTCAAATGCAAATTGAACATGAACCAGCAGAATAAATTGCCTTGTAGGTTTCTGTTTGCCTCTAATGATCCATGTTACACCATTTTCCTCTTTCAGTTTTAGTTCTTATCACTTATGTAGGTACAGAAACACAAGAACAAAAACACTATGAAGAAATTTGTTAAGCTATAGATTACATGTAAAACATTAAATAAACCACAGGTTTAGCAGATCCAGGATCTGAAGACTTGTAGATTCTCACAATTATAAAGACATGTTGAAGAGTACTACTGCCTCTTTCATTGCTTCTCAAAAAAGGATTAATTACTTGGGGAAAAGTTGTCAAGATGGCCACTGTTTATGTCCCTTGAAGTTTCTTTATCCTTATTTTAGATGCATGCCTTGAGGCATAGTTTTCATACTAAATTCTACAAGACAGTGAAGTGCCAATACGGAAATGCAAAAAATTTACAAATAAGAGACTAGCCAAGTTCAGTTTTAGGATGAATTTTGTAGATCCCAGATAGGTGATAAGAGGATTTATTTTCTTCGTAGATCTGCACATATAGAAACCAAGCAGGAAGTTAGAGAGGAAAAATTCAAATTCATACCCTAGGGCTTTGATTTATATATTCTTTATTCCTTTCTAAGAATGTCTTCAGTAAGAGAAGATTTTTAAACTGCTTTTTACTCTTTCTACAGAAAATTAGGGGTTTTGTTAAAATATTTGTGATTTTGTGTTTAGATTTGCTTTAATGTAGGAACAGTTAAGAACTACACTCACTACAGATGTATAACTACTATGAGGAAGATATTTTTCCTGCAAAAATTTAGGCTATAAAACTGGAAATTCTTTTCTCTCCATATTATCTAAATGCTAATGACCTTCCACCCCTTTCATTATATTAAATGTTAAGAGGAACAGAATTCTAGACAAGAAAGCAAGCAAGCCAGCAAGAGCCATAGTTTGTCTACAGAAGACCATCAGACGTGACAGACTCATGGGAAGGATCTACCAGTTCTAATTCAGTTTCTAAATATGTTCCATACTAAATGAGGCTTGTATCTATAAGAGATCTATGATCTTCTAGTTTTGCTGAAGATAAATCCACAAATATAGACCTCAGTTGTTGTTACTTGTCAGTACAATGGGTTTCTTTGCCATTATCCCTTTCTGAGGTGGGACAGGTAAGATGCTCATGGAGACACAGCACACAGAGAAACTCATACACACAGAGAGAAAAGGAAAAGAAAATGAAGTACGATTGTGGTTATTTTTCTTTTCTTTTTTCTGTTTGCAAAGACAGCAAGCATGAAGGCATCTGTGCCTGTCTAAATTCAGCCAAAACCATCTGCCAACAAGTTGCAGCTAAAGGGTAGAAAATCTAATTGTGACTCAGAGAAGTTAGAAGGGAACGTGGGAGAGAGGGCCCAGGCAATAAGCTGTGGAGATGTGTAACAGTTGGCTGAAAAGGGATGGGAAGCAGTGAAATGAATGGGGACCATCTATTCTTACCACACTTACACTACATGAACCTGATAATTAAATGAACAGTTATAGCGTAACATACTGCAACACAGAGTGAGGTTTTTCCGATTCCGGCACAATTCCTGCACTCTTCCTCCCATTTATACTGTCCTCCTCCACAGCTCCAAACCAGCAGAATTAAGAAACTCACTGCACAGTAAACTTTTAGTTCTGTATGGTTATACTTAGCTGAAATCAATGATGGCTCCAAGTTATGGTGGCATTATAAACTATTTGATTGCCTTAATGGAATTTCTTATCATTGCAATTATTTATCATTTATCACATTACTTCAAGTTATTCCTTGCTATTGATTGTAACATCCTGTGCAATTTAATTTTCATTTATGTTTTCTGGATTAGAAACACATGAGTGAAAAATGCAGATTTGTACATTCTTGTCTTCAACAGAGAATGTTTTGGGAGACAGAGTAACAAACAAGATACAAGAGTAAAATGGTTAAAGATTGCTTAAACCAAAAGTATGGTCATTATCTGAGCTATCACAAGGTAAATTCTACTTTTGTTTCCAATTGCCCGAAATAAAATTGGTCTTTCCACAACAGAGTTTATAATTATTACTGTAGTCTTAAATGGAAACACTATTAAACACAAGCACAACTATCAAGAAGATGCAGAAAACCCAACAACTCAACCTGGGTTGTTTTCTATAGTGTAGTATTTCTATAGTGGAGAATTTAGAAGACTTCAGAAATATTACCTATATATATATATAAATATATATATATATTTATATACACACACACATATTTATGTATATGTAATAATTATAGATATATATTACATATTTAAGTGTAATAATATATATATGGTGGTAACATGTATATAGTTGAATATAGTATGTTGGATGCTCATCTAGGATTCTTTTTTAGCGAAGATAGTCCTTAAATACAGGGAATACCACAGCACGCAGAAGTCTTGTGGCATCACTTAGTCTCAGATTTTTTATCTGAGAGATGTTTTTCCCCCATTTCCTTTCCAAGAGCCACCATCCTGATAGTTCCCTGTTCCCAGAGTTATGGTAGACACACAGCAGAGAGGGCTGATGACATGGTGTAAACTTTCATCCCAGCACAGGGCTTGCACCTTTTGCATTGAGCTGAGTCACTGCTAAATGTAATTTATCTCTTGCATTTTTAAAAAGGTCTAATCTAGAAGGAACATCAGCTTGGATACTTATGCCTCTGCCTCCCTGTTTCTCCCCTATACTGACAGCTGAGGGTTCAAGCTATATGGAGGTGATTATCTGCAGAGTGTCTGGTACAGTGGGAAGTGAAGGGCTACTGCAATATAATGATGGAGTGCTAATGATAACCTTCACTTTGTGGTAATTTATTTGGTGTGTATCTGAAATCATTCAGCAAGAAGAGAGGAGGTTGACTTTTAAACTGCGAACAAGTTCTCCTAGATCGTCCCTTTCAGTCTTTTGCGTTGATCTAATTATAGGAAAGCTATCATTCTACCAGAAGCTTTAAATATCAGAAATGACTAACACTTCATAAGGTTACTGTGCTGGAACAGAACTTCGGAAATCCTTTACAGAAGAAGGTTATATAAAGCCAAAAAGTTCAAATAGGAACTTAGATTTGAAAATAACTAGGAAATAAATACAGAGAAAATTATTTACCATAAATTGCCCATGGATTGTTTCTGAAGACTTTGAGGATTACTATGCTATTCTATATTCTCTTCAACCAGACTCCCATTTCAATTTGTTTTCTGTTTCACAGAAGCTGCAATTTCTCAGGAATTACATTCCAACACACTGCAAAGACTGACGTGTCTAGACCCACTGATACATTTCATTAGATGTTCTTGCCTCATTAGATGCTGTTCATGAAAGTTTCATTGTAGAGTGAAAAATCCTGATGAAAATCTGCAGTATTAATTTTATTTTCTGTTCTATTTCCATTGACTTATCCTGTATGATGACAAGTATAAATGCAATTCTGATGTTCCAAAAGCCATTTAACTTTCACATGCCGCTTTGGAAACAGTGGACCCCCAGCTTTAAGCCAATGAAAAGGTCTACATCAATACTTAAGGGATTCTAAACACAATAACCCTCTTTAAATGTTGTTATTCCTTTTTTACTTGCTGATCAAAAACATTTAGAAGCAAAGCAGATACTGCTTTCATGTAAATTAAAAATCTCAAACCACAATTTTTCACAGACAAATCCATCAAATGAAAGTAAAAATCATTTAGGCACAACAAAATATACTAATGCATTGTAATAAGCTATTGAACTTTACAAATTGGAGTGATTCATTTGTCTAGTTACAGAAATGACACATCAGTCATCTAGTCTGTTTTCCTTCAACTGCTAAAACAACAGTTGTGTCCACCTTGAAAGATGCATTTGTTCTCTGATGCCAGGCTTTCACACCACTACTCCTTTAAGGAAATTAAATGTGTGTGAACCATCTTACATTATTCTATAATTTTTATTGTCACAGCTTGATTAGTTGAAATTACTATAATTACACAAATATTTTGAAATTATTTAATAATTATATGCACACAATTTTGAAAAAAATTAATTTTAAACAATTTTTAAAATATTTTTAAATAATTATGAACTATTAATGAAAATTTCCCTACAATTCCAAGGCAAAATAGCAGCTCTCTATGTTATGTGATAGCAGTGAAGATTTAAGTAGCAAATGCTGCATAGACTTGAGCAATACCTGATTTTTCAGCTGCTGTAGGCAACAGAAGAATATTTATTTAGATGACAAGGAGCTGAAGGAGATTTTAAGCAGAAGGGGCCAAAAAATAAATACATAGACAGGAAGCACTATGGAGACATTCAGCTTTTACTGTGTAATATTTCATTTTCAAAGCCATAACCTCAGTGATATTAGCACCATGCTCTTACCAACTGAGCTAATGATTTACACTCAGTGAATAGATAACTTCCCAGCTAGTGATCAGGAAAAAGGCTAAGCTTCTAAAGTAACAAGAGCCATAAAACATATGCTCTAATTGCTAATTCATATTTTAAAATTATTGACTTCAGCATGGGCTGAAGAGTCTTTATGAATCCATGCCTGAAGTAAGAACCCAAATTATGTTTTCTGAAGAATTCAGACTGAGTAGCCCTAGAAGACATCAGCTCTTTTGGCATTTTATGTGTTTTGCATCCCACTGCCACAAACCTGCCACTCTTCCAGCAAAAACTTCTTCATTTATTTGTCAGATTTCTTGACAATGTCTAAGATCTCCCTTTCCACCTTTAAATTGACCAAGGGTCTATTACAGCCAGCAGAATCCTTCCTGGTCTCATTGTCCATCCTGAAACTGAGTGTCTGAGTAGTGTGAGGTTTGGAATTTCCTTCTCACTACAAAAGCTTTTCATAAGTACCATGCAGCCACTCTAAAGCATGAGATAAATGAAGACAGCTGTGATAGTTCAGTGGCTTTTGCCTGACTTCCTAGATTTCGACACAGCTTTTTTGATTTTACCTTCAAAGACAGTGAGGGACATTAGTCTTATTATTTAGGATCCTGCCCAGTATCTCTTTTCTGTTAGTAAGAACTTGTCTACTGCATCTGATTAGTCACTGCCTTGATGGTGTTGGCCTGCTAGGTTTCTGAAAGGCATCATCGTGCCTTTGGCCAAGCTCTTGCATTTCTAAGCAACCCTATAGCATCAGAAACCAACCCTCATAATTCTCTGAAACAATAATAATAATTTTCCTTGTAATTCTCTGAAAACCTGGGTCTCAGAAATGCCAGAGCATGCAAAGATTTGGGGACTGGTCTTGTTGACTAGCCTTTCTTCTTCCTACTCTGATATTCTGTCTTCCTGTCTTTATCCATCACACCAAAGAGATCGCTCCCCTTCCTTTCACTCCACTTTAGAGGTGAACCCCTAAGCAGGCACTGGACTAAAAGCAGAAGGAATACTATCATTTCCTCTTTGTATGATAGCATTTTGAAAGACTCACGGACCTCCACTTTTGTTTTGAAAGAAAGACCAAAGGCAGCACAATCCAGAAGATGTTTCAAGACAATGAACCTTGAGATGAAGGATGTATTTTTCTTGAGATGCACACAATGACATCTCTGTCCTGCAGTAAAACAGCAATTAAGGTGCAATCCTGACCCCAGTGCATCCTAGTGTCTAACTTCAAGGGATCTAATCCAGAATGTTGGGTGACATTAACCAGATTTTTGTTTTTCAGCAACCATGAAATAAGCATGCACATGAAATTCAAATGGAAATTCAAGAAAAGCAACACCTTGAGAAAATATCAAGTGGTCATGGACAATTAAAAACAAACAAAAAAGAAAAAAAAAAAACCAGAGAGGGCAATGTAGAAATTACAGATTTTTTTCATTTTAACTGGTTATGAATTGACTGCGTTGATTTATAATTTCTAATGCATTATTATTTTCTTCCTGAAATTTTCATTTGTGCTAAAAGGCACAAAACTATATTTAGGTAAGTATTGAGAGGTTATGTCTTTTATTCAGTCTCAAAGGGAGAAATTGAAGTTTTGGTACAATGGAGTTTTATTGAAACTCTCTAAAGTTTCTACTCTGACCTAATTTATTTCCCAGTTCAACTTACCAAGCTAAAAAATCCATTTCTGATCCAACTTTATGGTTAGTCCAAGTCTGAAGTATCTATCTCTTCCTAACCATTCTAGTGAGCCTTTGTAACTAATGTTTTACCTCAGATCTTACCCTTTCCATCTGGGCTGAGAACAACTATAATTTAGAGTAGACTTTATGAGCATAGACCAACTTTTGGGAAAGTTTAGCAGCACACTTTAATCACCAGGTTTGGGATAAGTGGATGGATTTTAACAAGGCATAGGATTTATGAAGGGATAAATATAGATTCTCAGGAAGAAAATATAAAAGTATGAAAGATTATTAAATTTACGATGAAAGATCTAGGAGCAAGAGACAAGGCAAATGATTCATCCTACAGCTAAGTAGCATACTTTTTGTCTAGCACTGATTATGTCTATATCTCATGGGAGGCAGAACTTGTACCAAAAAAAAAATGAGGGCTTTTGCATTTTCAAAAGATACTTCTCCATAATATTTGAGAACTACCTTGGAAACTTTTATACATATTTTAATTGATGGAAAAAGTTTCAGTGCTTAAGAGCCCATCAACATTTTAGAGAGCAAATCAAGAAATGGAAACCTGTTTCAAAGAAACAGGCCTCTCAAGAGCCTGCCAGGAAAACAGGTACATTACAGTATTAGTTATTTTATCAGGCTAAAGAGAAAAGAGAGATAAGTAAAAAGATGAAGTATAGAAAAGTGGAATCACTTTGGTCTTTCTGATTTGCCACCCATTTTATCATCATTAGATAAGATGCTGAAGGTGAAGTATATTTTAGAGGGCTACTTACTCAGAAGTGGAATGTTTTGTGACTGGAAATGAGAGTACTACCACAAAAAGCATAGGGTAGAATATCAAATGTTCCATTAGATCAAAAAGACATTTATACCCTCAACAACTGTTGGAGATGTAAAAATTTAGTCCCTTAAATAGGCCAATGACAGAAACAAGAATGTGGGAATAAAGCTCTTACAAAATGATAGTCTGCATTTCCTGTCTACCTCAAGCATCTCTTAATGACAAATGCAGTGACAGTCCTTACAACAAGTAAAGATTTGATGGATTTTTTTCATTACAACTGCCTTATCTTGTGAAGAGTCCTTACAAGAAACATTGAAATCCTACTGAGTAGCTTAGTGGAGGGTCTGAGAACCTGAGACACCACATTTTGCACAGCTTCTGAGTAGCCCAGGGGCACTGGAGTGATGCCACCAGAATTTAAGAAGCTGAGAGTCAGATGAGAACAGTGTGAGTCACACCAATAATTAGTAAAATGATCTGTTGTGAATGAAAATGCAGCAAATGAGGAATGTCCTCAACATAGCATGAAAGTATTTTGTGGAGAAAAAAGGTCTTTCCTAGTTCTACATAACAGACTAAAGAAGAATGCAAATTAATTTCCCTTTAACTAATAAACAGATCCATATATATGGCTATTTTGCCCTGAGTAAAATTCTTCCTCAACATTTCCATATGATATACATACTTTATAAATACATAGTATTACATACAGCAGAGGATCTACGATTGCTCTCTCAGTTACTTGCAATATGCCCCAGCCTGAATTAGGAGACTTTATATAACCTCCTTTCTTGGGAGATCTTAAAAAGTAAGCTGTGAGCTGAATGGATCCTATATTGTCAGCATTAGGGTGCACTTGGCACTTGCCTTTCCTGGGAAAACCTGTCCAGCTAGGTGATGGAATATATCAATAAACATGACACATATCAATAAACATGACACGTGTCAATAAACAGTCTGGAAAAATAAAGCCACTGGTACCCATTAACTGGGTGGTTGTCAGCAACAGAGGAATTCATTGCATGCACGGTCTGCTCCCTGCCCTCATCCAAGGTGTGTTTAGGAAGGAGGGAAATGGAGAGTGGACAGCAAGAATCAGAGCTAGATCCTGTTCCTCGCCTAGGCTTGGCCTCTACCCCAGCTCACCAGAGGTAAGTTTCTGCCTAACAAAATCATGCATAATAGATCAAAAGGCCAGACAGATTCCCAGTACTCTTCCCTGTTTGGTTGACACAGAGAACAATAATTACATTACTTATTCATAGTGTAAATGCCTATTCCAAACACTGTCATTAAACTTCCTAGTGTTCAGAAAGCAAAATTTCTTCTGGATGTACATGATTGAGTTTTCATTACAGTATTCTGCAGTAGAAATTCAAGTGAGGATATTAATCACACTATAAGGTATCACATATATTATATATAACATTATATAATTTAAAAGCCTTCAAAACCAACAAAAATTTTAAAGAATCTAAAATGAAGAGCCAATATGAAACATATTCTATGTGTGATAAAATGAAAGTCCTAGCCACCATATAGGCAGAGTTACAATACCTAGAAGGAAGTCTCTCTTAGACCTTGCACAACCCTTCAGGTCTTACTCCTTCTCCTTGGAACAACACCAGAGAGCAAAAGTAAAGGACAAATTCACCCTCCTCTCCATTTTTGTTTTGTTCCTTGCTTTTTATTTCTTAGAAAAGAGTGTACATTCTTAAAAACAAAGCCATTCACATCAAGAAAAGGGCAATGAGCCTGGGAATAGAATTGACAGTGCCTTTTAAAAGACACGTAGCTGTAAGACCTCACTGGTAAGTTGAGGAAAAGCAAAAGAAACCTTGGAAATCAATGAGGCTGAAAAGCAGTAGGAATCTGAGCATCCCAAAGTTTAGAATAACAATCTCCTGAGTAGCACTCATGAGGTCCTGCCCTTCAATATAAAACTTGTAAATAGTACCTGTGCTCTCTCAATCAATAAAGATTGATGCAGAAAGAGATATTACTTTCTGCAAAGGAAAAACTAAATGAGAGAAAATATGTACCATTAAATTGTACTTTTTTATTTTATGAAAATACTCATAGCCTTGAAAGTTGGTCCCTCTCCTTGTACATATTTAGTGACTTTACAGACAATATATGGAGTTATTTGTGCAGCCAAATGAAAATGGCACACATTTACACTAAAAAAACCCCATATGAATAAGACATATATTTGGCTAAGAGTAAAGCTATATATATAACAGAACCTATACCTGGAAACTATCTATCAGCTTGTAGATTCACTTTGTTCACACAAGAACCGCTTTGTTTTCTATTAGGGGTCTTGGTCTGGACTTAATAAATTGGGAAGATCTTCTTTGCTCCTAAGAAGCACATACAAGAAGGTTGACCTGAATCTGACAATTATATTTATGTAAAACAGTGATGCTGCAGTGCAGAATATTACTGTAGTAGGGGTGCTTTGAGTTTGTGCCCACAGCTCCAGTCAGGTGCTGAAGGAGTAGACATCAGCATCTTCTTACTACAATTGACATGTCAAAGACATCATGAAAGATTAAAAGTCCTCAAATTTTGAGATTGTCTATAACCCACCTGATTTCATCAGGCATTAAAAAAAAATTAAAAAAGGAGGAAAAAAACCCCAAACAACCAGAACACCACAACAGAAATCTCAAAAATTCTATGATGGAGAGATTTTTCAGGGGATGAGAACTTATACCTTACTAGAAGCATTACCTCAATAATTCTTAGGAAGTCTAGCACCCAATTGAAGAAAAACAAACTATTGGGACTAGCAATATTCCTGATTGTACAAGCTTTTATGTTTTCCTATGTGCTATCATCCATGATTCTCTTCAGATGAAATGCTACAGCAAACCCTTAAAGTCCCCATTGGGAGATTTAAAGTAATTTTAAAATAAGAGAACAGAATTTAATGTAAGCTCTTGATGCTTACTGCTTAGGGTCTTTGAAAATTATAAGCACATTAAACTGTTGGTCTAGTGTTATTAAACTAATATTTCATTTTTATTTTACAGCCTGTGCTTTAGAAGAGCTTTATGAACTCTCAAAAAAGGACACTCCCCTACCTCCTCAAGATCCTCTTCCTCAAGGCTTTCCCTGACCAACCAACCCATCCCTTTTATACCCTTTAGCATAATTACCCACAGCTGCAACCCATTAAGGCCAAGTCATTTTATACTTGCATATTAAACATAAACTTAACACATGTGCTATACAGTAGATTTGCTCACTGTGAGACCACCTGATTTATCGGGGTTGAAGTCAGACAACCCAGGTCGGTTTGACATGTTTTGTCACAAAAAATCCAAGAATGCCTAGAAAAGGACAAGTTTTGGCTCAAAACCAATGTTTGCCTGCAGATCCTTGCAGTGCAGTAGAATAGTCTGATACTGCATCAGTGTATGTTTGTGTCTAAGCATGTGTCAGCACTGTATACTGGTATACTGGCCTTCATTAACAAAATTGCAGCCAATTGGCAAAAGGAAATGATTACTCACCTTTATCTGATATTCATTAGATCCCATTTTGAATACTCCTAGTTTTGGTTCCCAGTGCAAGATGTTGGTCAGCTGGAGTGACTTGAGTGAAGCCCAACAGAATGGTCAGGGCTGGCACTCTTGCCCTGTGAGCAGAAGTGCAAGACACAGGTTGTTCAACCCACAGACAAGATGGCTTTGGGAACACCTTAGAGTAGTCTGCCCATATCCACAGGGAAGTTAGCAAGAATGCAAATTCCTTTTATGTTGGGCCTTGGTAGATAAATGAGAAACAACAGACCCACACTGAAAGAGAAGTTCGAATTGGTACAAATTGTCCTGGGATCGCTATGAGGACAGCAAAGCACTGGGATAGGCTGCCCAGGTGTTGTGGGGTTTCTGCCATGGAGGCTTTAAACACCTGACCCAACAAAGCCCTGAGCAACCTGATCTAAATTCTGAATTCATTATTAACTCTGAGTGGGATATTAGAGCAATGCCTGTCTGAGATCACTTCCAGCCTGAAGGATCCCAGGGAAGGCCATATTCCAAAATCTCTCATGATTACCTTTGGGTTATGCAGGCCACTGAATATATTCCCCTTTTCTTAAGGAAGGTCCGAGTGCAGAACTAATCCATGAAAAGTATTGCAAATTATAATGTGGAAAAAAATGTAACCATTCTGACTGCAAAATGATAATTGTGGATGGAATTGGAAGAAGGATGTCTTGATTGCTAGCAGGAATACTTAAGACTGTAACTTTTAGAAAATCTCTAGCTCTTTTGAAAGTTAGATCACATTTTCTTTAGGAGCCAGTGTTGATTAAGAATCAAGCAGGAATGGTCCAAGTCCTACAGTTTTGCTGTTCAGTTCATGTAGTTCATATTTTCATTTTAAAGGACTCCATCTGATTAGCCCATTATGCATTTTTCTGTATTCTCAAATGTTTAATAATAAATGATGGAGGAAGCTGCAGGTCAGATTAATTAATCTTTTTGACTCTGTGTGTGCACTAACATTACTGAATAGTCTGTTATTGCTTAATTAAGCCCACAACATAATTCTTTGCATTGATTAGTTAGCATGCAGGTGCCCCAAGTTCAGCTATGCAAATTTATGGCAGAAATCTAAGCCAGATGTTACTGCCACTGCTCCTACATGTTAGCAAATGCCCCAAATAAAGCAGGCCATGATTTTCCAATTAAATAAAATAGTCATGAGCAGTTTTGCTGGAAAAGTGCCATACACTTGATGAAATTCATCAGGCTAAATACTCTTTTTTATTTCCCCTGAAACATAGCAGGAAGCCTTTCTGCGTAGGGCATTGGTTGGTACACAACAAACCTATAGAAGAGACAAAAGTCATGACTGTAGGCAGTGTGATTACATGGACTCCCTCGCTGAAGGACAGACCTCTGCTGGAAGGTTAGGTACCCATAGCTTCCATTTCACCCAGAAGCCAATTCGTGTTCTTAGATTGTGTACATTTTCCACAAACACTGGGAGTGGGTTTCATCTCAAATAGCTTTAGACACTCACAACACGTATGGGATATATCAGAGCTGCTCTGTTAGATTCCCTTTATTGTCAGCAAGGAGAAGTAGGTACCAAGAAAAATGATTCATCTGACCTGCCTTAGAAATCTGCTGAAGGACGAGATGACTCATACTTGAGCAAATTGTATTACCTTCCATTGATAGGAAAAGAAGTTCAGACAAGTAACCTGACTGCAAGTAAATCCAACACAAGAAAGCAAAACTGATCCATAAATCTGGGACCAACTGAAGTTTTGTAATAAAAGGGACAAACAGCCTCATTCCTACAGAAGAGCCACATTTTCAGTGTACTTGCTTCAAACAAACAATTATTAATACAATTAACAATTATTAAAACAAACCCAAATAAAATAGTATCACAGTGCTATGATCAAAACTACAAGTTATACGAGTTTCAAAATTGAACTTTTTCATGAATTGAAGGTTTTTTACATTGATAAATCTATGTGAGATGAGAATGATAGTTTATTTTTCAGAATCTTTATATATTTGAACCATATTACATTAGCTTTATGTATCTGAACCTTTATTTGGCCACCAGCCAGTACAGTTCCTTCTGAGTATCATCAAATATAACTTGAAGTAAGTAGCAAAAAAGAAAAACTTCTTTGGAATTTCCCTTGTTTCTCTCCGGGAGGGAAAAGTTCCTCCCAATCTGAAATCTATAGGGTACCACTCTAACCAACAAAGAGTTCACAATCAGCTCACCACAAGTCTTTCTGCTCCTATTATTTCATCATTATAGATAACAATTTCCTAGAGTCTTCTTTGAGGAATTATGTAATTTGGTGAAAATATGCCTAAATCTACCTCCTTTTGTCTTCCTTTTTTCAAATGAAAAAAAAAAAAAACCCCTCAGTTTTTTCTCTGACGACTGCACAAGAAAGTTAAAAAACTTGACTGGGAGAAAGTGCTCAGGCAGAATCAAAAGAAACACAGACAGAAGTCCCAGAGCTGCCCTGGTGGCCTGTAAGGCTGCCAGGCAGTCTCCCAGCCTCAGAGCTCAGTGTCACGCCTTGCTTAAGCCCTCTGTCCTCCCCCCTGTAGTGCTCAGCTCTGCTGCAATTCCAGCTGCCCAGAGTGACTCTCTGAGTCATCACAGTTTCAGCACCACGCAATCCTGAAAGGGATGTGAACAGAACAAGTTGAGGCTGCAGGGGGAAATGCACACATGCCAAAAGAAAAGGGAAGCCAAAATGATAGGGACACGGTAAGTGTGGTCACTGAACAAAAACATGGCACATCCAGAAAACTGGGGAAAAGAAAAATTGTCCTGGGTGCCCCCACAGTAGCAATGCAGAGCCCTGAGTGTGACAGAAGGAGCACAACATTCACGTGGAGAGGTCATCACCTTCCCCACCACAGAGAAGAGTAACCAGAGAGGACAAACTTTCATCAAAAAGGAGGTGAAAGCTTCTAGTAGGTGATGATCCTGGACATTCAGCAAACTGCAGGCTCATTTAGAAAAACTGCAGGAAGTTTTTCAATAATTTCTGCTGGATCTTCTTAATAAAGAGAAGTGAAGATTATTTTTGAACATTGTAATCACAGAAAAAAAATGATGAAGAGTCCTCTTCTTTCTCAAAAATCAAGTAATGGAGAAAAACCTGCTGTGCTGCTTTTTCACAATTTAGCACACGGGCACCAAAATAACAAAGCACCTCCAAAGGTAATTACCCTTTTTGACCTGAGTGGGTTGATCACTATATTGAGGCTGTGGTCACACATCCTGATCTTACTGCAGCAGAGCCAAGTGAAGACACTGCCAGTCCTGCCTTGTCTCCAGCTGTTTATCTGCACTATTTGCTGGGGCTACTGACTTGTGGACTTGCTGGCATAACTATTCAGTGCTCTCTGCTTCAATAAAAGCAAGTCAGATGAGCTGACATGTTGTAAATATAAGGTCTTCTCTAGGCTGAGCTGCTGCAACTCACTGGGTCCTGAGGTGATCAATCACCTCACTGCTTCTGAGGTGAGCAGTCACCAGCCCTGCCAGGGATCTCGAACTTAGCTACCTCTGGGCAAGGACTGTTTGTTACTGGAGAATGGAGACCAACCTTTTGCCACTCATGCTGCTGAATTCTAACACCTCTGTGCTTTGTCCCTGACAACTCTTTCCGTACAAACTCAACCAGTTTGAGTCATGCTCGGACTTTGAGTCAACTCAGACTTAAGTCATGCTAAAATTTTTTTTCTGATTTTTCTGCTGCCTTGACCATCAGCTTTTTCAGTGTTTCTGCTGTCTTCAGCCTGCCTCCTTCCCTGGTAGTTTGTCCCACAATGTCCAATCTCCCTCCAGCAGAGACCTACTCCCACCATGTTCAGATCCCTGCAGCTGCTGTGCATTTTGACTCATAGATCCCAGTGCTTTGGTTGTCTGCTCAGTAAAGGAGCTTAAATCCTTTTTGGCAGGGTAGCAAAGTGCATGGGTTCTTCAGGAAAACAGTAAATCAGCTGATCCTTGCTGTGCTTTGAAACTAGGCACAGGGAATTGCAGTAAGACAGAAATTTCAGTAACTCTCCAGTCCAGGAGGTATGGTGGGCTGGCTTTCAGAAAGGGACACTGAGAAATGTGCATAGGGCACCCCTGTCTTCTCTATGGACTCATCCTCCAGTGATTGATGGGGGATCTGAAGGAAAACAGACTACTTTTTCTCCTGGTCTGAGCTGCCCTTTCCTTATGTCTGAAGTAAAGCCTTGTGGCTGAAAGGCCAAGCCTTGCTGGCACCACTCAGCCTGAGCCTGCTGCTGTGGAACCAGCCCTAACAGGGTACCCTCAGCTCCCAGCACTACAGTGTGTGCCCTTAATGTCAGTCCCTGGCTCATGATTTCACTTTCAAATGAGATACACAGTCAAATTTGAAGTGGCAGAGAGATATATATCCTCACAGAGGTGCATACTATTAAATACTACAGCTGATTTCTCCCCAGAATATTCCTAAACTGCTGTGTTGGTACATATGTCTTGGTTGGTATGGTTTAACTAAGAAAACATGCTTGTAAATGCAGCAGAAATCATCAGTAATTCTCTTTTTTCCCTATTTTCTGACATGTCTCTCATGACCCCCATCCCTGTCTAATTAAGAGGGTCCACAATTGTGTTGCATTTGTGTGGAAAGGGTTTGAGAATGGGGAGCTACAGGAATAGCTTCTGTAAGAAGTTGCTGGAAGCTTCTCCAATTCTGATGAAGAATTTGATTGGTAATAAACTAAAATAATTTCCCCAAGATGAGTCTGTTTCACTCATGATGGTAACAGGTGAGTAATCTCTCTCCATGTCTTTATCTCCACCCACAATCCTTTTGCTGTATTTTTGTTCCTCTGTCCAGCTGATGAGGGGAGTGATAAAGGGGTTTTGGTTGGCACCTGTTGTCCAGCCAGGGTCAACCCACCCCAACAATGTCCCAGGCAGGGTCACAGGCAGAAAACACCATCCCCGTCATGACTGAGTCCTCTGCCATGAGAATTCTCACCCAGTTTTTCAAGTTCATGTAGAGACTGAGCTGTTACCTGAACTTTTGTGTTTTCCCAGAACTGGAAAGAAATGTCTCAGGCTTCTGCAGTGCAGTTATCGTTGTTCTTTGTCATTGTGTAATCCCTCTTTGCTGAACACAGCCGTATAAAGCCATTCACCTCTTGTTCTCATTTGTTTCCATAAAGCCTATTTTCTTGAAAGGCTTCTTTGTATTGACAGCATATAACATTTTCTCCCTGAGATCTTTCTTCTGACCTGAAAACTTAGTACTCATTTTTTAATATTTCAAACTGTACCAACAGAACATCCTTTCCTTAAGAAATTCTGTAACATTGCTTTCCTTAAGAAATTTTGTAACTATTTGGCTTTGATCTTTCTGTGATTTTCATAAAGGTCCATAAAATCTTCAAATGGCATACAGTTGTTCAGTGGTTAAAGAGAGCTAAATTAGAACTGTATTTTTAAACACAAAAATTGTGTGAATTTCAATGAACTTTGCTTGTTTACCCTTTTTTATTAAAATAATCAAGTAATGAAAAATTTTACTGAGCAGAGGTAAACAGCTAAACTGTTTATCAGTCAGATGTAAAAATAAAAAAATCAAGAGAATCACCTTCTTCCTATTCTCTCTTGAAAACACAGATGGATTAAACAAAGTAGAAAATATAACAAACAGCATCAAAAGTATGACTGAGAGGGAGCCAGCGCATGAGTTGTTTTATTCTTTCAGCTTTTGCTGTCCCAAGTCTACTATAAGAAGAACTTGTTCCTCCAGGAACTACCCTAAACCATGGAAAATGAGTGGCCATATTGTTAAGGCTGCAACAGTTTCTTCTAAAGATACTCTATTCCTGTTTGAAAAAGAAAAAAAAAAAAAAAAAGGAAAAAAATAGTGCTGCTTTCCAGTCTGAAAGGTAGAGCTGGAGTAAAAGGGCAGCTGGCTCTTAGCTAAACGAGCTAATTTGAGTGGGTACTTACCTGAGTGACAGCTCCCATACTGACCTCAGCTCTGGCAATTAATTTCTGATGGAAATCTGCAAAGATACAGCCATGCCTGATGAAGTCTGGCATCAGCATGCTCAGTCCTTCAGCATGCTCACTGTCCTCAGGTAGATACCTATAGGACAGAGTGGTCCGCACAACCCACACCCCCAGTGTGTTGCTGGTGTTATTGTTTCTAATATTTCTCAGTCTATAGAAGAAGAGTTGTCTAGAGTCAGTATTAGATTGTATAGAGCCCTTGACCACTGGCCAAGCCTACTCTTTGTTTCTTTCCTGCTAGGTGAAATCCTCCTCCCAACTTCCCCCCACCCTCGTCTTGGAAGGGTATCATCATTACAAGCTTCACATTTATTAATTCACTATTTTAACATACCTGGTTTTCCTTCCTGTACTTCCCTCTAGTGAAATGTTTCTCACTTGGACTTTCTCTGGCCTTAGCCTCTCAGCCAGAAATCCAGATAAGCACATAACAACTTGGCATGCTTTAGATCAGCTTTCAACCTCTAAATTCAGCTAGATATCTTTATCTACTGTGTGAATATCTTCTGGGGACATTAATCCTGTGAATACAGCCACAGTGCATAAAAGTTAAGAACATCTGCACTGGCATGGTCTTGTTTGCTTAGCTCGCCCTCTAAAGTGTTCACAGTGCCTGGTCTGCTGCACATGCCAGTCCAGCAGGGCAGAGGGCTCCATGCTTGAAAAATCCCAGGCTCGAATCTTCCAAGAACAAGTTGTGGGATACATATGTGTCTTTTGCTAGTTCTACCTGACTGCTGGCTTGAAACTGCCTTTGATAAGTGTAAAGCAGAATGCAAGCAAGAGACACAGAGCTCCTGAGTGCTGCTAAACTTTAAGCAGCCTGAAAGATATCTCCTCAGATCAGTATTGGATGTGTGCTGAATAGGGAAAATTAGCATCACCACACATTGGGCATCACACAGCATCTACTCTGAAGAATATATATCACTCATGAGAAACATACCATTTAATACAAGCTCTAGATATGATTTATATGATCTGTGGCAAGTACCCTTCCTTCCAGGATTCAAGTTGCTGTTATAGAGCTTGACATGGAAATGTAAAGTAATATAATGTCAGTATCAAGATCTTGACAAGATAAAAAAAAGTTTGTATATTTATTATATTACTTACTGCTGTAAATCGTTAGTAAAAGGTCTTAAACTATTTTGTTTTCCATTACATAACTCACAATACTAAGAAAATGCTCCTCTTTCATTTGTTTGTACCCAACAGACAGGAGCCTGAGCTACCTTTGCTGGCAGAATTGAGGTCCAGCAAAGACAATTAGTCAGACTCTAGTCAGTTCAGGCTCACTGCTCCGTCCTAGACAGAAACTGCAAGACCTGGGAGCAGGTGGATGACCTTTTCTCCCTCCATGGCTAGGGAGTGCTGGGTGTGATAGATGAGGTTTTTTCTAAGTGTTTATGAACTCAACATGGCAGTCCTAGTCCAGCAGCATTCAATGTGCTTTTCTCCTATTCATGACATACCCATTACATTCTTGGAAAGGTATACGATGATGGCAACATTTATCTTCAGAACTTACTTGGTTTTGTTATGGGGTTTTTATCTCATCTGTGTCAATTTTTTTTTTCTGAGTTCACAGAGTCATGGGATAAAAATGAAAAATAAAAATCAAGTCCTATGGATTGAAGGGAAAATTTGCTTTGAAGGCTCAAAACCTTGGATTATAACAGATATTGTTTAATTATTGCAAAGACTGACTATTTTTAAGAAAACTTGAGTTCAAGAGATCTTGACAGGCCACACATGAAAAATTTTGCAGCACTTAGATTCGACAGAATTATTATTCCTCTTTATACAATGACCTAGAGGACTGGCACCCAGCAAACCTCTAAAAATCCCAGGAAAAAAAACTGTCTAACAGAAGTGATAACTATAGCTGAAAGAATAAACATTTGTCCTGATACTTTTGTTATCCTGACAAGCTCATCAGTCTCATCCACGTTGTGGCAGTTCTGTGTTCCTCTTGGCACGTCTTTTGCAGCTGCAGTGTGCTTGGAGCTCTGGGCTTTGTGGTTCTCGGATCCCTAACCCTAGGCAGAACCCTAACCCTAACCATAGGCAGAAAGGGCAGCCTTGGGCTATGGCTGGTGGAAAGGAGAAAGCTGTGGAGGAAGCCACGTTGTGGCACTTCTGTGTTCCCCTTGGCATGCCTTTTGCAGCTGCAGTGTGCTTGGAGCTCTGGGCTTTGTTGTTCTTGGAACCCTAACCCTAGGCTGAACCCTAACCCTAATTCTAGGCAGTAAGGGCAGCCTTGGGCTACGGCTGGTCAAAAGGAGACACCTCTGGAGGAAGCCATGTTGTGGCAGTTCTGTGTTCCCCTTGGCACAGCAGCACAAAACCTTCCTTCTGAGGCCTCCTTAAAACTTTCACCCTACTTGTCTCGAATTGCAAATATCTTTCGACCATATGCTTGAATGCAGGAGACTTTTAATTCAAGGCCAAATCACAGTACAGATAATAGGTAAAAAGGCAAAATAATTCTTTATTATCAAATACAATATTGACATGTAAGTTTTATATGGCTGATTAAATTTAGGAAAATAAATCAAATCGTCATCTTCATGCAGGATCACTTACATACTATCTCTTATGCCATTCCATCGCACTGCTTCCTTATCACAGCAATAGCTAGGATCCATGATTAGGTAATTGTTAATATAAAACCCTGAATGTTTAGAAGGATATATATGAAAAAATTATACGTCTCAGCAGGGAGTTTTAATATATAGACTGTAATCTGGATTCTTGCAATACAACTGGGTGTATTATTTAGTGACTGTTGAAAATTCTAGAGAACAAAGACCTGATTTGGAAATTGCTGAGGTAAATCATGATATGTCTTTAATCCAGGGGCTCATATCCTCTGCTCCCAAGAGAATATTAAAAATATAAAATCTATCTTTCAGTGTGATGTAATGTAGTGAGATGCAGTGTTTCCTCTACTTAGGGGAACCAGTAGCTGGAAAACCACCTGATTCCTCGCTGTAATTTAGTTGGCAGCTGGGTGCAGAGTTCCATGGGAGTAACATTTGTTTGGGCTAGTATACAAGAGGGATTCAGAAAGCGAGTTCATACACAGCATGAATCCACATGCCAGAACCCTCCTTTTGGAAGGGAGAAACCAAAACAATAAAGCTCACCCATTAGCAGTGCAGCATGACTTACAGCAACCATCCTCAGGATGCACAACAGTTGCACAATGGAAAAGGAGCCAGCCAACAACCACTGCTTTAACTATGCACAAAGACATTTTGTTTAGTCTTCCTTAATCTTCCAACAAGACTGGCAGGAAAGGCTGTGTATAATGAGCTGGCTCAGTAATTTGTACACACACTAAAAGGAAACTGATGGGAGATACAGAATGGTTTGGTTGGTTGACACACTGTCATGTTTCATCTGTGTGCTGGCCCAAACCTGGGGTGATTTGGTAAAGCAGAGACTTCAAGTTTTAATCATATGTACCTTATTATCATGGGACAATGGAGATTATGTTTTATAATAATTCTGCATGACTGTGGTGAATTCATGCCTTTTAAAATAGTTGGACACTCTTTCTCAAATAAAAACCAAAAAAATAATGTGTGCTGTAGCTGTTGAAAGAAAGGTTATTCCTAACAAAAATAAAATTACTGGGGCCATGTGAGCAAATATGGGAACCATATGGAAATGCAGCATTAGAGCTGAAAGCTTATGAAAACACCTGCATCTAAATTTTGACCTCAGACTTCTCTCCTTGTTTTATTTCCCTAGTCTTAGCCAAAATCTGCAAATAAACAATCCAATCAAACTGCAGGATTTCTCCAGGAATTCACTGTGTCCATCTGTTTGTGAGTCAGTCACAGGCAGAATCAAGTAAACAATAAATACATGAAGATACAAATAATAAAACTTCACTGGAGCAAAAAAAAATCACTTCTCAGGCCAGGACTGTGGTGTATTCTAAAACCAGCAATATTTTTTACATTTATTCTGGAATAAGGAAAAAAGGCACCAAATAACCAGGCTTTCTATGATCTCTTTACAGATACTTCATAATTTATTGTTTATTCCCTTCATTTTTCTCACATGGAGCAAAATTTATGCAAGTGTTCTTTATGCTATTATAATATCCTCCTAGTTTGAATGTTTGCAATGAAAAGGGTCCCATGGAGTTTAAAAGAAGATTCTTAATTTGGTCTGGAATGTGACTAGTTATTAGTATTAAAAGAAACATTTATGAGGAGACACTGAAAGAGTTTAGGGAGAGTTTTTAGGGTTGGAATTAAAAGATTAAAGGAAGAAAATGCTACAATTATGCACCAAGTCTCTACAGCATAGATATGTGATTATCTCAGTACCTCTGAGGATGGTACAAGGAAAAGTTTAAATTGAAGCAAACTTGGAAAAGCTTGTTTCTCTGTTTGTTCACATTATTAATTTAAGAGCAGTCAGGGTATCATTGCTACATGTTTTCTCTACATAGCCACTTTTATCTTGCTGTTCAAACCATTCTCAAGAAGAGTTCTCTTTCTGCAGTTCACCTGCTGCCAAGCTCCTTCTTTTTCCCCATGAACGCCCAGAGACATTCTTCATTTTCCAAGCAGCCCCAGCTATTCAGGTTATTCAAAAGAAGGTTAGGAGTATAGACAAAGTGAAATATTTTATGGGGCATGAGAGCAAAGCAGCTAAACGCAGTGTAACTCAGTATTTTTATGGTACTGGGAATGGGAAGTGCTATTGGAAAGGAACTGTCAAATTTTCTTTTGGACGGATTAATTTTTTGCTGGGAGAAAGGAAGCCTTGAGTTGTAGGCAATGGTCAGGATTAAGAAAACCAAAGGGCATTTTCAGGCTTTTGGGGTGATTTTGTGGGAGAGGGCTGAAAAGTCTTCTTCTCTAAGATGCTTTTAGTGGGGATACCTTCCTCTCCACATGCCCTCAGTCCTTCAGTATCACCTGTAAAAATTTCTCTTTCCTGGCACTGCAGAGATGCCACATTCCCAGTCTAGTTTTCTTTGAAAGTTCCCCAGCCATCCTATCCTCTCAAATATTCTTTCCTCAGTATCTTTACGTCTGCTACTACACATCCCTCTTCAGGAAATCTTCCTCGCCACTGAGAAATCTGTTTCTTGTATCATATGTCCAGCCACAACATTCAGACCAGAATAAAATTTGCCATCATCAAATGTGAGATTATTGGGATGCAATTACTCAATGTTGCAGTCCAGGTACTGTGAAGTTCTCCCAGCAATATCTACTGTCCTGCATATCCTGATCCTAGACTCAGCTTTAGTAACAGGGAGCTCTGTATACACAAGTTAAGGACTGAGAGTTCAAATTAAGAAAATATGCTCTAGAGGAACCTAGCCCTAAGTACACACTTAGTTGCTTCAAAATTGTGTTCAAAGAGCAGTTAACAAATCCGGATCATTACGTAACTAGAAGGCTGTGTTGAACGGGTCTCTAGAGGGTGTTTTCTGAGCATAATCCCATGTCACAATCATGGCTGCCTCGAAAGAGAGGATAGCAAGCTTTTTTTACTATGTTTTCAAGCAATCCTGCCAAAATGAGGAGTGGGTGTAAGCTTTTCAAAGAATTAAAATGATAGAGTAATTTTATAAAATAAATAACAGCTCAGTGGCCTTAGTAGGAATAGTTGACTGCATGAATATTGCCATGTATTATACAGAAGCAAAGAAGCAAATAAAATAAGCAGATTAAGTGAAGGACTATTTAGGTTTAATTTTTTTCTTTATATCACAATGGACTTTAAGTGAAGCAAAGGAAATTCAGGAAAATATTCCCCAATGGAACTGTATTTAGGCGTGGCAATATGTACTTGGGGAGATTAGAATCTCTCCATCACTGGAAGTATTTAGCTATCTTTTCCCCTTGTTGGCCAAGGAAAGAACAAGGTAATACCTCAACACCCTTTCTGGCCCTAATGTCCACCATAATATGATCACTGCATTAGCAGTAAGCACAGACTGCTGCTATTTCCAAAATGCATCTCTATTTCAGAAAGCAGTACAGCTTAGGAGCAGCAGTTTTTAATTTAAATCCTTGTGTTTTAATTTCATATTCTTACCAGAAATTCAAAGTCGAGACTGATATCATGCAATCTGGAGAAATTTTATCTTCCACAATCCAGCTTAATGGCAGTGGTTTATTTATCTGAATGTCAATGTAATGTCCTTAACTGAAATCACTCAAACACTTTCAATGCCCTTTTTTTTTTTTTTTTTTTTAATAATCAAAAAATGCATCCTGTTTTAAGGTAGTAGTTTCCATAAACAAATTTCAGACATGATTTACCAGTCAGTGTGGTCCAGGGACCATTCCCAATGGGCTTTATGCAGCCCTCTGGATTGGAGTTTGAGATGCTTTTTTAGACATAAGCCATTCCATGCCAGCAGATCTCAGTGTCCAGTAAATTAAACTGGCCTGTTATTATTACTTGTATAAATGTCACCTCTGTCTTGGCACAGTCATAGACTTGGGTTTCAGCTGATGCCTGTAAGTGCAAATATAAAAAAATCAACACTGAAAAAACCAAAATGTACAATTCAAAAAATAGTCACATGTTGAGTTTCACTATGATGTCAAGTACAATTATCTCCAAGTAATATGTCTCATCATTTCTTCTACTGTAGTTCAATGTAAAGTCTTCACAGGTTTTTATTTTTAAAATGCCATAAATTCCACTCTAAGGAAGTATCACTCTCATGAAGAGATTATGAACAGACACCCACAAGCAAACTTCCTAAATTTGCCTTCAGATTGGAATGTTTTGGCCATCCATACATACCAGCTTTAAAGAACATTATTCAGCATCTTAATAGCTATTTTTAGAAAGATACATCAACATAGGCACCCATTGAAAGTATAAACAATAGCTGTGGGAGAAAAGGATTTCAATACCCAGCTCATGAAGGAAATGTCTGTCCTCACAGTCTGGCTAAATATACATGGTCTTTAGGAATACTGCACACAGCAGCTGGTGGAACCAGGATTCATCTGAGGATCTATTGCAATAAGCCAGAGCAATTATCCACAACATGAGAGAGCATTCTTGAAGAGCTGAGGCTGTGAAAGGTGTCTTCCTCAGGGGAACAACCTACAGATTAGATTGAAAGCTGCATTCCGTATAACGTTACTGTTCTCTACTTCGTCATACAAGAAAAAGAAAGAGAAAAAGTAAAATAAGAGGGCTATTTCATGACATTGAAAGGTAGTGAAGAGCTATTTAATGGCATTGAAAGGTAATAGGTTGAAAACTGGGGAATGGAAATGCTCTCTCATAGTTTGCAATTGCCTAATCAGACAGGACCTGCCATGGCAAGCCTACCCAGATTCAAGAGGGAATGTGACATTCAAATAACCTTAAAAGTTCTGGTTATTATACTCTATTAACTACAAAAGCGGTATGAAACCACCAGCCTTGAGATTTACATATGTCTATTTCTAGTTAAGCTCAGGGTAAGGCTAAACACAGCAGTGCAGATTACCCTGTGTCTAGGTAATGTCTGGTACTTATATTTTCTTCTGAAATATTCATTCCTGGCCTCCATCATGATGTTGGACCAAACAGATGTTTCTCCAATCCAGAATGGACAAGCTTGATTTCTTGTCAGGAAGCATATTTATAAGAAGTCCTGTCACAAATGAAGCAGTCAATACATACTAATAGGACAAAGAATTTTGTGACATAACAAGAAAATCTTCCAAATAGGCTGTATATATGTAATTCAGGTACATATAACTTATTATTATGTCAGACACTGCACTATAAATTCTGGCTTGCATCCTGATATACTTACTATGTTTCTAATTCAATAAGCTGTCTAACTGTAATCAATTTTGAAATATAGGCAAATCAGAGTACCTAACAAAAGCCTGTGCCTCCCTAGCACATCCATAATGGGTTTTGTAGGCTGTAGACAAGACTATCCATGGAAATGCCAATATCATATTAACCTTCCATAGTCTGCTTTGATTACCATTACCAAGCATCTTGCAAACTTTCAGCCTAAAATGTCACTGTGTAGCTTTGGAGAAGAATAAAACCTTTTTGTGATTCGTCCTCTCATATTATATGAACAGCTTCCAGTTGCCAACAGAAGGAAGAAAAAGGATTATTTCACCATTACCTAGAAGTGAAATATTTATTCCAATTCCATTTATTTATTTATTCCATTTGTTTTAATGAAAATCTGTGGTTGAAATCCTTGGAAAACAAAAGGCCATTACTCCCTTGTACATGACAAAACAAAATGTTATGGCTGGCTGCCTTCTCAGTAAGCCCCAAAGGTTATGTGGGACTAGATGTGCATGGAAGAGACAGCAGAAAAGGCAGGAGGATGTGTCTTAAGTCGTAGACCAAAGCTTCACTAATAGTGATGTATATTCACTAATATATTGGAAAGGTCCCCATAGGTGCCCAATATATAAATGGAAAGAGGCTGACAGGAATTTACCCCGGAAAGATGTTTTTGCGTTTGCACCCAGAACACACAACTGCGCAATGCCAATTACCATGAGGTGGGAGACTAATCTCCTGATCAAGAAACAGGCAAACAGAATAACGTCACTTCTCATCCAGTGGGCACAGTCAGAACTTGACCTAGTATGCAAGGGACAATGTCTTGCATGTTAGATGGAAGACTGGCAGACCTGCTTCTCTTGGAAACCTGCAATGCTGGTCAGCGAGACTTACAGCTATTCTTCAGCTTCAGCTCCTCCTCCTGCACCCTGGCTCCTGTCGTCTTCTCATCCATTATATTTCCTTATAGATATATAAGTGATTCCAGTATGGAATTACCTTGTTCCCAAAATCCCAGTCTCTTTGGTTACCCTTCTTGGAAAGTATCATTGTTGACATGAAACTCTTCTATGGTTTGTTCACAGGTCTCTCACTAAACAAGCAGTTGAATCATACCAAACTGGGGCCAACAAGCAAGTTAGCATGGAAAAGACAATTACTGAAATAGAACCTTAGATGAATGCAGAAACAAGGTAACTTGTTGACATAGTTGAAGCCACAAATATGGGGATTTACTTAACCAATGTTTTCTTCGCTAAATCTTGCATGCAGTTAAACCACAAGGTCTGCAGTAAACTTGCATTTCCCACTGCCTAAAATTAAATATTGGTGGGTAATTCCTATTAGCCTGATTGCGCCTTAATAAAACTGAAAGAGATCCGACGAAATTTGGGTTGATTATCCCATTGTTCCAAAATGGCTTTCAGTGAGTCCTCAGCAGATCCCAGTATCTTGTTAGGATATGTAGGAACTTCTGTAAACTTAAGATTATCTTAAGAGAGGGTGAAATAGTGTAGAATGAGAGAATGAAAAAGAGAAAAGAAGCTCAGCAGTAGTTGCCACAGTCAATGGTAAAGCAGACTCCTAGAAGAACTACAGATATTATTTTACATCGGATTTTTCCTCTTGTATTTTTAAACTCTCCCTCCCTGCCCCCCTCTTTAGATCTCCACAAGACAGGATGTAGGAAAAGACAGTTCAGAGAAGCCTGTTGTTTAAGAATATGTATCCTTTAGACAGAAAGGAAAGAAGAATATGCAATAACCCCTCAATTATTTATAACTTTTCAAAATCAGATGTGAGGGTACTGTCACATTTTTTTTAAATTATTATCTCCCTTATAATACAATTCCTTTAATTGAAATACAGATCAAAATAGTTTTGTATCAGATGGGATCCTAAACACAAATATAATTTTTAGATATTGTGTAAATATCCAGGAACTGAAAAAATTACTTCAAATATAATGCACAGCACTTAAATTAAAACACCCTAAAAACTACTTGTGCTACTATAAAATAAGCTCAGTGTGCATACCTGAGAATACCAAAGGGCATAATCCATCAAAAGAGAATAATCCCCTGTTGTGTTATAAACACAAATCAAGGGAGTCTAAAACCTATGTAATGTCAGAGTTTTATATTGAAACATAAATGTTAGCACCAGGATAGATTTTGCTTTCAAGATACAGATGTGTGTTGCATTGCCCCTGGGTGAGCTCATTACATGCCAGGTCGGCTCTGGTTTGGTTTGCGATGGATTTCTGCAAGCAGCTTTCTAACTCTATGAGGGTAATGATGTGTGCAGCTTGCTCCAGCATGAAATCTTTCAATAGTAGAAATTTCCTGGGTTGATAAAGACTGTAGCCCTCCCCAGGAAAATTGTGTGCTCGCTCAGCCTGCACATCTTCCACTGGTAGAAAAATTTTCACAAAGCGTAAAATTCAAAATGCTGAGATGTGAGTTACAGTTTGGAACATGAAGAAAGTGTATTAACCCAAACTGATTGAAGTCAGGGATTCAAACTGAATCTCCTCTTTAGAATTTGAATTTTTAAAGGTTTTTTCTTGATAGGAGTCAAGTATACTATTATATTTGCAACTGTATAGCACATAGTAACATAGACAAATAAGGAATGTGAAATAGTAATACCTACTTTAAGTAGATTTGGGTTCTGAAGTATTAAAGCCGACTTTTACACTCTTTACGAGAGATCAAAAATGCAGCAATAGCACAAAATTATTTATTAACTATCCCAAGCATCTGACAATGTGCATATATTACAAAGATTAGGATCTCTTTAGATTCTAATAATCTACAATACTGAAAGACCACTATGCAGTCTTTTCCTTCTAGAAAAAAAGTACCTAGTTAGAAGATGAATGGTCTGATTTGTCCTACATGAAATTTCCCTTCTGGGCTTCTGTAGGCATCAACTTGGCATATAGATTCCTCTCCCACAGGTTGTCAGGGTAGAAGGAAAGACAGGAAAAAAGACATGAGATGAGAAGCATTCAAATTTGTTCCACCTGAAATAAATGGGACATTGAAAATCTTGACTCAAAGTGATACGTAATACGCACAACAAGGAAATAAGTATTCTTATTTTAAAAAAAAAAAAATGGCCTTTCTCACGTTTGTTATTGTTTCATGATTCTTCAAACTGAAGGGGAAGGAAAACACCAAAAGAAAAGGCAATGGGAGGCAGAAAAAAAGGAAGGGTTAGGGGAAGAGAAGTCTGTCCTGCTGTGGCCAGTAGTTCTTTCAGTTGTTTTTGACAGGGTTGTAGGGCAGAGTAGGGCAGAGCCTGTTCTGGTAAAGACCAAGGAAACTAACCCAGGTGATGAAGAGAGGAGACCTTGCGGCACATCTCTCTGTGAGTGTGCCTTGTATCTGAGGATGTTTAGCCCCACCTCGGGGGAAGCCAGGGCTCTCCTTTCACAAGAGGCCTCTGAAAGAGGTGGGGGGTAAAGGTTCTGAGTATGGATTTGGAGCAAGAAGTCGTTGCCCTCACCAGCGTCTGCCTAGCAAACTTCAGCACGGCAGGAAGAGCTGAGCTTGCTTGGCTGCTGCTGGATGCTGACAAAGGCTGCAAAAGGGGTGGTGGTGACAAATTCCAGTGGATCCTCCCCTATAAATTTAATCCTCTGTAATGCACACTGCTGGAAAACTCTCATTTATAGTTTCTTGGGCAAGAGTAGCTGAAAACAGATAAAGATCAAAAGGTGTTAACAGCTCTGAAAAGGAGTAGACTGGGGAAACAAATGCCCAGCAGGTAGGAAAACAAATCTGTATTGATGCTCAGGACTCATCGCTGAGAATGAATGCAGCTCTCTAGAATTAGCAAAATAATCAAACAATGTTGAAGGGTAGCAGAGAGACATCCAAGTCTGTGTGATTCACTTCCTACCAAATCAATCAATTTGGTCCAAATGTGAGCATTTTCCCAGTCATCACAATTTCAGAGTATTTCAGAGTTGGTGGGGTTTTTCCTCTTATGTAACCAGCATATGCAGTATAGAAATGCATTCTGATGTTTACTGTGTTTTTAATGGCAAGATTCATTAGTTTCCATTGATTCTTTTAGAATCAAGATTTTTTCAAGATAACACAACTGCTCCATACACCCTTAAAAGGGGAAGAGGCAGGGGGTGGGGGTGTTTTCTATCATTCATACTGATGTTTTGAAGTCCAAAGGCAAAATAAAGAATTACTGTAAGCCAAAGCACACACAGCGTGGAGAAAGCCTGTTGCTACTTTCTAAATTGAGTGGGAAACACATAAAAAATCTTAATTGCCTTTAAACACTGCTGTCCAGTCTTGCTTACCCTCTCTACTAAGAGTTGTTCCCATTTCTGGTCTGAAGATATTTTCTACTATTTGGTTCTCATTATGTGATTCTCTGTTAGACCTAATAAAAGCCTATTATTAAAAGTTTTTTCTACAAGTTAAATACTAGAAGGACGATCATGTAAGCCTCCAACCTGCTTTTTCAATCCCTTTGAGTTTCCTTAGGTTTTTGGACTAGCATGTCTTTTATGGACATCAAATGATTCCTAAATACTATCCCAAAGCCCATCATGCTTCTGAAAAAAATACAGAGGTTTTAACAAGCCAGTGCTCCAGAGGTAGTTGAGAATTTTCTACAGAGTTAAATAATCTTTTCTATTCTAATTGAGTTGTCTCTACTTCTGTGTCCAAATATTATGATCATCTTCTGGAATACCACTTTGCCCTGCCAGAACATGGTCTCTACCTAATAAAAAAATTAATTTTTAGAACCACTTCTTTGCCAGTGAAAGACCACAATATCATTAAAATTACATCGTCTTTATTCCAAAGAGTTCATATTTGTCTTCATTAAAATTAGAGACAGTAGATCCTGAGAATTCCTTCTTATTATGGTTATTATTTTGGTCTATTTTTCCATTTTCCATTTTTGGGGTTTTTTATGTTAATTTAAATGGAAAATATCAGCTGCCCATAATAGAAATGCATAAACTGTGCCACACCAAGTCATATTATTCTAATGACATAATTATTGTAGGATATTATTTATAAGTAATGTCTCAATATATCAAATCATTTAATTACCAGAAAACAAGCCACTTTTATTTTTACTTGTAAATAAAAATTTAAACCTGTCATTTTCACTGGAAATATATTTAAACCTGTTCTATGGACTGCTGAGGTTTTACCAATGGAATCTAAGTAATGACATGAGTTAAAAGAAATTTTGTGATTCCTTAAACCCTTTTTTTCTAAGCTGAGAATATAAGCCTGGATGTATGACAGAATTGCTGTACATGCATACTGCTTTAGCTGAAAATTTCAAAGAATGGTTGTTGCAAACACAGGACATCATTGACCCAGCAATTTTGCTGGCTATGTTAGTGGAGGGTGAGATTTTCATAGCAGAGTAGAATAAGTGCAGAGGTTCTGGTGGATTTATGCCAACTTCATATTGCATCCTTCACTTCAGTCTTACTCATGGGCAAAGCTAGGAAATTGTTTTTGCATGGGGAAGTCAATTGTTGCTTGCTCTGGAGAGCTAGAATTCTACCTGCTGGCAATTTTATCAGGATATTGGAAAACTCAACCCACACGGTTGGATAGGAGATAGTGCACCATTATACAATGCATCTTTGCTAAGGACTGTCCGAGAGCAGGAAGAAAATATGCCAACTGAGCCAGTGCACCTGTTCTCAGGTTTATTACATTTAGCACAGGGGAAAGCAAGAGAAAATTCATAACAAAACAAGCTCAAGCTTTGTCTTTTAATGGGCTTTGCTGAAGTGAAGGATAAACACAACTCCCTAGTCTTTTCTCATGGCTAGTGAAAGCTCAGGTCAGATGACACTGAGGAGAATAAAGGGCTATGGAAACTCATATTGAGATGCCAAAGGCAAAGCCAATGCAAAATATTTAGTTAATTAATCACGGCATTATAAACTTGAAAAGAGCCTTACAGTTTGGCACTCTAATACAGCTGATGAACAGGTTATATCTACTCTGCACAATATTCTTAGAATGGAATAAGAACTTTTGAGTATCTTGTTAATTTCCTTTAAAAAAAATTTTTTTCTTTTTACCTGAGGTAAAGCAAAATCCTTTATTTAACTGAATGATTGTTTCGTTTTCATTACCTCAAATTCGCTTTAATTACCTCAATTCATTGTCCTGTACTTTCAAAGTTAAAACAGATGAATCATCTAATGAATTAGTCCATAAATATAATTGCATTTGTTTCATCTTAACAAATGATGGTTTCATAGTTGCAATTTTGCTAAAAATTTCTGTAAATCAAATATTTAACAGTAATATTTTAAAAATATTTTTTAAAATATCTTTATTTACAAAGCACTTTGGGAAACAAATTCACATTTTCTAATAATCATTTCCATGAGCTGTGAATGCACATTTTTCAAGAGGACTTTTGAATTCAAAGATTTTGGGGGGTGCTTGGGTTAGAGATAGAATGAGGTAAGAAAAAGTGTTTGAAATTTCTGTGCTTTTGTCAGTTCATTGGTTCAGCTCTAGAATACAACCATACAACAGCAGGCAGCTTTTTTCCCAATTTTTGCAGTAAGTTTTCCTTATTTTGAAAATAGGTAAAGCTTTCAAAAGAAGGTCATCTGTCACCTAGTTGGAGATAAAATTCAAGATTTCAGTTGAGATTACCCATGGGCCAAATATATAATTCCTCAGCCTAAAGAGGAATCTGAGGAAGGCTGAAGCTGAAATACATCACAGCACTGAGCAGGACTAAGAGTGGATGAGAAGGGAGAGAGGGGCAAGCTGCCACTGAGCTGTGCAGAGGTAGAGGTGGAAGAAAGCATTCTGATCCTGCTCATAAGATCTCCAGTACCCTGAAAATACTCCAGCCTCCTAATATAGGAGTGGCTTGGCACACAAGCTTGTTTCAGGCCTGGAAGAAACTAAAAGACAGCTCACCTCACTCTAGCAAACTTGGCACTTGTCCTTGTTTCTCTCTGCACCACCTACCTCTCCATCAGACTTTTGGTTGATTTTGGTTTTAAACACATGCTCAAAACAGAAATTGTGTAAATTGAAATTGCTATTAAAGTCATTCACTGTACATTCAAATACAGTTGTCTGTTCTTCCAGTCTGACACCCAGTTTCTGTTTTCAGTAATGCTCAATACTTAGAGCTCTGTTTATTTATATACATGATATAAGAGAGAACTTTGTTTAGTTTACTTCTTGCCCACTATTTTTAGCCTAATGATAGTTGAAATTAACTGTATTTTCTGTTCTTTGAAATACTCACATGTACCAAAATTTCCAACAAAAAAGCACACAAACAGTGTGACAGTTCAATTGCTGACAGTTCAATTGCCCTTAGCCTCTAAGTCATTCTGCACGTGAGTTATAAGTTGTCTTTGTCTACCTTTCCAAAAAACAAAAAATTGTAGAGGAACAGTGCATTTCTATCAGCTCCTTCTTCTAAAGTATATTCTTCCTGAGAAACTCCATATGGTGGAAAACAAAACAAGCACAATGAAAACCAGTGTTATGCAACAGCTATTAAAAATCAGATGAGTCACCACAGAGAAAGTTGTCAGGCCTGAAAGAAGGCAAAAACCAGCTAGCTTCACTATAGCAAACTCCTGACATCTGAATGAATGTTTGTTATTTTGGAAAGATATTCTTAATCATGGACTTGGCATTTGCCAAATCAACATTATAAAGACAGATCAAATTTCACTTCAATATACTTTTTCAGTATTTTTAGGGAGACAATTTTATATGCATTTAAATGTTGAAACAGTAAGAACGTAAGGAGAAATTGGTATTTAGATATTAAATATAGCATTCACTGGGGAAGGCAAGATGAGCAGGATTACTGTCTTCAGGATCAGTCTTGAGGGGTATGTTAATTCTCACAAAGCAAATTACTACTGGACTAAAGGATTTTTTCTGCTGGAGTTACTATAAATGAGCAGTTGCTGTAACAGAGTCTGATTATACTAAAGCTAGGCCATGTGTCTAAAACTGGATTGAACACATTCATGTAATTTTACTGTCGGTTTTGTGTCTCAAGAAAGGCTCATCTCTTTCTGGAATTTGGAATGGTTTTTCTCTAGCTTAACCTTAAGGAGCCTTTTAGGTGGAAACCTTAAGTACCTCCTTTGGGGGTACTATGCATTATTCATCTGTGCTTCTCCTAAGACCAGGGGAGGAAAAGGAAGTAGGGTAAGGAGAAACAAGAGGGCAAACAAACACTTTGTGTTGGTTAACCTGCAGGGTGAAGGAGAGATACTATCTCCAGCCTTCCCTACTCAACTAAAGGAATTGTTTTAGATTCAGAATACTAAATTTCTAAGAACTGTGCAAATAGTTATATATTGTATATAATGTAAAATTGCACACAGCATTTACTTCTTTTGGGCTTCTGCTAACTTTCTTGGACTTTGTAAGGAGGCAGCAAAATACATGTGTTTGACTCAGAGCTTACCTACACAGGAAAATGAAGAGTGGTGCTGAGTATCCACATGAAGAGCTGTTCTGGGAAAGCAACCGTGGTTCCTATCAATTTCCCCAAGCAAATAAAATCCTTTGACTGTTAATATTGATTTTGAACTGCAGCCAGTGAGAGCGCTATGAGAGCAATACAGTTAAATGACAAATTAGGCTTTGTGCTCCTCCCTCTTACAAGCAAAATTAGAATGTCAAGTACAAGTCAAAACAGTGCATAGGTATCTCTATAGCTGCATTTTACTGCATTAGAAAGAGCAATATAAGTGTGCCAGAAATGGTCAGAAACAGTTTATTCATGATGTTCCAGATCCAGCACACTCTCTCAGGTCTTGATCAATCCAAGAATATCAAATAAAAGGTCGTCATGCCCTGTTATCCTTTGAACAAGACAGTAAAATAGAGACTGCTATTAAAAGCCTTGAATTATAAATTATCTCCTTGAAAACACACTTACTGTAACTGATGGTCACCAAGGACTTTGTCAGTCCTTAAATTGCATGGTTTTCATTTCTTCTGCCACTCATCATTACCCTTTGTCATCTCATTTGTTCTAGCCAATTTAATTCATTGATGTCGGTTGCAAAGGCTATAAAACTCTATGTGATTCTTGGTGAGTTTGAGTCAGCTCATACATAAGTAAGTGTAGACCAACAGATTGTCAGAGATGCAAGCTGCTCTGTCCTTTTGAAGCTGTAAGACAAGAATTGGAAAAGAAAGCTGCCAGAAGACTTTAAAAAATAATCTCTGTATGGACTTTTGCCCCTTGAAATGCAATGAAAGCATGCTTATGACTTCTCTGGTTTCTATTAAAAATGAATTAAAAGGATGTGATAAAAAAAAAATTAATTCAAAAGAGGATAAACTTTTAAGTTTGTTGAATATCCTCTTGACATGTGAGCAGATCAGAACTTCTGTAAAGGACTTGTTATTATTTTAATATCTCTGTTAGAGCACTTACCAAACACCTGACATATCTACAGTAGCCCCACCACAAGCCTGAAAACTGCCAAAGCTACTCTGTTTGCAAGATTTCCGTAGGTATCTGAACTCCATCCAAGGAGCATCACTTAGTTGAAGCTTGCCAAATTTGCAAGGAGACTGGGAACTGATTTCAAGTGAGTGAGCCCTGAACCAAATGCCTTTGTACTTGAACCTCAGAATTTCAAAGCACGATCACTAAAATACTCATAAAATTCCACAAAGTAGAAGCGCAGCTCCGCATCTCCTAGACTGCCTTTGGGCAGGAGTAGGAGGCACTGCTGCCCTTCATCTCCCGCAGACAGTGAATCTGTTGCTTCATTTGTGAGTGGAACCTGAGAGCTCAAGGCAAAGCACCAGGAAGCACAAATCCCTCTTTAATATAAAGTGAGAGAAAGTGTCTATATTAATTCCCCAGTCAAATCACACATCTGAGACTTTCAGGGCTGTATTGTTAGACTCAAAGAGATAATTCTGTTATGGTGAGATTGATGGATCACTTATTCCAAGTAACTTTATTATAACGTTCTGATTAATCAATTTTAGAAACAGACATTAGAAAGAACTGCTAAGCTTACGTATTGGGATATCTTCATTTGCTATGAATAAATATTTAGACCCAGAAGTAGTCAAAGGAGGAACAAGGAAGGAACATATGGAGAAGCACTTTCTTAAAAATAGGTCAAAGGCCAAACTACTTCTTCATTAAGTATAACTCTGATAAGACACTGGAAAGTGATTCATTCAGCCAAAGAGAAGCAATCTACACTATGCAAAATCTCTAATTTTCTTCTAAACTTTGCAGACAACATCTCCAGTTTAACTTGACTGAATGAATTTTAGTACAGTAACAAGACAGAGTCATTACTGGAGTCTACTAGGTTCTGACTAATGAATGACAAATTAAATAGTTCCCCTTGGTATGAATTACACCCCAAAGGTCTACACACACCACACCTCTGTCTCTGACAGGGAGCAGTAGATAAGGTAAAATACCTAAACAGCATCAGAAACAGGTGAACTCAGCATCATACTCCTGTGAATTACTCCTCTGGTTTCAAGGAGTTGTGTCTTCAAAAGGATTACTCTTCCATTCATTTGCGCACTTATTGCACTAAGCTTGTTGCCTAGTTTAAAACTCCATGGAGGACATATTGGTTTTTTGAGGCATGTAACACATTCAAAAAGGTCTGAGAAAACACAGGACTGACAACAAACACCATTTAGGGAGGTTGAAGCTGTTTATCCTGCAAGCCAAAGAGAAAGGGGAAACCAGCACACATTTAAAAATGGACTTGGCTTCCTTGCCTTTTAAGCTCTTCTCTGAACTTCTGAGCTTTTTTCCTCATCTTTGTGTCACCCTGAGGGACCAGAAGCATTCCCAGCAGTGTCCAAAGTTCAAAAAAGTGCCCAACTATCTTGCATCAGCTCAGGAACCAGTCAACCACTGCATTTCATTCATCTTGATAATAGCAGCTAGTTATTGCAAGGCTGCAAAGAAGGGTTTAAGGATTTAAGCTTGTTTAATTCTACAGGAGACTGAGGGAAGATATGCTAACAATCACAAAACATGCCATGAGGTACTACAGAGAAATAATGTATATTTTACCTCTATGTTGCATAGGAATAGAAATACTGAGTCCAATTCTCAGCATTTCCCAGTGGCAGTGAAATCTCTGGAGTACAATGTCCTGGGAAGCTGTGAAGTCCATATTACTTAGTGTCCTTAAGAAAGCATAAAATGGACATTTTTCATAGGTAACTCAGATACAGCTGATCCTGAGTTAGGACATGGGTTTGGATTAGCTCCCTTCTAGAAGTCTGATAATTTCTGTGATTTGTGGTCTTCTGTCATGGTAGTCACACCCCAACCTTTGGTTTTGTTCAAAACCTTTCTGAAATATGATTTAAAAAATAAGCTGCTCTGGTGTGGTATCACAGGGAAACCAGAATATTTCCTCTGTCTCATCCTTCTACAGCTTCAGACTCTGCTACTTGGATATGTAAATTTTTCTTGTTCTGTACATAAATGTGTGAAGAAGAATAAAGCTATAGTCCAAAACAAATTGCAGGCTCTTTACTTCTGAGTGTTTCTTCCTCTATGTATGAGGCCCACAGCACTTGTTTCTGTCTCCTTTGTTCTCATGTTCTGAACTCAGAGTCTCTGAAACAGACAATACATTTTCCACCACTGGCCTTCCTTGTCTCCCACCACTTAAAATGTTTGCAGTGCCATGATTTATTTATTAATTATTCACTAAATGAAAAGCCATACATTGCATTCACAAATGTGACCAGCCAAAAAGGGCAAAACTATACTGTTTAAATAGTTATTTATTTAGATCATAATTAACTTATACTGCCTGTTTCCAGTCAGGTATTCAAATAAAAACAAGCTATAATAATAATCACCTCTCTTAAAACATTAGTTAAAGAGTTCCTCTCTAACAGATGCATAAGTTGAATGTGCTGATGGTCTTAAAAGCCTGAAGTCACTTCTTTCTTACTTGTGTGTTCTATTTTGCAGCTGGAGAGAAGCCAACTATAAATATCTTGGCTCACACATGAAAGACAACTTCCAGTCTCCCTATGTGTAGGGCCATTACTTTTGATTTATGAGTACTAGTGAGACTCCTATCATTCCATCAGACTACAAGTAAGTCTGAAAAGCTGCATGAATCAGTATAACAATGAAAGACGATCCTGAAATTGCAAAATTAATGATTTCCTGTTTCCTACTTATTAGGCTGTGAATTGAAAAGTGTCAGTCTTCTGCTGAAAAGCAAGCAGTGCTATTACATACTATTTACACACTGCAACTGTTTTTCTTAGACTACCCAAGCACTAAACATTTTCTTAAATTAATAAAAAAAGCACAAATAACATCAAAAGATCCATCAAAAAATCAAGACAGTTCATTAAATGCAAATGAGCATGAAAATGGACTGGAAATCAATGGCTGTTATTCACAGAGAATTCCAATGCCTGCAATATGTTACTTGAATTAAAGCATCAAGATTTGTTATATCAAAAAGAAAAAAGATATTGTGATGCTGGAGCAACATTTGAAATTTCAACAATTTGTACAGAAAATCACTACACATAATTTCCAGCTTAGTAGTTTCTTTGGCTGCACAACTTCTATCACCTCCACTCTGACACAAATAAACGATCACTGAAAAAGGAATACTGAGGCATGCTATTGACAGCAGAAGGCTAGTTAATGGAAACCTATTCACTGCTTTGATTTGCTTATGGGGGCAGAAGAATTTTTGCTGTTCAGCCATACAAAAAGAGTAATCCCACACTATGAGCTGGCAAAAAAAAAAAAAAAAAAAAGAAAAGAAAAAAAGCCAAACTGCAAATCACCAGAGAGTCCTATGCCACAATAACTGCTTTCTTCTCATTGGAGATTCAGGCAGTGCCATGAGACAACATCGTGTTCACTGGTGAGGTGGCTGGGAATCTCTGCAGGGATCCTTGTTCATCCCATCTGTGAGCGGATAGATGGCTATGGATCCAAAGGCTGCACAAGTGGTTTCTGTAAATATCTCTTCCTGAGCACCAAACTCAGCTTTATTTATAACTGCAGCACTGTAAAATACTGATAACTTGACAGGATCTAGGATGGGAAGAGGCTAAATCCAGAGGGTTATCCAGCACCACAAATTCTTTCCAGGGCTTTCATTAAAGCAATCAGTTTGGCATTGTGTCTCTTTGAGACACTTGAGTCAAACATAAAGTCACTGGTATCTCTGTGTAAACATATGTTTTAAGAATAGAGTGCTATTCAAATCCCAGTTTCACCTGAACTGACATAAATAAAAATCATACCAAACACCTACATGAGAAATATCTGGCCTTGCTGAGTCCTTTAGGGTGACAAACATTTTTGGATCAGTCAGGAATTTACAAATATGTTATCTAAATATTTTGCAATTTTCTGGGCTGCTGTGGTTTAAATACAAACATGTAAGTCAGAGTGATGTCAGAGAAAACTTTGGCTTGACTTTAGCCCATCATGCACTGCCTAAACCTGACTTTTAAATGCTACCCACTGCAAATACCTCTTCATTAAACAAAAAATAGCAGCATGCCACTAATGCCTACCACATAAATGAGCTGGTCACACAATCTGGAGGGTGTGTGGCCTTGACTGGAACAACACATTGGCAACCTCACCAGCTGATCATACAAGTGTAATGTCACATACATTTGCAGTCAAGCAGAGAAAAGACACGTGGACAGAGGAGTCTGAATTCCTGCTTCCAAAAGCTTAGGTGAACTTCAAATTTAAACTCTGCTGTGCACAAATACTGTAACCAAAACTAAATAATAGCTGCTTCCACCTAAAGGTCTCACTAGTTTCAATCCATATATCAGAGAGGTATTTTAATTTCCATTTAATTTTCAACATTACAAAGATGAAAATATGGGAACCTACATATACACATACACACACACACACACACACACACATAGATTTTCTACAGTTTAAAACCTCAGTGTTCTCATAATGAGGATTTAAATATTTTTTTGAACAGTGATTCATTTCACTATAAAAATAACAATTGCCAGAAATAACATATTTTAACTAAGTCTCTTGAAATAGCAGCTTCCTATGAAGGAAACTAAAGGTTAGTTTTAGCCAATATAAGCATTATATTTCGGTCTTCAAGACAGTAACTAGAGCACTGTCTGTCTTATATAATGGCATATTTCTGACAGATGCAGTAGAGATAATGGTAATAGTAGTCAGATAACATCGGAGTCATTTATCCAATGTCATTTCACTCATCTTCTACCCCATCACTACAAATTGAGTGAGAAAATGTCTGTGCTATATAAAGATTTCTAAAACAAGAAAATTTGCTTACTATATCTCCATTACTTGTGCAAAAATAAATCTCCTTGATTTATCATTTCAGCAATTTACCCTGAGTGACATGTCAAAATCTTTAGGTTCCTTTTAAAATTTGGCATCTCTTCTAGGCCACAGAAGGGAAAATGCCTGGGGACTCTGAAAGTTCAAAATCTTTTTATTAACTAAAATCATTACTTAATATATCTTGATTGAAAGAAAATATTCCAGCTGAAGATATCAAAAGATCATCGAGAAAACGAATCTACAGCACTGAATTATATTAGCAGCAAATGTGTTTCACAACTGAATTTGGGTGGGGTTTTTCTTTCTTTGTTTTTCTTTAGGTTTTGGTTTGATTTTTTTTTTAAGTGAAGTACTTCACATGTCTAATGTAAAAGATGGCACTGTACAGTATGGGCAGCACCATCATGCTTGTCTGTGCCAAGCTGTAAGGTTAGAATTGCAGAAATGTTCCAGTATGATTTAAAAGGAGTGTATTACCACTGATGTGCAACCCTTTAAATACATGACACTGAATATGCTGGCACTAAATTTACACTACAATTGCATTCCTTTTCCAAACAGGATTCTCTACATTTCTGTTCTTGAGAGAAGAGACATGTAGAAAAATAAAAACAAATTGTGTTGCCAAAGATAGTTTTTTCTAGCTGGAACCACTGGAGAGATCTCACATAGTTTGGTTTCTTATGTTAAAAATGCTCAAGTTAATTACTAGCCTGCTATAGATAATTTTCTCATGAGCATGCTGCCAAGAAGTGTAACGACAGCTCTGCAACAACAAAATTTAAGGCTGAATTTGTGCACTGAATTATGATTAGAGTTGCTACTACTGGCCTTCATGAGACTTAACATGCATCTACACTTTATAAATATATATTTCTGAGCCTGAGCTAGGTAATAGGACGCAGACAGCAAGGTAGATACGTACTTCAAGGAAGAGCACTGAGGTTCCTGCAGACGAGAGAAGCAACACTTAACACATGGTGTTTCCTTCCTTGTCACAGCTATTCCCTAGTGTTCACATACCAGAGACTTACTTTTGTCTGGTATTTGAATGTTCTCCACAATTCAGAAGCCAAAACTTGTTGCTTTCTTTTCAGCACCTGATCTCTAACTTCAACCACAGAAATGTTAAGTACTGTGGGATAGTTCTGGCTTTCCAAAACATCAGCTGAGCAAGAACTCTATAAGAGTTACAAAGAAAGAAGCCCATGGCAATTTCTCTGCTAGTCTCTTGCAATCTCACTACTTTGGGACTCACTCAGGTAGGGGTGTGAAGGTTTATTCCATTCATATTAATACATTATTTGAAGTATGAACACAGATCATTCCCTGTTCTTTTCAGCTCAAATTTTATAGCATTCTTATTTTTTGTTTAGTTTTAAGCCCATGCACTGAAGTATTCATCACTGAAGCATTTCACAAATACAAGATTTTCCAAAGTCTTAGGATCTAGGTAAGCAATTATTTTACAGTTGGCAGAAGTGATTAAAACATTAAAATGTTGATAGTTATCCAAATCCAGGAACTATAAATTCAAATTTAGTTAGTGACTTGGAGCCTGTGTGATTAATCCAAAAAGTATTCAGTCTTTAATGATGATGTGTGGATGAGAGCATAAAAATCTTTTGCCCAGGTAAAGTGTTTCTCATTCACCAAAACGTCATGTGTTTGTCAACAAATAATGTCTGGAGTAACTGCAAAAAGGAAGGCAGGCTCATATACTGGCTACACCATAGAACAAAAAGATTAATCACCTTGACTTATCAATATTAAAATTCCAACATGAGAAAAAAGGTTAATTTTCAGTATTATAATGAAAATAAGTGATAGGTCTCCAAACTTACTCATAAAATAATAAAATAGCCAGAAAGATGTATTATAAGAAATTCAAAGGTTTCTCTAGTATAGAATACTTTCTGGTATATAGCTGGGAGAGAGAGTCTTCACAATGCAACCATCCCAGAATCAGCAATAACTTTAATTAAATAAAGGGTGTTTAAAATTAATTAATTGACAAACCCAGGGAAACTTGAAAGTACGTGTTGAGGGCTGCCAAACTGCAAATAGAGGGATGCAGACTACATAAAACATGAGCAAATTATGGTTTACCAGTGCAAGGCTTACTGAAAGTTGGAACTGCACAACGCAACTGTTCCCAGGAGTCAGGATGTATGTAAGCTCTAAGGATATAAAGTTCATCTACCACTGCTGATAAAATGTTTTTTAAGATTTAATTGCAATTAATAATTGTTGTCAGAGCAGTAAACATGAACTATTTAATTAGCTTGTCGCTTTCCAATTACTTACTTAAATGCACAGTTGTTTACTCTGTGATTAAAAAGACACTAGCAAGTATTCAACAAAAGTAAACCAATAAAATTCAATTTGTAATTGGGTATACTCTTTCTCAGTGCAAGGCTTAGAACCAGCATCACAGCATCAACTTTTTTCTACATTTTACAAATTAATCCAAGTTTATTTCCATTTCTTCCCCTGAGCTGGCTGCTACAATACCTTCACTTGGCAGATGAAAGATATTATCTGCATTTTATTGTATTCCTGAGCCTTCCAAATTTATCCCTGCCAGTGCTGGATTTGCTGTCTGCACTTACATCTTTGTTCTCCCCACCTTGCTGGGAATCATCATAGTGCAATGCCCTTTCCCTGAAACTTTCCTACCTCCAGATCCAGCTTAGTCTGAGCCAGTACAGGTCTTTTCTCCAGAATTCAGTATGCTTCTTTATGCAACAATAAAGGCTTCTTAAAAAAAGCCCCCACTTTTTGGAAAAACCTAAATATTATCAGAAAAGGAGGTAAAGAGTTTATGCACATCCTGCTGTTTTTGAAGATGACCTAAGCAGACCTTCCTCTGACACTTGAGGCAGTTTCTCTGTACCTGTTTGATATATCACAAGTGAAGTATATTTCTGTAAAAAAATCCTTTTTATGTCTTACCAAAGGTTTTGTTTTCTGTTTTTCTCTAGTTTTGCATTTACCCTCCTCTATGTCTTGACTTTAACTCTTTTTGGACAAAAACCAATCCCACAGCCTGCAACAATCATCAGAGCTAAAAAGCTCTGTCATTACTGTGAAATAATTCTTACCTGTTTGCTGGCTCATTTTAAACCTTCATTTGTTCTTGTTTTTAGTTTTACTAGAAAACTATTTCCTGAGCCTAGTCACTGTGTTCACATACGAACTTCCTGATAATCAGGCTTGTTTCCCCAAGTGGCTCTGCTGCAGCTCCAGACCCACCACAGATATTTTAGTCAGTACAGTTTTTTCATATATATTTAGAGATATATCTCTGGTACATTCAGCCCAGAGGTCCAAACTTTTGCATCAAACTTCAAAATGTAATTTACTAAACCCTTACAGAACTCTAGAGGGCCAGGTACCCAGTCAGCTGCCAAAAGATTAAAAACATTTTCCAAAACAATATTGGTATCTACAGTAGTAAGACTATAATATGTGCTATAGCCATAATTGATAGGAAAACATCACTTAATTCTTAAAGAAGCTGTAGTAGCAAAAGTAAGGTCAACAGTCCATACCAGAAAAAAATGCCAGTAGGAAAGGTAAGGTCCATTCTAGATTAATGACTTTTCCTGTTTCATCAGCCAAAGTCCCTAAAAATTCCATTTTTTCTACATGCTTTGTCTCATTAGCAGGTAAATGTGACTGATTTATCTTGTTTCTTTCATACTCCTAAATACGTGTTAATCATGTGATAACAAAATCTTCTATTCAGCATCCATACTGTAAGAATAAATTAGGGAAACCTCACTTGGGGCACTTTGAAGGGAATAAAAAAAATGGTAGAGAAGCTAGATTGCTTTGTTAAACGCCTTCAGGACCAGTCATGTGGGATTTTGATCACAAGTAAACTATCAAAAACTTGGAAACACAACATTAAAAGAGCCCCATAAACATCTCCTGTTTCGCAGACTTCCTTAGCCATGGGGACCCAGGCTGCCCTGAGGTCCCCAGCCACTCAAAGCTTTATGACCATGCAGGCAAGAAACAGACACTGCCCAGATCAAAGCACAGCAAGAACAGACATGACTCTGGAGTATGATTAGAGCACTAAACTGTGTGGAAGAAGCATTTATTGATCCCAAAGAATTACGTATGACCATTAGTCAACAGCTATCCCACATAACTGAAAGAAGGTTCGAAAGGAAGAAATAGACTTTAAACACAGTTATATAGGCATGCTTCCTTTTCTTCTTTTCCAATTTTTCTTGAAGTATTTTATGTACCCTGAGAGAGCTCAAGAAATCAGGGGAAAATTGCTAATGTAACCAGGACTTAAGACCTAAGCTGCAGCATTTTAGAGAAGAGATATAGTGTGGGATCACATCTTGTCTGCAGTACACTTTTTTGTTAAACACTGGGGTTCTGAATAGGACGCCTGTCTTTATTAAACCTAATTCTGATTCTGTCAAAAAGTGCAATTAAATTATAATTTGTATATTTTTAAAAATTCTTCTTAAAGCTCTAATAACTAAATTTTTAACTGGGGCATGAATTTGACAGAAATAAAAAATTAGAGCTACAGCAAACCACTACATTTCCAAACTTCTGCTGCTTAAAATTTTGAGAAGAGTGTTAGAATCAGCAGTTAATGTGAGAAAAAATATAATCTCATTGCCATTTCTCTCTTAATGAATCACAGAATATTCTGGTTGGAAGGGGATCTCAAGGATCATCTGTTCCAACCTTTCTTGGCAAAATCACAATCTAGACAAGATGGCCCAGAACCCAGTCCTGCTGAATCTTGAAAGCACTCAACACTGAGGAATTTGTCCTCCCTGAGGATATTATTCCAATGGCTGATTGTTCTTATTGAGAAAATTTTTCCTTTTTTTTTGTCTAATTGGAATGTCCCCAGGCATAACTTGTACCCATTTCCTCTCATATTTTCCATGTGACTCCTTGTAAAAAGGGAGTCTCCATCTTCCTTGTATCCATCCTTTAAATACTGGAACATGGTGATAAGGTCTGCCCTAAGCCTTCTTTTCTCTAGGCTGAACAAACACAGTTCTCTCAGTTTTTCCTCACAGGGCAGGCAGGCTTCCCTCCTCTTTGGTCATCTTTGTGGCCTTACTCTTGGCCCTCTCAAGCTGATCTGCATCTTTTTTGTATGGCAGGAATCATAACTGACCACAAGATTCCAGTTATGGCCTGACAAGAGTTGAGTAAAATGTGATAATGCCTTCTTTCTCTCTGCTGCGGGGGGGGGGGGCTGTTGATGAACTCAGCATCCTCTTCACCTCCTTTGCCACAGCACCACCCTGTTCACTTGTACTGCGTTTGCTGTACACCTGAACCTCCAGGTCCTTTTTCATGGAGCGGCTCCCCAGCCAAATAGGTTCCAGTCTGTGTTGCACACCTGGACTACATTTTCTGAGGTGCAAGACCTCATTTGTCCTTGCTGAACTCCATAAGATTCTTATGTATGCAATTTTCCAGTCTATCCAAGTCTTGCTGCAGAGTGCCTCTCGCTTCTGAAATATCCACTTTCCTAGTCAGTTTGGTGACCAACTTCCTCAGAGTACACTTTATCCCATCATCCAGATCACTTATGAAGATATTAAATGGAACTGGGCCCAATATCAGTCCTTGGGGGACCACACTTATAACAGGTTGCCAGTTTCAAAAGGAACTGTTTGCCATTCCCTTCTGGGTGCTGCCAGCCAGCCAGTTCCCCACCCACTGCACAGACCATAGGTCTGGACCATCACACATCAGGTACTGCAGGAGAAGGCTGTGGGCAAGTGAACCAAAAACCTGGAAAAATCCAGGCAATGTCCACTGCTGGTCCCACATCAGCCAAGAAGATTACTTTGTCATAGAAGGTGATCAGGTTTGTCGGGCACAATTTGCCCATCCTTGCTGGATTTTTCCACTCACATGCTTTATCTGACTTATGATGAGACAAATTAACAGTGTAAAAAACCCTAAGGGGGGTTATAAAACTGTAGGCATTTCGCTAGAAATCTTATAAATCCTCTATCCTTTCCAGTTTAAACTATCAAAATCAACATCCTCTATCAGAAAGCTAAGAAGCTCAAATCCTTTCCTGATGTGTTTTTTTTTTCCCTAGTATGTCCCTGTAAAAAATTGAAATTGACAATGTTTGTCACTTTGCAAAACCAAAAATTACTATAAAATTACTTAGGGGCTAACATCTGAGAAATTAATCTTATATGGTAGGTATTCCTTTTACTTCAAGCTTGATAGCATTATTGGGGATGCCTGTAAGTCCATCCATGCACCCTCTCTTCTTAGGAAAATGCAACAGTGAGAAAACAGATGTGATGACCCAAGGAAACAAAATTATTTACTTATTCCTCTCAAGTAACCAGGCAAGATCTGTTTCTATTTTTCCCCATTTTCCTAAAGCCTTCACTCTGAAAACAATTTTAAATAATTAATAAATCAAACTGAATTCAGGGGCTGTTCATAGATGAATACAACACACAGCAAAATAAATTTAATGTATCTCCTCTTGTGAATTATTCATTCTGATTTAGTGAAACCTTCTTGAATCTAGAAAATCCAGTGGTCTTTCAGTGTCTTAATTCAGATATGCATTATTGTAACAACTAAACTGTGCCCTCAGGACATAGTCTAAGCCAGGCAGATTTCAAAAAAAACCCCTAAAACTAGTATCAGACTGTCATTCGTGCTGTCATATGTGTGCATTTGGACATACATGAATACTAATGACATCTTATTAGTAGTATTTCTAAAAAGCTTATAAAAAATAGTTTAATTTGTACAATCAGTCTGCAGCAGAAAACAAGGCAATGCCACAAAACCAGAACAAAATATTGTGAAATATTATTAATATTATATTATAATGAATAGAATATTCATATGACTGATAGGAGATACATATGTTCAAGGCTTGAACTATGCTAGACTTTGATTTGGACAATCTATTTCCAGCTGAACAAATATGTTACTGTAAAGGCAGACTGGTTTCAAACTTACACCACAGCTCAGCCTCAAAGGCAGCTTGGAAAAAAAAGGATTGCAACACAGAACTTAAATGCAGAGCATGACCCAGATCCCTGCCTGAAATGAACACAGAAATATTACCCCAATCTGTGTATAATATTCATGCAACTAAGGGCACTAAAGGAAAGTGATCTCATAATAAGTATTTGAGGACTCTATAGAAAAAAAATAATTTAAAAGTGATCCAGAATACAATACACAGTAGGTTTTAAGGCCAGAGATGCTGGGAAACAAGAGGATGTAGCCTTACAGTGTTAGTTAAAACACATGAGCAAAATTAATTCACAGCTTCATATTCATTTTGCAGGACATATAAGTTAAGAAAGAATGGCTATGGAAAAGATGAAAATACTTTGCAGGTTTTAATGGGCTTCTGTTACTGAGAGAATTATTGTTATTAAGAGAAGCTGAGATCTAAGGTTACAGTATCTCAGCAGCAGCCATGAAGTTCCAAGTCCAGCTCTTGAAGCAATGTGACGGTGGTCACAGGGGTTTGTAGAGGATTGAAGAGTCAGGGATCTTGATTCCATTATCAGAAGGCTTAATTTATTATATTATATATAACATTATAACTATACTACATAGAAATAGAAAGGAAAAAGGAGCTTCTTCAGAAGCTGGCTATGCTATGAATAGAAGAGAAAGAATAACAAAGATCTGTCTCTTGGCAGAGAGCAAGAGCAGCCCTGCCGTGAGTGGTCAGTAGATCCAAACATCCACAGGGGACCAATCACGGATCCACCTGCTGCATTCCACAGCAGCAAATAATAATTGTTTACATTTGCTGCTGAAACCGCTCAGCTCCAGCAGGAAAAATCCTAAGAAAGGATTTTTCACAAAAGGTGTCTGCAACTAAGCAAGACTATTAATCTAAAGTTTCATGTCTTATTTAGCAGTCTGAAAAACACTGAGAGCATCAGGAGAGTCACTGTGAGAGGCAGGCTTAAGACATTTTAATCAAGATACTCCACTTGCGCAATTCAATTGGAAGAGTTTATGGAATTCCAGGGATCCTCTACCACAGTGGAATTGCCTTCTGAGGCAATGTGACACCCTGTCACATCTTTCTCCCAATTTGCAGGTAACTGGGGAAAACCCTAAAATTTACAAATTTAAGTCTCTGAAGTGAGGAAGACTGGATAAATAGTCTTAAAGAAAAAATTCTGACTTGCTTGTGGACTGCAAACTACAATTATTACCTAATTTTCTATCCTTCAATTACTTCTAAAGAGATTTCAGAAATTTTTAGCTCTGATCCAGTTCAGTCTTTTAGGTCTTTAGACCAGTGATTCCTTTCCTTACAAGTTTTGAGTTTTAGAGAGGCACTCCAGTGATGTGAAGTCTACCATTCAGACAGAGTGTTCTATTGTTGGGCTGTACACTGTGTGTAGCAAATTACAGTACAATCCTTTCCAGACACACTTTGTTAAGCACTTTCACATAATCTTCCTTCCCGAATTTTTCAACTGTGTGAACAAGTCAAGCAGAAAAATTGAGGCAAGTGATCTGGGAAGGAAAAGATTGGGACATCTTTATTTCCTGAGTTTGAAAATCACCTTCTTCCTCCTACACCTCTGATCCAATGACGGCTCTTAAAATGAGTTGGATTTGTTTCCACACAAGCAATCATAACCCTGTTATACTGAAATGTGAGGGACTTTATATACCAGTACTGATCTTGTAACATAATGCTGCAAAAAATTAGTTACTGCCAGTGAAGCTTGGATGACACTGTCAGATATCAGAAATGCACCTCAGTTTACTCATCTGAAAGGTTCAAATTAAAGACTGAATAGGATTAGTGGGTCTGTGGTCACCTTCAGCAGAGAAAGAGGGACTGTCCTGACCATGTGGAAGGCACATAGGATGGACACTGTAAGATGTACCTGCTGGCTCGCAGCTTTTCATCCCCAGTCACTGGATGGTTATTTATTTTTAGTACAACAGAAAGTTCATAAGAAATACCTAGCTGAATTCTAGCCAAACTATGAAGAACTTTTTTATCTTTGAAAAGTGCAAGACTGTGTAAATAAGAGAATCTGGCGTCCCTGTTTTTGTAGAAGAGCAAGTAAAGACAACGTCATTGGCACAGTACGTGAACAGAGCAGTCAGCTCTTCAGTAATGCAAAGTGACAGTCAAGAGAGCTCACAAGTATTTTATACATTTATTTTTGGAATCATATCTAATCACGCTTTTCCAGCATTCTGGCTAGGAAAGCAAGGTTATTCATTAAATATATATGTTCTGCAAAAAGAATTTCATTGGCAGTGATATTTTAGCTATCTGAAGAAACATGAAAATGCCTGTTGTCACTCCCTCTTTCCAGTCAGGCTTTGCTTTTTCTGCTTTCATTTTAGTAATAACAACAATAATACTTAACATTCAAAAATGGACTATACCTATTGTCATATTTAACAAATAAATATCTACAGTGGTTCTTAAGACGTACCCACTGCTTGTTTGAGGTATGAGATAATCTCACAATTGAAGCCTCCAAAGGGCTTAGAAATTGAAACTGAAGCAGACGAGTCAGAACCTGTTTGAGGCTTTATGCACACTGTGCCTTCCAAGGACCTTGGCCTGATGTGCTTTTGTCCCACCAGTCAGCTCAGAGTACTGAAATTCACCTTCTTTTCCTGGGAAGCAGACTGAGCTCACCTGAACAATCTTTATATTGAACAGGTAATGGTGGCAGCCCAATGGCTGAGCATCTGTGTCTCTCATACAGAGAGCAACAACAGATCCCAGAACTCAATCTTCAGGCAACTTCTGGGCCTGGAAGCAGCTGCCAGATGAGTTCATTTTCTACGGTGATGTTCCGCTGTGGTTTGCCTCCCATTTCGTCCTGCAGCACTCCACAAAGTAGGCTGATCCCTCTATCCCCTACTGTAGAAGGCTGCAAAAGCCTCCAGCTGCCACTCCATAGGTATTAGAGCTTTACAAATGAATTTGAGAAGCAGCCCCATATACCATTTTTTGTGCAAACATGCCCAGCATCCCTGTTTTAGTGAACAGGGGCTTAAGAACAGCCTCCAGTCTTCAGATAGCTACCTACCCAAAGACCCTCTGAACATCCAGGTTTTTTATATAAAAGAATTCACAGCCACAGGAAATTATTGGGGGAATTATCTTACATTCTCTGTATAGATCTTAAAAATAAATCATCTGAACAAAACTGCAAGCAAATACAACCAGCTAGAAAATGCAGGTACTTCTTCCCTTGGGCCTCCTCTGAAGTTACTATTTCCCATAATACCTCCCCGGTATTAAAAACAAAAAAATAAAAAAAGCCCAAACAGAATTAAAAGAGGGAGTGATGATCATTGCCTAAATCTATAGTAGCAAACAGTCACAGCAAGGACTTCTTGGCCCAATGAACTTGCCATTCGCTTCCTCTGAAATATCACTAAACTTGGGCTGAGAATCCTGTTTCTATTTTTAAGAAATGCAGCTTGTGAGTGGGAGGCAGAAGGACCAGATACAAATAAGAAAAAGAACATACGGGACAGCATGTTATGCTGGTAACAGGAGAACAAAAACAGTTGGATTGAGAGGCTGTCTTGGCTTCACTCCTGACTCTCAAAACCCACTATTTCCATAGTTTGACCACACTGCTGTGGGCAGTCTTTACCCTCCCATCTACACCAGTTCTAGGTGATGTTTTTTTCTCCTAAATTTGAAAATGAAACTCTTTTGATCAGTTACACTCTTCATAACCTGTGAACTCTCTCCAATGTAGCACAGACATAGGTCTAGCTGTTGCAGCTGGGTCCTTCATTGCAATCACACTGAATCCCAGATCTAAATCTGGGATTTAGCTGAACCTAGTTCAGCTTCAGATAGACAGGATTTCAGTGCACTTTTCAGCATTAGTTATTCACTCAGCACAAGATGAGTAAGGCATAGATAATTCAGTGGGTGCAATTGTGTCCTCCCAATTTCCCTCTGTCTGTCACTGGTCATGTTGCTGAACCTGCAAACACATCTATCCAACACAGTCCAGAGCACTGGTGAGGGCCCTCAGCCACCCATCCAACTTCAGCCCTGGAAGCAGCACAGCATCATTAACATGCCATTATAACCCAATTAATGAGCAGAGATCTGACACTGTCTTTTCTTACTATAAACATTATGACTGCATTGTGTAGCATTAGGCCTTGTGAGAGGTACACTCAAGTCCCAGGAGCATGCTCAGGGCTGTTAAAGTGATGTTAAGTTGCTTTGCATCACTGATAAATCCCACAACAAGCATAACAGTGAAACAAAAAATGGATATTTTAAGAATATTGCTGGGTTTGGGGCAGCTTGTCTTTCATTTCAATATTACCATTAAATTAAACCCAGTACTTGGGTTTAAATCACATACTTAATTCAGTCACACCAACAGGTACACTGATGCTGGTGAAAGCAGAGGAGATGCCTACCAAAACACCAACACACACAGACAGCTACAGCCAGCCTTGGCAGAGTGCCAAAGCACTTGACTGTGACAAATAGCAACAGCTCAGTCATACAAATAACAGCTAAGGCTACAGCTCTGTCAGTTACTGGGAGACATTGTTCCTGTCCCTTTGACTGGGATGTGGAAGAGAAGAGACTGTTTTGCTTGGAAGGGATGTATGATTATCTAGTCTAGCTGTCTGAGCCCTACAGGGCTGGACAAGAACTAAAGCATGTTGTTAATGATATTGTACTAATGCCTTTTAACTACTGACAGGCTTGGGGCATCAACCACTTGCAGGAAGACTTTTAACACTGTTTGACCCTCCCCTTGGTAGAGAAATGCTCTTAATTTCTAGTCTAAACCTTCCCTGCACAGCTTTGGGCCATTCCAGATGTTCTGTTCACTGCCACCCTCTCCACTTCCACTCCTCAGGAAGCTGTAGAGAGCAATGGTGTCTCCCCTCAGCCTCCTTCCCTCCAAGCTAAACAAGCCAAGCTCCTCAGCTGCAAGATGTGCCTTTCACCTCTTTCACCACTCTTGCTGCCTTCCTCTGGTTGCATTCAAGAGCCTTCACATCCTTCTTAAAGTGTCGGACCCCAAACTGCTCACAGCTCTTGAGGTGTAGCCTCACCAGTGATGAATACAGCAGGATCATCACCTCTTCAATGTTGATGCTGGGTTGGATGCATCCCAGGGTGGGGTTTGGCCTCTGGGCTGCCAGGACGCACACTGCTGGCTCCCACTGGCTGACCAGCACTCCAGGTCCCTCTCTGTGGGGCTGCTTTCCAACCACTCCTCTCCCAGTTTCTACTTGTGCCCAGCATTGCTCTGTCCCAGGTGCAGAATCAAGTATTTGGACTTAATTTCATGCTAGCACTACAAGACTCCAGAGACAAACCATGAACTCCCACCTTCTATCACTCATTTCCTAGAAACCCCCACACACACAACTGTTCACAGTAACCTTTGGTTTGAGGTGAAATCACATGCAAGTGGCAAGCTGGAAAAGATGGTGACATGTCTGGGCTCTCCAAGGGGCAGTGCTGGAGGCACCTCAATCCAGCTCTGCAGAGATGGGAGTTAAAACTACCTCCAGCATGTTCTGCTCCCTGACATCCCCCATCCTGCAGGTGTTCTAACCAAACCCAGACATTCTAACCTAACCTGACTGCAAGGCAGCCCTCCTTCTCTACTGTTTTCCTGGTTTAGATTTGGTTTTCTTTTTTTACCTGCACTAAAGTAACAGAAAATATACCTTCACCAAAAAAAAAGAAGTAAAATAAATCTGGAACTGAATATCTTCAGTGGACCTGGAAATATTTCCCTATAATTTTACTTGTCAAAAAGTAAAAAAGCTATACTTTAAAAGAGAGAAAGGAGTCATCCTTCCTGATGATAGATGACAAGGGTAAAAATGCACCTTGCATTCTCCTGATAAGACACAGAGGAAATATTCAGCTGGACAGGGCAGTTCACTTTCAAACAGACAGCCTTCTTGCTACATGTCACACACTGCACTCAACTGAAAAAAAATTAGTTTTCTCCCCTTTTTCTGAGCAGCAAAAAGCTAGAATTTCATGGGACTTAACTTGCTCTCAATAGGGTTCCAAAACCACAGAGGCAATAATCATAAGTGAAATTTAATAGCAATGATATCATCCATATCAGAAATTATTCATCACTAGTCCCATCTGAAATGCAATGGAGAGATGGCATCATGCATTCATGGCATGTCTAAGCACCATCCCACTCTTCATGCACATCCACGAAGTCTGAGATGAATCTACTATTTGCCTTTAAACAGAACTTTAAATTATTTTTTACCAGACAGAGAAATGTCATTCTGAATCTGTGGCATTGAGTTGGAGCAATGATCTTCTATAAAAGCTACAAGTGTGAACGCCAGGCAAATTGGGTATGTTGCCTGCATTACACATCAGGATCTCAGCCTAGAGATCTTTGGGTTCTGGCACTGCACAGACAGGTAATGAGTTCCTTCTAAATCCAGCAGTATACTTTTTTCTTTGTTTATTTCATATTCACTGCAGCATTTGCTTTAGGCTTCTATAATAAGATTGTAACTAGAAATGTATTGTAGCAAAGACCTCAAAATCTCTCTCTCAGTCCACCCTGAAACTGAGACAGCTTCATCAAATGTCAGGGCTCTTCGTGCATGGAACAGCAGGAGCAGAGAGCAATCAGTCAAACACGCAGGAGCATAAGCAGTACAGTGATTACCATAACTGAATCTAAGAAGACAAATGAAAACCATCGTTCTGTACTAGTCATGCAACAATTTGTGTTTGATTATTAGAATTGATGCAACCAAAGAGAAAAACACTTTTTTGTATTCTGGCATCTCCACCTTCTGGAAGACCTTAATTTTTCCCAGGCCTGTTGAATTCTAGATAAGCTTTTTTTGTGCTTTCTTCAGCTTATTTCTTGTACTTTCTCACCTTTTCAAGAGGTGGAAAGCCTTAAGTGGTTTTATTTGAATAAGCTTGTTAGTATAAAAAAATCACCAAAAATAGATAATGGTGCTGCAATATCTGCTCACATCCAGGATTAGTTCTTATATATCCCAGGACTTTTCTTAAGGCATAAAAAATAATTGGCCAGAATATCAAGCCACTTTCTCTATGAAAGAGTTCTTTCATATTGGGGTGACCATTTTCTCACAGAAGAATAAGCTCTCTCCAAAGGAAGAAGCTGCACCTCTAATAATATACAACTAGTATCTCTAGCATATAGTAGGGGGAGGAACTCCATAAAGAAAAATGTAACGATTATGGTTCCTAGTGCAACTTTGAAAATTTTTCATAAATCTTTCTTGAAGACCAGAGATGCAACAGCAGCTATGTGGAAAATCTCTTACTTTACAAACTCAGGTCAATGTGGTTTAGGTTAACTGCTAATACCTGACTGAATTCAATCTGCAATTGACAAGAAGTTTAAAAATAGTAAGAATTTAGAAAAAGGATTCAAAAATAACAAAGATTTTAGTCAAAATCTGTTTGTTAATTTGCTATATTTTCCTTCTCTAATTGATCACAAAGTTGATTTTTGGGGATTAGCCAATCGCAACCAATCAATTGCTGTGGAATCAAGTTCTACTGAGATTCAGGCAAATGGTTCACTTTTCCAGCTCCCACTGTCTCTATGACTCTAATAAAATCAATAAATAAGTCTGCAAGGGATGATGAATTAAGATGTACATAGAACCCCCCCTGAGACTTAGCTAGACTTTGCCACAATAAATATGAACATTACTTTTCCGCCTCTGCTTCATTCAGAGCCATTCTTCACATACAGTAAACATGTCCACACAGAAAGTAATGAGGTCTAGGAAATATACTGTAAATTCAAGATCTTTTTTTCTTGGTAGAGGCTTTACTGTGTAGTTAGACCATAGAATTAATTTCCATATTTTGGGTAATTTTAAGAAGCTTATCTTGAAGATCCCAGTGTCTCAATGTATAGGGAAAGTTTTATTGCTGTACATAATAGTGTCTCAAAGGACTCAGAAATGAAAAGGAAGAAAACCTACACTCACTGTTTAAAGACTGAACATTCTTTACCTGTTGAACACCATTGCTGTTTGAAAGGATTATTGTTGTATGATCACTGGAAATATTGAATAAGCAGCATGGTTCTACAGAAGCAAATGTGCATGTAGAAACTTCAAAATATGATGATAGTTCTATTCTTAATGGGAAAATGATGAATTGTTTAAAAATAAATGTTAAAGTTTTTCATTTGTCTAAGAAAAGATTCTTTACCTGAGTAGGGAAGCAAGTTCATAATTAAATAGTATGAATTATCACAGGCAAGTGCCCAAACATATATCCACCCAGTCTTGTTCACTTGTACAAGTGAAGTCTAATTATCTGTAGGATACCACTCACTAACAGAGCTGTTGAATGACAAGAAAACTAGGGTTTTTTGTTAGAATAAATATCTAATAAATAAAATATCTAATAAATAAAATGTAATTCTTCCGAAACCTGAAAATTTGTGCACTACTGTTCCATCTTTGTAGACATTACACGAAACTCTGAACAAAGAGGAAACCTGAAAAAACCAACTACCGAGGCAAAAATATTGGAAAACAGAAGCAACTGAAAGACATCCTATTCAAAAGCAATAATTAAAAAGCCTTCATTTTTTGTTATTGCAGTATTTATCAGCTCAAATAAACCACTATCGACCTGTAAAATTTAATAAGCTTTCCTAAATTCTAGCTGGTTTTGAGCAGAGCAGAGTTAAGAGCTTCTGCAGAGCTGAGCAGGAAGCAATAAAAGGCAGCCAATGCAGTGCACTGCACAAAGACTGGGGTGGATGTGCTGGGTCCTGGACTCCCTGCAGAAGAGGTTTTTGGGCAACAGGCTGTGTCTGTGGCATTGCAAAACTTGTATCACATGAGGTAATTCTGAATATGGAAAATTAAGACAAAAGCTTTTAGTTATCAAGTAGAAAAGGAAGGATGGAAAAAACCCGAAAATCTACACAGATAAAAAGAAGTTACATGCTGATACAAAGGGAGAAAGCATGACGATGACCTATTAAAGTATTTATTAAATATTAGTAATTATGGTCATTACTCCTATGTCCACTCAAACAGGCAAAAACACCAAAAAAAATCTAGAAAATAACAAAACAACTAATATGCTACACTAGACACAGACCAGAAGCATTTTACCCATTAGGAAAACTTCATTTTGGAGTAAAAAAATAGGGTAGAATTTATTTACAGTAACAATGTCTCTTCATATGCACACATACACATACATATACATACAAAAATAGCAATTATGAACACATTGATCAGCACCTGCAGATCTCACGAAACACATCTGTATCCCAAATTGTTCTACTCATGTGCAACATTAGCATGTATGCACTATATCCACTTCCGCTGTGTATCCTGCTCTAAATAGAAAGCTTATATATTTTTTGGCTGGAAAAAAAATGTATTGCTATTTTAGTTTTGCAAGAATAGCTTTAGTAGTGCCAGCAATAGTCCTTAGTTGAGCCAGGCAGGTGATGGTCTCTTCTCTATTTTCAGTTGCATGAAATTTCCCCGCCGTTTATTTTAATTTAAAATTTCTGCCAATTGTGCTATTAAATATGTAAAAAATAAATTCAAATAACTTTGTTCAACCCTTTTTCCTTAATTGTTGTGCAAGTCGCCTAACAGAGACCATTAATAACATTAATTCAATGGCAGCCCAATCCCAGAGATGCTAGTTATGTTTTCTATATGAGTAATTTGAGTGAAACTATTACACAATGACATACCTACGTAGCATTTTCAGGTCTGACACATGAATAAATAATAAATTCATTATTTATCAGTTCAAAGAATCTCAATTGACCAGATACCTTCTGCTCCAAAATAAGTATTATTTTCCCTGACTTTAGTCCCACCTCCCTCAGAACCAGAAGTATCAGGTGTTCAAACCACATATATCCGCATTGAGACCTCTTTCACTTTGCATTCCTAAATTAACTCCAATTCAGAAACAAAATGAATAGCATCATCTAGTTTATTCATTTTGTTTTCTGCAATAAGACACAGAAGACCTCATTACCCACACCAAAGCTTCAGTGGGAAAAAAATTTACCTTAATTTTGATTTGTGATAAATACTTGGCTGAGCCCATTTCACTCTACACTCATTCATACTTCCATCTTCAATTAACTATTAGCCACAAGATCAATTATCTGGATTTATATTACAAGGAATTTCAAACACACTCCCTGAGGCAAGTTGTACAAAGCACAGGCAGAAGAGGCCAATGTGATATTAAAGGATACTGAATGGGCAGGCATAGGTCATGAAATCGAATTCATACACTTTATGAGGGATATAGTTCAGCCTGAAGCCTGCTTTTCATTTAATCTCAGAATTTCAGACCTTTTTTTACAGCTGCAGCATTTATTTATTTTCTTGTTTCTGCCAAGAGAGAGAATCACTAACTAAGATTGAAGAAGATGAACAAAATATTAAAGAACAAACTGCTGAAGGGTGCAACATTGTTCACTTATTGTCTAAAGAAAGAAGCCAAGATTGGAGTTTATCAAGCCAATACCACAGACACTTCCATGGGCACAGATTCTGCTGGGAGGCCAAGGGGCTGCAGCTCTCATGCTGGCAAGGGAACATTTTTCAAGTGTCTTGATGCGCTGCAGAAGGGAAGGAAAAGGGCAGACGCAAATCCTGAACCACTCCTGTTTCTCCCATTCACCACCACAGCAGGAGCTATTTTCTGCTGCTAGGCAAGGATCTTATTTTCTTACACATCCTTATGCAGTCTGTTGAATAAGCAGCTTGCTACTACCACCAGAGACACATTTAGAGAGCCTAGGAAATGAGTGACTTCAGTTTTTAATACTGTTCGGTTTCCCAATGCTTTTTTCTAATTTTTTTTCCTTAAAACTACTCAGGCAACATTATTAGATTTGGGGGTCAAAGCATTTTTCAAAAGGACACCAAGTACTGCACAAGATATATGTGGAGTTTTAGTAACAACAGCAGAACAAAATTAAGCAGCCAACCTTTGTCCAGAGCAGCAAGCAGCCTCTGCCCTCACAGCAGGCAGGGACTGAGAGTGGCTTCTCTCTGGCATTCATCAGGGCACTCCACACGTCCTGCTTGGTTCCTGCTGCCTGCCATGAGTCCCAGGGGAACACTGCTGCTGATGCATTGCCCATCTCAGCCTTTGCCTGTACAGACTGGGGCCCCAGAGACTCCCTCCCTTCCCGAGGCTGTGAGCAAGGGGATGTGTCCAGCCCGGGTGCCCTGTGGCAGGGAAACCCTGACTGCTCCCCACTCAGCCCACACCCAAAGCAGCTTTGCACCACTCCTGCCACACAGCTCCCTTTTTCTTGGGGAATCCTAGTGCAAATTTTCTATGGTGTGTCCTGGACTTTGTTTCTTTCACCCTCATTTCCAGCAGGTTTAGAAATACCAAAGCCCTGCAATATTGCTGCCCAAAAGAGTTTTAGAACACATATCTATAAGAGACATGATCTGAAAAACACCTAAGAGTTTTCTGTGAAACTCTACTCATTTCAACCATATGTTGGTATCAGACACTAGGGGCAACACTACACCAAGGGCACTGCAGCATGTTTACCCTGGGAGCCAGCACAGGGACACCATCTCAAGTGAGAATCAATTCCAAACCCAAAGAGCAGCTTTGCAATTATCACAAATTATCATCACTGAAGCCAAAGAGCTCAGTCACCAGGCTGTGTAGCCACAGAAAACTTTTGCAGCTCCTGAGGAAGCCTGATGTTCCACTGCAAGGCTCTGCTCTGAGGTAGATACCTGGCAGGGAAGTCTGCCAAACACCACAAGATCCCAGGTATCCCCATCACATTTGAACAACCAGATTTGGAGCCCCAGATAATGTAGGTGCCTTCAAAACTGTGACTTTGATTTCATGCAAATGACTACTTATCCACAGTTGCATGTTACATCCTGCATTAAAAAGAAAAAAAAAATTCAAGTGTCACTCGATATTTTTAATGTGTCCTCGACACTTAAGGAAAAGGCTGTACTGAATAGACTTTCTATTTTAATATTTTCTGCTATGGTTAACATCATAAGGATGGCATATTTTTGATGAATTTTTTCCAAAGGATTACCTCCCAGTAAGAATCCTTCTGTGAAAGAGCTCAAATTGTGGGTGTGAATGAAAATGAAGGCTCTAAGCTACCACTCATGCTCTGTTATATAACATTTTTCTTGACTATAATTTACCCTGTTTGCAAAGTTGCTATGTTTGGTATCTTATACAGCCTACACTCAGTTCCTCAGGCTCAATTCAGAACATCCACTACACATAGCAATTAGTGTCATTTTATTATTATTATTATGAATGGCACAAAATCTAGTTTGCAGCAGGAAGCAAAGTAATTTCAGAGAGAAAGAACAGGGATGGGAGACAGGAAGCATCAACTTACTAGTATTTTTGAAGCCAGCTAGAGTTGCTGGTTTTTGGACTACCAGCACACACAGATCCTCTAATGCCCGTCCTTTCTATTAAAACACAACCTCTGAAAATGTCAGAGACAGCATTAAAACTAAAGATTGAAAGACAGCATTAAAAGAGAATCCAAAGCAAACTTCATCACTTTCCTATAGAGATGACCAAATAATTTTGCATACAGCTATTTCATGGAGAGATTTTAGCTGTTGTATACTGGTAGAATTACCATTGAGTCCTAAGGACTGCAAATATCCCTAAGCAGAATTAGTCCATAAGGTTTCCTTCCTTTCCTCCCTTCCTTGCCCCCACAGATGATGGTGAGCCGCAGAATGGGGCATTAATTCCTTACATTACAATACTGATTACATCAGTTGCAATTTGCTACAATTTTCTCACACTTTGTAATTTGTTCTCCTTGTATAAAGCAGCTCCTAGTCTTAGTTTATGTGATATCATTAAGAGTTCTAAACAAAAGAAAACAAGCAAGCAAATAAAGCCTACAAAGATAGGAATAGCTTTCATCTCAACTTTCTCTCATGTCAGTATTAACTGGGCACAATTCAAATTTTTAAAATCTCTTTGTCTGCTAACCTTACTTGTTATCAAAGTGGCTGACTGTTTAAATGCCTTTAACATATTTACTCCTGAAACATTTTTATAGGAATTATTTCTAACCTGCCACCTTAGAGATGTAAAATTTCTGCCCATGGTGACAACAGACATTCCTACCTCATATTGTGAACTACATTGTAAACAACCCTGAGTCACAGCATCCAGTACTTATTTTCAAATTGGAAAGAGGCTGTTGGTAACCAAAGGCAATCTCTCCCTTGTGCTGTCTCTGGCTGCTCAGGATGTTGCTGAGCAGTGCCCGATCTTTGGTAGAACACTCTTTTGTCTGGTTTGGACTGAGCAGCACACAGGTGCCATCTCTTTCTTCCCTACTTTCCTTGTATGTGTTTTTTGACACAAACAATGTATGTATGACCCACTTGATAACATGTACCTTGCAGGTCATGTTCCTAAATCCTGAAACTGGGACAGCAGAGGCACATGATGGCAAGGTGCTGTGGCAGCTGCAAAGACAATGTGTCTGTGGAAGATCACAGAACTTCAGTGATGCAGAAAAAGCTTGAGGACCAGACAGCCAAAAAAAAATCCACAAAATTAGCAGGTCCATATCACAGGAACATGACACCTGACTCAGCTCCTTTCTTGGGATTTGATCTATTCCTCCTCATCACCTCTCCAGTATCTCTTGGCTGCAATCCTAACTGCTTCTGAACTCATTACCATGTACAATTTCAATGCCTAATTGGCTCCTTAACTTAGAGTATGTCCCTTTTATCCCCATAGTTTTCCATTTCTTTCTCTGTTCTGGTTTTCCTCGTGGAGATTTTCAATTCTTCAATCCTTTTTTTTTTCCACCAAAAAAAAACCCCAAGACCAAAAAAACAACAGCAGAAAATAAAACTATTTCTCTGAGTTTAGCAAATTTCCAGCAAAATCTTACCAAGTTGTGCCATGCAAATAACCTCCAGGAAAGGAATATTTGCTGTGTAAGCAGGTAGAAGCAAGACCTGATGATACAAAAAACTGATGTCAGAAAAGCTTGCAAGATTCTTGAGCAGCCTTTGCTACCTAACACTGGTGCCAGGGGAACATCCAGGGCCCACAAATGGTGATCATAAATCACACACCTGTACACAGACAGGACTCCTGGACTATCAGCTTTCTTCACAGTCATCTGCTCAATGTTGCAATGTCTGCTCCTGCAACTCTTCCAAGCAAAAACAAGCATGGGGTGAGGATAAGGCCTGTCCTTTTCAAAGTCATGTTGACAAAATGTATGCCCATCTGCTCAGAAGGTATGCTTTAGAGCATGATGTATAGAAGCAGCAGTGCTGTCATTGTACCAAAGCTTGGTCCTTATTCCCTCTGATTCACAAAATAAAATCATCCTTGTAAACATAAACTGTAATCTTATAAAACAATCCTTTTAGCAGAGCTCTGAGACAGACTAATCTCTTGTAGAGCTACACTTACTAAATAAGGAATGGTTCTTGGTGCCTGTCAAAAACAAGAAGCCCTTTCCTCTATGCAGCACCTCCCCTATGATAGCAGTAATAGCAGACTGACAAGACAGGAACAACATGTCAGGCTGCGAGTTCTTTGGTTAACCTTACCCCTTGGGTCAAAACACTGATGTGGAAAAATTATATCAAGGAAAGAAAATCCACCTAAGTCCATGTTTTTGTTCAAGTGGTATAGCTGAAGTGACAGAGAAGTACTCACAGACATTGTCCCTGTGCAAAGACATTCTGCTGACACAGATCTGATGACACTGATAAAGCAGAGACAGGTTTGCAGCATAAGCAATGGCTTTATATTGGCAGAGCGACATTCAGAAAAACATAATCTTATGTGTGTTGTGTATACCAGACCAGACAAGACACAGGAAAAACATATTTCTTTACAAAACTTTTGCTATCTAAGGCCTTAGTGCTACAGTCTAATTTATTCATGCACACTGAGAATTCTCTTTAGTCATCGTTTCAGTTTTCTTTGCTAACAAGGTGAACTAGTCCCAGATAGTGTAGCAAAAGCAGATACTATTAAGGGTAGCAGATTTTTGTGCTCACACCTGGGACTTCATTCTTTAAGGACCTTGCCTTACATGAAAGCAGAGTGTTCAGACATAGCCACCATTTGTTCAGTAACAGACTGTTTATAATACTTGAAAATGGCATGTCATTGCTGTGGAAAACTGCAAGGTGTTATGTCCAAGGAATTAACAGTGTTTTTGGGAAAAAAATGCTGGAGACAACACAGCCTCTCACTCCATCACATTGGAGATTTAGCAACCATAGGAGTAGCAAGATCAAACAAAGCATCCAATTTAATTCCCCCATTCTTCTTCCCTGTATCCCAGGTATACTCCAGCTTCTAAGACATCTATGAGGTTATGAATCAACAAAGATAATCCCATCTTTCACATGTACAGACACGTTCTCAGAAACAGAGTGGCAAATCAGTGCAAATGAATCCATTGATCCCTTTCACAATTCAGCCACAAATCAATTTAGTGCAAGATTTATGTGATGTTGAGAACAGCAGTTGCAGCTTGAGCAATGATATAATTAGGGATGCTCTAAGTGTTTGGGGGAAAATGAGAGAATAGTGTTTCTCTTAACAAACAGTAAAAGGCACCAATGGAGCAATAATATTTTTATTGTCTGCATAGTTCCAGTGACCTAACTGTTTTAGCCATAAATGGTCTTTAAGTTCTAGTAGTTTGCAATAAAACAAATCATTACTGCAATGGGCCATGTCATCACTAGAAACAGAGAAGCACTTTTTCTCATTAAAATCGGCCATGGGCAAACATCTCCCACACATGGTGCAATTTGAAATCTGTAATGTTATAGAGGCCAAAAGTAAAGCAAAGTCAATCTAACCATACTGTAAGAAGAGGTGATACATCCAAAAAGAACATCTCTCCAAGCAACCAAGCACACACTGTCATAAGCAGGAGGTGACACCCTGGAAAATATTTATGAGATAAAAGGAAACTAAATTTTAATACTTGTGTAGTGACCTCATGAAACACCACCATGAGTACTGCAACCAGATCCAGAGTCCCCAGCACAAGAAGGATATTGTTCTGGAGCAAGTCCAGAGGAAGGCCACAAAGATGATTGGAGGGGTGGAGCATATCTTCTTCAAGTCTAAGAGAATTGGTATTGTTCAACCTAGAGTAAAGAAGACTTTGAGCTGAGGTAATTATGGCTTCCAGTACCAGTGGTGAGCCAACAAGAAAGACAGAGAGGAATTTTTACAAGAGCACGTAGTGCAAGTGCAAGTAGCAAGAAGGTATGGCCTTGAAGTAAGAGTGGGTTTAGATTAGATATTAGGAGGAAATTCTTTACTGTGAGGGTGGTGAGGCGCTTGGAACAGATGACCCAGAGAAGCTGTGGATATATCATCCTTCTTTGGACATCTTAAAGGCCAGGTTGGATGGGCAACCAGACCTAGTGCAAGATGTCCCTGCCCCTCACTAGAGAGGTCAGAACCAGATAATCTTTAAGGTCACTTCCAACCCAAGCCATTCTATGATCCAAGGATTTATCCATGCAGGGACACTTTCATTGGTCCTGCCACTTAGTTATGTAGAAATAAGGATAACATCCATTATCCTGCACTCTTGGAAATTAATATATGAAAATACTTTTAGCATGGTACAAAGGCACACGGCTCCTGCTTCTTTCTATTTGCCACCTTGGTAATTCAAATCCTGCATTTCCTTTGAGAAGATCAGGATTTTTCAAAGCTCCACAAATCAGGACGCAGAGAGCACATCAACCTTTACCCTCACAAGCATTTTCCATCCCCATCACGTCTCCAAAACCAGCATAAAATGACTGGGATTGACCTTCCACGCCTTCCACATTACTGAAGTATACCAGGGGTTTTATAATTTATTGCACGTGGAGTCAATGAATTGTGTTTATGGAGTGTTAGAAAACAGATCTAGACATCACGTTATTGTGGCAAAATATTGCCTAGAGAAGGAAGGAGCTTCTACTCAGCCATTTCTGCACAGCCCTTTCAGACCCTTACAAACTGGAAGGGTCAAGGTATCCCAGTAGTATCAAACATTTCATTCAGGACCTTGGACATTTTTGACCAAATTTTACTGTCAACTTTAATCTCTTCTCTACTACAATTAGCACTCTTAATATTTTAAAGATCCATTGGCCTGGTAAGAAATTAATTATTTTAGCATTGTTTAATTTGACTTTTTTGGTTTTTTGGTTTGTTTTTTGGGGTTTTTTTTTTTCCATACCTTTCTGATGCCTCTGTATTTATCATATGCTTGTAAAAATGGTAAAATATATTTAAATGATTGTCCTAAGTAATCACATAAGAATGCAATAAAAAACATTGTGGGGTTTCTTTCTGTGCAGGACAATCTTTAGTTTTATGTTTTATTTTTATCTGTTAGGTAATAGGCCTGACATTGTTAGATAGCTTAGGAGCTCACAGATAGCTAAAGACTATATTTTGGCTTGTCAGAAACATGATAAAAAGGAGGGAAGAGCTCTTTGAAGCCTTATCTCTTTTTAAATCATGTTGCTCTTCATACTGCACATACATTTTTTAAATTATATTCATCAGCGGTTTTGTATTATACTCAATATAATATATAGTAGTTAACATCACAGTAGTAATGTAAGATTATATATCATCAGTGATATAAAATGTGAACTCTGCAAACATTCTGGAAAGCAGCTTGGCTGCCTTGTCATACAAGAATACCTGATGCAAAGACCAATTCCTTTGCTTACTACCATATGGCAAATCACTTTAACATGAAAATGAAGTTTCTTTTGGTGAAACTTGTAATCATAATTACAGCGAAGTAAACCCTTAAGTGTTTAGTTCTATCTTACATTACAAAACTTTTAGCTGCGTCTCTCCAAGAACATAAGTTTATTTTATAAAGACTTACTGAAAAGAAATCCATGGCATTAAGAACAAGTAATAAAAGAGTTTACATACACAAAGCTCCAGAAAATGGAAAGGCATATGAATGGTTGCCGCAACGTGTATGCATGTCACAACAACCAGCATTTCTTTCCATTATATGTTTGAAATCCCTAAATTCTCCCTGATTATACTCGGAAATGATACTTGGAGCAAAATGTATCACAGGAAACACCTAAGACCCTTTGACCTTGTTTTGGAATGCCAATACCCTTTTCGCTTTTCTGACCAATGTCATCTTCACGTTTTAAAGATAATCTAAAAAAATTTTTAAATTTTAAAAAAAGGCACTCTCCTATCAATAGTTTGAAAGCTCAATTATTTCCGAGGAAGAACAAAAAAATAAGTGTAGGAGCTAAATCTGAATAGCTTTCAGCAAGCTGTGTGCCAGATTTCAAGGCAGTGGAACAGCTACATTTATAGACTCATTCTGCCTTAAAGTGTATGAAGTTCATAAAAATAGAAAAATTACATCATATTCTGCTGCATCATTCTCTCACTGTTTTCTGTGTTTTCATATTCCCATGTCTATGAAAAATGGCATATGGATTATGAAAACATGTTCTTCTATTCACCATGAATCTTGTCAGGTTAAATACACACCTTTCTCTGCCATCATTAAAGAAATAATTCTTATAATTAGCAATAGCAAGTAAAAATAAAACTGACAGAACTTATTTTTGTCTTGATTGCAACCTTCCAGTAGCATCTGTAATACAATAATCCATCTGCTTACTCCTGGGAGTTTCCCATTACCTTTGCCCATTTTCTGGTGTCCTTTGGATAACATTTGAAACTCTGCAATTTCCTCATCCATCTCCATACAAACCAAGGTGTTCCTACTAGAAACATATTATTTAGGGAGAGCTTTAGAAACTTTTATCCAGAATTGCAATATCTGTGCTTATTTGCTGAAAAAGCAAAATGCACCCAGCCTGAGAAAATTCCAGTCTCACTTGAAGACAAGGTTTAATGCCCAAGTTGTCCAGTGCCATGAATTATCACTCGATGGGATGGGGAGTCCTGTCCAGAGCCATCACTGCTTCCTCACCACTAATTTTCACATGCAGCCATAGCAGCCCAAATGCTCTCCTGAGTTGGTGTCAGTGTCCTCAGGGCTGCAAGCCAGCCTGCCCCAATCCCACACAGCCCCAGTCCAGGGGTGTGTCAGGATAACCTGAAAAAGGAAAGGAGCTGCAGCAGTGGTGGAGCAGGTGCTCCCTGAGGAAGCCTTTACTCTAGGGAGGATACCAGATAGCTGCTTCATTTCCCCTTCAGCCCCTGGCAGCAGCAAGAGAGGTTGGAGGCAATCAAGTGCCTTCTCATGAGGTGTGTTGGCTTCAGCAGTAACATCACATTAAAGATGTTACTGGACATTTTCACACATATTTTTGATTTTCAGAATGCTTCAACAACTGGAATCATGAAAATATACTGAAAGAAGGTACATGGGTATAACTTGTGCAAGTGTAAATTTTACTGCACTGTCAATCTTGATTAGGGTTTTTTAATAAAACACACCAGTGCTTGACTGATGTGCACTGCATTAGTTTTTCAAAAGATAATATTTTGACTATATTGTCTCGTAAAAACTATACAACAAAACTTGAGCAAAATGCTTTGAAAAGTATCATTTTGCTCACAATTTCATACTCTTATCAGAGATGATCACAAATTCCTATATTATACCTGAACCTCTGGCAGAAAGATGATGAGAAAACCCCTTGCATGTAAGAAACTATCACTCATTAGGTGAGTAATGCAAATGGCTCAGACATATGAACACCTGCACAAAGATCCACACTGGCTGAATTGTATTCCTATATGTTTACATTTTTGGAAGAAGGATGTAGAACAGAGAAGAGAGTTTGCATTCCCACTAAAACCAGTACTAACTGTAACATTTAACAGGCTGAAATTTGAGCAGCATCTCAGAACTGACTGGAGTTCTATTCCCTCATGAGGCGAGGGAATGATATATTCAAAAGAATGATCTCTACCAGAAAAGGCAAAATTAAGTACAGGAGGAAAATTTAATCCTTTATGAAAAAAAAATGCTAGACTAGAATAGTCTCAAATAGGCCTTGTTAGTGTTTGGAATAACCCATTATACGTTCCATGGATATTCCATGTACATATATATATATACATCTGTATGCATCTTTAATCTGACTTTCCTCCTGATGTGCTCTCTTTCTCAGGACAATGAATGACTCAGCTAATATTCCAAAAACCACTGGTTTCCTCTGCTCTTCTCTCCTCAGTGGCTAGCATTATCTGGTCTGTCCAAAATTCAGCAAACATGTACTACACCTTTTCCTCTCTTCGTAGCCAGACTCTCTCTAGCCCATCTCCCACTGAAGTGGGGAGAATGCAGCACAGCCTCGGTGCACAGTGCCATTACCCAGGATTTGCCAGCTCCTGATCCTTCATATCAGGATGCTCTGCACAAGGGAAATATAACTCAGCATAGTTCTTAGGTCTACCATATCAATAACAGTGACTCTTGACATGTGTATGAACAATTTTGCCAAAGACCCTAAGGCGATTTTCCCTAGAAGCCAGACTTTTTTCTTCATTACTGAATTGCACTTTTAGATTCATGTAAATCTTAATTACGAGTTGTGTAATCTCACTGTCATTCATATGTGTGTGACTATGTTTTTAACACATTGCTTGCTAACTTTCCTATAAATTTGTATCAGAGGAGAATGACATGAGTTATACCTTTGACAGAGATGTGTAAAAGTCACATTAGGTATGTTGCCACTTTATAAAGTCTGAAGCATTTATTGATGCCTTATTTTACTCTACATTAAAAAAACATCTTTTTGTGGCTTTTGTGTCAAACCAGTGTACAGCTAACATTACATCACAATTTTCTTTTCAAAACTTAATAACCTTTTAGCCAAAGTGTTGTCCATGTGTTTAATTCAATGGTACATCTCTTATAGTATGAGTGCTCAGGTAACAGCTGTCAGAACTGCTGCATTTTCAGTGCTGCTCTTGGGACCAGGTATCTGAATACCTTTCTTCATTTTTAATAGCTCACAGCCCAGAAAAATTTCTCACTGTGGTGTAAAAATAGGATAAATACCTGTGTTGGCACAATATTAACAGTGCTAACAACCCACAGACTAGACCGAAAGAAATCTGTTACTTTACCTCTGTAAGTAGTAGCAAAAACCTGAGAGGACAGCAGAGTAGGTTTCTTCACCAAAGTTCCATAAAACTGTCAATGCGAAACAAAACAGAGCTATCCCAGTGACTTAAATGCATCCAAAATATCAGTAAAATCAAAGCATTTTCAAGAACCCTCATTCTGCACTTGCACTCTTGCTTCCCTGAAGAAATTACCTGAATTTAGGACTAAGTGTAGCTGACTCAGATCCAAATGTCCACAACACACATGGCACTTGAGTCCTACCAGTGCTGCATTGCCACAGCAACACAACACTGCACATGGTGTTCCCTTTTCTGAGGGTAGATACCAGGAACCTGAGTGAGCCACACAGGAATTGTTTTTGTATTCGATCATGAGACTGCTTCTCTGCCTTTTTGTATCCCTGTGTGGGTGTGTTTCTAGCCTGCCAACACAACAAATTAAAACATTTCTAATTGCACATGCTTTTCTTCTCTGTTGTGGCCACTGTTATGTATAACCTGCTAACTTTTCTATTAATAAAAGATGGTTCAAATAGAAATGCAAAACAAAACCTGTCAGAGAAGCTCCCTGTTCCCATAGCTCAGTGATAAGAGTACTGATCAAGACCATTATGCAGGATGGATAAAAAGGCAAAGTAGAAGATACAGATTGAGGTCGCTTCAGTTTCTTTGAGGTGGTCTGGCAATTCAGTTTCTTATACATGAACTAGAAAGAGGCAAATGAGGTGAGGGATGAGAAAGAAAGAGAGGTGGTTCTTCATAATCTAGGAATAATCAGTCGGTAACTCCTTGTCACTGGTTGTTGTAGATGCCATTGATCAAGAGAACTGTGTCCAGGATCATGGAGAAGGAAACCTAGGCAAGGTTATTGACTAAAGAGTGTCTCAAGTTTCTTACATGTGTGCTGCCACAGGCACTGTATTTAGGCCAATAGGCCATATTCTGACCCACTGCAGCCCTCTTCACACACTTGTATATGATTAGTTTTTAAAGTGGGGCAGCTTGGAAGTAATGATTTTTCTATTATGCTTACTAAGATCTAGGGTATGTGACATTATCATAGCAATTGAAACACATTTTTCACTGGTTGGGCTCATAAGTCTTCTCAATTCCTGGCTAGTGTTGGAGAATTAGATACCTTTTTCTGGTAGGCAAGAGGAATTGAATGCCTATTTTCCATGTACACTGAAATGAAAATGTACTTCTTAGTGTTTGCATATACAGACATCCTGCCAAGTACATCAGCAGTTGCTTGAGTCACAGCATCTGCTGAGTTTCTGAATCATGCTCTTAACCTTGGATGTAGTAAGACATTGGAAACAGCTCCTGATATGTGCTTCAGCTATTATATATTTACATACCACAGGGAGTGTGAGATATGCAACGGTCATAGGTGTCTCATTAAAAGAATCAAACTCTTCTTCCCATCCAAAATACCTGGACCAGGACTGGAAAGAGGCCGATGCCTTCACTGGTACCCCAGTGCAAGGGTGGTTTTAAAAACCCAGAGTATTCATATTTTCTTGCCCCACGAAAACTGTACCAGTATACATTTTTAGTTTATTCACTAAAAGATTTCAAACATATACCAAATGTAGCTCAGCTGGTGCCTTTGGTACATTGCAATGTTAGCTGTGATAGGCAGGGCTGCTATGTAGAAGGACCTCAGGGGACTGAAGGGGTGGGCTGACAGCAACATTGGGAAGCAATCAGGCCATACAACAGTAAAGACTGGGGATCAGTGGGCTGAAGAGCAGCTTCACAGAAAAGGACATGCAGGTCTCATGGAACACAGCTGAACATGTCAGCAATGTGCATTTGTCCAATTAGATATTAAGAGATTTTTACATCATAATGTTGGTCAAATATGGATTCTCTTTGCCTGCTGTTGAATCTCTGTCCTTGAATTTATTCAGAACACAGAGCACCTGCTCTGTGCTGACCATGCTTTGAAGGGGGCAGGTTGATGTCCATACAGTTGATGTCCATACAGTTGATATCCAGAGTTTATTTCCAACCTGAATTAAAGGGTTATTCAGTTATTTCTCCCCAATGAAAATGCATTTTAATAACTTCTAAATAATTTCACATTTAGGACAAAACAGTTTTGCTCCCTCCTTCCCCTGCAAACCTACTAAACCACTACTAACAATAAAAAACAATCCTCTTAAAACTAAACTATCTACGATTATAAACCAGTGTATGTACTCAGATCTCTGTGTTGTTAACCAAGGTCTGGAACAAACAGAGGAGTCTTTCACTGCTAACCCCAGCAGCAGCCAATAGCAGATGCTCATGAAAATATCAAGCACTCAGTCTTGCATTTAACATCTGATCAAGCAAGTGGTTGGAACAAGCCCCCTGTCATCACTGGACCTCTATACAGAAATGGCTCAAAGCTTAAGAAACAACTACATAAAAATGAAGTGAGATCCTCAGCAGCAGCTAGTTCATTAAAATCAGCTAAGATATTGGGGGGAGTGGTTTCTGGAAGGACCATAAAGCCATCTTTGGATTTCATTTTCCAGGAGGCATATTTCAGAGGTTTGTTTAAGTAAAACAGAATAACTGATTGCTAGATGCAAAGAACCAGAAGTCACGTCTGGATCACTGCATACAAAAAGGCAGCCAACATGTATTATTTTCTTTATTCCTTTTAGTTATTTTTTTAATACACTTGATCTTATGGCTCCTAAAAAATTTCATATCAAAATGTTCCACCATTCAACTGCACAGTAGGCAAAAACACCTGAATTTTTCTTGCTCCAGTGTTTTGGCTGAGGATTTTCTAGTGTGCTCTCTTTTGTACTCTGATGGCACAACACATGCAAAGAGCTATGTGATGATTCTCAGTTGTCTCTGTGTCTCTTGCTGTATCACACCCTCTCTCTCACCCATCATATTTCTAAAAACACATCTGAGTTCTTGGATTGAATAAATTCGTTTTACTCCTAATCTGACCCATTCTAAATGAACAGAAAAGCCTCATGGAATGGGAATGGAAAGCCTGATAAGAAATATTGCTAACTGGTATCATTGAGAAAGAACCCGCTGCTATCTGCAACAACAGGTGTAAGGGGAAACCACAGAAAACTCATTTTGCACTCCAGCTGACTGCCTGAGGCATACCAAAATTGAACATGTGAATTCCCTATGAATAAAATATATTCATAAGTGTTATTTTGTTCTGAGAGTTGTCACTTCCTACCTGATGGGGAGAATGCAAACAGTTGAGCTGCGGCCAACAGTATAACCTGTAGCAAGTCAATAGCTTTTAACACAGAAGTCATCTTCCTTTTTAAGTGTTTGACCTCTGTACTTGGAGAATTATATTCTTTAGCTTCACATTGTCTTTTAAAGTGTAAAAAACATTGCAGCTCACACACAAAAATCTGGCTGCAAAAACTCTATGCAAGACATTAGATTTAGATATAGTGTTTTCAGGATTATAGACACCCTTTGGCTTAATCCCTGTGCCAAAAAGGATGACTTGTGAATTAGTATGTCATTAAGATGTCAGTAGGTCTGTAGCCCCTAGCAAAAAAACAGGCAGAGTTGAACCAAGCAAGTACTTTCAGACCTTTCTATACACAGAAGACTTTAGCCTGCAGAGTGTCATCCCAATAATATTGCACTGTTTATTCAGCCACTACTCATTATTCCTGGTTTTACACCACCAGAGCAAAAGTAAACAGATAAATTTCACACACAGTTCTCTGTGTTCAGCTGCTTTTTTTAACACATTATGGTTTCTTGTTTTAATGTAAAAAGGGCTATGCAACAATTCCATTTACCCATGTTCCCATTTGACAGACTCCTTCAGGAGTTGGCCCATTCAAATAAAAAATTTGAGTCTGATCTTCCCATAATTGTGTTATGTTTGAACTATTTTCAAGAGGTTTACTTCCTTTATGTGCTATGAATAATTCCAGTGTTCAGAGACTTTGCAGCTGTTCAGACTGCAGCTCATCATTGAGTAGCTTTGCCAAAATTTAGACACACTTAAGCATGTGTGTGCATAAACACATAGACAAACTCTTGACAAGCAGAGTGGTAAAATATGTCAAATTTAATCAATATGTAAAACTAGGGAGAAAATCCTTTGTCATATTTGGCATGCCAAGTTAACAAATTTGGAATTTTAAAGAAATTAGTTATTTTTTTAATACACTTGATCTTAATGATGAATCCAGCAGAAAAAAACAATCTGAGCACTTAAAGGTTAGCTCTGCTGGACTGGTTTCTACAGGACCTCCTGTCTATCAGCATTCTCCTTTCTGGTGTCTCCAAATCTAGCTTGAACCAATGCTTCATCCACTAGTAATAGGTGGCCATGGATAAACCCCATTTAATGGGCAAAGGAAGAGAATGGGAAAGGCAGACGCAAGCAGGCTTTCTAAAGAAGAGTTCAGTAGTTTAGAGGCAAATAACAGCAAAATGCCCCCATCCCTAAGTTAAGCACTTCTGACTGGACTTTGCTTCCTCTATGAGAGTTTATTACAGCTCATGCCTATATTTCTCCTTTTCAGTCATTTTCAACATAAATTTTTTTGTTTCCAGTCTGTTCCTTACTATTCTTACTTGGAAGAGGCTTTTCATTCCTGCTATCTCCCCAACGATCTGACTGTCATCTGCACATAAATAATGCAACTGAACAGGGATGTACAGCCTGACTAAATTAAATTTAAAATAACGAAGAGTGCAAACTCAGAAAGCTGAAATCAGAAAACCTGCTCAAAAGCAAAGTTCCACAATGGAATTCCAATGTAACTTTTATTCCCTCTTACATTTGTTAGGAACTAAGCCTGGATACAGAGTGATGCTTCACGAACCTCTGACTGCAGAACAAATTATCCCCAGCTCACAGTAGTTTAATGATACATGCGGGCAAAATATATGCAACTGTCTAATAAAAATACTAATCCATTGCTGCTAATGCTGTGCTATCATTATAAAACGACCAGTTGGGGAGAAGCTGGAGTGTTTCACCGACTATTATTGGAAACATCAGCAGAGGAATGACTTTTAGTTTGTGAGCTACAAGTTGAATCTGCAATCCTGACTTCTCTGTAATTAAGGAAGATGCAAATAACTTGTAACTGTTTGCTACCATGTGCTGTTTGGAGCCTAGTTAATACTTATTATTCAGAAATGTATTTTAGTCTTTACATTTTTAACTAAAATTTATATTGATGGGAAATGATCAATCACTCCCTTGTCGTACACAATAGATAGATTTTTCAAAAGAATGTTAGAGAATAAACAGAATAAAAATATCCTTTCACTGGGTGACCTCATTGTCTTCTTCCAGGCAAAAACTCCTTCTAACCAAGTCTGTATATGGTGTCACATAGCACAAAAAAATCCAAAATCCGGTTGAAGCCTTTGCATGCTCTATCAGTGTTAATAGTAAACTACAATAATAGTAAAATGAGAAAATGAAGTTCTGTGTGACTCACTCTTTGAAAGGAAATTTGTACCTTGAACTTTCATAAAGGAGAAGTACTCAGTGTACGAATCAATCTCTAGCCAGAGGGAAAGAAACAGAAACTCATCAGAGAATCCTCACACTCAGGCTAAAACTCACGAGTTTCTGAAATGGAGCTCCTTAATCACAGGTTGCTTTGCCTGCACAGGGAAAGCAAGTCATTTAAATGCCATACTCTTGTGCCACCATCTGTCACAAGGCCAGTAAAGACGTGTCCAACTAAATTATGCTAACAATTTCTGAATGATCTGTAGCAGATGCACGCTTTGTGGAGTTGCTGAGGACATAAATAATGGGCAAAATCCTGCTCCTCATACCTTCATAAATAGCTCTATTTTAAGACCAAAGTGTTATTTACTTTCCAATACTGCCTTGGACTATGCAAATTTATTCTGTTCTGTTGCTTTACGCAATCTTACACATATTTACATTCTGCAGAATTTTTAAAACCACATAAAGTGTAGTAGATAATATACAAGACATGAGGCTTGGTTTTGTTTTTACCTCTTAGAAGGCTACAGCTAGCTCTCTTTCATAGGTCACTGGCTTTGAATTCCATAAGGGTTCTGCACAGTGACTTACATTAGATATTACAATAACACCTAGAAAAGAAAATAAGATCTGAGCTGTTATAACAAGCAGCAAAATACAAAGTGTCTTGAGAACTAAGCATATTAAATATGCAAACCAGAGAGGCCGCTCACCCAACCATTTTAACAGCATGACAACAGGGACCAGGATTATTATAGTATCATTCTGGTACACAGTGTTATCTTCAAGAGCACTTTTCTGACCCAGATATTTTCAGTGTGCCTCTTAATGGGGAAAGCTCATGGAAACAACCAGAAGAGGTCCTCATTCATACAGTGATGTCATGTTAATTTTTGTGCTTTTCAAATTCAGATGCAGTTGACAGACAGCTTCTCCAGGAGTTCAGAGAAGGAAGGTAGAGCCAGACAGGCTGTTTCCATATCAGGGGATATTCAGGAACCTTGAAAACCTTCCTGACAGGTAGTACTTGATAGGAAAATACTGCATGGATGAGTAGAATTGGTCCACAACAGGGAACTGTCTTAATTGTGTCTTGTTCTTGAGCACTGAAGACTTCAGAGCACTGAAGATTTTTTGCCACAAGAGGTTGCCTCTCATCTCCTTGCCACATTCACACAGCATCCTTAGCCAGAGGGAGAGTCCACAAAGGAAAGGCTGGAGATCCCTCTCAGGAAGAGCAAGGACAAAGAAATTGACCCAGAGCAAAACATCCTCAGCTCTGTGCAGCAAATGGGCTCTGAAGTTCTAATTGCTACATATGAAAGAGCTTCAAGTCCGTGTGGATAAAGGGTGGGGGACAAAAATCAAACTTGGTGTTCTGCAGGGTGCACATTTGGCATCCTGAGGGTAATTCCTCTTATTCCATCTCAAAAAGCAGATAGCAGGCTCCCACAACAGTAAGAAAAGGGCAACAAAAATTATCAGATGTCAAGAAAACAGTTTGTGTGAAGAGGGATAAAAATAATAGTCTTTAATTTAGAAACTAATCCAGATTGACAAAATCTACATAATGAAAAATAGCAAGAAATTATTCGTTTGTACTTCTTATCAGGATTAAAATTTAAAAAAAAAAGGAAAAACCCCTTCTTTTTAGTTATTCTTTTAAACACACTGCATGTCAATCAGGTTTGGAACATAATAGTGCCACATTGAGGCCAAATTAATAAAAGAGTGCTGAAAGACTTGTGGAAAATACAACCTTCAGGCTGTTTGATAATTATAATTTGAAACCAGTTCAAGTAGACCCTGACAGCTGTTTGCTGGAGCCTGGAAGGCACACAGCATTAGGTCCATATCTTCAACTTCTCAACAAACAGTCTCACCAAAGTGTAGGATACAGGGCTAGACAAGTCTTTGGTCTGACCCCATGCAACAGTTTCTTGTCTATATAGAGCAACCCTCTTCCCCCTCTTATCTGTTGAGAGAATAGGTAAATACCTGTAAATCTGCTAGAACCTGAATGGAGAATCTCTGTCAGGTCCCATTACCTACAAAACAGTAAACAAAATGACAGAAAATAAACAGAGCATGAAGTACTGGGGTGGGTGAGGGGGAGGGAAAGGACAATAAAATTGTAACTTTTTTTGAAGATATTTTAGGTACTGATTTTGTTCAGCAAGTTTGGAGACTTGAAACCTTCTGCCAAATGAATCCTGACAGCAAGAGGAATAAAAACAGTGGTATTCTTCAGGGTTTTCCATGGAATTTTTTTAGAATCCATATTTATTTGCACTAATGACTAGCTGATTATTCATACTGCTTCAAATCATAGTAAGAGAAGGAGTCCCATTATGATTTGAAAGGAAGAGTACTTATCCATTCACACTGCATCAGGAGGGGGGAGGTCTGACTTCAAGCTTATTTCACAACATTCCTGGTGTTAATTAATAACATCTGAGCCCCCAAATAATGATCCATGCTGCCAGACACTTGCATCTGTTTATAAACATAACTGCTAGAATATATTCATGTATTGCACAGGGACATACTGTCTGAATACATTTTATAGTTCAATAACTAAGGAAAACATACTTTTAAAAAAAAGCTGAAAAGTGGCTGAAGCAGAAAAAACTTCACTTTTAAGTGCAACAATTCAATGAACCATCAGCTGAGAAAGACAATCATTTCAAGGGTAACCTGTGACTCATAACTGCCCTAGGTATGGTATGTTTCCTAGGGTCTAAATACATAAAACTTTAATATTTTTGGGGTGATTATTTTTTTGATCCATTTTATAAAATCCACTCTGTTTTTCTGCCTTTACTGAAAATATATTAGTCCAAAACTCACCTATTTTAATTAGCTGGTTATCTGTTTTTTCAATTACTTACCCAATTTTTGTTTTAGTATATTGAGGTAGAATCTAAAATAAGGAACTATACCTACTCTTTGGCTCACGTTGTGCTCCTTTTTTAATTATTCCAAGGAATTTTTCTCATCACTGAAAAGAAGTTCAGGTTTATCATTTTCCACATCAAATTCACAAGACTTTTTATTTCTTACCCCTAACTTGCCACAAGATAGCAGACTCAGAGAAGACTTTTGTCATGAGTCACCTGCTTCTCTCTTGCCAAAGTCCTATATGAAAATTGAGGGCAATTTCCTGCAGAGCTCCCCTGACAGGTGGGCTCATTTGAAACTTGAACTGTTAATGATTTCTTTCTATCAGCCACTCAACTACTTATTCATTTAGGATTCTGCGAATCCTTTTGAGTGTTCAAGTGGGAACATAAAGAGATTATGCTCTTTATAAGAACTTATGAGAACTACAAACATCTCCTCTCATGTTGGCAGGAAGATTTGGTATAGCTGTGACCTAGCACTACTTTTCTGAAATTCTCTACAGCCATTTTTGCAGACAAAAGCAGATTTGATGTCAAGGAAAGCAAAACAAAAAAGCCCCAACAAAATTAACCAACAAACCAGCCAAAACAACATAAATTCCTGCCTAGCAGAAAAAGATCTTAATAAAATTTAGGTTTTATATAAAGTGCAAAAGATTTTTAAAATGTCTGGTAGATGAAGTAAGTATCAAATTTTCTTTTACGTTAATCCCTTTACACTTCAGAAAATTCTAAAAATTAAGACCACCTTAATAACAGAAATCAATTTCTGAAAGTATTCTGAAAAGAGAATGATAACTGAAACAGGGAACAATGAACTTGTGGAGGCTTCTTTCAGGCTGGAAAACACAAGCTGCACATTACTTCAATGTTACAATTCATGTTGTGCATTACATAAACGAACAAACAAGCAATAACCTTGCTCTACATGGTTCCCTACCAGCTGCTTGTTCTTGTATTATTTTTGCTCTCCTGTAGATCACTTTTTAACTAGTTGTTTACCTCTAAGTTTTGGTAGTGTGGAAGATATATTCCATAGAAACATAGGCTCATACACCTTACATTTTAGTGACAAAGTATCTGAAAACAAGTTCTGAGTTTAGTAAAAGCTGGAGAAAAGATTCAGTTGGTAATCATGCAGATAATTTTATCTGTTCAACACAAAAAAGGTATCAGTGAAGCAAGGAAGATTTGCCTTCTGAAAGAACAAGAAAATTACTTCCATACAAGAAAGAGTGCAGGAGCATTGGGTAAACTGCTGTCCCAGCTTTATATTTCAAATTACAGTTAAGAAAACGGGGGGGGAGGGGAGAAGTATCTGAACATTACTTTCATAGTCTGATGTCTTTCCAAATGCCTCTGGAACTGTACTATTTAAGAAAAAAAATCAATTTAAATCTTGTTTTGTTGTATTCTATGTGTATTTGGTCAAATAAAACAAAGAAGGATGAAAAATTCAACTAACCACTGCAAAAAAATTTACTCATCATCTCTAAGAGCTTTGAAATCTCATTTTGACAAGACAGTTATTCTGTGCAAACAAGCAGCATGTTGTGAAAAGAAGGAAAGCAAGGAAATGCAAAAGCTGTGTAATACCATTTCCCTTTGGTACTGGATGTTTCTTGCTGTCTGTTTAGATTTCATCACATTTTTCTACATCTACTGTTTACAGTGAGAAACTACATTGGCCATATGAAGACAAATGTGCTGTGCACATTGATGTGTGCTCAGTTAGTACAAGAATGTTTCATGCATTGAAAGAAATATGTTTCTTGGTTGTGTTCAGGAAGGGCAGCTGTTTCTTGTGAGTATTGAAACAACTTTTAATTATGACAATATTATATTCTGACGCTATAAATATGTGTACCAGTCTTAATGCAAAAATAGAAATATTTGAATTATGAAACCTACTTATACTACAGAGACTACACTTAAAGGGTGTGTGTTGCTGGGTGTGCTATTTTGGCTAATAATATATTTCTGCTGGTGTTGGCATTGAAGTACTCATTCAATTATTCAAGTACTCAAAAATGAATACAATTCACTTAGGGTTTCCTAAGACACACTCTGAAGAAGAAGAAGCATGTCCCAGTGACTGCTGTGGCAGCTTTGGTAGAGCTGGTGCAGTGTAAAAAGGACAGTCAGTGTTCCACATTATTTTGGAAGGCCATGCATATTCTTCCAAACCAAAGAAAGGTTTGTGTCAGGCAAAGGCTGCCCTGGTGCCCAGAATCACATCATCCACTTCCCACATCACACCAGTGCACAAAAAGATTTCTAAACTATGACGGTTTGCAGCATACTGATTTCAACATGGAGATAACACAGATTTGAGTCTTGACCAGATCTGGGTGGCTTTTTTACCAAAGATTACTAAAACTATTAGGATCAAAATTGGAAAGACATATGATACAGGGGAAAAAACCAGCTTGAATTCTTCAATATTAGCTAAAACTTTTATGCTGAGCCCTCAGGGTCACAGATTATATTAATTCCCAGGAAAGGATCCTCTTTAAACTGTCCTCAGCAGTTATTAGTCATGCTGCTCTTAAATGCCTTTGCTAATACAGATATCAGAGCCTTCCTCAGCAAATCTACTCCCGTACTTCACTGTACTTTCTAATACACACTACTTCCACGTGTTTAAAAATTTTCAAGGCCTCAGACCTCTCACATTATTCCTGTCTGGGTTCTCTGCCACTAGTCCAGGCCTTGTCTGAAGTGCATTACCCCAATAAAGTCTGAGTTAAAGCATTGTGAAAAGTTAAAGCATTTGAACTACATGGGGTGATTTTTTGTGCTCATCAGTACAACACCTGCTATATTGTTATAGAAGCTTTCCAACCCTATGTGACATTGCAGGGATCCACAAAGTCTTTTGAAGCAGATTTCACAAACTTCTGTCAAAAATAAGCAAGGTAGCAGACACTACCCCAGTTAGGGGAAGAAAGCTGGAACACATACAAATCTTTCCACCTCCTGTTTCCCTAACCACATCCCAGATGTTGAAGATCTGCTGTTAATTACATCCCTGCCATTTTAAGTGCTTCCATTCTCCCCTCATTTTCTGCCTACTTTATATGAGTATCCCCTATTCCATTGCTTACACCGCAGATGAAAATACTGCACACACCTGTGACCAACCCCTGGTGAACCCCACAAGATCTGTTCTTGCAATTTGATCATAAGCTGCTGGTAACTACTGTGATTGTATTTTTTCCAACCAGTCACACATTTACTGTACACACCTCCAGGCTGTGTTTCTTGGTTGTTTTGAAGACTTCCACCTGAGGCAATATCAGAAGTTTTATTAAAGACATGTTATTTGGAAGTGCCTGGTTTTTCTCTATTCTGTGATGTTACAAGAGATAATTAGGCTATGGTTTATTATTGGTATTTAGTAAATTAAATTGGTATGATTTATTCTTTTCAAGAAACACTTGCTGGTCTTGAGAGGTGAGTCTCTTATTTGTTTTCCTCTGGGTTCAAAAGTTAAGTTGATTGCCCACTGATTTTCTGAGTCCTTGTCCCCTATTACTTCTCTGCCTCTCTGCCCTCTTCTCTTTAAAAACCATGTTTACAGTTGTCCTTTCATATCTCCCAGAACCTCACCAACCCTCCATGCCATCTTGAAGCAACAGGGACAGGCTCAGTTACCTCGTTAAGTATTCCAGGGTGAGTTTCATCAGACCCTGCCAACTCATAAGCATGTCTAACCTGTTTTTCTGATGCTAGTTAGAGCACTTACCCATCTGTCACCAATGTTCATTGTGTTAGCCATCTGGCCACATTTATCCTGGCTAGTGAAACTGAAGCTAAAAGGCACTTAAACACTCCAGTTTTCCCAGTGTCCTGTCATAGTTTTGCCTTTGCAATGGGATTTCTTCAGCACTTCCTTTTTCTATCAATGCAATTTTGAAATGGCTTTGGCCATCTTTATTTCTCATGTTTGTGTTGACTCTAGAAAGCCCTGGTATTTTCCTTGTTTTCCTATATATAGGAATCATATATATTTTTGTGTGTGTGTATAGATATAGATCTCCCTATATATATGATCTATATGTCATATATACAAATATAAAATATATATTTATTTTATATATATATAAAATATATATAACTTAGTAATTTTTTATGTGTGAGAAAAATAACCCAATCCTTCAGTATTAAAAAATAATGCAAACCAAATTCAGAAAATAAAAGTGATCTTGGAGAGATAGATGACCCCAAACTAATATTTTTAGTAAAACAAGTTGAATAAATAGTCCAGGCTGAAATAAAATATTTTTCAGGTAATTTTTTTGCTTTGCCAAAAAATAAAGAAATAAACAAACAGAGAAATACCAGGATTTCCCAAGTTTTTTTACAATGAGGATAGACTACAAAACTGAGTTACAAGCTGTTCATCTTTCTCCAGTGCTACAGCTAACAATCATTCCCAGAACACAGATGTTACTACAGGGAAAAAAGTACACCTACAAAAAAAGAAAAACTGTATGCCAGTCCATAAAAACTTCTCTCATACAACCATGTCAGCTGCCACTTGGTTAGATACAAAGCAGAGAGCCTTTTCTGTGCATTTGGGGTTTTTTGATTAATCTTATTCAATGCTACAATAGGAACAGCTAAGCCTGATGTCACTGGAAGTAAGATTTTGTAACACTGTAGTTCTGACCATAGACAGCTTGTCAGAAAAGAGCATGAGAAAGAAGAGCAATATTTCCAAAAATAATATATGACACTTCATAGATAGTAATTAGTAATTAATGAGCATTTGAAAGGAAAGTAGGTTTATATATGTAGACAGTAAGAAGACAGGAAGAAGGCCTTGTGCCATTATTGTGAAAAGATAAGCAGACTAAAGGAAGAATCAGAGGATTAGAAGATTCCTCAAGTTTCTTGAGTTTTTAAATTTCTTGGATCCCAAAGCACATCTTAGTGCAATATTAAGTACTCACTGAAGCAGATTGTGTTTGCCTTGGCATCATAGGACTCCTGAAATCTTTGAATCTTGAATGAACACCTTTGAAACATGTGGGTTTGTTTGCCCACAAGCTGCTTTCTTGATGCCACTCATCCCTTGGTCTGACATAAATCAACCTTTAAAACTATAGGTTCAAAAGCTGTATTCCTTTTTTTTTTTTTTTAAGTTTGTAATTCAAATGCACTTGATGTGGGAGCATACTCAAAGCAATGTGCTCATCAATGAAAACATACTTAGCAACAAACATGGAACAGCTTCTCTAATATTAATAAGGTTGATTCAGAGGAAGTTAAGAGGCAAATTCATGCCATTTTTCCAGGCTTATGCCATATTTTCCTTTCCATTGAATAACCGTGTACTTCCCTCACAGCTTTACAAGAATTATTCTTTGGGTCCTGCTGCATCTCCATCAGTTTGTCCCGCTGAAAGTGTAGCAGAGAAGACCCACATTTATTTCTCCAAGAGTCTGGAGCCTGATCATAACACCAAATCCTTGGGGTTTGGCTGCCTCGTTTCAAGGCCTGTGCTCTCTCGTGGTCTCTACTTAGACTTAATTGCAGCCGGACCAGGTACTAGCTGATCTGGACCACTGACTTGGCCATGTAACTATTTCATTGCTAGGGACCCACCCACAGACCTCCAGAGCAGCCCTAGTCACCACATCTGGACCAGCTCTGCACTTCTAGTCTGGGCAGCATGTGGTGTGGTACATTTCTCAGAGAGGTCATGGATCTGACTCCTTACTGTGATCCTTGGCTCCCAGGTTGCTTTTCCTCATGGAGCATCCTGCTTCCTGACATCAAGCAAAAAGAAATCCTGAAAGCATTTTGTGAACTTTTTATATTGAAATCTGATGATAATTAAAAGAAGGTCAAAAATTAAGATGATTTTCTTGGACACTGGGAAAATAGGCAGCCTTCTAGAAAAACAAAGCTCGAGAAATATGCACACACCCCATGGAGCAGAGTTTCTTCTCTGTTAGCCCTAGCTAAAGAACTGCTGATAAATCCACATAGTTGACAATTTTATCTTTATCTTCTTGGGGAAAAGGCCTAAAAAATATTGGTGCACATCTCCATACAGAGATCAGAGTTGGGAAGCTGGAGCATGGCCACACATTTCCACTTGCCACACTTGGTGGTATCAAAATACAATGTAAAGGTTGTTGAACAGTGCAGCTGCAGAAGGAATGCTCACCCTGATCTTCAAGCTCCTTTCATTGGCTGACCTCCCTGCCTCTACAAGGATCTTCAACTCTTTCTTTCTTCTCATGTGTATCCACATATCTGAGCTTATATCTTTTTCTTTCTTTGCAAAGGAAACAAAACACATCCTTTCCACAACTACTCTCAGCTGTTTCTTAAAGACAGATCAGGTGGGGGACAATGGCGTGACATTGCACAACCTTTCCTTATTTATTCAGTGCCCCCTCTGCACACATACAAAAGAGAGGTAAAACCAGGCCAAATCTCTTGCCACCATGTCTTGAGTTACGAAACTACAAGATGTTTTTCTCCCTTCCATAGACACACTGAGATCAGAGAAAAGTCCCTTAAAGGGCTGTGATTTATTTAGCTTCTCACTTGTTTTCTGTCTCTCTAGGCACCATTTCTTACAAGAAGGCCTAAGACTTTCCAGGGCTGACTTGTTTTTCTATGAAGTAACCTTCTGAAATAGCAATTCAACTTCAGCCATTTCACTTCATAGGGGGAGATCAACAGCAAAATTACTGAAGTTGAGGAAAATAGGAGGAAAGGAAATTGTCATTTACCACAAGTAAGATTACATTTGTGTCAGTACAGCAAAAAGGATGCACATCTCCCAGGCAAGGGTATTTGTGCCTCCTCACGGATTTGTCTCTAAAACATGAGAGAACACAACAGATGTATGTTATATTGAATAAGCAATATACACGATTAACTCATATCTCTTTGTGTGGTGCAGCAGGGAGAAGTGTCCTTTTCTCACTGGTAATTAGAAGATGCAGCAGATGGTGAGGCTTACTGTACTTGGTAAGGTCCATTGAAGGAACTCAGGCTGCCAAGTGATTCTTCATTAGAATAGGCCTCTTAAGGTGTACCAAGTAGCTTTTCCTGGGATTTAGGAAACATTCTTTTGTACAGTAATATATTGCTAAAATAATTCTTCTCATTCCTACTGAATGGTTTTCTTTCTGGAATCAGGAACATTATTCTAATTATAACACCCAGAGTCACCAAATGATGGGTGCACGGCCAGACACCACCTCTGTCATACCCAAAAGAGCTTGTAAGTCAAACAAAAGAAAGAGGCATTATAATCATTGCCCATGTCAAAAAAGAGAAGGCAAAGAGGTCATATCTTGTTAACATGGCAACACAGAGCCACAGACAATCTGGGTCATAAATTCAGATCTCAGGCTGCTTGAGCCAAATACAAGAAAATTTCTCAAAGAGTAGCAACTTAGCCTTTTCAGCTTCAGCTCAAACCACTGCACTTTGAACAAAATCACTTCTTAGAAATGGTCATACCCTTCCCTGAGAAGTTTTTCTTTTTCTTCATTTTTTAATGTCACATATTCTTTCAATTCAGGGAGATTATGAGGAGGTACACACAGAGATGTGAAATGGATGGTGCTTACTTCCTGCCACGCTCATTGCTTGGGATAAATAAGCATTCATGTCACAGGGTGAAAAATAATAATTTCCCTCTGTATGTGACTCACCCAATTTACTAGGGCCTGGCCATAAATGAAGAATTTTTGATAATCCCTATGTAGTTGTCATATAAGTTCATAGTGTTTCTCAGGGGTGATGAACACTAGAAATCAACATTAATCTTTCTCTTTAATCTAGCCACCAGAGAACTCTGCTAATAGCTTTTTCCCCCATAATGGAAGAGGAAAAGCAATTCCACCCTCCCTTAAAGGCTATATGACATATAGCAAGCATAGCTGCCACTCAGTGGGTTCAAGTCAGTACTCCTTCACTTTGATCTAAACCTTCCTTCAAAATACAAATTCCTTGCTTGTCTTTGCCTCAGCTTCCCTCAGCTCCTAGATAACAATTGCATGGTGCTACTAACAAAGAGTAGGAAAAATCATATCATAGGCCCAGAACCAGGTATATTGGCACTTCTGGGCACTTTGCCAGCCTCAGCACGAAACCCTGGGGCACAAGAGTTGGTCCTTGCTTTTGCCACCTTCCCAGAAACAGAACCAGTGCAGATGCATTTCTCAGGTGGCCTGTGTCAACTGAGTCCACATTGAATTACAGAACTGACATTTGTGGTGAACACATTTCCTGCAAGGTGTCTGAACATGAATGTAACAGCCCACAGAAAGAGGTCTATGATTATTTGCAGGAGAACTACTGTAGACGTGTTCAAAGCAGAACCATAAACAGAATAATGCCCTTGGTACGATAACTCCAAACGTGTCATAGAATAACATGCCAAACATGTGATGGCTATTTCAACTACATTGACATGTAGGTGTGTCAAATGGTCACAAAGTACACATATAATTCAACAAAATTGAAAAATTTATGGTAATAAAGGATTTCTAAGCTAATTAATCAAGTCATAGGTTCTGGGCAGTTTTTGATTGGCAAGGAACATGCCACTGTTGGATTGTTCTGCTGCCTGAATAAGGCTCATAAGTGATAATTCTGAAACTGGACTGAACTCTGCTGGAGAGGCCAAGGATCCTTGGCAACATGTTAATACTTAAAGGAAAAGCCAAAATCTATTGAGTGATTTTTCAAACTAAAGAAATTGGAAGGTTTGTGATCTAAAATGTCTGAAAATGTAACACAGAATATACATCTAAATCATCTGTAGAGCAGCTTAAAACAATACTACACTGCTATCAACTTACTGTCTGACATAATTCAGAAAATATTCCTTATAAAAGGAGTTGCCTCATCTATATTGCCTATAATTCAGGTTGAATTCAATTTTCAATGTTTCTGCTGATTTTAAGACCTCTGTCTCTCCAAAGAGACTGCCAAACATAGGGGATAGGTGAATTACCGCGCCACAGCCAGAACCATGAGGGAACCCCACTAAGCTCCTCTCTAACAAAAAGTATCTCTGCAAAGCAGACCAACCCACAAAAGAAACAGACCCTGGTTCATAAAGAACTTTCACCCAAAGTCAAAGAAAAAAAAAGAGGGAAAAATGTGATTTTTTAGTTTGCCTTTCTGTACCAAGAAGGGATTAGTCATCTGCTTTGTGGGGATTTTCCTACACAGTAATATGCTTCCATATGAAGACTGATTGCTACTTACTTTGCCAAAGTCATGGTGTACTACAGGCCATCTTGGAAGTTAAGATTCTGCAGACAGTGCCAGTGTCTGGTCTGAGCAGGATGCCCCAAGCCAAGAACTTTACGCTCAGTTCTTCAAGGTGCTTTATGTAACCTTAAAAAAACTTCAAACATCTCAGCCAGAGTAAGTGGGATGTGCTGGCACATTAGCACATTATTAGGGCACTAAAAACACAATGTCATATGAAAGCAAAGCTGCGTACTACCAGACAACAGTAAATGGCTGCATTTCCTTCTCTGGGTTTTATGTTCATTGCCTTGCTTTGAGTCTACAGCTTGGGAAAAGATCTCTTGAAGACAAAGAGAGACATAGAGCAGGACAATTTTGTTTTCAATATTATTGGGTTTGTACACTGAACAGTAAAATTCTAATCTAATGCTAGTGTAAAATGGATGGGGACAAACATTGAATGGAAGCCAGGAACTTCAGAATGCTACAGATGCTCATTTTTGAATCTTTTGTGAATTTCTTCCCTTTGGTTTTGAGTATACTATGTAACATTCAGGGATTGGGATTTAGAAATGAGGGGGGAAATCTTGGAGAGGCTGAAGATTTTTAAATATGCCAAACAAAAAAAACTTTGAATGCAATCGCAATTCAAGTTGCAAGGTCCTTAACTTAAGACTATAAAAGTGGCTGTGCTTGGTAAGACCATAGGTTCATTTAGCCCACTGTGCTTTTTCCCACAAGTGCCATGTAAGAGTACTTCTGGAGGAACCTAAGAGTGGACTAACTAATTCAAATTTTTCTCATCCAATCAATTTTTGCTCAGGAGGGTGCTGAGCTAGCTGGGTTTTCTACACTTGCAGCACTTCTCCATAGATTTCCTTTTCATGAGCTTCTCTAATCTCCCCTGGGGCCTCTAGTATCCTCATAGTTGGCACACGGGTGCCTCTAGTATCCTCATAGTTCTCCTGCCTTCCATGGGAGAAGCAAAATTGTGATATTCGTCTTCATTATGGCTCCAAGGACCAGATCACAGCCTCTTGTTCCCAGTCTGGAAGAGATAATGAAGAGCAGGTTCTTCTCTGCTCACTCTGCACAATTCCATGCTTCACAGACCTTTGCCACAAATGAGACAAGGATTTGTACTGAATCACTATAATAATGCTCTCAATTTTAGTCACTGCTCCTTTCCTCATATTTGTGAAAATCTGAATTGCTTTTAGACTGATACCAAGTGCTGAGTTCATGTTTGCATGGAAACATGAGTCATAAGCTCAAGATTTCACTCCTGGGTGATGATGGGAACTCAGAGCTCATCTTCTAATATTCAAACTTGGGTTTGTTTTTCCCATATGCATGACTTCATATTTATTAATTTTGAGTTTCAGCAGCTTCATTTAATAAAAGTTCTGCTTTGTATGAGCTATCCATTCTTGTCTTCCAGAATATTCTTGTTTACTACTGTAATTGTTTTTTGTATTAAAAATAAATATAATTTGTTTTTCAATAATAATTGTGCTAGCAGTTTCCACAATACATTATTAATTCAATTACACAATGAGAAGCAACACTCTGTATTTCTAATTAAATATTTCATTTGCTGGGAAACAAAAACATCCTTAGAGCCAAGTTTCAAAAGTTACAAAAATTCCTAACATTGTCTTCACAATCAAAGATAAGAAAGTGCCATATACATTTTAGTACTGCATTTTAGTTTGGAAATTGATACAAATTTTCTGAGATTCTCTTTAGGCATGACTTCCTGGGAGGAGAACAAGATGTAAACGATACTCAATTATCTGATACAGATTTAACTGACTTGTAATAACCAGTTAATAAATGATTGTCATGGTTAGACACTGGCACAATGCCAGTGCCCCCATGAAAATTCCCTCTCCCTGGTGTCTGCTGTGAGGTGGTACCCGGAAATAAGCAAAGCAGGCTCCTACTTAGGGGAAAAAAAGAGAAAACTTTATTAACTAAACTACAAAAACTAAACCACAAAGAAAGAAAATAAACACAAGGAAAATGAAAACTGCACAGAAACACTCCCCCTACTCCTCCCACCAAATTCCCAGTACATTTACATTTCCCAAAATTATCAACACTCCGTCTGGCACCACCCTTTAGATAATCAAATCTTCAGTTCATCAAGAGTAGATGGAGTCCTTCCTTGTGCCATGGACTTCTTGTCACAATCAGCACCGCCCGGAGTATCCTTTAGCCATTGTGACATCTTCCTTCCATGCCTGGTGCTCTCACCACCTTGCATGGGGCAGGGGCCTGCTTTGAGGGTGGACTTTTTAAGGATGCCTCGTCCCGTTCCAAACACAGCACAGTCTCATCTCTGGGACCTTTGTCCCTCCTCATTTCTTTTACACCCCCTGGGGCCGAGGAGTCTCAACACTGCACTCTCTTGGCTCTGAGTCCTTACTTCCCCCTGCAATGCAGTCTCTGCATCACCAGGAAACAGTCCATGGCTATACAAAAAAAAAAAGAGTCCCGCAAAAAATGCCACTCCATCTTTCTCCATTCCTTCAACATCTCTCTTTCTCTCTTGCCAGACCTCCCCACTGGCCCATTTCCTCCTTCATCCTTTACTCTTATCTCTCTTCTAGGAAGGGTTAATGTTCTGTAAAGTTTTCATTGTCCACAAAGGGTTAAAAGCTCTCACAAGCGGCTGGGCTCCTCGCCGCACCTCCCGGAGAACTCCCACAGCCACCAGACACCTTCTCGCTGCACCGCCCCCCCCCCCCCACCCTTCTCCTCCTCAGCCGTGCTGCCTGCTGCCGGCACATGATATCAAATTTCAAGGTAACTCAGTCTCAAGCACAGGCTGCACTCTCTCTTCGTCTCCAAAGGTGGGGGGGGCGGGGAACGGGCTGCTCGGTGCTTCCCGGTACTTCGCTCCTCCACCCTTCCGTCCCTCAGGGCCAGGCCTACCTCAGCCGGGCCACGTGGCTTTCCCCTTCCCCGCCCAGCTAGCAGCTGGGCCAGGCCAGGGGGAGAGAAGGAGCTCTGTCCCGCCGGGAATTCAAAGAGAACTCCGAGGGAGGAGAGCCCTGATTTTAACTCCTGGGTTAGTGTTCTCTGAGGCGGATCCAATGCTGCAGTGGCCAAACCAGGTGCCAATATTAAAATCTGAATACCTATTGGTGACCACAGCATAAACAACATATCCCAGATGTCCCATTTCCAGTCAAACCACTGTTGCGGTGTTACGCCACTTCCTGTCCCCATTCCCCCTCTGCCCTCCTGCCTAGCTGCCTATCAATCAAATCTCCCTGGGCCATCCCCTTCTGACACCTGGTTGGCCTTCACCTGTCCCTTCCCCGCCCCCCGGGTCCGGGCTTGAAAAGGACACGAGACCGCACGGCCGGCCTCTGTTGCTGCATCCGATTCCATCAGAGAGTTCGGTCTAGGCTTAGATCCTGGAACTGTTGACAGGGATCTACGATGTATCAATAAACCTTGGACTAAACTTACAACAGAGCTCGCTCCTTTCTCTTCACTGCCACTGGAAGCTTCACCAAAGGTAAACTGAGTCCCTTCCCTGCCTGGAACTTTCTAAGAGCCTAGCTGTTGCCTCCAGCCAGCCAGAGGTATCTCTGTGGGAGAGAACCACAGCAGCCGCCTCTGGTTCAGCAGCAAGGGCCAGAAGAAGCCAAGCAGGACGCACCCAGAGACCACGGGATTATAAATACAATAAACCACCACAATGATAAATATATAAAAGCATTAAATAACAATAATACACACTTTATCAGGTTTTAGACTAAAGTTGATAGTCTTTTTGACTTGTTCCCACTCAGAATATAAAAGAAAATTTCAACACAATAATGTTTGTATTTAGAAACTTAGCAAATACAATTATCTATAGGAAAATAAGGTAGTTATTTTCTCTCATTTGGTCATTTAATAATAAATATTTTCTTGAACTATACTGACTTATAAGAGAGTGACAAAATAAGATAGGATTTAGACAGAAGACAGAGTGGGCAAAATTTTAACTACCACCATGATAATTATTAAGCTGTTGTTTTTAGAAAACTATTTGTGTTAGTTGTTAATTAAAACTTCTAGCACTAGTACTCACATATATTTTAAATGTATTAAAACCAGATTTCACTATTCCAAGGCCAAATAGTCTGACCATCTCTGTGTGTTATCTTCCAGCAGAGCAATATCAAGTTAACCAGATATTTCTCCATTTACTTCAGCTGAGCCACAACTCCACTCAAGACTGAAAAGTATGGAAATTCAAATCTGCAGAAAAAGCTGAGAAAGCTACTTTTTATTAAATATAACTAAAACTAAAATTATAAGAGACCTCTCTGTGCAGTGTTCTGCAGTGTGGGGAAAACACCTGCTCGTGTCCTAGATGTAGATTGCACCTGGCATTCCTGGTCAGGGGACTTCTCTTCAAATCTCCTTCTGAAAAGGAAACTTCTGAGACATAACTACATCTGAAATTGAATCACAAGACTCCAACTCCCAGGTGGAAGGTCATTATAAATTGTGTAAGCCATTGTCCTCATTTAGGGCAAATTTGGGAGAGAACCTCCAAAGAGGCTCCTCTAGAGAGCAGATTCAAGCCCCTGCCCTCCCCCAACTGGTTCGGGAAAATATTTCATTGGAGAAAAGTAGAAAAAAACAGTTTGTTTAACAGGGAAAGCATTCACCAGCACAAAAATTTGAACAATATTAAACAATAAAACCTCTTGCTGCTCCAAAAAGAGATGACAAACTCAGAGAGTCCCCTCCCCGGGTTGCAGCTCAGCTCACTCAGTCTCTTATCAGTCCCTCCAGCACTGGAAATGCCGCGGCCCAGGCCTGGCCTGGTGGGCCAGAGATGTGAGATGCTGGTGCTCTGCAGGTGTTCAGTCCAGAGCAGGTTTAAACAAGCCCAAGGAAAAGAAAAACCACAGTCTAGGGAACTTCTCTGCCTCAGATAGCTAAAAGACTAACAAAAAGCAAAAGAGAGCTCTGTCCTGCCATCTGTCCATCTGCAGACAACACAGTCCAGGAGCAGGAACGTGGAGGAGTGAGTGCAGTGTCTGAAAACAAACTGTGTGCTTCTTTCCCTTCTTCACTCTCAGAACCAATCTTAAAGATGCAAAACTTATTTCTGGGCTAAACAGATGAATGGGGATATGAGAATCATAGAGTCACCCCAGGACAGCCATCTTTGCAACTCTATTTGTAAATGGGGAAATAGAATAACAGCAGCACTATAAATTAGTGTCTGACAAAGGAAGGAAAAAATATTTGGCTTCAAGAACCAGAGAAATCTATCTCAGCTTGATTAATCTATTAGAGCAAGCAGAAGTGGAGGGAGTGTTGTAGATAAAACCTATATTATTATCTTTTTCTAAAGAGTTTGATGAAGGTGCTTTGATTTAACACAAGTCTGTCACATAACTGAACTCCTAGATAGTTTTGGAGGTAATTGATATCAAGCATTGTATCCTGGAATTTATTCATACACTTTATGAAAGTTGTTTTAACAGGAAGCAAGATAATTTTCAAAAGAGCTATTTATTTTGTTGAATATTAAACTGCAGAGTGGAATTCATTACCATCAACCTTCAGAAGAGATGTGAAGATCAGTCCTACTGAGTTGCTGCTGATATCTTTAGAGTGGAAAAGGCTTTGTTCATTTCTGGGGAAAAGCCTGCTATGCACTTTTTACAGGGAAACAGCTTTGGAGTTCTTACTGAAAGAATCATACTCAGCCCTGAATAATATCTCTTTATCTGTGGTCAGGATAACTAGAAAGTAGAAGCAATAAGAAAATTTTCCACCCTTGGGAGAAAACCCAGGAACAGCCTTTTATGCCTGTGTAACCAGATATGGGACATCGCAGTTCAATCCCTGTGCTTTAATAAGAGGGTGAGGAAGCTGCAATGCTACAGACAACCTATTGATAGAACAGGAAATGCTCTAAGAAATCCTCACGATAGTCTGTACACAGAAATCCTGGTAGATAGGGTCTCATTCAGCCCATACTTCATTATTAAAACCATATTAACACTGACATGAGCAGCCAAAAAAGTGTCACTCCTTGGCCACAAGCATGGCCATAAGTGTGTGCTTCTTTCTTTTTGAACAGTGGCAAGAGGGACAGCCCCCTGCCAATTGCATACAACATCACCATTCCCTCTGAAGCAGGACCCATTATTTTTAACACATTTGGATGGGGTACCAGAGGGACCTTGCTCTCTGCTGCTTCAGCATGCAAGAGTCTACACCTAGATCACCTAGACATATCTGTGACAAAGAGAGGACAAAGCATAGGTGAGCCCTCCTCATGCCATTGTGCTCAGGTGAAGCAGGTTAGTTCAGATTAGTGACTGACAAAAGGTTTTTATTCCTTTCTACATTTGCTGTAGACACCTCACTGCCAACTGATCATGGAGCAAAGAGAACATGATCGTAGGATGAGCTATTTTGTGATTGTGATTTGTGAATTTGCTTGTCAAACTCTGATCAAGCCATTTGATCCATTAAAAGAAAGAGAATTGGATCTGTAAAGCCATACTGATGGAAACAGAGCTTCATGATCAAAAACATCCTGCAAAGTCGAAGACCTCGTTCGGTTTTATACATGGCTTCTTACTGTTCCCCAAAGTAAGTAAATAGATACCAACAGACATTTAACTAAGATTTCTTGAGAGTAGATGATCAAAATAGAGAGAGAGAGGAAGAGTAATTTGGGAAATGCTCTCAAAGACACTGTCAGGGCACTGCATGGGGCAAGGGCTCCCCAGGAGCCATGGGGATTTCCTTGGATCCATCCAATGGCAGGTCCTGACAGCCAAGGTCCTGGCAGCCAAGGCCCATCCCACAACCTCTGCCAGAAGCAGGGCTGACAGAGGGCACGGGGGCAGCCCCATGGTATCCCTGGGACTAGTAACAGGCTGGGATGCAGGCCTGCAGGCCTGAGACTGGGGAGTCCCATAGCTTCAGCCCCATATTTCAGCCCCACAATCCCACTGTCACTTACATCCTGTGTCTTCAATGCCTGTGCCAACTGCTTACACTCTGCTCATCCATTTTGGGCTGTGTTCATTCATCCCAACATCCAAACCTCTCTTCTTCAGCTCTGCACTGACTCAGCCCATCCATTTCCAAATGTCAATCATCTCTCCTCAAGATCTGTAAGAGATATAAAACCTGTTTCAACATATATGTTTTCAAGGGAAACAGCTTCTGAAACTTCCAGCTTTATCCCATTCCTATTGCGTACTGTCCTCCTATAATACCTGTGTTTTCCACTATCGCTAGCTGAGCCATATGGAAGCATAGTAGATCACCTCCAGATGTTCTGCTCACTTTTAAGTAACAAAATGTTACATTCTCCCAGGGAGAGTTTATTTATTATCGCCTGAAGTCATTCCCTCTTGTGTTAGGCTCTAACTTTACACACACACAAACATGGGGTTTTGTGCTTTTTAACACACCATTTGGCCACCAGTGACAACCCTCAACTACCCCCTTGATCCAAAAGGGCTTCAGATAGTGACAACTTTTCCATAAAAAGTCGTTTCTTGCAATAAAGCTTTTCATTGTATCACGTCCTGCTGAAAGACAGTTCAGAATGCTTCCCTCTGTAGGTTTTTAAAAAGGTAGAGGCACAGAAAACCTTGCCTACACAGGGCCAGGCTCTGGAGCAGACAAGCATGGGGAGTCCATGGCTAGTTTCTGCTGCTGATGCATGCACAGGACTTTATCTTCTGGCCTGCTGGGACCCACCCTGACAAAATCCACATGACAGCTGGAGCAGTAAAGCAGTGCTTGTGCAAAACAACAGCAGTGAGGCTGTGCCTGTGTCAGGATCATTCATTTTGTTCTGCTGATCCTTAAACAAGAGGTACAAGCCTGGGAGTCTTCACCATATCTGGCCTGCTTGCTTACAAGAATTTCAGGGTCATTACGCACAGTTCCTCTTTCAGCTCAGTAAATGCCACACAGAACAGCAGATGACATTTTAAACACTCCAGAGCTGTAGCAGGCAAACTTTATGTGCATTATGAAATTTTACTTCCTTTCCTGATGAACATTTTCCTGATGATCCTGTTTGCAATGCAGATATGGCTTTCTTTTACTAGGACAATTAAGCCTGTATTTCTCAGACCGTGATACACCACAACAAGTGGAAGTCCCAACAGATCTTGCTTCTCCCTAGGTGTACTTTATAAATGATCTGTCACAGAGAATGAGTTGAAGTCCCTTTTCAGATATGGTCATATGTTCTTTTATCTCTTCTCAAGACATGTTTCAAGAGTTGAGAAAAGCATAATGATGTTTGAGTCACATTAATAACCCTGTGCTGTTGTGTAGCACACTGTGCACAAAATTCCACAAATAGGATCGGACTGGAAACTCTGGTCTCTTTACTGGCCTCCCACCATGGGAAACTAAAACAAAGCTTTAAAAAGCTTGAAATAAGTTTTTATTTTTGCCTTTAGAACATCTCTCTAAATTAAGAGCCTTTTAATTCAATTTTAATGCTGGAAGAACAAGGTCTGCCCTGGTCACATCTGCTCATTAGAGTAAATAAGAAAGTGTTCTGGGGGGAAAAGATGCAGAATGAGTATCCTTCCTATGCCTTCAGTCCTGCTCATTCATTACACACCTATCAAAGTTGAGAGAGGCTCATGCAAGTGAGTACCAGCAGCAGTTCTTTCACTGTGCTCACTCTCCTTACTGCATACCTGCAGCTCTGGCCCTGCACTGAAGCTGCAAGTAATCAGGCAGTGAAAGACTGTATAGCACAGCACACACTTCAGCCGAGAGGGATCCTGTAATATTCACTGCTGTAGTTTGGGAAACACCCCTCCACATGGAAATGCAGTACTCAGATTCTTAGGCAGTGCTCAGCTGAGCCAGCATTCCCACACTCACTGTAGCTATGTTGCCCCCAAATGTGGATGTCCTGCAAAGACATTCAGACACCTCCGCCCCTGGGGTCTATTACTTAAAAAATTAAATGCCACTTCTTCTTTCTGTTGCCTGCATAAAGAAAAGATTTATTAGTAGGTCATAAAAGTTATCTGATTAAACCTGTCTTGGAAGAGCAGGAAAATTTCTGTAAGACAGCAAAAATTCTAAGGTTCAATGTCCACGCTCTTTACTCCAAGTAAAGTCCTGAAAAATAATTTTTAAATTCCTTTTATAGAACCTCTGCAGCTGAAGTGTTGCAAATGAGAGCTAAGCAGTATGCTAGAGAAGCCAGAGATGGGGTTTGTGAATTTTCCCAGGCTTCACATGCATTTTGGATAAGATTTCTTTCTCTGAAGCACTGCATGTCCAATTGCAATTGCGTAGAGAAAAATCCCAGGAATAGAAACAAGGGTATTGCATCAGCCAGACTCCATTATCCTTTATCCTGCTGTCATAAGGATAGGCAATGTTTTCATCTTACTGCAAGACTGTTGAATGATCATAACCACAACAGTGGTTTCTGTCTGTCCCTTGCCCTGAGTTCATTGCCTGCCAAGCTATGATTTTAGCCCTTTGCTCACGTAGCCTACGTACTCAGCTTTCCTCTCCTCACTTTTTGTGCTGTCGTGTGTGTACGTCAGACATACATTCCTCATAAACCCACTGCACTGCTCAACCAGACAAGGAAGAGAAAATGCCAGAACTCTTTGGGGAGAATTTGAGCATGGGGGAAAAAAGGTCACAGGCACAGCAGAGGATCAGCAAAAAGCAGAGGATCAGCACAGAATTTGTGCTGTCAACCTGCAACAAGATGTTTTGTCTCCACACTCGTCCTACATAAGGACTCCTAAACTTAAAGCATCACTCTGAAAAGAGAGAACAATCTGTGATTCTAGGTATCACATAGCTGTGTCTTTTCTTTGATGTTAAAATAATATCTATTTATTGTCATCCTCATTTTATTTGCTTTACTGTCCACACTGGTGCTTGTGCAAAATCAATATTGAACTAAAAAGAATCAAATTTTTGACCCTTTGAAAATGAAAACATTGTAAATGTTGTAGAGGCATTTAATAAAAGCTCACTACAGCTAAAATGATTGCACAAATCTGAGTTAAAGAAAGTGAAAAGTCAATACATATTGCAATTGCAAGTTGTTCAGTTCATGTTTAATTTCATATTTAAAGTGAAGCATGTGATTGTATATTGGTTTTATTCAAAATTTCTGGGGAAAATAATTAGTCAAAATAATCAAAATTAATATCAAGATATTTTTAATTTTTTTCTTCAACAATGACACATCAAATTAATTAAAAAATATTCTATAGATATTTATTTTTGATTCAGAACAATGTGCTTTCCTATATATCTACAGTAAATTCCTCTATGTCAAGTCATCAAACTATATTTTGATGTATAAGAAAATGTATTAGTATGGAAGGTTTACTTCAGGGACATATGAGAATAATAACTTCCACTTTAAAAAGACACAAAGTTCTCTTGTATATCATGGTAAACTGCAAAATAAAGTGTAATTCTGATATTAAAAATACTAGAAATTTCTACTTACATACATATAGGGTAAGAGAACATGATGGTCTTACTTGGTACTCAGAAGAGCCATGCACACGTGTTCTGATAACAAGTTTAAAAGACTCTAGTTATCCACTAATACTGCTATTTACTGGTTTTCAGCAGGAGTACATAGACTTGAAAAGAGTTAACTATGCATCTTCTTCTTAAATTCTGCCATTAGTAAAAAACGAATAGGTGAAAGAGGAATTTCCAAATATGAGGGAAGCAATAGACACAGAGTTGTTCATAAAAAAGAGTAGACTTTGAGAGTAGAAGAAGAAGGAAATAGAACAGAAACATTTTCATGCAACAAATATTAGCCAATTCTGCCTTCAATAAACGTTTGGAAGTCAAATTGCACCCTAAAAATATCCATTTAAGATCTTGCTTCATCTAACTTCTGTTTGATGTTTCTTCACTTAACTTCCTTACATCCCAGCTATGGTTTCAGAAGAATGACTGCCACTGAGGAAAAGCTGCTTTATAAATTGTTAATGCAATTAAAGATATTAACAGAATAAAAATATTTTAAAATCCTAGAAAAAATAAGCAGTCCAAAAATGTAGCTAGCATCAGCCAGAAAGAAGCTAGCTGGCCTCCAGAATGGTCAAGGGAAGTGATCCTTCCCTTTTGTTCAACTCTAATGCGACCACAGCTGGAAAACTGTCTCCATTTCTGGACTCTTCAGTAAGAGAGATGTATGAGCATACTGAAGAGAGTTCATCAAAGACCTACAGGGATGACTGAGGGATTGGATCACCTTTCATTAGAAAAATCTGACAGAGCTGAGACTCCTCAGCCTAGAGAGCAGATGGCTCGGGGGGGATCTTGTCAATGAGGTAAATACCTGATGGGAGAGCAAAGAGAAGATGGAGCCATTTCCAGTTGTGCCCAGTCTCTGGACCAGAGGCAACCAGCACAAACTGAAATGTAGGCAGTTCCCTCTGAACATCAGAAAAAAAAATCTGCCAAGCTCTGGCACAGGGAGGTTGCGGAATGACCATCCTTGAAGAAAAGAAGTTTTGACATGGTCCTGAGCAACTGGCCCCTCCTGGCCCTGCTTCAGCTGGAAGGCTGGAAAAGATCATCTCCAGCAGCTCTTTTATCTTCAACCATCCTTCAGCTCTTCTGTGAAAGATATTTCTAACAAAATCAAACTATTTTTTCAGATGCTATGTTTGTACACAGCAAAAAGAGAGGGAACGTGTAACTGACAGCTCAAATACATTTCTTCATTGAAAATTTTTTCTGTGAACAGAGCGTGATTTGGTGAAAGATGAAATCCAAGGTGTAAAAAACTCCTCCCAAAAATTATTTTGAAGTGGAAAATAGGTTTGGGAGTATTTATCTTAGAAAATACAGCAGTCTGTTGGTACCTATTTAATAAAAAATGAAACAAAACCTATTTAAAAAATTACAGTAACTAGAAGACTTTGATTTGTCCATTAAAAAAATATCAGGTTAATAAACAAAAATGAACGTGCTTCTTATAATGTCTATTAGCCCTTTTCACATCTCCAAAAATGCAAGATTTCGCTGGAAGACCAACCCTGCCCTTTGACAGTGATTCATTACAATATGCTGCAAAGTTCTGCTACAAGAATGTGCTGTTATAATGTGACCTTCTTCCTGTTAAATAATGCCAAGATTTAAGTAATATGCTTGTTCAAACTTTTAAATTAATCAAATCCAAGCAGATTTTTCTAATTCTGGTATTATCTTAGAGAGAGAAAGTTCACACAATCAAGAATTTTTCCACAGCAGTGCTCTGTGGCATATTGCAACACAGCCTCATTATTAGAAGACCTGGAGTAGGAACTTGCATGGTAAATTCTGACATTAAAAAAAAAAAATTAAAATAAAATATCTGAAATCTTCTGTAAAGCAGATTCAACTGTTTCCTACAAGGTAACTAATGACCTACCCCCCCGATATTTTTCATATGAGATTTTTCTAAGTTCTTTTCTTAACTATTATCAAATAGCACCAGATCACAGCTACTCTGTGAAAGCTGTGAAAGCCTGAAAATACTTTTTTCTGGAGTGATTTTTCTGTACTCTGTGCAATTTCTTTGATATATGCCCTCAGATATGAAATCTGAACCAGGAGTAGTCAAAGAAATAATGTAGTCCTGCAAATACGACTTTTCCAAACCAATGAGTTGACAATCCAAATGCACAGTGAAAAAAAAAATTAAAAATTAATTTAATATTAAGTAGTTTGTTTGTTTGTTGAAAAAAGAAGGCACACTATGAAAAACACAGTCTTCTAAATTTCCTCAGTTATGTGGAATCCTGAGAAAATACTTAACTTTACCAAAACACTGTTCTTTAGACCTGTTAAGTGACAAAACTTCAAAATTTATCTTTCCACCGAGCTTTCTATAACCTACACCTTCCCTTCCACCCCAGCAGCATTATTTTAAGAGCCAGGCTGTCTTCATCAAGCCAAGTTCTAAACGATAAACTGAAGTTAGCAGCAACAAACCCCACTGGCATACCCGTAGAATTAAGTAGAAATTTGCATGAGCTAGGTCATTATTTCTTTCATGTAGGAACATCAAAATACAGCTCACTGAAATTTTTCTCAAGATTACTTTCAAGTAAGATTTGAAAATTACCCCAACTATGCATTGCCCCTTCCAGGGATTCCATTCCTGATATCAGTTTGTTAAACTGATGCCTTCAGAATGTCTTACAGAAACAGGTAACTCTTTTTCTTTTCTGAACTACTTCATGCACATTGTAACACATTCCACAGTACAATATTATTTCATCTTTCTACAGATAGAAAAGTGTCAGATTTCACGTTTTGTTCCTCTGGCATCTTCTTGAATGAACCAGCCTCAGTAAGTGGTGCCTATATCTTACTGCTCTGAGCACTTAAATAAGTGGGTTTGGGTAGAGAGGAAAAGGGTTCTTACTGCCAATATATTTTATTTGGTTTTGCCTCCTGCTGAGCTCATGCAGCACAGTGCTGGTTACAAATACATAAAAACACTGTGATGGAGAACAAGAGGAGTAAAATGGCATGCTTTTTGAAATAGTGGAGAGTATTTGTAGCCTGCAGCAGAGGCCAGTGTCAGGCAGAGGATTTTGATGTAATTTTTGCACTTTTCAGTTCCCTGCCACATTTCCTCCTTGAGCTGGAAAATTCACTGCAGAATTTCTGTACCTTTCTCTTTACCTAATGTTCCCCAGGAGCAGGACAGGACTCCATCCATAGTTCAGCCATCAATACCACTTTCCTCTAATTCAGAGGAAAACCAGTATACATTACTGGATATATTCCAGAATCTAATTAGTTCCACATATTCATGATTTATTTAATTCAGTTTTCTTTACATTTACATTCACTAAGGAGTGTTTGAGTGATCCTACACATACATAAAAGAGTATAACGTTGCAATGGTGCTAGGCCAAGGCTGAGTGTGATGGCTGTAACCTGTAATAGAGATCTCCTTCATAGTTCTAAAATTAAGTTAGAAGACATAAGTAAGAGGTGAGAAAGTAGCTCCGTTTTCTGACATTTAAAACCCATTGCATGCTTTGCAAGAAAGCCATTTGACTGCCCATTTAGGAAGAACTTTTTAGAGGTAATTATTCCACACATTCTGCCACATTATTCCTCCCTTAGGACTCTTCAAAACACAAGTGTTGTTGTTCTTGATGCCAGCTCTAAGGCTTCAGGAGCTGCTGTGTCTACAGAAATGAGCTGTGGTTGGTTTGCTGGTGTCCATGAGTGGAAGGCCCATTAGTTTCTAGGAGAAAATTTCAGGATGTTGCTGTCATCAGCAAATGGAAAAGCAGGATACTTTTTTCTTGGGTGGTTTTTTAGCCTCTATCAAAGCTAAGTGGAACTAATGCAAAATGATCAACTAGTATTTCCACTGAGAGAGCACAATTAAGAGACTAATTTGCTTCAACTCCCTTGTAGCTCCCCCAAAGAGTGAATAGAAATGTCCAAAAGCAGATTCTCCTCAGCAGCAGAAAAAAAGAGAAAAAAAATGAGAATCTTGAAAGCCCCAGAATTTGGAGAAGAGAGGGGTGTTGGGTGAAGATACAGAGAGAAGTTCAGGCAGTTCCAGGACCTGCACAGCAGTGAAGAACATAGATGGAGGAGGATGTTCAGCACAGGCTGATGTCTGAATTGGGCAGGGGGAAGAATCCAGACCTGAATAAAAGGCAGACTGGAGCAATTACTACTTGGACAAATTACAATCCTGGTAAAGAAAATAGCAAGGTGTTACACCTAAATCCGTCTGGCAAAAAGGATGGAGCAATATGCTGGGATGGTCAGAGAAAACAGCAGAGATGACAGACAGCAGGGAGAAGAAGAGATGACTGGAAAAGCTACTGTTTTGCTGTGCAAGCAAGAGGCAGACAGATACTGAAAAACCTGTAGGTTTGGATCATAATGAAGATTTTGGAAACAAGGCAGCAGTGGGTTAAATCTTCCAGACACGTAACAGAAGCATTTTCTAAAGGACATTTGCACACTTTTGATGATTTGTGAGTGGCCAGGCTTATTTCACCCTTAGTTCATAAGATGGATATTTTGAATTTGCAGTGTGAATAACTGACTAAGCATTTCCAAATTTGGTCATTAAAGCAAATCATGCTTCTTAGCTTTCTTGAATGCTATTACTATAAGTGGATTACTAGGGAAATAAATATGGAAGCATTTCTGAAGCCATAAATACCTCTAAAATGCGGAGATGAGCTTTTGAAAAGTTTGCAATCTGCCTAATTCAAACGTGGATTGTGATGCCATTGGCACTGCCCATTCTAGGTAGTTCAAAAATACTACTGAAACAAAGACAATGTCAATATTATCCTCATCAATGCAAATCCTCAAAGGGACTACATTTTCCTGTACACTAATCCAGATGTTACTAAGTTTCTGGTTAAGCCAGCTGATGTTTCATGTAGGTTTGTGATAGCCTGTCTTTGTAGTGCCAGGGGAGTTTTTGATTACCATATGGTTGGCAAGTGTGTAACAGTCATTAAACAGATACACTTTGAATTTAGTTAGCACACCTGCTGTCAATATGCACTATATCTGTATGGCCTTTTCATTAGATTTTTTGGAACATATGTACTTCAACAACAGAAGAGTCCTGGATCATTTTAGCTAGAAGGACAATGAGCAGTTTGTAACAGAAAAAATACGTTCATGAACTCTACAGACAATCATGCAACTTCTCCAGCAAAGTACTAATAGCCCAAACCACAACTGAGCACAGATGATGAAAGTGAAGACAGTAGCTCCACTACTCAGCAGCAGCAGTAGTTCTGCAACAGTAATACAAGCAAATTTCTGTCTACCTCTGATTCCTGAAGCAACAGACTACAAACTCTCAAGAAAAAAACTCTCTATGTGCTATTGATGAAAAACACTAGCAAAGTTTGTCTGAAACAAGTAAGGAAGAATGAGTGGAAAATGCTATTGTTTTCCTGGTACTTTCCTTGTTTTTATATGTGTCATTTCCCGAGGAAGAAGTGCATGCTATTTCCAACTTATTTAATATAGTAGACAGACAGTAGGGAAATAAAATTGCAATCAGCAAACTCACTCAAAGTCATAATAGAAGCTTTTCAAAAGGATGAATAAAAGAAAATTATAGCATTTTCTCTAACGGGAAACTGATGAAAGCTTATGAAACACAAGCTAAATTGGGGAAAGTCCTTGAGATTTGATGCAAGTTTCCTTTTCTTATTCCTTGTGCTATCATGGAAAGTGCTAAAGTTTTTTTCATCACAATGAGTACACAGAAAAAGAACAAAGGATTTGGTGTTAGTAACCAGATAGTTTGTTGTATTTTTGGGATTTGGGAGCATCTTTATTTCTTAAAAGGGTTTGTTCCATTGTTTAGTGTGCCCAGGAATACTGGCGCGAGAGCATTCTTTTGTAAATTTCCATATGTTATTTAGTCTGCCCTTTTCAGGAATTCATTTGCTGCTTACATTCATTTATGTTTCAATCACTCATTCATGTACTATAGAGTGTTATCATTCTCTCCCCACCCTCAAAGGATTGCCTTGTATAGCTAATGCAATCAATACTTCAGTCTGAGGGGATAAACTCTATCTCAGACTTCCTATTGTTTTGTGGTTGATTTGATTTTATCTCAAACTACAGACATATCAAGCAATATTTTGTCTTCTGCTTGACAGGTCTATTGCTGGAATTTTTTTTCTTCTTCATTATTTGGACTGGAACCACTATTTGTTTTCATTTCCTAATTAGTGTTCAGCTGACCCACAGTCATGTTATAGATGTGACAAGAGTTATATATATTTTTTTTCTCATCCAGGCTGTAACTAATTTAAAGTGGTAATATTTCTGCCAATCAAAGACACTGTTGATAATATTTTAGTAATAAATATTCATAATTAACTTACTGCAAAAGCTGACTTCAGATGTAATTAAATTGGCTTAACTTTTCACATATGAATCAACCTGTTTATACTGAATACTCACAGTCAGTTGAGTTTCAAGTAAATGAGAGACAATCAACAGAAGTGGAGCCCCCACAAAATTCTTCTGTATTAAAAACTGGAAACACTGTAACTAGGCAAACAACTTGAAAAAGAAATATTTTATTCTGAAGCACATACTTTCTAATAAAAAACCACCACTATGCTAAGTCATTGCTGGAGAATAAAGCTGCTCTTCTGAAGCACCTTTAGGGGCAATAACATGTAGTTTCTTGTTCAAAATAACACACAGTCATTTGTATTTAGTATGTCTGTTTTTCCAAACATGGTGAAGAGAAAAAAAATGCTATAAAGCTAATTTTATTTCAGTATTTTTCAGTCCATTTTGACATGATTGTGCCTCTTCTTGTATCCTGTCTACCCGAAGAACAGTGTGCTGCAGTTCTGTGAAGAATTTCGGAGGACAACCTTCAGCCATTCAAGACAGACGTATCACCTTATTCTCCATACTTTCTGAAGAGTATCAGGCCTAAGTAGTCTAGATGTTCACAATAACAGATATTTTGACTCCAGATTTTTTAGGACAGATTCTTGTTTCTGAAAACTGGAAAGGATAAATGCGCAGTTGAGGGAGTTCTTGTTTGTCTGTGTTTGAAAAACACATACAAACACATATAATGTATTGTCATACATTGAGGAAAGCAAGCCTTATTGGTTTATCTAAACAGATTTTCACAGTTCTTTTTCAGATTCTATTGTCAGCAGTTCATCTTTGCCAGTCTCAATAATCAGACCTAGCATACAAGTACAATAAATTCTCTTGGTCTTTACAATGAAATGATATATGTCTATCTCCAAAGCCATGAATGAACTTTGCATCTCAAGAGGGAAGGAAAGACTGGAAAGGAAACATTTGACTTCTGAAAAATCAACGTATTCCAATGACATTTCAGTTTTTATAGCAAAATATCTGTTTTCCATTGGAATTACTAAAAGTGATACCATAATAAATAAAGGAATAATTTTCTTTCAGGTCTAAAGGCAGACTTTCAAAATCATCTATGTCGCAGACATCCTTTCACTAAAAATCCTTTCTTGGGATTTTTTTCCCTTCTGAGAAGCTGAGGCCTCAGAAACAAAATGTAAACAATGGTTATCTGCTGCTGTGGAATGCATCAGGTTGATTTTTGATTGGCCCATCTTCAACGTTTACAATTAATGGCCAACCACAGACTAGTTAGCTTGGGCTCTGTTTGAGCCACAGATCTTTGTTATTCATTCCATTCTATTCTTAGCTAGCCTTCTGAGATGAACCTTTTCCTTCTATTTCTTTTTAGTATTGTTATAATGTAATATATATATATATATATCATTAAATAATAAACCTTCTGAACATGGAGTCAACATTCTCGTCTCTTCCCTCACCTGAAGATCCCTGTGACCACTGTCACACACCTACCCACATATCCATTCATATTTTGGTTGCAGAACCAACCGATTTACTGTTTCTGCAATTTTACCCACTATACATTTCACCTACCTTAAGAATGCGTGACAAAAGATGAGGAGCTTTATCACTGTGCATCCAGATACATCTTGGCTGTATAGCCTGAGATTTGCCTCCCTACTTAAATGAACCACTTTCATGTGTGTTTATGATCCAAAGGATTTTGAGAAAACGTGAATGAAAACTTTGTAGAAGTCCTGGCTTAGCACAGAAATTCAACCAAATGTCAGGGCGAGTTACCTCTTCACTGATGCAAGGAGTATCACAGTGCAGCACAGGAAAGCACTGCCCATGGATTTTGCTAGTCTTCCTCCTATGACATCTCATTCCTGGCCTGCATAACCTGCACTTAAAGACTTTTCTGACTCCAGCACATTCTTCTCAAGGTGCAAGAAGTATGGTGCTGTCAGCTTTGATATGTATAGACCCCTAAGAAAGAAGGTCAGAGAAGGGTGAGAGTCTATTTTAAATTAATGCAATTTGAACTCGAGACAGTAAAAATCTAGGGTTAAGAATCTGAGCTATTAGCTTGGCGGCAAAATCCCTAAATCCATGTGGTCTGCAGCTTCAAAGCTGGTTCAGAGTAACATAACAGGAACCCATTTGAATACAGCCCATTGTAAATGCTGAACATATTTGGACCTTCAATATTAGGCTGGAATACACTATCTAATGGGAAAAAAATCCATCATTTGCTGTCAAAATTAAGGGACAAGCATGCAGCTGGAAATAAACAGCAACATTACCTGGTGACCTAAGCTAAACTTGTTTTGGTTTAAATTGCAGTAATAAAAATGTCACAGGTGAGGGAGATAAAATTATTGTCCACATTTTGGAACAAAATCTGTTCAATCTAAAATCAAGGCATCTGTTCTATTACTGCTATTTCCATCTTTGAACCATTCTGTCCCTTTATAAATCAGCCAGATCAGATAAAAAAAGCAGCAACATATTTTATTCTTTCTTTGTCAGAACCTGTTAGTTTTATGACTGTGTCAAATCCTGCTATTTAGTATCTGGGTTTTTAATATATATTTAGTACATGAGTTTGATGCTTTTGTGTAAAGCTGTTTTCATTTTGTGCTGTCTAGTATAATATCTGGAGTCATGCTTCAGTTGTTGTTGTGAATAAAGATTTACTGGGGAATGCTCAAATAAGGAAAGGTTGTCATGTTGCAGTGACATATGTAATGTGTGAAACAATCTACTCCCTGTAAAAATAAAGATTTATGTAGATATAATATCTCCAATTACAGCAATTAAATTGAAAGCTATTTCAGGACAGCTGCTATCCAGAGAACAGCTCTCTCATTTCATGGGAATGATCATAATTTTCTTTTGAAATAATCTTTTTCTTGTTTAAATTTGTCTCAAATACACATGAATACATACAGTCTGAGTCATATTCAGACAGATTAAGTTTTGCCTAATTTTCTCTGTCTTATTAAAAAAGAAAAACAGATGTTTCTGATTAGGAACCAGATGTTTCTGAACCACTTTAACCAAACCACAAAGAAACATAAAAAGGGAGCTGGCCAGTACCAAGGTTGTCTAAAGAATGCCCAAAGGTCTGGTAAGTAGTTTTAGGTTTAGCTGAGTGGAAGTCAATCGATTAACTCCTTTGGGGTCTAGAATAAATTTATGGGAACAATTCATTTACACCATAAACAAGCCTGCCTGTTGCAGAAATGACCACTATTCTTTAGTGACTTACCTAAGAAAGTATGCTGATGTGTAGCAGTTTGAACATTCTCATGACATAAAAGTTGTGTGAGCTTTTACTTTTTGAGATGACTAGTTAATTAAATTTAAATAGTTGGATGGTATGTGCTGAACTAAAGGAATACTTGATTGTAGAAAGGATGGAGACCTCCCATTCCAGGGCGCAGACATCTGAAGTGCGCTGATCCAAAAAGGAATGCAACTACACTAAATGTTAGTTGATGTTTCTAAGGAACTCATTTCTTTTCAGGAAAACGTGAGAGATTTTTGCCTGGGGAATATATCTAGCAAGGGAAGTATGCCAGAACAAAAAAAAACCTATCCACTGTAACCTGTACTTCATCATCCACCACTTCTGTCAGCCAATTTATTGAGTCTTGTTTACAGAAAATAGTTTTCCCTCACAGAAAATTATTTTTCCTCAAATGAGGAAGACTGCTTTTCAAGTGTTTGTTTCATCCTTGTGTCATATTTTCAGCATTTTTGTTTCCTTAAACTGTACATTTTAGCCTCCAGGTTTCACACATTTTCACAAGTTCAATAAACCAAAACAATCTAATTTAGTACTCATGGATTACACAGTTTTGAGACCACGATGTTGTTACTGTGTCTCGCCCTGGGAAATAATAGGGTTTTTGTACATTTAGTGCAGCAACAGGCAAGTGTGTTCACAGGAGAGCCACAATGGCCACTTAAGGCTTTCAAGCTGGTGTTACTGCTCTGCTGGGTCTGAACCTTTGGAATCAAAACATATTTAGCAGTGTCCAAATTTGATCGTGCAAAATATGAAAAGGAAAAAACAGTATGTGCTGCAGTCAGCCATGGTATGACTACAAAAATCTCAGAAGACAATAGATAGAAAAGAAATAAAAGGAAGAAAAAATAAAAGAGGAAAAAATAACACCCTAAGTAGGTTTTACTGGCCATTAAACTTGAGGTGAGCTGTTTAGACACAGAGATTCTTGTGGGACAGTGATATGCAGCCTTTCCACAGCCTGTGGCTAGAGCTGTTAATAGATACCCAGCACACCTCTAAATCTAAAAAGCTTTGCAGTAATCCCATGAGGATCCCTTACCTCCTGCCTCAGAAATTTTCTCCATCTCATGGTGCATTTTCTTTTGCTCTATCCGTTTTAAAATCAAGAAAAATTGTTTGTGTTTAAGTGGGTAGATACTCTGTGTAGCATATGTGAAATTAAGAACTGAGAAACTTTGGAATTATTTTAGCAACTTTGCGCAAGATAGCTGACAAAAAAAAATAATCACAGTAAATCAATAGATTAAGATGTACAATAAATTTAGCCTTATATCTCAATAAGGAGACTGATTCTAGTAGAACTATTTAAGTGGCTCCATAGGGCTCATGGCAGATTTTCCTGAAGACTTCAGAGAGTGAAAGAGTGGGTTTAACAAGCACTACTGGAAAAATATGACTGCCTGCTAAGGCTCCTTCCCTTCTGCTTACGCCTTGTTTGCTGGGTACAGTTTTCTTCTCGTGCAATAAAGTCAACAATCTTCATACAGACCAAATGAAGAAAACCTGAAATATCAACAGACCACCCAGATAAAAAGCAGCAAGAGGTGAATTTGTGTGTTCTGTCTCTGGGCTGGGCACTGACAACTTATTTCTTACAGACCTAACCACCACCTGCAGCAGAGCTGTGTATGAGTGACTGGTACCAGTCTGTGCCTTCCTGTCACTTGTCATTACCATCACTTTCTTTCTTCATTCTTCTTCCTACATGTGGCATAACACTTGCAATACAGAACATTTACTACTTGTTAGGACAGTTTCTGACTACCGACTTTCTCGCCTGACTCATTACTGCTGTGATCAACTTGATCTAAATTCACTGAGTTTTGATAGAAAGAGAGAACATTTGGCAATACATTTTTATAGATGGATTTTCCAGTTGATATTGAGAGAAATTTTTTAAACAGGCAAAACTGTCTATTAAATATTGCAGGTTAGAAGGAAATAAAATATATTGTTTAAATGTGAATTTACTCCTTTTTCTATGCCTTTGACTATATTTGTTGATTTCCTCTATTACATGTACAGAGAAATAATTATAAAAATTTGGGATATCTAATTTTAATGAGCAGCAACAGTAAACATGAAAGCCCAAATTCATCAGTCAGCTCTTTTTTCATTTTAGTTGGATGAAATTTTGTAACACCTGCAGTTTCATTAGCATTCTCATGTCCTTTTCCACATAAGGAGAAGGGAATGAAATTTGCCATCAAGTGTCTCACACTGGGATTGTTATACATTTAATATTTATGGCACTTTTATCTGCCTTATAAAAATACCTAAAAATGCCTTTCCAAACAAAAGCAAAAGGTACTTTGTAAGGAAATAAAAAAGTGGTGCTAAAAAGGTCTATTTGGGACAGGTGGTGTAAATCAGAATAGTTTCACTAACTCCTACATTGCTTCCAAGCTAGGAAGGAGGTTTTTACTGGTTTGAGTCAAGTCAAGTACTTTTAAAGCAGCTAACTTGAGCAGCAAGTTGAACAATTCGAGGTTTAAATGTGTTTGAGTAGTCCTTCTCCACCCACTACGTGGCCTGAGGGAAGGGGATGAAAAGCCATAAGACAGAGTACAGCAAATAAAACCAATAAAAGAAGCAGTGTCTGTAGAATCATATTACACACATCTTTGGAGATCTGTAAAGCCCATGAACCACTGCAGTGGCTGGAAAGCAGCATTGAGCTGAGGCAGAGAAAGATGCCCTCTATGAAGAGAAGCAGAATAAGTTTTGATCTACTGGATTATATGAAAAAAATTAGTTTTACTGCCATGGGTGCAGTGAAATTGTCCATTCTTTGTCTTTTTCAGCTTTTATGAGAGAGATATGCTATAAAATGTGTCATATGAAATCTTCATAAAAAACATCTTAACATTTTATTAAAAGCTCCAGATCTGGCTTCCAAAGGAAATGTAACCTTCCCATTCACAAAAATTTCCTCCTTGTAGCACTTATTTTATATATACTCTTTGCCCTCTTACCACTTTTTTACCAGCTCTCTATTTTTCCTTTGGAAAAATGCAGTCCATATGGTCAACATTTTATCCACAAACATCTTGAGATGGAATAAAAATCTCTGTCAATGTTTTTAATCAACACTTGACAACATGCATTTCTGTTTGGTCTCTAGCAGTCATGTTTGAAAACACCTTACTAGGAAATCCCTTGACAGATTCAACAGAGCCAGGGAGGACAAGAGGCAAAAGTACTTTTTAACAACTGAATGAAAGGTACACTGAGATGTTCACGTGTCTATTTTCTCCTTCTTTCCTTTCTCTTATTCTTTTACCATTTGTGGACAAAATTATTTCAAAACTAACTGACATTTTTCCTTTCACTGTCATGGTATTGTTCCCATGGCATTAAGGAAGATTGATGTCAGCCAAAAAAAAAAAAAAAGAAATCCCTCATTAAGAGGTGAAAGGAGACCTGCATGGTGCCAGGCTGTACTGCATCTGTCTAGCATGAGGGTGCTGTACAATGCTCCGTAGCATCTGGCACTGGCCACTCTAAAAAGGATGGTGGATTAGATGGATCATGGATGTAATCCACTTTGACAAGATCTATGTTCCTGTGAGTCAAGGAAAATAATCCAATTATTCAAAGGAGTGGGCATACCATATATAAAAACACAGACTTTTAAGTTTTCATTTGAAGCAATATAAATGCAATATGTGTTGTATTTAAAGACTGTGTTGATGAGACATGTTTGTTCAAATCTTATTTAAACATTTGTTTTAAGCATGAATTTGTGTGTGTTTCTGTTAGGATTTTTGCTAAAAATGGTAGAATGGCTAAAATGTTTACACCTACCCACTCAGACATATATTGTAATGTTTGATGGCCCACAATTTTAATGACAAAGTTACATTAAAGAGGAAAACAAAAAAGTACAAATTTAACTTCTACCTTATCTTGATATTTTTAAATAAGTCTAGCCCACTACACACCTAACTCTAAAGTACAGCAGATAATCTTTGTTGTTAAGTCAGATATAGAAAAATCCTTTTGTTTCATGTCCCTTCAGTTTTTCCTTTATACCTTTTTTTTTTTGTTTGGCAGCTTTATTTTTATTTGTTGGGGGTTTTTTTTCTATGTATGTATGTATTTTTTTATTGTATGTGTTCATTAAGGTTGCAGCCTGACCTTAGTTACTGCCTTAGTTAATGAAGAAAAATCTTTGAGGATTGGGTAGATTCTCTGGGATCTGGCAAGCCATGCAGCCCAATTACAGTTTTCATGTGGTTTGGAAACAGAGAGGAGAGTGTATGGATTCCTGCCTGACTGCAAACTGCAACCTCAGAGAAAGCACTGAGAATCTCTGTTATCCTCAAGCCTCAAGAAATATCCAACTAAATTATCAAATGCATATGGGGTGGGAAACCAAGTTATTGGAAGAAGGTGGTGCATGGTCAGGAAAAGGCAGAAGGAAGGATAACAAGCAATGTGAGTGCATCCACTATCTTCCCTTAGAAAATTAAGTTAAAGTGAAGCTGTAACTATGACTATGGGTCATTAGATCATCAACTAGTTTAATCCTTGCAATTTTTTTAAGCACTTTAACTCAGCTGTGAATTGGCCCTTGACTTAATATCACTGGCTTTTTTTCTCATGCTATGTGAATGATTTGTGACTTTAGAGGCACAATGTGGCAGACACTCATAATTATGCCTGCATACAGCTCAAATTAATTTGTGTTTCTCTTTTCCATGGATTAAAAAGCTCTCTACACAGCATTTAGCTGGTTCTTCTGTGCTTTCCTATACACTGCTTGCTCTAGTACTGTTTTCTCTGGGTTCATTGAAATAAGGGACCTCAGCTTCTACAGTCAAATCCCACCTTAAAGTTCACCTTTTCAGAAAGTTTGTAAGCTGGTATTCAGGTAAAAGGCTGATTTGAGACTTTCTAAATATTTCAGGAGCAAAATAGGCATGATTAAATACTGTGCTATCAAAAAGGATTTGCCAACTTGGAATGGTGTATTTCACACTTCTACAGTGTCCATTTTGTGGTTATCACAGGTAATCACAAATAGTTATATAACAGCAGCACTGAGAGAAAAGGATTTACTGTTATTAAAAAAGATCTATCATAAATTCCCCTCTGAACAGGGAAAAAAATTTAACTTAAATAGAAAACCAACTTGTTTCGGAATATCCCACATGGGTCATTTTCCTAGCCAGGTATACAGAGTTTATTACTTGCAATCTCTGGGTCACAACTCTTTTGATTGCAGTCCCAGCAGTAATATCTAGTAATAAGATGTTATACAAAATATTCTAATGAATAACTGAGAAGACAGGAATCGAAACTCAATCTCATGAACCACATTTCCTCTTGAAACATAATGAACCCATTTTAAGGCACTCTTACATTGCAAAGGATAATGTAAGATGCCTACCTAGCAAGCAGACAGACCTGACACTATAAGGTCATAGTGGGGTATTTCCTTCACATTTCAGATTGTTACAGCTTTCAACAGACACTGCTGTAAATCACTTAAAAACATCCATAGCATTGACTGCTCATTTCCTAAGTTTTTAGGAATAATGTACAATTGGTACTGTAGTAACAGAAAAAGCTGAGCTACAACTGATTTGACCATCTTTTGTAGACCTACAGAAAGTCACCTAAGCAAAACCAGTAATTCTACCTACAATGGTGCAAACACAGTAATAACATGATCACTGTTTCAGTTCCTGTTGTCCCACCTGCTTGATGCCATTCTTATGTACAGAACAGCAAACTGGCACATAAGAATATGACTCCTGATTGTCAGGGAAAAAACTTGGAGTCTTCTATTAAATTCTAACCTAGTCTTCCTTAAAACCCTGGTACTTAGTGCCTTTTAAAAGATACTGTTCATGCAAACTTTGCGTTGATTTGCATCTCAAATTCATTTTCATTGATAAGTTTGCATTGATACCTGTTGGTCAGAAAAAGATAGTTAGCTTTGCAGTAAAGATATGAAAACTTGGTTCATAAGAAACAAATCAAATACAACACAATTAATCTATCCCTTTCTTTCTCCCCAGCCTACTTTGACAATTATCAGTTTTATCTGATCAAGTTGACATCATACCTCCTGGATGTTCATTTTCTAAGAAAGCCTTGGCTTAGGAAATGACAACCCTACTTCAGGCTACATGCTTCAGCCTCTATTCCTTTGCTTTTACACCTGTGTATCTAACAGTAAAACTTACCTTCTTTCAGCCTTCAATCTCAGGTTGATCTGTTCTGTACAATTCTGATTATACAGAAGTCAATTCTTTCTTGACAGAAACTTTCAATCATTTTGTACTAATTGCTCTCTAGAGATGACACATGACATAGAAGACACAAGAATAACTGAAAATTTTGAACATGGGTTACGTATTCTTTAGACTTCCTGAAATTTATCCATTTTTAGTGGTAATACATTATTTTGATTACATTATAACATTGATAACATAAATTTCATCACGATCAGTAAAAAATGCTGCTGTAACAGGAGACATGCTAGACAGAAAAGAAGTCTCATGCATATCTGCTATGCTCATATCCACGGGTTTCCATTAAAAATGTTGTTTATGGGAACCCTTCTCATCAGGTTCATGCAGGGAAGCATAGCTAAAAATATGTGCCAACAGGTACATATACACACCAGAAGCAATAGTGCCTATTTAGTATATTGCCACCTTAGATATACTATTAAAGGTACTTTTATCTAAAAACCTGTATAGGGACACAGTTTTCCCGGTTCAGCATTCTGGAAAAGTCTCTAAGGGAATCCAGTCAGGAATAGTATTTTGTTTATTTGTTTTAAAATCTCATTCAGTTTTCAAATCTAACTGCTAGAAGTATTCAAGGAGACCAGCCCATTATATTTCAATATTATTATATTGTCATTATCTATTATCTTGTCATTGCTGTTTTGTTATTCAGATAATATTTATTATTCCTACTGAAGAGCATTGAACCTTCAAGACAAAGCTAATGTTATGTTTATAGCCTGAGTGCAGAAACAACAAAACATTTCCTAATGTAGTTTCCCCTTCTCTTTCACCATGATAAATAATTACACCGTGATAAATAATTACATCATGATAAAAAGGCTCTTCAGACAACAGTGGTTTTACTTTTTTGTTGGAAAAAAGTTGTTTTCAATGCATTACATGCTCACAACATCGACAATTCAAAGTCAGAGTTTGGCTCCTCATCCAGATTTCTCCAAGCTCTGCAGGTAATACCTTTTGCAAGAGGCAACCTCTGCTACTCAGGCGTATCACTGCTGTATCTCAGGTGTATAAAAAAACCAGTCTGGTAAGAAGTTCATTCAACAGGGAACTCATCATCAAGGGGGCAGAGAAAGTCAGTATGGACACATGCATTGCCCTTCTGGATGCGAGCTGTCCCTGATCTTGCACAGTGCATGGGCCTCATAACAAATCCCCCTGTTCACAATTCTTATTCAGTTAATAACAATTCACACTTAGAAGAGCTGTAAGATGAACACCCATGGAGGCAGAAAGCAAAATGATTGGGAAAGAGAATTAAGACCCTAATTGGTACAGATTAGCAGTACCTGGCACTAAGAACTGAGGCTGTCACTTGGATAAGAAGGCAAAACTATAAAGCCATTTTCCTGGGTACAATTTATAATTACATGAATGAAAATGTAAACCAGTGAGATGATTCCCAGTAACTGCAGGGTGGATCACCATGGATTCTATGGGTTACCTTTTGATTTCCTATGCCTTTTCCCTCTGTCTATTTCTTTCTAAGGAGCTGAGATAACAGGGTTGTAAGAGAAAAGGAAAGAAATAGAATCAGTTAAAACAGTGTGACTAAATGAACTTGGCAGCAGCCCAGAAAAGCTGATATCAGAGTGAGGAGACAGAAGGCTCTGATGGCTGCAGGCTCTGGCAGCTAAGGTGGGTCATCTATCAGCCGAACAAGACAGTTTTAATGGATGGCATATAATTAGTTCACAGCCAAAATTTTGTGGGTGGGACAAGGAAATGCTTGAGGCACTAATGCTCTGTTGTGTCTTCTGTTGCACCAGCAGCAGAGGGCTGGGGCAGTCGCCAGCCAGGCGCGACCTACCCTGAGGCTGCCGTCGGACACACTCACTTAATTCTCAGCAGATGAGAACAAAGAACAGGACTCATAAATTCTCATCTTTGGTGCTGTTCCATCATCAACGTTGGCAGTAAACATCCATGTGGAGTAAAGACTAATCCACCATAAAGCTCTTGAGAAACCTGCTCCCCTGTGCCTGGCTGTCACCTTTCTGGTCAAGCAAGCCCAGGATGGGCTTTTGGAGTTCACCAAAGAAGTTTCAGTACCAAGCACCTCAAGGAAAAGGTGTGTCTATCAGAGAAACATTTCAGCTCTCACAAGCACAGACTTACTTAAGCACATGCAACTTTGCAATTTTGGAATTCGAAATAACTTTATGTATTGCTTTTTGTGCTTAACAAAGCATATCAGCTGAATACATTCAGGTTTCAGTGAAGATATCATGCTATATTAGCTTTTTTCCTGTTTGAAAGATAAATATGGTTTCTGCAATGACATTTACTGACATTTTTATAGCCATACCTACAAAAAAAAATCTGTGTTGAGCAACTATTATCCCATGGTGGCCTAACTTTTGAGTCAGTAACAATTTGTATTGGTAGGAGGTACACTTTTCCCTGTTTACAATATCTGTAAACCTGCTAGCACTTCTCTGTCATACCAAATCTGAGCTGTAATTATTTTTATAGGTTAGCTGTAGCCTTTGAAGACAGGGACCTAGCTCATTTATTACCTTTTTCTCCCAACTGTAAAAGAAGGATCATTTTATTCCTTAAATTGTTTTCCAAAAAGCTTATTTGCAGCAACAATCAGTTGTTTCTATGCTATATAATTTCCATAGCAACTGTGCTTACCATGAGAAACAAGGCCCTAATTGACTGAACCATGTATGGTAACCTACTAATGTTAAAGTCATCTGTTGCAAGTAATTTTCCAAATCAATAAAACACTTCCACAACTCCTTTTAATATTTTGGAGAAGAGCATTGGCACATTGGAAGTTTCCCTGTTTTTTACAGGAAACGGAGCCAATGAGTCAGTATGGCTTTTCACACACTTTAATTTATAAAAAATTTCATTTTCAAAATTACTCCTTAGATAATGTATGCACTAATATAATCAACTTTTTTTAAAAAAACAGTTTGTGGAAACTAGGATTATTCCTTGCTAATTACTAGCTTGGAAAGGAAGCAATATTAATATTAATTTCTCAGAGCAAAACTTCAATCTCTGAAGGGATTCATTGCAATTCACATTATGTCTACATCAATTCAAACAGAAAAAAAAAAGGACTTCTTACATCCCTAGGCTTATCCTAATGTTCTTATTGGGGATCTCAGCTTTCAACTGCCAAAGTATAGAAGAAAGTTAATATGTGACCAGGATCACCACAGAGCATGCTTTGTCCAGCTAGGAAATTAATTAACTAATTGCGTAGTAAATTTATTCATTTCTGGGAATATCAGAAGTAAAGCATTCTTTTCCACTTTCTCAGTAACTTTCATGGCAATTTTTCTTGCCTGAAGGTTCAGAGACTACTTTTGCTCTTTATAAATGAGTAGGCTGTGCATTAGGGACTAAGGATTTAGCAGGAAGAATGTTGTTAATGTAGCCAGCTCAAAGTACAGTGCAACTGAAAATGTGATGCTGTATTATATCTTCAGTATTGAGTTGTCACACTTTCTATCACTGAAATCACAAAACTGATGGTTTGTTTCCACAACCATCAACCAATCTGATGTCTTTGTCCCTTGCTCTGGGTTCCCAATGTATGATCCCTGCCCTGTGCTGAGGTTTTTCTGCTTCACAGCAGTCTCTTTTTCCCATTCCTTTTTTTTTTTCCCTTCTACCAGCCACGAGCTTGATTTCAGCTGCAATCTCAGAGGGAAGAGACCAGCTGCTCCTTTCTCCATCAATCCTCTGAGCTCCTCAAGCTGGTGCCAGCAGATATAGGAAAAGACATGATGATCTCCTTCAGATGTCATGAGTTGCTCCTCTGTGCCCTCAGGGCCTGGGAGGAACAGACTGTTTCTGAATTACAAGAGGTATGCAGAGGAGGATAGGGAACTTCTCATCCCAACACATACCCCCACAGGGCAAAGGACACCTCCCCTGAGCAAAAGTGACTCAGAAGGCATAATGCATAGAAAATACTGTAATTCATACCATACAGCAGCAGGAAAGGAATTATAATAATTCACTCCTCAGATTAGAATCACATTTAGATTCATGGTGAAATACAAGCAAAAGAAGCTTTTGCTTTTAATGACCTCCAATGGAACCAAATGTCTGAGAATAATTTGGTAGAGGGCAGAAGAGCCCCTTTTCAAAGCAGTCTGAAAAACTATAATAAGGTTGGTGCAGTGTGCTTCCCACACATTGAGATTGGGATACAGAGACTTAAGGTTTGGCACCCAAGAACCTTTCACACAGCCTCTCATGGTATTCAGTAGAAAAAACACTCACTGCTTAACAGAACAAAATTAAAAGAAGCATTGGCTTTGATGGTTCAGATTTTAGAACTAATTTTAACCATCATGGGCTCCTCTCTTTTATTCATGCTGAAAAAGTTGCATTATCTTGATTGATGTGCCACCTGCTACAGACTTTACCTCTTGGGCAGGGTTTATTCCTAACAAACTTATGTGCAAAAAAAAACCCCAAACATATATATATGCCAAATATCCATGAAAACTATATCCTAAAATACACAGATATCCTCTGTGGCAACCATTCACATCAGCTCCATTTTATTTACTTTTTTTCTAAACTACTGCCACAACACATTTATTTTATGAACAAGGATGTTTGATTTGTGTACATCCAGCCAATACCTAGGTCAATAGCAAGCTCTTTCCTCCAGACTCTGACATTTGGATTTCAAAATACCAAGACATTCAAGAATTCAGTATTAATCTTCACAAACATCTGTCAGGTAACCCTTGATCCTGGTGACATATCTATCAACCTTGTGGTAAGACTAGAAGAGCACTCCATTCTCTCTTTGTGTTTCTAGAAATTACTTTGATGTTTCAGCGCATCTGCAAAAGGCAATCTGGCTTTACCAAAGGTGTCTCATTCCCTTGCTCTACGTGTAGCTCTCTGTGCTGCAAGGCTCCTGGTAGGTCCTTTTTCATGCTTGTACACCTCCCTGTGCTTGAATGGGGCTCTTGACCATGAAGGTGTGATAAAGAGTGCAGAGACTGTCATTTAGAGTGACATTGTTGATCTCTGACAATCTTTTTCAGGGACAAGGTGAGGCTGGGTTTAGGCATAGAGCAAAGTGTGTATAGGCTGCCAAGGAAGATGAGGACAAAGGGTGCAATATGTGTGGCAAGGACAGAGCTTCTGCCTGCCCAGCTTCTGCAGCTCACTGAGAAAACAGGAGAGGCTCAGGAACATCGCTATGCCAAGACCCTCCTGAGCAGGCCCTCTATGGAGGGCTCTGCTGCAGTCACCTCACAGTTTTCAGCACAAGGAATAGCTAAATACTACAAAATGATTAGGCAAAGAGAGGAGAAGCATGAAGCAAGACACAGAGAAAGCAGCTGAAATAATATTTGCTACATAATGTGAAAGAGTACTCCTCAGGCTTCTCTCCCTGTGAAGATTAGTAATAGAGCAAAGACAGGAAAGACATCAAAATACCTTCAACATTGCCTTTTTTATACCAAAATCTTCTCTTCCTCTTACCTACTGCACATTAAATTAGTTCCCTAAAGACCTTAGTGAAAAGGAATAAAGAGATAACTGTGGACAAGCAAGTGGGCAGAACTATTACTGTTATTTCATAAGAGCAAATGGAGACTCAAGAGTAAAGATCCTTTGTTTATTGGTTTTCAGGGAAAGAAAAAACCTTACAGTCTGAGCCAGAACAAGCTTTATATTATTTTTTTTCTGCTTTGAGCAATGCCACCTCACTGGCTCTGTGAAATTCTAGAGGTTTCTTTTGGGAAAAATGCAATCACTATTTTTCCCAGGGCAGGTCTAGACACAGACTTTCACACATGCATGTCTACACGTACATCTAGTGTGTCCACAGCCACCAGACTGCTGGTAACTGCACATATTTAAAAACCTAAGGGTTTGCTGCCCAACTAGACAAGATAAAGGACTAAGAGGATGAGATCTCCCTTGGCAAATTCACACAACTGAAAGTAAAAGGAAGGTAGAAGCCCAGCAGGAAGAAGTGTCTTGTGTGCTTGACCCCTTCTTACTCTCCTCTAAGAATTCATTGAGCTTTGGAAACAGGATGAGGCATACATGCACCTTTGGTTTGATCTACTACAGCCATTCCCTTCAAGTGTTTTAATTCCACTTTTTGTCTCTTTTTCTGAGACTGTGTCAGGCTCCTTAGTGCTAAGTGGTAAAAACAAACAAATTAGAAAATGCTGAAGCAGCCAGTCCTCTCTTAATACTTTAGTTCAGGAATTGCATTTGGAAATTTTGACCTCTGCTGTTCATATTGGTAGACTGTTTGTTAGGATTCAAGTTGTCAGTGCATAAAAGGCAGTATGGTTTATTGGCCAGCTGACACATCAGAAGCAGCACCCAATATGCACCATATAACACACTTCTTGTTATTTTCCAAAGTTCAGCACACCCTTCAGCTGAATACCAAAATCAGAATTAATATGTGATCTGAGGGTTGGTAGTGCCTGACTTCTTAGTAGAGCTGGAGAGTAAGGTTTTTTGGAATCAGTGTGGGCTGGCTGAAAGGACAAGAGGAAACAGCCTCAGGCTGTGTCAGAGGAGGTTCAGATTAGACACAAGGAAGAATTTCTTCAGTGAAAGGATTGTCAAGCATTGGAAAGGCAGAAGATACATCATCTCTTGAAGTTCTCAAGAAACAACTGGACATGGCTCTTTGTCCTGTGGTCTAGTTTATATGGTGCTGTACTGTAGGTAAACTTTGTGGTAACTGGAAGTAACAATGGGCTACAGCTGTGAAAAGCAGGTGAGCAGCATTGAAAGCAAAGAGACATGGAGTGCCCAGGGGCACTGACCAACCACCAAAGGGAACAGAGGGCACACAGATGCAATGCATCAACATGAGGGGTATACAAGGTTGGGCTAAAGAACAAGAAGGGCAGATGCTTAGAGCCTTCTGATGTTACTCAGTATGGGCAGGCACCTGAAGCCTTCTGATGAGGTATAGTGTAACTCTGTATGCGTTGAAACTTTCTGAAGTTGTATGATGATACTCTGTGTATCGTGGCCATCTCAACTGCAGCATATGCTGTAGCACATGATGTGACAGTGTTTGGTCAAAAGTTGGGCTCAGTGATCTTGGAGATCTTTTCCAACCAGATTCTATGATTCTGAAGGCAGTTCTCCTACCTATAAGTAACTTTTTTCACTTTGGATTTCACATTTTCCCCTCATTGTTGTGTGACTTATTTGCTGTCTTACCCATAAGTTTCTGCTAGAATTTCTCATCACAATTTACAGATTTCAAATAACAAGTGAGCTGAGAAGTGATAGCAAGGTGTCAGCCTTCGTTGTTCTTGTCCTCTGCTGCCTTTGATGTTGAGGAATGTTTTATCACAGATAACAGTGAAGCACTTTGGTTCACTGCAGATGCCACTTCTGCTCTGAACAGTTCCCACCATTTTTTCCTCATCCTACCCTACACAAATTATGGCTGGACTAACATATAATGCTTTTCATCTCAAACAACACTTCTTCAGAATAATAATATTGCTTTTTCACTAACAGAAACTCCTCTGTTAAGCCAAAGAGAATATAAGTAACTGTGAGGTTTGATGTGAGTTTTTAATTTTTTCCTGAAGATTTCTCATTGCTATTTTTTTGTTTGCTTGTTTGTTTTCCAGTGGAACTTACTGGGGATAAACTGAGATGTAAGGCATGGTCGGGGGGATGAAGTACCAAAGGCAAGGCAGTGCAACTATCTACTCAGTGCTAGATGAGAGCAATATTAGGAAAATAAGATTAAATAGTTTGAGTGAGTCAAATAACCTTTCCTCATTTGCAAGAAACAGCTTTGTTCCTGTGAATCAGTTGATTGCTCAGTAAAGGTTGTGCAGCTCATTTGCTGTGGTTTTTACACCAGAAATTAATAAATGAGGCCAGAGTGTTCTGAATCTACTTGATGACCCATTGGCAGGCAATTTTAGCTACCTGCCTACTATTTGAATGAAGGCTTGCATGACTGAAGCCTTTCAGCAACTTGGTAAGGAATGATACATAAAGCCATTCAAGAGTGTCAATCATGCCTTCAAACAGCTTGTTGCACAGATAGTTGTGTGTCCCTCAGCACCTCCATCTTCTCAAAAAATCCTGTACAGCAAGACACTGATGAAGTGTAGAGCTGACTTGTGCTGAGAGGTGGAGAGAGGGTTGTTGTTTTGTTTTGGTTTATTTTATATACAAAATATGACTGCAAACAGGGAGAAAATGTGCATATTAAACTCAGTATATGAATTCAGTATTACTTACCTGAACAGTACAAAAAAATTAGAAGGAAGAAAGTTTTCCAAACAAGATGAGTCCTGTCTTTACTGACTCCTCAGAACAGAGAAAATGACAAAACTTTTTGAAGCATGTCTTTTTCAACCAGTTTTTCCCAGAGATTTAACCAACCTCCACATAGATTTCTTAAGACCCCTGGCACCCTGAGTATTCAATCTATGCTGCAAGTGCCCTCTGGCCCATATGTGTCCCTCACAAGAGGAAGGTATGTGGGAGATACAGACAGGTGCCCATGCAGGTCTTTCCCTGTACAAAACTGGGGTCCAGCAGTCCTGAATATCTCCCCTCATTAGATGCAGCTGTTTTAAGAGGACTGTGATGAAGAGAAGGGATTTGACCATGTCTGAGGAGGTTTGACAAGCAGTAATTGCTTTCTAATCTCTTAACAATACATGCTTGAAATTATGCATAGGCTTAAGTGATTTTCTGAACTTGGGCTACAGTGGAAAATCAAGCAAATGGTTTGGAAGGATGTCTTCATAGATGAGGATATTAGCTATGTAAGGTTAGAATAATCAGGCAGTGATAGATGCCTCAAGTTCTAGTGCATGTTTATCTCTTCTGTTTCTTACTGTTTCCCTTTTAAATTAAAAATGAAAAAAAAATTATATGGTTTCAGGGTGCTTTTCCCCTAGACAGCTTCTCCTGTAAGTGATACCAGAAAACCCTACATTGACATGCATATGCTACAGTGATACAAATCTTTTGTTTTCCTTTCTCTTGGCTACCAGAATGGGTTTTTATTTTCAGGAATGCTGTACGCTCTTTTAAATGACGATAATGTAAATTGATATATACCCTGAAAGGATAAATAAGGGTACTGACACATAGCAGCTGATTGACAGGAGCTGTTTAAGGGCTGTCATATGGCTGGCATGTCACTTAGTGATCAAATTCTTCTCCTGCCAGTAAAAATTACATTGATGCCTCGTGTGGATTTTAACCTCTCTATAGCACCATAGCTCCATTCACAGAATTTATTATGAGTACAATACATTTAAAGAGATTGGACAAAGAAATTCCCTGGGCTTGGTTGAGTCCTGCTCCACATTTGTGTCAGCTCTGCCTGCAGAATAACACACACCTCTACTGGTCCACAGACACATTCACCAGTTTATATGGAAAAATGCAAAGAGTGAGGTCAGTTGGGCCTATCATAGCAGTACATGGGTCCTTCCAAATCCTTCATTGGCACAGGATATCCAGAAGATACCCTTTTAGAGACAATTTTTATAATTTAAAACCATGACTAAATACATAATCATGGCATTATGTAATCAAGACATTAGTTTGCTGAAGGTATTTAGAGAAACTTAAGTACAGTATCACCATAGCTCATCATAACTGGAATTTCAAGGAAGAGGCAACTGCAATTTCATCTCTATTAAAACAGCTTTCTAGACCCCAAATTATTACAAATGCAGTTATGATCATTTTAAATTCATTGAATTATAGCGTTATAGAATGGTCTGGGTTGGAAGAGACCTTAAAGATCATCTAGTTCTAATTCCCTTGCCATGGGCAGGGACATTGTTCACCACACCAGGTTGCTCAAAGCTCCATCCAATTTGGTCCTGAACACTTCCAGAGATGAGGCATCCATGATCACTCTGGTCAACCTGTTCGACTGCCTCATCACCCACATAGTAAAGAGTTTCTTCCTAAAATCTAACCTAAACCTACAATCTTTAAGTTTAAAGCTATTACCCTTTATCTAGTCGTTCTTGGATCAAAACTGTGCCTTTTTTTGAAGGATACTAAGTAGAGGTTTAGCCTAAAACAGTCCACACTCATTGCTATTAAGAGGCTGATTTTGAACTGGCTTCCTGATCATGACAAATACTTAAATACCAAGTGCATACACAGTCAGTCCAGGTCATCACTTTCTTAATTTAATATTGCCATATTCTGCGCTACAGGATGCTTTGTGAGTTGAACAAGCTGGGACCGTGAATGCAAGTTGTGCAAAGCATCAGGCCAGTGCAGAAGAAAGGTGCCACCAACAGGAAGGAAGCATTTCTGTCCCAAGGAGAGCATGCACACCAAATGCACTTGGTATGCCAGAACTGGGGAGTTGCACCCTCCCTTCCTCTTCATGCTCATTATTTGTCAGATGTGTGTCAGAGTCCAGCAGTCACTGTGGGAGGGAGGGAAATAAAACAGCTAGATGGGAGACAGAGAGATAATTGTGCATGGCATGAGGTAGAGGAGGGTTGGTAGAGTTTGAAGACAGATTGGCTGTTGTAGAGGCAGTTCCCATTCCTAAACCATTGGCATTGAGGCAGGAGAGGCGGGAAGCCAATGCCACACAAGGCAGAAAGGCAGGGCTGTGAAAGGCAGTATTCTGAAGGCACTGATGGAAGGAGGGAATGCATGGATGTGGCGTCTCTACTTTGTATATTGGAAAAAGAAAACAACATTAATCAGCACACACAATGTCTGAAGATCTGAGTTCTGATGACACCAAAGGAAAAATCATTATAGGAGAGAAAGGCATAAAGAATTTGAGCAATGGTAAGTAAGGCATCAGCATGTACAGCGCAGACCAGAGGCAAATTTAGCAGAGGGCAGACTGCAGAACTGACATTTTATTACTGTCTATTTCTGCTCACTGTGGAAATATAATATAGTAATCAGCTAATTCTTAATCTTGTCTGCTTATTAACTTTCGATGTAATTACATGATACAAAACTTGAAATTAACAGAATATTTAGGTATTACAGATTTGTTTACTCAAGGTTCCCTACAGCAAGCTGCAGAGGAATTATTCAAAAATTTGAAGTGAAACATTGATGAAGAAATCCTTAGGAAATAAAGTCATTAGTCAAGGGAAAAAAATCCACTTCAGGGAAGCTCTGAAGATCTGGCAGTCATCATATTTTTTAAAATCTGACTTAAATTCAATAAAGTTTTCATGAAACGAGCGCACCTGTTCTGGAGCAGCTGAATGCTCACAGGAAACCTTGAAAAACCTACAGCTTAGAAGGAGTTCTGCCAAATGGCCTATATTTTATCTTTCTTCCACTTTGACATATTGATATAAAAAGCAACATCTTTGCTTCTCAGAAGTTCATCTGTCTCTTCTCATGATGATTACCCAGATGAAGTCATACTTCTTGTGATGACAGTCATTTTACTAGAACTACATTTGATGCTGCAAAAAACGGGGAATTAGTCACAGATGCTGATGGACTCTTAAGAAGCCAAATGTTCCCATGGAGAGGCTCCCCTGTGATGAAACCATGACAATAAAAGATCCAACACTCCTGGCACACAGAATGGTAATGACGTAGAGTACTTTGTGACGTTTTCCTGGAGGCATCCATTTTTGATCCTGTACGTCATAAATGCTTCAGAAATAGACTAGTGTGTTTTGAAAAGAATACATAATAAAATATGTTCCCAGGAGAAATCTGCCTATAAAAACCTGCTTTTGATACAGTGCTTCAACATATTAAATAGATGAGAAATAAATAATAGAGGAAAATAAGTAGTAAAATATTATTTTTCATATAAAAACGTGCATAATTTGAACAAAAAATAGAAGTATTGCAACCTGTTCTTTCAAAACATGTTACAAACCTTTGCACTGTTCTTAAAAAAAGATAGAGAATGAGATTAATACACCTGGATACCTGCCTCTTGGGAAGGCAACCCTTGGTAAACCATTAGCATCTCAGCATCCCTCCCCATCCCAGCTATTTCAGGATGATTTCCCTTCCTACCATGTATGCCACCAGCCCATTGCCAATCCCCTTCCACTTTATCTGAGTCTTCCTCCCCTTCAGAAACCAAGTGCTAAGCAAGTCTAGCCCACCCAACCAGCCAGACTGCAAACACAGCCTGGTCCTCATTGCACACAAGCGTCTTCTGCTTCCCCGGCAAAACAGAAGAGCAGTCTTCAAAAGAGAGAATTTCCTCTGCTCCAACCACCAGTATATGACTTCCTCAACATCTTCTTCCCCTGCCCAAACCTAATACTGCAGGATTTCTCAGCACAACCAGCCTAATACCAGGGCTCTCTCTGCCTGCTGGGATAATTTGTAACCCTGTGGCGACAGGAATCCTGCCCCCTAAAAATATCACTCCTCATTTAGTTCAACTTGAAGAAAATTTTTCTTCTGAAATACAATACTCACAGAAATACAGGTCCCACGATCAGGTCAAAGCCACATGATCAGCCAAAAAGTGAGAAGTTTTTCACAGCATCACGGTTACAGTCCTTCTCAGAAACAGTAATAACTGCTCTACAGAGAAATAGATGCTCTCCTTCCCCAGTTGAGGCAGTAGATAAGCTCTATTGAAGTCAAAGCAGTAAATGCACTTTGAAATTCTGAGAAGTACTTTCACAGCAATTTCCACAAATTGATCTCCTTTTCTAAAGCACTGCAGAGTGTTAAGATCATTGCTGTTGAGCAGAAAGAGTTAAGTGTAGCAGTGCTACAGAGCCCTCATTATATGCTGACAATGATGTTTTGACATGTTTTGACTTCAGTGCTCTCTTCATACTGTGGACAAATACTGAGTTGTCTGCCTATCTGCTCTGTGCTGAAAGTTCTCCTGATGTTTTCAAATACAAAGGGTCTAAACCCACTCCAAGCAAAATCACCATTGACTTCCAGAGGCATAAAAGAAGGCTTTATAAAAGGATCATATTAGAAGAATCTTCTTTATGAAATATCACCCATATTCTCAAAAGCTATACAGTTATTCCATAATCCAAATATGTTTAACAACAGGAGTAAGAACTATTTCATCTTACAAAACAGCTCCTCTCTTCAATTTTTGAAGTGCAGAGCTAAGTACCAAATGGTATCTGTGATGATAAATGACAAACTGAATCTGAATTTTAACCAGCACTCATTTTACAGCTACAGGCCTTTTTTGAATACACTGATTCATCTGAACAGGTAGACATCATCCATTAGGAGCTAAACTTACCCCAGGAATTTTGTGTTATGGCATGAAATATAGAGATTGTTTCACCACTGCGGATGGGTGGGACCATTAGCACACTGATCAAATTATCCCACATTTGTAGGCTTTATTAAATAGTTCCTGAACTCAGCCTGATACAGAAGAGATCTCTTCCCTCAATGAATATGCTGCAAAGTACTCCTGCCGCATGCCCTGCTGACCCAAATGAAGTCAGGGATTTCCACACTCCCAATTCAGTGCAGCTACTAGGTGTCATATAGAGCCAGCTCTCCTGACTTGCAGTCATGCCTGTGATCTGGAGATCCCTGCCCATCCAGGGAAACTGCAGTGATGGGCCTCTCCATCCCTTTTTGTGAGCAGCCTCAAATTTGGCAGATACCCAGCACCAAGGACAGTGCTTCTGACACCATTTTAAGATTCTGTGCATGAAAGAACAAAATCTGTGCCTCATGCAAATGTGATAATAAACAGATTTTACAAAGTAAAAGTATATCCAGGATGACTAGTAAAAGATGGAAATGAGCTTCCATAACTCCTCACTCATGTTCTAACTGGTTTTACCTTATTGCTGGCTTTACATTACTACTGTCCTTTCTTTCTGTAGTAGAAAAATCTCACTGAATTTTAGTTATCTCACTATTGCCACTAGCAACAGAAGCATATTTGGTCTGGTAATTCATTTCTGAAGCTGCTGTGGGGTAGGCATAGTAGTGATTTGTAAAGCTACTATTTTGTCTGACCATGCTATAACAGAAATCAATTGTTCTTCTGACAGAAGAGGTCTCAGAGGACAAAATAGTGCAAGATCTCAAATGTATCCTAGTTAGTTTTTCTGTCTCTATATCTTTAAGAGATGGCAAAAAAATATAAATTCAGTTTAAAGAAGGAAGAGGCCCACTCAAGTCATCCACAGGTGGTTATGTTTTTTTACCCTATCCATCCCACAGGAACAGGGACACCATTGTATGATTCTTTAACCTGTCCTGACATGGTATGCAATTCAAAGGACTGAAATTGCATCACGACAATATATTGTGAACACAAGGAAGGTTTGTAATGAATTTTTAAACCCATTTTTTCTACATCAAAGTCCCCTTTGGCTTCTGGCAGTTGGATTTTGCAAGAAAGTAGAAGTGACAAGTTATTAAAGATACTAGGAGGGAGCAGGGGCAACATGGAGGACTGAGGTAGAGCTTCCTGTGTAAGGAGAGAGGATGGACATGAGGATCATCTTAGCTGAATTAAATCACACCAGCAGATGTACTCATACCTGCTGCCAGCTCCACTGAGAAGATGCAGGCATAAAAGATAAACCCGAATTACCTTTTATCAGGTTATGTTGCAAAGTTGAGAGGTGGCATTAGGATGATTGGAGGCTTCTCAGAGCACACAACCCAGTGATAAAGTAGAACGTTGCAAATGCAGCAAGCAAAAAAGTTCTCTCATCCAAATCTAATGAATTCACTAATCACATTGCTGTAATTTTCTTTCAAGATATTGGTAGAATAAGTGGGTACCTGGGGAGCCAGTACTGCTTGTGGAATCCAGAACTTCTGCTGTTCCTTTATTGGTGTGCGTGGGAAAGTGCTTTCCCTGGATGTATTTATATGCTGGCTTTAAATACTTATATTTACTTGGGGACTCTAAATACTGTTATAAGTGGTAAATTGTCATTAGGTCATCTTCCTGATGCATCCCAGATTAAAGCTAATGCCCTTCAGGTGGGTGCTATTAAATTAGCCTACCACCACCTGACAGGTATCCTCTAATCAAGAATGTATTGTCTTCTCTGTTTAGATTAACTTGAGCTCCTTCTGGGTAGAAAGATAATCCCATGAGCAGTCCAAATGTTTTCAGATGTGTGGAGTTGTGCAGGCCAGAAACAAGCAGGAAATTACTTGTTCCCCTTAATTATAACTACAATTTATATTTGAGTAGGACTTTTATTAGGTGGTAAAACTTTGTGCTTTGCACTTTTTGTTTGCATACATAAAATTTGAATTACCAGTTTGATGCTGCAACAGAGCAAGCAGTGTCAACTTTCTAAGTCTTTTGGTGGTTAAAAGCTTTCTTTAGGGACATCAACAATTCTGTTCGTAAAGTCCTAAATTTCTTCCAATGCCCAAATAAGTGACTGCTCAAGAATGCCAAGTTGATTTAGGACTGATTGACCAGGAACTCAGATATCACACTTACAGTTTACCACAGTGAAAACTGGATTGGTTAGGAAAAAAGCAGCTGGGCATAGGTTAATTTTTAATTTCCTTTTAATGGGTTTCTGATATTTCTTTGTATCAGAAGAGGCTGAAATGCTGAAGTGCACTTTCTTTGCAACCCATTTTGCATGTGATGGGGCCCAAGAGTTTGTAAAGAGTAAAGGAGTGTATGTATTTCCATTTCTATTTGCGGGTAACAGCAATTTCTTGCCTCTGTATCTTAGACTTATTTACCAAGTATTGTCAAAGAACAATTCCATTTTATTATATGAGGTATTCCCTCATCTGTAGTAAGCAGACAAATATTCTGATTTATTTTCACAAGAGTTGTCTAACCTAGGCAAGTCACATAAGAGTATTGTAGTAAAGGATGCTCTCCAGACAAAAGAAAAGCATTTTGACAATGAGTTAGTTGACAGATGTCAATTTTAAACAAGATTATCACACATTATCCCCAGAGATTGATATTATTATGGAGAGTGCATTCAGAATATAGATCAGTTCTCTAAAGAAAAAGGAGTTAGATGCAGCTGAAATGGAAATGGAGGATCCATGCAGGCAATATAATCAGTCTTCTATCCTTTGAAAGAGATTTGGCATAACACTCCAGAAAAACCTTAATGAAACCACCTAATACGTCTTCTTTGGTCAAAGCCTTTCCTCCTAAAAAATACATGAAAATAAACGAAAAATTTTAATTCTTTGAGCTGACACAAAGCTTTTCACAGCATCCATGCTAAAGTGAATCTCCAACTATATTGGAAAGTTGGTATTTTAATTTTTTAATATATAAGTACTTGCACACACGTACCCCTACAACTCATGAAAGTCCAAGTGTGTGCATGTACATGAGTAGAGCAGATTGATGAAAACTTTTGATGAAAACTTTTGACCTGTCAAGTGTGTGGAAGATGTCAACCAATCTTCAGTACAAAGTGCTAATTTGCTAGACATTATTCCTGGCAATTTCTTTTAACTCAGAGAAAATATTTTATTTAACTGAAACTGTGGGTTATTTTCATAAATTTTATCAGATATTTCCATTAATTCATAAATTTTATGAAATATTTCCATTACTAAGTTTCACTTGATGAAGCCCCTCAAAATTTCCCATGTTGCATCATCAGTAACCCTGACCACTAAGCTACTTCTGTTGTTGTTTTATTAGAGGGATTAATAACAATGTAACGTAGTTTATAAAATGCCAGAAAATGATCTTCAGAAACTCTGAAAAAAAAGCATAATTTCCTCAACACTATTCCCAAACATTTAAGCAAGTAGTGAAAACAATTAATAATGGAAGTAATGAATGTTCAAAATAGCTCTTTCAAGTCAAATGAAAATGGAACATGTTGCAGGAATACTGCACAAGATCATCCCATTTTTCCTATTCCTAGATGACACAGCCCTGAGATAAAAACACTGAGAAGCTTGGATTAAGGTAGCCCTCTTAAGGCCTGCAGTAGGATTTTATGTTGGGATTTCTGAAGTGAGATCTGTGGCACACAGTTACTACACAGCAGAGATTTTGCAAACTGAGGCAGGCTTCTTCAAAGCAGCATCCCAGTACTGTCCAGATTGCTGGCCTTCTCTTTCTCTGAATTTTTAGAATCTAGCACAGAGAAAAAACAAGCAGCTGATGGTATATTTGGAAATCTCTTTGACTAAAAGCATAGACTATTCCCCTTTCTTATTCCCCGTTCAGATGGCTGGTAACAGGGAAATAGCTGTCTCATTTCTTCAAGATCCCTCAGAAGCTGCTCCAGCATGAAACAAAAGTGAATGGCCCCATTATGCTAAGGGATCATAATTTTAAAAATACCGGGGATGCTTTTCTTAGCCAGTAATTGCAAATTCAATTTTAGTACACTGAATGTCAACAGGCTTCGAGGAGCAAGCACATTGCAAGCTGCAGTTTGCCAAGTTCAAGACAATCACAAGTGCTCTTTATTTCTCTGGTCACTCAATAATATTAGACCTCATTAAAGAGAAAGGATTGCATTGCAGAAACTGAGCCCCAGAGATAGCATCCACTTACAAATACACAGAAAAACTAAACTTGCAAGCTACCATGGCAGAGTTTTAGCTGTCACCTAATACAGAGAATACCACCTGGTATTCTCATTTAATATAGCCTTTCTATTGTGCTGCTAACAGGATGTCAAATATAGACAGAAAGAGTAAAATTAGTAATCAAAGGAAAGATTATAAAATCAGAATTTGCAATAACACTGTTTATAGGCTCTAATCCATAGATTGTAGAATTATTTGGGTTGAAGGGACCTTTAAAGACCACCTAGTTCCAAGCCCCCTACCACAGGCAGGGGCACCTACCACTAGACAAGTTTGCTCAAACTGGTCCTTGAATCCTCCTGGGATGGGGCATTCACAACTTTTCTCCTAAGATCTGATCCAAAGGTACCCACTGTCACTTTAAAGAATTCTTATCTGTCCTGTCCCCATGTGCCCCTGGAAAAAGTCCCCCTCCAACTCCCACAGGACCTCTTTAGGTACTGAAGGGTGCTCCAAGGTCCTCCCAGAGCCTCCTCTTCTCCAGGCTGAACTAACCCCAGTTCTCTCTGTCTTCATAGGAGAGATGTTTCTTTCCTCTGATCATCTTCATGGCTCTGCTTTGGACACAACAAGGTCCATGTCCTTCTTGTGTTGGGGGTCCCAGAGCTGAAGGCCTGTATTTTACTGTTAAAACAATAGTATTAACTTTAATTGCATTTTGCAGGGGACTGAACCTTTTCACCTTAGCATCTCGGGGTGCTTTATGTGACACTTCACCTTACAGTAGTTGAAATGCTGCTATGAAATCTCACTGGTATCAAGCACACCAACACTCAGGTAGAACTTAAATAAAAATGACTGTGTAAAGAATGCTCATGGCCCTGTGCTGCACCTGAGGTGTGCTGTCACCCTCCCTGCTGACAGGGAGCCGTGCTTGCCCCACCAGAAACAGAAATACACCCACTGCTCTCATATTTTAAACATGCATATTCATTTATGTCTAAAGCCCCAGTCACGTGCTACCCATTTCCTCTTTTTCCCATCTTTAATTCTGAATGTGGAACAGTATTCCATGTGTTTTTCTTTAAATGACAAACTTGCCGTTAATTTTATAAAGAAATTTTTGAGTCCACTGATTTTAGTGAAAACAAAACATTGCACCTGGAATGGAGAAAACATCTAGGCTAAAGATGATTAAGTATTCATATTTGTCTCTGCCTTTCAATAGACATTCTCTCTCCCAAGAGATCGGGGATCAACCTCTACTTAGGTATTTCATCATTGCCTTTGGCATTAAAACCCTACCCCCTTCAAGCACTGTCTTAGTAATGTTCTTTCTATTCCAAGGAATAAAAATAACAATGAAATGAATGATTAGACATGTTATATATGGCATTCAGTGATGGGGAAAAATGAGATGGTTAAAAAGCTGCATTATATTTATACTGCTTCCTTATGCTTACTTTTTTGTTCCAAGAATAAGATGCTTTCCCTTTTACATTCTGATTGTGCTTTGTGGCAATCATTATTCAGGGAATGAAGCATTTTAATGACTTTAAAATTAATTTAGTAGTCTCAGCCTAGCTCTCAGTGTACACGTGTCCACATTAAAAAAAAAAGCCCACTAATTGGCAGTCTCATTGGCATTCACAGCACAGAAGCCAGGAGCTCCATAGACTTTAAAGCCAGAAGTGACCATTGTGATCATCTAGTCTGACAGGTCATGGGACTTCTCTGAATTAATTATTGCTTCAAATCTCAATAGCTGTGATATACCTCAAGCCTGTTTTTTACTAAAACATCCAATGTCAATATTCAGGTTTCAAGTAATGGAAAATCTACTACAATTCTAATTTAAGTTATTCTACAGGCTGATTGTACTCCCTGTTAAAAAGAAAAAAGAAAAAAAATATATAACTAAAAAGAAACCGCACACCAAATCTCAATTTTCCTTTGAATTTCTGTACTATAAACTTTAAAGTTTGTGAACATCTTACTCCTTAATTTGCTAAAGTGAAGTGTCCTACTTGCAAATTATTAGGGTGATATGAACATCAGAACAGGAGGATGTTTTGTTTTTAACAGTGTTGTTTAGTTGTTGCATCATTTGTCCAGGAAATTGGAAATCTATATTCAGAGCATTCCTAATCTTGGGAACAGTGAACCCACAGTACCCATTTCCCACACTGTCCCAATTTCTAGGGTAACAACTGCTGGAAATTGAGACTGGACTCTGGAAGAAGCCTTCTTCTGGAAGATGGGTCACTTTCTTAGTCAAGAACACAGTGTTTCTGAGAACAAAGAGAAGACACTGGAAATTTTCGTATTTAGCCTGAAGTGTGAGGCCCTTAATTCAGAGAGAGTACATTATACTACAGTATATAGCATATACATTATATAATATTAAACTTAATGTTTAAATAGTGGATGAACTCAAAGAAGAGCTTAAAACTCTGCACAGTCCTTTCTGTCCCTATCCTCTTTGCCTGCAGAGTGTCACAGTATTTTTGGTTATAATTCAGTCTACCTTCTTTATAATTTCACCCCTATATTTCCTGTGTCTTACCTATCAGCTCAGTACTACCCCCTGGATTTTACCTTACAGATCTGGTAGTCCAATATATTGCATCACCAATAATTTTTTTGTTAAATTGTTAATGTTAGTTTGCTAATTCTCCAAAGTTAGAATATAACCAGCTAACTACTGGCACTATGATGTTGGAAAGCAGCTCCATCTTTTCAAGGCACATAATTAGACACAGCTAGCACTGCATATGCCAGCAATAGAATAAGTGGTTTTTCCAACAGATTGAGTTAATAGGGATTCACCCTAATTAAAAGCTTGAAGTTTTAATGAAAATATAAAGCCTTTCTTGGGAAAGATCTCTGCTTTGATTCACATTCAAGTCACAGTGGCAGCACGGTTCTTAAGGGACCACCAGCAGAAGTGAGGCTGTTGAGCACCCCAGGAGCCCTCAAGAGGACCAAGGTATGAAGATAATAATAAGAAGGCATAGTAGTGGGTCAAGGTCTACCAGTGAATAAATGGTGCATTTGTGCTCTAATTAAAGCACTGCTGCTTCTTTCTTTTTTGGCTATTAGAGTTTATGTGTACCTGCAATGTGTTAGGATAGAAACTCTGACCTCTAGTTTAGACACAGTTTAGTCTAAGTAGACTAAACAATATTTTATTCTATTTGCACAACTGAAATTTAGAAGATTTTTTAATGTTTTGTTTGAGGTTTTTTATGCATGCGATCCTCTTCCCTGTAAGTTCAAAGAGAAGAAAAACAACATTGAACAGCTGATTACTAATGCACACACTGCCTTGGTGTTAAGAAATTCTTTTTAATAGGTGCTTTAATTACTTAATAGCCTGGAATAAAGTTATAACCCTTTAGTTGCAGTTATGATTACTGACAGCTAAAATATACAGCTCTGACGGAGTAAGTCCCTCTCTAGAAAATAAAGCCTCTGCCTCTGACACTACCCAATACTCCACTTAATTACATTATCCTTCATTTAGATGGTGATTCTATTGCAACATCTAACAAGGAGAAGATATTGCACAGTAACAGTGAGTGGCTAGGACAGCTTCTTTATCAAGGCATTTATTGAATTACACATACTGAGGATCAGCTGGACAGTGAAAACTGATGCTTTCACTGGGTGATGAAATTCTGCTCTGTGGTCTTTTAATACAGACTGTATCCAAGTAAAGATTAAAAGAAGAAATCAGGAGTATAATAGATTACATGCACTCTAAGATTTATGCCCAGGTATTTTTATTCATAACAACATTATCTCTCTTATTATCTTTATGACACTTTAGGATCACTCAGTTGGCCCAGCTACAGATCTACCAGTTGTCCCAATTAGGTGAAATCTTCAGTACAACAGATATTAAGTGGAGCTATTAAAAGCTTCTGCTAAGCCATTACAAACTGAACACAAACCCTACCGGGGCATGTGTAAACACTAACCTTTTAAAACTAAATCCATTTTTCTCTCCAGCAAGAGAGGTGTAATCCAGGATTTCATGGGGAATGCAGCTCTGGCAGTGCCTCTGCAGTGCAAGGCAGGGAGCTGGTTTGCTGTGCTGGCAGCAGAGCTGGGCTGAGGAGCTGGCAGCCCCTGCTTTGGAACGCTGTCATGAGCACAGCAGGGCTGTGCCAGTGCCCGGCCCCATGGCTGCCCTGGGCTCCAGGGACAGCAGGGACAGCAGCCTGGCACCATCCCATGCCTGGCATCCCACGCCTGGCATCCCATGCCCAGCATATGGACTGCCCATAAAGGAGCACCTCTGGGCCCTGCTGACACAGCATGGAGTGAGGATGGTCTTAGGGGTCCCACAGCAATTTCAGAAGGTCTTTAGGACTCCCTATTTTAATTAGGATATTAAGCCTGAATGGCCACTGAAGCCAAGGGATAATCCTGGATCAAAGCCAGGAACAACAAACTGGATCAGCCCCAATACAGGCAATCGACACAATCAGTGCTGTAATTATTTTAAAATAACATGGCTTAGCAAATAGAGGTGGATTTGAGTTCAGGGACTCATATGCTCAGCCTCAGTAGCTATGCAAAAGACCTTTCCTGCAGAACAGACCATGCTATCCCACCTCTGGGTCTTTTCTCCCTCAGCAGCCAAGAGAGCATTTCCATTCCCCAATGTGCTTTACTGCAAGATAAAGCCTCAGATATCCTGATCTCTGCTTGAAAAAGAAAGGTAATCCATTCTGATGTAACCAGAAAAGACTTCTTAAAAATTTTGGGGAGGAGGAAAGGAAAGGAAGAAGGAAATTTTATTATAAAACGTGAGAAAGTAATAAAGAAAATAGCTCATGAGAGAACTGCTGAGTCTCCCTACCAAAACACTTCTCAATATTTGGTCTTGGTAGCAGTGACTTAATTTTTAAACATTTGAAGGAAAACTGTGCAAAAGATTTAGAATAATGCTAGTTAGGATTAACTGCTCTACAGGTTAAAGGCATTTCTTTTGCCTTACTCTTGATTCAAAAAAGGTAGAAAAAATTTTATGTGCATTTGGTACCTTTTTTCAGTTACAGATTCACACACATACAAAGGATCATCACATCCAAAAACTTATAAATAAACACTGCACAGCCTTCTGGAAGCCCCACGTGGTTACACAGGGAAAGACACATGGCTGAGCTGCTATTCACTCTCTTAGGACAAGCATTCAGATGTGACCACTGAATTTCACTCAGCAGTTTACATACATCTTCCAAGGGCCAGTTAATTGACCAAATGAAGCACTAAAGTCTAATTCCATAATTCTGCAGGAGAGGAGAGTATATGGAAGTCTGACTACAATTGCCAAAATTTTGCTTTGAGAGACATATGGCAATCTAGCCCAATTGCATGGTGACTGCCAGAAGAATTGTTTCTACTTTAAGCTCAGTTCCTGCTTCATCATTGTCCCTGTCCCCATGTAGTCATTTACACCTGTGCAAAGTGAATGGAAAGCATTACCAAGTGAGAATGAGAACAATTTATCATTCCTTTCTACACCCACAGCAAAGAGGGAGAAGCAGGCACTGAATTTATCAGGTTCAAAAGAGATTGAAAATTCAAACAAATGATTTTGTACAATTCTTTTACAAAGGAAATTAAACACAAAGCTGTAGTCTAATACAACATTATCATTTTGAATTTACCTTCAACCAGGAAATACATAATTATGCTACCCTTGGAAGACACTGCATGGCTACATTTTGGACATTGTGAATGCTATGAACTCCAATGAAGTTCAGTGAAGTAATACATAAACAAAATTAGCTTAAATAGCAAGAAAATTTAAATTTAATTGACTTAAATAATCTTTGTTTGAATTTACATATTTATGCACACAGATATATACACCATTCCTCCCTACAGTTAGCATAAAATATTAATTGTGTAGGAATGGTGTTCAAATTACAGTTTCAGAAACATTAAAGTGTTAGAGTAACAATATCAGAAAACACTGACTTGCACAAGAATTCTCACATATTTTTCCATATTGATTCAACTGTCGCAGGAAGTTTTGTTTTCAAAATCTTTCTGTGACCACCAGGCTGACCTAAAGCTTAATTATATCCTTGAATAGAGTGATACAGATCTTTGGCTTTTAAATTATGATATAAATAATAAAAATCATCAGAACTTGGAAATCACATATTTTATGAAAACAAAATCACATTTACATTAAGAGGTAATAATATTTCAAATGCGGATGTTTCATATCAAGTATTTGAATCTCTGTTTGAAAACATAAAGAAATGTGAGTTTACAAGCTGCTAAGTACATTCACATTGGATCTGCAAACTGTTTCACAAATGCTCAGCTGCATCAGGTACAGAATAACTGGGAAAGAAGAACTATAATAATGGCATAATGCAGCTATTTACCTCAGGTATTAAATGTGCTTAGATTTATTTGCCGTTTTAATTAATTCTTCACTTTCTGTGGAGCACTTTATACACATCCAAGAATGTATGATAACAGACCTTGATTTTTTTTTTCTGCTGAACACACACCATTATTTGAGAACCAAAAAGAATGGCAATAATGCAGCATGATTTAAATCTGCCTTCCAGCTTTCTTTAACAATGAAAGGAAAAACAATAGCCTTCTGCAGAACACTTTTTATAGATGACAACCAATTTTTACTAATTAATTCAAATGTCCATCTCTGAGGAAGAAACATGTTTGGTAGAATTTAATGTAAAAGATCAGCTCCACACCTCCAATAAAATAAAATGTTTACTAGCATAAAATTTTCTACACTTATACACTATTCTGTTATGCAGATTTTTAACATTTCTGTCAAATATTATGCATGATTAATAAAAAATTTGAGTTTTAAATAAAAATAAATCTACTAAGGAAATAAGACTACCAAGAAGCACTTAAACTATAAAAAATTATCCTGAACTTTTTTCACTTATATGTCTTTAAATAGTGCTCAAACTGAGCCAGTATCGACACAAAATGATCTTTCTTTCATATTTATTTTATAGAAATTATTCAACTCCAAAAAATAGTTTTCAGAAATGAAGTTTATTTCATATTAAGTCTAGCCCACTTACTTATTTGATCAACAGTGCCAGGAAATATGTTACTGAGAAATAAAGCCGGTATCCACTCTGTCCCTGCATTATGAATCTTGTTTCACTCTTAATTTTACTTTCAGAGTAAGAGCTGCCTGTCTCCTCAAACTTCTACCAGAGACAGTGCATGATAGATGGTACTAGGGAAATAAAATTAGCCACCTGATTCGACCCCCAAGACAAGGGGACAGCAGGGAAGGTGGCAGCCTGGCATCCTAAAATTGTTGGAAGGATGAAGAGATGTGCATCTATTGATCATTTCTGTCTCAGGGGGTGGTAAGGTCTGTTAGAAGGAAGAGGGATGGATGGCTGGAGAGGAAGCCCAGGCTTCAGCCACCCTGAGACACTTTTTTGTGCAGTTGAACCTCTAAGTCCTGGGGCTGGCTGGCACCATGCAGAGCAGCCACGTGTCCAAGGAAAGGCTGACAGGCCTAAACAGAGAGAGCTCTCTCCAAGCCAGCTATGCATTGCACTAAGTGAGAGAGGAAATTCATTATTTGTTCATCAGCATGAACAACAGTAACAGAGCAGAATTGAAGGGAAGCTACAAGGTGGCAGAGCATGATGAATTTATTGGAAACCCCGGGTTTCATCAGGCACTACAGTAGAAATGAAAGACTCATAAAATGGAATATTAACTAGCATTTTCACATAATTTTCAGTCTTTACGAGTTAACATTTTACAATATCAGTTATGACTGAACAATTATGGATGTTCAACTATGTTTAAAGCACACACAGGAGGAAACAACCATGTAACAGCCATTAGACTCTCAGTACCTCCTCAGTGTGGAATCCCAAAAGTTGATGCTCTTCCAGACAATTATAAAAATTGTGGAATTCTTTCATGCAAATGCAGAACAACTTGTAATCAACCTATTCTTTAACTATGTCAAAAGTGTCTAAATTCGGTGCTTTCTAGATTACCAGAAATACAAATCTGAGGCACAACTTCCAATGTGATTATCAGGCCTACAACACCACAAAAGCCTGCCAAGCAAAGTGGCATGATTCTCCATACACAATATGAAAAATAAGATTTTTCTTAGCCTTGGCTATTTGGGTTAGATTTTATAACAATTTTCTTAGCAGAAATGCAGTACTAGATGAAACCAGAGCTTAGCAGAAAGCAAAAATGAGAAAGTTCATAAAACAAGCTCTTTATACACATATGAGAGAATATGTTCTAAAATTTTAAATTTCAAAACTAGAATGGTCTATCTGGATTCTTCTTAACCCACCTACACTGCATTATTTGTCTATCAAATATATTGAGAGTGTGTCTGCGTGCCCACAATTTGATCTCACAATTCTTCTAAGAAGTAAGGAAGCATAATACAGTTTTACAGATCTCTGAGCTGCAGAAAAAGGCTGCAAAATACTGAAGGTTGCAAAGATTATGTATGGGGAAGTTAGGATGTCAACCAAAATCCAGTTTTAGCAATCTCAGTACTCACAGAGTAGGGAAACAAAATTCTCTTTAATTTAATAATTTAACAATGGTCTGAGCACTTCTATTTTGTTAGTATATAATTATCTATTTGTCCTCATCTTTTGAAATTGCAAGGTGCTTCTGAATTGCGCTTTCTATCCTCAATGGCAGAGTTCAGAAACAGTTTTTTTTAAAAAAGCAAACCTGAGTGTACACTTTTCCATAAATATATGAATATTTGCTTTTTCAATTACAATTTCAGCAGTTGAGGCATTAAGAAATACACCAGCCATTATGATAAAGTGACAAGGTCAGGGATAATGGTGGTACCACATCTCATACTGTTCCTTTATTTTACTTCTTAAAAATGTTTTCTCATGTAGGCCTGAGCTATTTTAAGACCCACTTTTAGTGACTGGTTTTGATACAATGCTTTATAGTGCAACCCTGCTTCATTCAAGTGTGTTGTGCATGCCATCAGGAAATCCCCAGTATTACACCTTCAAAACAGACAAAAAAAAAAACCCCATCCTTTTCCTGCTGAAGCCTATAAAATGGAAAATTCTGGGGCGTAGCAACCAGATACACAGAGGAAATAATTTCTTTGGAGCTGCACAAATCACTAGTAGGTGCTACTCCATCAGAAGTCAGTATATTTGAGCTCTTTTCCTGGGTGAAATGTAACATTTGGTAAACAAAAGGAAACGCAGCCCTATGAGTTTTACTGGGGAATCACCAGCCCAACACCACTGCAGGCCACAGTAGGTAAAACTCAGCTTCAAGAGACATGAAAGGGGCCTGCAGAAACAGCCTTACCTCACACCAGGAGATCTGAACCCCTGGAATATCCCTTTTGTTAGAAGGAGCAAGAACTTTTTCCCTGAAGTTGGGGAGTGCAAATAGCTGCCCGAGCAGGTACGCCTGTGCATGAACTGTTGTGCATGACTCTTTCATGGTCATTCCATCTCTTGCACCTATTTTTCCTATCCATCCATGGCATTTTTTTCCAGATATAATGCTTTAAATCACTAGAAATTGCACCTGTTTTTCTCTATTACTAGAATTGCCATGGGATTTCACATGGCAAACCCTTTCACATGCTACCTGTGCAAACAACCTCTCACCTTAAACAAAGATAGGCTACTTTGCTTTAAGCATAATTTGATGTGTGCAAGAGAAGAAGTTGAGATCTCTTACCTTATTTCTAAATACTCATTTGTGCCCTGGGCAAATTTCAACACATATTGCTAGTTTCTTGTTCCACTGAGAAAAAAAATACTGATTAGCTTTTCCTCTGTACAGAACATTTATCTGTCAGATACAACTCTTCAGTTATGGATTATATGGCTTATGTTTCCTCAACAAAAGAGGCATTTTCTCTGATAAGGAGTATTCTTACAAAATCCCATTCTTTGGATATAAATGATATCTGTTCCTCTGCTCTGCATGTGCACAGAGTAGAGTGAGCTCATCAGTGCATAAAGAGGATCACAGAGAGAACAGCAGAAACCAAGAAAATAGATGCATAAATACAAACATGCTGTGGGGACATGAGTAATAATTTTCCAAGGTTTTTAGCCCCTTTACAGTTTTTTTTTTCTCCAAGATTTTGATCAATTCTTAAGAACGTACAAAGTGTTGACAAGAACCATTGAAATGGCTGGTTGAGATGAGCTGTTTCTACAGTCCTTCAAAATTATTCAGGAGCCACATGGAACTGAAGAATGACTAAGTGTCAGAAGTTTGCCATTTTTTTTCCAGCTATGTCATATTATTTGTTCTAATAAACATACTGTTTCTTCACACATTCTCTAACATATGGAAAATATGGAAGGCAACATAAAGTTTAAAAATATTGGAATATTTAGCAATCTTTGTCTTCAAAGTATCCTAATCACATGTAAAAATTGTTAAGCATATGCTCTTTTGCTTCTATGTGCAAATTACTTGAAGAGTTTTTTGTTTGCAAAAAGTCTTCAGAGCAGAGAAATTCATGTTGGTTTTACAATTACTTAGGTGAAAAATTCATTTATCTCACTGTGTGCTCCCAATCACCTGAATATTCCTGCTTAGAAATCAGAGACATTACAGAGTAGGTTCCCAGGTTGTCACTGAACTGATAAAGGCTGTGAGCAGAGAGCTGACTGGTGTTACAACTCTGCAGCAGTGGCACTTAGTTATCAAACAAAGATTTAGAAGTGGATAAAGCTTCACAGATCCTAATTCTGGAGTCCAGCAAAGGAAATCATTCCCTCCATGGAGAATGTTTCTCTATCAAGGACACAGAAGATTGTGGTTTAAATTTCATAATGTGTCTTCAGGTTCCCCTTTTTAAGCAGAAGCAACAATGAATAAATTACTACACATATTTTAGACTATATTCCCCTTAATGACATTTTCATTACACTGTTTGCTTTTTATTTTTATGCTGGTCACCATGGAACTGAAATAACAGCTTTTTTTGGGAAAATCGAAACTGTGTTTTCCATGAAAATGGAATAAATTGTTCAACTTCCTCTTCCTCATCATCTAGCATCCGCTCTGTAGCAAGCAATGCTGTGCCCATTCCCTCCAGCAGCTGGAGAGCCACTCAGGATGCTAGAGTAGGAGCTGAGGAGGGAACACACCTTACAAAGAGCTGGCAAACCTTCATTTCTGACTCAAACTACATTTCTCATGCACAGGGCATGTGTTGCACTGTCACAGTCTGACAAAGAGAAAGGAAATATTTCCCCTGGCTGAAATGGTTCATCTTGCTACTCCAGAGAGTAGAGAGCAGAGGGAGCACTGAATAATGCTTGTCTTTAAAACCCACTAATATGCTTCCCACTAAAAGCTCAGGAAAGAGAGAGCCACATCCCTTCCTAATCCACACGGGGCTCTTTGCAATGTCTTGTAGGCATCACTCTTAGGAATTTTGTGCAATTTTGACATGGTCAAAAATGATTCAAATTTTCTTTATGAAGTAATCCACACCACTATGATTCTACAAGAGACTCTTTTTCTCATTGTTATAAATTATTGCCAGTGTCCCTATTACCACCATTAGTAGTTCTCTGTATTGTATTTCGATTAAAATCAGCAGTGCACAATTATTGCTCTCTTTATTAATTTGATGAGATTCTTCTGGCCCAGACTCTTCAGGTCTGGCTCCAGAGAAGAATTTTCTGACAATGAGGAAATGACACACATTGTTGGTGTTTGCTAGCAAAACCTGTAAGGAAACCTAAGCAGGAATCTACCAAGATTGAATCCCATTGCTGCCTCTGAAACAGAGCATGTTCTGTGTACTGAGTCTGCATCCCAGATAAGCTGACAAGTTGATGATGCCTGTTACATCATATTTAGTCATCTACGACACAACTGCTGCTACATCTGCTTTGGACTGAGGTAAGCATGGGACTGAACCTGGGTGAATTTCGTGCAGACCCAGTTTCAATGCATGGCATCTGCTAAACACTGCAGAGGAAAACAAAAGCCAGCAGTAGCCAGCAGTTTGCTTATTCTCCAGCTGCTAGTTATGCTCCTTCAAAACACATTTTTGCTTTTCTTTTGAAAAAGGCCATGGCAACAAGAGAGAACTACAATAGTCAAAAGGGCAGGATTTAAGGAGGTGGAGTATGTTTAGTTCTGAAAGTCATGCTTAATGTTTATACTCATTGATTTCCACGCAACTTAGAAGGTGTGAAAAAAAATACCATTCATTTCTCCCACAAAGGAAGGAAATTCAAATAGTCTTGTGATTTTTGCCATTAAATGTTTGGAAAAAACAAGGGTTTTCTTCTGTTTTTTTCATCTTTTTCTGTTTGTTTTTCTCAATAAATGAACAAAAAGGAATGTATGACAAACCTGCAGGTCCCAAATTTTGCTGAGCTCTCTTTTACATATTGCATAACATCTCTCTGTAGACCCAGAAATAGTTTGACTAGAGGTAACAGTTTTCACTAATTTATAGATCTAACGGCTGTGGATCAGCTCCTGAGATAGAGAGTAGTGATGTCCTTTACCTACTACAGAATAAAATTGTTCCTTCATCTTGTTCCTCCATCTTTTATCTTCCTCCCATCTTCCCTACACTTTTCAAAGTTCATAACCCTACAGAGGTCCTAACCATTTTATTATGGGATTTTTTGTGCCAATCTTGCAGTTTTCTTGGTCTGCAGCTAGTAAGAACAGGTTGTAGGCAAATAAAATGCTGGATTACCATCCATTAGAATTCAGGCAATTTTGGTCTACTCTTAAAGGGTGGATTCCAGAAACACATTAAAGAAGAGCTCTTACATAAAAGTACATTTTGCCAGACATAAAATGGGTCAAAACATGAATTTAAACAGGCTTTTTTCTTCCAATGAAGATGACATCCCCTCATTCAAAATACATTTTTTGTTTAAAGGAAACATTGGAAATTTCCACTATTTGGTTATCTTTACTGATAAATGGGCACACAGAGCTCTATACTGCTGAACTTATCCTTTTTTTCATGGCACAAATTAAAAGTAACACTTTCCTTTAAAAAACATTAGAGTTAGGATTTGGTCAGCTCTCTACTATTATTTAGGACAAGCAGATTGTACGCAAAGCCACTCGAGGCAGTTTTTACCTTCCCCTCACACCCTTCAACTGTGTTCCTGACATCATACAGAGTAAAGGAAGCTGTTTATAGCCCAAACTGCTGTAACAAAAGCCAGACACGGAGTATCTGGGATACAATCTGCACGTGGGGGTGTAAGGGCTCCAAGCTGAATTCAAGCAGAGGAATTACGCAGGGTAATGTACTTCCTGTCATGGCTTAGCAAGACACCCAGCAGGAGCAAGGCACTTAACTGCAGTGCAAGCAAGGCATCAGACACTTGCAATTAAACCCAAAGAGTGAGAAAGACCTGAGAACCAGCCCCTATATCCACAACTGCAGTCTCACTGTATTGCTGCATCCACAAAACAGACATGTGCGAGTTGGAGACTCAGAGAGATCCATATATGCCCTAGAGACACAAATAGATGCACTTAGACATCTCATGTGGACTGCTTTTAAAGCAATTATTTGCTCCATAGAGACTTCTGTGTTTTTTCTAATAGGAAAATGAGTGGCCGTACTATAAATGGGTTGTATAAAGACCATATTGTTCTAGTTTCCTAAAATAACTTGGACACCTCAATTGTAGCCTTTCTTAAAAACAAAGTAGCCTTTGATGTGAAGCTTTAATCATGAACAGACTATAAACTTCTCTGGGATCTACCATGATGTAGCTGCTCAAAGTGTCAGAGCACTAACTAAACAATATTCATTAAATCCCAACTAAAAATAATGTCTGGAGAAAACTCAAGGGAAAACTAATGTCTGTCACATGATGTGTGAGCTGTGTTGACTCACTGCCATGTAGACTTCAATAATTTTCATCAATAAGGACACTTAAATGTATTTCTGCCCAGTGACTCCCTAAATAGCATGCTAGAAACCTTATTGTCTTTTTTTTTTTAGTTTTTCAAGAGTGCGCAGAACAAAGACTTAGACTTTTTTTCTGAAGAGGGAGGAGGCCATTTTGGCTTTCTTATGTCATGCTTACTTATGACAGCCAACATGTTACTGTTTTTCTTTCATTGATGCTCTTTAAAATGCTTCCAATTCACAGATGTGTGCTGATGAAGTAGTTATGAATTTTCCTACAGGCTACATTTCTAGAAATCCTCTTAGGATCTTGGCACTGCCCAGAAAGTAGAAAACAAAAGATAAAGTCCCTGATTGGAGACTCCTCTTTTCATTGCCCCTATACTTTTTCCCACCCTATTCACTGAAAGAAGTCACATTCCTTCAGATTTTAAAAGGGAAAGGTTGGCAAAAAGTCCAAAACCCAGGCACCTGATTTAACGTGTTTTCTTGAAAACACTTTTTTTGAGTGGAGTAATGATTATTGAATAATTGGTTTTATTAATTGGTATTTAATAATTTCTGATCACAATTTATCCTTTTATCGGTATCTCTGTACTGATATTAATCTGTTCTCCATTGATTTCGAGATGTAAGTGGGTACTTTTCAAAGGAAATTGTTCTCTTAAGGAAAATTCTAGAACATCAAAGGTCACATATGTCTGACCAGGTAGATCTGCAAGGCCATGAGAAGTCGCGCTCATGTCCATAAAACTCATGCACATTGCCACAAGGCTGAACAAAAGCATCTTGTGATGGATGGAGGTGTAGGTCTCAAACAGGAGAAACATTTTGTGAAAATGGGTTGCCTGTAGAAAAATTCCCTGTTCATATTTTTCAACATTTAGTAATTGTCAAAAAATTAGACTATGTCATGGAATTCCTGGTCTGAAGAAACTTTGTGAGATAATTCCATCAGGACAACAAAGAGGGTGTCTTTTGAAAAGGTCAAGATTCAAAGGAAATGTTTTGAAATTCTAAATGAAGTGGTTTATTGAAAAGAAATTTCTTTTCTATTTGTTTGAGTCAGGGATAGTTAATTTTAGTATTTGTTTTGAGTTTTCGAGGACTTCAGGTTTTGTCCCAATGTTAGATCTCCAGCTCTCATGACTGAAACGAAGGAAATTGAAACCATCCTCTAAGTACAGAAAAGTTCCCTGGCATCTGTCAGGTTACACCAGATATCTACAATTTTTCACCTAAAAATAGAAAGCAGAGCACTGAAATATTCACTGTGTTGTAGGCATATGTCCAAAAAGCAAGGAGCTGCATTGAATAAAAATACTGCAAGTAGAAGCGTGCACTTTAAGCCACTGGCACGCAAAGCTGTTCCAGTTGGGCATTTAAACACCATGACAGCACAAGCCAATTAACTATCAATCATCCTGAGACCTCAGCAGCACCTCTCCATCATTGAATGAGGTGGAGAGTTGATTTCTTGGAGGTCCTGTTCACCAAATATCTTCCCTGAGGTGATAATATCTTCAGAATTTTTATCACCATGCAGAAGGGATTTCAGAGTTAGACCCTTATTTGGAAATGGGAAGGCAGATAGTGGAACACAAGCTTGACATAAATGCAGGTGAAAGAGAAACACTCAAACAGAGTTTCAGCCTTTTTTAGCAAGTCTATTTATACCTCACCATATCCTTTGAAAACATAAAATTCTAGTCCTAATTTATTAATGGAATGTGCCAGCACCAAGTTATTTTTAAATTTAGAATATAAATGGCCTTCATGAACTAGAGCAAGCAGGCAGCATCTGACATGAGTCTCAGAGCTAGTGTGAAATTTACTTTTAAATTGCTGCTGTCTTTCCAAAAATTATGCACCGTGAGCATGTGTCTTCACTCGTGTTAGCTTTTGCCTTAATTAGAAAACAGAACCGCAGGAAGTGGCACGTAGAAAGGATCTCACCCTTGCTTGGATGTAAATAACCCTCTCAGCTTACTTCAGATGTTTCTTCCTAGCTAAATTCAAGTTGTCAGAAGAATGTGATCCTGAAAATAAAATCAGAAATTTCAAGCTATTTGTAAACATAAGAGGCAAAGGTTAGTTGTATTTTATTTTATTTCCCAACCTTTTTCTTCTTCTATGGCAAACAGAAAGTGGGGACTGAAGACAACTGAAACAAATAAATTAGAGAGGGTTTTTTACCTCATGGGGACTCTTATTCCCAATATAAAGTGCAACAAAAAAGGGTATTCTTCTGTACAACTGTTCCTCAAAAGAACCTTGCATCTCAGTCTTCAGCTAGCTCAAATTATCTGCCCTTTCAGTTGCACACTGTTGACTTTTTCCAATGTCTGTCCTCATCACAACTTTATAAGCCCATTAGAGGCATGCATTTGAGTGTTTCAGGGAATGACTAGACACAGCAAATGATTTCCTATAAATAATTTATTCAATGACTTCAAAATTCTCAGTGTTCCTGTAAGGACTGCCTGTCACAGAGCAATGCTGGTAAGAAACAGTAGCTTTCTTCCCCAGTTCCACCACCTGACCCAGGGCCCCTTCTACAACCCACAGAAAAGCTGGTGAAATTTCTCCTGGGTTTTTTTCCTCTGCCATCCAAGTTAGAGGGAATTCTTCTAATAATTTTAGGAGAAACTGTACAAGTTCCAGGACCTTCCTGATCTTCTTCTGAGAACAAAATCTAAAACTGAATTGCTTTGCAAGAAAATGTCCTTGAGCGTGAGTCAACTTTGGGACAAAAAATGTGGCAGCCAAGAGTCTGATCTCACAAACTCCTCAAGAAAGCAATGATATTATAAAGAATAAAGTTTTACAACACTAAAGCATTGAAGGGTTTGCAAAGGTTCAGTACATCCTTTTCATACTGAGCTTTGCTCTGTGTTCATATTTCCAGAAACTAGTACACATAGAAGTGGTTTTAGAGTTGTTTTAGAATAGACAAAAAGATTTATATCAATTTTCAATAGTCCTAGGTTAAGAGAAGTCTGAACTTTAAATACTTGTTCACGTGAAAAATCAAAGTTCCTCCAAGAAGACAAGAGTAAATGGCCTCAAGTTGCAACATAGAAGGTTTAAATTAGATATTAAGATTTTTACATGGAAAGTATTGCAATTCATTGGAACGGATTTCCATCCCTGAAACTACTCAAAATAAGTGTGGATATGGCTGTTGAGGACGTGGTTTAATGGTGAACATGGTGGTGCTGTTAGATTTAATGTTGCACTTGATGGTCTTAAGGGTCTTTTCCAGCCTTAACGCTTCCATGGTTCTAAGAGAAGTTTTTGACTAGAGAAGAAGTTGATGTTGATGTTTTGGTACATAAAACATGCATTTGAAACATTTCTGTGTATGGTCATATTTACTGAGAAGATTCTTCATATATTGATCACTGTGTTCCCATACTGTAACACCCAAAGCAACAAAATCCTACTCTGTTAGCACCCCTGTGTCTGTCAGTCAAGCTTCTGCAGCGTCCTTGAGTTATTTTTGAGGTAAAAACTTCAGATAAGTTTTTCTCCTTACCTTTGTCACTGAAATTTAAAAATAAGTTGAATTATTAATTAAGATTAAATGTAATTATTAATTAAGATTAAATGTATACAAATATGCTGTCAATTTGTCTATCAGTGTTAGCAGTGAGAATGTTTAAATTATCTCACCTCAGTGCCTGATAAACAATCAATGGACTTTATTTAATGACTTCATCTCCCATGCTAATTGTATCCATTTAAATTAAATTATTCTGATTGTTATTCCATGTAGTTATTTGGTGATATGAGACCTGTGAATAGATAGTATTGATTTGGGGCAACCAGGCATCATCCATCACAGCTGTGAAGACAGGAATTAAATTTAAATAGTGGGCTATTATTTTCTGAATGTCTTTGTGGACAAATAGGTAGTGGAAGCAGGATAATTAGGAACTTGCACTAATTTGTCCACTTGATTTATAGGTATATGATTCCTGAAGGTAAAATGAGGTCTACAAAGTAATCAAGAGAAGCTGACAATAGGTAAAACCTTGTGACTCTTTTAGCAGAATGGACAAACAATTGATGTGCTACCAATTTTTAAAAGGTGTTTAGACAGCTAAAAGAAGGACTGTGCTTCCTGGTGAGATTTACAGCAGTACCTAAAATGATTTTTGGACTGTTAGATAGAAGCAGAGTAAGACAAAAAAAAAAATAAAAGAGAAAGATCTTTCATTGCCCCAAATTATAACTACCACATTAAAAAAAACATACAAAAAAAAATCCAAGATGTGTGACAAAGATAACTCTTGTGCAATGTTCCTGAGGTGGTGGAAGTATAAAAACAGATACAATTTTAAAGAACATCTGAAGTTACAAGTAAGCTGAACAAAATCAATGAACTCATAAATCACTTTAGGCTGGATTCTAACTAACAGTTCTCATTTTCTGGATGTTCCCAAGGTAGTTGACATATGAATGCAACCTCATTTTGATCCCAGACGGCTAGAGAAAAATGGGATAACAGTGAGATTTAGATCTCACACCTCCAAGGAGGATGCCTGTTACAATCATCAACTGGGATTCACAACAAATATATCCCTATAAAGGCATTCATGCATTTCTCAAAGTGTCCTGCATGCTTCTGAGCAGGGAAGCCACTGATACAGATGCAAAGGTTCTCTCTAAGCAGTATAACAAAGTGTTTTAATGAACTGCGTGATGGGCCCTGGGAGATGAGCCTGAAACCTGACAAGGCCATATAAGGAGTTGCTGGGATCTGTCCCATAATGCCAAGACAGCAGAGGTCTCAGAGGAAAAACTCATGTTAAGCACAGAAACATAATTTTGAAACAGAACAGTGATCTCTGGGAGCATGTTGGGAAGGTGACAGCTGATAAGAGTTTTGAGAAGGTAAATTTCAGACTGGGATCCTTTCATGCATTTGCCACATGCAGATCTTCAAGGCTTTGTTTATATCTCCATAAATCCACCTTCAAGGCCAGGCTCGTGGACCCTGGAGACAGCGAGCCTACAACAACAGCTCAGACATAACTACAGCTGTGCGTGGCTGTGCAAGCCTGGATACACACGGCCAGACAATACAGAAGGTTAATCTGGGCTGGCCGTCCATGGTCAGCGTGCAAGCTGCCTGTAAAGAGGTAGAAAATGGTAGAAAAAGCAGGAGGAAGGCAGAACATGCTGTGTGCTTACAGAAAAGATTACATCTTTTGGAGGTTCATGAAAATCACACCTTTGCAAAGTCGTGGCAAATGAAGAATCAGCTAAAACCTTCATTGTCAGTGCAAACCTCCATAGCAACTTTCTATATACACAGTAATTAATCTCACATGAATTATCTTTGATTTGTTTTAATTGCACAGCTCTACTGTCAACCAAAACACAAATATCTTATGAAATTCACTCGAGGTTTTAAAATTGACTTGATAAGGAATTTGACATTAATCTTTTCTCATAAAAATGAAGATATTCTCAGTGGTAAAAGCAATGCCTATTAACTAGGATCACTTAACTAGAAACCAGATTCCAAAGATGTAAGTCTTAGTATCATCAACCAAAAAGCAGAGCTACTGGTACACCACTGCAACACTAATTTAGTCCAAGAATGAAAAGATATCATTTCATTATTGTCTTTAGTTTAAATATTTCCATTCTCAGATGTCTTTCAAACTTACTCTAAAAATAATTTTTAAAAAGGGTTTCTAATCTGGCTTTCCTAACTGCAAATATTTTGATTTTTAGCAATAAAAATGCCTGGCTAAGATCAGTGAATGTTTATACAGAATCTGGAGGAGTACAAACAGAAGGCACAGTCCAGTTATTCTTTTGAAGGCAAATTTTTTTTCTTTATTTGCATCTTGAGGCACAGGAAAACCTTCTGTAAAATAAAATAACAAAGTTAACTATTATACAGCAGCCACTCACTCCATGAAACTTGCTCTGTCCGATGCCTCCCCTTGATGCTCTTCCCCTTGATGCTGATGTTCTATTTTGGCACCAAATTACAAGAATCAAGATCAGCTTGGTCTCGAGAGTATGCAAGGATGTTGGAAAAATTGCTACACACCATTTGAGTAGGAGAGTATGGGAACATTGGATGGAAAGTAACAGAAGCTGTATAGTTAGGGGTACTTATTGCAAATCAAGTAGTAAAAGTTATTTTCTGATCTGTCATATGAGTAGGTACAGCTCTTAACCAGTGGAGACAATGTCATTCCACTAAGAGAGGGAGCAGGGAGCAGGGAGCATGAGCTCAAACAGTGATATTTAGAGCAGAAAGACTAACTCCATGGTGGTATTTCGCACAGTAAGGGGTTACAGGCGGCCTTTGGATGAGGAGTGCTGAAATGAACTTTTGGAGTTCAATCCAGTTGTTACTCCCTGAATATGGACTAAGTGGAAAGCAAGATTCCTGGGGCATGAGGGGCAAGAAATTAAACAATTGTGGGATGTTGCTTGCTGGAGCAGGAGAAGAACACAGCTCTGATGCTCCAGAGGCAGAGATCTGCAGTCACTTATGGAACAGAAGATTCTCCTGCTGAAACACAGGGACAGAAGAGCAACACAGAAAGTGTGCACACATGAAAGGTGTACGTTCTAATAGCATTGATTGTCCATGTGTGACTTCATTACAGCCTCCTGCAGGGCCTGGAGGAGAACAATCCATCACAGAGCTCCTTGGTGCACGGCTGGTACTGAACTGGCAGAACTTCCACCAAAGTTTCCACCCAGAAGCCTGAGCACCAACTGGAACCAGCACACATGTGCAATTGTTCCAGCCAAACTTTGCTTTTGGTATGGAAATTAAATACTAACTGCTCTTCTCCTGGGCTGAGAGCTCTGCCAACCACCAGCCTAGTGAGGACTTTTATAGCAAAAATGTATTCATTTCTGTGAACTGAAGTTTTATCATGTGTAGAATGAGTCACTCTTTACTAGTGCAGTAATACAGATCTGCACTCTAATCACAGATTCCCATCTGTACCATTTATTTGGGAATTTATGGTAAAATATTAAGCCATTCCAGCCATATTTTGAGTTTTGTCCTGTCCAGACACATTTTACCCTTTTTCACTTCCTTTCCTTTTTTCAATAAATTTGTTGCCCTTTTGTCGCCCACTCAGAAAACCTCTGCATTTTCCTTATATTCTAGTATTTTCCAGCAGCAAACAGGAGACTGAGTCTGTGAATTGTTGGGAAACCCAGATGTATCTGCTTCCTTTAGCATTTAGTATTGTCTATCCTAAATTTGCTTTTTATTAACAAACGAAACCTAGCATTTCATTTCATTGCTTCAGAACACTCAGAATAGATCTGAATTAAGGAGAATCAACCAAGAAATTCCAAGAAAAAACATTAAAAAATCCCCATAAATCAGAAAACCAAGTCCTGCTGTTTCTCTAGTGTAAACTTGCTTGGCAGATTTGAGTTCTGGAACTTGTTTAGTTACAGTATAATAGGGACATTAATTTCACTCAAATTTTAATTTAAAAAATTACTATATAATCACAAGGGTAACTTTTAAAGCTAAACTAACCTCATGCTTACTCACTAATGATTTTTTATTAAAGTGAAAACAGCATTATGGCAACTCAAACACAAATATTAGTATGCACTTTAGACTACAAATAAAGTGTCATTTAGCCAAAAGTGCCATTTAGCCACTTATCTACATAGTGTTGAGTTACATCAGACTAATCCAGAAAAAGAAAAGAGTTATAGCAGTATCAATATTCATATGTTTAAAGGTGTTTTTATAATTTTTAGAGGTTGAATGAGAACAAATGCAGCAGATGGATAAACAAACTTAAATGGATGGTGCTCTGTGGATTATGAACCTCAGCCAGAAATAATGTCAAAATTTAGCTGACATTAAATATCTCTTGCTACCAATACCACTGTCACTAGCTTCATGACCTGTCAAGCTACCCCTGTGACAAGGCAAAATAATTAGAGAAACTATAAAGAAGACATTGCTGCGATTAAATCACTCCATTACTAAGCAGTCAACACACTAAGTAGTTAGATCATGCAAGGAAAAAGCAGTCAAGCAGTCAGTTTTGCATCAAAACATGTAAATATGAGGTCTTTTTTTTTGGCTCACCAACAGCCCCACACACCAGCTTGAACATGGCATACATCAGTAGCTGAAATTCACAGCACTGGGTTAGAATACTTATTCAACTCTATGGGGTTGAGAAAGGCTTAGGAAAGAAAAAAATTGTTTACTTCCTTGTATAATTACTTGGTGTTTTATCATTACACAAAAACTGTACAATGGACAGCTCCCTGGCAATAGGGAAGGACATCAGCCCCTCCAGCAAGGGCTCAATCCCACAATGCCAAAACCAGGCAAGTGGAGGAGATCCAATGGCACTCTCTGGTTTAGTTCCTGGCTGTCATCAAGCCCGTTCTCTGAGACAAGAGCATGTCCAAGGGCAAGCAAGAAAGTCAAGTCAACAAGGCCAAAGCACAGCATTATCACAATTAAGTATATGCAGAGGCTGAGCACCAAAGCTTCCTAGGCCAGTGGAGAGGGTAAGTCCTTCATTTAGATGGTGGCTTCTCATTTTGTCTTTCTGCTGATGGAGAAAAAGGGCACTCATCCATGAGGGACCATTGTTTGGATATCTGTGCAGTCTTGGAGCTCATTAGGGAATAGATTGGTTTTGGCTATCTTTGTAAATGGATCAGCAAAATTAAAAGTACAGGTTTACACCCCAAATTTGTGTTAATATAGTGACTAAATGATTTGCTATTCATTCTCATTCTGTGCTGTTTGAGTGAAGGATTAAAAAAAGCTACCTTCTTTGCAAAACTAGAATGTATATTTTTAAGTGAGAAAATTCTAATGAGGCAAAATGAAAAATAAAATATCAAAAGATAAATGAGGAATTCTGATAGCTCACTTCCTTAAAAATAAAAAGGAAAATTATTAAAAATTTGCCTTATAACCAAGATGGCCATCAATTCTATAAAAACACAGCAGCTGGAAAATGCATTCCCCTTTCTGTGTACATTGTTGAACCAGTCAGAGCTCTTACTTACAGTGAGTTGAAAGATGCTACATTTGAGAATACAGCTGTTATTGTTTTCAGATTTATAGACATACCTAGAGGTAATTGTAAACTATTTGAGCGACTGCCATAAGCTACCCTGAAATGACTGGCAGCCTTTCACAGCAGTTACTCAAAAGGAAGTTATAATCCCAATACAAGCAGATGAACAATTATGGGAATACCAGAGATGTCTGGAACCGATTTTTGTTTGAATTTCTTCTAGCAGATTTCATCTGAAATGTAGCACTGGAAGGGACCTCCTGAGTTACTGAATCCAATTTCCTATTATCACTGCTAACAGAGTCAGAAACACCATGAATTTGGCAAGAGCTCAGTGATGGTAAACTGCCAGTCTTCCTGGCTTGGCATTCAGAGGGAAAAGCATAAGCAGGTAGCCAGTGGTGGCTGAATTTACTGAAAATTGCTACTGAAATGTAACAGTTTCTCGGACTGGCAAGGAACTGGATTTTGCAGAGTTCAGCACCCAGATAAGGGTGAGGGAGCCCTCCCACCAGGGGAGGGCTGATAGTGGCTGGGTGCCCAAGGGCTTGGGAGTAAGAACCTAAAGAGCTCCAGAACAGAGGCTTAAGGGATAAGAAATACCTCTGCATAAATTAATCGTTCTCCTCCTTAAAACAAATGAATCAATGAAAGCAGCTCCTGCAAAGCCTCAGCTCTGTAGTTTCCAAAACCTTGAGGGCAGTTTCTATCAATAGTCTGGTCCCCTGGGCCAGCATCACAAACTTCAACACTGAATTTTAGTCTCGTACAGCTCAGAGCAAGACTGGGTTTAGCTGAATTTTGAATGATAGGCACACTATGTTCTTTGGGTAAAAATCCAGTAAAACAACTTAGAGGATGGTAACGCATCCATGCAAATTTAAATCAATATCTAGAAGTCTATGGCGAGAGGGAGTTCCCTGTGAAGTGTTGGACCTTAAGGAAGTGTTTTGGAGCTGTGGAAAATGAATGAAAATGAAAAGTCTCTCACCCTCAAGAGGAGTTCCCCAAAAGCAGTTGTGTTCCCTGAAGTTGTCCAACTGCCAGGAAATGGGAGGGCTGGACTGTGACGTCTGTGGCCCTGAGAAGTCCGCCTGGTGAACCCATCAAAGCTGAATAAACACTGCATTTTCTAGGCAGCAGTATGCATTAAAAACTTCTGAACGTGCTGGTAGTGCTTTGTCCAACACCTCTTGGTAAGGTAAGTTTCCTTTCTGAGGATGGACACAATGATTTCATCACTCTGCCCCTTAGAACATAGACCATCCTATAAAGAAACATCCCCTACTCCATCCCTCAGTACAGGCTGGATCCACATCTTGGCCTTGTTGCCTCAGAGCCACACTGGTGCTGTAAAAAAAAGGAAGAAGTTATTGAAACTGGATGAATGAACATCCAGAATGACTTTGTCCTTTGAGCACAGCACATCAGGAGCAGAGTTACTAATTGCTGGGAGCAGAGTTAAACGCCAGCAGGCATCCAGGCAAGAGGTCAAGTCTCACTCTTGTGTCCTGACTATAATAAAAATGAAAAAATGTTATTACACATTATAAAACTCTTCAAAAATGAAAATATTGTGATCTTCTTTTGACACTGTCACTTCCTCCTCTGAACTGTCAGAGGAATCAAAATCTGATCTCCACATTAAGTCAAAAGGCCATCCCAAGGTAACCGGCAGATTTAATTAAGGGTAGAGTCTTCTCTGTTGTGTTTTAATTAGCATTTTGTTTTCTTCCAATGAAAAAAAGAGGAAGTCTTTTGTGTCCTGGAATGCAGAAAGAAAGTGTTTATAACCTCTTGAGAGCTTTATTGATTAGTCTGTTTCTCTCAAGTGGCGCCATAACCCTCTGTTTTCATATGGAAATATACAGAAACATAAACATAAATGGATGTATGCCTTGTGGACTCAGGAGGAAAAGAATAACAGCAAAAATTGCAGAGCAAGCATTTAAGGACATTATTTCTTTTCTGCAGTATTGCTGTGCAAAGCAGTCTTGAAATCACAGCATAATCAGTGAAATATCATTTAGCATAAATTGTTCTGTGACTTCACTAAATATATTTGCTGAAAATTATGACTAAGTAATGCAAAAAAGTCACATCTTGTAAATTATATATTGATCTGCTGATGGACAACAATCATCTAATACATCATTAGATAATGTGTCAGCCAACCACATAATTGGTAGACTAATGAATACGATAGTTCATATATAATTTACTCAAAGAAATATGCTTTATTTCCCAGATTTAAATAAATGATTCATCAAGATGTATTTGTTAGTGAATACAAACATCTTCTCAAGGTCCAAGTGAAAAAGATCTTCCCACTGCATTTGAACACAGGCTCTTTAGAGAGTTTAGAGCATATCTGCCAATGCCTTTTTACTGGAAAAATGACCACAGATTACAAATGTACCTACATGCTTATATGTTTCCTTAAATTCTGAATCTAAACTTTCAGCTTGGGTTTTTTTCCCATCAAAAATTCTCTAAAGAGCCAGCTCCATAAAAAATTCCAATGTCTGTGGATAAGTGTCTTAATTTCTGTTGCTGCAAATCATTATTTGCGTTCATTAGTATATTTGCACATGACTTCTCTACAAAATGTAGTCGCCAGTTTTCTGGCAAATGCATCTGATGCAAACGGAGACCAGAGCAGAACGTAAGGTTGTGTGAAACTACACAGCTCAATTGAGCAAGGTGGACATTAGAATTGAGTCTGGCAAGGAATAGCAAGGACAACAAAAAGGGCTTTTAAAAAGTACATCAGCAGCAAAAGGAAGATTAGAAAATATGTGGGGCTGCTGCTGAATCAAATGGGTGACCTGATAATGGAAGGCTCAGAGAAGGCAGAATTACTAAATGTCTGCTTTGCCTCAGTCTTTACAGCTGAGGATGCTCATCAGGAATCCCAGACCTCAGAGGTAAGAGAGGAAGGCTAGAGAAAGCAAGAATCCCTCTTGGTTGTAAACAGCTGTGCTAGGGACGAGCTAAGCAGACTTAGCACCAATAAATCCATGAGCCCTGATGGGATGCACCCTTGGGTGCTGGTGGAGCCGCAGATGCTGTTGCTCTAATCACCATCTTTGAAAAATCACAGAGAGTAGGGGAGGTGTTCCATGACTTGAGAAAAGCCAGTGTTACTCCCATCCTCAAAAATGGCAAGAAGGAGGACACGGGAAACTACCAGCCAGTCAGCCTCCCCTCCTCCTGGAACAGATCATTCTGGAGATCATGACCAAGCATGTAAAAGAAAATAAGGTCATTGGAAGGAGTCATCATGAATTCACCAAGGGGAAATCATGCTTGACCAATCTGAGGATTGGTCATCTCATCCATGATGATGTAATAGGATGGGTGAATGAAGGAAGGGCTGTGGATGCTGTCTACCTCAATTTCAGCAAGGCTTCTGACACTGTCACTCATAATGTCCTCCTAAGTAAGCGCAGGAAATGTGGATTAGATGAATGCACAGTGAGGTAGATCAAGAAATGGCTGAATGGTAGAGCTCAGAGGGTTTTGATCAGCTGAGCAGAAGCCAGTTGGAGATCTGTAGTCAGTGCATTCCCCGGGGATCAATACTGAGTCCAGCCTTATTCAACTTGTTTATCAATAACCTGGACAAAGAAATCAAATGTACACTCAGCAAGGTTGCTGATGACGCAAAACTGGGGGCAGTGGCTGATACAGCTGAAGGCTCTGCTGCCCTTCAGTGGGACCTTGACAGGCTGGAGGGTTGAGTGGAAAGAAACCTAATGGGGTTCAACAAGGGCAAGTGCTGGGTTCTGCACCTGGGGAGGAATAACCCCAAGTATGAGTGCGGGCTGGAGGCCAACCCACTGGAGAGCAGCTCTGTGGAGAAGGACCTGGGAGTTGGGGTGGATCACAGATTGGCTCTCAACCAGCAGTGCCTTTGTGGCCAGAAGTGCCAATGGCATCATGAGGTGCATCAGGAAGAGTGTGGCCCAGCCGGTCAAGAGAGTTGATCCTCCCTCTCTACTCTGCCTTAGTGAGGTCACACCTGAAATGCTGTGTATGATTCTGGTCTCCATAGCTCAAGAAATACAAGGACCTACTGGAGAGGGTCCTGTAGAGTCCACAAAGATGATGAGGAGTTTGGAACCTTTTTCTTATGAGGAGAGATTGTAGGAGCTGGGACTGTTTAGACTGGAGAAAAGAAGACTGACAGGGGATGCCATTAATGTACATAAATCTCTCAAAGGCAGGTTCCAAGAGGGTGGTGCTGGACTCTTTTTAGTGGTGACAGGACAAGGAGTAATGGCCATAAAAAATCCCACAAGAAATTCCTCATCAACATGAGGAAGAACTTCTGTTCCCTGAGGGTGGTAGAGTAGTGGAACAGATGCCCACAGAGGTCATGGAGTGTCCCTCTCTGGAGATGTCCAAAATCCATCTGAACATATTTCTGTGTCTCCTGCTTTAGGCAATCCTGCCTTGGCAGTAGGATTGGACTGGATCATCTCCAGTGGTCCCTCCCAAACCCAGCAATTCTGTGATTCTGTGACATTGCAGTGGCAGCTGGAAGACCTGACAGGACATGGGGAGTGCAAGGTCTTCTCAAGCCAAGGCCTCCAAAATTGTCTGGAAGGAGTGCCTGACTTGTTTACAGGTTTGCAGGTATAAGTGGTAGGACCAGGTCCAGAACCCATGCACTTTTATTACTTTCTCTTGCAGCTGCTCTTTTGCTTCTCCAGAGCTTTCTCAGGACACTCCAGACATTTAAATGCCGGGGACTCTTTCTGCACTGTGGAGTCATGGGCTGCTTCAGGGCCCCTCCTGAGCTTAGCACAGAGGTGTGCAGTGTCTTCTGCCTCCTCTGCCTAAAGATGAGCTTGCTGTGAAGTACACAAATGTCATCAACCCATCCTTACCAAACCTCTAAACCTTGAAAACAACAGAGACCATTTGTGGACCATTACCTTATATGCAAAGAAGATTCACCACGTCACAAAGTTATTATACACATTTCCTACAAAAACAAAATTAAAGCACCCAAGAGTTCCTAAAAGTGCAATATTTTACTTGTAAACAGTGTTGATTAAATATTATCACAATATATTGTGCTATTTTTTTTTTAACTGGCTGAGCTCAAATGGGCTGAGGCCTGTTCCTGCTGAAAATGGTATGATGCTAGAAAGGTGAATTCATCTCTGTAATTGCTTATATGTTTACTACAAAATCCATGCAGACTACAGTTTCACACAAAATGTTATAATGAGGAGAATTAGGGATTCATAGTCAGAGTTCTGGAAATCAGCATTATCTTTAACTTTAAAACAACCTATTTACAATTAAATCTACTCTGTTCAATCCGATTTCTTATTTCCTTCATACCTGAGTGGATGCTCATGGCAATAGTAGAAGTCAATTGACCATAGATGTATTCCTTTAGAAAAATCTGCTGTTGCTTCACACCATAAAGGATAAAATTTTTAAAACTTTAATTAAATTGAATCACTTATTGTCCTTCTCTGAATGCCTAAACCATTTTTCAGTAACACTGTAAGAATTCAATCTGAAGCTATTATCTACCATGGAAAATTTCTGTGTGAGCTGATAATGTGTGGTAAGGTTATTAGTAAGTGAAATAAACTATAAATAGGTTCACAGAAAAGCAGATAAAAAAAAAACACTAACACATTTAAAAGTGAAATTTCATGCTTTTTGCTATACTTTGTCTAAGACAAAACATATGCTACAATCCCAAAGCAGTGGTCATTGCAAATTGATGCATGTTTTAACTAGAACAAGGCACTGGGTACCCATTAACTCCTTTTATTTTAATTTAGCAGTAAAAGCTTTCATTATAGCCATTAGACAAAAGAGAAACCTTTGACATTAAAGAGAGAAAGCATATATATATAAATAAAATAAAATTTTAATTTAAGCACTGGAACTGGCAAATATATATTAGCAGAACCTGAAAACTTACTTCTAAATAATTGAATTGGATTAATACAAATGAGAAATATATAAAAAATATATAAAAATCCAGAGGGAATTAATTTTAGAGCTCTGCAGATGGAATCAGACCCATGTTTAAATATATATTTTTCCAGTTATGCCTTAAGGAAATAAACCAATTTTGCTTTCCCAGCCCTTTTTATGTATTTGTAGCAATTAAAATTTCCCACAATTTCTTGTAATAACTAGTCGACAAAAGGGGTAGATAAATGTAAATGTTTGCAGGCACCATAACAAGTTATTTTTCCCAGTTTGAGAATACTTTTTTCCTTGTATTTCTCAAATCTTAGCTTTAAAAAGTGACAAGTACAGAATACTTTTAAAAAGTACTTTAAGAAAAAGTATTTTGGAGCAAACCTGGCCATTCCCCTCCATTCACTATTTTCAGTGTCCAGTTAGAAGAACCATGACTTTGTTATACTAGGTAATATGGGATGAGGGGAAGGAAAAATAATTAGGCACCCAATTCACATTGGAATGGAAAAAAAAAACAATCCCTCTGAAGCCTGGGCCAGAGCAAATTGGGGTTTTTCATCTTAATGTGATTCTTTTCCTGGATGCTGTCTATAGTTTAAACAGGAACAAGGTTTGGATAGCAGGGCTTGGTAGCAGTGTTGAGTGCTACACCTAATTTGCTTTTTGTATGGTTTCTGCATGGCCCTGGGAGACAGAAGAGAGACATGCCAAGAAAGAGAAGTGGCTGTGTCTAAACCCCTAGTACATATCCAACCCTATCCATAGCCATATCCGTCTCATGGGGAGTGGGTACCAAGGCTCTTGAGAGGCTTCACACCATCCCTGAGCCTGCTGGGGATGCCAGTGCTTGCCCAGACTCCAGCACACACCCAAAAAGTACCCAAATGCCAGATAATTGAGTCAAATTCTGTTTCCATCTTTCTCACAGAAATGTGAGTTTCAGCAAACCAAAAGTCAGCCTCAGTACAGCTCTTAGTTCTTCTTTCTGACCACACAGTGCTATGTGGCATACAGGGCTCCTGACCTGGGACCCAGGCTCCTCAGAAAATATTTTTATTCTGCTCATAAAAATAGCATCCATAAGGAAGACAGAGTGAGCTCTGCTCATCTTGCCAGTTTAAGCTTTGCCCATAAAGCAGGACACATTTATTGTGTGATTCTGACATGGCAGAATCTACTAAGAAATTCATCATTCTAGCAAATCCCTCCTTAAATTTCAGTTTAAAATGTAAATACATAGATAACAGGTACTCTAGCTCTGCAGAGACTCCGTTTTTTAAAAGTATCAAATCCAACTCCTGTAGCAAGAGGTCCATTTGCATACAAGTGGGCTCACCTATACTTCAGATGGATCTGAAGGCCATTTTCCAAGCAAATGGGGATTTGTGGTGATCCTAGTGTGCAGTTCTCCATTTTGCTCTAGTCAATAAAGTCACCAGGACTCTGTGAAGCACTCAGTTCCACCTGCACAGAACAGCTTGTGAGACTGGGGCCTGGCCACAAACAATAGCAGTTCTTTTGGCAAGCTTGAAAGACCTTCTTGTTGGCAGATTGAGGAAGCCCACGCTTCTCCTACTGCACTGCCGTTGATCAGTATCAGAGAAAAGCATTACTCAAACATGAAATACCATTATTTTTCCAAATTGAGGTCTCAGGTCTGTGACAAGCACTTCTCTTAGTACAACATTACATAAATATTATGCAACCACACTTCAAAACTGCTGTGTTGAGAAATTTGAAGGATAATGAGTACTTTTTGGAAATGCTGCTCCAGTCTTTCCCCTGTCTAGGCAGGAAAGACTGGTCATGGTCATGGTGCTACATGTTGCATCAGTTAATTTGTCTTTTTATCTGCTTTTGGCTCATACCTCACCTACAACTTTGTGAAAAATGACAGAGTGTGAACATCTTGCCATTAATGGGCCATGTGACAGACGCCCAGCACAGCAGGCCAGGGAGAAGCATCTGAGTCTTGCATACTCTCCTCATTGCTAGATTTACTGATGGATGACAGAGCACTGTGGTGCTGACAAAGATGCTGCTGACCTCACTTCCAAGCATGCTGGATGGTTTGCAGCTTACAGCAGTGCATCCAGGACACAAAAGACAAGAACAAAGCATGTTTTTAGCAGGAGATGGGTTGATTTTTAATTTGGAATATGGTTCAGAAATGGTGAAATCTCCACAGAGAAATGTTTTGGAAATGTTTGTGATCAACAGGAACAGCAGATGTGAATCCATAGAATAGTAGACAATCCCCATCTTTTTCCCCACATACTACCTGTCTTCTGCTATAAACTACCTAATTCACATGTTACAATACTTAATCTGGTCAGTTCATAGCAAATATTTGGAAAGAGAATGCTTTTGTAAAGGGAAATTTGCCAGGGCAACAAAACACTTCTTTTACAACGTTTCTTGCTGTCTTCTATTTTATTTTTTTAATATTTGTTTTCCTCCATGCAGAACCAACACTCAACATTTCTCAGTTTTTAAAAAGAGAGCAAAAATTAAGATAGTGCTTTCCTTTTCATTGTTTCTGGAAGCAAATAAATCCAGACTTCTTGCCTGTGAGGAAGAATATCAGAAAAGTAGGACACACAAAATAAAAGCATCTCTGAGTCATACCTACATACACAGCAAACCCAGAAGTTCCTTGCAACAACTTAGAGAAGTTGTTCATGTACAGCCCATGGTACATTTGCATCAGCATTTTAGCTCAAGCTGAGAATTGCACAAAGATCACTGCTCTCCCCACAGTGACGCAACAACAAAGCCCATGAACCAGATTCCTTTGAGGTGAAGTATCCCCAGAGACACTCTCCTGAACATCCAATGTAACCCAGCCACAGATGAGCTTTCAATCCACAGGACCAGGATAGAACCAGCCAAAAGGAAAACCCTTGAAAAGCTATAATGTGGGCAACATGTAGACAAGGGGTTCTCAGCACCATCTCTTTCCACAGATCCACTCCTGTGGAATTAAACATAACCAGTGAGTGCTGACAAGGTCAGGAGAAAGATTTGGGATGTGGGAGGCCAAGGTCAGATCAGGTAAAACCTGCTTCCATTCTGCCCAACAGTGAGATATGGTGATGGCCAACCAGGAATTTATTGTTGTTCCAGCCAAGGAACTGAGGCAAGGACAAATCCTAAATCTCAAGAATGAGTAGCAGAATTTGGAATCAGATTAAAGAAGCAGTGACTTTGACATTAGCTCATATAACCTTAACGTTTAGGGGCAGCCAATGAGACACCAAAAGTTATATGTACAAATTTATGTGTTTTTGTAGTAAGAGGGATCCTGAGTCAGTACTGCAGCAGGCTCTCTGACCTGAAAAGCAGACAGGGAGAGGGGGGTTCTTCAGCTTGGGAAGAAGCCAGGAGAGCCACAGGAGACAGATCTGTAGACACAGAGATATTGAGAACACAGAAGTGTGGACTTAGTGCCTCATGCAGACATTGAAGCAACACTAAAGAATTCATTACTTTCTGGCCCAACAAAAATAAGCTCAGTAAAAAGCAGTGTCTCCCCTCTGCTCAAGTCCAGGGAAGACAAATTCCCACAGACATGCTGGATGCTCCATGGTGCTCACATGGAGAGTTTCCACTCAGGGACTGACTGCAAGGTTTCACCAACCCAGCACCAACCAGCTCTGCCACTGAGGAATGGGTGGTCCTTCTCCACACAAGTGCCCTGGAGTCGAGGGCAAGAGGGTTTCCTTCATTAAAACTCACACACCTTGGAGATGTGTTTAACCTACTTATCTATCATTGATGATTGTCTTTACAGTAGCCTCATTGCTGCAGTAAGTAAAGGATGGGTTTCTACCCCCCACAGGAGAGATTTAGTCCTAGAAAAGCTTGGGAACATGTGTCTCCCAAGCTGGAGACAAGATTTTTATTTTTTAGTGTTCCTCTTCTTTTTCCTTCCTGAGTGTATTTAAATAGCAAGCACTTCTCTGAGTGATAGTCAGACACAGGAGAAGAAACATCTATAGATTCAGCTTTGCCAGAAAATAATGATTCAAACTTTAAAAAGAAAGTTGTGAAACCAAAATAAATGAAGGTTAAATCAAATAAATTCTGGATCCCACATGTCCAATTGTTATGGGTTAGACTAGCCAGTAGCTAAATGCCTGCTCCGACACTTCTCCCTCCTCAACAGAACATCAGGGAAAAAATTAGTTTAAAAAGCTCATGGGTCAAGAAAAAGATGAGAAGATAATTTAACTGTTACCGTCATGGTCAAAACAGTCTCAGCTTAGGGGGAATTCATTTCATTGACTGCCAGTTAAACACACAGGGATAAAAAATGGCCCCAAGATGCCACTATTTTGGTTGAAGGGCTCAGTTGTCCCCTACAGTAAATTGGTTGGAACCATCTGAAACTGTTTGTGCATGGCATGGGGCAGCCCCAGCCTTTCATCCCAAAGGCCATTCCTCCAAAGGCCACCCCTCCAGCCCCCGCTGCCATCACCTAAAACAAGCACACCATGTAGAACATTGCAGAGCATGAAGACCTCCTTCCAACTGGTTGTAAACAGCATAGGGATAACCAGGCAGGAGTTGCAAAAAGGGAACAGTTAATGCCACAGCTTTCATTCCAGAATATGCAATTACATATATAACTTCTTAATAACCAGGAACTCTGCACAAATTATCATAGACACCTCTTTTATCCATATTCAAGAGCAGATCCTTTAAATGTGATGTTTCCAGATAAAGCTCTATTCTCCTCAAAGATGTAGTGTTGGTTTTGCAGATTTCATGCATATTAAATCTAAGTACCTTTATATTTTCCACCTGGATGGCAGAGCATTTCCATATTTCGTAACACAAGATTTAGAAGTTCCATCAAAGCAAAGGCACCAGCTCAGTAGTTGTGAGACTTTTGCTGTACACAAAACGTTAGGATCAAAATACTTCTGAAAAAGTCAGGAGAATATTTTCATTCAGTTCAGGCAGGAAAGAACGTACTTTATGAATAAATATTCTTCAAATAACTCACAGCAGGAGACTCAAATCTAGAAAAAACCATAAAGGAAATCAGACACTTTAAAAAGATACTTATTCTGCCTCAGAGAAAGAATAGACCGCTGAGGTCTGACTCAAGCAAAATCAAACTTCACAATAAGCAAATTGTACCATTGATTTATCCCAAAGTCTTGACTTTTACTGGTAAAAGATCATGACAATAACCCGATCTCGTACATCTGTTAGACTGAGCCTTTCATGTAATGCATCAGAAGGTGTTTTTCAGCACATCCCATTCTGACAACATTAATCAGCAAAGCCCCTATCAAGGCAGAAAATTTACAGAACAGATTTGCAGGATTATTATTAGACCAGAGGCTCTGACACAGCAAGAGCCTACCTACGGGAACTAAGTGCATGACAAGCTATATGAGGTGTTTTACTGGGAGGCTGTGATTTTTTCCAGTACAAATGAAACAAAGAAAGTATTTCTGAAGCATGGAAGACTGAATTTCAGCTAAAATTAGGGTACTTCAGGACAGAACTGGAGGCCTTCAAAATACTATTTCACTATCATGGATTGTGAAGAAAGTGTGACTTGATGTCAGTGAACTGATATATCTTTATATTTGCTACTTTTACATAAATTGATATAACAATTTGGACTACCACGGGAAACTCTTGTCTTGTTTAGAGCAAGACATCAGTCCTTGCCAGGTCAAAGATTTCAATTTACCCAGAATGAAGCCAGTTCCTGCATATTGATTGCTCCTCCTAGCTGTAAATTATCACTGATTATTCTGAGGGCAGAAGTGTTGATAGCTTCCTGCTATTGCTGACCTAACTGAAATTAAGTCTATAGTATAATTTTTCCATTTATAGCAACTGAAATGTGGCTGGAGTGCTTTAGTGTTTCAAATCTTACAAAATAATAAATCCCAATGTCAAAGACACTTTTGGTCAGTGGTGTTTTTATTGAAAATTACCTTGTTCAAAGGAAATTTTTGGAGGACTGACATTCCCTCAAAATATGCACATATTTGTCAGTGATCCTGATTCAGAGTGTTTAAGAATTCAGTGTTCCTCCACATGTGAGTCTTAAGTACCTTCATCTGGCATGGTGTAGTGAGAGGAAGGAGAAGAAGGAGGAGTATTTTGAAAGGATTCAGTGATGGTATCTTGGGATCTATACTGAAGTACAAGCCCCCAGGCCGTGCTTGTCCAGAAAAGCTCAGTCCATGCAGTAACAACAAATCCACGGCTTCTGGTCAAACTCTCTTCAATTATTTCCTTTTCTCAGCCACAAGACACAGGTCCCCTGTTGAGATGCTCCTCTGAGAAGCCAAGTGTAGGAGATCAGACAAGCCAAGAACTGACCTGGCACAAATCCTAACCAGTGAGGATTTCTCTAATAAACAACTGGAGCATCTCAGTGGGGTAAAAAGAGAGAGAACTGCAGTTATACCTCGTGTTCAATTGACTGAATGAGTACCAGCTTTAAGTTCACAGAGCTGTCGATCTCTTTTTCACAGATCACTTTTTTCTATCCTAAGAATTCACATGTCCTTGGTAGACAAAATAGTAGTGTCTCTTTTTGAGTAAAATGGGATTAAATTCATCAGTAAAATCAACCAGAAACACACTTTTTTACCCTTTCATTTGCTTTCAAATATTGAAAAACAGAAACAAACTTAATAAAAAATACCTGAAAATCCAGACTCCCTCTATCGAGACCGTGAGGTCTTAAGTCATATCACATCTGTAGCCTTTGGGAATGTGCTGAGCTTAAAATGCATCCTAAACTGAGTTAACTGATTTGGATGGGCAGTGCTCAGTACAGTCAGTACAGCAGTGTTGCTGGAGATTTAACCTCCTGGCAGTCTGGACCATTATCTGTTTGTCAGTGAAGGAGGTCTGGCTATAAAATAGGAACTGTTGGCTACAAAAAGATTATTTATAATATGTACCAGAGCAATGCTCATAGCCTAAAGCAGGAAATACAGTAAGGTGAAGCAGAAAACATCCATCTGACCAGAATAAGCATTCAGCAAGACAAACTACTATCTATATCCATTTATTCTTGGTACTGTTTTAAACTAAAATAACTCCTCAAACTACAAAGACCTGAAATACGCATTAGAAATTTCTCTTTCGGGGAAGCATTTTTTTCCTCTGTTCGGTTTCTTACCTTCAAAAGGATGAATAACTTGTGCCTGTTACAGCCCTTAAAGTCTAAGTAACACATCTTTTTTACCCAGAAAAAAGACAGTATTCTAATGCAGCACTCGCTTCTTAGATATGAACAATTCTGCCTAAATCTGTAGATAATAAATGCTCATCATAAAATACTGCCAAGGAAAAGCAACTAAAGATGTCCAATCTTGCCACAAAATTTGGAGTCAAAATCATTGGGCATCCTCCTGAAATTCCCACCTCTAATGGGACAGTTGAAAGAACACAATATGACACAGGGAAAAATGCTTTGATCAGTGCAGAATTATAATTAATTAATTGAAAGATATTTTTTCCATTCATTATTGGTTTTCCATGGCCTGATTTTTGATAGCAGGGGGATCACAGAGGTGGCTTCTGTGAGAAGCTGCTAAGCCTCCACCATTAGCTTCAGAGCTAATCCCTGATGGCTCTGAAGATGGACATGCTGCTGGCCAAATCTGCACCAATTAGAGAGGTTGGTAACGCCTTTGTGATAACATATTTAAGAAGAAAATCAAAACAGCATCACCCAGTATTTTTTTTGTAGTCATAAAAGAGGAGAAGGTGAGAACATGTGAGGGAAAAAACATGGAGACACCAAGGTCAGTGGAGAAGGAGGAGCAGGATCTGCTCCAGGCACCAGAGCCGAGATTCCTCTGCAGGCCATGGTGAGACCATGGTAAGGCAGCTGTGCCCCTACAGCCCGTGGGGATCCACAGGGGATACAGAGATCCACCCGGAGCCCATGGGGATCCATGAGGGATGCAGAGATCCACCCTCAGCCCATGGGGATCCACAGGGAAGCAGAGATCCACCCAGAGCCCGTGGGGATCCATGGGGGAAGCAGAGATGCTCCCACAGCCCGTGGGGGAGGTGCCCATGCAGAGCAGGTGGATGCCTGGGGGAGGCTGTGATCCAGTGGGAGACTGGTGGAGAGAGGAGTCCCCTGCTTCCAGGCTGGAGCAGCCTGTCCTTGGAGGACAGCACCCTGTGGGAAGAGAGCCATGCCACAGCAGTTTTGGGAGGATTGTCTGTCCATGGGGGGAGTTCACATTGCAGCAGGTGCAGTACGGCTGCTGCTTGTGTGAGTGGATCCACACCAGAGAATTTCATGGAGAACTCTCTGCCATGGGAGGGACCCCACAGCCTCACAGGGGAAGAACTCCTCTACCAGAGCAGTGGAAGAAAATCTCAGGTGATGAAATGACCCAAAAAAAAACCCCACTCCCTGTCTCCCTCTGCTGTTGGTGGGAAGGAGGGAAGGGCTTGGGGGAGAAGGTGTTTTAAGGACTTATTTTACTTCTCACTATCCTCCTCTGATTCTGTTAGTAATAAATTCACTTTGCAACTTTAAGTTGAGCCTGTTTTGCCCTTGAAATGTTTTCTTCCAGTCCTTATCTCAACTCATGAACCCTTCATTAATTTTTTTCCTCTCCTCTACCCAGCTGTTGCAGGAGAGGGTGAGCAAGCAACTCATAGGTGCCTGGCATTGGGCCAGTGTCAAACCACAACCCTCTTACATATACCATACGTATAAAATCACACTACCAGCAACTTCAATTTGTGTGCTTTCTGTGGCTGAGTTTGAGCTTTTTTGCCTTCTATCTAAAGTAAGAATTACAACTGAGATTTTCCCCAAGACATTTAAAGGAATCAAGGTCTGCACTCCTGTCAGGCAGCAGCAGATCTCTACGTTCTCCAGGTAACTCCAAAAGTCCCATTAGCCTCTATTGACTATACCACAGTAATGCTGGAGCCTTAGAAGAGGACATCTCTCTATGGTCACCCATCATTTAGCACACAGGCTGAACATATGCTCCATTGTCTGTTCTTGTCCCAGTTGCTCCTTCTTTAGGGCTGATCTTCTGCCACAAAGGGGGAAAATGCCTGTAGTGAGACCAGATTTCTGAAGCTGGGTAGCATCTACATCACACAGACAGTAGATTCCCTTGGAGATCTTCACAGGAATTCTTGTCACAGACAAGGCAGGAAACTTGTCACTTGCTCCAAGACTGCTTCCCTGTGCGCCTGGCATTTCAAAACAAGTCCAGCACTCAGGTTTAGCAGACTGGATCCCACACAGTGTTTCTTTGGTTTGGTTGTTTTCTTCTCCTCTTGTTTTGGGCAGTGTTGCAGAGAACCCTCTTTGGAGACCAAGTTTCCGAAGTTAGGGATGATTTCAATCATGGGACTCCCAGGGCTCAATGAAAAAAAACAAACAGATGTTTCAAGTATTGAAATGAGCGTAACAGCATAAATAAGAGAGTGATAATACTGACAAAGTCTAGCTTAATCTAAATATTAGTGGTCAACTTTTCATACTACATATTACCAGATTGTTTTTCTCAAAGTCTAGTTGAAAAATCTAATTCTGAAATTTACCTGTTTTATTTGTTAGATCCCAAAATTATCCAGGGTGAACAAATATCTTTAAGGCACATCTTTATTTATGCTTTTACTCAAAACTGACTCCATGCCTAGCACAGCATACATGCCAATTTAGATCACAAGGTTTAAGGGTAAGATCCTTCTTTTTGCTTTTCCTCCATTCAGTGCCCAACAAAATTGTCAATTATTTGTAGGTGTTTCCTAAGAGCCAGTATTTAGGTAAAGAAGACTCAGGGCTTGAAGATATCAGCTAACCTAAACTTCATTTTGGCATTTATTCTAGTTATATTGTTGACCTTAGAGGCCATATATTTGGGGGTTTAAACACCTCTAACACCTCCAAGGCTTGTCTGAAGGAAGCCCTTGGAGCCCACCAGTGACCAAGGGCTCTGTCCTTGTCAGTCCAACCAGGTACAAGACATAATACTAGTGAAAATTATTTGACACAGGTTATTATTACAAAAATACCACCAAATTTGGAAAAGAAAATAATATATACTTGGGAAAACCACTCATTTGCATATGTATTCAAATGCTCAGTGGGGCTTGCAGAGTCTCAATTTTGAGTGATGGACCCTTGGAATAGCACTAATGAAAACACTTCTGTTCTATATTTCCTGTGTGTACTTTAATTTCATTTATGAAAATGAAGGCTTGATTGTGTCTCTTCCTCTGCCATTTGGTAGCCTGCCATCAAAACTCTAAGTGACATGACACACAATAGATTTATGCACCATGAAGCAGACACAGTAGGGGTCTGGAGTATTTGTGTTTTATTTCCAGTTAAACAATACGCAGGGGGCTGTCACACTAACAAGGTATATAATGATTGACTTGTTCAGCCACTCTGAGACCTTTACTCTGATACAACTGAAATCTCAATAAACAGGAAATTTATATTTGAACAGCTGTTTATTTTGAAATGCTGTGTTCTAGCCACTTCCTTTCCTGAACAGTGCATATGGTTCATTCCTATTTAATTGAAAAAAGTACAATCATTTGTTGAAATTGAGTCATACTTGTACAAATTAAAGCTTTTAAATTGAGGTTTTGCTTTGCTCTTTTCACACCTCTCTTTGTCATGTCATTTGCCCTTTAATATTCACAGTTTGCAGGCAATCCTTAGCAATGTAACTCTGAACTCTGTAATGCTACAACTCTTTTATTGGAGGCATCATAATAAAAAACCATGAATATGATCATCCTGTTGTCAAAAATCTACAGAAAAATTTATCAATCACATTACTTTATGAGCACAATAAACCTAAGGCTCACAGCTCCATAATGATATATATGGTCCTCTAGCTCATACAAGAAACATGAGAAGAGAAAGTCTCTGCAATGATCATCCCTAAAGCTTGGTTGTGTGAGTTTCTTCCTGCAGCCCTCTCCAAACTGCTCTAGAACAGACTGAGGGATGTGTAAGCTCAGGCTCTCCCACCCTTACGTGCTGCATAAACAGTCAGTAAAAATTAGAGATAAGCAGTTATACATTTAAAGTAAAGCACCAATTTCATCTTTTAGCTGAGAAAAAGATTTGATCCAGATAAATAATTTTTATACTCAAATTCTGAGGCATAAAGTCCTATTTTGTAAGTATTAGTTTTCATGCAGTACAATTTTAATTCCTTAGTCGGTAGGAGTAGGCTTCTTGCTACTGGATCATGCCACAGTATGGCTGAGTTTGGAAGGCCCTAACTGTTTGCTGTACATCAAGGGCTTTGATCCATTTTAAAGTTGATGTCCTGGGCTAGAAATGATGAAGGATATCCATTGTCAGAACTACCATGATCTTTTTTGGAAAAGGCATCTTACGCAACTTCAGCCCATGGAACAGGAGCCAATGTCCACACCACAAAAGATTTAACTCCATCTGATCATGTGCTCATTGCAATTTCAGTAAATATAGTGAGCTTTAAAACTTGAAAATTCTGGCATTTTACTGTGCCCACACATTTTAGCCAAACAACGGGACTCTGTGAAAAATGACCACTCAACTACTGAGTATTTGTCAAGTGAGGAGGCATAGGGTAAAATCCTCAGCCATGACAAATCCTTGATTTATATCAGCTGAAGCTCTGGCAAGTACATGTCTCCGAATAAAGCTGCCACACTAGACAAAGTGGAGAGATATTTGCCACTCTTGCACCATAAAAGGAGGCCCAGCTGTCAGCTTCTCATCTCATAAAATTCTTTGAATCCAAACAGGTTCCTGGCCAAAGACTTCAGGTTTGTTTGTCCCTGTTTGTCATCTTCGTCTTGTATCTTTGAATTGACATTAGAATACACAGGTAATAAATCATTTCTGTCATGTGAGATGCAGAATGTTCATTGAAATTCATGGGCAGTAATTGAAAAAATTTACTTGCAACAGGCAACTGGACTAAGCCTTGTGGGTGAGCTGTCCTGGGTATAGACATGTAGGTCTTTATCTCCCAAGACTCAGTAGGAAAAGACAGACCACTGCCTGATTCTATACCAACAAAGACTGGAGAGAGGGAGGCATGAAGAAAATTGGAAAAGGTAAAACTGGGTACACAAACCTTCCTTTTTTGAGTCTGCCAGACCTTTAGCCCATTGATTATTGTCCTAGGAGTGGATGTTTCTATTATAGGGGGGACACTCAGCACAGAATAGAACATTTTACCTTGGATGGCACTAACCATGCCTGTAAACTGTTTTTTGCTTACTTAACTATTTATCTTACCATAACATTTTACATTGCTTACGTTTTACTTTGATAAAAAAAAAAATGTAAGTTTTGTTTAAAGGCAGTGCTTAATATCTTCTCTATATCAGCCACATGTGAAAAATCCTGTTCTTCAGACAGGCTGCAGTTAAACAAGATGCTTTTCCTTAAACACATTTTATGAGCAATATACAGGCAACCTATGATAGTTGTGAATTAGCAGCAGAAATCCCCTCACATTTTGTTGGGAGTACAACCCACTAACTTCACTAACTTTTTTTGCTGTTGTTTTGTTTCAACATTTCTCTATCTTTCAAGGTGGCCAATGAAGGAAGTTGGCAGCACATTCTCCCTTTCCAGGATCAAGCTGCCCTTTCAATGCTCCCAGTCCATAACAGAGGTTGTAATATTCAGCAACGTTCTGCACAGGCACCTTTGCTGCCTGAGGCACAAAATTAGGTTTGGTTTGTCTTGCAGTAAAGCATTTGTGTAAAGCATTTGCAGTAAAGTATTTGCGATCCACAATTCACCTCAAAGACCATAGCCAAACTAGCAGAAACACATTCAAGAGCTACCATGATTAAATCATTCACAAAGGCAAAAGAAACCAAAAACAAGTTTATTGCTTGCCGAAGGAGCAACAGGAAATAAGTAGCTGTAGATTGGAATGTCCTAAGGTCTCCGTCTCTGAATCAGTTCTGGTAAATAAAACTGTGACCAAGTGCTTTCCCCCTTTGCCTACACTTCATTTCCCTCAAATGAAACAGCCTGAGAGGTGCATCTTCCTCCTTTGCTCTTGCCCATCCCTCCCTTGGCACCTGTGACTGCCCTGCTCTCAGCTCTGCACTGCAATCCTCCTGAGGCTGTGCCTATGGTCCCCACACCTGAGGCTGGTCCAGCTCCTGTGGGGCTGGGAGGCAATGGGGACCCCTTCCCTAGAGAGAAAGAGAGCTGTGGGATGCTCAGCACACACCCCTCACATTTCTGGGGGCATCACGAGGAGAATGGCTGGATAATGCAGAGCCTCAGGGTATGGGCTGGAGTACAGAACAGTGCTGCTCCATGTTTTCCTGCTCTGCAGCCATATTCACAGGAACAGCTGTGCTGTATTTCATAGGTGTGCTGAAAGCTTTAGCCCACAGAGAGAGACACTTAAGGCTTCTCTGTTGCTTTTCCTGTTATCTACATAAAATGCCAAAAAAGAGCTATTTTCTTTAGTATATCACTTGAATATCAGGGGACAAGAAATAGCCTGGAAGCCTGTAATCACGTTTGTGAAATGAATGAAGTATTTGCTCTCACCAAAACTCAGGAATACTCATCCTCACCTTCCTGCGAGCCCTTGTCTTAAAACTAGGAGAAACACCTTCCAGATTTCATCCCAGATATGTGGAAAAAGAAGGATCTTTTCTTTTTTTTCTGTACTTGCATTGCTATAGCTAACGTCAAGGAAAATCATTTTGTGTGTTTGCAATTTCTTTGGACAGATATATGAAGTCTGACTTGCCTGACTTGCCTTTGAGTTCTGAACAAATTGTTCCCTATGTCACTTCCCATTATGAATATCTTGGGATGTTTGTTTGGTTTCTCCCTGGCTCAAAAATTAGAAAAGTAATATAAAAGGAAAAGCATACTTGTTCAAACCATCCTTTAATCAACACCACACAAAAATTGCTTCCCTAAGTAATTTAAATAGCAGCACTGCAATTCTTATATACCTTTAGATACTAAATTTAATCAAATAAAATCTGGTTAGTATGGAAAAATACTTCCAAAATAGTCTTTAATGACTGGGGACTTACCAGAGTATCTTTGGGAATACGCAAATGCAACAAAGCAGGTTATTTCAAGAAACACAGTCTTAGGAGAGCCACCCAAACTCAGAGCTTGGTCAAATACTAACCAATTCCATACAATTTTGTCATCTTCAGGGAAAATCAGCCTTCAGGTCCTGCTCTGAGTAACACCCCTGTTTCAGTAGGGTGCAGCCACACACACTCAGATCCCACAGAAGTCAACAGCACTCAATACTGGCCTATGGGTATGTGACTCAGTGCTTTCCTGAACAGGTGTGAGTTTCATCTGTGTTTAAAAACATTGCCTGAGAGAGGGTTTAAATTAACACTGTCAGCTCAGTCTTCAGCCACTGTGAACCAAACTGCAGCATCAGTTTTTAAGAATTCCCTGTTCCTGTATACTCCTCATAAATGTACAAGAAATAAAAAAGTGGTGCTTAACTCTGCTGATCTAAAGCCTTCACCTTTATGTTTTACTCTGGGAAAGCATAAAACATATATTTCATCCAAGGCTTCCATTGATTTCCCTTTAAAAATTCTTAGTTCTATGATTATTAATTTTCCTTGTTACTTCTATATTTGTGCCCTGCTGAATTCCAAATGTCTGAATCAATACATTTTTATCTTTCTGCCACAGCAGACATGTAATGGAGCAATCTCCATGTAAAGGTCCTGCCACCAAAACTTGTCTCTGCATGTCAAGGTAACTGCTCCACTCTTGCATTATTGGTTCAGTGGCTGAAATGTTTCTAGCTATCAAACTAATTCAGACATCTTTGAACTGTCCCTATTCAGTAATTAAGTATTATTGTGCTACTTTACAAATGGGAAGTGAAGGCCAAGGATCCCATTCAATGTGTTGGATGTCTCAATGATTTACCCCAGCCTTCAAAGCAAAACAGTGCAGAGCAGGGACTCAGGGTCCTATTTCTGGCAGGAGTCGAACCTCTTCACATCAACTGCTCAGGAAAGTGAGCAGTGTATTTATATTTAGTCCACACTAATCTAAATTTACCTCACAGCCTCCTAACACTGGGACCCTATGTAGAGTGTAAGACAAAGGTTATCTGAAACCTCATTCACTTTTTCACAGATAAAGCTCTCCTAGCGGATGCGGCTTTGACATAAAGCAGGCAAGAATTTCAGATATGCTTTCCCAAGTGTTAGGAAAAGATGCTTGAAATTTTGCTGCCAGAAGCAAGACAGGCTTGCAATTGCTTCAGGTTGCAAATCAGGAGCAATCTCATTACCCCTGGTGTCACTGTTCTCCTTCCCAGAAGAGGGGTGACAGAGGTGCAAAATCAATGTGAGTTCAGAGACAGACCCATCCCTTTTTCTGTAGTAACCCTCAAAAATGGATCACAATGCAGTTGCAGCTGAATTCTCCTGTGATTCAGTACATACAAAAAAAGTATAAAGCCAACAATCTTTATAGGCTGGAAAAATTACAAGTCTAAGATTCTCAAATAACAATGTTTTGTCCAGACTGAGACATGTCCAGGGCTCAGAGGAATGATGAGCTCCTCTCTTATGAATAAAAACATCTACATCAAAATTCACAGACAGAAGATCCCAAACTCAAAATAATTTCCAAATGTCTTGGTCACAATATAACTTCTTGCTCTGTTCTCTCCTTAAGTCTGAGATCTGTAACTATTTTTGTGTGCATGCACGGACAGATTTGTGTTTGGATATAATGCCCAATTCTGTTCACTCTGGTCAGCATACACCAAGTAATAATTGCAGTAGAACAGTTAGAACAGCCTTGCCCTTTGTATTTTAGAAATGCTTTTTTTGCTCATGTACTTAGACAGTTGGCTACATTGCTTCAAATCATTGCCTGAGGGTCTTTTTTATACCATGAGACTATTGATCAATACAGTGATGGTATTGGCCATGCTAAAGCACTTAGCAGGGAGGATCATGCAGTAGTTCCTTTCCTCCAACCTATTCAAACAGAAGAAAAACTAAGTATGAAGTGAACTTTTTAAGGCTCCTTTGAATGTTTGTCCAAGTGTGAGGACAAAATTCAGGTCAATTCACCTGTCCCTCAAGCACTCCTTAGAGTTCATTAAAATTGGAAAAAAAATAATCTTCTAATAGATGTGACCATTGCTTAGAAAGGACAAAAGTGTCCTTATAAGCTAATAAAACTGTAAAATATCACATGGGGAATCACTGGTTCTCTGCTTTTTTTAGCTGGTTTCCTAGAGATGGCTAGCCATAGGAAATAAATACCAAAAAAATGGCATTAATCTGTTGTTATATTTTATCCACAAGCCCATTTACTCTAATATTTCTTATTGCAGGAGCTGTAAAATGCAGACATTTACAGCTAGCATGGAGCTCAATAAGAATGATAATTCATCTCTAGAACAAATATTTGGACATCAAAAAAAAAAAAAAAAAAAAAAAAAGGAAGGTTCAAGAAATTATGTCTGCCTTAATATAGATCCTTTTGTGAAGAGTACTGTCCCTACCTCCATCACTGACTGACTCAGCTCCCCTTTTTACTCTGAGTAATCAGCAGACCAGTGGCTTCTTTTCCAAATTTTCTTGACACATGTAATATATAGTGTTGTAAGGCTTCTTCACACTGGTTAATTAAATTTTTCTTGGTCTATAGTCTGGCACTGAGACCTACAGGCATGGACTACCCTGTCCATGCTTTTAAACTCTCCTAGTCACCAAGAAGCCAAACTGCCTTTGGGGAGTTACTAGCTCCTGATTCACTCTGAGTTGGCAGAGAGCTGCTATTTTCTATGGGTCACAGGTATGCCATTTGTGGGCTGTTGCAGAAATAACAGTACAGACAACCAGGTGCCCGTGCCCTGCAGCCTTCCCTGTCACCACTTAATTTCCTGGCACAGATGTATCCGTTTTCTCAGTCTAGCATTGCCCAAGTCCATAATCTTTTCATACCTCTGAAAATCAGAGAAGTTTTTCAACAGCTAACTCTGTAGCTTACAGTGGCTCAACCTCTTTGTGTTTCTGCTATTTCCCTAAGTTTAAAAGTTATTAAGGATTTTTTGAGTAAGAAAAACACTGTAAAAGACACATCACAGCTCACAGATTGGACACCATGCTTTGGGTTTTCCCAGCTTTCTGCCCAAGAAGAAGGGGCTAGCAGTAGTATGCATGGGATTTATTTCTCAGTTGTAGTAATATTGCATTATCAAACAATCCCTCTAGAAATAAGGACCACATCCTTAACAAGAAGTTAAAACAGCTGTTGTGGGAAAGCTGAAAGAGTAAACACCAAGAGAAGGCACCTTATATAAACCTCTAATAAAGGTGAAAAGCAGTTTTGGACAGAAATGGCAAGATTATGAGAAAACTTTAGATGACTAAGAGGATCCTTTCCAATGGAAGAGAAATCTCATTCTTTTAATAGAGGAAAAAAAAAAACTCTTTTAATTAGAAAATGACAGTGACACTCGTCATAAATAAAGTGCCTGGCTTAGCAAGTACTTTGTTGCTGCTGCATCATCAGATAAATAAAGATTCAAAAAAAAAAGTACTTCAGACTTTTCCAGGATCACAGCAAAAATTTCTAACCTGCTGAGAAATCGTGTAACTCCTACTCATAACTAGCTATATTTGAGATGATTGCATATAGATAGGTGCAGATAAAGATATTGAGATACAGATATAGATTATATAGATGTAGATATAGATATAGATACAGATTATATAGCTGTGCATGTGTGTATCTGAGGTGCTACATATTTTATTTTGGTTTATTTTCTACATGCAATTCTACAAATAAAAATTTAAAACCAAAAATATATTGCTGGTTTGGTGTTGACCTTCATAATTAATATTCTGGCATTCATAAGAACTCTATTCAGAGAAATGGAAATAACACATTTTCCTGTTAATTCACAGTATCTATTGATGCAGGAAGTGCTTCATAATTTCTTACTTATTGACTAACTATTTAAGATATTACATTGTTTAGTAAGCTTAATATTTTAAGTTTCAAGGAGCTTCTAAATATAAGTAAGTATATTATAGACTCCACACTTAAGGAGATGGCATCCTGGGAAAAAATATTAATGGGACCCACAGAAAATAACTTTAATGTATTATGAGTGGACAATTTGAATTTTGAAAGGAAATACAAAAAAACTAATGAGTAACATTAAGCCTAACATTAAAAAGCAAGCCTCTGTCATCAAGAATTATAATGGCCACAGCGTTATCAGAAGTTTCAGAAGTTCCAACTGTATCACAAAACTCTATCCCAGTTACAAGTGTTCCAAATTACAATCTTTTCCATCCATTCTAAAAATTTTGAACTCATATCTCTCTCTTTCCAGCTCACCAATGCTCTATATCTTGGAGTACTGTGTTAATAGTACACCTAATTCCTTTTGCCATAAATCATCTTTGCATTTCCATTTGATTTGCTGGTCAGCTTTGAAGATTTATCTCTCTAACTTGACAAATTACTATTAAACATGTCTCCTCAGTTTACCTTGTTCCTATGTCCACATCACAAGCACAGATACCCCTTTCTTCTGCTCTTCAGTGTCTCCTGCTCCCTCTTTCTTTCTCCTCTCTTATCACGTGCTCATGAAGTTCTCCAGACCTTGTGTATCCCCACTCACACTTATTTTTTCCCACCTTCCCACTGCAAGGTATGTCCCGCTCCTGTTTCCTCCCTTCCTCCTCTCCCCAGCCTGGCAAACACCCTCCACTCTGAATTCTCTTTCCCCTCTTTCCCCTCTTCTCCCTTTCTCCTTCAGTTCTTTAGTTCTGCTGCATTCCTACTTTAAAAAGCCCTCTGTGCTTCTATACTTAACCGAATCTCATATTTTTGAGCTGTCATCTTAACCACCACCCTCTATTAGTCCTTCGGCCATCTTTTCCTTTTCTTTTCCCTTTTCCTTTTCCTTTTCCTTTTCCTTTTCCTTTTCCTTTTCCTTTTCCTTTTCCTTTTCCTTTTCCTTTTCCTTTTCCTTTTTCTTTTCCTTTTCCTTTCCCTTTCCCTTTTCCCTGCTTCCCAAACATACATTTCTCCTTGTCAAGAGAATTGTCAGGTTTTTCAAAACTCCTTCCCTTCTGCAGAGCATGCAGGACATGTATACTGCAATATTCATTCTAGGCAGACAAGCATCTTATCTTTTTTCAAGCTTGTCTTCTAATCTCACTGGCACTCTTCCACTCCCTCTTTAGTATCTCTATTTCTCAGTTTGCTCAAGATGCTCCACCTCACGATATAAATCTCCTTTTAAAAATAAACCATCTTTGACTCCACTCTTCTCTCAACCAACCATCCCACCCACCTTTTTTGTCTGCAAATGCATTCTGGAGCTCTTCCGATTAAGCTCAGTCTGAAGTTTTCTTTTTTTTTTTTCCCTAACTTTTTCCCTTTGCCCTCCAGTGAAGAAGACACATTTTCAAAGTGCCTCACAAATCGTTCTTCCCAAAACCCAGAACTGACACACCTTGTCACCCTCTTCAATCTGCCTGCAAGACTCTTCTTCTTCTAAAGCTGTTCTCCATGGACTTTGACTCATCTGTGTCTTGATTCTCCCCTTATCCCTCTAACCACACTCAAATGTACATTTCAAAGGATTTTTCTCATTCTTCCCTCTAGTTTTCCACAGAAGCCTTCTACACCTGGACTCTGTCTCTGTTTCTTTTCATGCTGTCTCCAGATAATTCATTTACAGATAATTATGCAAATAATCAAATTCCAGATAATCTCATCTTCAAAATAAATAAATAATGTACCTGCTCCATGTTTCAGCCATCTGCTTGAGAGTGGCACAGTCAGAGTAGGGCTCTTCATCTTTCTCTCTGTCGTGTTCCCTTTTCTTGTCACTATGGAAATTCCACTATCTTGCCTCGTCTGCAGCTCCTCAGGTCCATGGCCTTGGCACAGCCTTTAGCTGAATTCCCAAATGATTCTTACTCCATCTTTTCACTTTATAGTTGTACATTATACACGTTTATTCTCATTCATAACATAAAACCCTCCTCCAGACTCTCACCATCTCCTGTCTCAACTAACATCATCTGCTACAAATTTGTCAAATATAACATAACTACCTATTTCCATTCATAACATTACAGTGAAGAAAAGTTTCCTAGCCTTTTGCTCTGAGCATGTGATTTCGCATTTCACAGCCTTCCCCCTCCTCATTCGCACCAAACATCAGCTTCTTGTCTTCATTCTTCACAGCTTGTCTCCACAGTATTTATCATCTCTCATGTACTAAAAGTGACAGTAACATTTAACACAGGTTCCCACAGCACACTTGGCAGGAACAGGCATTCAGGGCCAAAAGTAGAGGAGAGGTGAATTAAAATCCTTTGCATGAAGCCAGTGTGCCCAAGTACCAACAGAGCCACTTGTCCTATCTTTTCTGGTAAGGAAGGGAATTTACTCATCTGTAACCTGGGGAGCAAAAGAAAGTTTCATCAATGCAGGATAAAGCAGGAAGAGGCAACACTCCTGAATCAGCCTCTCATAAGGCAGTAGTAAATGGTGAAGACTGAGTTCAGGAGCAGAGGCAAAGAGCCCCTAGGCTGACTTTGGCAGCCTTGTTCTGTGCCCAGTCATAAAATATCCATTAGAACAATATCTAAAAAGCTAAAGGTGGATATGACAGCAGCTCAAAGATGTGCTGGTAGCAGACAGCTCAGATGCAGGGCTCTATGGCAGACTACGCCAAACAATCTCCAAATATTTAAACACATCACCTCTGTACAGCTAGCAGGCAATTTTTGTCCAGAGTCAGAGCTGAGTCAATGCCTACAACAGAAAAAGTCTTGCAAAAAATATTCTCCAAAGCAGCTAGTATATGTGCCTCCTAGTCTTTCTTTCAAACTGTCCTCTTAAAAGTATTCACAACAGGCAGCCACCATGCATGAGGCAGCTGAAAGAAAAGGGCTTTTTACATCCCAACCCATTAGAGCCAAACTGTGCTGTGCACACAGCCTATCCATTCACTCATCCCTCCTTTCTCAGATCAGTGCTGTTCACCTGCCTGGGCTTCAATCTCTGCTGCACATCTGGGGAAACTTCAGGGTCCAGTTTTGAGAGCACCTTTACCTCATCTGAACATGAACCATTTATACCAACAAATGACAGCATTCAGGACTTAAGCTACTTAATCTGTAGATGCATGCAGATACAAAAAATTGTGGAAGGTAAATACTGTCATTTGACCTTGAACATTTTCTAGCATCAATTCTGAATTGGTTTCCCTTTCATTTGCCCATAAATAGCAAATTGTCTAGGCATTTGGCCTAGACAATTTTAAAAAGCCTCACACTCAGAAACAGGCATTTTGTCCCAATAGGGACTGAGCACACCTCAGAGGTTTGCCCTGCTTCAATTGTGAAGGAAATGGTTTTCATTGCATTTATTTCTTTCTGCTATGTATAATTTTTCCATAGGAGAGAATAGACAAGGACTAGGATTGTCCTTATGATATCCTAAAGACCATGCTTTTCAAACCACTCTGCTCCTGTAAGCCCTACATCCAATCAGAGAGTCAGATCAAGATACTTATAAACTCATTCTTGTAGAAAAGAAGAGAATAAATACCCCTGCCTATGCCTTCACAGAAAGCTTAGGCCCCTTTCCAGCTTCCAAAGGTGCACCCTGTTGACAGCTCCCAAAGCCTGGGGCACAGCCTGTGGCTCTGGCTGGCTGTGCCCATGAACAAAGCCAGGCTCCAGGCACCACAGCTCCCATGGGGGGGACCAGAGCAGAGCCTGACTCCTCGCTCCTGCCATGTGATGAGTGAGGCTGCCTGCAAACAGCAGGGCTTCCCACCAGCTGAATCCCCTTCTGCAACAATATCACACACACTCCTGCCTTCCAAAGACTTGCTGGCTGGAAACACTGCGGTTTTAGTTCTCTCTTCTAATCTACAGGATGACCAGGAAGATTTATCAGCAGTTTAAAATAGAGAGGGAAAAGGGCAGGGGCAGTGGGCTGTCAGTGTTAGACAAGAGCACATCCCCCAGCAGTAGAGTGCCTTCAGAAACAAAATGGAGAGCCTCCCTGCAAAGAACCCTACAGCAATTTAGTCTGAAGGAATATGCCTCCCTCAGGACTCTCCTAATTGCTGCCAGAGTTATGAGAGCCACATGCTACCTCATTATTAATACGGCGTGTTTAATTAGCACGTGCATGTTTGTGCTCCTTCTTTTGAAATAACCCAAAACTACATGCATTGCACAAACTCCCTTCATTAAAATGACATGGTAAATCATGTCTTCTTTCAGGCAGAAATTTGTGAGAGTAACGTGTTGCAGAAAAAAGGTCAAGACCAAGAAAGAGAAAAAAAATAAATAGGAAACTAAAATAAAGAGACACTGAACGAGGGAAGGAGTTAATGGAAGTCTTTATAGGGCACAAAAGATTAAAGGAAGATTTCAAGCCATTAACAGGGCTAGCATTTCTGGAATGTAAAATAACATTTGTATGACACACCTGAATACCATGCCAGGAATCAATATGCTCTAAAATGTAGTAGGATTTAAGAAGGTCATTGTTTTGTGTATCCATGGTCCTTTCAGTGGACGTGTCCCCACTGGGACTCACAGGGTGATAGTTTCTTACGGAGTGTTGATAACTTTTTTTCTTAACAAACAAGAAGGTTTCCTCAGGTCAATGGCAAGATAATGGGAAAGGAATATTTCCAGGTCCCAAGTTCATTAAAGCCCGAATTCTGTACCAAAGAGTTTTGTGTAGCTTTCCTCACATGAGGAGGTCATGCTCAGATGGGTCAGCAGAGACGTTCCCTCTAGCCATCCACACAGTAAATGTGGAGATGCTGCAGCATGAGGTCTTTAGCTGGCCCTCCCTTCCTGACTTGATAGAGCCTGAATTTATTTCCTTAAGGGCATGGTTCAGGGTCTGCTGATAATGCCAGCATTTCTCTGAGGAGTTTTAGCAGACAGGCAAGTTATCACTGAGGGTCTGATTGCGGTTTGATTTATCCTTTATATTGAAACTTGCTTTACATCTTTTGTCTGCAGCTGCATAGGTGACCTCAGAGACCTTTTAAAATTAAAAACACCTTTTTCATGCAAGTGTAAGCTCCTCATCTGTTTTTCCTGTTTGTGCAGCTCCTAACAAAGGGGGGGGGGTTGACTGTGGCTGAGCTCCTAGTTGCTATGGCAATACAAGTAATAAATAAATAGTAAAAATAATACATTGGAATAAAATAGTCTGATTTTGTAAGCATGATCTCCAGAATTACAATTACTGCACTTACTTGCAATTTGGCATTTCTGAGCAATATTTCTGAGTGACTAGGGTGCCCCAAAACACTTATTAACTGTCATGCCTTGTACACACCAGAAAATGGTAATGTGGCTCTATCATGTAATGCTGCAGCATTTTGGCAGTGCTGGTCATGACTGCATGTTGCCAGAGGCGTGCCTGGGAGGAAATGTGTGTGTGTGGACATGCAAGTCACATGCCAAAGCCAGGCATGTCCAAACCCATGAGTTTGCACATATGAAGGACACTGCTAACTTCATGGGTTTCTCTTTCTCTACAATACCAGGACATGTCCACTCTCATTCAGATGATAACTTTTTACACTTCTGCAGCTGTGAAGAAAAAGCCACAAAATACCTGTAATTTATATTTATACTCCCATTAAAGAATATTTTTATTTATTATATAACAACTATTAAGCTCATGTGGCCAAGATGCAACATGAAGCTGTAGATCATGAGTTATATTTGATAAAACTGCAGAATTTATTTTCCTGAATAATCTCAAATTATAAGATTCCTCAATGTGGTTTTTTTTTTAGAATGTATAATAACAAGAATTTCCATTGTAGATGGACACCAGTTTTAAAAATCAAAGATGTGCAGAAAATTAGCTGTATTTCCTCCTGTTTTGCAGGGGAAAATATTAAATATTGGTAAAATCTGAAGTGCCTGCAGATTTTTTTTTATTGAAACAAAATTATATTTAATCCTATAAGAATGATATATGAAGTTCATGCAGAGATGAATAGCTATGTTCATATGCATGTGTATTGATTACATACAGACTGCTGCTAGGTTTATTTAGAAAATAAGGAAGTATAAACCTTCATTATTGCAGTGACAGATATATCTTATAATATCCAGTAGCTCCAGTGGTCACTGAAATGTTTAAGTACATTTCTGCCTGTTGACACATTTCTAAAATAGGTGAAAAATTAAATGTTAAAAATAGAAGGCGTAAACCTTGCTGGCTTGCAAAGAGACCAGAAAGTTAAATCTACAGTGCTCAGAGATAGTATAAGGACCAGATGAGGTTGTGCAGATATAAATAAGCTCATGTTTCTAAAGACAAACCTTGAAAAATTAGGTTGATAATTAATTGCATCTTCTTTGCAACATACTACACTACAAAGACTAAGGACCAGCAGTAACACAGACATATGGGAATTGCAGTTGCTTACTACTGCAAGTTTTTTAAAAAGTGACTTACTCTGAAGTAGTTAATAGTTGCAGAAAACATTCCTGAAGCATTAAAGTACAGCAGTAACAATTTATTTTTTTCATAGCAGGCCTCAGCAGGGAAGAATGGCAAATTTAAAAAAAAAATCCTACCTTTTCCCAAATCCTCTGGTTACAGAAGACACTCCTCCAACTCACATCTTCTTAACAGCAGCACAGCAGAGACCAATACGACTTTATATCATAACAAGGATTATTTGAAAGAGCACATTACTTGTGAGAAAAGTTAACTTGCAGTTCAACCACAGCCGAAGAGACACTCTGCTCTCGTGAAGACAGCAGGTTATGAGGGATCACTCTGACTTTGCCATGGGAAAACAAGTGGCCAAAGATGCAACAGGGGAGAGCAGTAAGATATGACCCCCATTTCTCCAGCTCACAGCTTAATCACTGGCTTCTGCCTGATTCTGTACCCCAAGGGGGTGACGTCCCTCACAAGCACACCTAGCAGGCAACACCCTGAACAGCAAGCAGCTGAGATAACATCTGGTTTATGGATCCTGCCAAACAGCCCAGCATTTGTTCATGTCAGGACATAAGGCACTCGAGTGGAAATGTCTGCCCACAGAAAATGCCTGCCCACAGAAAACTGATGTGTGTTGCCAGGACAAGGAGACACACCAGTGAACTTCAAACATCTGTACAGCTGGAGGGGAGGTACATGAACACAGTGCTCTCTCAGGCACCAGGCCATCTCTTCCTCCTGATGTCTCCAGCCCTCAATGTCAAACCCTAGGGTACATCTACCACCAAGGAACAAAGTAAATTTATCATGACAAGCACAATGATCCAGGAGCATCCAGTCCATGATTTACCTCAGATCAAAGAGACAAGGTGCTTGTTAGCAGCAGTAACCTGATGCACACTTTTACTGAAAATTTTTGCCCAAAATTGTCTTTCTGTGTATTGAAAATCCAGAAACAAGGGGGAAAACGAGGGCATACAGTGTGGCAAAAGAGAAGCTTAATACATCTTTTCCATATCTTTATCCTCCTAATGCTGCAAAAACAGTGCTGGTTAGGGAGTCCAATTTTGAGAAGGTAAGTAGTGGCAAATGTTCAAACCTGTGTCATTTAAACATTTAAGCCTAAAAAAATAAGATTTTAAATAGGATCTGCACAGTCTGTTCAGAGTTAGAATAATCAATACAAGTAGATTCCTGCATCAGTTTTACATAGAGAATAACCCAAATTGCCAGGCTAAGCTGGGTTATTCCTAATCTTTCTGGTTGAGCAGAGCATGGCTTAGCAAAGAGCTATCCACCCTCCCTCTTCACCTTTGACAAAGGCATTGGGACCACCCCTGCAGAACTGATCCACCAAGAACATTTCCAGGTTTCCCTTTTGAGACTTTATTAAAGGGAATAGCATTTGAGTTCAATACCATTCTACATCAATGTCCACATTAAAACACTGTCTGCAAGTGCTCATCTGCTGCAATTCCAAGTGGCTTCCAGTGCCCTCCAGGCAGCAGCATAAGAAGGTAGCCTCACTGAGCTTCCCCTCTCTTCTACTGACCATGAACTTTAGGCTGTGCAAAAATGAGGGTTTGTGAAAAAATCTTTTGAAACTTTACCATGACTGGAAAGACAGATTTCCTTCACAGATTCTTCCACGGTGCAGAGTGAGGAAAGCAGAGGGCCTGGCTGCTCCAAGGCTGATGGGGGCATACAAGTAGCTGTGGGCACTGTGGAAAGGTATCTGACTTGGACCTCACAGTCATTACCACAATTACTTGTAGCAGAACTGGAACTCATAACTCTCTCTTCTCTTTACTAAAACTCTTGAGAAAATCCTTCTTAAAAAACAATCTGATGACTTTCTGCTGACTTGGAAACATAACAAAACCCCAGAACCCAACCTAACCTCAGTGTATCTGGTCACTTTTGAATCATCTGATATTAATTGCACCCTCTTTTCCAGAGCATTCACTATAGAATGACAGCCACTCTCTGATCAGCTTGTCTTTTCCCATGTGGTTGGCATGTTACTCAGCAAAGTGATAGATCTGTCAGCACAAGACAATTTGACATGTGTGCATCCCTATCAGAATGGACCCCAGTGCTGAAGCTCAGCTCCTTGCAAATACAAACCATTACCTGAAGTTTTCCCTGACCATGTTGTCTATGTGCTGGCACCAATCAACTTTGCTGGTTGAGTTGAGTCCTCTTTCCTGTAGATATCTTCTTATTCTGCAGCACTATTGCACTTTTTGAGCTGCATGCAGACCTCCTGCTGAATTCATGGACTTGCACTTGCCTTTGCTCATGGCCATGAGAGGCCCTTTGCTGTGCAAGCTGCCCCAGTGGCAGAAGAGGTGGTATGTTGTGGAAGCACCACCAACATGGAATTTTTTCTTGTCATGGGGTAAAGAACACAGTCTGTTATTTTTTTCTTTATAAACCCAGCTGGACATCTTCAGCTCAAAAGATTTTTTTTTTTTCTGATTAAGGCAACCAGACTCTAACAAAGTCCTGCTGGCTTTTGTCTTTCACTGTGACGCAGAGTATCTTAGTTCCAAGTGGTCAGAGAAAGGCAGCCACATTTCCTGCCCCTTTTGTATTCCTACAGCAATGAGCCTGGGCAGGTTTCTCTTCATGCAGAAAGTCATTGAAAGCCAGAGGGAATCTGTACTTGAAAGGGTTTCAGCCGTGAAATGCAGCAAGCCCCAGCAGCATGTCTCTGTGAGACTCAAAGGAATATGTCATTCTTTGGGTATTGTGAATCTTAACAGGTGTTTTAGGGATATCTCTTTTTGCTCACATGGCTATACTATAGTCTCTGTACAATTTGGTGTGTATATATATATATATAAAATTTCAAAAGAAAAGCAATTCCATTTTTTGACCTAAAGCTGGTGAAAGTCTCAGACTGGGCGAAAAATATGTGATTTTGTCAATGCTTCACAATAATCACTACAAGTTGTTGGGCAGGATGTGGAAGCACCTGAAGCTGGTATTCAAAAATGTGGCTTTGTATTACAAAAGCATACTGAAGCACTGGTGGGTTTACTTGTGGTTTAGTTGCTAAAATTCTCTCCTAGGTTTCAAACTCGGGCTTTGGAGCTATATGGAAAGCACAACAAAGCTATCATACAGTGCTTTCTCATGGTGCTCATTCTTGAAGGCATTGTTAGAGAAAGAGAAGTCAGAATGCTCCTGAGACACAAAAAGCTCTACCGTGTATAAACACAAAGTTTATAAATAGATTGAAAGTCATAGCAAGAAATTTTAAAGGTCCCTAAATTGTAGGGTAGGAAGAATAGACAGAATAGGGTAGGAAGAATGGACAGAAAATGATAATTCAGATAAGATTTGTATTTTAATGAGCTGTGATTTTTTTCTGTCATCTCCAAGAGCTGACATGTATCCTGTCTTGGAATATACAAATAATGATACTTTGACTATAGAGGTGTCTTCAGAGGGTGGCTAGGCATGTAGCAATCTAATTTATCAAAGCACAAGAATTTATAGTGCTTAATTAGAATGGGATATTCATTGCTGAAATAAAATAAAAATGGACTTTAAAATGTAGCCACTAAATCAATGGATGTCTCCCTGGTCTGTCAGACACTCATATAAAGGCAGCCTATGAGTAGTAAGTACTTAATTTACTGATGGCCAGATGCTCATTTTGGCAAAGATGAACCTTCTGCATGCCCAGATTCGGAGACATTTCTGAAGCTGTTGATGACCATCAGAAACAGGCTGCTGGGCTAAGCCTTTGGCCTGGTCCATATGGGAGCTCTTATGGTCCTGCTAGTAGAGTGGAGCAGGAAAGCAATCAGTTCTTATTTCTCACAATTCGAAGGTGGTGGAACAAAGTTCTTCTTGTTTGGCGCCTTTTCAGGGCCTCTGCACACAGATGCAGCAGAGCCTTTGGGCAGCCCCTGCTCCTGCCTCATACTTGCAGCTCATGCCTGCCTCTCCCGAGCCCAGGCATGGTATTCATTGCCATTTAAAAACTACTTTTCCACCTCTCATCTACCTATATAGCAGGGGAATCTAACAAACTCCTGCTGACTTTTGTCTTCACTGTGTGTGCATCCTAATTCCAGGCAGAAACATTTTGCTGAGGAGTCAGAGGACGCATTATCCCTTTTTAACAGTACACAACCCCAGTCATAATGTATGCCCACAGGAAGAAATGTTTCCCATGCAGGGAATGACTCAGACTAGGTCAAAGCAGCGATATAAGGAGTGTGGAGAAAAGTGAACAGTAACTGCAGCTTATAAAAGGTAGCATTTATCTTAACAGAGTGACAGCTGCTCACTGTGAAGTTACAAGGGAGTTTTGTGATTTTCTGACTCTGAAGCCCACCGTTTAGGAACCACTGATCTGGAATATGAAAAGGCTGTACACGTTGGAAAAGTCCTTTTTAATGAGACAGGGTCAGATTGCGATGAAGCTCACTCAGGTCGAGTGGGCAGTCATTTTCCTTCTTGTTTTGCCCTCACTGACATTAACACTGTCATTATAAGTAAAAAAAAGCTGAATACAATGCAAATGCAATTGTGGTCCTGTTGCGTACTAATAATTGATAATTAATAAATTTCAATAGATTCAATAGATTCCAATGGTTTTATTTTTTCTGACCAGCTCTACTGGGAAGTAACAACAGCATGAGGTCACCCTGGTAGTACTCTTATAATGAAGTGAGGTGCAACAACTATCAGTCATGAAGTTGACTCTCTGTTTATAAGATTAAACAATGACTAAGCTTTAAAAAACACATAAACAGTGGTGTAATAAGGCTGCCATTGAAGTATAAGGAATAAAATGAAACTGGTAAAAAACATAACTACATTTTATTATAGCAAGTGAAACACAAGCAGAAAACTGCTTCCTTTCAGTCTAATTGTTCCACCTGCCTGCATACAGCATGCTACACAAAGTCCTGGGCTTAATCACCTCTTAGCTGTATCATGGCTCTTTCCTGATGCAAAACACAGCAATGCACCAAATCAACTAGAGGCACCAGAAATTGTTAAACATGCATAGCCTTTGAGAGTCAGGTCAGCCTTTCTTAGTTTTTGTGTATTTATCAGCCCAAGGAAAAAAAAAAAAAAGATAAAATCTACAGAAGTTGTACAAAAACAGATTAACCATTCAATTTGTAACAGAGATGAGTTGTGCCTTGTAAAATCTATCTGTTGGGCTGTGCTGGGGACAGATGATAAAAGACTGGAGGGGAACCCATGAAGCTCTAACTCATGTGGCACAAGAAGTGCATCCTGGGTCTGACACAGAGGAAAAAGGCTCATAACCTGGAAACAGCCTGTCTGCAGCTCATTAATGGAGAGAATGCACTGGTCTTCCCTTATTCTGGCCATGAGTCTGGTTTCAGATGTGTCTTTCAGAGGAGGAATGAACCGGATTCCTCAGGCTATGGTATTCCATAACCTGCATGATACCCTTGGGCTGGCAAGAAACTCATTGACCCACAGAAAGTCTTGGGAGGAAGGAAGGCTGAAGAGAGTGACTGTGTGTAGTTTTATATCGTGCAGATATGAACAGAGGTTGTGATGAGTGGGTTGGGTTGGACTGACTTTGCTCAGCTTCTTCTGTTTGTTTTTTTTTTGCTTGAGACTAGGGAATGCTACTTTGCTCAGGTATCACTTGAACAGACCTCACGTTTTTTCATTTATGCTTTTTAATCTCAGCAGTCCTGAAACAGAGATGTCTCAAGGTACTATTTGCAAGGTCATCAGCTAACCTGACTATAAAAACACAGATAGCTCATTAAATTAAACTGTCTGATTTACTATAAAAGACTAGAGAACCAAGTATACATTAAAAAATCAAGTAAGAAAAGAACAGAAATTGGGAAGAAAGTTTCTTTTTTTTTTTAATCACTGAGAAGGAAAAAAGCAGAGATGTAAAGGGAAAAATGTAGAGCCAGAAGATCCAAACTTCCCCTTTATTCTAAACTTAGCTCAGCCACTGGCCCACCGTGCAGATGACTCAGTGCACTTCCTTGAACTTAAATCATTCCTCATACAAAACTTGTTAAAGAAAGACGTCAGTGTAAATTAGATGTTGTGTCTAAGTTTAGCTATGGCCGGTACATAAATATCAGAAATCTAATGTGTTCTTATTCTTGTCTGCTTAAGAAAGATGTGTATATACATGCACATATGCATATATATATATACTCATAGCAAGGGAGAGAAAGACTTCTTTGCACTATTTTTACAGTTTCATTTGCATATATTGTTATTTTGCTGGTGACATAAGAGCTCACAGCTGATTAGAAGTTTAACTGCTTTCAGAGCAGCCTGACTGCCACAACGCCCAAGCACTCTTCATTCTCTCAAACTGTCAGGAAAGTTTCAATCCCATCCAAGCAGTGGGAGCTGAGAGAGTACACATTCAGCATATAACATACATGATGGCTGATTTCTTGTGACACTAATCTTCACTCCTGGGGGAAAGGCAGTCATTTATTCATAACTCTACCACTCAAAAGTAACCATTCTTCTCACCATGGAGATAAATGTCAAAACAGAGACCATCCATAGGCTGAGTCTAATCTAATCTGTCCAAAATGAATATATATTTAGATCTGTTGTCAAATCTTGAATAGAAAACCCTTTAGCCTGGGCAACTATTTCCTCAGTCTGCCCTCTCCATCTATAAATATGCATATCAGAATGGATATGTGCTATCAGAGAAGCATATTAATCCTGCTAACGTGGACAGGATATGATGCTGACCAATCTTTCTGATATGAGCAAAGAGTCAGACGACAAAGCACAAGACTTCCAGAAATGTGTACCAGAGAGGGAAAAATATATTAATTTTTGTTAAAATATCTCTATCATTCAGCATGCACCTGAAATCAGCAGGCCCTCCACTCCCAAGTAGCTGGTCCAACAAATGAGAAAAACAAGGTGCTATCTGGATGTCTACGGAAGATGGCAATGGAAATTTCCTTTCTCATAAAGCTGTTAATTCTCGTTGTCCCTCTCCTTTCTCCAGTTCAAATTTCCATTTTTTGGGATGTCAGCAGGAATGTCAGCAGTGTTTATTTATGTTACATCCTTTCCCATCAAATTGTACCTATGGAGTTCCTCATATCCTCTTGAATATGGTTGTCACCATTTTTAAGAATGAGAAGGATGACCCCAGAAACTGCAGGCCTGTCAGTCTCACTTTGGTGCCCAGTAAATGTTATCCTGAAAGGTATGGAAAAATACCTCAAGGACAACCCCATCATCAGTCACAACCAGCACAGCTTCACGAGGGAAAAGTCCAGCTTGTCAAATCTGATTTCCCTCTATGACAGGGTAACACACCGAGCTGATCTAGGAAAGCCAGTAGATGTAATGTTTTTGGACCTCAGCAGAGATTTTTATATTGTCTGACACAGAATCCTTCTGGATAAAATGTCCAGCACACAGCTGGATAACCATGTTACATGATGGGTGAGTAACTGGCTTACAGGTTGGGCACAAAGGATTACAATGACTGGGGTGATATCAGACTGCCAGCCTGTCACTAGTGGAGTTCTGCAGGGCTCCATCCTCGGCCCTGTGCTCTTCAACATCTTCATAAATTACTTGGAAGCAGGACTGGAAGGAATACTAAGTTTGCCATTGATACTGAATTAGGAGGAGCTGACTCCATCAAAGGCAGGGAGGCCCGGCAGAGAGAGGTCAACAAATTAGAGACATGGGCAGTCACCAACCATGTGGAGTTTAACAAGGGAAAGTGCCAGGTATTCTGCACCTGGGATGGGCTACCCTGGTTGTGTGTATAGATGGTGAATGAGAGGCTGGAAGGCAGTGCTGCAGAAAGGGACCTGGGGGTCCAGGTCAATGGCAAGTTGAATCTGAGTCAGCAGTGCCCTGGCAGCCAGGAGGAGCAGCTGTGTCCGGGGGCATCAGGAACAGCATTGCCAGCCCAGCAAGGGAGGGGATTGTCTTGCTCTGCTCTGCACTGGGGCAGCCTCACCTTGAGTGCTGGGGTCAGCTTCAGGCACTACAAGATAGAAATAACATTATACTTTTAGAGAGTGTCCAAAGGAGGGCCACAAGGATGGTGATGGATTTGGAGGAAAAGCCATGCAGGGAGTAGCTTAGGTCACTTTGTTTGTCCAGCCTGGAGAGGAGGAGACTGAGGGGAGACCTCATTGCAGTCTTCAACATCCTCACGACAGGAAGAAGAGGGGCAGATCTCTTCGCTCTGGTGACCAATTTCAGGACACAAGGAAATGTCATTAAGCTGAGTCAAGGGAGATTTAGGTTGGATATCAAGAAAAGATTCTTTACCTAAGGTGGTCAGGCACTGGAACAAGTTCGACAGGGGAGTGATCACAGCACTAACCCTGAGACAGATGTGCATGGAAAATGCTCTCAGGAACATGGTGTGATTTTTGAAGTGTCCTGCACAAGGCCAGGAGTTGGACTCAATGATTCTGATGGGTCCCTTCCAACACAGTTGGACCTATGGGGGACAAGGGACCAACGATTCTATGACTCTATGATACTCTATGGTATCCTGATACTGAAACACTGGACAACACCATAGAGGAGCCAGAAGTGACTCTCATTTTTCTGTCCCACTCCTCTAACTCATACTACCACGAACCTCCATGAAGTTCTTTTTGAAGGAATGTCTGAAACTCTTCTCAGAGCCTGGAGAGAAAGGAGTCTTTTTGCTGTGGTCCTCACAAAGGAATTATGCTGTTTCAGGGAACCATACCTCTATCTCTTGTACATATTTCATTATTGAAGTTGCACAACAAACACTCTTGCATACATGGTAAACATAGGTAACAGTGCTTGTAAACTGTCCTATTTCTGGTGCTGAAATATCCTTGCTCAAAACTAAATTCCATTTTTACATTTGGATGAATCTTATCAGCTGCCAATTAACTAATTACTTCGAAAGATGAATTAGGTTTTACACTTATTCTACCTCAGCAGTTCAACCACAATAACATTAATATATCATGGGCTACTTTTCTTGTCTGTGTATTCCAGGTGAGTAACTGAGCCATGGTTCTATCAAAAAGTACTTTCAGGTGTCCCACATAGGTTTAGAGTGGATGGGACCTCAGCTATACCAGTATGGAACTGCCTCTAGGAACCTAAGTGCAAAAGGAGATCTGACCAGCAACCTGCTATGAGTCACTCTGATTTGCTCTGTCACAGAATTTGCACTTACAAGTGGGTTAAATCCTTATCTGGAATACTTAGACAGACCTGCACTGCAGCAAGATTGAGCCCGTGTATCACAATGCATAAATACACAAGCAGCATTGCTAGAAAGGGTCTGCTTTCCAAAGGTGGTACAAAGGGGTGCCAGGTGACAGCTGAGATGGCACATAATGGTCTTGGTGCAGCAAAAAAATTAATGTTTTGAGAAGTAATAGCTTAGTACAGTAAAATAACTGGGGGGAAATGCTTTAAAACAACATAAAACAATAGTACAAAATAGGAATCAAGAACCATGGTGTCACTTCCAGGCCATGGCTTCTGTGCATGTGAAGTAATCATCTGGAAAAGAAGCTAGCTGTGGGAGAGGATTATGAACAGGTCGTGATCTCACAGCATGACAAAATGGCCAAGAGAGCAAAAGTAACCCTTGCTAGTAATGAGCAGCACTTGCAGAAGGAGGGGTTAAAGAAGTTGCTACTTTTTGTCACATCCTCAAGGTGATCATTGCTAGGTATTGTAACCATTTCAAGTCTCAACACTTTAGCAAGGATGTTAATAAATACAAATGGTTCAGAGATAGTGCCACCTGAGGAAAATCTCCCTCGTGGTGATCTCTTAAAGATCAACCTCACCACCTCAAAGAAAGGACACAGAGAAGAGCAAAACACTGCCTAAGACTACCTGTGTGGAGAGGGAAATCTACAGGCATTACAGATTCTTCAAAAGGCTACAAATCTCTTGGACTCAAAAATGAGACAAGGAACAGAGTGCTAAACTGCCACATTTGGAACAACTTATCCAGTAAATTTGCCATCCCTGCTAGCCTTGGAATCAATACTGCTGTCATACAGAATAGCTCATTCAGAAATGAAATGCTGAATGAAATCCTATGCCCTGTATTATCTAAAACAGAGTAGATGATCACAAGAGTCCACTTGGGTCTTAAAAATCCATGTGTGTAGTTCAGAGGATATGTAGTTCTAGAGGCTAAGTATGAGGCCTTCACATTTTCCAGGATGAGCTTTTCCTGGAGGTTTTTCCTGATGACTGAATTATTTATCCTATAACTGAAAAGTAAGCTGCAAAGATACGAAGTAGCAAGCCCCCCCAAAAGAATTTCCTCTTGTTTTCCTATTCTCCTTAATTCTAGGTGAAAATATGTACAGACAACAGACAAACTTTATGTTTTGAAGAAGACTGAAAGGTTCTGTAGGCATGTGGAGAGGAGATCAGCACCCTCACAAGCAAATCATGTAAAAGGCAGATACTGTCTGTATCCAAGTTCACAACAGAGCTCTAACGAAATTGGCTTTTCTGGTTTTGATGACCTATGTAGTTCTGTGACAGATGTGGTGTTGAACCACATTTCCAAGGGATGGAATATACAGTCAAAGTTTTTACAATATGAGGCTCCAAAACCATGTCTTGCCTAGTCATTCTTGTTTCCTCAGCCAGTTTTATCCATTTCTGCTCCTATCTGTATAGCAGCGTACAGAACTCCAGTAATCCCCAAAAAACTCATACAGTGAGACTCAGTATCGTACATTTTCCAAGAGTACATTTAAGATGGCACTTTAATTCACTGGGAACTGACCTGAGCTTTTCCATGACATTGTATTTGATTTGGTAAAGAGAAACTTCAGTAGAATGAGGCTAAGACTATCTTTATGTGATTTACAGCAGAATTTCCATCTTTTGCACATCTTCAACAAATACCAGGACTTGATGAAGACCTTACTTTTGAGGTGGACCGATCCTAAGTTTCATCCTTTGGCTACCAATATGGAGAAGGTATCCAGCTTGGTTGTCTTAATCACATTATCAGTTTTGATCGGCAGGAAATGTAGTGTAGTCATATGTGTGAGCCCTGAATAAGGTTAAGAGCAGGTGTTTGCTGCATGCTGGTTTTGGGAAACAGTGGCTGGAATTTGTCATGCTCTAAGTCTGGGGAACCACTTACATCTCCCCCTCCCCTCAACAGGTACGTTCTGGGGGGCATGGGGGGTTGGCATTCTTCTCTGACCTGGTCTGCATTTAATCAACAATTTTATCTTGCTTTGCAGTAACTCCTGACATGTACCACTGACATCATCAGCTAAGTTCTCTCAGTGTTTTCCAGTTTGTCAGTAAAATACTGTTTAGCAGGTAAATTCATGGCAAAGAGGTTATGACCAGCCTGTCTCAAATCCTCGACTTGGAGTTTAAAAAATAAATTGCTAGGAAATTGTCATTTAAATTCCCGTGCTTTGTTTTTGAATTGTACAATCTTAGAAAGAAATAGAGTTTAGCTCAAACTAAATTGCTGTTACTTTTCAACATGCTTGAGTAAAGTCCCGGAGTTACAATAAAAATAATTAACAGAAGCAGCTATTGCTAAGCTAAAGTGAAGGTTTGAGTTCTGACCTCCACTTTGTGCAGACAAACTACCCTGTGCTTTTTCACTGTAGCCATGTACTACCCTGAAAAACTCAAGGAATTCTTTGTCATGTTGCAGTGTAATTTTTTTAGGACACCTAGTACATCTTTAATCCAAAGAAAGATGCTGCCGTTGCCCAAGCCGAGTGGCACTTGGAAGCACATTATCGCATACAGAATGTTCATTAAAAGCGGATTAGGAGAAGATCTCATCAAACATACCAATTCCGCTTGAAATAAACGGCTTCTAAGCACAGGAATTGTTAGAGGAATGGACCATAGTCGCCTAGTTTGGTTTGCATATTTTAACGAGCGTTTTGAGCCGATGTGTGTGGGACTAGGCTCTTTACTCCAGCAGTTCTGTTTAGCTGGCTCGAACAGAGTAGAGGTGATAAGATGTGGAAACTTAATGAAAAAGATATCCCAGGCATGAAACATTGTAGAAGAATTCTGCTTAATAATGAACTAATTAAATAACAAATTAAATGAAATGCAGCTTTCACTGTAAGGTTCTAGATTTCTCTCCCCCAAACATTAGACGAAATTGCATTGTTTACAAAAATTTATTAATACAAACTTTACACACTTTATATAACAGTTATCAAAGTCCTAGTTATAGATATCATGTGTGTAATAATACTTTGTTTAAGTTCTTTTTATATTCATTTGCACACAAAATAAGTTCTCCAAGACTAACATCTACCTACTATGACTGTATCTCAAATCTGCTCAAATTTTGGTAAGGCTGTTGGCGTTTCTGGAAAAAAAAAAAAAAGAAATCGTACAAAGGATAATAACCTAGGTGATCACTTCATAATGCTTGCGACTAGCCACTGAACTCTAACTGATAAGGTCATAAACAAAACGTCAAGAGAGCCCTATGTCATTATACCACAGCCGACACAAACACAGCGCACTCTGCCCATGGCCAAAGAACAGAAGGACGACTAAAACGCAAGCCGATGTGTTGCAGCATCGTAGGGCCACTAAATGCCATCCGTGAACTCGTGGCGATTTACAAGGTGAAGAGAAGGCACGAAAGCTGCACACTGCGCCCCGCGTCCCGGGAGCGCGCCCGGGCGGGCCGGGAGCGCGGCCGGAGCCGGCGGGGCAGCGCGGGCGGGCGGGCGGGCGGTGCCGGCAGCGAGCGCGGCCCGGACGGGACGGGCGGCACCGGCAGCGCCTGCCCGCCCCCACGGGCTCTGCCCGGCCCGCTGCGCTCCGCTCCTCCTGGCCGGGGAAGGAAGGTTTTACCCGCGAGGGTTTGTTGGGGGGGTTGGGGGGTTGCTTTCCGGCGTCTTGGATGCGGGGCTCGTTTTGTCTTTGGAAAGACTCCTGTAAGGTTTGTGTGGTGAGCTGGAAGGAAGCGGGTACCTACGTGTCCTCCTTCGCTCCCGGCCCGGGCGGGGGACGGGACCAGCCCCCGGGCAAACGGTAAGATAGGAGTCCGTACATAGAGAGATGAGGTGAAAATGGTTTATCTCGTTAGAAACCGGACCACAGGTGAACACTACACATTCTTTTATGACAAAAGTTTGTTTTATGAAATAAATTTTACTAAGCAATAAGCCAGAATGTAGAAAAATACATTTTACCTCCAAACTCAATAAACAAAGAACAAAACTTTCGTAGTAGTGCATAATTCTTTAGTGGTAGCTACAACAGGGGTTCCTAAACTTGTACAATAAGAGCTTGCATAAAACAGAACAAAGGAGTGAGAGAGCGTTCACAATCTTTTTTTTTTTTTTTTCCCAAAAAGAACATAACCCAAAAAGGTGACTCAGGTGGGTTAAACAGAGCTCGGAAAAGTTCGAAGAGAGGATGAGAGGCGGGAGGTCCTACAAGAAAAAGCAATCAAAGAAAAGAGCAACTCCGACCGAAAAATGCAAAGGCGAGAACCCTGCTCATTATTACACATGATGAGAAGCATGGACAGCACTGGAGAGTAACACACTGTACTTTGCATCCAGGTCCAGTACCGAGCTGCCCGGGGCAGTTGGGTAGCGGATCGGAGGTGGGATCGCCTCGTCTTACCTCGACCCTTGCGGCACCGGCTCCGGTACAGGCTCCGGCACCGGGGCGCGCCGGGGGCGGCCCCCGCTCACTTCCCCACTCTTTCCAAACGGGTCCTGTCTCTGCTTTGGCTTTGTTCTGCAACTCTGCCCAGACAGCCAGAAGAGCAGTGCACGGGGCTTAGTACTTACTGCCCTTGCTGCTGGTTCGGGATTTGGGGGTTGGAGTTTTGAGTTTGGCTATTTTTGGTTTTGTTTTGAATTTTTTTTTGTTATTATTATTTTAGTTTTGGGTTTTTAAACTATTTCTCCCTCCAATAGGCAACAGAGATGCACAATTTGGATCGAGCTGTTGTTTTCACAAGATAATTATCCTCTAAGCTCATTGTTTGAGGATACACTAATAGAGATACAACTGGAATCAAAGAAAGCAGGAGAGAAAAAAAATAATAATCGAAATCTAGAAGAAAGGGGACGCTGCCCCTTCAGAGAGGCTAGTGGCAAAGGAGCCTGCCTTGAGACTCACCAGGGGAAGAATCTGCTTCACCAATTCTCCCAAATCAATTTCCTCATAGTCCCCCTGGGAGCAGGTCATCCTTCTCTATATACAGTAGCAAATGGTGAAAATTAATGTCTTCGACCCTGTCTCGGATAAAAATACTATCCTTTTAATTTCTGTTACAAAAATAGGAGTAATATTCAAAACAATGATTGTCTCTTTTTTTCTATTTATTTTATATAAAAACATAAACAGCTCAGGCGAATTCTTGTTCTTGTGCAGGCTTTTCATGAAGATTTGCTCTTTACTATTCTTAGTAGTATTTATATATATATATTTATATATTATATATAACTTAATGATTGGTCCACAAAGTAGATCTGTGCGTTTCTCTAGTGCTTTTTGTACAAAAGAAAAACAATATTATTATCAAAATATTCATTTAATGGCTTTACTTCATACATAAATACATGTTTAGATAACACAGGAGCGGTGATTGTTCAGTCAGTTTGGAAATGACTTTTGTTTTTGTTTAGATTTTGTTGTTGTTGTTGTTGGGTTTATCTCTCTCTCTCTCTCTCTCTCTCTCTCTCTCTCTTAGGACTTTGTATACACAGGAGTGGCTGGTTACTCACATCGCTACAAATACGCTACTCGGCGTCCTTTGTTTTTAACTCTTTGTTTATACCTTTTCCCCAGGACGGCTGCTAAGTATTTCTTGACAGCCATTTGTTTCCGGTAGCGGCTGTAGCTGTCCGTGAAGATGCCGTCTATGTGCCGCTTGGTCAGCGGTTCCGCATCGTCCCCCAGGCCGCCGCTGGCTCCGCTGCAAGCACCGAGAAGCACAGCTGCATCAGGCGGGGCCGCTCCGCCCCCCTCCGCGCCCCTCCGCACCGCCCCCTGCCCCGCGCAGCCCCGCGCCGCCCGCTGCCTCCGGCGCAACACGTTGCGCGTAAGATGCGCGGGGACACAAAGGCCGCGCCGAAACCCGCTCCCGACGCCGTGCGCGCAAGTGGCGGCGGCGGCGGCGGGAGAGACAATATCTCCCCGCCATGAATTATTCATTGCGGCCGCCAAAGCTGCTCTCCCCGGGGCTTCATTAACGTGTTACCTTCTGCCGAGGGGCAGCGGGTGGCACCGGGCTCGCCCGTGCCCCGCCGGCGGCGGGGAGCCCCGGGGAGCCCCGCCCGGCAGCTGGGGGCGCGCAGGGCTTCAACCGAGCCTCGGCTGCTGCAGCTGAGCCCTCGATCATGGCTCTCGATAAGCTGCTCCTCCCAGCAAACCGTAAGGGCTGCCCAATTTCCTAATTTTAAATCGGCTGACTATAAAAATTTATAGAGACATATAGGTAGATAGGTTGATATAGATAGACATAGACATAGATATATAGATAGATGCACATGCATGTGTGTGTATATCTATATCTAAATATATATATATACACATATACATCCGTATGCCCGAGAGTCGTAACCCAAACAAACCTCCGCGAACACCCGCGCTGACAGCCAGGCTCACGCTGCGCCGGGAGCGGCCGGGGCAGCCGGTGCTCGGGAAGCCGGGCTCCACCAGCCTCATCGCGGGCGCAGGGCGTTCTCGACCCCGGCCGGGGCAGCTTTGTTCCCCCCCAGCCGCGGCTCTTCCAGCAGCACCAACGCCCACCGCGGAAAAGAACAAGCAGAGAGCCTTACCCGACCCGCTTGGCCATCAGCGAGTGCAGATATTTCCTGGCGGATAACTGGCCCAGGAGTTTCCTGTAGGCTTTGTTGAAGATCCCATCGGCGTGCCTGGGCAGAGGGAAGAGCCCGCGGGTGAGCGGCGAGGCCCAGGAGCGGGCTGCGGCGGGTTACGGGAGCCCGGGCGGTAGCGGTGACCATCCCTCTCCGCCAGCGAGCGGAGGGCGGCATCTCCCCGCGTCCCCCGGGACCCCTCGTCCCCACCCAGATCCCTCCCCGCCGCTCTCGCTCGGTTCCGCGCCGGCCGGGCATTCCTGCTCCGTTTGCGGGAGCAGCGCTAGCCCTCCTCGGCGCGGGCGGCTCCCCCGCTCCCTCCCCCGCGCTGCTGGAGGTAAGGCGGCTTTTCCATTTCTTCTGAGCTTTACACTGGGCACCGCGACCTGGGCAGTATTGTCGTTTGTTTGGGTTCGGGATTTTTATTTTTATGTTGTTGCTGTTTGCTTGTCAGGTATCATTACTATTTTTTTCCCCCAATCGGTTCTGCCAGACCCGTTTTTCTCTCTACTCCAAATTCACGCCTGACACCCCGCGAGTTGCAGTCACCTCTTTTCCGGTGGGTAATACAAGGTGTACATCTCGCCGATCACGGAGGACGGATTCGCTATACCGAGGGGCTCTTGGTCGTAGGCGAAGTCCTGCAGGGTGTTCCCGTCCTCGTCGTAGACTTCATCCTCCAGCCTGGCAACGAGAGCAGCAAGGAAAAGGAGTCAGCCGGGCTCCGCGGGGCGCTCCGCTCCACTCCTCGCTGCCGGCTTCCGGCTGCCTCGGTGGCCACCCCTCGGCGGAGCCGACCCGGGAGCCCCGTCCGACTGCCCCATCCCCTCCCTGCACCCGCCCGCTCCCCATCCCCGCCCTCTCCTCTGCGGGGCAGGACCGCGGAGGAGGGAACACACCCGCCGTCAGACGCGCTCCAAGAAACCCCCCAAGCATCCCCCCCTCCCCCTGCGCTCCGCGGCCCACGCCCGGCCCGGGATGCATCCCCTCTCAGCCACCGCCGTGGCTGCTGCTTCCCCAGCGGAGCGCACGCCCAGGCGCGCAGGCTGCCGCGCACACACGCGTTTGTGTGCCAGGGGCTGGGCTGGAGCTGAGCAGCCTCCGCGGCCGAGACGGGGCGGTGAGCGGCAGCCCCACCGGCGGGACCGCGCCCCGCTCCTCCCCGCAGCGCCGGCCGGGACGGGGGGGCTTCTCCTGCTTTTTTCGTTGAATGGTGCTTCTGCCCTTTGAGATCTCGCCAGTTTTGTGCGTGTCCCAGCCCCCCAGCCCCCTCTCTCTGCCTCCCTCTCTGCAGTACGATGTAGGTCATTGCACGTTACAGGCAGCTATTTTTGTCTGCGAGCTTTAGCGGAGGTATTAATAATAGATGCCGCTAAAGTGTTTCACTCCTGCTAATTCAGGCGCTTGAATGAAGAAAGCCGGGTTGCTGCCGGCTAATGGCCTGAGGGGCCGCCGAGCCCGCTGCCCCCTAGCCGCACTGCCCAGGAAGATGACGGGGGCTGCTCCGAACCAGCTCCGGCGGGCTCCCGGTTACTGCAAGGACACCTCGGAGCCCCAAAAAGGACACCCACCTCGGACAACCTTGCGCTCCCGGCATCCCCCCATCCCCCTTCATTTCCGCACACCGCGCGGCAGTGACCCCCGCAGGGCACCCTGAACAGAGCCAAGCGCCGGTGGAGCAGGACGATAACACCGAGCCCAAAACTCCCCCCAGGCCAAGCAGCACCGGTTGCCCGAGCAGGCGACAAGCAGGGTGAGAACAGGCTGCCAGCGGCCGTCCCGGGCCCGGCGCCCTGAGCCCCCAGCCGCAGACCAGCGTAGGAAACTCCCTTGTGCTGGTGCCTCTGGGTGTCCTCCACTCCTGCCCCAAACACAGAGGAATTCAAACGCCCACGGCTCCCAGCTGGAAAGGGACAGCACAGGCATCAGCTGGGAGCCCAGCCAGACAACTCCGCGCACAGAAAACCAAACAACCTTGTGCCAGCCCCTTTCCCTCTTGGGAAAGGGAAACATACAGCCAGGTAAACAGGGAAAGACACCGAATCCCCCCCACCAGCTCCAATCCCGCTACACGAACCGTGACAGCTCCCACACGCTCGCAGACAGCGGCGCACCCGACCCCACGCCCCGCTCCCCGTGAGCCGGACAGGCGGCGCTCGGCGCTCACCCCGAGCGAGCTGCGGGCAGCCAGAGGCTGCCAAGGGCCCCGCAGGACAGGGGGCGGACGGGAGAGGAGCTTTTGGGCCCCGTCGACATGCAGCCGCGACCTCGGCCCGCTCCCGCCGACACGCAGAAGAGCAGGTCCCCCCACTCTCGGGGACTCCAGCGGGGACAAGAGGCCGTGGGTTACAGTGCTGGAGTCCCGAGGAGCGAACCTGGGGGATGTCAGTGCTGCAGCCGGTGGAGGGGGTGGGCACAGCCCAAGTGGAGGGGATGTCCTTTGGTAACTCTACTCCACATCCCCTCTCATTTTCCTCCCCGGTAAGATTCTGCTGCCCTTAGCTAAGCTGGGGCTGAGGGGGGCTGAAATTATCCCGACGGAGCTCCCGGACAGCTGGCGGACCTACCTGAGCGCCGGGTACTGAAGTCCGGCCGCAGGTGAGCAGTAGACGCTGCAGTGCATTATTATGCCATAGACCAGAAGTGCTAAGATCGCTTTGCTACACATTGCCACTCTGTGCGGGAGGGAAAGGAAAGTGCTGTAAAAAAAAAAAAAAAAAAAAAAAAAAAAAAAAGGAAAACCCCCGACGAAAACAAACAAACAAAAAACCAATAACAACAAAAAAGCCCTACCACTAACAAAAACCCAAAGAAACCACCCCACAGCTCACCAACCCCCTGGCCTCGCCTACCGGAAAATGAGGCAGAGCGGCCCCGGGGGACAAGAGCCCCGGGCAGCCGGGTGCCGGCGCGGAGCGGCACGGAGAGGAGCGGAGCGCGCCCGGCGCAGAGAGCTGCGGCCGCCGCCCGCCCCGTCGGTGCCCGCCCGCCCCGGGACTGCTGCGGGAAGGCCCGCCCGCCCCGGGACTGCTGCGGGAAGGCCCGGCCAGCCACCTCGTGTCCTTACCATTAAACTCTAGACACCCGGCACTGAGAGCGTTTGGCTGCGAAACTAAAACGGCAGGTCTTGGGTGGGGGAAAAAATAAAGACCCAAAATGAGGAGGGGGCGAGAAATCGAGCTCTCTCCCAAGTTGCGTCCAAAAGGAGTTAAAACCCTCGTGACATCGCCTCTCCTATGGGCGAAGGACCGGCAGGATGCAGAAGATGCAGAAGCGGCAGCAGTTAGTTGTTTGCTGGTTTTAGGGCTATCCACTCCAAAAAGAAAAAGAGAAACAGGAAGGGGAAAAAAAAGATAAAGGAAAAAAGTTTGCAGGCAGCAGCACAGATCTGGAGTGGAGTCTACAAGGGAATTGAGAAAGAGGGATGGAGCGAAATGTCGCCGGAGAACGGAGCGCTGGGGGAGAGGGAAGAGAGCGAGCGAGTCCGGGAGGGAGCGGAGGCGGGAGCCGCGGGCTGGCTGCGTGCGATGTTGTCTTCCCCAGATCTCTCCCCTCACTGAGCGCCTTCAGCCTTCTCTTCTTCTCCTGCTCGGTGGCTCCAAACTTGACCAGCCTTCCGCAGCCTTCCGTCTGATACGCAATTAGCAAGAAAATCTTTGCAAACACCCCGCTTCGGCAAGAGCCCTCTTCGTAAACATTTGCCTGCTTGTTACCTTAGAGGACGGGCAATATTGTTTGTTGCCCCCGTAGTGGTGTCCGGATTTTTATTCATGAATCAAATGCCTTTTTTTTTTTTTTTCTCAGTCACGTAATAATCGGGTATCAGAAAAGACGTCACCACCCCAATTCCTCAAGGAACACAGTTCTGTGTCGTCCTCAAAGATGAGCTTATCAGGAGTCATAAAGCTTCTCATAAACACCAACTCACACTTCCTCCCCCCCCCAAAAAAAAATAGAAAAAGAAAACCTAACAATCAAACAAACACGCAGAAAAGCCCCACCGCACAAACCTAAAAGGATGTTCGCCACAATAAAGTTTTACCTGACGTGGGAAGGGAAGCGGAGGAGAGCAGTGAGGGGTGGGGTGGGGGTCCCCCGGTTTGTTGGGCTCCCCCACGGCTTTGCTCCGGGTCTTTCCGCGGAGCCAGCTCACCCCACACGCAGCCCGGGGCCGCCGCTGGGCGCAGGCCCCCGCGGAGCCGCCCGGCGCTGAGCGCGCAGGCGGAGCAGCCCCGCCGCGGAAACCCCCACTTCCGCGGAGATTTAAAAATTTAAGTGCCTAATTTTTTTTTCCAGGCCCCCATTTATTTTTTCCTTTCTTTTTCCTTTTATCTATTTTCTTTGTCTTTTTTTTTTTTTTTCTTTTTTTAAGGATTGCTGATATTGTTCCCATTACACAAGGCATCCCTCCCGGGGAAACCAGCGGCGGGATGACCGCTCTGCGTGTCTTGAAGCCGCGGAGCGTAAGGGACAAGCCCCACGGCCCCAAGGCAGGGAGGGTCCCACGCTCGGCCGGCGCTGCCCGGGGAGGAGAGGGGCGGCTTTTCCCCTCACTCCCGTGGCCCGACCCTTTCGTCTCTCCGCCTTGTGCAGAGACAGATGTGCGGCTCGCAGCGCTTGGCAGAGAGGGAGGGAAGAGCATCGCCATGAGGGAAAAAAAAAAAAAAAGAAGTTGATTTGCCGGAGGGACCAGGAAGGAAATCCCTTCTCTGGGGACTTCCCCGCCGCCGGAATAATTTTCCCCCGAAGTGATGCGCCGGGCGCGGGCCACCGGCGGGCTCCCAGCCGCTGCAATTGCTGCTCGTCTCCGCACTCCCCTCCCTCCGCGACCGAAAATGTGCCCTTCATTTCCGAGAATTACCCAAAGAAATACAGGCTTCAGGAGCCATTACTAGACATTTTAATTATTGGGATCATAACCAGATCGTTCAGGAAGCAGCAATAATATAGTTCTCCTGTTTCCTATTTGAATGGGTTTGGTGTAACATGCTTGGATGGGTTATTTGAGCCCAAATCGATTTCTCAAAAACAACAACAACAAAGAACACACCATACAATTACATTCCTATTACGGTCATTTAAGATTTCAATATTTTCCGGAGATAAAGGAAATTTGACGTGAATTAATGATTCCCGTAGAAATGCCCTCCGACGCGATCCCGGGCGGGGATGCAGGACAAGGGACGGAGCGGGACGCTGTCACCGTTGTCATTCTGTGCCGGGCCTTTCGGGCCGGGAAGGACCGCTGGCAGGAGAGGGAAGGGGGCAGGACAGGGCGCCCGGCGGGGCTGCCGGGGTCACCCCGCCTTTCCCGCTGGGGAAGGGGTCACCGCTCCCGGTAGGAAAAGGGGCATCCCGCCGCTCCCGCTGGAGCAGAGAGCGAGAGGTGCCCCGCCGGAGCAGGGTCACCCCACCGCTCCCGGTGGGAAAAGGGGCGCCCCGCGGCTCCCGCCGGTCCCGCACGACACCGGGGCTTCCCCGCCGCCCGCCGCGCCCGCGGCGCGCACGGTCCGTGAGCGGAGGGCGCCACCGCGCGGGCAGCTGCGCGCCTGCGGCCGGCGCCGCGGAGCCGCCGTCGGGCGGGCCGGGGCTGCCCCGTGCCCCGGCTGGGCTGGGCTGGGCTGGGGAGAACCCCCCGCGCCCGGTTGTGAAAGCAGCCAGCAGGAAAGGTGGCCCGCTGCTCATCTGCACCGGGCCTTGGGACTGGTGGGGGTTGCAGTGGGGTTTTTTTTGTCATGGCTCGGCGGTAGCAGGGGTATACACGGGCTTTTCTAGAAACCTGTGTGGCCAGGAGTGTGTGAATCACGTCAGGATGAAGGCTTGAACGCACACTCCGCCTAAACGACAGGAAAAAACATTCCTTCTCTCCAAAGAGACGAGACACACACAGGTAATACATTTTAAAGCTGTGGCTGTTTTCACTTTAGAAAAGCTACTTTCAGCTACTTTTGATAGATGCAGCCGCATTTCCTGTCCTCCATCCCCGCTCCCCTAGATCCTTACAGAAAGTATAAGGATGCCTGAAATAGCAGGCATTAGCAGCACGGAGTAGAGATACCCATAAAACAAACTTGAAGCTACAGACCCCACACAGAGACCCTATGCCACCCTGGTGGTACCGTGCATGCAGCAGCAATGTCAGGATGGTTTGCAAAAAATGCATCTTCTAAGCTATCACTTATGATGAGTGAGTAACTCACACACAGTTTGTACCAATAAAAGTTTCATAGCATCTCAGTTACGTCACAGGGGTGTGTGTGCAAAGTGAATGTGATTATGACATGACTGCAGTTTAGGCTGAGGAAGTGAAGGTTCTAATCTGGTCTCTGCGTACAAGTAAATTTCTCAATAACTGTCATCTCAAGGCTGAGAGGGATTTAAGGTATATAACACTTGCCTCTAGGGCAAATTCCTAAGGCAGCATCTAAAGAAAAGCAGGGGTTTTTTATTGGCAGAATTTCTTTCATCTTCCCTGTACTAGCTTAAATTAGACCTTTTAATTTATCTAAGTATTCTATTTTAAATACCTCTTTTATTTAACTAGAGCATTATAAATCTATAGAAGTTTCTAGGGGAGCTTACATTCTGTAAGCCTTGTCAAGCCCAACTGCAGCTGACTGCAACTGAAAGCTGGAAACCTTGCTGCTATAGTTCTAATTCAAAGGAATGTATTTCATCATGTACCATAATGGGCATCTTTTTGACTCCTCAGAAACCCCCTTTTTACATTTATGCATTTTTTATAAAATATTCTATGGGTAATTTATCAAACTGTCAGGCAACTCTATTGGTCCATAAAGCCAGATATCTCATACACACTGGTTGGATGTCCAGCCACTATATTCATGTTTTTTCAGTATGTCCCAACTTAGCTGCATATTTTTAAAATAACCTGGAAGAATTTATGTACATGGAATACATAATTTTATCATGAAAGGACACGTGTATTTCTGCCAATATAGAAAAGAAGGAATTCTTCTTTCTCAAAAGCAAGCAATCCTGCCAAACCAGTTGTCTCTCTCTCTCTGACACACACACTTATTATGGGTTTATCATCTATCTTGTACCTATCTCTGCCAGGCCTCCTTTCTTACAGGAGTGGCTTGGGGAGCCTATTGGTAACCAGTATGGCAATGAATACTTCTCTGCACCAGTTTCACAAATGTAACACCGGCCTTCACTTTTTCTTGGCTTTCCTGACTCCTCTTCCTCCCCAAGGGCCAGCTCCTGGGAAGGATGAACTTGTCAGAGGGGAGATTAGCCCATCCATTATATCATCCAGCTGTAGCTGTGGTCATCTGAAAAAGACTGATTAGAGATAGCCTGGCAGCAGAACAGAGGATATTATAGCTCAAGCACGGCTTGGAGGACATTTCAGCACTTCCAGCCAAGACACAGAACCTGCAGCAGAGGTGGGAAAGCCTTACTTTCTTCCTGTAGGCTAGATGTCAGTCCACTCAGGGACAGAAAGAGCTGAAGTATTTCATTCACAGAGTTGTTTTTCTTTTATTAAACCATTCCCTCTCACGCTTTCTTTAGGTAAAAGCAGCAAAATGCTCAGGCACACTGGAGAAAGCACAAACATCCATGTCTTTCTCATGCCCAAAGGGACAAAGCTGCAATTCAGACGAGCTTGGTCACCCAGGGATGTTCTGGGCAGAATATACAAACTACAAAAAAAAAAAATCTGAGAGAACAAGCAGGAACAGTATTGGGACTACAAATCTCTCAAGAGATCATAGGAGCAAGCCTCACTTGGTGGCCAGGACCCTTGCCAACCTCTTTGCATAAGACCACCAAGCATTAGCAAAGTCTCTGTGATGCAAATCTTTAAGGTAATTCCTTGCTACCTATTATAACCTTACTTCCAAGCAAACAGTCAAAAAAAAAAAAAGGCTGTTTTTTTTTTCTCCTTCTCTGAAGTGAGGATGCAGAACAGTACTTGCCAGGGCAGCAGCATAGGAGCACCAGCAGTGCAGTCACTGTGCTCTTGCTGCTGTTTAGAACTCGTGGCGAGAGACAAGGCCAGTGGGTTGCCTGTGTCTTGCATAATTGCCCACACAGAAGCTCAGTGTTCAATCTTACCCCGTGGGTGTCGTCCTCCCCCTATCCAGTAAATGAAGGCAGATGACTACAACAATACAGAGGCAAAGGGAGAGTCATTCCCATCCAAACACAAAGGCAGGAAAATCACTTTTTAAATAAATGAATGACCAAACAGGGGACTCAGTTTCATGAGGAGGTACCACCACACTATGCCTGTGACAGAAAATTTCCTTGGATGACCGATAGATTTATTTATAATCTCTCATCTTTCACCCAATAAAGTCGTATGCTGCAAGAGAAGAAAAGAATTATCCTTGATGCTTTCTGACAGTGGTTCTTTGATCAATGATTTATGTATGAAAACTAGAAAAATAAATTATGAAAGGCAAAAAACAACAAGAAATAAAGGACTTATTTTAAGACTTAATATTCCAAAGGCCTATTCTACTAAAGCCAGCAACCTATAAAATGCCACTAAAGACCTCACTAGTCCACAGGGCAGAATAAAAGGCTTTAGCACTGGCAGCAGATCTATCCCCTCTCTCATTTCTATTTGGCCCACTGTTTAGGGGTAGGGTAAACCCTTAAGCAGATTGAATATATAAAGTTTCACAAGTGCTGCCAAGATACAATGATTTATACTGGACATATAACAGCCTCAATATTTTTTGTGTTCCAGGTTGCTTTAGATGCTGCTGTAGCCCAAGGTGAATGACAAGTTCTAATTTTGTTCCCAAATGTGACAGAATTTTGGGTACACCTTTAGAAACAGTGTGACTGCCATGTGCCTGTGTCCAGAACCAAAAATCCATCCATAGTTCTGAGGTATTGCTAATGGCATAGCTAAAGTTATTCATAGTTTACATTTACCAGAAATAGTTGGAACAAATTAATAATGAATTAGAACATTTCTTATCATCGCAGGGAGCGAGAGGGAATAAATAGAACCATCCATATTTTCTTATTACAAAACAGTGTGCAGCCTATTACCAAACACTAATTTAGTGTTGCTTGTGCTGGAAAACTGTTGAAGGGTCTCTGGCTCCTGACAGTGCAGCTTAATTCAGTCTGACAGGAGCAAGGCTGCACAGAAGCCGTGCAGGGCGGGCAGGTGAGGAGCATCCCAACAGGGGAGAATCCCAGGCTGCCAGAGCCTGGCACCGCTCAATAATTCCAATTAACCACGCTAAAGATGATAGAGATGGGTCACACAGAGCCCAGTAAATATCAATCAGAACACGTATTTTGATGAGACAATAACAAAGCCTTTCTCATTAAGGAAAAATATATTTGGTTTGGTGTAGAAGCCTGTCCTTGGTGGTTTGTGTACCCTGCAGTGCAGCTTCTGCCTTGTGCGGCTGCAGACCATGCTGGCCACAGCCAAAATTGCCCTGAGCATGGGAGCCCTTCACGTGGCTTAGCTCTCTGTTTTGTGCATGGTGAGCTCTCAGAATCTCTGCTGGTCAGTGTGACTCTGAAATATGTACAAGCTTCTTTTTCCCAGCCTGGCAGTCAAAGAAGGAGTCAGAATTCTTCTGTTCTCATTCTCAAGGTTGTTTATTATTTCCTATCTATAACATTCTTTTTCTGACCTGCCGAGGTCTGTCTGGCAGGTCAGGTTGAGGCACACTGCCTGCCTCCGGGGCAGTGTTACCTTTTTATATAAAACTACATGTACAATATTTACAATAACTTTCCAATACCTATCACCTATGTTAGACAGTGAGCTTCTACTCTAAACCAATCTAAAAGTGTCAACGTCACCCAGAAGATGGAGGCTAGGAAGAAGATGGAAAAAGGACAAGGCATGCCCAAATTCCTCCATCTTGGGACCCCGAGCCCCCATTCTAAAAACCTCAAAAATCTATTTTTCACCCTGTGACAAATTTGCTATCATTCTACTTAAACTTTAATGGCTTGTAAATCCTCATATAAGGTTGGTGATTTTTTCCATGGGTCAAGATCAAAGGCACAGGGGTCTTGGGCTCTGTGCCAAGGTCTCTGAGCCACCCGGGCAGGGGCTCAAGTCCTCCAGGGCTGCCAGAGGAATTTCCTGGGTTCCAATAGTGAGCAACAGGGAGAGCTCCCACATCCCTTAGCAGCACAGGAGGGTCTGTGCTCCACCAGATGCACAGCTCCAGAAGTGAGGGGTTGGGTGTGGGGTGAGACTGGGGAGCTCAGTTTCCTGGCCTCTGTGCCACAAGTTGGCTGGACAGCAGACTCTGGGGCCACCAGCCAGACATAGGGGCCAGGAAACAGCACACAATATTTTTCTCCTGTCATAACTTAAATAAAGTGCTGAAGTCTACTTAGCCTAGAGGAAAATGTGTGGTTCTTAGTTTTTATATTTAAAGAGAGCACAAAGAATTTCTTTTGTGTGGCCTTATGGTTCTATCCATCTCTATCTTTTAATAAAATGCATTTCTGTAACAGCCAAGGCAATTAATCACTTAAACAGAATTGGATTACAATCTCCATTACTAGAAAATCTTTAAAGTCAGGCTTGCTATCTTTCTAAAAGATCTCAAGCTATCGAGCCATTCTTTGCCCTGCTTTATGCAAAGGTCAGACTGGATGTTCGTAATGGCCTCTTCTAATGTCAAAAATCTGTCTCTGACCCTTGTAATGCCACTCACTGATTTCAGACAGAATTGCACTGGATGTATTGACCCTTCTCATTAGGAATGAAGATTGCAGAAACTCCTATGTGATTTCATTACTCCAGGTACATGTCTATTGAGCTCATTATGTAAATACTGATATCTTTAGTCAGTTTGGAATTTCATAGGAGTTTGCAGAGTACAGCACAAACCAGAAATTGCTAGGACATCAGAAGACTGAACTCTCTCTTTTGACTCCCAAATCTGTGTTCAGTCTCCAGAGGTAACTGCACATGACAACAGCAACAACATAATGATAAACTATGATACTCTGTAGATATGTTTAAATCCTGAAACTTAAATACGGTACCTTTCACTGTAGTGAAAATCCATTTCCTGGGGATTTCTTGCTTTCAAGGGCAAGTATATTACTGACTTCGATATGTATTTTCAAAAAAAGAAAAAAAACAAAAAAACAGAAGTACATTTGGGATTATGTTCTGACATATTCTACTCTACAGCAAATGCAATTTTTTCTCTAAGTCTCAGTAACACTAAAGATTGCTCTAAAATGTATATTGCTTATAACTGTCTGTAAAGAATGTTTTATCATTGCATAAATGACTTCAGTTAGCTTCTCTGATGAAATAACTGAGTGTGACATTAATTTGCTCTGAAACACAATAGACTACATGTTCGAGCAAGGAAATGCAGAAATAACATCATCTAATACTAATATTTTGGCTTTTGGGCTTGGTTCTGGTTTGATTTTTTTAGTAAGGACTCTACAAGAAGATACCTTTTTATGTTTCACATTCCTTCCTGGAATAAAAAAATTATCCCATTCAAAAGACAGCCACTTGCAAGAACATTATTTATTCAAACATCTCCTCTATGGAAAGTACAGAAGTCTGGTTTTAATACAACTCCTGACCCTTGTCTGCTCAGACCAGTTCTACCAGTTCTGTTCTAGAGATAGAGATTGCTTTTGATGGACTGTTCATTTCCACATAGCCTCTCTTTTTTTTCTCCCATTCCTAATGTAGAATACTTCTATATAATTATCACAGAGCTACAAGGTAAATCTTATTTACTACAATATAAATACTGGAATAGGAGAATAAAATTATGTTTATGAAAGGGAAAAATTATTGTTCAGTACTGAGAAAATTATGCTAAACCTCCCCCCCCCCCACCCCCCCCACCCCCACCCCCCCCCCCCCCCCAAATCACAGATTTAGGAAAAAAAAATCTTTTCTTTCAGATGAAAATGAGCTTCATATGATCTGGGTATAAGCCCATACTTAAAATGGGTTCTTTATACTTATAAAATATGCTACAATTATGCAATAAGTTTCATCTGAATGCATATACCACTACTCTCACAATATTCTTATGTCAGATTATTATTGTAAGAATTGTAAGTCATAGTTCTTATAAATCATAAACATATTACACCTGTTTTATCTAGTAAAATATGAAATACAGCAAACTCAGTGTCTTTCTTGGGAGCATATAGCTAAAAAACATGAATAGTTCTAAAATAAATACCTGCCCCCACTGATGTCAACGGCAAAGATCCTGATTGCTTTAGTGGGGTCAGATGGTCACTTTTCTAATCTGAATCCAAATTTTTTGCCAGTGTTGGAGGTTTACCACTTGGGAATAATACCTCTTGTACCTCCAGACACTCAGTGCCACTAATCTGTAAAGTAACTATCTGCCAGTGAGTTCTCTCATGGATTCAAGGGAGATTAGTATTTAGTCCCTATGAAGAGTGATTTTAGTTGAAGAAATTCCTGTTCCATCCCCCAAACTTGTAGTCATCACATGATGGTCTCCATCAGTGCATGTAGAAATCAGCAACTCTTAGATGGCAAAGAAAACGTCTCCAAGAAAAATAAAATGTGCAGTCAGTGACACGAACACTAGTAAATTCCTGTATTTGTTATTAGTTTGAGGATGATTAATAACCTTGAACAAAACTAAAAAGAATTAAAACAACATTACTCATCCTCTGACAGCAGGGTAATCATAGGAGACTCTGCACCTGATTAAAAGCTGTCCTTCAAAAGAAATCTTTCCCCATCTTCCAGTGTTGATTAGTGAATAATACTGCTAGTCATTACACTCAATATAGTTGGTGTTCCTTGATTTTCGTGGGGGAAGAAGAGACAGTAAGGAGAGCTGAATCACAAGTTTTCCTCATATTTTTTCTTAATGAACAATGGTGCATATAGCTGCTCTGGAAAACAGTGACAGGTAAAGTCAGCACAGTCACTGAAATGCACTAGAAAGATGGCAAAAGTTACCAAGCATTGACTCATGGACAAAAAGTATAAACTTAGGATGTGAAGAAAAGCATAATGTCCAATGATTCCTCTTGTTTTCAATATCTGCCGTTAGTTTAAGTAGCTAAACCTATAGTAAAGACTCTTTCAGGATCACTCCTCACCATTTCTGTAGATTCCACAAGATGGGAAACAAACCACCCCAGAATGCAGGATTCATGGTTATAAAATTCAGGGATGTTAAGTGGGAAAAGTGGTGCAAAACACTACATCCTGGAGGTATCTTGTGGTGTGCTACATTAGTCCTAAATGAGCCTGCAACAAAAGGGAAGCTGCACTTGAAGAAGAAAACATATTCTCTGTGCCAGTTAGGTAATAAAAAACTGAAAAGTCACAGAGATATTAAAATCCAAATTTTTAACCACTAAGAAATGAAGAAAAGGTGATGGGATGGTGGGGATCTCCATTTAGATGTTTTTTTGAAGAAGCAAGGTGGATTGAAGTCAGGCACAGCTTTTTAGCTCCCCAGAGGTCTATGTGCTGAGCACCTACAGTTCCTTTAGTTCACAGTTGCTGCCTTACTTTTGCTGAGCACTGCAGACCTGTGACTCCCAGTGATCTATTACATGTCACTATTCTCCTTACATGGCCAGGAGTCCTATTTATAAAAGCAGCAAGTTTTAAATACATTAAAATAACAAATAGGAGCTCTGAATGTTTGCCTTCCTTGGGACTGAACTGTTAATGGCACCTGCATAATACTGGTTGTAGGAACTGTTTATTTCACAATTTCAGAGCAAATTAATGCCACACTCAGTTAAGCCTTTAGATTATCTTCCAGGTGAAATGTTAAGGCAGGTTAAAAGGAAAAATTTTAGGGATGACACCTTCACACTATTTTCCCAACAGGACCAGCAGAAGCTGTACCTCTGATAGAAATTCCTTAAACATTTTTTGCACAAAGCATCTGAAAGTAAGTTATAAGGAAAACCCTGTCTGTGAATGAAGTAGCACTGCAGAGAAATCACTGAAGTTCACACAGATATATATTGCAAAGAAAATATGTAGTGCACTTTTTAATAATCCAGCACCAGATTCTCTTTCTATCACATCTTCATCACTCATTTTTGCTTGAGCAAAAGCCACAGCAGCATGAGATGCATCCATCTATCCTGTCCTTTTCTGTCCACCCCCAGAAAGACCTAAGTGTCACAGATGCATCATATACAGCAAAGGTATCACAAATATACCAAGGAGGGGCTCATCTGTGAGAGAAAACCCAATTTTATCCCCACCATAGCATCACCGAGGTGTCAGTGCAGAAGACTGTGGCAGACTCCTGTGCAAGTGATTTTCTCATTTTCCTGGCTCTCAGATCTGTTACAGACCAGGCTGAGAGCAGCAGGACTAGAAGAACCAAATTGGGAATATTTGCTGTTTGTTTGATCTCTCACGACCCTGTTGCATATGACCTGCTGTAGCCACATGAGTGCTGTGAGCATAGGGTGCGCTTGGGGATCTGGCCATCTTAGCCAAGGGCTTGACAATTTATGTGTTTGAGAGGCATCTTCTGAGCACATAAGACAATGTTGGTACTGTTGAGAAGGAATTGTGTGCTGCAGTTGCTTTTTGTGCTGAGAGAAACAAGTATTACAGTACAGAAGTGTTCACTGTTTTCAAATAGTACCAAACGACAACTTATTTTTAATTTTAAAGGGTTTTGATTTGTTCAGTCAATAGGAAGCATCAAAGATGCAAACAGCTAAAATTAATCACTCTGCGCCAAAATATCCTGCTTCCAGGAATAATCTGGCAAGTGATAAAACTACTGGTCATTTGTTGCTTTGCAAAACTTTTTCAATTTCTAAGATGGCAATCCACAGCTTGCATCAATACCTTGGCCAGCAGAAATTAGCCAGCCTGGCTGGACAAGAAGCGATGGCTGTCCTGAGCGACAGCAGGAAGGGAGGATTTGTGCAGGAGCAGGTTCACGCTCGGGCTGGATTTCCTTTAGCCAGACAGAGAAGCAGCAGCCTCAAGGACACAGCAATGCTATGTGGCTTTTGCACACAGCAGCCCTCGCTCAAGGCTGTCCCACGAGCAGCTCCGCGGCCCGGGGGAGCTCAGCACCCGGCGGGAGAGCGCGGCCGGGCTCTGCCCGGTGCAGACACCGGGCGGGCGAAGCGCAAACCCTTCGTGCCACCTTGCGGCTGCGGGATGGCAGCAGGCGCCGGGGGACACCAGCCCTGCCTCTCCCAGCCACGCTGTACAATAAATGCGCTTTCGCCTCCCGCAGGCTGTGGGGACGTGCATCCCTCGCTTTGGGGCGGGTGCGAGCCCTCTCGCCGAGCATCTCCGACAGGAGCATTAAGGAGCCTGAGTCATGCTGGGGTGCGCTGGGAAGCAGCAAAGAGTCCCCAGGGCGAGCAGGGGCGGGCTGAGTGCCGCTGCCACCGGCTGCGCCTGCGAGCCCGATGGAAAATCGCCTCCCGGGCCGGGTACGCGATGTTCTAAGTGCGCTCTGTGACCGGCCACGGTGAGAAAAACATTTTCTTGTTCTCTCCCAGTGCATTATGAAAACCCACTAAAAGGTGCTTTTCGCACCACAAAACCTTTTAAAAGCATTCTGTCAACACAAAAGCAACACTGACAGCAGTTGCCTTTAAAAGTACTTGAGTCTTCAAACTCTGAAACATGCTTCTTAATTTCTTTTTTTTTTAACTTTCCAGACTCGGTCTACTACCAGGCTTCAGAGAAATGTTTTCTGTAATTGCATTACAGTAAGAAAATGCATTGTGAGATTAATGCACATAACTGATATTAAAACAATTTGTAAATGTATTCTTCACAAAATGGTTATTAAAAGATATGGATCTTCGCCTCAGTAATACAACAAAATTGTTGTAGGGAAAATTCATCAGACATATTGAGAGGACCACGAGACCAACTTGCATGTGGTGCACATGGCCCAGATCATGTCACCAAGTGGTCACAGTTTTCTGCTGTGTTTTTCTTCTCTTCTCCTTTCATGTGCATCACCATCCTGGCACTCCTTCATTCATGGGTATCACCATCCTGGCACTGGATAATAGGATGCACAAATCTGGTTTTGCTAACAGAGATTTTCCTCTGCTTCTGACCATATTAAGAGACAAATTGCCACACAGAAAGCAACATGCCCATCTCACATACTTCAAGTATGTTGCTGCCATTGCTGTCTCTGGGAAAAGGTATGGATGGGCCACCATTTTCACCCTTTCCTTTGTCAGCAATTAGAGAAGGAATTTTTGATCAAATAGGATGGGCACTCAGAGTTCTGTCTTCTGCACCTTTAGATTTCATTCTGATCATCTCATTACTGTAAAACTTGTGTAAATGCTTCCTATAGAGTAATTTCAGGACAGAAATTTGCAAGCAAAATCAGTCAATTAATTTATAAATTTTGAGTCTTCCTTATTTTTGGAAACAAAGTATAGCTCTGGCCACTGCAGCTTGCAATTAAGGAAGAAAAAAACCTAGAAAATCTAGGAAAAAAAACTAGAAAAAAACTAGAAAATCTTAATGTTGGTGCTGTTGAGAAGGAATTGTGTGCTGCAGTCACTTTTTGTGCTGAGAGAAACAAGTATTACAGTACAGAAGTGTTCACTGTTTTCAAATAGTACCAAACAACAACTTATTTTTAATTTTAAAGGGTTTTGATTTGTTCATTCAATAGGAAGCATCAAAGATGCAAACAGCTAAAATTAATCGCTCTGCACCAAAATATCCTGCTTCCAGAAATAATCATGCAAGTGATAAAACTACTGGTCATTTGTTGTTTTGCAAAAATTTTTCAATTTCTAAGAAGATGGCAATCCACAGCTTGCATCAATACCTTGGCCAGCAGAAATTAGCCAACCTGGCCGGACAGCTAGTAAAAATGAAATTTCAGCTATTCATAACCAATTCCCTGAAGACAGGGAGCTCAGATTGACTGCCAACCCTGACACCTGCCAGTAAGAGTTACATTGCAGTGCTATGCAAAGTAACAGATCCCAAAAGACCTTCAATATTTTGACCGTATATCAGGAACTCAGAGGCAGTCACTGAAGAATATCATTCAGTAAGGACAATTTATGGTTATAAAAAATGCAAAATGCATAATACAAAATTCAACTGTGCTGATTTCTCGTTTCTTCTTTTCTTTTTTAGAACTAAAACAACATATCCAAAGAATAAACAAAACACCTCACCTATGGCAATGTTGAAGATCTATAAAACTTTGAAGACTACAAAATATCCATATGGAACATTCTGCATCTGTATCCATAATTCTGGATCCAACAAAAAAGTCTAAAAGATTGAGGTGACTAATCTGGCCTCTTTAATGACTAGAAAAAGAAAAAAAATTGGAAAATAACCACTTTTCAGGCCTCACTTCATGCAGTGACCTGGAAAAGAAACTCTACTGGCACCAGCAATCAAGCTTTCCTCTATTATCTTCCCAGGGGGTTGATTACACTGTCCTAAATATTGGGTGAGTGTCTGAGGTCCAGAATTCTTTACACTGAAGTTATTCCTCAAGAATCCAAACACAATTAGAAAAGTAGTAACATACAATGGTAGTCAGTATCCAGTATGGCACTTACAGTAACAACACTTCAGAATTGCCAAGGAGGAGGGATAGCAAAACAAGGACATAAAAAAACATGCCAGCTGCTGACTTTAGGATTTTCAAGGCACCTTTCCCAACAGGAGCAAAAATATAGTTCAGAAAACTGGAAAGTATGGCAGTATCATATCTGTTTTTCACAAACTGACAATTTTTGTAGTTAAATGAAAACAAAATCATAGAATAATAACCTCATTGAAGTCAGAAAAGACCTTAAAGATCATTGAGTTTAGCTTTGAACCCAGCATGGTCAATTTCTCCACTAAACCATATCCACAAGTGCAACATCCACAGCCCTTTTGAACACTTCAAGGATAATGGTTGCAAAACATGCCAAAATGAAGCTGACAGATGTTGCAAAAGTAGGGGAAAAAGTCAAGGACAAAGACACAACTTGGAGGGGAAGATATGAGGGACATGGCATGGATACCTAAAAAAAAAAAAAAAAAACAACCAAACTTTTCCTATGTCAAAGCCAGGGACTGCATTTAGGGGGAGGCAGTGCCTCAGAACCAGGAGGGTTCAGTGTGGGTACCCTTCAGCCCCAGGGGGTGTAAAAATGTGGCGGGGAGCAGGTGTCCCAAAGGAGTGACTGTGCCTTTTTTTGGAATGAGACAAGGCATCCTTGAAAGACAACCCTAGAAGCAGCTCTGGTCCATGCACAGTGGTGAGAGCACTGAGCATGGAAGGAAGATGTCACGATGGCAGAGGATCTCTGGGCGGTGCTATGAGTGACATGGAAACACACAAGGTTTCACGGTGTTTCCAGGGGAAGCCTATGGTACAAAGAAGGACTCCTTCTCCTCTTGATAAATTGAGGATTGAGTATTCTAAAGGGTGGTGTCAGACCGAGTGTTGGTGATTTGGAATATGTATTGTATTGGAAATTTGGTGGGGTAAAGAGGAAAAGTTTTTGAAGGTTTTTTTTTTTCATTTTCCTTGTGTTTTCTTTTCTTTGTAGTTTACTTAATAAAGTTTTCTTTATTCCTAAGTAAGAGCATGCTTTGCTTATTCCTGGTCACATCTCATAGCACACCAGGGTAGAGAGAATTTGCATGGGGGCACTGGCATTGTGTCAGTGTCAAACCATGACACTTGCCAAAACTGATCCCCGTTGAAGTCCAAAATAGAAAAGAAGGACTTACAACCTGTTGGAATGGAGACACCATGAAAGGAATTGCACTTGGAGGAGAAAAAAATAAATTGGGGACATTTAATGACTATAAGAAAATGGACCAGGATTATAACAGGAGCAGTGCAAAAGACCAATACATGCCAAAACTAAGCTCACAGATGTTGCAAAAGCAGGGGGAAAAGTCAAGGACAAAGACACAGCTTGGAGAGGAAGATATGATGGATGTGGCATGGATACTTTAAAAAAAAAATTCTTTCCTGAAGTCAAAGCCATCAAAAGAAAGGCCGTATGCCATCAACAGCAGGCAAATGCAGCAAAGCTTGCCAAAATTGATCCCCACTGAGGGCCAAAACAGAAAAAAAGGACTTACAAACCCGCTGGAATGGAGATACCATCAAAGGAATTGCACTTGGAGGAGAAAAAAATAAATTTGGGAAATTTTGTGATTACAGGAAAAGGGACAAGGATTAAATCAGGTGCAGTGCAAAAGACCAAAACATGCCAAAACTCAGCTCACAGATGTTGCAAAAGCAGGGGAAAAAGTCAAGGAGGAAGATACAACTTGGAGAGGAAGATATGAAGGACACGGCATGGATACTTAAGAAATAAAAAGAGAAAAAAATCTTTCCCTATGTCAAAGCCATCAAAAGGCATGGCATGCCATCAAGTGCAGGGACATGCACCAAAGATTCCTCTATCAGTCCCCATTGAAATGGCAAGATTCCGTTTCCCTTCCCGAAAGGAAATGAAATTTCCACTTCTCTAGGCAGCCTTTTTCAATGCCTAATTGTCTTTTCAGTGAAGAATCTTCTTCTCATATCTGTTCTAAACTTCCCTTGGAACAACTTGAGGCCATTTTCTCTCATCCTGCTGCCTCACAGACCTGGCATGTTGCTTTGTTGAATCTCATACAATTGTCTTCAGGTACTGTTCTCCAGAACTCATTCTCTTCTAATCTACTTTTAAGAAAAAGTTCTAGTTTTATCTAGCACGCATGATTTAGTCAAAGGATGCTGGAAAAGTAAACTTCTGAACGCAGCAAAAGCCTCTAAGCATTCTAAATAATGTGTTCATTTCACTCATATTTCTAACTTACGTTAAACCAAACATTAAACCAGAATATTTTTTCAATATTACGCCATTATACTGACAGAGAGCTCCTCAATGTTCTCCTCACATTTTTGTTCCTACTATGGTCAAATCAGAATGTGCTGGCTAGTACAGGCAGTGCTCTATGTCAGGCACTGTATGCACCTATTTGAAAAGGTTCTTACCCAAAGGCTTCACAATCTGAAAAGAGAGGATAGGCATGAATAAGAAACTAAGCACAAGAGAGACTGCTTCCCTGTGATTATACAGAAAAAGTGGCCTTAAAGTGGGAAATAAACTCCACATCTGCTGTTCTCTTTCAGCACATTACAAAGAAGTACACACCAAGGTTTTTTTCTCCTTTTTTTCATGGTTTGGGCATTAATAAGCCTTGGTCCCACTGGCAAATTCCAGCTAAAGATCACAGGGAATGTGTTCTCTTAAATATAAGTCTCCAGCCAAATTTGTGCCTGCTACTGAATCCTCAATATTACTGTGTTGATAATTTCTTCTCTTGTGGTGTTCACACTTGAAAGAGAGGTCAAATTGTATGGGGAATTTTTTGTCTTCAATGTGATAAGCAAGCATGCTTGCTGCTTGGACTCCTGCAGGGAATTCACATCCAGCACTATAATTTTCAATTCCTTAGCCCAAGGACTGTTGATGTTTCATTTCATAGCAGGCAGAAGAGCATGAAGTGGGCTTTTTTTTGCTCTCAGAGGCCTTAAGGAAGAAAATAGCTTAAGAAATGCAAGGAAAAAAACCAGTAAAATTCACTTGACAATTGCATACACCCTTATTGCATCACTCATACACTGCAGTGGAGGTCAATTGGTATTAAAGATGACATATTCTTATTTGCTTTACATGATTCATATGCTAATTGCACACACTTGCTTATTGTAAGGTCTGGGAAAAATAAAAATACCCTTCTGTGACAAATTCATCTCAATCACACAACTTTATTTGGAAATTTTTCTCAGGAAACTTTGCTTAAAAGTGCATGGAAGAAATGCATACTTACACATTTTATTGGATTCATCTCATTATGAGGGTAAACCTGAAGTGAACAGTGCTTCTGTTGAACTGGAATCTGAACTGAGGAGCTTTTTAGAAGCAGAGGTTTTACTTCACTTCTACTGAAAGCTTCAGCCCTGAGGTGAGGAAATCACCCTGGATGCCACATGGAGAGAATGCCATTCAGTAAGCAGCCGTCTAGTTGAAAAGATCAAGAAAGTAATTTGTGGCCTTTTACATCTTTAATGCAGCACAGAGTTTAGTCATTTTGGACAGAGATAGATTAGATGTGTCTGGGTGAGTAACCTTAGGGCAATTCATTAATTAGGGAGAACATGCAGCTGCATATGGGCAAAATTAGGAAGGGAACACATTTGCAGATGCATGAATGGCAGCATGAACAATTCCTTCTCAGTTTTGGGGGGGGTTTTTTCTTTGTTTTTGGCTTTGGTTTTTTTGTTTGTTTGTTTTTTGTTTTGGTTTGGTTTTTTTTGTTTGTTTGTTTGTTTAAACTATCATAAAGCTTGATTTTATTCCACAAATTGATAATTTCTTTTTGGAGATTCTATAAGTGCCTGGGTAAGTCCATGTAGATGAAGTCCATACAACTGAAACCCTGTTTCAAATTGCTTTAATCCAGCTCCTTACAGTTCATTTCAGATCTGCAGTGTCTGGTGTTTTGGTCAAGTCAAATACAGTGTTTAACTGACACATGAAACTATATTTGGGAGCTGAATGGCTAAATGGTGGTAAGCAAAATAGAAGATCAGACCTAGCAGTGAAAAAGAGGTCATGAAATGAAACAACTTTTATGAAACTAAATACCTGATGCAGTCTTTCAAAGTGCAAATTTCTGATTAACAGGAATGCATACCAAAGTCCTATTTAACCAATACTGCCAAAATAATGAACATTATTATACTTGCCACCATTTCCCTGTTCTCCTGGGAAAATTATTGTTTAGAGACTACAGATTAGGGCAATTTGAAATCAGATGTCCTTAAACATGATGGAAGAAGATGAAGAATTGACAGTGCAGTACTTTCTAATTTAAAAGAACATTTTCCTCTATACATTATACTCCAAAGATCAGACATATCACTTTCATTTGCACGTAATTTCATTACTGACAGAAGATATTGAGAGAGGAGAAAAACAGCTAAGCAAGCAAAATTGCAACATTCTCTGTTTAACACAAGAAATGAGGATTCAACATTTTCCTCCAAACACTTTGTAAATGACGTGGTCTCAGTTCCCACATTTAGACCACCTGGAATCTGTTTTGAGGTTCTAAAGTAATAAAAAATAAAGTATTTCAATATGCTGAATTTTCTATTTCTATTTTATTACTTGAAATTTTAGCCAAAGTGTATCAATTGAAAAGAGAAAAGTCCTCAGCCATCAAGTGCAACAAGTAAAGCAGGCAAAGCAAGGAACAGAGCTTGGCGCTATTGTACTATTATTCCCTAAAGTGATCATGAGTACCTCTAGTTGAGACACTTCTTCAATGCCCCACCAGCTCAATTCAATTCCCATTCCTCCCCAGCCAAAAAGGCTTGCAATGAAGATGGCTGATGAATTTTAGAAATTCAGCAAATAGTAGGATTGGTGAGTAAAGGAGGCACAGCTGAAGGCTGGGTGTTTTGAAGGTCACGCTCAGATGTGTAGACAGAGTAGGAGTTTATGCAATAGACCTACCTGCCCTGCCTGATGAGAGGTTAGTGCTACTAACTCCTGTATCAGAAATCAGTCAGATGTAATACAGGCTCAGACTGTCAGAGCTTTAGGAGATTTCTGTGCATGGCAACAGATTTTTTTAAAATGGAATTCAGGACTTATTTTGACTGTTGAAGCAGTGCAGCTGGACAAAGATTGATTGTCCTTCTCGGACGTACCGGCTAGCTATCCAGCACCACTAGCAGTAGGGGGGCACTATCCCGATTTCCATGGTTCAGGACAGTGCCTAAGGCAAATGCTCTGTGCTATGACAGCAGCACTACCTTGTGGTAGGGCGTGGCTTTGCTAATGGCTACAATCAGCAGAAGTACAAGACTGCTCTCCAGCTGAGGCAAATCCAAAGGAAACCGACAGCCGAAGAGAGAGAAGGAGAGGTTGCAACAGCTTATAAGGAGAGAGAGACACAGGGGAGGAGTCCTTGGACGAATAGAGTTTCAGTGGGGAGTGGGATACGAAAGATTGACTTAGGGAGAACACCAATGGGGATAACTTGAGGGTTGAGCCCCGGTCCTTGAGCCAATCACTTGACGCTCTAGCTGGAAGTTTCTAGAGAGTTCCAGAGAGAAGGGTGGGAGCGCAGAGTGACGGACAGGGCACCGGGGAGGAATTTGAGAAAGGGTACATTAATCTCCAAGGCAACTGGGGAGGAGTTGGGGTGACTGGCAGCACAAGGGAGGGAGGGGAGAACCAGGGCAGAACCAGTACATGATAGGGGGGAACAGAACAGTCCAACTTATACAGACACAACACAACAGGCTATGTTTAATAACATTGCAAGGTAACTTTCTTTCAGGACTATACATCATATTTTTGGAGCCTGATGTCAAAGAAAAGGTGCATGTGAATAGACTCTCAAAAATACCCATCTCTCACCTGGGCATCAGAAGAGCTTCCAGATGTTCACAAACTTGGAAGTGGCTTCTGGGCTTATCGGAATATCTGAACTAAAAGTACTGCAAAGGTGAATGTTTAAGAGCTTGACAATCATTATCCCTTTGCAGGTGGGTGCTGAGTCTCTTTGATAATCTGTCTCTTAGTAAGTAGTAGAAAATGAATATGTTTAAAACAATATGTCAGGAAAGATAAATAATAGCACATTATTAGAAAAATAATTTTGCATGGCCATGCACTAAAAACATCTGTGACTCTCTTAAGCTTCTAAACTGTCAGGGGTTAGCATTCCTTTTTTTTTTTTTTTTTTTTTTTTTACGGTTCTATCTTAATTGCATTATAAAAGCCTAAAATATTTTTATAAGCAGTGTCAGTTAATATTGAAATGGAAGCTACATATCAAAAAAATATATAAAGAATCACAAAACAGAAATGCCTAAGACGAAACGAGACACTACTACCAAATGACTTCTGTATATGTCTGATGAGAAAGGGCACAAGAGAGTGAATTATGTAAGTTGTGCACATAGTTACAGGAAAACAGGTGCTTACAAACTTTAAGATGGAAAACCAAGTACAAAATCCTTCAGCTACCATAGTTACTTTGGTACAGTTTGGATGGACTTGAAGTTGGTAGTTTTGAACATTTCGGAGTGATAAATAAAATCCTTGGCAGAATGTAAAACTGTGATGGCTTAAAAGAGGAATTCCTTGAGGAAAAATGTGAGAGGCAGAACAGATGTTCCACTTTCTAGATAAGATGTCTTCAGCAAATCCATGTATCTGCTGTAGTCTAATTAAAGAGTTGTCCATCCTACATTTTCACAAGGTGAAGGAGACACTTGTTTACTGATGCAAGGGAGTTACTTCTTCTTTTTCAATAAATATTTCATTATATAACTACAAAGAGAGACAAATGATACCTCCAAACACCAGCTAATAGGTCCAAAGCTTAATGGTTCTTTACAAGGCAAAGGACACATGACAGCTCTTTCCCACATTTTCGTAAAATGATTAAGCACCATCATTCCGAGAAAAAAAAAAATCTTCTGGTAAATTACTTTTGTGACATCAGAAAAAACCAGACTTCTTTGCAGACATATAATAGTCTCTAATGGTCAGATCTTTATTTACAAGTAAATAAAAACAGTCAGTTTGGGCTTTAGTCAAGTCATACTTCATTTCAACTAAAAAAGCCAGAGAAAAGAGAAGAAAATTGTCATTTTCAGATGACAGCATATCGTGTCTAACCTTGATTTGTGACTTCAGAAACTTAGGAACCAGACGTTGAGAGAGGCTCTGCTTTCACCCAGGGGCTGCATCTCTGTAGTCCTGAGTGAATTTCTTCAGCCCACATTTTATTTGGGAACAAAGCACTGTGACTCATACCCACAGCAGTGAGCAGGAGGAACTATGGCTCTGCTTTTGGCAGTTCTGATCCACATTTTTAAACTTTCTTGTTTCACACCAGAGGGGAAAACTCATTTGTTTAGTTTCACTTATTCAATATCATTTAACAAAATATTGAACCAAATTACTTTTGAGTTGATTAAACCTCATTTTGGCAAAAGAAACAGATATAGTTCTGAGTTTGGTTTGAAGATATTCAGGAACATAAACTTGTCTCTTTGTCACAATTTGTCCCAAAGATTCTAGCAAAACCTTGAAGGAAATCTGACACAACCTAAAAGTTATCCAGGCAATAGAGAGAAACGTGATGGAATTCACTACTTACTACCTGAAGAACTCCTCATTTGACATTAGTTTCAGCAGTTCCTCATGGAGAGACATGGAGAGGTGACAACATCTGAGCAGCATACTGTGACAGTGGTCACAGGGGTTTTTAGATGGATGGAAGAGACAAGAATCTGGATTCCATGATCAGAAGGCTTGATTTATTATATTATGATATATCTATAACATTATAACTGTACTACATAGGAATAGAAAGGAAAGAGCTTCTTCAGAAGCTGGCTATCCTAAGAATAGAATAGGAAGAATATTTACAAAGATCTGTCTCTCGGCAGAGAGCAAGAGCAGCCCTGCCGTGAGTGGTCAGTAGATCCAAACATCCACAGGGGACCAATCACGGATCCACCTGTTGCATTCCACAGCAGCAAATAATAATTGTTTACATTTGTTGCTGAAACCACTCAGCTCCAGCAGGAAAAATCCTAAGAAAGGATTTTTCACAAAAGGTTTCTGCGACAGCGCACAGACAACTTAGAGAAGAAGGCAAGTGTCAAATCTACAGGTGTGCACAGAACTTAAGCTGCCCAGCCCTTGCATCTGCTGCTCTGGCACTTTGTATGCTACTGGAACATGACACATTTCAGACAAAAGATGCTTATAAAGATCCCTATTTTATCAGCATGACATTTTTCAGCTCTACACATCTTGTGACACTTAAAAAGAACTTTTGAACACGTCACCCTCGTGTTTTTCAAAGTTGGATTGATTAATTGATAGCTGTGCACTGAGAAGGACCAAGTTTCTGCTCTATGAAAGTCAACTCTGCCTTGCAAAACACAGATAAAAAGAGTGTACTAGTCATGGAGCTTGTGCCAAAGGATTGTATCAAACTAGTTTGTTTCAAAAGACTTATCAGCACCTCATACCCACCAGATTTTTGTGCTTCAAGTTCAACTGCTTTAGAAGGGTGGACAGCAGAACAAGCTTGAAAATTTAGGTAGTGTCATAGCCCTGAGGCTCTGCCAGCCCTGCCTGTCCCTCTCCATCCCTCCAGGACGCCCCATACCCTGTCTGCACCCCAGAACTTCGTGTCAGCTTGCCATAGCCATCAGCCCCCTGTCCCAAAACCACAGCAGAGCCATCTCCAGCTCCCAACTGCCCTGCTTCAACCCACAGGTCCACATCTAGACCTGTCCCCAGCCCCAGGGAAATGCCCAGTGCTCCTGGCTGTGGTGTGGGATGAACCCCAGCTGCCAGTACCTGCCCTGACAGATCCAGCAGGGAGCTCTCATGGTCCCTAGGGAGCCCCAAGGGAGCCCCTGGCCCTGGCAGTGCCCTGATGGGATGGGACATAAACTTTACAGCTCCAGTCAGATCAGCTGGATTTTCCAACATGCAAAAGTCCCACTGGATTTTCCAGCAGTTTTCCCTGAAGAAAGCTGCAATACAACTCTAGATACATGCTTTTGAGGCATCCCTGTCCTGCCCTTTCAACAGTGTGCCCCAGCAGCAGCACAACATCTGCTACAGCTGGAGTCCATCCAAGCCCTGTCCTGATTCTTCCACCCTTTCAGATCCTCCTGAACAAGTTCATTTTGAGCTTTTCCTGGACTTTTTTTTGCAAGTCTTCTTAAACAATCTGTTTGATTAAAACACACAGGGATCTTGAGGCTGCATCAGTGAGAAGCAGCGATGTTCTGCTGTTCAGGAAGGAGTTCAGGGAGTTTCTCTGGTCCCCACAGGTGCTTCTGCTGAAGTGTGTCCTAGCTGGAAAACCTTTCATGGTGCTCGTGGCACCAGGACATGTCAGTGTGTTGATGTGAGGTGACTGCAGAACCTTATTTCTGGCGTTTTTGAAAAGGATGAAACACCTTTCCTATGAGGAAGGTCTGACAGAATTTGGATTGTTCATCTTGGAGAAGAGAAGGCTCTGGAGAGACCTTATTGTGGTCCCTATTGTGGTCAGTAGGGCCTACCAGAGAGCTGGAGAGTCTTTTTACATGGCCATGTAGTGACAGAACAAGGAGGAATGGCTTTAAACTTAAAGGGGATATGTTTAGATTTAGATATTAGGAAGACATTCTTTACTGTGAAGGTGGTGGGGCACTGGAAAGAGTTGCCCAGAGAAAATGGGGGTGCTCCATCCCTGGAAGTGTTCAAGGCCAGGTTGGATGGAGCTCTGAGCAGCCTGGTGCACTGGAAGACAACCCTGGCTATGGCAGGGGGTTGGAACTAGGTGACTTTTAAAGTCCCTTCCAAACCAAACTGAGAGAAGTCTGGGGCAAGATGTGAGTTGCTGCTCAGTGAAACAAGAGTGAGGTTGACCAGCGGGGAGAAGGCAAAAAAGAAATAATTTTGTTTTTCAGCAAAGATTAACTATGTTAAATATGTGGTGGATTTTCTCATTGCAAAGACAATGAGTCTCAGGACCAAGGGGTAGAGAAATTCTGAGTAACCTCCTTCGTTCAAGGCATTCATTAATTATTTGACAAATATCTTTGCCAGTGGCCTAGATACGCTTTATGCCTTTCAACAAAAAATTGGATTAGAATATTTATTGAAATCCTTAACACATTCAATTTCTATGATTCCTATTTTTACTACTGCTAAGAGTAAGGGATTTTTTGTACTTTAGAGTTAAGTACAGTATCTTATCCATACTTTTTATATAGCATCTAATCTCATGTGTCTTTTGCAGCATGAGCCTCTGGTAGTCCAAAAAACAGAAAGAAAAGGAACAAAACCATGTTTTGCTCCTGCCACTCCTAAAAAAAAGATTGTCCTCAATACCTTTGCATTAAAACAAAATTGTGGAAAGCAGGAGGTTTTGCCAGTAGTTACCTGCAGGAAAATATAAACAAAATAAAATCCAGAATGAGAATTTGATTTATTTTTTCATTTAAAAAGAAAAGGAAAGAAGGAATCATCTCTTCTAAAAGTGCTAATCCCAGAAGCATTGTAATAGCTGAAAAATGTCTTCTTCACATTTTCTATGCAAATAATCTTTATCCACTTTTAGATAATGACATTTGGGTAGAGAAGAATAGATTTCCTTTGGGAACACTTTTATGTCACGTGACATTCAGTTCCTGAAAACAGCAATTGATCTGTGGGGGTCAAATATACTTAGAATATGATTAATATTACCAGAAATTAGTCCCTCAATAGTCTCTTTTTCAGACACAATACCAATAATCAGATGGCTTCTTTTCCATGCACACATAACACATACCATATTGCTGTTACTTTGCAGAACTTGTATTTAGTATTTATCCCATTTTTGGATTCATTCTTTTGTTGGTATTATTAAACATAAGCCCATGAAACTAATTTTCACCCACATTAGTACAATTTACATGGCCCAAGGCCCGCAGTATTTTTGCTACATTAGCAATAGGTCTCTTGTGAGAAAACTGCTGTGCAGAAATTTTACTGTGCTTATGTGACAGCTGTTCACCACGTGTTTGAAAGGAACTATCAGGTGTGTTTATAATTAAAGTGTTTAAGGAATCATCAGCAGAAAATGGCAGCTGACAAAATCTAGGTTTTCCCCTACTCTAAGCCAAAGTTTTGGTGAGAGGAATTTATTGCAGCAACAATAGCAGACATTAACAGCAGTTTGCTGAGATGTAAGTTTGATACCCTGGTCTCATTTTCTAGGAGCACTCTGGCATTTGCTTGTACAGACACAGGAGGAAATACACAAGACCTTACAGATGCTACAATTTTCTGTGGGTTTTTGGTTTTTTTCTTTCATGGAAACTGTTCTGCTTAGAATACTTGTATGAAAAAGCACACAGCCCCGCATTTGATGTGTCTATTTGCAATGCAGGACATTTAAATGGAAGTCTCTGGGACTGCAGGATCTAAGAGTTGTAGATGTAAAAGCATAAAAACTGTTGTATTGTCCCAGACCAGTGGTCCATCAAAACTGCTTGCCTACCTCCAGCAGCAGCTGCCAACAGATGCTTAGGAAAGACCACAAGAACAGCACCTGCCTGCATTGACACTCTTCCCCCAAGCACTTACATCTTCTGGCTGTTTGTGGCTTAAGGAATTATTGAGGTATTAAGTGAATCCTCATTCTGATGTTCTGTCCTTGTTTGACTTTTCCCTATGAATGTGTCTAATTGCATTTTGAAGAGTTTTATACCTTTGACTTGCATCAGCTACGCAAAACAAGATTCACAGCTTAATTAGGAGTTATGCCAAACCAAGTGTCTATTCTGGGCTGGACTTTAAGGTTTCTGCCCCCTCCCTGCCCCTGCTGCCCTGCTGAAATCTTACTTCAAACGTGACTAGAATTTCAAAGCTCAACGCTTAATAAATGAGAACTTCTGCCCATTTCATCCCTTTGCTGTGACACTCTGGTATACTGGACAATTCAAAAATGCACTCTGTGGATGACAGCTATGTGCTTCATCTACGTATTAACATTACTGGCTTGTCCCTCAAGCATAACCAGAGGCCTCAGTGAAGTCTGGAGACTGCAAAAGGGTACCTGCAAGAGCCTGAAGGTAAACATGCTCAGAACTTATCATCAAGCAGGTTTAACTTAAACTACAGCTTTGCAAGTGAGGCAAATGTGAAATACAGATCACAGTATGTCCAAGCATTCCACACTGATCGTGGCTACATTCACCTTATCAGGCAAAAGGCAGGGATAAGCTAATTGTTTGATCAGGCTTAGCATTCTCAGATAATACTTTATCAGCAATGCCTGTTTATAAGCAAAATTCATTCAATATTGTAGATCAATATGTTAGTTCTGGACTAGCCAGCTATGCAAATGGCAAAGAACTTCATCTCAAATTTTACATCAGAGCAATACCTGGTGTCTGCTCTATGCTGACAAATAACACCCTGGAGCACATCCAGGCATCTCTGAGACACAGGAATTCCTCACCTCCAATTTATAAAGAGTCCTTGGAAAGCCCAGAGTTGATGTGAATCTACCCAGTGTTGTGCAGGTAAGGATGGGGGTTGAATAACATTTTTTTAGATGTGTTAGACCCTCCATTTCAATGCCAGTGCTGGCTAGAAAGAAATTCATAGCCAAGAGGCACATGGAATGAAACTAATGAAAAGCCCTCACGCCATATCTTATCCTCTGCTAGGGACTCAAGCACAAGGAACATCTCAGAAGACACAGATTTTGGTTTGTACAGATTTTTCTCTTAAGCCAACCATTCCCAGATATTTCAGCAGGCAAGAAAGGCAAATGCAGCAGAGATTTAAAAGAGCCAGTACAGGGTAGGACCTGAGCAGCTGGGGAGCAGCCCTGCTGAAGGGTCCTGGTGCAATGAGTCAGTAGAGCATGGCTGCAGCAACAAAGTCAGACTGGATCCTGGGCTGCAGCCACAGGGGCATTACTGGCAGTGATGGAGATGAGATCATTCCACTCAGGGTTGGTCAGGTTGCATCTGTGTCCAGTTCTGGTTACTACACTTCAAGAAAAGCAGAAGCAGACTGGAGAGGGTTCAAATAAAGGCTGCAAAGATGATCAAAGGGCTGGAGAACATGCTTCATGAGGAAAGGCTGAAGGAGTTAGATCTTTCATCCATGGAGAAGAGAAGGCTTATGGGGATCTCATAATGGTATTCCAGTACTTAGGGGGCCTATACAAAGAGGACAGAGGCTCCTTCTTCACAAGGGGATACATGGAAAAGACAATGGGTACAAGTTGTGCTAGGAGATGTTTCATCTTGATTTAAGAAAGAAATTTTTTATGGTCAGAATAATAACTCAGTGGAACAACCTTACAGGGAAAATGGTCCCCATCACCAAAGGTTTTCAACTTGAGACTAGTCAGGTTGCTAGACAATCTCATTGAGGCTCCCTTTCTGAGAGAGAAAACTTGGAAATTTGGGCCAGATGAAATTTTGAGGTCCCTTCCAACTGGGCTGTTCCATGGTTCTGTGATTTTATGATGTAGATTAGGGCAGGTGTACACTGCACAAAGGGCCACTGCAAGTTCCAAGGAGATCAGAAGGACCAGACTGTGTTTGTGCCATTTCCCCAGTCTTGCTCCAAGAGGACACATTACCTGAGATGCACTGGCCCCCACATTTGTAGCTGGTATTTGCTTGCAGAAGTGCTGCTCTATTTTGAGGCAGTGTGTGCAGAGTTGTTACAGCTGGGCCAAGCATTAATTGTACAAAATTTTCAAGGAAGGGGACAAAATTTACCTTTGAAAGACAAGTGAACTGGTTAATTGAGATTGTTAGGAAAACAATGTCAAAACAGAGAATTCACTTTCTTTATCATTGACACATTTGCAAAATAGCATAATTTTCTCAGTAATTTCATTCAACAAAGGGGAAAGGAAAGGGAGACGAATTGTGAAAATTTTGCACCATGTTCTTTTGTCACTTATAGAAACATTCTGAAGTGGTTTACTCTCTCTTTTATTTTCTGCCTCAAAAGGACTGTTCATTTAATTTTATATTTTATCAAAAAATATTAAATTTCCACATCTCAAAACAAAGTATCCAGGTCAACCTGACACTAATGCTTTATGAAATATCCTTCTGCATAGAACTTGTGGAGTTACTGGTGCCATAGCTAATGAGGATGAGTGGGCAGTCTTTTGCCAAATAGAATTTTCATCTTCTGCAAGTCTCTACTAATAAACTGTGATTTCATGGGGTCTGGAAGATCATGTTCTTTTTCATTGCACACTTGCAAGAATCATTTCCTCACCATGGATAACAGCAGCCTGGGGACAAATGATTGCTATGCAGTCTCAATACCAGATTCCTTGGCCTGACCCAACTTCTACTAAATGATTTCTGAGTTAGTTTCTGGGAGTTACCTTTTGCTGCTACTGTTGTGCCCAGCTCACGTAGCACGGGTACTCATTATTTCTCTGCTCTTCCACAAGGTTTTTAATAGCACAGTATGGTATGGTGGTAAGTTTTGAACCATTCTTTTATTACTGGTAGGTATCATGTCTTCCATCACCCTTTCACAACCCGCTTATTTTTGTCCTTCATCTGCTCTAGCTTGTGTCATAGCTGATGCTCTCTTTGAGGCACATATTGTCCTTTTCCAAATGTATGGGCATGGCACCAACCACAGGAAATGTCCAGGCCAGCTGAGAAATGTTGTTACATAATTGCCCAATAATTGTAATTATAAACAGAGACAGATGCCTGTTACTAATCATAAAAACATCTAGCCTTCTCTTTCTGCTTCCCTGTTGCATTCTTTTTTCCTTCTTGCTTTTCTTCATACTTTTTTTAATCCACTTTTTTGATTGGCTGAATGATTTCCATTTCCACAGTGTCACAGAATTATTACTGTGCTGAAGTTAAATATGAATGTGCTCTCAGTTGTGCTTTTCCTAATTCCCCATGCTCTGCAGCAAAGTGCATTAGTAATCCTTCCTGGAGAGAGGTGGCTGCAAGCAGGGAGACCACGGCTAGCAAGGGCTCAGCTAAGAAACATCTGCTTGAGCCAGCTGCCGCAGATCTCATAGGTCACTCACATACACGGCTGACAATGCCCCACATGTCACCTCCACAGCCTCAAATCTTCGTTCTGCCCTGGCTCAGCCTGGCTGCCCTAGTTCATAAGGCCCCTTCAGACAGATGGATGACTCCTACTTCCCTTATTCCCTGTAGGTAAAAGGAAAACTAAAGGCTTGCAAGAGAGAGGAAGTCTATCGCTGCTCAGCCCTGGCACACTTCACTCTGCATGCTCCGTGATTCTGCTTCATGACCACAAGATGTCTCCTGTAATCCACGGAAACAGCAAAAGGCTGGCAGAAAGGCTAAAGAGGTGTATGAAAAAAAGGGAGCAGCCTCCAGGAAACGCCTGAGAGGAGCTTCCCAATGCACGTCCCATCTCCTACCCAAGAGTAGAGCGTCCCAGAGAAAAATGATCAGCTTTGAAAAGAGAAGGAAAATCTGATTAAACTTCTCCTTGAAGCAACAGACTAACTGGAACAACCTGTAAACATTCACAGTTTATAGGCACCCTATGTGCAAGGAGAGACCAAAAGACTGACAAAGGGCTGAGAAATGTCAGTGAAATACAATGTGCACAGAAACAAAAGCTTCCTTTAACTGCATTATTTCCAGGATAGAAGCTTCAAGAACTATCATGAATTTTTTGGGGCAAATATAGCAAGTCTCAGGCTTTACTTTTCGCTTTTTTTTCAGGTTTGTCCAATATTGGTTATTGTCTCAGTCCACAGTGGAGCAGCAGTGTGTGCAGCCTGCAGTCATTGGATCCCTTCATTTCCAGGCAGGCCCGCAGCACGTGGCAGGTTTTGGTTAATGCATTCCTCCATCCATACTCTAATGCCACACTAAAGAGCAGACTTGCCCCTGCAGTGCTCTGCTTCTAGTTTTAGTTTTCCTTTTAGGAATGAACATGTGATGTAACTGGATTTTCCATTTGGAATTTAGAGCTAGTCAGGATGCTTGAGAATATATATTTCTAAAACTTTTCATTGAAAAGGAAGGGAAAAAAACCATCATGTATTTAGAAATTCAGCACTCTGTTTAAGAAAAAAACCCAAAAACCCAAACCACCTGATATTTTCTCTATCAATATTTTTTTCAGCTTGAAGTTTGGGGAATTAAAAAAAAAAAAAAAAACAACTAGACAAGTCTTTAGAAATCTCCTGACAAATATTTTTGCCCTCATCAATTATCATTTTCTGGAAGAAACTCACACTGAGTGCTTATAATTGAAAGTTTCTGTCATACTGAATGATACACTCTTGTAAGTATGTCATTTAATTTATAATTTCTAATTGCAACTTGTAAGGCACAAAGGCATGCAAAACAAAATTAAGTAATATTAATTGCTTTATTCAGATTGACAGGAGAACTCCTAAGACAAGCAAATCACAGAAATGGAGGAAACCCTGCTCTCAGGATTACCAGCAGCGTAGTAGACCAACAGACCTGCACAGATTTCTGAATCAGATTTCCCACCTGAAGTCAGTGTCAGGGTGGTTGTCACGGTACTTCCTCAAGCAGCAAGTCTGCAGGAAAGGAGCCTTAAGGAATAAGCAGGTGTTGGGAATGGCAGCCTGCAGTCTAACTCCCAAAGGCTGTGTTTAAAAATAGAGCCACTGCAGACAGACAGACAGTAGGCTTACTTTTTACCCCTCTTTGAAGGTCCTGGAACTTAGTATTAGAGCGCCCATCCTAGCAATTGGCTTTTCTTTTACTTCACATTTAAAGATGCCAAAGGCCCCCTCTTTTTTTCATGCACTTGTCTGCTATTTAGCTCTTTTAGAAGAAGCACATGTGATACATATAATGGTGTATTTGAAGGCAAAAGTGTCAGTTGCAATGAGAAGGGTGGAACTCAACCTCAGTACTTTCTCCATGTTCACTTTTGTTAAAGGGTATTCTCTTTCCAGCAGCATTTTCTCTCATGAGCAGCTCCACTGGGGTCAGTGAGAATGCTTTTCAGGCTGTAGGATTTATCTCTTGATGAATATAACCCAAGAAAGACAAGTGGAAAATCCTTCTGGCTTTTGAATAAGGATTTATAAGATATCTAAATGATACCATAGGCTGTTCTGAGGTATAATAGATAAACTGACTTGTGGTTTTCATGTGAAATTGAACGAATACCTCCAAAGTATATTATTAAATATTCTAGTATGAAAGATCACTCTGAGCACTTTTGTAAATTTCTATTCTTGAAATATTGATTCAGCAATTTTGAAGAACCACTATGGTTTTCTATAAATACTGAACCATGCTACCCACAAAATTTGTTGTATGAGTGCATAGACTACTGCATTCCTCTGTGCAATGTGCATTATGGAATTTATTATTTATGTATGTTACTCCTTATCCATCATGAATAATCTGAGATGAGCTCAGTTGATTAGAGCATGGTGCTGATAACAATAAGGTTGCATATTTGATCCCCATATGGGCCGTTCACTCGTTGGACCAGGTGATCTTTGTGGGTCCCTTCCAACTCAGAATATTTTGTGATTCTGTGATTGCTAAAAAAAGATGTAACCAAAAAAACTTAGAAAAATGGGTGGATGGTTTACTTTCAAATTAACTGTGGAAAAGGTATAAATAAATTGGAATTACTACTATATGAGTGCTATAATGGTAACTACTGGACTTAATGAGAATTTGAGTGATAGCCACAATCTTTGGTAAAATTGATAACTAGGCCTTGAGCTGAAGTATTCTGTTTTTCTGAAACCTTTTCACAGTGATACCTCAATTCCACAGTTTTCTTAGAGCTCATACATTTAACCATATGTGTGTGTGTGTGTGTGTGTGTGTGTGTGTGTGCGCATTTCCTGTATGGGACACTGGGAACACCAGTTAATGTTTGATTTGTACATACACTTTATATAGGTGTGTTCGTTTTCCTGCTGCCTTAGCCAGCACACCTGACACCTGAGAAGTACCTTTGAACTCTCAAGTGTCATTTATTGCTGGAGTCAAACAATGTTTACATAGCCCTAGCTCTAACTTTAAGCTTATCAAAGTTGGCTTTGTCCAACATAATCTATCCTATTCTTTCCCAAAAATACCATAGCTGAACTTTTATTAGGACGCCCCTGTCTCCTTTGACAGAGTCAATATAGCCAGAAGCAAGCACAAAACAAAACAATCTTGAATTAGTCTAATATTTCTCCTTATTTTAGCATCTACACTTACCAGGTTCATCAAGAGACTAAACCTCATCATAATCCTACAGGTCTTAGAAGTTTCTGCATTTTCCTGAAATCTTCAGATTCCTGTGAACCAAACTCTAGCATTAACCCAACCACAGAGTTGACATATATCCCTGCATCAACAGCCCAAACAGTGAATTAATTTCCCCTTCCAGTGTCATCTGCAGCCTCAACACATCTCTTCAATCCAGCAGTCATTTTACCCTTCAGCCCTCTTAAACCCTGGGTTAGGGTCAAACTCTAACCCTAGTTTTAATCAGAACTCAGAGTTTAATCTGAGTATTAGCATATTTATCCCCTGATACCTCTCTGGATCAGCCCTTCTCATCTGAACCTCTAGCTGCAGCTCCAGCCTTCACTGAAAGGACCCACATCCTGTCCTGCCTGGTTACCCTGAACTGCCTTCTACCAGCCCTAGCCCCCATCCTAACTTTAATGTTCTGGTAGGAATACACAACAAACAGCTTTTTTCAAGTTTTCTTTTGTAAATCACAAATCTTTACCCCAATCCTAACACTAGGCTCAGAACTGAACCTTCTCAGTTCAACCCTGCCATCTCCAGCCATGTCCAATTTCTGTGATAGTGAGGAATGAAGAAATTCAACAATATCCTACAGCATCCATGTGGAGAAGGGCTGAGGTTACTGTAAAGGAGATTGTTTAGGTGTAAGGTGCTGGTGATTTTGCACCCATGATGCAAGGCACGATTACAATTACAGCTAAAATTCACCAACAATGCTGAGACTAATGAAGAACATACAGTCTAGTCCCTACAAAATGCGTGGTGTTAGGTAAGAGCTTCTGCTGTGAGGAATGAGTTGTGCCTGCAAGATTTAGTAAGCTGCATCTAGCAGAGATTGTTTAACATTCAAGTCAGTGTTTCAGAAGAAATGAGCTGAGGGAGGGTTTTGCTGATTGTTGCGATTTATAAAGCTTAATACTAGGAGTACCTAATTATCTTAACTGGATGTGGTGGTTGAACACCAGCTGGCAACTAAGCTCACACAGCTGCTCTCTCACTTCCCCCCAGTGGACTGAGGGAGAGAACTGGAAGAGTAAAAGTAAGAAAACTCATAGATTGAGAAAAAAAGACAGTTTCATAGGTAAAGCAAAAGTCTCACACACAAGCAAAGCAAATCATTCACTATTTCCCATGGGTAGGGAGGTGTCCAGCCAACTCCAAGAAAGCCAAGCTCTATCACACTTAATAGTGACTTGGGAACACAAACTCCATCACTGAATGCTCCCCTGCTTCTTTCTTGTTCCCCCAGCTCTGTATGTTGCCATAGGATATGGAATATTCCGCTGGATACGTGGGGTCACCTGTACCAGCCGTGTCCGCTCCCAGCTCCTTGTGTGCCCCCAGCCTGCTCACTGGTGGGCTGTGAGGAGCAGAAAACACCTTGACTCTGATTTAAGCACTGCTCAGCAACAGCTAAGACATTTCTGTGTTATCAACACAGTTTTCAGTACACTTCAAGTGTGGGACAAGGGGCCAGTGCCAGGGGTGTGGGGTTGTATCTCTTAAAGATGCTCAAGATTATAAAGTGGGGGATCAATACCAGGAGTTGGAAATGGCTTTATATTATTTACTAGCCCTGCAGGAACTCTTTAAGGTAGTACTTTGTAATGTAGTTTGTAGATCCTTGGTTTTCAGCAATGGGTTTCTTTTTAAATGAGGCTGAATATCCTCCTTTCCCCAAGGGAGACTGAGAGATCATCTGAAGTCATGTAGAGACATGATGCATGGCTATAGTGGTGAACTCTGGGTACATGAGCTTGAAAGAAACTTGGATGATGGAGTACTATGTTATGTGCCAGGATTTCAGCAGGGAAGCAACCTCCATGGCAGGCACCCAGGGAAACAGGCAGGCTGGTTCAAGAGCAAGGCACTGCAGTGTGGGATCATAGCTGAAATGCTCAGAGTGATATAATTAACTTGAAAGGGAGATGCAGCTGCATAAACTTCAGATCCATACTTGCCCTAGAGAAGGAGCAAGCTCCTGTGGTTGGAGTGTGCTAAGAGGATTCCTTCTGAGTTTGGCGGCACGAAGTGTGCACACAGAGGTCCAAAAAGCAGCTTTTTTCCTATGTGAGAAATACACAAAGTGCAGCAGATACCCAACAGTGAGTAAAATGAGGTTTTACCCTCATCTGGGGTAAAATACTGTATTACTGACTGCAGAAACATGTAATGGCAAAGGGTCCTTTAAAGCACAGAGCAAAAGTGCAGCAGGGAAACAAGCAGAAATACAAATTTTAAACACTGTGGAACTTCAAAACGTGCAGAACTTCTGTCACAGGTGAGACAATGTTAGCATCAGACCAGGACTTCTGAAACTCAGCTTCAGACCATCATCTTGAATTGGGTTACCCTGCCCAGAGGTGTCTCTAGGTTGTATTTGACTGCTCAGTAAGACATGCTGCCAGTGCAAGAACGTGCTCAGACATAAAAATGCAAATCAACTCTCCTCATTAAATTCTGCATAAGGGATACATACATACATTTCTTTTTTGTTTTGTTCTGGTTTTTAACTAGCCATTTTCAGAGAGCAAGACAAATGTTTCCATTTTTCTAATTGACACTAAAGCAGATTATAGCTAAATTCTTTGCTCTGAGAAAGAGTAGCTGTGCTGTGACCCCTAAAAACCAGTGCTGCTTATATCGGACTTTAATGCATTTGAATACCTTGTGAATTAGAAACGATATTGAAAAAAATCAGTGTAATTTTTTAAAAATTACTCATGGAAAGTGATAATTTCACAAATACATTGTTACTTTTGGAGCATTTTTACTCTTTTGTCAGTGAGTGTCTCTGCTTATGAAGGATATTTTTTTAAACCGTTTTTCTTTTATTTTATTTTAGTCAGAAAGTCCTTGTGTCCACACTAACAGTGAAAAAAAAAAGTTTGAGGCTTTTTGTTCAGGAAAACTTATTTCATGTAATCAATTTTTCTTTTTTTAAACTAGGGTAAATATTGTATGATACTCAGTGCAAACCCACATAATGCAGAGTAGGAGGCGGAAATTCCTATATACTTTCTTCAGCAGTTAAAGGAGTTCTGGCTTCCCCTGCCCCGATTCCTCACAGAGCAGAGTACAAATGCATTCATGAGTTTAAAGGCGCTTCTTTTATCCAAAGTGTCCACAGCTGTTGCATGAAAAAAAATGCCTATTGAGATTTACAAGAGTTCAAACTTAAACCTTCTTTGTGCAACCTAACCTGCTCTTTTCACAAGTGTATTTGTCTTCAAAACCATGCACTATTTCCATTAGTACATACAGATTGACATCTGTCTTCATGGACTTGTACAAACAGAAAAAGAATATAAGCTATTGTTCAGGTCCATGCTGGATACTTATATTTAATTATTGTCCTTAGACTTGTAAATGTACCATTTCTACACATATAGCCAGACCAACTGTTTCTCTTCAAAAATATGACAGAGATTCCCACAAAAACCATGGGCAGGAAGGTCTCCCAGGGTGCCTTTGAAGGTCTTCCCCACAGAAGTTTGTCTTCAAAGGTTTTCTGAGTTCAGGCATTCCAAAGCTGCAGCTTATTCTTTTGAAGTTCTCCAGGAAGCCTTGTTGCTGTGTGGCCTTAGGACACTTCTGCTATTTGTTTTCTTTTGACTAGTTCAGAAAAAAAAAATAACCAGGTGGTACCAGGAAACCAAAATAATCTACTCAGCAGCTTCCACAAGAGGGTGCAGTTGCATTTTGTTAAATCCGGAACCAACCACAGTTAATAAACGGATTGCAGCAACAGCTGCCAGGCTGCCTACAGAAATGACTAATGAAACAATTATAGATATAAAAACATCAAATGTGGTGAAAGATGAGGAAAATTATATTGAAACAGACTGAATTTATTAATAAACAGCACTGTCAGGTGATGTTGAATAAAAAACTTGGCCCTTCATAACTCTGTGGGATCCATTTGTTTTCTTTGAGCTAGTGCCACAAGCATTCCAAGGGGATGCCCCCAGCTATAAAATCCACTCCTCCATTTTAATGTGACTTCTCAGACATTCCCATCATTGATTAAATACAGCATTTACTGATTTTACCAGGATCCTGGGCCCTTTAATAGCTCACCCTCAATCCCACACCACTATGCTGTGGTGAAGCTCAGAGTTGTCAGTGGCCATTTTGCATATTGGACTAGCAAAGGTTGTTTATTTTAGTATATCTTTTGTTATGAAAGCCCCTAACAGATCTGCTGTAAGGACCAGCATCTGACTGAGAAAACTGCAGTCACAAAGAACATCAAAAAAATTACACACTCCTGCAAGAACCAGGTGAAAGTTCACATAATTTCACTGACCAAATGATGCATGTGCCAACAGGCATGATGCCAACAACCATTTTCAAATGCCCATCAGGCTTTGTTTGTTGCTCTTCTCTCCTTGCTTGTTGGTCCCTTAAGCCTGTTCTACCCAAAACTCTGCAATACCCACCTCTAAAAGTCTTCTATCCCTATGGGACACTTCAGCCTGGCACAAGAAATAGGATCCAAGCGTGGGTGAAATTTGAGAAGTGGTGATAGATATTCAGAGTTCTGAATTCTGTGAATAGATATTCAGAATGCTTGACACTGGCTCATCTGTTGGTCACTTCTGTTCTCAAACTTGGTGAATCACCTGTTTATACTCAGAAAAACATGTGATTAACTTGGGTAATAGGGAATAACAGGCTCTGTCTCCCACCCACTCTTGACAAGATGGAGCTTGCCCTGACATAGAAGCCAGCACACAGTTTGTCACATTTAAAGCACAGGTTCCCTTGACAAATAAGCATTGAGATAGTCATCAGTTCTAGCAAGTCAGCGACTTATGGCCACTTTTAAAAGGATAGAAAATGTCCGGGCAGGTTATCCTAACTACCTGTATCCTAAAAATTCAGTAAGTGTATGGCAACCCTCATATTTCCTGAAAATACTTCGCTGTCATTGAAAAGAGGTTTCTGCCCATTTTTTAAAAACAAATTTAGGAGTATGCCTCTGAACATTAAAAATTATGAATTTACCTACATGTTTTTAAAGCTAAAACTATGTTTTTAAACATACAATTTTTTGCTAGGTAGACTGAGACATTTTTTTTAAAAAGCAGTGTTCAGTTTTTAAAAAATGCCCAGTCCTAGGACAACAGTTGTGAAATCTCAGATGTGATTTTTTATGTCAAAGGCCCAAGCCTTCCACCAGAGCTCTTTCACATTTTTACAGTTCTCAAGCAACTCTGAGAAACATCATATTTCAAATGTGTTGAACACACTGAGTTATGCTACATGGATTTCATGAGGTTATGTTTGTTGTCTAGGAAATAAACTTACCTTCAAATAAAATTCTTATTGCTAGGTTGGAGCAGTCATAAGATTCTCCTGAGAGGACATTTTCAAATGCACTTGGTTTTGGCTTGACTATTTCCCTCTATTGCTGCTCCAGAATTTTCTATTCATGGTTTTTAATAGAAAAGTGTTTTCTGTAATATTTTTTTTCCACAGGAAAAAGTTGGTTGTGTCAAAACAATGTCATGTCCCTTTGGGAAAATAAAAAAAGAATCCAAAATGTTTTGAACTGTCCAAGCAAATCTAAATGTTTGGCTTCAGGATGGTTTGTCATTACTCATCATGAGTTTGTCATGGTTTAGGTTCCTCATTTCCCCCCATCATCTGGGGTTCCTCCATGGATTGCATTTTCCATCAAGAACAATAATGTCCCTTCTAGCTGTTATGATGATGCATCAAAGATGTCCAAGCCCAGATTTTAAAACCAAAATACTTTGGAATGTTCTGTGTTTTGTTTTTCTTCCCAATTAGAAAACAAAAGCAAAAATGTGGGACAATTTTGAACACACTGTCTTATTTTCAATAGGCTCCATTTTGATGGAAAGAGGAGTAGGAAATTCTTGTGCTTTGGAAAATCCCACTTTAACCAAAAGCAAAAGGAAAAATAGGCAGAAGGAAGATCCATACTAATGTCATATATCTTTGTTTAGCTGGTATTTTTTCTTCTTTCATTTAGCTACATTTTTCTGCATACTATTAACGAGCATTGTCCAATATGAAAATTATAAATGCATCTTTTTATCCCATCACTTACAACTTATTCCATAAGAAATGAAATACCAACACATGATGGTATCTGGCTTCAACAAACTGCTTAATGAAATGTATGAAACAAAATAAAATAGTCAAATATGACATTACTTTGAAAAAAAAAACCCAAATATTTTTACATTCCCTCCAAAGTTTTACAGTTATCTCAAACAACAGGATCAATTACTTGCATATTCAAAGAAGCAGATGAGGGGAAAGGACTATTTGCCAGCTGCCTTTCTTAGAATAACTCAAAATTTGTATGAACATATGTTGGTAAAACCTCTCCTTTCTAAATAAATTTGTCATTTTTGTAGCTTGCAGTTCCAAATTCATGGCATATACTTAGTTCTTTTGAACCTTTATAGCAGTCTTTTCTTTTTTCTTTTGAAGACTTTGAACTAAAAGGTTCTGGGTTGCTGTGACGTACCATCACCAGCTTCAGCACTCATGAAGGCAGGCTCAGGTTTGGTTCTGTTCTGCTCCTTTTTTTCTCCTGAAAGCCAGATGACCAAAAAGCAGAGTGATAAAACATCAGGACAAATCAGGAGCCCACAGAAAAAAGAGAAGAGTAACTCAAAATAAGTTTTCCTTCTTTATTAATTTCTGTATATTTTTTTCTTTTTGAGCTAGGGGTGGAGAGGGTTAGAGCTGCTAACATTTTCCCATGATAGCTGTTGCATGGTGGGAGGCCTGTTCCAACTCTTTGCTCCTACCTAATTGTAAAGAAATGCTAGCTTAGCCTTGGAAGCCTTTGAACAGAGCATCTCCAACCTCCTTGGCTTGTGAGAGGAAAGGCAGATAGAGATTTTGGAGAACTCAGCTTAGATCTACCAAGCCTCTACATGAACAGTGAGACTGTCCAGAGGCTCAATTGCCTTTGGGTCAGGTATGGATGTACTATTAACACCTACTGCAAAATGCACATCCCTGCCATCTGTTTGGGAGACTCGGGACATTTCAAAGGTCTGTGTCCGGTTTGGAAGCAGACGTATTGCTCGGCAACTTAGGTGGCAAAGTTGCTTCCTTCTAACATGAGAAAGCAGCAGATTTTCACTTTGCAAGTGTCAGAGCAGTGAAGCAGGCAATTGCCCAGGACAATCTTTGCCTAGAAAAAGTGGAAGCTGGGTGGTTATAGGCAGCTGAAAACTCTCATACTCAATAATGACAATTAACAACAAGGAAACGATACAAGCTCTGCTTTTAATAAACCCAGTCTTCTTCCATCTCTTCATGTCTTCTTCAGATGTTAAGGATCAAGCTTTCTACAAATGCAGTCTCTTGAGTAGCTGTTACCTCAGCTGGCTCCATGACTCCCTCATTCAGCCCCAACAGAGATTCTCAGGGAAGAATGGAAGAGACTGTGGCTGCTTCAAGGGAACATGGCAGATAGTGATAAGCAAACCAAAGGACATTTACCTAAATTGAGGTGGGAACTGAAAAACATCCATGCAGAACCATGGAACAGTTAAACATCAGGAAAACAGAGGCCTATAGTCTTCCCTATTCCCCACCACCACCACTCTCTCTTAATCTATTAATGCAATCACATTGGGTTTTCCTAAATTCTGAAATTTCAGAAAATCCAGACCATTCTGGTTGTAGGTGGGATAAGAAGTCACTTAGAAGTGACTAAGAAGACACCTAAAGAACATAGGTGTCCCTATGTTATTACCTCTTTCCTCATGCCGGTGAGCACAACAATGTGTATATCCCTAGCAAAATTGCCTCAACATGTTCTTGGCTTGTAGAAAACTGTTAGGAGATGTAAACTAAGATCATGTTGGCAGAGCTGAAAAACTACAAAACTATAGGAAAACCTATACACCAGCAGACCTGAGGGAACTGTAACCTCCACCTGAAGGAATGGTGATGAGAAAATTAAAGTAATGAGGAAAACAATATTGATAGAGGGCATGCGGGGAAAACAAGCCACATATCTGAGAGATGTCCAGTTTTCTCAGATCTCTAAATGGTGCACAGCAGTTATGTCCACCTCTAATGGTGAACAGCCCCATCCTGATCCAAGCTCCATTCTAAGAATTTGTTTGACATCACAGATTGAGGGGATGATTTTGCTCCTGGAACTATTCCCAAAGTAATAAATTTCATCACATTCATCTCTAAATTAAGAAGGAAGGCTTTCTTATCCTCAAGGTTCTGACCAACAATTATCCCGAAAACATTAGGGCAGGAAAAACAACCTGTCACAGAAAATTCAAAAGATCTGTTAAGCATCAAAGTATGATAAAGGGCACTCACACAGCCTGAGGAATTTGCTCATCTTTAAGCAAGGTAGTAGCTGAGAGGAAAAGACCATACAGAGTTCCGAGTAGGATTTAACTACTGATGACAGGAGAGTAAGATTTCTTCTTTTTTTTTTTCCCATTCTATTTCACTTGGCTTTGTTGTATGAAGTCATACATAAAAGCACCACAACACCATGTGTGTTCAACAGGATAAATTCAGGATGCCCTGGAAAAGAGGAAATTTTGATGCGGAATCCTCTTCCAGTGCTTCCTAAATGCCATTTTAACTTGGATTCTGCAGCTTCTAACATTATTAAACATTACTCCCACAATAACGTCTTAGGTAGTCACTTCAAGAAAAACAAAACACATATAATCAGTATGTACATGTGCAAGTCTCCCAAAGTCAGCAGAAATTGCTTCTTTTTACTGGCTATCAAATGAGGTCAGAAGTCTCTTACAGGCTACGAATGACTCTGGCAGTGATGTCAAAACCAACCCCACTTCAGGTCAGCTTTACTGCACAAACTTCTTTTCCTCCTACTCTTTGTCCTTTTCCACTCTCCCTAAGAGTGCACGACCTGCTTTGTGAAGAGGAAGGCATACATTCCAAATGTCTCAGAAGTGCACAATGGCACAGGTAAATATATTATTTTTTTTCTGAACATGTATGATTTCACAGGTTTCAGATTTTTCAACTATGAAATTTAAATGAAAAATGAAAAAAGAATGTGTGCAAGCTTCCGAATTAAATCATGCAAGAACCAAAGACACAGGATGTGAAGTCGCTGCCAAAGCAGGGTTGAGTGTTAAGTGTTCATCATATATAGCACTGCCCTTGAAACAAAAGCAGTAGTTATTTTAAGTAACCATAAGCAATACTCATGTGCAATTCAAAGGAGATCGGATATAAAGAGATAAAGATTAGAGTACAGCAATACGGCTTTCATTATACAATGTAATCCAGCGTGTCTGATGTAACTGGATGTGACACAAATGTAAATAGCAACAGGTTTGGGAATACAGGGTTTCAAAGTCTAACAAGCTTTTAAGCATAACTTTTAGTAAGTTCAAAAACAATCTTTGAAACAATGTTTTTCAAAAAGAACCCTCCGCATCCTTGCTAGAAGTATAATATGCATAAATAATTAGAGATATTATGCAAGATCAAACAGAAGTGCTGTTTGAGAAAGAACAGAATATTTAACCTCACAAATAGATGCAGGCACCAAACACAAAGATCTTGGCCATTTGGAGATGCAGATGCATTTTAAGGCAAAATGGGACAAGTTTAACATGAGGCTTAAATAGGATACTTGCTTCAGAATAGGAAATAATTACAGATCAACCACACAGTGACTTAGCACTCCATTTCCTTGAACTACTGAACTACTATACTGGTATGTAATTTGCATTATATCTAAGGAAGATCTTTCACTTTTAAACATCAATTATTTTATTAATAGCTTCTGGAATATTAAATAGAAATTACCATGACAAAAACTACCCACTTATTCAACTAATGCTTAGAATATTCAAATTCAAAAGAAATGTATTTGGGATTAAAAAGAAAAAAACTATGTTTTGCTAAACACCGTGCTCTTAAAATAGTGATCCAAGAACTTCAAAGTAAGCAAGTGACTAATACTATTTCCAAGATTAACTACTTTTTTGTAATATGATCACAGAGTACAACGAGCAATGGGAACTTTGGACATGAATTTTAGGAGGTGCTGCTATAAAATACCATTGTTTTCTACACTTTCAAAGTGCAATAGCTAGAATGAGGCCTTGACTACCTCAGTTATTTCTCAAAAAGAGGGAATTCATTTAGGTCCAGAAATATTTTTTTCCTTTCAAAAGCAAAAAAATGTTTGTCCATGAACCACTGTAATGGGTTTTTTAAATTTACTCTGAATTGCAGAATCCCATCAAGTGTTTTCAATAATGTGTTGATGTTTTCAGGTTACTACCATGTGTACCATAGATTAACTTTTGGAATGTACTGGCAAAGCTCTTCAGGGAATCAATCTATCCATCTCCTTCAATATTTCAGGATGCAAGTCCTGTATGCCCCAATTACAAACCACTGAACCCACATCAGTGTTGGAAATATTTTAGTCGGCCTGCCTCCATCTCTATTCCTCTGTTCCTTCTTCTTCTTGCTCTTACACCTGTATTCCCCCATATCACCCTAAAAATACTTTATTTGGCATAATATGTACTTGATCCTATCAGACATTTTTGGGTTTTTCAAATTACTCAAACACATTAAAGATTGTGTAAGTATAAATGATTACTTTAAAAAGTAATTGAAATATATGAGAATTTTCAAAGATAGTACATGGACAATGCCTTCCTAAACATAGGCTATTTGCCTAAATCTTCAAGATTAAATTAATGCCAACAAACCATACAACACAGATGAGGAGTTAGTGAATGCTGAGCCTGTCTGAAGGGCTATTTGGGAAACTGTGTTCAGCAATGAACTCCTGCATCAGTAGCTTCTTACAGTATATTCCAGCCATGCTAAAGCATTCAAGGGCAGCTCCTCCCTCCTCCTTCCCTCACAAGGTCAAAAAATATTAATTTAACACAAAAGAATGAAAGAGAGGGGAAATTCCTAGAAGCCAGCACTTGCCTTGCCTGACTAGTAGCTGAGACCGGTAATTTTGGCTGATCCACTCAGTCTCCTGAGCGAATACCAAGCAGTGTCAGTCCACTTGCACTGCAACACATCAGAGAGCCCACTCAGGAATGGCCATGGAAAGGGAGCTTTATCCAGGTATCATGCGGCAGACATTTTGCATGCTGCCTGACTGGCAGGCAAAAGGTGGCAATGACACTCCGAGTCCTATCCTGTGCAGGATTAATCAGACTGAACTACCAACAGTTTGATCATTTTAAGTCACCTGTTCAACATTTCCTTATATAAAAGGAACACTGTGAGGAACACTCAGAGTATCAGTGACAAGTGCAAGACAATTTAAGAAGCAGCCAGTTTTTCCACTGCAATGAAAGCATATCTAGCCTCCAAGACTCACAACTCAGACCCTCATCTATTCTTTCACACCCATATGGTGTGAGTCTGAGCCTGCTCGCAGCCATGGGACTGGTCAGCTCGCCTTCTCCCCAACTGCTCTGCTATTTTAATCACAGTGTGCTTGAAATTAAGCGTGACAGTCTCTCCACTACTGACCGAGTCAATCACTGGTGCAGCCCCAGGACTGTCTGTGGCAGCCAATACCACACATACACGTAAAACAGACGGCAGAGGACAGTTAGTAGCTCAGCCTTTCAGAAACTCACCAAATCATTCCTTACATTGGTCTTTAGGAGAGAAAGCAACAGGAGAGGTGTGATGAACTGAGAATCCCAACAAACCTTTTGGTACCACATTGGCATCGCCAGGCGCCGTGAGAAAGGACTACTATATAATCCCACCCATCAACACCGAACCTGAAACCCAGACATCAAATTACAGCAACAGCTGGTAAGAGCCAGGATGTCTCTAACTATGAAGCCTTAGCCCAATGCCACAAAATTTCTTATGTGAGTCATTCTGAAACGTCATGAAGATGACAACACAACTAGGTCTCGTATTTTTCAGGTATGCAAATTTTACCATTGTGCTGTAAAACTAACCAATCAGCAACACTTGCCTGTGTATACAAAACACCACAAATGATAGTGGAATTCAAACTTCACTCTCACTCAAGACCCAGTTGGAGTTGTGAAGCCATGGCTGACCCAGAGCTTCAACCAGTCTGCAAAATGTTAAGTAATTCATTGCCAAGGTCAATTTGTAAAACTTACAATTGCTGTTTAAATTAAAAATCAATTCTGTATAATGTGAGTTAGATTTCTGACTGAACAGGATATGATGAATTCCACCACTCTAAGAAGGTTAAATGAGAAGAATTTATGGTATTGAGTCTACAAATCTGGAACACTTTTTTTTTTTTGCATTTTGTTAACTTTTTAAGTGTATCTATGGTCCTCTAAGAGCAAATACATTTATCTGAAATTTAAAAACACAAATGGCTTTACTCTGCAGCATTGCCTGCAAAATAAACTGGACATCCTGACTCAATTATTTTTCTTAAGAACAAACTATATTAAGTTATCATTAGTGATCAACACAACTACTGATATCTGACCAGACTTTAAAGAAAATAAAACGGGGGGGAGATGTATGTAAATTTGATTATTAGAGAACTGAGAAAAATAAAAAATAATGCTGAATGAGAACTGCCGATTTGAACATATAAACTCCGGGTCTTTAGGTTCATTTTTTTTTTTTTAATGTTCTTCCACTCCTTCCAGCAGTCTGCAGCTCTGAAGGCTAGATGCATTTGAACCACCTTTTCCCATGAAGACCACCTTGACAGAAACCCAATTTTTTATTTCTTAAAATACGAAACACTGACTAATGGAACCGCGATGAGTGGGAAACCCGTAACGTAGAATTCCCCGGAGTTCCTGATGCGTAATTTACAGGCTCGTTCATTGCTCGGTGTTCGGCGGCAGGTCTGTTCCGCGGTGCCGCCCTGGGCACTCCCGAGCTGCCGGCGGGCCAGCTTGCTCCTGTTTGACCCACAGGAAATTAAATGCACCGAGCCTAAGCCGTGGCCCACCTGAAGACGCCCAGGCGAGGAGTTTTAAAAGTTATTTTTGTTCGCTTTTCACGCACAACGCCGAAGGGCTCTGCTGCCGGAATTTTTCACATTCAGCTTCTCTGGCAAGAGAGCCTCACCGAACTCACCAGCCCAGCCCGGCACGGCACGGCCGAGGATCGACCCCGACCGGGGTCCCCGCGACCCAAGGCCGGGAGTAGGCGGCCGCCCTCGGGCGAGCCGCGGGGCAGGGCAAGCCCCGGCTCCCTCCCCGCCGCCCCCGCGCCGCCCCGCACGCCTCCACCATGTTGTCTCGGTGCGCAGCGGCGCGGAGGAGGGACCGCCGCCGCCAGCCCGACTCCGCGGGGGCCGCCCGACTCCTCCCCGCGGCCTCCGGCTCGGGCGCGGAGGCGCTACCCCGGTCGGCAGGCGCGGCGATTCCGACCCGGAGCGCATGGAGGGAAACGCGGTGCGGAGGAGGGGCCGCGGTGCCCACCGGAGATCCCGGCCATAGGGGCGGGGAGTCTCCTCCTCCTCCTCCTCCTCCCGCAGCGAGGCTCCAGCTCCCCGCACGCACCGGAGCGCTCGGCTCCCTCCTCCTCGTCCCTCCTCCCTTCCCCTCCTCCCCGCTTCCCTCCCCGGGTCGCCGCGGCTCCGGGAGGAGCGGGGGGGCCCCCGCTTCCTTCCCTCCCCCCCTCCTTCTCCCACCCGCCACGCCAAGGAGAGGCAGGTGAGGCCCCGGCCGCGTCCCCGCTCCGCCGCCCCACGGGAGCGGCGGCCGCGATGGCGGCGGCGATGGAGGCGCTAGGCCCCGGCCGCCCGCCCCCGGCCTCGCCCCGCCGCCTCGCCCCGGGGGCGGGGGTTGTCCCGCACCCCCGGCCCCTTCTCCTCCGCAGAAACTTTCTCGGCAACTTTCTCCCGGGCCCGAGCTCCTGTCCGCGGGGCCGAGGGGTCGGGCGGGCGGGAGCCGCGCTGGGCTGGGCGGGCTGCGTGGGGCGGGCTGCGGGCAGTAAGTTTGTGGGGAGGGCCCCGTGACCCCTGCTCGGCCCGGGCCCCTCCCGGCCCCTGCCCGCCGCGCTGCCGCGGGCGCTGCGGGCCGGCTGCTCGTCCCCCGGCGGAGGCGGCGTTCGCCGCCCGGGCTGGTGCTCGGCGTGAGCCGCTCCCGGCTCCGCTCCCGGCGCGGGGACGGAGGATGTAAAAGGGCAAAATTCAGGAGTCGCCTGTAGCTTGGCCTGCGTGGTTTTATATTCTATTAGTTTTTCTTCCCCCCGCCCCACTGTTCTGGTTTATATCCTATTATCGAGCCTGAAACATGACCGCTGTACGTTTCTGAGTCATTAATTTAAATGTTCAATCATCACACTTCATCAAGGCTCCTTGTCTTTCTTACAAATTAAAAAAAAAATGTGTTGGACACACACAGGCCCCTGTTCCTGCGGAGGCTGCACATAACTTTCTGCTCTCTGTGGACCCACAGGCTTGATATGCTTGAAGTTGTGTGCTCAGACCAAGGGCTAGTGTGACTTCTCCAATACTCAGTATTACAAATACGTGAAGTTTATGATATGGTTATTTATTATATTAATATATGGGCTACTACGTGTCGTGTATGCATGTGATTATGATCGTCTTGGCACTGGGAAAACTAGGACAGAAATATATCTAAAGCTCGTGTTGTAAAGGTATATTCAGATGTACCTACTGGATTTAACCCTAGGCAGAGGCCAGTCATTAATTAGAAATTAGGTGTTTGGATTTACTTTAAGTGGCAGAATGTTCCAAAACCAGTTTTGAAGGTTGGAGTGTGTTGACAAGGAAAGTGTATTGGTTTTCACTTAACTCATAGATAGCTGAATGATTTTTCAGGCAGATTTTGCAAATGAAATTGATCTTAAGTCAGGAACCAGATATGAAAATTTACTTCAGAGTCTTTTTCTTTCCTTTTCAGAAAGTAAGCATTGAAGAGGGATTCAATTGCCTTGTCAGTTACCTTTGCAGTTCCTCTGTTTGTAGGTATAGTTCACCCATAGCCATGTTTTTGTTGGCTTCATAGAAGTAAGAACATTTCCTTTCCAAACAACAAAACCTCGCACTTCCACTCTTTTTTCTGATGTGTATCTGTGAATTTAGTTATAGGAGGTTCCTACTGAGCATAAGCATAGAGTGGACTCTCTGTGTGTGTTCTGCATAGCCAGGGTGTTGTGGTTAATTTTGGGACAAGGTAGCATCTGTGATGGTAACAGGGACAGCAGCATGGGCACTGTGCTTCTGCTGAATTTCGAAGAAAAAGATCCTGTGGTACCAGGTGTGACAGTAGTTAGTAACAGCAATTGCCAGTAATTAATTATTCCACGTGCTTTATTAGCTTTATTTCTTTAACAGGTGCAGCTCAAATAGAGCTATAATCTCTGTATGCTTTCAGTCTCTCTAATAACTCTTTTGGCTGTTAGAAGATTTCAAATAAATTTGGCAGCAGAGGTCTCCCAGGTGAGCAGTTTCTACAAAATTTCTGGAAGTAAGGAAGCCAGGTAGAACGGCGCATTTAACCTGCACACCAGAGAGTTCACAGCAACACCTACCTCAAGTTGGAAATTGCTGCAGGAAATGGAGCTACTGGTCCAGTTTTCAATAGTTATTTAATAACTGAACCCCCATACCATTCTATCTGGAACGAGACTGGTAAACCCAAGGTAGCTTTAATCTGTGTTTTGTATTACCATGAGAGATTTTCAAGGAAATTGTTGTTACTCAACGACAGTTCTTTGGGTATGAAACATATGAGTTGAACTGAAAGTATACTTAAATTGCTGTATTATTTTGAAATAGCTGGAAAAATACTTAATACATTTTTGGTGTGCTGCATACTGTAATAATTCTATTGTAATAGAATTATTGAAGAACTTCACATTATAGGGGTTTTTATCAATATTCACGCAGCAGAGCCGAGAACTATTCTTGTGCACCAAAGAAATGCTCTTTATTTTGTGCTTTGTGCACTTCTGCAGCTCCTGAAGAATGAAATTGTCACTCTGTTCAGGCTGATAAATCATGGCTGTCATGTGACAGCGATGCAAAAGTCTGCAGTGTGGCACATATCAGATTATGTGGTCAAAGTTTACTTTATGAACAAACTGGCTGCATGGTTTTACTTTTCCATATGTGCTACCTGTGGCCAAAAGTTGTACATTTTCAATAGATAATTCCTTGTGTTCAAAACATTAGTTAAAAGAAATACGTTCTTTCATTCATATTCCCTACTTGCATCCAACTGTTTTGCTGCGTAGTTTGATCACAGTTGGGTAGGGTACCTTGATGTTAATTTAAAAACTGGTGTCAGTACTAACACAAAAACTACTTTAGGAACGCGTCCTTATTCTGCTGTGTCGCATCAAGGAGCCTTTTTCAGGTAGGACACATTCTGTGGATACGTACACAGCCTGTGGTTTCTGCGAAGTCCTGAAAGGTTTCAGGCTTCTGGTGCTGAAAGTCCTGTGCCTGTGGATGGAACAGATTGATCCATGAGGGAGAACTGCAGTTTCTCTAACTACTGTAACAGAATGGGTTAGTTTTTGTCTTGGAGGAGCCACCTCTAAATACAAGTAGGTAACTCTAGTCTCAGGATTTATTTCATTTCTGTTCTCCTTGAGGGTGCCAGTAGGAGTCTTTTACAGTGATGGATTTTATGATGTGATAATCACTATTTTTTATATTTTTTTAAATACTAGCTGCTTTACAATTGATATATGGGGATTTCTTCAATCACTGCAGTCCCTGGCTGCATTCACACCAATGATTAGAGCTGTAGGCTTCCAGATTGTATCACCAATTGCCAGGTTTTGAAGGTAAACCTGGCTAACTTCCCATGTATATGCTTAGTTTAGTAGAGAAAATATAATACTGAAAAGATGCTGTCAACTAACTGTAGGACAAGTTTAATTTTAGCTAACAAGAGGTCGTTCTTACTGCCTTTTGCATTTATGGGGGTTTATCCTTGATGGTGCCAGTACATCAAAACAGAAACTGGCACCAAAGTAATTGAAATGAGTGGGACTGCACCCTTAGGTAAAGTTAACACACATGGCTGATTGCAGGATCAGAGATCAAGATGATAGTAACTTTAATGCTAGAAATTGAGTAAGTAAACACTATTACTTATGCATGAGTTTTGTTCCTTTTAAACTCGTATTCTTTGAAAATGTAAAGGGTAGCTGGAAAAAGGATAGAAAATGCTCTCTATTGTCATTTTAGATAGGTGCTGTGTAGAGCACTGGGTTTCATTCTGTGTCCCGTAAGTCAGTGCACTAAAGCCTTGCACAGCTGAAATCAAGCCCTCAAGCTGGACTTCTAGCTAGCCCTGGCTTGTATCCCAGCCCAGAGCTCAGTGGGCTACTGCTGTAGAGATCATCACTAACTGCATTTAAGGCTGTGTTGACTGTTGTGGCCAAGACTGGGGTTTTGTTTCAATTTTTCTTGACTGTAGTATTAGGTAATGTTATAGGGCATGGTTGGAGAATGCTGAGGAAGTAAAACCTCAGAGTGGAATAGTTTGTATTTTAGCTTCTTGAACACTGTTAGTTGTTGAGTAGGGAATTGGATAACTTTTTTTGTTTACCTGGCTGTGTTACATCTTTGTATTTTTGGAAGGCAAATGCTTTTATAGTAATGTTACATGAGACTTCAATAAGTAACAATATTTACTGCACCTATGTCTTAAATGTTTATGTTAATTTTGAATTCTTATGGTGATGCTGAAGATCAAATAATTTGTCTTTCAACTTTTCACTTCAGGTAGATGAAAAACCTCTATGGCTTAAATGTTTCTGTGGTTTTCTTCACTCCAGAGGTCTAGAGAAATCTGGGAAAAAGAAATGATTCTTCAGAAGTGATGAACCCTTTTAGTTGAAATATTAGAGTTATCTATACCAGGCTTACAAGAATGAATAACTTTAATTCCATTGACACTGAAGTTGAGTAAACACACCCCATAAGTAAATCTTTGTAGATCAGGGCCTTTAACTTTGTTTTAGAGAAACTTTCAGGAGAATTTTGTGGCATTAATCACGCATTTAAACTCAGTCTTCATATTGGAGGGGTTTGATTTAGTAGGGTTAAGTTCCTTTGCACATGCCCAAAGTACTCTGTAGTGTTGCAAAACTGAGACAGTAGTTGTGTTTTATTCATGATGTGAATTATGGAGTATAAATGCAGTCAGGCTTCAGGTATGCTTCCCAGACTGACAGCCCCTGTAGAAAAGAAGGGTTGGAGTGGAGGATGGTGTTCACGTTCCAAATGTTTGCCCATAGTTCAGGCAAACATTTTGATATTGCATGCAAACTTCAGAAATAAAATAAAGTATCTGGGCTAAAGATTTTGAGATTTCAACCCTACCTAATGGCCTCACAGTTGTAAGAAAAGGCAGTGCTTGTGCGAGGTATTTAAAGAGTAATTAGAGGGTGCTATGGATCTCTTGTGTATTGCACATAGCATTATAACTGTTTTGGCAGTCAGCCAGGAAAGGGAGGCTTAAAACAAATTAATAGTGAACAATCCAGTTTTAATAAGTTATTTTAAGTATGGTTAGATAACAACATTAATATTTATGCTTGAAGTGTGACAGCAAAAAAACAAGTCTCAGTTGTTATGTGTATCTTCTTGGTTTTCAAGAACATTTGATTGGAATCTAATACCATGACTGACACTTGTAACCACAGAAGAGTAAAAGAAGAACCCTCCAAAGTCCTTCTCTTTCTTTTCATACTCTTCCTGTTTCTGGTTGATTTTTACCAGCTCAGCCTGTTCAACGTAAATACTTTATTTCGCCAGTAATAGTACCCCAAAGTCCAGAAGCTAAAAGACTGCACCAAGGACAGCATGACCACAGGCTTTCCTAGTGCTTAGGCTCCCTTCCTGAGCATCCAGTATTGCCCAACATTTCAGATGGTGGGAGCCCATGGTGAACTTCTGGTCTGACTCAGAGGTCTTTGGGCTTGATGGGCTTCTGGTCTGATTTATAAAAACTGGCCTTTCAATAGGCTTAACTTAACATGTGCCTCACAGATGAACAATGCTTTTAAGGTTTTTAAAGTATGTTTCACTGAAAAATGAATATAGAATTAACGTCTAGAAAATATTCTTGTTTTCAAAGTGGACATTTATATGAAACAAGCATTTGTTTGCCAAACTTAGGAAAGGAAACATTATATATGTTATATATATATACGAAAGTTCAGTATTTCATTGCAAAGTGTTAAAAACAAATCACCACAATTTGTCATACATCTTTTTAGTGCTCTTGTACCTCCCTTCCTTGCCTTGATTTTGATCTGTTTTTCTGGAGGTCTGCAGTTTGAGATGAAAACCTTACATTACTGATTCCCAAACTGACGTCTTCAGAAGAATATTAACAGAAAAAATATGTAGTGCTTCAGTTAGAAGTTGATCAGAGTTAGTCTGTGCAAAACACAGAGTTAAATGTGACATTTGTGTCTGAAATTTGTATAAAACACGGGACTCCAAACATCTTAAAAATTACAGATCTGCACCAAACCTAGTAGCAAAGTTCACATTTTAAAAATCTAGAGTCACGGCATTTATATTCCTATGAAGACTAAGCAAAGATGAGATGAAATGGGAGGAAAGCTTATGGTGATAAAAGCACCTTCTTCCTGTACCTTGAGCTGGAAACAGACCTTGCCAGTGGAACATTTTGCAACTTGTGGTGTTTTGTTGATCCCTGGTATTTAATGTTTGTGACCAGCTCCAATTGCAGTAGTTCAGTTGAAACATTCCACGTTTCCTTAGAGGTGTGAACTTGTAGTGATGCTCTGATGAGGCTGTGAACGTACTTAGTGATGCATCTTATGGGTTCATAGGTAATCTCTCCTAATAGAAAATCCTGCAATACTTCACTGACAGGTGAATGTGAAAATACAGATTTTTGTCTTCTTTTCTCCTAATGCAAATTTATGCAAGGCTTAAATAATTTTTCAAGGCAAAGACCATTCTCTGCTCTGTGTGAAGACTAGCCCAGGTGAGTTGTGTATCATTCTAAAAAGACTCTCCGTTACTGAATGGGGATGGAAGACTTTTAGTTTTCTTGATTGTTTGAGGATTTTTATCCTAAATCTGAACAAAGTGTGTCTTTGATGCACACGTTCTTTAGCTGAAGCCTACTGAAAGAGGAGTTGTTGTAAATCAGACCAGAAGTCTATCTAGGCAAATATCTGTTGTCTTGACTTTTTTTTTTCCTCAATCCACTTCATTCAGGATAAATTCTTAATGTCTCAAGTAGAAGTTGTTGAAGTTTAGTTAGAGGCTAATTTTCAGAATGGGTTCTTTGAGCAACAGATGGTACTTCTTATTCTGCCTGTTCGAAATAAAAAGTATTCGGGTTTTTTCCAACAGCAATGTTTTAAAATATGACTGTGCTGTCTGGCTTCTGAGACATGTAATGTATAGGATTTTTGCCAGAGTATTTTCTTTGGTTTTGTTTTTTTGGGATTCTCCCTGTCATATATTTTAGAGTATAAGTTGCATTATAGAATGACAAAGCCCTTAAAGCAAAGAGAGGATGGGCTTGTTTAGCTGATACTGGTGTTAAATATTTGTTTAATGAATGATTAAAGGTTATAATAGCATTGGCCACATCAGCTTGTCCATACCTAACTGAAAAAATTCACTGGTAAGAGAAAAAGGGTATATTGGTCTCACTGTAGACAGCCATGATGAATTGTTTTTCATAGTAAAGTTATTGTGTTCAGGAACACTTAGAGCATAGAGCAAAATACTGTTACTTTTGAAAACAACTATCCATGAAGAAAAGAGAAGGGAAAACAAGGATAATTCCTGAGATGTTACTACTAGTTGATTGGGGAAATTTTCTTGAAATATTTGTTTTCTCAAGCCTGAGAAGTAGGCATTGTTTTAACATTCTGTAGTTGGTGGGAAAAAAAGAGTTATATGTATTTATTTCGTGGGATTTAAGGGGTGTTTTCTGGCTTTTTTTTGCTGTTTTTCTGTGGTTCTGAGTGGGAGAGCAAAATGCAAGTACAAAATTTTCAGCTTCAGATTACACAAAAATGAAATGCTAACTGTATACAGCTAGGAAGCAATAGTAATATGGGTACCTTTTTTTTACTTTCAAGTACAATTCTGTACTGTGTTTTAAGCAGAGCTACACACTTAAAACACAATTCATAAATCATAGTGATTGAGGCTATTTAAAGTGATAAGCTTTCAAAATATCTTGCTGAATAATTGCACATTATGTAATTTGCTAAAGATATCAATCTTTTTCATTTTAGGAATGATTTCTTATCTTGTACGCTGTAGAAATTGTAGAACTGATTGATTCAGGCTATCATGATGTACGTAAAATGAGACAAGTGTTAGTTTATGGATGAAAAATTATTTCCCTGGAAACGTTTGACTTGTTCATGCATAGTAGGTGTATTTAAATATTCTAGAATTCATTTGCATTGGTTATGAAATCTAGGGCTCTTTGATTACCTCCCCTTTCCTTTTGCTTAGGTCTGACATATCATCAGAATACTATTTAAATCTGGTGCATACATGGTGAAGTCATAGCCAAGTTAATATGCGACTTATATTAACAAGCATGACACCTTTGTTTTATATGGTTATTTTAAATTACTATTTTACCTCAGATTTATACTTGTGCTTCTTCGTTCTTTTCCCAAAGAGAGGTTGAGCCTTACTAGTCAGTAAACTATATTGACTCTCCATATTAGGTTTACATTAATCCTGTTAGCTTTTTGCCAGGGGCATGGATTCTCTGTGTGTATATTTAATGTAATAGTAAAGTGTCTTAATAATTCTCTTAAGCTATATACATAATTGTTTAAGCAATGACACTGCAATTTCTATGCAAGACATTTTTATTTCTTCCTAATGTGTGTTCAGTAGCATTTGAATGGAAGTTCTGATTGAAACTCAAATAACCAGTGTTACATTTTAAAGTACAGATTAATGTTTTGCTTCCTAGATAAGGACATAGAGGGCAGTAATTCTAGCGCAAACCACATTTTTCTTTAAATCTCCTAGATTTATTTACAAAAGAGAATATTAGCTTTAGTTTGTGAATAATTTTTGGTCACTACAACCTCTAAGGCATTAGAATAGATAGATCCCATACTTCCAAGTTTTTATTTTCTTTGAAAATAGAAACAAATCTCTCCTCTGTCATTTAAATTTGTCTTTCCTAAATGCGTCTAAGATTCTAGTGAACCAGTATCTAGATAACATTGAGGGGTGGAATATTCTTTACACTTGCAACAGCTTATATTACTTTATATATTTGGGTATTCAAATTCTGATTTCAGGTGGTTATGAATTAGTCTGCCAGTTTGGTGATTTTAATTTGTTTAAAGTTTTGGTGGCTAGCAACATAGTTTGAGTATGTTTTAAAACTCAGTATAGGTTTTCCTGAAAGTAAAAATTGTCTTTCTAAATTTCAGTTAATTTTTTTTCTCCACATTAAATATTAAAAAAATGCCATCAGAAAGGTAACTTACTATTATAATTATATATGGCATGTGGTCAGTCTGTCTATGACTTAATTTGACTCCATATGTCTGTTGTACTCTATTTTTGCTGTTATACAAAGAGAAGTAAACATTGTTTGCCGCATTACGTGCAGTACAGTGTAGCCAGGTAACCAGGTAATTTATGTTATGGAATCCAGTCATATTTAGGCCAACAGAGTAAGCTGCAAAAATTTCTGAGCCTGTTGATTTATCACAGCTTAAGTTCTTGAGGAATCCCTGATTGCTCTGGTGGAAAATTGAAAAGTTTGTTAGTGTTACTGCTGCAGGATTTCTGCAGCTTGGAAACCATGCCATTAAACTGTTGCTTCTCTTAAAATTCCTAGATTTGATGGATTTTTATTTTTCCCTTGAGTTCCCCTGAAACTGAAAGCCAAAGCAGATGCAGATAGTACAGTTTTACAGTCAGGATATCTGAATGGGGTTATTCTCTTTAAAAGCATTACCATGTAAAATAACTTCTCACATACTTTAAGCTGAAATGGAAATTAGATTTTTTCGATTTTTTAAAAGGTTTGTTTTAGGATAGTTTGTTCGTTTGTCTAGGGCATTTTTTGGCTAATTAGGAACTGGAAAATCTGAACCTGTTTTCATTCACAAATGTTTTAGTGTTGCTATTCTAGGATGTGATCCTTTTTCACACTGAAGTCAAGTGCAAAATTCCCCTTGACTTCAGGGAGAGCTGGATTAGCTGTACACAAAAGAACTAAATCATCCTCTGGGAAAAGTGGAGGCAACTCTATTGAAGTAGACTTCATTAGAGTATAAAATGAAGACAAAAAAATGTTGCCTGCCTTAACAGGCAGTGAAATTGGATCTGCTAGCTCAAACAGCTAGGTTAATTTAGCAGTTGAATCAAAGATTTTAGCCCTTTTTCAATTAGATTGTCCTTATATTATTTCACTGCATTGAGCAGTGAATAACATGTCATCTAATCTTGACTACAAATATTTTACAGAAACTAGAATCTCTTTATGAACCTTTTTTTGTGGCATGAGAATTATCACTTGGTAAATGTTAAGCAAACTTTTGAGGAGTTTATCCTTAAGTAGATGAAAGGACTCTGTTTGAATTGCTGTTTAAATCTAGGCTTTATATGACAATTTGTGTGAGGTTTGGGGAGCCTTGTTTGTATTTTCAGCCTCAGGCTGGCGTCTTGAGTGTCTTTATGTAGTCTTGCTGAGGTGAGAAGTGGGTAATTCATTTACACCGAAAATTGAACTGGATGTTATCTCCTGCGTTTGCTGGTGGTGTCTGTGGTAATCTCCTTGAGTTCCACAGAAGACAGTAGTGCCTTTGGCATCTTCCACTAATGCTTTACACAACGGTATCTGTTTTGTGTACACAAATGGTGAAGAAATAATATTTGACAAATGAACTCAAATGTAGTGATTACTTATGTAATAACTTTCATACTTCTCATAAAATGCATGATTTGCACTCTTGTGTATCAAGTTTTTCTTCTGGTGCTTCTGGTATCTCTTGGAATCAGGAATTAATTAGACTGTCTGTGATGATTATGACCTGAGCAATTTCTGTATGGGTTTCTTGTACTTCTTTGAAATGTCACAAGGGGAAGGGGGATGGGAGTATTGTAATCTCCTTAGAATAATTTGAGAATGAGCCCTTAAATGCTGCCCCGCATTTCTTTATTAACATTTCAGAGGTTAATAAAAGCCGCTCCCTAGGAAGCTTCACAGCATACATAGCTCTGCAAAAAAATCCTCCTGAAATAACTGTTGCTGCAATATTTTGCTGGTGTTAAGGGGTTAAGTAGTAAACTTAAACTCTCTGAAACACTTGAAATGCTAAATTTACAAAACAAGACACGAGAACTGTTTTAAGATTAGTCATCGTTAGGAAGCTTATTGAAGCACCGGCATCTTCCTGGATACATCCTGTACTTTTGTGTCTTCAGCATGCTTCATCTATTCATGGTCCTGACTGCTTTTTGGTTTTTAGAAACTCTTGCTGCAACTTCTTTGTGACTGAGATGCATTGTCAATCAGTCCAATCCTCCCCATGCCAGCCAACTGCCCCCTTAATGCAGCAATTCACTTGGATGAATAGTGCTCATACTTTAAGGAGACAATTGTCTACCAGTGAGAGAGTGCCAAGTTGATTTAACTTGGTATGGGTGTGAAAGAGTTTTTAAATGGGTGCTGTCAACTACATTGGCCCAGAGCATCAGCTGCTTGAAAATTGTGATAATTGTTATAATCTGATTTCACATGAAAATTTGTTCAAGATATTTGAGTCAATCACTAGGCTGCAGAGAGCATTAGGACCCCAGAAGCGGTTGTCAGACAGTCGCCCGTGGCCTGTCAGAACTGTAGCAGACGTGTCCTGGCTGAATGTACAATACAGCTTTTAAAATGGACTCCTTTTTGGCAGTACATCACTAAATTGGTGAAAGAATACAGGATTTATGTTGTAATCTGCTCTTCCAGTTCCATTTAATGCCACAGCGTGTGTCTGAAACACTTAGTTGGGTGTATAATACAGTGTAAAACCACAACTGTAGCCTGTCATTACTATAGTGCCTACAGAGCTGAGCTACCATTTAGCCAAGCCGGCTACTTGGATTATCCATTACCTGGAATTGTGTGAAAGTGGACAGAATTTATGAAAATTGCATCGCTGCTTTGCTGACTAAAATTTTTGATGCATTTTTAGTTTTAGTGCAGTTTGAAAGGATGCATACCTTCTAGGTACACCATCACTTGAGTGCAGATGGTTTAGTGCTATGCTTGATAGTGTAAGGATCAACTTTTCCTAAGCATTATTTGGGCCCTGATATTTCTTCACTGTGCTTTAGAGGGGAAGAGAGAGGGTGAAAAAATTAAGAAAAAAACGTGTGGAGAAGATGCTTCCTGAGATTCCTCATATTTGTTTTTCAGGGAGGCCAGGAAATCTGAGAAAATAAGTTATCTGTCAAGAGCCTGACAAAATGTGGTTATTATCCTAAATGTGTAGAAAGGATGCTGTTAACAAAATACTCAGTTTAAAGGAGAGAAAATTTCTTACGGGCATGGCAGCGAGTAGTGAGTATATTTGGGGGCAGGGAGGAGGGTGTTTTCCTTGCTTCTCTGAGGTCATTAGGCCATTACAGCTGCAACAACATTGCTACTAGCTTACATACATTTGTGGAGAAAAAAGAAGCATTGTTGTTTCAGTGCCTGGCTGGAATAATAGTTTGTTAAGCAGTGCTGTTAGTTGTTTTAGGGACAGTTTGTTAAGCAGAGATTGTTAGTTGTTTTAGGGACAGTTTGTTAAGCAGAGATTGTTAGTTGTTTTAGGGACATCTCCATTAGTAGGTGTGCAACTGTTAGTAAGTGTATTGTAGACATCAAAAGGAAAAAACCAAAACAAAAGCTTAGATTGGAGAAGATGAAGAACAGGAGCTAGAATAATTTTCAAGTATGAAAGACAAGATGTTGATTTGGATCTGTCGGCATAGCATGGAGAAGAAATCATGTTTAACCACCTTGTGTGATGAGATTGGCTGGGTGGATGAGAGAAGAGCAGTGAACATTGTTTATCTTGTCTTCAGTGAGGCTTTCATCGTTGTCTCCCGTAGCATCCTTTTAAACAAACTGATAATGTTCATGCCAGGTGGGTGAACAGTGAAAGCAACTGGAAACTGTCTGATCTGATGGGCTCAAAGGGTTGGCATCAGTGGCACAACGTCACAGGTGGCTCAAAAGCTGGTGGCCAGTCACTGACAGTGTACGCTGGGCTCAGTATCAGGGACAATTCTGTTTAACGCCTTTGCTGCTGACCTGGGGGTCCCACAGAGGTGCAACCTCACCAAGCTTGCAGGAGGAGCTGATAGACCAAAGAGGGTTGTGCTGATATGCAGAGGGACATTGACAGAGGAATTGTCTGATGGGAACCTCCAGAAATTCAGTGATCCTGGGGAGGAACCACTCCAGGCTCCAGTATGTGGTAGGGTCCAATCAGCTGAGAAGAAAGTGCAGAAAAGGACCCAGGGGTCCTGGTGGGAAAGATTGGTGTGAGCCATCTATGTGCACTTGCAACAAAGAAGGCCAGAAGTGTTCTGGATACATTAGGAGACGTTTCCAGCGGATTAAGGCGGTGATCCTTTCCCCCTACTCACCACTGGTAAGGCCACGCTTCAAGTGCTGTGTGCTTCTGGGCTTCCCTGTAGGAGAAACATGGATATACTGGAGAGACTCCAACAAAGGGCCACTAAGATGACTAAGGGTCTGGAGAATTTCTCTTATGAGGAGAAGCTGAGAAAGCTAGGATTACTCAGCCTGGAGAAAAGAATGCTGGGGGCACTCTATGTGTGTAAATAACCTAATGGGGTGGAATAAAGAGGATAGAGTCAGACTGCTCTCCCTAGTTTCCACTGATAGTGGATGAAGTAATGGGCACAAATTGTAATACAGGAAATTCCATTTAAACATCAGAAAAAAGAGAGGTTTTTTATGTTAAGGGTGATAGATTGCTGGAACAGGTGGTCCAAAAAATGTTTTGGATTCTCCATCCTTGGCAATAACTCAAAACCCAGCTGGACACAGCCCTGAGCAAGTTGCTGTCATTGACATGCTTTGAGCAGGGGGGTTGGGGTAGGCATCCTCCAGATGTCCCTTCCAGTTTCAGCTGTTCTGTGATTTTCATTAAATTATTTAGGAGAGCCAAACCAATAAGTGTGGCAGTTGAAATGAAACTAAATACAGGTGTTGAAAGGCAGAATATTTTTGTTTGTATTCACAGACAAGTTTGTTTGTTTGTTTGTTCCTCCCAGCTTTATTTGACAGCTCGGGAAGAGGGGAGAGAACTCTTTGCAACTGTGTTGTTCTCTTGGGTGTCTTAGCTTTCTGCTGTTAATACCAAGGCTGTGTATGGCTTTATTGTCAGCTGTGTCCTCTCACTCCTGCAGCAGCAGCAGTGAGGCTACTGTTAGCTTTCCTGCTGCCCAGAACACTGAGCACCACCAGAGGCTTTAAGACAAGGAAAAGTTTTCATCTCATATCTGGAAAGATGTTTTCTCAACATCTGTAATTAGAGTAATTTTTTTTCTTCTTCATAATGTAAAAACATAGGATGTGAACACTATGCTTGCTCCAATGGTCTTTTCACCAATCGTTATGGTGTTTTTTAATTTTATTTTCTCCTTACATTTGATTTAAACATACTGAATTGATTCACCCATGCTGCTCTTCTGTTGGTATTAGAGCTACAAGCTTCTATTAGACTGATGCAAAATACAGAGGTGAAGAAGGAGATGAAACAGTTGCATATGGATTTAAACACTCTGTTATGTGTAGCTGTAACATCCTGCCAGTAGAAATACGGTCACAATGAACCTATGCACCACAGAAAGCACTTCATCCATTTGTAGGACTAATTTTCAACTCTGTCTTTGGTATGTGAGTTAAAAGAGATGAAAGTTGGCACTATGTTGAAGAAAATTTGTGTGAATGAAAACCTGAAACTTAAATGGCGCTTAAAACTTTGTGTTGTAATACTTCAACTTCACACATCGGTGAGCCTAAAAACACTTGTGTACATTTTTTAGTCCTTATCTCGAGTTGCCTGCTTGTTGGTTGTAATTTCCACAGAAGTTCTCAGATCCAGAAAGATGTTAAAAGTTTTACTTCTCTTTTAGTACTGTCTCATTTGCAAATGAATAAGTGTGTCTTCACAAGCTCATTTGTATTTTCTGGTAATTAGGACAGCTGTTACATAGTTGAATGGCCACTGCTGCACAGGAGCATATATTTATGGAACTATTATTTACAGACTGTAAAGATGAGAATGACTTTCTGATGCAATTAAATATTTGTAGTATTACTGTTACAATAAATGTTTATCATTATCTTCCTAAAGGTAATGCTTAAACCTTCTATTGGAAAAATGAAAATCACTTACTTGTATTTAGGAACACTGCCTGCTTTGCACTTTAGAAGTACAGCTTTCCAAACAGCAAGCAAGCAAGGATCATTGTACTGTAGACAGTAAGCAACAAATATAACATCTAGCTGGGATATAAATCTGTGTGTGTGTGATCTATAGTGTCCTAATCTGTATGTGACATTATTTTTAAAAAAGGCTTCAGGATGGATCTGGGCAAGCACAGATTACCAAGATTGACATCTGCTCCAAGTATATCAGTGAAAATAATAATAATGAAACTAACATGGATAAACATGATGTATTGAGGAAGAGTTAGAAGCCTGCTGTGAAGGGATGTCATGTTTTGCAAACTCACTGGAGATTTTTTGAAGGCAAGTACATGAATAAGCAAGATCTGACAGAAGTAGTTCCCTTGGATGTCCAACAAGCATTTGACTAGGGCCAGCACCAAAGAATTTTGAAGGAACCAAACAGGCACAGGATAGGGGGAAAGGATTTTATGCAGTTAAATTAATGACTGAAATATAAGAGAAGGGTTGGAGTAAATAGAATAGAGAGGGGCCCCAGGTAATAATTCTCCAGGCTTATGTTAATGGAGCATGTTCAAGTTAATAAGGTGTATAGAAGAAAAGTGAGCTCACAGACTTCACTGATGGGTAGCAGATGCAAAGGCAGACCCTAGCATTACACAGGGACCTGACATTGCTCAGCAACCAGACATTAAAATGGGAGATGAAATTTCTCATAAATTGCTTCAGGTGTTCTATTTGGAGGTAGGGAAGAACAAGCTTGCCTTCTCATCTAAAAAGATGACTTCAAAGCTGATTATTGCCACTAGAACTGGTTAGGAAGGAAAGGGAGAATAATTATTATAACTTCTAAGAAATTTAATCATCTTATGCAGTTTTCCCCTGCTTACACCTATCCCTGTCATTCCTGTAAAAAGAACATAGTTGAAGTTTCAAGGAAGGTAAAATCTGAAATATGGGACAATTTCTGTAAGAGGAGCAGCATGAATTTTTTAAGGTGGAAAAGGTGACCAAAACTGGTGTGACAGCAATGTTGTTAAGTGTTCAGCAACTAATGGGACAAAAATAGGGGATGTTTATTCACTGTCTTTTTTTAGTGCACGCACGCTAAGAGGTATCTAATGAAAATAGCAGCTAGGAATTGGAAACAGACAAAAGGAGGTGTTCCCAACAGAACGTGTAATTAAGCTATAGAATTTCTTGCCTCAGGAATTTAAGGAGTCTAAACATTACATCACTGTAGAGGGAAACTGCTGTTTCGTGGAAGAATCATCAATTACCTACCTATTCTTGTTCAGGAAATCCTGCTTCTGCAAACCATTGGGGGATCAAATAATATTCTTGAGAAACACTGCTGTGTATTTACTGTATTCTTGCATGCTCCACTCTTGGCTGCCATTAGTGAGAGGCTATTTGAATGGACATGGACCTCTGGATCTTACTTAGTACAGCCATTACTTTGTTTCAAAGCCTGCTCCTTTTTTATTTTTATTTCTGTTATTAGTTTTCCAGAATCCTTTCTAGCAGTAGTACTCAAACTTTAGCCCACGGTGGGGTGCTGAGATATTAAAGGAGGGTTTCAAGGCCACTGGTTACATATTCTTTTCTTTGTGAGACCTTTTGCGTGCAACCAAAATATAAAATCACCAAAATATAAAATCTGATCATGTTCAGACCAGGGATAGGACTGCAGGTACGTGTCAGTCAATGGCTTAATTTCATAAGACTTTATCCTCTTACTGGTGCATAGAACATTTTGGTCATGTAATGGATGTTCTAAGGAAGAGGTGGTTTTGAGTGTGTATAGGTCGAACAAATGCATGGCCTGGGCTAACTGTAGGCAGATTATTTCTGCTCTCCCTTCTGACTCTGTTGCGGTGATTTTGTATTGCACTTCCTCCTCCAGACATGCTTATTGGTAAAAATATACTTCTCTGTGTCTCTCATGACCATTGAAATAATCAAGAGATCTTGCTACTTGTAAATGAAGAAGTAATACTGTGTTGGACAGCAGTACTCCATTTGAGAATCTTCACACTATTTGAAACAAGAGACTGCTATTTAGTGCAGCTGCCCTGTTCCTTTTGTGAAGGTGGCAGCTCTGCAAATAACTGGTTTTAACTGTTTGGTTCAATCATAATGGATTATTTTGATTTAGTAGTATACTTTATATGTAACTGATTATTAAATCTGTAGTTTCTGCTTTCTGTAGAAACGGTTTTGAATTTTAAGCTGAGGTTGAGGAGTTAGTAGACTTCATTAAATATTTTCATCCAGTTACACATCACTATCTGAAGATATGGAATTCCTGATAGCTTTCCTTATATAGTTGCCTTATTTTAAAATAATTATTTTATATTCAGCAGGTATCAAGATTTGTACAAAGATGTCAGAAGCACATGTAATTTTATTTGAAAGGTGTGATTATTTTTCCATGAACAAACTCCTATCTGTTGTGCAGGAGGAAAATAACGGGTGCTAATATTTACACATGACTTAAGCTAATTCCAGTAGCTAATTTGTGGCAGTGCTGGTTCTCACCCCGTTGAAGGACAACTTTTCTAGCCTAATTTTTTGAGACTTTGGAAGATGACCCTTAGGCATGCCATGCCACTTAAACTTGTGCATTAGCTGTCAGGAAACAGGTTGGTTAACGCCAGCTTTGACTGCCTATACATGAGCTGGTTCTGTAGGCTCCCGTTATAGTCAGTGGAGAGAAATAAGCACTTTCACTGCATGATTCATCTCACCCCCAGATGGATGTCTAAATTTGGAAGATGAATTCCACCTGAAGTCCATTACCGAATGTAAATGTCATTAGTTTAAACTAGGGAATTATTTTTAAAGGACACTAGCTTGACTGGCACAACAATTGAGTAGAAGTCTTTTTTTTCTTACATGAATTGTGTTTCAGAGGTTTAAAATCAGCACTCTGAAGCCTGTTTCATATTTTGTGTTGTTTGGAGATGCTCTGCCTTTACAGGCGATTTTGAAAGTTACAAGTCAGATATATTCACATTCCTTAATTTCTAAGTGTCTGACTCTTCCTGACAGCTGATATGATTGCTGGTGTAAGGAGATGACAACAGGGTTATGTGCCCTGCTCTTCTCATTATGCTAGTCCCTGTTGTCAGAAAGATGTCTTTCTGCTTATAACTTTCTGCTAAATGTTAGGAATTTAAGAAAAAAAAATCCAGTGTCCTTAAAATCATTGCTTCTCTACAGGAGCCTGTGTCTCTACAATGGTTATGCACTAAATCTGTATGAGGTGATCCAGCCTTCAAATTATCAGGAAGAAAAGGTAGGCAGTGCAAATACCTATTTTGTTTCTGTTTGTCTGGAACAGACACTTGGTATGACTGGTATTCTTTTAAAATACTTTTCATGCTGTGCCATGCTTTCACACACAGAAATCACCCCCCCCCCACCCCCCATTCATTTTTCCTGTTTATACATCTTGATTCCTTCCCCGTCATGGGCAATCTCCTAGTCCTTTTTTTTTTTTTTTTTTTTTCCCATTTGGAAACACTGCTTTTTGTGTCATGATTTGTGGCAACGTTTTGCTCATGACCACACTGATCAAGTCCTGCCATCAGATTCTATCCTAATACTTGAATCACATATAAAGAATTATTACAATCCCGTTGCTATTGTACCACTTTTATTTTCCTATACCATTTACTATTCTTATGTCCAGTGATATATCAAGGATGGTAGAATTCTGTTGGGTCTGTTGGGTTTGGGGATTTTTTTTGCATTGAAATGAGGTTTTTTTGCTATGAAATTTTTTAGTTCCTACATCAGCCTGAAGGTTCTAGAAAAGTAGATTTGGGTTATGTGTATAATAGAAAAATGTATCCTTTGAACATCTTACTCCCCAGATAGAACCATGGTGGGGAGAGGAGTTCCTCACTCAGGGCTTAGAGGAAATCAGAGACTGGAAACTTGGACCCAGAAGGTTATTGATGTTCCTAAGTGGGAGAACTGGATGTTGTACAGAAATTGTTTGGGCTCCTTACTTGTACTGAAAAGTATGTAATGCAGTTCTCAACTCTCTGAACAAGAATGTCAAAAGTCAGAAGTAGTAGCTATGGAAAGATATGAGGGCAAGTAAAACAAATCACCAGCCCTTAGCACTAGCAGAGAATTTATCAAATAGAAATTGCCAGGCACTTTTGGAAAACAATGTCCCCTCTAAACTGGGACATAAAAAAGCCCCTTAGTCTCTACCAGTTGGGTGTGGCTCTGTAATTCTTCCTTTTCCTAGCCTGGCAGTTTAATGCTGGGTGTTGTATGAGCAGAAAATGCAAACCTGTCAGTTTGTGTGATAAGGAGCAATTGCTGAGCTCTCCATAGGATGTTGAATAGGACTTTGCTTGGGGACAATATCCCTTCTTCTATTGAGTGCTTCTACCAGTACTTGGTAGAAATATGAAGTGCTACCTACTGCTCCCCTGTAGACAGCTGCAAAGGGGTTACTTCCTTCCGTGTATTTGTCCTTTCTTCTTACTGTGTATTTGGGGTTTAGTGTTGTATTGTGTATATCTTAACATAGACCAGTCACCAATGAACTGTGTCACTCCTTTGGTGGCTGCAGGTCCAAGTATTTACCTCTAATTCTGTTCAGGGTCAGAGTTATCGCTCTTAGTACTACTACTCTTTGTGAATAGCAGTAGATTCTGGCCAGCATTCCACAGATTGTGCCAAACAGCTGGACCTGTTTTTCAGCAGATCCATTTTGTGTTTAGTCCAAAAGACAGTGTTCAAAAATATGCAAAATTAATTCTTAAGACTAACCTGTGGAATGATAGTATTGCATTGCTTCCTGCTAGAAAGATGACATTTAGAAGCATTAAGTTTATAAAGCTGGTAAGGACTTAAGGAATTTTGGAAGTTTAGGAGCTTAGCAAGGAAATCCCATTTCTGCTGGATAGGGATGACACATAACTTTCTCTCAGATACATCTTTTTTCTTCAACTTATGAGAAGTGAAAAAATGCAAGTTTTTACACACCTGTAATCCATCAGTATAATAAGAATTAAAACACTGAAATAAGTAAGAAAGCTACATAACATTTGTCTCCCCCACCTTCCAGAAGAGACATAGAACAATGGGAGGACTTTTTCCTTTTTCTTGTTTTATGGTGACATGATAAAATTATTATATAAGTTACTTTAAATGCTTATATTTTTATTTTGTTTTCAATAAATCCTTGGGTTTATTGAAATTTTCAGTCAGACATTCAAATCTGCAGCAAAGTGATTTTCATTTAAGCTGTTCTAATCATGCTGCTTATTTTTGAAGATCAGCAGTTCTGTCATTGAAGTATCTCTATCAGGCAACATTAGTTCTTTTTGAATAGTGTAAATTTGTTGTTTGCTTGTTACTCATGACTGAGGTCATTCTGACCTGTGACCAAAATTTTAAAAACTCATGCAGGTTACTGAGGAGTAAGTTGTTTGGCGTGCATGCTTCTGCTAAATCCCTAACAACTTCCTTCCACCCTTCAATTTAACATTTAATTGAAATGGAAATTGTCCTTCCTTCTGGCAGTACTTCTAGAGTCAAAAGAATATTGCTAAAAGCCCTGCTTACTGGTTATGAACAAGAAAATTTGTTACTAAACAGCAATTAATTAGCCTAAAGAGAATTCTTAAACATACTTGGTTTACTTCTGAAAACAAGGTACCAGAGTGATTGAGAATACAAAATGGCCCAGGCTTTACTTACCTATTTAGAAAAACATTGCCTGAACTGGTCAATAAAAACTGAAGGGTATCTTTGTGCTGTGGTGTACCCTTCTGGAAGTTAACAGTATTTACTTAAATTAAATATGTCAAAACTATTTCCTATTGCTCTTTGATTATTAGTGGTTTGTTTCTCTTTTAAAGATAACTTTTAGCCCTCTAGTTGTTGTTCTAGCATCTCCTCTCCTTTACTCACCCTTCTCTTCTCTATTACTGTTTTATTTGGTATCCTGTACCATGGCTAAAGCTTACCAAAGTTATCTGTTTTTTTCACTTTGCTCATGTTCAGGGAGTGGTGAGTGATTATGTGTGTTATGTGTTGTTGGCCAGTTCATGCTTGGAACATGTATTAGAGGGAACTATGTCAGAGGGAAGGCCCATTGACTAATATGGAAAACCTTTTTAAAAGGGAAACAAAACTGATGTCATCTCTAAAATATCATTAGAAGACTTCAACATTGTTTTTGAGCTGTATGTTGATAAAGCTCCCCATCACAGGAAGTACTAAGATGGTTTCCCTCTGTTTCACTCCGTCAAATAAGAACACCCTCAGGAAAAACTGGTCTTTGACATCTTCTGCAGAAACACTTTTATGAACTGTGTTTAAAGCCCTTTCAGTGGTTTTAAGTGGTAGAGTGAAAATCAGCAGAAGGTGAGTTGAAACAAAAGCAAACAAGAAGCAGACACTATGTGGTTCCGTGTTACATGCCATCGTTGCAGGCTTGGTATGCTTGGTACAAGTCTCTCTGATTGCTAGACTGGAGCTGGAAAGGGTTGAATATTTTGATCCCTTAAACAAATGAAACAACATGAATGTAAGGGAAGGTAGTATCCTAGTTGTAGAAAGCAAAGATTGAATTTTTTTTCAGTAGCAAGTTAATGAAATCGCTAGTTTAAGTGCCTGCATTTGGAACAAAGTTTTTCTGCTGGAGACACAGGATACACCTACTTGCAGGAGCCAGCCCTTGTTTAGGACAAGTGGCTGTAACCTACAAATAAGCCAGTCTTGCTTACAAAGACAGGAAGAATGTGAGTGCTTTCCTGTGGTGTGCTTGCTGAGGTGCAGCAGCTATGTCTTCATCCTGCAGAAGCAGATGAACTTGGAAGGTAGAATTGCTGCATAGCTGAGCTCCATGCACATTGCAAAACACAGTGCCAGGTGCTTGCAGGGCAGATGATGAACAAGGCAATGCAGTATTAGAGGTAAGCATAAGAAAGTCTGGATAGAGTACTGGTGAGACTCTTACTGTGTCCTTTTGTCTCTGCTTTCAGATGAGTGATAGAATTTTGAATTATTTTTTTTTTCCAAATTTGTCCTGCAGCTCCAGGATTAAAGTTATCTGGATTAACTGAGAGTCATGTCTGTTTAATATGGAAAAATAATTATTTACTTTCAGCAAGAAGGATGTGCACCATGCTTTCATGGATATGGAAAATTCTGTTCAAGAGCAATGCTGAAAAAGACCTAAGAATCATAATGCTGCTGTCAAAATAAATAGTAAAGATCTCAAATGGGCCCAGGGAGCATCATGATTTTCCACAAAGTCAAGCGCAAAGTCCTGCTTCTGGATCAGGAGAATCCCCAGCAGCAATGCAGACTGGCAGAGGAAGTAATTCAAAGCAGCCTTGCAAAGAAAAAGATAGATGTTGGTGGATGAAAAATTGGGCATGAGGTGACTGTGTCCTGGGCAGCGTCAGAAATGTGGCCAGTAGGTCAAGGGAGGTGATTCTGCCCTTCTGCTCTGCTCTGGTGAGACCTCACTTGGGGTGCTGTGTCCTGCTCTGGGGCCCTGACCATAAGAACAATGTAGAAGTGTTAGAGCAGGTCCAGAGGAAACCACAAAGATGAGCAGAGGGCTGGGGCATGAGGACAGGCTGACAGTTTGGATTTTTCAGTCTGGAGAGGAAGTGGCTCCAGGAAAAGTTGTTGTGGACTTTGAGTATATAAACGGAGCATGTTAGAAGCATAGACAGAGACTTTTACCAGGGCCTGTAGTGACAGATCAGTTTTAAACTGAAAGACCACAGCTTGGTATCACATAATAGTGAGAAATATTTCAGGATGAGGGTGATGAGACACTGTAGCAAATCACTCAGAGTTGTTGTGGATGCCCCATCCCCAGCCAGGTTGCATGGGGTCCTGCTCAATGTGAAAGATATCCCTGCTCAGGCTCATGTGGGGCTGGAACTAGATGACTTTAGAAGATTCTTCCCAGTCCAAAACATTCTGTGATTAGATGAAAGAAGGATTAAGGAATATCCCCTACTTTGAATGCCATGTCTGTTCCTAATGATCAATGTTAATGAGAGTTTCTGAAAAAAACTGAGGGATCTTGCAGGTGATTTGATGAGGTGATTCAGTGACTGAAGAGCCACTTGATGGACTGAAGCCCGGTGGGACTGCATGAGTCTTGTCAAAGGGAAGGTTGAAGCAAGCTGTGATCTTTATTACGCTGGAAACAGGAACAAGGTAGCTGTAGGGCTCCAAGGCAAAGGTGTTTTCTGGATGTTGCCATTAAATTCAGATGGGATGTGAGGCATGTACTTTTAGCAGTTACTGTGCTCAAAATGTAGAACTTTCCCAGGCAGTGGGTGAGCTTTCTGTAACAGTCATTTCAAATGGGTTTGGGCATGTGTGTACATTCACGACCATAAAAGGAAAAATTAATTTAGGGCAGCCCTATGGCCTCTATTGTGCAAGATGCTTGACTAGCTAATTAAGATAATTTCTCCTGGTCCTATTGCCTATGAACACTATTATAGCTGTCAGTAGAGGAACAATAGAACAGCACTAATGATAGCTATTAGGGTAATAATTCTTGTTTAAAAATCACCCAGCTCTTTTCATGAGGGTGTTATTTAGCAGATGTCATCTTTTTTGTTTGTTTGTTTCATTTTGAATGTCTTTACAATTTAATTGCACTTTTCCCTTTTTTTTTAATGTACGAAGGGAAAACACTATTGATTAAAGCTATTGATTAATGAAGAACAATGTACATGTGTATTTGTAATTGTTTATACATACTTTCACTTTTTGTTTTAGTTCAAAGTTTGATATTTTCCAGCTGTCTTCTTGAAACCTTTGCTGTTGTTCAGCAGAGAGCTAATTGAAGGAGGTCTGGGTGTATGGTCCTTGAATAAATGAGCTGCAACATTCTGTCAGTAATTTGACTTAATAATTGGACTTAAACACTTTATTTACTGATTTTTCTTAACATGGTAATCATGTCAAGTATATTAGGATAAAACAGCATTGAGAATAAAGGAGAATCTGCATTCAGCTTAGGGTGATGTTTGGCAAAGAGTAGATGGGAAATTCATGTCTGCAGAGCAGGAATGTGCAAGTGTAAAGTACAGTGTATCAAACACACAGCAAATAATTAATGTCTTAAGTTCCATGAGGTTTCTTATCAGTGACCATGTGCCATAATTTAGATGAATATAACATTATAGGGTCTTTCATTGATTTATCCCTTTAAGTTGCTGCAACTGTTCCTTTCCTTTATATTTCTAAGTTGACTAATGAAGTTGGAAGAGGATTCTTGCTGATATTGAATTTCTTTGTCATCTTAAAGTATGCCCAACTGACAAGATGAAAATTATTCTTAAGAATTTCAGTATCTCTGAGTGTCTGGGAGCTTGCAAATGTTGTCATCCCTTTTTTATATGTAGTTCATAGTTGAACATTGAAAGAATTTTCTTCTTAAATTATCTTTTCAGAACAAAACTGCAATTTGTTCTTCTACCATGTAAGTTTTATGCTGGTTTTTCTGTAAGGCAGATGTCCCTTGGGAACATGTTTTGCATGCTTCATGCTGTGAGACCCAGAAAGCCAATGTTACTTTTAAATTTTGTTTACTAAATTAAACTTGCTTTTTAAATAACTTTTGGATGCTTTCTCTTTAATATACTTAAATGGAATATCTGAAAACTGATTGAAAATGGTCCATGATACCAGGCATAGGTTTGTTGCTTTCCAAATAAAATTCAATGAAAACAAAATATTTCTATTTATAAATTGATTCCGGCATCCTGTCTGAAATATCCTGGATAACTTTGACCAGGTATGGCATGCCTTAAAATCTGAAACAATCTTTTGACCAGGCTTTTTAAACATACCCAACTTTTAGCTTTTAAGATACTTGTAATTATTTGCATGTTAATAAAAATAGCCATTGCACTATTTAAAAAAACACAGCAGAATTGTTCTTTTCTTCATTTATTTATTGACTATCTACTTAAATGTTCAATACAATACAGCAGCAGTAATACTGTGTAGACAATATGTGGGTTGTTTTGTCTCTAGTATCATCTGTTGTCAGAGAAAATGTCTGTGTGGTAAGGGCTTGAAATTGTATGGCTAGACATTGTAACTCTAAATTTTAAAAATGGTCTCATGTATATGTATTATGTATTTCATCACATAAAACTGCTTTTGTGATTCTGATACTTTAGTTAGTCTCTCCCATGTGATCTTGATTGTTGGAATAAAGAAAATTAATCCACCAGTGTTACGTATTTTGCATTGTCTGCCTTTTCACGCTTTCTAAAAGTGAAAAATATGTTGACTTAACTCAAAATTCAGTATACATCTCAAAAACAAACTTTCTTTATGTAGAAGCTCTATTTGGCAGTTGTGGGGGGGGTTAAAAATTAACTGTTTAACTTTGCCATATTTTCTCTGTTCTGCTCTGGAAGTTAGAAGCAGCTCCCTTTTGATGTCAGTCAGGTAGGCTCTGTGCCTGCTGCTGGTGTGTTTGGGGTGTTAGGTACTTTTCCATTTGCTTGGGGTTTTTTCCCATCCAGTAACTTCTTTCTTTTTCCTTTCCATTGTCTTGCACACAAGGTAGGCAGCTTCCAGCTGAAGTGGAGATTGTTTCTGTAGGCAGCTGGAAGACAAGGAGGTTGATGGTGGGAATGTGCTTTTTCAGGTGTTGAGCAGTTTGGATGAGGCAGCCTTGCGCTGGTGTGTCAGACTAAAAGTCAGGCTGCTGCAGCTGCTCTTGCAAGATCTTTGTCCTGGCCCTGGCTGTGACACTTGCCCCCAGTGGGTTTTCCTGAGCCTTGTCTAGATAAGAATGTTTCTGATGTTTAAGTCAGTGTCAGTATAGTAATAACTACTTCTGTTTTCTTGGATAAGATTATTCTGACTTAAGCCAGTAAGCATAAAACAATTCAAGTGAAGACATACTAGAATGCAAATCCTGTGCAGATGTTGCATCAACAAATTCATAAGCTGGGACATACCTGTTGGAGTGTTCTTCAGGTAGCTGAGTCCTTAGTCTTGGGGTAGAATTTCTGAGCTGCAGGTTGTGGGAGGTCAGAGCAGTCTGCCCTCATCCTGCTTGTCTCACGTTCCAAGGCATCCCCTGCCGATGGCTCTTTGTGAAAAGAGACAAGCCTTATTTTATGTCACAGTTGAGACCCACAGTGAAGGGTAGAACTCCTGCTTAGAGGCAAAGGCCACTATTGAAGACAGAATAATAAGCTAGATCTTCTTTGACTAGAAGTGTGTTAAAAATTACAGTAGGCTTGCTTTCTTCTACCACTAGTCTGTCATTCTTGGCCACTTCCTAGTGTAATTGGAAACAATGCCTTTTCTTGCATATAACATCTGGTCAAAGAAAACCTACTACCCTAGATAGTGTAGGTGAAACTCTGACTATAAATAAGCACAAATTTATGAATAAGTGTGTTTTGCAGAGCCAGCTGGGTATCATCCATGACATGGTGATTGTCTCCAGTATGCTCTTGAAGCCTTTGTCTGTCTCTAAATTGAAAGGCACTTTAGAGGTACACAAATCTGTACCTCTGCAGCTTCAGCTGTCTAGGTACACAGTGAGTGGGAGGAGATCCTCATGTGTTTGACCCAGATAAAAGGAAGAATGTAACAGATAAAAAATGAGAGAGCGTTCACATCTCGCCTAATTTTGCCTCGCTGCTAACCCTTAATTCCACTTTTGTTTTTACAACTTTTCTTTGCCATAGTCAATTTGTCCTTCAACTTTGTAACCTAGCATCCAGTGGGGCCTTGCAGTTGGATTGCTAGGGCCTGTTGTGCACTGGTGTGAGGATTGTACTGCCTGCTGGGGCAGTTCCATCTCCTACCTGTTAGTTCCAACAAGGACAGTAAGTGTTTCTTCAGTAGAGAAGCCTTTGTGTGGGACGATCCAAATTGGAGGACTGTAAATCCTTAGACTCCTGCATAGGTACAATGTTCAAAACCTGATACATCTGGGTAAGTCTCCCATGTCTAAGCCATTCAAACCTCAGAGGAAACAAACTTCTATTGAACTTCTTCCATTGGGAAAAAAAGTCAGGAAATCAGGGAAAGACATGAAGGATTGGAAGTCCTTCTTCTTTTAGCAATTTCTGCTTATCCTGGTTTTTCAGGTAGCATTTTGGAATCTCATATTCCTTCAGTGAATCACTTCAGTATTCCTTTGTGATCTTGTAAGCCAGTTAACTGGTTCCTCCATTAGAAGGATCAGTATCAATCATTAATTTAAAGCAAATTCAAAATTCTGAGTCCTGTAAAAAACACAAACCGGAATAGCAATATGTAATATTTCCAATATCTTTTGACTCTGAAATGCAAAATGTCCACCTAAAAAGCGTTTTTATTCTCAGTTTTTTTCTCTGTACAGAATCCCCTGTTTGCTACAATGGGTTTGCTAGCTGTAGCTTTATTAGAAAACAGTCCAGAGTCTGTTTTGTTGCTGTGAAATCAAGATCATTATCATGGTAGCCCCTCATTTTTTTGTTCAATATGTTTGTATAGTCATGATCAAAGAAGCACTAGGTCTGTACAATCATTAGGATTCGAAAGTTCAGATTACCTTAGTAATAAAGAGGATGGTTTTAAATATCTATTTTAGTGTGTGGGCAAGATGAGGTCTAATAGTACTGATTTGATTATTTTTTGGTGTAGAACTCCACAAAGATGTGTGGTAAACATTGAAATTCAAGTAACATAAATGCTTGCTTCAGTAGGGATTTTTTGACTGCTTCTTCCTTTATCTTCACTTTTTGTTCCGTATTAGATTGTTAATTGCAAGGTCATGTCAGTTGCACTTTAAATGCATAATGGTGCAGACTCTCTAAGGCCTCATTACACTAATGTTGCTGCTAATTATAAAACTGAGTACAGTAGAACATCATTCTTTGAAATGTCATGAATTGTTCATGGTAAAATAAGCAAACCCTGCAATTTATGACAGCTCATAAAAGATAAATTATATCCCATGATAAAAACAGCATAATTTTTAAAAACTGTATGTACTCTGCAAAGAACACAGGGCAATTCTTTATACTGTCCTTTATAAACAAGGCAGGTTGTTTTGTAGACAAGAGAGCCTGCTCTTTGTTTTCATACCAAGGCAGTGACCTGTTAAAGATGGACTGAATTAGCTGGATATTATCATAGGGGCTAAAGACTTGTTAGCCTCTTTACTAGTGGTTTTCAGTTTTTTCAGTCTGTGTCACATCCAATAAATGATTTTTCAATACCACCAGCTGAAGCCAGCTGTTTGGCAGATGCTCTATGCTGTTTGTCCAGTGTACAAAAAGCCAGTATAGGTTCTATGTCTCTGTTGACATGTGGAATCAGCTCTACACTTGTTTGAGCAAATAGACAGCTGCCAGCTAATGGATCCATTAGCAAACTTCCCACAGAATATCCTGTATTTATCACTGCATGAAATTTTAATAACTTTTAATCATTACTTTAGTTGAAAGTTAAGAAGACCTTTTTGTAAGACCTTTTTGTAAGGCATTTGTTTCACAGAAGTGAAGGCATGTCTTTTCTTGACAGAAACAATTCCTTTTTTATGCTAACACCGAGAAGTGAAGCTACAGTAGCAGTGGAAATCTTCAACGTTTTTTTCATTTTTTTCTTAGCATTTGTGAACCTCAAATTATTTTTTTGTATTAGGTAGCATGGGGAGTTACTTTTTAGTTGGAGGATTTTTTGTATGTTTTAGGTGGGAAAATATTTGCAGTCTTGCCTTATCCTTGTGGGAAGAGACTTGATTTGCTTGTTTTAACTTGAATTACTCTTTGTAGTGAAAAATCACTTCTATACTCTTTTTTAGCTGTATGAACAATTTCAGTAATCAAAAGTAATGAAATTAAAATGTTGCAAACTGCCCTTCCCTTAGTGGTTTTCTTTTGCTATACCTCTTAGTTATGGTACAGTACCTGGTTTATATGAGAGATTAAAAAGAGAGGAAGTCCCTAGAGCATCTTTCCCTTTGTGGTGCCTTGAAACTGCTACATGTGACTGTCCCTCCTGGCCTTTCTCAAGATGAAGTCTCCAGAAGGCAGCTGGGACATGCTGCATTGTAACACAAGAGCAAAATCAGAGGGGTATTCAATTGGCCCCAAAAGGAAACACCAGTTTTCTTGGATGTCTTTTGTTTGGTTGTTTTGGTTTTTGGGGTTTTCTTAATAGTGAATGGGTTTTGTTATCAAATGCATTACAGCAAGTGAAACAAATATGAGCCTCTTCCAGCCCTTTGGTTCAGATGCTAACACCCAGCCCTCAAAACCTCTGTGCTGATGGGTAGAGTGTGGGGGAAAGGCAGTGCAGGGTTTAGAGGCATTTGCAGGCTGCTTTGCTCTAAGGCATGTGGCTGGAACCCAGTCAGTTTATCCACCCGAGTTGAAATCCCCTCTTTCAATGAAAACTTTATCTAATCTTCCTTCGTGCCAGTAGGAGACCTTCATTGAAGCACTTCTGACAATCCTGTGTCCCAAGAAACCAAGGAGTAACTTCTGTAACTATCAACTGGAAGGAGCAAAGACACATTAGATAAAGAGTAGGTTCTTTATGACACCCACCTGGGCTGGATGGACAAGGCTGCCGACAGCCTGAGGGAATTTGTCAGAATGCTAAGATACAATGGCTTTAGAAGAAGAACTTGTTTTTCTTGGTCTGGTAGCTCACCCTTAAAGGAAAGCAGAAAAATGCCAACACAAAGACTTGACTGGCCATGCTTTTCAATTGTTGTTGAACAAAGCTTTTCTCTCATCTGGCACTCTGCTATAAAAAGGAGTTGGGAAGATAAGAGGGCAGCATTGACTTTCTTGGAGCTCTCATGTCAGAGTGTTTATTAAAGGTCTTCTTCATTGTGTGAGGTGTTTGTACGGTATTGAATGACAATTATCCTGTTGCTCTTTATGACTTCTCCAAAAAGTGCAAATCCAGTGAGATGCTACTAAAATTTCATTTGGCTCCTACTTCCTGGGGTACTCTCATTCTTCTGTTGATTTCTGTGGTCATCCTGTTAACCTTCAACTGTCCTTAACAGTGATAATTTTAGTTTCTGTTTCTACTTGAGAACATTCTAACATAGGTTTGTTTTCATCTAGAAGGCAGAACAAGACAGCTGGATTTATAATCCATGCCTTTCTGAACATGGTTTCCTGATAGACCTCCAGCAAGCTGACTGCCACCCTCTCTTACCCAAAATGTGTGGGCACAGTGATCAGAATCAATAGGTGAATGTTTATTTCAAAGAAAGAACAAGGTGCTGAAGTTACTCAAATAAATTGCTTCAGACACCAGTCTGGCGTGAAACAATGATCTAATTAGTGGGAAGTCAGAGGCTTGTGAATAAGATACCTTGGGCCAGCATTGCTTTAAATAGATTGACTTCTGCAGTGAAAATAGGAATTTCCCATCTGAATCTATTTTAAAGAGTTCAGTGCATCAGAAAGAGAGCTGTTAGCTTTTTATGACAAAAATGTATTCTTTAATATGTTTTTGCTGGCCAGGCAAAGGTTGGTAAAAATAGGTGTAAAGTTATTTCAGTTACATACATTTTTGATAACAAATGTAGTACCAGAATAATCAAATCCAGCATTGCACACCAGCTGCTTAGGGATTTTTTGTTCTTTATCCAGCAATTTATTATAAGACTAAACAGTACTAAGTCGTTGAGGGTTTTCCCCCACAGGATAGGCAGTCAGGGATTTTTTACTACTTGCTCTTGGTTTATATCATCTTCCCTCCCCTTATGCTTCTAATTTGTCTTCACAAATGCATATACAGAATTTTACTGCAGTTCACAGCTATATTTTTTTGCTTTTGAAAGCTAGGGAGTTTGCTCAATTTTCTTTTTTGGATATGCAGTTATAAAAGTGTTTACATTTTTGTCTGCTTATTTCTGAATGTCTTTCTCTTTGAAGTGCTGATTGAATCTCTGCTGTTAATCTCTTTAACCCCTGAAAGAAGATTACCTTAACAGTGAAGTGGCTGGGGAGGGGAGAAGCAAGGGAGAGGTTGATTCTGTTTTTCTCAAATGAATTCAGGTCTTCAGTAAGGGCTTTTCTTTGTGGCTCAAGCGTCCCAATAGTGAGTTCTTGCTGTTAACACAGCCTTAGCGGGTGAGCACCAACGGGTGATAGTAGTTACCAGCCATTTGATCAAATCAGCAATTCCTTGGGCAGGATCCAGCAGTTTTACTGGACTTGGTAAATTGTTTACTATGTATTTTTTATTACTTTTTTTTTTTTTTTTTTTTTTTTTTTTTTTTTTAATCTTGAGATCTTAGCAGCCTGCTACAAGTTAGGCAAATGGCACAAGGACGGAAATACATTTGTGATGGACATTTGGACAGATGTCTGTGTGCTTCCCTTTTAATCTACTTGCTTAACATTAGTAGTGTGCTGGACTTTTGAATTGTGTGCTCAACTTCCAGCCAAATGAAAGTAATCAGTGCTATTAGAAAAGACATTTTTGTAAGGGTGATTGGATTTTTGTTCAATGCTAGCAGAAAACAAAATTCAAGTTTTTTAAAAATAGTCAAGTAGGCCTCAGAGGAAGACAGGAATTCACAATAGGCAGCCACATGGCCAAAAGAAAGTATTTGGGATTATAGTGTCTGCAGCAGTAGAGAAATTAAACGGATGTGATTCTGGATGTTTGACTTCTATTGTGAATTAATAACTGGCTTTTCTACTGTGTATAGTAATGTGGTTTTTGTAAAGTATTTAAGCACATTGCATTCTTATTCACATATTTTGAGCCTTGCTCTGTTAACATTTGTTCATAGTTAATAAGTTGGCAATAATCGTATAAGAAGTAAAAATAATTGAAAAGGTGTGCTTTGTGATGATTCATTATTCTGTGGAAAACCTTAAATGTGATTTGTAAAAGGGCAGTTATTTGACCTTGTTGCTACTTGTTTATGCATCAGTAATTATACTACATTGCAGTATTAGGGGCTGAACTGACAGGGTGAATATTATGTTTCGAGCATTAAATTCTATAGAGTGTTTCACTGTCTGTGGACCTTGTTCCTTCCAGGAACTCTGATTCATGGTTCTTGAGGAAATTACAGTATCTTTATTATTTTAACGGTTAGTTATACGTAGGGTGTTATTTTCTCGCAGTGTGACTGTATTGCAGCAGTATTTGTTTAGTAAAATTTACTTTGTTCCATATTTCTGTGTCTAATAGTTAACAAGGTAAGAAGGAATTGAGAAGGAAAAAAAGATTTAGACACACATTGGGAAATACTGCATTTTCCTAATTGTTAGTTAGAGTCCATGAAGTTGTTGTTGTTGTACTTCTCAAAATATGTGGTTTTCATGCTTTCAGGCTCCTGCTGTTTATTTTTTTTTAATTGATTCATTAGAGAATGTTGAGCAGTTGATTTCCTGTGTCTGTAGAGGTTTTACTTTTGTAGTTAAAGTAGATTTTTAAACCCCCTCCTGCAAATAACACAGGGATTTTAATGCCAGACTAGTGCTGCATCTAATAGACGCTGCTGTTTTCTTCCTGATTTGTTTCCTAACTGGGATAAGCCAGAAAATGCCTGCTACCAGTTGTCACCACCTGATAAATGACAGGTGGTGACTTCTTAAGGCTCAGTCGGTGTTAATTGCTGGTGACAGGTCTCCTCTCTGATTCCCTTCAGCAGCAGGTAATAGGTGCCCCCACGGTAAAGAACTCTGGCACTGTCTGCCTGTAGTGGGAGCTACAGGGATCAGGGATATGGATAGGGCTCCTGGGCCATCAGGGATATAAATTATCACCTGTCCAGGCACGGTTCAGTTTCTAAATTCCTTAGGAATTGTAATTACTTTTGGGTTTTTTGCAATTTTAGTTACTCTAGAGCTTAACCCTATCCTCTGACTGTTGAATATCTGAGGTTTGTTTGCGAGATGTATTTGAGGGGCTGGCAGTGGATGAAAACTTCTCTGTGTCTTTAAAGATGTCAGCAGTTGTCAAGACTTCATTGGCAGATGCTTAAAAAAGTAAGCAGGAATGCCCCATTCATTTTCTTTGTAGAATTGCTTTGGATTTGCTTCCTATAATTGAGTCTGGATTTGTCACATTTGTTTCCCCCTCCACCCTGGTATAGAAGACTCCAGTGTATTTTCCTCATCTGTTGCCTGATTCCCCCTTTTTTTCTTTGTTACCATTTACAGTCTGTCAAGTAACCAGGATGAAGAACAATTCAAATGTGCTGTTATTACGTGAAATTGTAGAGGAAAATAATTAAGGCTTCCCTAGTCTGGTAGTAGTTTAGGTTTTATTCCAGAACATTTTTTCATCGGAGTTTACACTCTGCATGGGGTTTAACAGTAATAAATTTGCATTTGGATTAACTTTTTGGGAATATCCTGTGTTAGCTATCTTAAGACCACATGAAGGTGAACTCTTTCTCTTGTTTCCCTTACATCCTCACAGAAGCAACGATGGGGTGCATTAAAAGCAAAGAAGGTAAAGGCCCAGCCATGAAATACAGAACTGAAAATGCTCCAGAACCTGTTATTTCCCATGTCAGTCATTATGGATCAGATTCCAGCCAAGCAACACAGTCACCGTCAATAAAGGGATCAGCAGTTAATTTTAATAGTCATTCTATGACTCCTTTTGGAGGGCCTTCAGGAATGACACCCTTTGGAGGAGCATCATCTTCATTTTCAGCTGTGCCAAGTACATATCCTGGTACTTTAACAGGTGAGTATTACCTAAAATGATGCTATTATGATTTAGTATTATACGCACAAAAAATACTGTGATGCCTTGCCACACAGAAATAAATTGCAAATTTAAAATAAATTGCCTTTTAGAGATTCCTGATTTTCAGTATCTTTACTGAACATGTAATAATTCAACCTGTATTCACTAGTGACTGGGGCATGAGGGTTGGGTGTTTAGGCTTTTATTTTTGTGGAGACAGTTAAGATCACAGAACAGAGAAATTTAAGAGTTACTGAAGACAATAATGGTAATAGTTGATAAACTTGCATTAGAAGTTGTAAGCTGTTTAAAAGATGTGTATGGGATAATGGCTTTAAACTTGGAGAGATGTACAAAATGAAAAACACTTCAGATTCAGGAAATTGGTTTTTTAAACTGGTTTTAAGTCTGATTACTTTTAAGTTACATTAATACAACATTGAATGAATTTATAAAGCTAAACTGGATTTGCATTATATTCTGTGTACTTTACTATGGGAACAGTATGTGTGAAATGAAAGAGTGGAATTCCCATTTTTGGTGGTCATATGAAAACCAGAATGGAAAATGTAAAGATAGAATTTGCAGTACACAGAGACCTTTTTGGCTGAGGTACAGAAGATACAGCATTTTAAAGCAACATGGCATATTTGATGTTATAAAGCCACCTTAATATTAAAATCTTAAAAATTACAAAAATACTGATTCTGTCCATGTAACTAATTTCATCATTTTGATGGATATTTTTGAGAGGAAGCTGTGCTCTTTTTTTTGAGAGACACTAAAAAGACAGACTAATTTATTCTAGAAGCTCTTTACAGACACTTCAGAAAACAGAGTAAATAATTCCTTAACAGTCTATTTCTAGTTTTCCCACAAACCTCTAATGCTGGCACAATTACAGTGCTGAACTGTTTGCATTGTTCCAGTGGCATTTAAAGTCTTTTAAAAACGCAAGAAATCTGAGATCCATGAAAACACATTCTGACCTAAGCAATTCAGGAAACCAAGTATGAATTGTCAGGTAATGATCACCTCATGGTCCTTTTCTTGGCAGTACATTAAAAACCAAATAATTAAAATGAACATCTAGCGTGTATCATTTATGAGTCAACTGTGAATCCCTCTTTTGGATGAACATATGCAGAAATTAGATAAGGGCAGCATTTATTTATTTTCATTAGCTCTGCTGAGGAAAGTTTATTGTATTTCACTTCCCCCAAGAACCTTGGAATATTTCTTCTTACTAGATCTGGTTCTTTGGCCGTGTAGGAATCTCCAGCAGTGCATGCAGGCACTCCTGGGCATAACCAGACATCAGGGATGTAGCCCCCCACTGGGTACCACAAATCCTTTGCTGCAGAGACCAGAAGGGATGTTCTCTTGACTGTTCCTGTTCCTGCTGGTTGTTAAGCGTGTTATATCTTGAACCAGAGTCAACAAGAGAGATTTCTCATGAAAAGAGAGTCTGATATCTCATCAGTGTGAAATCAGTTATCAGCAGGCAGGCTGATTTGTGTGAACGCTTCCATTGTTTTGCAATTAGGCAAAATGATACTGCATATGAAATTATTCCTCCTTGTTCTGTAAAACCAGCCCATCCACAAAAAACATACATACATAAATACATACATACATAAACAGAATTGCAGTAACAATTATTTGGAACATTCAGTACTGCCTTTCAGATAAATCAAAATTGGGTGGTTTTGTGAGCAAATGAGATAGCCTTCATCTGCTGTAAGCTTTTTGTATTTGTGACCAATAAAACACTGGATCACATTCTGTCACCCTTTGTTTCACAAGAGAGGAGAATAGATGGGCTTGTCAAACAGGATGTAAATGTCAGTAGTACTTATCCAGTTGATCAGTGATGAGTGACAAGAGGATGATATGGTTGTCATCATGGCCTGTAGTGAGGCTGAAAAGTTGAGCCATCTTTTATTCCTCTAGAGCAGAAAAGAAGAAATCTGAGTTAGTCACACTGCTCCTGTATTACACACTGTCTGTCTTCAGATACTCTGAATTCATAGAATATTGCTAAAAATCAAAACAGAAAAATGGATTACTGTTCCTGTCTTCCATGAACCTGTGCTAGTACTCTGTAATCCCCTCGCTGAACAAGAAGGTAAAGTCTTCTTTCCAAAGCCAGTCATAGATTAGAGGTTGGCATACTGACCTAATAAAAGGAAAATCCTTAAGGGAAGTCTTGTGGCTACAGATAGTTTGAGCAACTAAACTAGATCACCTCACAGTGGTTCACAAAGATAACAGCTTCAAGAGATTTGAAATATCATTTGACAGTATCTTTGTTTAAATCAGTCTGTGCTGATGCTGTTCTCTTCAAGTTTTTTTTATTCCTTGCTATAAAAAAATAACACTTGTGACTGAGAATAAAAAGAGGTTTTATGGTAGCTGAAGTTTTTCAGGTTTCTTTATATGCAGTTAAAAACTTTTGTGATATTTTGTGACTTGAGAGTATTGATTGTTTTCATCTGCTGAAGAACTTTCTGGGGATGGTTTATTTCCATAACTCTTGCTTCCTGTTTGTGTGAATACTGTTTGTAGCCTCACTGTTTTCTTGCTCCACCTATCAGTTTGTGTCATCAAAATAATGTAGTAATATAGAGAAAAAATGGTAGAACTGATTTCTAATTTAAATTAGGAACTGCTAACTTCTAAGGAATATTTTCATTCATATTTGAGTTCATAAATCACACTTTAAAAAAAATCCCTCAATTACTTTAGCCTCCTGTGGGGATTTTGTTCTGTTTTTCCTAGAGGAACTGTAAATTCATTTCCAGCTGAGGCCTGCTGAGAGACTGTAACCACAGGAAGACTCCAAATCAAACTGTTTAGGTGATTAGGAGCTCTTATGTCAGAAAGTACACATTGCAAAAGAATATTGCATATAGACTGTCCCCATTGCATTATGTATTCTTCCTTTCTGATCATGATCATGCTAATTTTAAGACCTAAATTAGATGCAACATGTTTCTCTTGGTGGGCTTTCCTGTATATCCTGATACATACATGTGTACATTAGAGATGTAGTATTATATGTTTAAAAATATGTTATTGGTTGGACAGTCATTGGGCTTCCTAAATGTTAATTAGACTAAGAAATAGCATTTCTAGGGCTTAAAAAGTCTTTCTGAATTGTCTATTTGCAAATTTTTATTTTAACTTTCTCATGGTTATGGTACATGGTTCTTTATTTTTGCTAGTAGCTTGTACATCTCAAACAGCCTTTTCTCCTTTGCGTCTTCCTCTTCTCTGTCTTCCCCATTTTATAGATGAAGTCTTTGAAGTGTAGAAAAATGTTTTCTGCTGCTAAGTGTAGAAGCCTTCCTACCCTCCACCTCTCTTACATCTGTCTTATTTAGGGGACATGTTCAACAGTGTGCACTATACCAGCAGTGGGATGAGAAAGCAGATTCCTTAGGGTTGGTGGAGTGCAGCTGTTCCTCATATGACCTGTCTTGGTCCTTGTTCTCTGGAGTAATGCACTGATGGATCATCCTCAGCAAGGGTCTGCTTCACGGGTGGGGAGACTTGGTGGCATCAAAAAAATCATCAGTGCTAAAGCAGAGGAATGTCTTTGTCCCCAAGAGAATACTTTAATTTCTGGTTCAGTTCCTTGGGCAGGTCTTGATGTGTAACCTCAAGAAGTTGGGAATGCATCAGTTATTTATAGCTAAATGCAGCAGGAACTTTCACTTCTGTGAAAATTAGTGGCTGATGGTTCACTATTGTGGTAGTGTAGGTTCTTCCAGAATTGCATTTCTTAACAAGAAGCAAGCTTAATAAAGAGGCTAAGGGTTTGGGCTTTTTTACTGATGATGCGTCATGCAGGTTTCTCTATAAGTGCTGTAATTATTAATGTGGTTCCAGTGATGTGTCTAGTGGCCTTTTGTGGTGTGGAAGCATATTCTCAGAATGTCTGTTTATAGGCATAGCTCTCTCCTAAGAAGTTAGCAGCTTATTGATCTGTCTTCCAAAATGAGATGCAGAGTGTTTAGTTGCTTCCAAATCAAAACTGATTTATTGTTTCATGGAGAAGTCCTTAAATCAAGTGTTGCAACATTACTGCTATATCATACAGGATTTTTTTTTCTTTTTCCTAAGGTGGTGTTACTGTATTTGTGGCCTTATATGATTATGAAGCTAGAACTACGGATGACCTTTCATTTAAGAAAGGTGAACGGTTCCAGATAATAAATAACACGTAAGTGTTCTCATTCACAGACCTCACTAGGTTGTCTGAAATAATTAGATCCTTAGTTCCTTTGGAAATCCATGTATCCTATTTCAGTGAAGAGTAATTGATTTTTTTTTTGTTTAAATACATTCAATATTCCACAAGCATGGGGTTAAAATATATAATACTGCTAATACAATAACTTTTCAGGTTGAGATCAGTGTTTGGGTGCAGATGTAGAACTGTAGCAACTGTGGTAGCCCCAAGCCTTTTCTCGGTTGGGTGACTTCCTTCCCCTCTCTGCCTCAGCAAGGCACAGCTACCCCCTTTGGGGCAGCAAAGGTGGGGACAGGTGGGGATCCATCCCAGGCTTTGCAGCTGGAGTTACTCTCTGATCTGGAGAGGCAAATGAAGACTAGATAACTCAGAAATTTACTCACACATCTCTGCCATAAACCATTCTGGTTTTACATTTAAAAAAAAGCCCCAAATCTTTAAAATATTAAATTCCACTAAGAGGCATTTGTGTTGCTTGCAACACAAGATGTATGTACGTGCAGCACACACTATTTGAGATCCCCACATAATTAAAATAACGTGTTACCTAAATTTACCTGCCTTTCACATGCGAGTAAGTTACAGGTGGTATGGGATTATGTGTTGTGTTTATATGTGGAAGAGGTAATGATGTTTCATTTCAGGGAAGGAGACTGGTGGGAAGCAAGATCCATTGCTACAGGAAAGACAGGCTACATCCCAAGCAATTATGTAGCTCCTGCAGACTCCATTCAAGCAGAAGAGTAAGATACTGTATTCTGTCAATTTTATACACTTCCTACCCTGTGGTGATACTGGTTTTTAAATTCATTATATGTAACATTTAAGGATAAAATAGGAGAATACTATTAATGAAAGGATAGCAGTGCTACTTGGATTATGTCAAAGGTATAATTATTAGTAAGCATGGGGTGGACACTCACGCATATGTTTTCTGCCTGCTTGCTTCATGCAGAGCTAAAGGAGAAAGGATGGGAGAATTCAGTAATGATAAAAATAGAAGGGCATGCCTTGTGTGTCATGTAAAGCAAAAATTTATGGGTTTTAACTAAAGAGTTCACACACCATCAACTCTAGGTTTTTATCCCTATTTTTACTTGCCAAACCCTGAGTCAAGGTCAGCTACGTACTTGGTTTTCCCTAACCTTACATTCTAAAAAAGCATTTGTGTGCACAATTATTGTTAATCTATTAATCTGTAAGAACTTTTGGTGACAAAATTGTTTGATGTGCTAAGGAGTGGTTAGACAATCACATAAAATGACTGTGGATCCTGTCGGTTGGAGTAGAGTTTTAGGTTATCCTTGTTCCAAGGGATTGTATTTGTTGTACTAGAAATATAAAGTTGCACAGCCCTTGTTTCAGTGATACTGTTCACTGATATGTGCGCTTCTCTGTTTGCTACTGCATGTTTGGGAAAAGTGTCTGATTTTCAAGATGTTTGCTGAATCTCAAGCTGAGACTTCAACGTGTTGCTGCTGCTGCTCTCACTGTGCTATTAAAAAAATGATTGCATCAAAGATACTCTGTTATTTTACACCCTTGAGTTTCATCTGGTTTTAAAATTATTTACCTTTTTTTTTATTTTGGGGGGGAAAAAATCAAAGATTTCTTTTTTTTTTAACTATGCAATAAAAGCTTAGGCTATTACAACTGCAGTGATGGTAAAATGGAAATGATAGCCCTTTACAAAGAAAGCATAGCTCTTAAAACATTGGCCAGAACGATGTGGTGGGATTTGTCATAAGTTTGTATGATGACTAGAGGTGAGAGTAAAGAGTGATGAATGAGGAACCTTCTAAAAAGGTTTATTTTTAAAAAAACAGTCCTAATTTTATGAAATATCCCCACAGCATTTGGAATACAGTTCATTTGCTTTAGAGTTTGTTAGCCCTGTGCTTTGATAGAGTTTGTAGATTTTGTACAGTGACTGCAATTAGAGATAAAAGCGCAAATGTCATACAGAGCCCCAAGTTGCTAAGAGTTTGTCTGTGGCCTTTTCTAAGCCTGGAGGTATTTATAGCAGAAACTGCTTTTGACAGGATCCATATTATTTGTGTGCTTTTTTAAATGACACTATAATATAAATGTTTAATTGTCTCTAAAAAAGAAAGCAATTAAACCCAACTATTATTTTATAGGTAGTGAAATAAAATAGCACTTTACAATATAGTTTGCAAATTGTTGTAGTCTGAGGAAGAGGCATTTTTATGTGAAGTTTTGAACTTGCTTCTGTAAGATTTTAGGTTACCAGATTGTTTCTATACACCAGATTGTTTCTGGTGTATATACTCTCATATCCATGTCTAACTTTGCACGTCTCCTTCAACACTCAAACTGCAAATACAGCAAAATGTAAGAATAAGTTTCAAATTCCCATGTGATTGCACAGGCCATTCTGTTCATGGCCAACAAAGTGATCCCTCTTTATCTCATTTTTCCTCCAGAAAGTATTTCACCCACAAAACCATTGTTTTGCAGCAGTTTGCAGTACTACTTTTCCCATCACTCATGAAGCCAAATTAGCTTGACGATAAGATAGTGACAGACAAAAATGTTTGAAATTTACTTTCCAGCACTTTGTAACTTCTGAGGCATTTAATAAAAACAAGATATAGTTAGAAATAAATCTTATTCCAAAGTCTGGGGATTCATATGAAGATGGACCTTAAAATTATCACTGGCTCAGGACGGCACTGTGTGCAGGATAGTCATCAGGATGGGCTGTGGAAGTATAGAAGAAAAAACTCCTTATGTGAAAGAGCTGAAGGCAAGAATAAATGCAAGTCTTCTAAAACATCTGTGTTCTTTTTGGTATCAGAATAATTCAGCAGTCTGGAATGTTACTCACAAAGAAGTAAATGACATCTACCATAGTGTTGTTCCTAAATGATCAGTAGAAAAAAGGGCCCCTCTCTCTACGGAGGTAGAGAAAGATGGGAGGCAACACAAATTGAGACAAGAGAGTTTCCAGCTGAATATAAGAAACATTTTTATCCTAAGAACAACCAGGAAGGGGTACAGCTTGCCCAGGGTGGTGGTCTGTCCTTCAGGATTTTCAAGCCTGAAGCGGACTACACCCAGAGCAACTAGGTGTGTTGTCACTGCTGACCCTGCCTGCTGCAGGAGGCTGGACCAGAGAACTCCAAGGGTCCTTCCAACCTGAATGAACCTGTCATCCAATGATATTTATGCACACTCACTTTGCATTAAATATTGTTTTCTAACATAAAGCCAAAACTTATTAAAGAAGGTATTTCAGCTGCTGCAGTTTTGAATGTGCTACCAAAGTGTGTCATCTGATTTATCTTGGCCTGAAAACTTAGCCTGAGGAGGGTATCCTTTCAATGTTAAAAACAGTTGATGTCTGTTGTTAAACCAGCAGAAGACCATAGTGTTTGCAGATACAGGCCTCTTTGCATGTATTTTGTAAATAACAGAAATGAGAATCATACAGAAATAGGTCATCTTAATCTTTTGTCTATATGGATGTCATTGCTTTTGTTGATCTCTGTCTGCTTTGCGATACTTGAGCCCAGCAACTGTTTTGGAATATTAGTAGTCCAATCAGTGCTTGAGATTTCTAAATCTTTTGCTTATATGAGTACCAAAGCATAGGAAAGCTTTTATTTACGTCTTCCCTTTTAAATTTTCTAGGTGGTATTTTGGTAAGATGGGCAGGAAGGATGCAGAAAGGCTACTTTTAAATCCTGGGAACCAGCGTGGTATTTTCTTAGTAAGAGAGAGTGAAACCACTAAAGGTATGTATGTGTCTGTGTATCTCTTCTCTCTCCCACTCCCTGCTCTCCCCAACACCAAGGTGAGCATTTTTATGCCTGCCCCATGATACACATGAATGTGTACAACATGTGTGTGTGCCATGACACTTGGGGAGATACGTTAAATACCTTTTTATATTTTGGTGAAGAACCAGATGTGATTTTTTTTCCTAGGTGCTTATTCCCTTTCTATACGTGACTGGGATGAGGTCAGAGGTGATAATGTAAAACACTACAAAATCAGGAAACTTGACAATGGTGGATACTATATCACAACCAGAGCACAATTTGAATCTCTACAGAAGTTGGTGAAACACTACAGAGGTAAGTCCAAGTTCCAGTGTCCCAATGTTACCCTGTGCCTACTGTGAGGAAGATGGACTGCATCCATAGTTTATTCTTAAAATTAACAACTATAAAATTTCTTTCTGATTTCAACAAAAAGTAAAAGGACTAAGTGTTTTTTATCAACATTGAGATGTTGCTTTTGTTACAGTTTTACCCTTGCTTAACAGTGAGGCTGTTGACTATTTTTTCTGTTTTCCAGAACATGCCGATGGGCTGTGTCATAAGCTAACAACTGTGTGTCCCACTGTGAAACCACAGACACAGGGACTAGCAAAAGATGCTTGGGAAATTCCTAGAGAATCTTTGAGGCTGGAAGTTAAGTTGGGCCAAGGATGTTTTGGTGAAGTGTGGATGGGTAAGAGCTTAATGTGACACATTTCAGTTGTTCCTGTGAATGTTTTAATTGTATTTTAAGTAAATCAGTATCGGGATCTGAAAATATCATAAAGAAATGAAAGGAAAAAATGCCAGTTATGATCATGCATGTAATGGTAAATTTAATATTCAATATAGTTCTAGTTTATGATTATTCTGTTAGCTAAGAAAACAAGCAAAAAAAGCTTCAGCAGAAAATTTCTTCAGTATTACAATGGGGAATAAAACCTGATCTGTTTCTCTAGGAACATGGAATGGAACCACAAAAGTAGCAATCAAGACACTAAAACCTGGCACAATGATGCCAGAAGCTTTCCTGCAGGAGGCTCAGATCATGAAGAAGCTACGACACGACAAGCTTGTCCCGCTGTACGCGGTCGTTTCTGAGGAACCAATCTACATCGTCACTGAATTCATGACAAAAGGTGTGGGACAGAATAGTTAGAAATGCTACATTTGAAACGTTATTTAAGACCTCAGCAACAAATCAAATGTTTAATTAATGTTAGGTATAAGCTAACTGGAGTATAAGTGTTAATTTTGATTAAATTAAAATGAGCAACGCTTGACCTACTTGGAGCAGTCCTGATTTAGATTATGGGCACAGACATGATTCTTTTGCACATCTGTGTCACCCTTTCTAATCTTCCAAGTACAAGACTGGGGGGTTTTCTCCTCATTTTTAGTGTGTACTGTCCATCACATTTAAATGGAACAGCATAGCTGGAAGTATTATTGTGAGATTATGCCTGCAGGTAGACAGGTCATGCTAGCAACAAAACATGTTGTGCTTTGGGTTTTTTAGTGTTTCTTTCCCAGCAGTGTAATAGTAAATTTTAAAAAGGTTGAGTGTTTTTTTTCCCAGACTCCCTCCTTTATCCCCTTGTTTTCAGTCTTTGATCCTTCTTCCTTTGCTCTGTGTCATTTCCCCCTCCCCCTGCTGCTGAAACAGAGATTTAGAGATTTAGGCAGAATGTAGAAATAAACATCGTAAGCATATGACTGTTAAGAAGCAGCAGATTTCCAAGTCAATTGTTCCATTTTTTATAAAATGCAGACTTCTGTTCAACTCAGAGAAAAATTTTGCTATCCTCATAAGCTACAGAAGCAAGGGAATGGCTAATTGTGTTCAGTACTGCACTACAAGTGTATGGGTTTACCTTTTTCCTGTTGGATGGGGTTTTTAAAGGGTTGTGTAAGATCAAAAAGGTAAAAATGAATAGAAAATGTAAAAACTTCCTTCTGCATTTTTGTTTCTAAATAACACTAGACAGCCATGCAAAGTCAGTTTTCATTGTTCAGAAATCAAGTTTCAGCAAGGCAGTAAGGAAAAAAATATTTAAAACTGCCTAAAGAAAAGCCAAGTTCACTGCCAGAACTGGTTACCTTGCAAAAGCAGAAGAATTGTAGTTTGTCAAAGTTATGGAGTTAAAATGCTGTTGGAAGCTTCTCTTTATAACTTTCCTTTGACAATATTCTCATATTTTACAAAACCCACAGAATTTCCTTGTTCTAAGCTACTAGAACAATTTATTTTTATTTCCCCTTTCACAAGGAAGAGAAGCAGGTACAAACTGCAAAGTATCCAACTGTTTTTTGCAGTGTGGACAGGTTATTAGAGATCAGCGTGAAATCTTTGCTTCTCTTCAGTCCTTTGATCTCATGAACCAAGGTCAGAAAAAGTCTGTGCAAACACACACAGCAAACAGCAGCAGCAGTGTGGGTCTGACCTGACACATTTTTACTTTCACTGTGCAAAAATACAGCAAGTCACTAAATTTATGTTGGAGAAACCTAATTCAGAACTACTGATATGAACTGCTGTGAATCCACTTCAGGATCTGCAGTCAAGTAGTTTCTTTCCCCACCTTGGTCACACTTGTAATTTTGTTACTGTAATTTGGACAGTGACAAGAGTGATTAGTTACCAATTTTCACCAGTTTCTTAGGAAAGAGATCCTATTCTTACCGTGTGTGACATAATGCCACCTGTAAAAACTGTTATGTAGAGACAAAGCTTTACTGCACAAGTAGAGGTTGGAGTCTTAACAGAAGCACAGGTCCTTGGAACTGGTTTCAGATACTGCTCATGTAATGTTCTGGGTACAATTGCATTATATAAATGGGAGAAAATAAGGTATTGTAAAGAATGGAAGATAGTTTTCACTGTAAGAAAGAAAAAGCCACAAAATAAAAGCAACAATTTCAGAATAATTTCTCTAATATATGATTGGGGCTGGCAGAAAAATGTAAGTAAGGGATAGTTTTTTTTGTTCTGCAATTATAAGTCTCACAGAAGAAAGCCCAGCTAGGAGGAGCACTGATACCAACAACACTGGAAAAATTCCAGTGTACTGCCAGAAACAGCAATCTGGTTTGTTACTGTTTAGTTATTTGCATTACTGAAGTGGATTCCAAACCACTTAGATAGAATTGCACCAACCAGATACCAGTGCAGAGGTAACCATGGGCATGGACATTGGATCGCATATTCTAGTAAATGATGGATTTTCAAATACAGATTTCATGAGATAAATGTGTCAGTCATAATGTCTAAGAAGAAAATCTCATTTGTGTTTTCAGGTCAAGTTAATGTTTTTGTTTTTTCCTCTTTTTTTTCCCCCTAAATGTGTTATGTTTTACAGGCAGCTTGCTAGACTTCCTTAAAGAAGGGGAAGGGAAATACTTAAAACTCCCACAGCTGGTCGATATGGCTGCTCAGGTACCAAAAAAACTTACAAAACATGTATTTTGTGCCTAGAGAAGAGGTATCACATAGCAACTAAACGTAAATATCAAATGCTCTGGCTGTTGTGCTGCTCTCTTACACCTTCTGTTGTGGGTTTGTAATTTGTCAGAAAGGAAACAGTCTGGTTTGCAATTAGCAGATACTGCACAGCCAGACACACTAATCAGTGCCAAGCTCTTGGTTGCTATAATGTAATTCCTGTACTTATACAGTGGGAATTGAGCTAAAATAAGAGGGTGCAGCTTAATGCTTGGGAAAAATGTATGTAGCCATGAAAAATAACCTTTTATAACACTTTTCTTTTTAAGATTGCAGATGGCATGGCTTACATTGAAAGAATGAACTACATCCACAGGGACCTCCGGGCAGCTAACATTCTTGTAGGCGACAATCTTGTGTGTAAAATAGCAGATTTTGGTTTAGCAAGGTTAATAGAGGACAATGAGTACACTGCAAGACAAGGTAAGGCCAGTTAATTTATTTAATAAGACTGATTGCCTTTCAATTGCTTAGAACAATTACATTTAGCAGAACATGCCTTTGTATTCTGTGTTTATGGATAAAGGTCACACATAGAAGTGTGCTTTCACAGCTCTGTTTAGGTGAGCCCCTTGCCTGAGTGTAACCCTAGTAAACTTCCTTTGTTCAAAGTTATGTGGCAGTTTGTTTGTGTTTTCAAAAAGCACTTTTAATTATTTTTGGGGATCAAACATACTACAGTTTGAAGAGAGATGAGATTCCAGAGAAGCTGTTCATCAGTTTCACTTTTTGAAACATATTTAAGTAAGACTCTTGAATGTCTTTAGTGCTTCCAGATATGTAACCAATAATTGCTGTCCTAGTTTGAAAAATATTAAAATACTATTCTGCCTTGAATTTTATCATAAAGTATAAAAATATTTTTAGTGCATTATTCTTTTCAAAATATTTTGAAGTGCAAGCAAATTGTGGATTAGCAAGGCAAAATTGAGCATCTGTCTTTCCAATATTTGTAGGAGCTAAATTTCCAATTAAATGGACCGCTCCAGAAGCAGCGTTGTATGGTCGGTTTACAATCAAGTCGGATGTGTGGTCATTTGGAATTTTACTGACAGAGCTGGTAACTAAGGGGAGAGTGCCATATCCAGGTAACAGGAAGATTTAATCAATTTTTCTTTTCTTTGTTGTATTCTCTGCCTCTGAACTTAGCTTTTGTACTTTCTCCCTTCATTCAGAGCCCACGGTTGACAAGCAGAGACAAAAACTTAGTCACACCTTACTGGTTCCTTTGTTCACAAAGATACTTTGGTTTATGTTCAGATTAAATCTTGCATATTTTAAAATGTTTTAAGATAATAGCACTTATAAATGTGACTGACAGTTTATTTCAGATTAGTGGGTATCCTTATGTTTTCTCTCTGTCTGTTCCTGATATTTCTACTTTTGACATTTTCCCAGACTACAGAGAGCATCACTACACTGAACCTGCTAAACCAGTTTTTGAAACTAAACATTTTTTAGCAGATATTTTGCTGGATCTGGAATGTGTAAGGCAGTTCTGTTAGCGATATTTAAAGCCTTTTTCTTGGCCTGATTTCAAATTAAGTGGTCCTTGAGTGGAACCTAAGGCAGGGAAAAGCTATTTGGACTTGAGTCTCCTCTATGAAAGACAGGTCCAAGGCACTGGGAAAGGGAGAAAGGGAAAAGGACTATGTGTTGAGGAATTACCAGTGTACTGAACTAATTTTCAGAAAATGTATTTAATGCAAAATGTAAAAATTCCATTCCCTATAAAGTGTGTTCATTAAAGGTTCTGTTCTGGTAGAACCACATGCATTGCAGCTGCAAAGGTTCTTGGAAAACTTTGGGAAACTATTCTTTGCATAATGTCATTCAGAGCTAATATGCTTTCCTTTTAGGAATGGTGAATCGAGAAGTTCTGGAACAAGTGGAACGTGGGTATAGGATGCCTTGTCCGCAAGGCTGCCCAGAGTCTCTTCATGAGTTAATGAAACTGTGTTGGAAGAAGGACCCTGATGAGAGACCAACATTTGAGTATATACAGTCTTTCTTGGAGGACTACTTTACTGCTACAGAACCACAGTACCAGCCTGGAGACAATTTATAAGCCAACAGTCTATATAACATGCACAAATCTGCCAAATGTAAAAGACTTGCAAAGAATTCCTGAAGTCTCTAAGGAATCACAGGAAAGAAAATCTTCGCTACTTTGCATGCTCTTAATGGCAAACTGGAATTTCATAATGCAGTTGCACAAAACCACTTTTAAAGTGTTATACTCTGATTTACCAATGACATTTTTTTTTATTTTTTCCTCTTTCCCAACTTATTTTCAGGGTCCAAAGGAAGCTTACTGAAAATATGGGGCAGAAAAAATTAGTGTTGGTGTGAACAATAGCAGAGAAACCAATGTTTCAAATCCCTCATTCTCCGAGTATTTGCTAATCATTGTACTATTGAGGGAATTTTCTGGAATTTGTGATCTTGGGGTATGGCCTTTTTAAAGCAGAAGAACTTTGTGGGACCAAGCAATTCTATTCCAGTTCAGTAAAACTCCCTGTGTTTAAAACCACATGTGTGTGCCCCCACCCCCGCAAAACAAAAGATGGTACAACTGTATTTGATTTATAGTCTCAATCTTTAAGCTTCCACTTTCATGGACTTAATTAGAGTAGGCAGGTAAAAAGAGAAATTGGAACAGTGAATGAGAAACTTGATCTAAACGGTAGACCTCAATTGTGAGATTAGAGAGCATAATGCACTGTGTTAATACTTGTGTTAATATAACTGGAAAGTAGCATGAGAGATTTTTCCTTTTTTCTTTCTGCATAGCTAATTAAGAATAATGAAGGTAACTAGAAAATGAGGTAATATTTTATAAAATTGTGTTGATAAAGTATGATGATATTTGAACTTGAAGCTATGTAATACAATCACGGGGGGAAAGCCTTTAATCTTTTAAGCTCCAGTGGAACAGCGAGCTTTTGTATGGGAAGACTACCTGAACAAAGTTACAAAGTTCACCAGGAAAGCAAGACTGAAGCTGGTAAATGGCCACCCTTTAGTCCTTTTTCAGAGACAGGTTTGGTACTGTTGTATGTGGCTTGCAAGTGTTAACGAGGGTGGGTGCCACAAGTGCTATCTGTCACTAGTTCAGGGATTTGATTGCACTTTTGCTTTTCTTGGCTATTAAGACACACACACCATTGCTCTTCCCACTTCTGCCCTTCCTACAGAATTATTTAACTAAAAATAAGTGAAAGAAAATGTGAAAGTTTAAAAAGTAAAGGGATAAAATATATTTAATATTGTCCAAGTAATGAAATTTGCTGGTATTCAGCCCAGCTGACATTACATCTAGATTTATTTTCTTTGGCTACTGACATATCAAGCAATAATGTCATGTCTTTTACTCAACAATTTGCATGAGGTTCTTGAATTTCTGATCAAGCTTATATACTTTAATTTTGAAACACTCTTACTTAGTTACTGGCTTGGAATTCATATTATCATTGTGAAGCTATCCAGCAAATGAATTCAGAAGAGCTGGTAATATAGTTCTGGTACTAAACTTAACATTCATGGGTTTACATTACATTGAATCCAACTACCAAACAGATCTTCGTAGGAACAGTGCCATCATTTTTCATTTTCCCTCATCATTGCTCATCAACTGTACATTTGTGGCTATCAAATTTTAAAAGGGCTTTCTGTAAGAAAAACAAAAACAAAAAAACACATACACAAAATACTTAACCCAAAAAAGATGATGAAATTTTAATTTTTCTAAATATTTTAAAATAATAACACAATCATATGAGTTTATGTATTAATACAGTCATAACTAAAAATGCCAACAATGACACTGGCATTGTATGGATTTTTAATTACTGAATGGAACAGTTCATTGTAATAACACTTGTATAGTAAAGAATAAAACACTAACTTAATGAACGTGTTCATTGTAAATGGTTGTGTATTATAAAACTTCTCCAAAAGAGTTTGTATGTTTATGAAAATTTATGTTTCACCTGAAGACCTTGATGTGGTTCTTACCCTAACAGAGTTTAAAATTCACATTCACACTTTTTATATAAATAGTAATAAGTTTAATTATGTAACTAAGTATTTTTATAAAGTATGGCATTGTTGAACTGTTTTGCAGAATTGGTTCAAAATAAATTTCACCTTGATTGCATCTGCTTATTTGAGGTGGGGGGGAGAAGGTGGGAGGGGGACAAAAGCAGAGTAGCCTTCAAATTGAGGGGAGAAAGATGGGAATAAAACATTCATGAGGTTCTTTTTATCCTCTGTAAATTGTACTTCCATGCAGGATTGTGAGTTCATTGTGCATTATTGCTGTTAAAACAGACATTTTCTAGACCAGTTCACAGGTCCTTGGCAGGAATGGGTTAGAACAATTCTGCCTGGGTGTAAAACAAACCTCTCTGGTGGACAGACAGACGGACTTGGGATTCTCGTGAGAGCAAGTCCAGCTTAAACTCTCAGCTGGCAGTCATTGTCATGCTGTAAGGCAAGCACATATCCTTCCTCTTGCTTTCTCTGGGATTAACAGCCACTGTTCACTTCTGATTTTTCAGGGAATTTTATACATTTGTTCTTGTGGCAGCCAATGTTTTATCTCAACCTCATTGAATGTTACCTGTCTCAGCGACCAGTGCGACTCAAAGTGCAGATCCTGGCATGTATCTACAGTGCCACTGTAGGTCAAGGAGCTAGTACTGTTTGAGTTTCAATAATAACTAACACAGCACTAAAACCATTCTTCTTACAGAACCTACAAACTGCAAAGTTTACTGTATTTTTAGTATTTCCTGTAATGTAGTTAATGTTTTACTATTTTCAATGAGAACAATCATGTAATTTCTGGTAATCTGTACTCCTCCCTGTTGTCCATCCAAACCTCGTGATTCCCATTCTGCATGCTAGGCCTGCAGACTGTTTCTGTCATGCATTGTTTCAGGCTGTAGTATTTTAAGAATATTTTCATAGTATTTTTGAGTAAACTTCCAAACATAAACATGTGTACGAGCCTGCTATTTAGATAAAGTACATTCCTACTTCAGCATAAAGCATTATGAAAAGAACCTTATGTGTTCTTATCCTTGCAACCACTGAATTGTCATTTCACTAGGCTTGTGAGTAGCCCTTACAACTGGAAAGTAGCCTTGGAAAGGATTGGAGGGGTTTTTGTTGGGTTTGGTGGGTTATTTTGGTTGGTTGGGGTTTTTTGTTTTGTTTAAAGAAAGACTTAGAGAATTTGCTGATGGGCAGAAACAAGGCAGAACACTGTCTTAGCCACACTCATCTACAATACTAATGTTTGTTCTAAAACACATTTTCTGCAGCTGGAGTGAGTATAAAGAAGTAAACTTAATGAGCCCCCACTTTTGTTATTTATTTTCAACTGTTCAATAAACTTCTCAGTTTTTAAGTTTTCCGTGGAGATGCTGTAGATGTTTGTATTTGTGGCAACATTCCCCCGACACGACTTCACTTAGAGCTGCACAGTCAAGTTGGGTTTGAACCACAGGAGCACTCAACGTAAGCTAAGCAGTACATTGCAAGCAGGAGACTCAAATCCTCACACCTGGCTTAAGGAATTTAGGGCTAGATTGGAACAACTGATTTGGGCACCAGAAGCAGGTCTGGGTGGGTAAGTGCCTCAGTCCAGAACTGTGATTCACCCAATAACTATTGCCTTGTGCAAATGTCTGAAAGTGCAGGTTCCTTCATAGACACACATCTTGTTCCCACTTCAGCCTCATTGTAATACAGGAAAAAAACTGCCTTTGACCTTCCAGGCAATGCAGGAGTGACTGTCAGTGTGGGGCTGGGAGCATCCTCCCAAATGTGTATCTCTGACAGACACCTTTCCGAGATAGGGTGGGAAGAGTCAGGAGAGGGAAGTGAGGTGGTTGTATCTATTTTTGATGTAACAGCCTGGAGTGTAAAACCTGGGTTCTGATCAAGAATCCTGGCTAGCTGGGTGTCAGCTGTGAGAGACTGTTATGAGGGTGTTGAGAGTTGGAAGCAGAACCCACAGAGGAACTTCGCCCTCAGCTGCAGACTTTAGCATTTCCTCAAGGACCAAATTATTTTCTCAGCACCTTTTCCTAGTGACACAGAGTGAGTGTTAGTTACAGAAACAGCAACAGCTTCCCTGCTTCTTTCTCCCTTAGCATAGGGGAGGAAAAGGGGGTGAGTGGGATAGAAGGATGGAGGCAAGCAGCTGAAGTACCACACTTCATCACTGGGCAGAGGGAAGCAGGCTGAGGGGTGTGGCATGGCAGATGTCATATGTTCTTGTCTCTGTCATATTTTGAAAAGGAGGTAGAAATGCAGGGGAACTGAAGAGCATCTGTTCCCTTGTGCACAGTGGAAATGGAGCAAGGCTAATGCCAAGTGCTGCTTCTGTTATCTCTGGTAACTGGGCAGCTCACCCTGACTGGTTTCTAGTAGATCGGCTTCATTTTAACGTGGGAGTCCCAAGCATTGTTTTGCTCTTAGAAATTCCCAAGAATGAACCTTGATCAGCTCTTAGCAAATTAAAAAAAAAAACTAAAACAAGATACTGAGAGCCTGACAAGAGAGTTACTGGCCCCTGGATCCCAAATAGACAGCTTTTTAGACTCTGGGAGGTAGTTTAGCATTCCTTTCCTAGTGAATGTATGTGGATATGTGGATGTAGCATTTTCTGTTAGGTTTCCCTCCTCTCCATGTCTCCTCTCCATATGGTACGTCTAAAAACTTTACAGAGTTCAGACATTACCCATGGGGCCCATGTTCTTCTCTGGTCCTGCTCTTTAAGCTTATTTTCTTTGCTAGTTCTGCATGCAAATGTGTTTTCCATAAGTAATACATTGATAATATTTTTTTAACATTCTCTTTAAAGGCATATGTTTTGTCAAATTGTAACAACCACTGTTGTTGGGGTATAAAGTATTTCTTTTTTGTGTATTTTTACAGAACACTGTCCATCTTCTCTTAGAATTTAATTTACTGTAGGCAAGGAGAAACATGTTGACCATTGTGTTGTTTTTGTTTTGTTCCTAAAGACAGGATAGATACCCAGTTAAACTCAGCAGGGTCCAGAAACAGACTGGAAATCTAAAAGGGAAACCTGAATACAAGCAGTCTTGATGAATTAGTCATGTACCAACTGGAAAGCTGACTGCTGTGAAAGCATTCCTTTCTTTAATCAAAAAGCTACTGCCAGTAGGAGCACTTCCTTTGTGCCCTGCTGCTAGGTTATTGAGTCTCTAGCTGAGGCTGCTGATAAGTACATACTGGGAAATGGATAAATCTGGGCATTTTACCTTTGCTCCTGAAAATCCATCCCAGGCGTGCTAACGATGCACCTTTTTTTCCTGCACCTCCACAGGTGCCAGCTGCTGGATTAACCATTCATTCAATACCTCTTCCCACACATTTATTAAACACATTTATTCACATTTGGGGCAGTCTTCCAGGGGCTAAATGATTGTTGATCCTTCTCTTGGCTTCAGTGTTTGGCAGTGCCAGGGGTGTATTCACTGAAGTAAGGAAGGGTAAGGAAGAATTTCTGCTCTTTCAAAAACAATATATGATAAATCTCACATGACTCCTATGATAAAAGTACCACACGTGAAGAGAACATAATTTGGCTGCTTCTTCGTGAGAACAGTGAGGACTTTTCCCTGCTTCCCCAGCAAAGGTAGAAAATGCCACTCAGGGGCAGCTCATGTTGAGCTGTGGAAAAAGGAATGACCACGCTAAATTGCAGCCCCTGTTCAGTCCTGCCAAGGAGGCCAAGTCAGTGATTCTGTCCTTCCAGAGAGTTCCCAGGAAAAGGCAAGAGTGTTCTTCACATTCCTGAGAGTGAAAGCTGGTGACTAGGTGACTTGGGTTCCTTAAATGCCTCTATCCACCTTCTTCTCCTCTCAGTTCTAGCCAGGGTGTTTACAACGAATCAGTTTTTATTTCTCCATCGTGCCTGTGCAGTAATTGCATGGTCATATGAGAATTCACAGGTTGATGTTTTCTCTTTTTTAAGTGAAGGGTGCCTGGCAAATTAGGCAGCTTTAAAAGAGCAAGGTTAGATCTGTACCCCTTTCACTGGAGTTTTGATTTTGTTCTATATTACCCTCTTCATTTCTGGAATGCCTCTGTCTTTCAAAGTGGCTTATGACTACCACAAATGTATATTATTTCCATTGTGCTAAAAGAGTAGAAGTGCAATAGAAACAATTTCCATATTTACATTTTAGTCTAGTGTTACTTGTTAAAGTGACTGCATCAAAATCTGTCCATTGAATTTTCTTGACATCTTTATCAAAGAACTGCTGTTTGCAAGGAGAGGATATTTTTTCCACATGGAAATGAAGTTCAATCAATTGCCTCAATGAGTTAAAGGTTATAATGAGCAGATTACAAGTAGGCTAAATATGAGCTCTGGCGCCACTGTCATTAGAATGGCCCCAGCCTGTTCAGACTGCTACTAAGTGTTCTGGAGAGCAAGTGTGTATATACTTAGCAATAGATACGCCCCTGATTTCAATTGATCAGTAAAGTAGGAATGACCCTTTTTGCAACCTGGGGATGACAAAGAGCAGTCAGGAGGATAGTGGGATACACATCCGCATGAAAGGTCAGCCTATCTTGCGGAAATGCTCTTGATCTATTGACAAAATAGCTTGGGCTTCATTTGTTCTTTGTTCCCAGACAGACACTGTTATGCCAGGCAATAAACAGAAATCTACTGAGAGGCAGCATCTCTCGCAGGGGCTCCCAAGGCAGTTACCATCTTGCCCAACAACCCTTACTGCCTCATACGTAGCATTTCTCACACACACTCTCAAACAAATGAGATCAGGGTCATTATGTCTGTCATTATCCTTTATCAAGGGGAAAAGGGGTGTTTTGACTCATCCAGGGCCAAGTTGAAGACCTTGATCGAGCAGCAGCCAGACTCTAGCATTTGGTCAATTGAACATTTCCTTTCAGATGGGCAACTTTTAGCATCACCTGCCAACTTTGACCCCTGACGGAGAAGAAAAGCTGCAGTAATTTCCCATTATTGTTTACAATGGACGCCTGAGCTACTAAAAAAAAAAAAAAAAAAAAAACAAAAAAAAAAACTCAACAAGAGAGAGCAAAACTTATATAAAACCTGTGGGCCCAGTCCTGCACAGTAGTTTGGCTGCCACAAAGCCAGTGTACCAATTATGTCATGAAGACAGCATGGACCATCAATCTCTAGCCTGAGGCTTGCCCAGTGGTCCTGGATGCAGCTAGCCACCTTTCAGACAGCCCGCATGTGGGTGGGGAGTGCCGGACCTTGGCCTCTGAGAATGGCAGTGACAATGTGTCAGTGGGATCTGCCTTCCCAGGTCACTGAGCTGCTACATCTCAGACACACGACCAGGGGGCAGGAGGTTTTTGTTAGACAGTTTGGACAGGACACAGCTTCTGTGACTGTTCCGCAAGCACTGTCCAGTGAGCACATTCACAAGTTTCCCTACAGTTGTCATTGCTCCCTTCTTGTATCTTGGTGTGGGTTCCAGACATCACTGGTTTGCAGCAGTGCCCTTTCAGTCCTAGACCATAGAATGAGCACTTCCTTCTTTGCTATTCCGGTCTGTTTCACTGACACTTCAAATATGTTAAAACCCTCTAAGCACTCAGCTGAACACCCACACAACCTCTGGCTTGATGATGTCATCCCTTTTCCTCCTTCAATCTACCTCTGCAATTATTTCTCACAGAAATAATTTCTCAGAGGAATGTCTCATTTGTTGTTTGGTTTTTCAATTCACTTAGGATCTAGCAAGTACGTACTCAGTTATTTTAAGCTTCTTTAGGAACAAACCATTATCTTTAGTCATCCTAAGACTTGAACCTGTGTATCACCTGGTTTGTTATAAGATGCTGAAATCCCTCCCCATCGTCACATGTGAAATGTGCATAGTACAACCTGCCTAGATACATAAATGACCTCAGGCACTGGAGTACATGATTCATCACATCCAAGAGAAGTGGGATGGGATGTTGTTCCCACAATGCAGGTGGGAACAGCAGAGGAACTGAGACACAGGCAAGGAAATGTCTTAGCAAGAATCACGGAAAATTCTCACAAAACTATTTCAGGCATCAGTTACTTGTACCTCAAGCAAATATCTTAAGCAGGGGAGAACTCACAGAGCTGGAATCACTGTCTCTTAACTCTCAAGACTGAATATTCCATGCTGCTGAAGAAAATGATGGCTGGCACAAGGCTTATGCTCTGTCTGTTCTTTCTCTGACACTCTGCAGTTTGCTGAAGAAGATTGGCATGTGGTTTACCCTGGCAAATTCTTTGCTCAGAATAAATGTTGACATTGAGTAGTGGTATGTGGGACTGGAAAGAAACAATTATGGTATAGCCCTGACTCTTGGGGACTTGAAACAGCTGGAGCACAACTGCCATTACCTCACTGCCAGAAACAGAATGCCTTATGAGGATTTAAATGAGAACTTGAACGTGACTGCAAGTACCAAAACAACTCAGGGAGATGCAGCAGTGGCTGGAAAGAGATGGTGTGTAAAGGCTGCATAATTTGAAGAAAAGCTGTTTTCCTCATAGGATAAGGGGATCTGGTGGCCTCTGTCCCCTTAACAGTGTTTTGGATTGCCAGTCCACAGTGTTTTCTTCCTCTGTGGAGTGGGAGGTGATACAAAATAACTTTCATCTTGAAAGCCCTTTGTGATTATTATTATTTTTTGAGGAAAGCATAAGCATCTGGAAACAGGAAGTACAAGATGAAACACGGCCACTCAACTAAACTGACAGTGGCCACCCAGGTCTGGGCACAAAATGAATAGCTCCATGCTGATACTTCAAATTCAGAGACTGTCTGAAAAGGTTAATTCTCAAAGTACCAGCTGAGGAAAGGGCCCACAGTCCTTCTGTTGTAGGCATTTGGATGTAATGAGGCAGTAAATTTGGCTATGTTTGGCAGTCATATGTGCTGTCAAGGCTTTCTTTATTCATGTGGTCAATAGAGACATGGGAGAAATTGTCAACAACTTTGAAGGCTTCTCCAGAGAGCTTACCAGCAACGGGCAACTCTGCTGTAAGACACATTTTAGGGTGCTGTTGTGAAAAGGATTTTAACAAACATGTAAGTTGTGAATTTTCACAAAATAATTCCATTTCCATTCTTAGAAATTGGGAACACATGGTTCTCAGACAAGCCAGTGTGAAAGTGACCAGGCAGAATTCTAGGGAGGTATTTTATACAAGTTGCACATTTCTGCACCTTCTCTTTTTTTTGTAATTTTTAACCAATATGAATTGGTTTGGGTTTTTTCCCCAGTTTCAGTGACTTTTCCCCTTGCTGTGTTATCAACAGTGCAGTCTTTTAAACCATGGGGAACAAAATATCATTTAACAGAAGCTGTGAGTATCAAACCACTGAGGATGACACTGAGGGCTCTACACCTTTTTGTTCAGTAGATTAGACCAGAGAAGGGCACTGTCCACCTGGCTATAGCTACTGTCCTGATAGTTCTCTGGGCCAAACAAGAGGGAAAGGTGATGCCCATGGGACCTCAATGTAAGAATGCTCATTAACTGAGAGAAATCCTGGTTGCCCTCATTTTCATGTGGTCTTGATCTTGAAACAATCTATACACATGATTGGCTTTAAAATATCAAATAAAATACAGTCATTGCTGAGTTCTTGGAGACTCTGCCCATGCTTAATTTTTGCAGGATGGAAAATTGAGGCCACTGCACAGTGCTTAGTAGTGGAATTTGTCGGAACATTACAGAGAAATTTTGTAGAGCTCTGGCATTTCTGAAAAAAAATATTTTTGCTGAGTCCTGTTTCTTTGTATATCATTTTCTTGATTTCATCTTTTTTACTTACATATTTTAATCTGAGATTTTCACCTTTTAGCCAGTTCCCTACTGAATATGCTGTTGATCTGGGAGCCAAATCCTGCGTACTTAACATGTTACTATTTATTAAAAACATCCTTTTAGGGCAGTGATGTGCCATAAAGACAGCCTTGTTAGAAAGGAAAATTAGTGAACGAAAGGTATGTCTGCTCAAAAAAAGACTGACATAGAAAGAGCTCCCAGGAATTTAGAGCCTGGGGTCCAGCCCTGTGAACTAGTGAAAAACATCCTTGAAAAGGGCATCTGGCCTCTTTGTAGTGCAGCTGAGGTACCTAGAAACCAGAAACATCCACAGACACCACTGATAAGCACCAAATAAGGAGACTGTAACAACAATTTGTCACGTGAAGGTGGAAAACAGTCTGAAAAAATAATAGCTCTGAAGGAACAGATAACAGGACCCACAATTGTCTGTGAAAAATAGAAATTAAACAGGATCTATTGGCTGCTCAATGTTCCGCTCCCTTTTTTGACTATGTGCTATTAAAACACCTTATGTTTATCCAAAATTGAGCCTGAGAACTTCTTGGTTTAATCCCGCACAACCTTTTTATAAGCATTTGGGGTCTCCCCAGGGGCAGCTGGCTAAAAAAGAGTCTATGATATGGATCATTTTGGAAATGGGACTCTACCAGTTCTCTTACTGTCCAGGTCTGTCTTCCTGTCTTTCAGGAGGGGTTGCTTCCCAAGGCTGTTCCCACCTTCTGAGATGGTTTTGCTGTTTTTGAAATCTGGCTCATTCGCTTCCTATCAATAGCATAAATATTTACATAAGTAATCATAAAAATATCTGCTGTTATATCATTAATAAATTTGCTTCATTTGTGATAAACAGTAATCTAAAATAGTATATAACTCTTGGCTGCTGCTGTCATTGGTTGTAGCACAATACTGAGTAATGTCATTATTAATTGATACCATGGTCTTGTTTGATAATATATGCTATTGATGGCAGATATTAATTTGTAATAACTTGATATATGTTCATTCATATTCATTTTATTAACCATAGATATGTTTTCCAGTGGCAACTTTTGTTGTATTTGTGGTAATCGGTAATAAAAGAAAGAAATGTAATGGGCAAAGCTTTCATATCCTCATGAATTACAGACTCCTACAAACCCACAGTCATTATCTCTCCACACTTTTTTTAATAATTACTCTTCCAATACTGCTTCCATAATGAAACCAGGTTAAGAAGGATACTGAATCCTTAATGATTTTCAGGAGAAAGTGTCAAATGTTCTTGCTTGGTGTTGAGACCCACTTTGCTTTGGTGTCAGGAATTAACTTTGCATGCCGAATGCAAATGTTATTTGCATTTTGTGACATTTCATCATGAAGAAAAAAGCATATGTGTGTTATGGCATCACTGTGGCTCCAGTTATTTAATTTGTTTTGTTTTCTAGTTTATGTGAAAGTCAGAGGTCGACATGGCCAGAAAGTCTAAAGGAATTGGGCCCTATTAGAAGAGTACATATTTCACCTTGGGTCCAAATTAAAATGGTCTTACAGCTCATTTCAGAACCTGTGTCACTAGCAGGGAGTGCTGCTTTCTGCCCAGATAAGTCCTTCCCTCCCAACATACCCTCTTCCAGTGTCTGCTTTCAAGCAGAGATGCAAACTAGCCCCTTTCCTGGGGAGACTCTATAGCCTGTCTTTGCCATCCCTTGGTCACAGCCAGCAGTGGGGACTGATGTCTGCAGCTACAGGAAGCTGAGTACTTAAAGAATGTGCTTTAATTGGTAGGTCCTTGTTTAGAGTTTGGACAAGAAGCTGCTTTTCTTTAAGTCTGGATAATTGGGAGTTTGTTTTCATTTTTTTAATGGCTGGGGGGGGTCTTTTTCACAAGAACATCTCCTCACTGAAAACTACAAACTTGGTAATTTAATTGCCTGTGCTACGATGGTTTGCTAGTAAACGCTTGGCCTTCATGTGTTGATCTGTTTGCTGAAGTGATCAGTCATTGTGGGGGGGAACTCCCTTCAGTATTAAGATCTAAAAGATTCTGTTCTAAAATAACTAGGTATTTCCTTTCCTGAGAGCAGGAGTTATGAGAATAGGGGTGCTTCTCTGTTTTAATTTGACAGCTAAAATAGTGTGACTTGGCTTTCCTGTTTAATCTTTTACTCCTTCTTGGATAGAGTTTTAAAAGAAGCTGAAAAGGGCTTATTATCAACTACTCACAGCCATGAAATTAGGTAAACTCACATTTGGCAGTGCAACACAAGCTGATGAGGGAGGGGGGTGTGAAGGTTTAGAATATCTGCTGTTTCAACTCCCCGCTTGCTTCAGAAAAATGGGGGAAAGATTGACAGCCAATCCTCAGCTGACTAGCATTACTTAATCTTTTTTTCATCATACTGTTTTATCATGCTATGGTTTTTTTTTTTTATTTTATATGTCATGCTTGAAGAAGGCGGCCAGCATTTGCTATTCTGCATGGAATACAGATAGATTACTGGTGTGCTACCAGAGGAGGAAGCTTGTGGTCAGTCATCTTTCCTTCAAAGCTGAAGTTTTGGTGCTCTCCATTTTCCCAATCCTGGACTTGTCTCATCAGTTTTGATGGGAGTAACTCTGTCAGGAACACACCATCAGCCTCTGAGACTGACAGGCTGCAGGAACAATGGTAATAATGAAACCTGGAGTGTGAGGAGAATGAGGAGAATTTGATCCAATGTGTAACTTTCTTCAGTGTAATTTGATATTTATTCTTGTTCCCCTACAGAAATAGTCCAAAATGGTCTGCTTGAAAAAAAAAAAGAAGGTGTGATCTTAAATATATCTGTACCTGATGAAAACAGTTACTTTGCATCTCTTAGAGAGTGAGAAGGGGACTGTGTGAGATGAAGCCTGTTGTTTGCTGGCATCTTCTTGTGTTTCCCAGGAGTGCAATGCCAAACATCAGGTTTGTGCCACAGTGGTGATGTTTTGCCATGTAACTCTTTGCATTGGGTTAGCAAGGAGCTTGTGCTGATATCTGCTTCTTCCAAGGATTTATCTGCTTTGCAGTTCTTTTGCAATAAAATAGCTAGGGAGAAGAGGGAAGGGCTAATTTGGCCAAATTGATCTATTTGATTAAAATGCCAGGTTTGGGGAAAAAATAAAGGAGTAAAAACATCTCCAATCCTTCAGTTTTCCCAAATAACGTTCTTTGATGCATTATTTAACAAAATAATATGCTGTTGACTAAAATACAGCCTGACTTATAATTATTCTTATCTGCTTCAGAATAGAAAATGTTGAAGTATGGATATCTGGCTTATTCAGGATCCTATTCCTGGCTAGAACCAGACCAGCAGTTAAAACAGGCTTGAATGTTCAATTTTACAGCCATAAGGTTTTAAATAGTATCTGAAGTGGGAAATGCTAACAGATGACGATCAATTCTCACTGCTTGCTCCTAAACACTCACAAGTTTTGTTGGGCTGACTGAAAATCTATCATTGCCATTTGGGGAGGTAGAAAAGTGGGCTTAATAGCATTTCAGTGATTTTCCCAGTTAGGCAGAGTGTTTATGAATGAAGATGTATCCATGGAAGTAATATAGAAATGGAAAATTCTGTATTGGTATATTGTGTGTAACCGTGAGTTTGCATGGCTGCAGCTGTTGTTGGTTTATGCAAGGGGCTGATGCACAAAGGGATTCTCAGGGGAGCGCTACAAATAAACCAAAAGTATGATCATTAGGAGTGTTAACGAAAGTACATAAAATCCATGCTTGGATGGATACACTGAAAAGCACAGTACCTCATCCTGTGGTAACTTCATGGATGAGAAATGAGGATATCTTCTTCAGAGTCAACATGAACCTCAAAATTTGGTAAGTGCTTGTTTAATCTAGAAATTCTGGTTGCCATCACTTTGCGGGATACTCTGGAACTGTCAGTAGAAGAGGGCCCTTGGCTTCCTTCATAAACAGTATCCCTATTGCCAGAGAGAGCTGCATGTGCTTGGCTCCCTGTCTCAGTTCATTGGTGTCAGATCAAGTTAATATAGCTGGTATTTTTCCTTCATAAAATATACACCTTGGTATACCTAGAAATACTGTTGCCAAGTTATGGGATGTTCATACCTGGATTAGAAAAATGTATTATTTGTTACAGTTAGCTGGGATGCGGAGTTTGGTTCAGCTGTATGTTACTGATATATCTGATCTCATTTTCTGATGGTTCTTCTAGCTACTTGTGAGGAAAAAATAAAAGTTTATTCTAATTACATGTAAATTAATATTATTCTAGATGCAGTGTGGTGGAGTTATTTGGAGATGCATAATCAAGTGACCTCACTTTGCTTGCAGTTGCACACACAGGCCTTGAGAGAAGGCTGGATAATGTACAGTAAATGCTTGAATTGGGTGTTCTACTTCTGTGTTTTATGCTTTGAAAGGACAAACTGGGCTTAGTCTAACTCTTGCAGGTCTGTGACACGGGCAGTGATGACTTTGCTTCTGTATCTCTCCCAGACACTCCCCCCTTCCACTGCTGCATAATGCTGCATTGCAGGAAAACAGAAGTGGTGCTTTTGGGAAAGCTGAGGGTTGATCACCAGTGAAGATTAACGCGCTTCTGCTGACTTACAAAATGCCATTGCCGCTTTGTGTTCAGGGTAGGATGAAGCTCACTCACAAGGGAGAAGAAGTAACCAGGAAGTTCTTTCTGTAAGACACTCATGCTATAATTGTAAAATCTACTTTATGGATTCCAGTTTATGGCCCCATTAATCATCCAGAAGTGATCTACTTCATGTTCCAAGTATGTGTATACGTTCAAAGTAAAAGTGGGTGATTATTACAGGATGATATTTACAAACTAAGATATATGCAAGAAATTATTAGCCAGACAAAATAACTGTGAATATCACTTTTTGCTACTATACCATGTTATTTTCTATGTAAAACCTTTAGATTAAATAGCTCTTATATGCTTTTAATGGCAAATATTGGGTTTTTCCTTCTTCAAATCTTGAAGAATAATATCAACAAATGTTGATATATTTCAATGAACACCAATACTGGCTATGACTGAAGTAGATGTATTGCTAAGAATTTTAACCTGTATTTCTGTGCCAGAAATTCGAGTCTGTGGGGGAGCCCCTCAACCAGGATTGTCTTCTAGAAGATTTAAAGTGGCTTTTATATCCAGAGAGTCTTCTATAGAAAAGCTTGTTAATAATTTTTAACGGATATTTGGCCAAAAATAAGCTGGAAAAGAAGATATTCCAACTAAAATATTTGAGAAAAAATGAAAAAGTAGATGGAAGTCACTCATTTTTACTTTGAAAGGTTACTTTGCTGACTGCTGTGGGTCATTCTTCGCCCCATATGTTCACTGACACACTACAGCTGCTGACCTACTCTGGGTGCTGCAGTGCAGCACAAAGCTTTCATGGGATGCCATAAATCCTGGAATTCTGAACCAGGAACTCTGTCAATATAAAATGGCAAGGACCTGAAGAGCCTACAGAGGAATTATGATGTAATTTTCAGATGATTCATTTTTTATAGGAAAAAAATTTCCCTTGTGTGGGAGAGAAATGCTGCTTCAAAAACTCATCTTATTTAAACCATTGCACTTTTTTTTTTTTGTCAGGAAGCTTTTCTGCTGAAAATTTCAGGCAGCCATATCCATATTTTAGGGTGCTTTACTTAAATATATGCTGCCAAAGATATACTCATTCCCACAGAAGACTGCTCTACTTCCTACAGGTCCTGATCTGCTTAGTTTGAACCTAGGCTGGATATTGACATAGTCATTGCAACACTGCAAAAGTATAGCCAAAAGTACAATACAGACAGAACAGCAATTCCAACTTTTCATTTGCTTTCTGTTTCCTGAATTTCTACCACTTCATAAAGATTTTACAGTTTGTCAGGAAAAAATAACTCTCTACAAACCCTCACTGTATTTGATTCTTATTTTTCTTATCCTAGATGCTGAATGCAAAGCAGAAATGGGAAATAAAGGAAGCAATACAGTGGGTCACTGAACCAGCTGGGTTTAAACCCTTATGTATTAAGGAGGCAGCTTTTCCAAAGCAGGATATGCATATCCGGATGGGACATGCAACTGTTTCAAATCTTGGAGGTTTAATATTGTATTTCAATAATTCTACAGTGACTCCAGTACTGATGTAATGTTGATACTGTTCTTCACATATTCAGAGTTCATTTTGAACTAGTGACTCAGAATACTGTGTTTCCTACAGGATCTTAATACATATTCTGCACCTGTATTCCCTTAAGTTTAAACAAATAGCTCCTTTCAAAAAAAAAAAAAAAAAAAGTAAAACTACTGCAATGCTTGCATAAGGAAGGCAGCCAACATTTAGTATGAAATGGGAATTGACTTTTTTTTAATGTGTGGTTTCCAGTGAAATTGGAAGTTTGGTTCAGAATTTGTGTTCCCAACATGCTATACTTAGCAGCACTATTAAAACCCCAGATCTACTGTACGTGTATTTCTTTACTGCTGCACACACCCTGTTATATAATTCTTTACATTGCTTGTGGACAAGAGAAAGCAGAAAAAAATCAATAAAAAGTTTTATAACATGTGTTTCATTTTCTATAAAACACATAGAAAACAGTGTGCTGTTATTCCATCCTTTGTGCTACTGAGTAACTCCACTGGGAATTCAGAAAACCAGAAGCAAGTCTTGAATGTTTATTTCCTTGCAGGCCTTAACAGTGTTAGGAATTGGTGCAGCAACCAGAGAACATGTGAGTATATGTGTAAGTGCTTTGGGCTTTTTCCTAATTACTGTTTGCTTAATGAATCTACTGCATAACCATTGGAGCATATGCCAAAACTCCTTTGTGTGAAGTTAAACACTAAAGCTGAAAAATAGTTGGTCTCTATTTCAGCTATTCCCTACCAAGGTTGCCTTCACCTTATCTCCCTGGTTCATTCTTCCCACATGCAATTTCTCTGAAAAACCTGGAAATATCTGGGATTTTTTTCACTATTATTATGAAGTAATTGCTAAAATTTCATATTCCTACATCGGTGAGAAATATGAAAGAATGCATCCTGTGATTGCCCATTTGAAAGGTAGAGAAGCAAGGTACAAAGATGAAGTCCAAACAACTCTGTGGAGTACACTGCAGGTTCATGAGACACCTGGATAACACCTGTGCAGAACAGTGCAGGCCGGACAATGTGGTCTGTAGAGCACTGAAGGGCTGATGAAGCTGATATCCCCTGTAGCCCAAGGATGATTACCCAGCTCCCCTTTTCATTTTGCTCTGTGGCTTTGGTGCTCCAGCCAGTGTTTTGCTCAGCACAGCAGTGCATGTGTAGACACGACTCTGCAATGGCTATATGAAAGAGCGGGGTTTAGAGAGAGGAGGTTCCAGGCTCCTCTAGTTGCACCAGCTCTATTTGTGCTGCCCTAACTCGGCTGTAAATATCCGTATTCCAGGAAATCATGCTGTCATCCTCTCAGTGGTACCAGTGGCACTGCCAGAGGTGCAGGAGGGCTGGGGAGCCAGGACCATGGCTGGCAGGGCAGGTCTGAGGGAACAGCCAGAACTGGGAAGGTTACCAGACAAGGTTATGCTGCCAAGACAGCTCTGAGGGCAAGCTCTGTCCCAGTGACAGCGACCAGGATCAGACAGAGCCCAGGGACTGCCAGTCTGTCCATGGTGATGAAGTCAGGCCCAGCTCAAGCAAGGCTCAGCCTGTGGTTCAGGGCCCAGAGCAGTGAGGCCCATGGCTCTGCACAGCAGCCATCACAGCTGGGGCAGCTCAGGCAAGGATCATGTGGGGCCTTGTCCTGAGCTGAGGTGGGTCTGAGGGCAGGGTTGATGGGAGAGGGCTTTTAGTGAGACTGGGCAGGGCCAGCAGGGCTGCTCCTGCTTGGAGCTCCCTCCCAGCAGGTGTATCCTCTCACCCAACAGAGAAGCAAGGGGGTTCTGATGGGATTCCTCTGAAGAGGAGTTCAGTTGCTGTGGGGTGTAGGGGACACAGAACCAGGGCAGGGACACGAAAATGAGAAAGGGACAAGGATTGTTGGAGCCAGATGGAGGGCTCAGGCAGACCCTGCATAGCCCCAGAGCCCTGGCAGACTTATGGGTGGGGGTCAAAGTGGGGATTCTCAGATGGCCCCTGAAGATCATCAAGTCCCCCTTGTGAGGGGGTCAGTCAGACTCAGTGTTTGGGCAAGGCCTGTGCTGGGGAGGGTGTGCTGGTTTTGGCTGGGCTGGAGTTCATTTTTTCACAGTGGCTAGGGAAGGGATGTGTTTTGGATTTTTGCTGAACACAGGGTCGATAATATAAAAATGTTTTTGTTATTGCTGAGCAGGGGTTGTGCAAAGCCAAGGCCTTTTTTGCTTTTCATACTGCCATGCTGGCAAGGGAGTTGGGTGTGCCGGGGAGTCTGGGAGGAGACACAGCTGGGACAGTGACCCAAACTGACCAGAGGGATATTCCAGACCATGTGGTGTCATGCTCAATGTATAAAAGGGGGAGAAGGAGGAAGGGGAATATTTGGAGTGGTGTCAATTGTCTTTCCAAGTAATCATTATGTGTACGGGGCCCTGTGCTCCTAGAGATGGCTGAACACCTGCCTGCCCATGGGAAGCAGTGAATTCATTCATTCCTTGTTTTGCTTCGTTTGTGTACACAGCTTTTGCTTTCCCCATTAAACTGTGTATATCTCAAACCATGAATTTTCCAGCTTTTTCCCTTCCAATCCTGCCCCTGACCCCGATGGTGGGGAATAAGCAATCGGCTGCTTGGGTCTGGGTCTCTGGCTGGGCTTAAACCCCAACAGAGGGTCAGAGCCCAGAGTCAGGCCAGGTTTGTAGGGCCAGCTCTTGTGCAGCTGCAGGCCTGGCTCTGCATGGCTGGCTTAGGGCTTGGGGCAGCCTGAGAGCCTGGCAGGCAGGATGCCACAGGGGCCAGCTGCTCCCAAGGACTGGGAGCTGTCAGGGAGCCCCATGGGAGCAGAGTCCTCCCAGCCAAGATCGTCCCACCTCCAGGGGTGGCAGGGGACAATGAGGTGGCCCCAGCCTCATCTCCCTGGGGATGGGAATGAGCAGAGGCCAGGAGTGAGGAGAACCATGGTCAGACATGGCCCAGGGTGTGTTCAGACAGGATAGGGTGTAGTTCATGGCCAGACACATCCACAGCTGTAGCACAGCTGGAGGCAGGTACATCTGTCATGCCACCCAGGTAGAAACTAAGGCCCATAGGCAGAAGGTGTGAGCCCCAGGTGAGACTGGTCATGGTGAGGCTGTCAGTGCACTCAGTGTCCTGTCTGGCCTTAGGAGGAATTTGTCTGGTACATTTGCAGCTATTTTAAAAGGGTGAAACCTGTCCTTTTCCCCAAGCATTAGTAGTAAGTCACTGCCATCAGCTATATTTAAATACTTTTTTCATGAAATATTTTTAATGAGTCCAAAGACCACATATATCATAAATAGCAAGGTGCCAGGAGGCAGGCTGATACCTTTCAGAATACTAGTCTCCAGATTAAAATAAATTGGTTTTTATTGCGCCCATCTCTTTGCCAAGTATTGACACCAAATCTACAGAGCCAAACAGTGTGAATTAACAAATTCTTGGTTCTCTGCAGCAACTGGAAACAACAGTGATGACATTAGCATAATTTCTCTGCTGCCAGTTTCTCATGCCAAGCCCTGCTATAAAAATATTTAATCTTGCTTCTCACTCTCAGCTGTTGTCTACCAGTAGACAGGACACTTTATTTGCAGAGGGGGGTGTTTTATAATGAATATCTAGTAGGATGGGTTTGAATTACCCATTAGTATAGCCTTGCTTTACAAATTAAAGGCCAGTCCTGAATTTTGGCTTTACTGGATATTTTCTATGACCTTTCTCTTCTTTTCACCATAGCATCTGAGAACCACATAAGCATTTAATGTGTTTATCCAGAGAATTCCCATGTGAATAAGGGGAATACAATTATCTGTACTAGAAACATGGGAAATTAATATGAGGCCTGAAATGACAGAAAAACTTAGTCCAGCTCCAGACAGGAAATCTGTAGCGCAGCTAGAAATTGAATCCTGACTCTTATCCAAGTATATCCCAGCTACAGGGCCATCTCTCATCTGGCTGGACTGGTCTCCAGGAGGAAGAATGATTTCCTACAGCAGAGTCACTGCTATTTTCCCTTTAGCTGCCTCAAAATGGGAATAGATGCTCATTCATATAGGCAAGCTCATCCCAAAGCTGTGCAGTCCCAGGCATGCTGAATCCTGTCCCCAGAGTGCCCCTAGTTCCTGCCTGTGCACACAGTTAAGTGGCCAGGGGGGTGTGAGTTGGCTCCCAAAGGAGCCTAAATGCTAAAAAGATTTTAAGGGAATGTGTGAAGCAGTTATCTGGGAGAGCTGCCCAATCAGTTTGTGTGACCATTATATAATATTTGAGACAATGTATTTGTCTCACTACACGCTGCTCGGTGTGCCTTTATGCTATGTCCATGGCCTGGAATGGAGCAGCCATTTTCACTTGGCATTTTCACTTCACTTTCACTTACAGGATTCAACATGCAGTTAAGTGGCAGTAATTTCCAAACTCAGTTCAGTACAACTGTGCCCTTTGGCACACACTGATTTTTATTCAGTGTACCTCAGTTCATTGTGTCAAGTGTAGTGTTTTTGACATTACAAGTATAAGCTGATTTTTAATACTGACAACATCCTTGAGGTTCATTCAAATTATCATGTGATCTCTCATTTAAATTTAAATTATTTGGATTTATAGAGACACACACAGGAGGGACACTGTATAAATGTTTTTGTATGAGTTGCCAGCAGCTCTTATAATATGTCAATTTGGGAGTCTTCAGGTCTTAACTTTCCTTTTTCTCCCTTCCACCGCCACAACACAGTGATATTTAAATATCTTCTACAAGCCAGGGCCTTGAGTTGTCTCCAAATTGACAGCTGCAGGCTGGGAAGTGTGAATGAAAGCTTGTCTGTGCTGCTGATGGCCAAAAAGTTCCAGAGAAAGGCTCTGCAAAATGCAGCAGCAATGAGAAAATCTTTCTCTCCCTATCCTCCAAAGCAGTCTGATTAGTTTCTTCAGCTGTCATGACTGTGATTTCTGAGCATAAGCTTGTGTGCACTGCTGTAATTTTTGTTGTTTCATGTTATGCACCGAAAAGCTTTGCATGTCTCAGTGTGGCAGTCATCTCTAGTTTGGATTTGGGGGCCTCTGTCATTTAGTCCAGCACTTGATCACATTTAATCATATCCAAGTATCTGAAAGGCTTGAAAACAGGTTAGTTATATAAAAAAATTCTGGTAACAACTGACTGTGGGGATCACTCTTTTTTTTTTCTTAAAAAACATCTTGCTACATGGTGGTCACAGCACGTATTCGTGTTGTTACCCCACAAACTCACCGTCCTGTGGGTTGCAAAGGGAAGTCAGAAGGGTGGGTGAAACTTCTAGCAGGTGGATGTGAACCGTTTGTGGTTTTAATAAAAGCACTTGAAACCTGGGCTGCATTCCACATTCAGACACTTCACAGGTGCCAGTCACTATGGTGACAAACTCACCAAGTCAGGCTCATTAGAAGACTTGACTTTGATGGCTGATCAGATGGATGATTGTCTCAAAAATTCAGCAGCTCCTTCTTTTCTGATCCTTCATCTACCATAATCAGATAACTAATATTCTTTGTGGTACTGCAGTAAGGCAAATTTTGCGACATACCATAACATGTCAGAAATAGAGGGGGTTACAAAACTCCTCTAAGAAGGTGGAAAGTAGTAGACATTTGATCAAAGTGGTAAGAAATTTCATTGCTATCTCTGAGTTGTCGAATGGCCCTTGGAAAGTGGAGAAATGATACAAGGATACATCCCTAGAAAGTATCAAGCAATGTCCTATGTTTTGTCTAAAATACTGCTCTGAATATGGCCTGTGGTCATAATAGTCATCTTTGCAGCATGAGCAGTGTCCATATTCTGCAAATCAAAATTCCTTGTGTACTTCCTGTTTAGCTCCATATATTAAAATTATTTGAATATTCATATTTTTTCATGAAAGCCCCTAGAATTCTGATACCTACAAAATTTAAAATGTATTTTTATTTTTACTCACATTAAAGTGTGCTGTTGAAATGTTTTTTACATCTTTCTGATCTTTTGAGCACCATAAACCTTCTTGGTCTTCAAGGTACAAGCTTCACTCCAACTGCTATTGGTAGTAAATTGTGCTGATAAAGGGAAACAGTGAAGTTGTAATTAATTCCTATGCTAAAAACTGGGAACTCTTTCAGAGCTATAGAGACTGCTCCACTTATGTATGCTATGGATGTCCATACACCTAACTCCTCTGCAATTTATGAAGAGAAGTAAATGATTCCCATTCTGAATTCTTCTCTTGGCTAGGTATTCCTGTCCTGGATAACCACTGAGACTGCTAATTCCCACTAGTAAAGCCCTGAGGCCAGCTTTATTTCACATTCTGTCTGGCTACACTTGCTAAAATGTCCTGCAGAATCCACCTTATCTGCAGTGTTACATAAAGTGGATTCGAGCAAAAGGAACTTTCCTTGCTAAGTGTAGGCAGAACTGTAAAGTGAATGTGCAGCTTAATCTGTTTCCTTGTACTTCAGAGGACTGTAGGAACACTCAAGAACCTTTCATTTATAAAAGTGTGCACATGGTAAGAAGTGGCTGACAACCTGCTGCTGGGATATACCATTAATGAAAAGACAACACCTGGACCATCTGAAGAAGACTAGACTAGTCTGTTTTTAGAATATCAGAGTAGTAGAGCTGAGATGAAGTTTATTAGGAGGAGCATGTGGCAAAGCTCCCAGGTAACAAGAACGGTAACAAGAACGCTGCTACTACCTGTGAGTTCAGTAATTTGAGAGAAGAGCCAAGCGAGTGTTCTACTGCAGGTTGGCTACTCCATTTAATGCAGCCTCAGAAAAGGATGAGGTTTGACCATTCCAGGCTTCTCACAGGATCTAACCTGAGAGCTCAGTCTGATCATCTCACTTCACAAATGATGCACTACACGGTATACTAAGAACCTTTCTAATATGCAGTGGTCTCTTAACATTTGGTGTGCTTACAAGAGGAAGATTTTTTTTTTGTGCAATCTTCTTGTGTTGGGCTAAATGTCAGGAAAGGAGAATAACTTTTTGTGCTACAAAAAAAATTAGTCTCAATATCAGTGATCAGTAGAAGGAAAAATGAGCATAATGGCATATGCAAATAATTTTAATTAAAAGTATGAATTTCAAAGTTATAATGAGTTTGGTTTAAGAAAGATTCAATGGTCCTCTTATGCAGGCCCCTGAATGAAAGCACACAGATTATTAAATTCTTAGAATTATCTGAATTTGTACACTATTCCAATATTTATCAGTTTATTGACTTTAAAATTTAACTCAAAAAGTTACTCTGCATTTTTCCACATGTTCAAATATGTATTGCCTATCCTATGAATATTAACCACATATCTACTCACAATTAAATTGCTGAAGAGGTATTTAATGTGTTACTGTGGAAGGTAGATGGATAAGGAGACCTGAAAGCTGAATTCTGCTAGAATTTAATTCATGAACTCCATTCCTAAAAATACTATCTCTAGGTTTTACTGCTCCAGGCTGCAGAATTAGTCCATATGTTTGTGGGATCTGGTTTTAAATGATGACAGACAGCTGATTACTAATATTATCTGGTAACCTCTGTTTAACTGCAACTATCTTTGATTTATATCAAATTAGTCATTTATGTAGGGTTGAGGAATAAAAAACAAATTGCTGCTACAGAGACATTATGTAGAGATTGCAGTTCCAGCAAGGTTCCATTAAAATCTTTTGCCTTCCTGATGGTTCATCTGTGAAGACTATGGGAAGTTTGTTTTTCCTGGCCAGATGTTACCCTCCAAGACATTTTGCTTTCCAACTGTTTTTTTACAACTAACTATAAAAAACCACACCAGAATTAAATATGCATCATGCCTTCCAGAAGATATTTTTAAAAAAGCTTTATTAAACATACACTCTTTAGAATATATTTAACAATTTCTTCCATCCTGAAGGAATCCTCTATCACACATACAAGTTCTTATTTTCAGTACCAAATCAAGCATGTAAGCCCACGCTACTCACACAGAGTAACTGAATGGTAACAGAAATGGCCACTGGCACCTGAAACAACATGTAGAAAAGCAGCTCTCTAACAACTTAAAACTGGGTTAACATCTGCATGGCATATCAGGAATAATCATCTGTCCTCTACAACTACAGGGTAGCAGTACTGAAGGCAAATCTGGTTCATGACTATTAAACAATAAAGCAAATACCTTTTGAAGTATACAAAAGCCCCACCACTTTAGAGAATCTAAGTAGCTTAGGTACATTTCCACATTAATATTTAATGCTGGTTTATAGCATCAGACAGCCATCTCTATTTTAATAGGTGGATGAGGATTATAACCTTCAATCTGAAAGTCTTCTGCCTTGAAGTCGCTGATGTCTTTAATCACACGAAGAATTCTGAGTTTGGGGAAAGGTCTTGGCTCCCTCTGAAGCTGAAATAAAAGCAAGCTTACTGTATAAAGCTAGTACTTGAAAGCAGAGACTCTGTTCTCAATCTCAAATCAGATTACACTATGTAGGCTTTCCCTTCCCACCAAGAAGACTTAACTAAGAAAAAAAATTGAAGAAAATCCCAAGACAGTTAGGTAGAATCTACCTTAGTATTTTCACAGGGAGCAGTAGCATCAATTTCAGGTGAATTCCCTGATCATCCAAATGCACTTCAAGTACTTTCAGATGGCAAATCAGTTCTGGTGGTTACAGACTATATTCCTTCCACGGGAAATTAAATTGGAAAATCTGACCCAAACATGCATCAAGTATTCTACAGCTTCTCACTTCTCATTGTTAGGGTCTGAATCAATAACTACTTCTCTGGATGGTTTTGAACCATACTAATAATGAGGACATTCAGTCCAAGCTTAATCTAATCAAATCAAAGACTAATTTTATCCTACTGCAACAAATTACTTCCTGAAGAAAATGTAGCCTTTCTCAGCCAAACAGTATTACTGATTAACTCTTTGAATTTTAAGTGATCCTTTTCTGATATGTTACAAAGACATTTTATTTTGTGTTATTGAGACTAGGTGGAATTATTTTTGAAGTTAAAAGTGCAGATTCTGGCTCTCTAACTTGGGTTTAGAGCATTACACAGATGTACATTTCAATCATGCTTGTATTGTATTTTTGTTTGCAACCTGAATTGAACAGAAGTTAAGATATTACAGTTATTAGGATAGAAATGAGAAAAATAGCCACAAAAATTAATATCTGCAAAAAGGATATTTAAAATATCAAGGTAATTGATATTTAATATCAAGGCACTGTGGAAGATAAAAGGATAGAGTACAGAATAAGTACTTACTTGGACTTTTAGAGGTTCCACATGGTTCAGATATATGTGAGCATCTCCTAAGGTGTGTATGAACTCTCCAGGCTGAGAAGAATGAAGAATACATGTGGTTTTCAAACAGTCAGGTTCCAAGAAAGCAAAACATTACAATGCTTACAGTATTGATTCTCAGCACCTGGGTAGTGTGGAATTGCTGCTCCTTGAGAGATGTGAAGGGCAAAAGCTTCTCTGACTAATGCATAATTAATGGCAAATATAATGAAATTTCCACTAGCTTATCAAAAAATTTATCTTTCAAATCCTGCTATGACAGTCGCTTTAGTAAATGAAAGGAGCAATACTGATCTGCCCACTGACACAGAAACAGGTGCAGCAGTGACATACAGCTTTTCCACTCCACTTCTAGAAAGTGCAACTCGCCAAAGCTGGCTTCAGAGCAGCTGCCTCAGCCACTACTGAAGAGCAGTGGAGGTGTCAGGCACAGGCAAGCACCCAGAGCTTGCAGGTTCTGTGACTTAGCAACCCCTGAGCAATGGAATTTCACATGGCAAAGTTTCATCAGCTCTTTTACTGGCCTCTGACCAATGTTGATCAGCCCTCAGATGTGTTACACTGAAAACCACCAAAGCCATGAGAGGAAGTGGCTGAGAGGCAATAGCTGGACATAACGTTAAACTTCACCTTTTTTAGTAGCTTGGACTAATTTCCGTGGTTGCTGTAAAGTCTGATTCTTCCCTATTGCCCTGTTTTAAGAAGTTCCACTTCATGTTGCTGGTGGCAGGAGGATTAGGCATTGAAGGCCTTTCTAATATAATTTTTTACATGCCCTAAAGAAAAGGGGTTTTCCCTTGTACAAGACCATTGTGCATTTAAGTCTCTCTGCAAAATTACAAAATACAGCTCTGAAGTCAGGGCAGGAGCTACTTGAGCACATACTACCACTCATCTACATGTAAGCATCTACAGTAAGAAATCAAAGAAATGCACAGCTGAAATTATAGCTGGAAGTTAGATGGGCAGAATATCCAAATTAGAACCTTGACAGCAACTGCTGAGCTACTGTTCACTTCTAATAAACACATGCTACAAAATCTAATCCCTTGTATATTAATACCCCATGAGGACAAGCACTCAGTTCAGATTTCTAAGACTATTGAACAAAAGGTCAGTCTTGACAGATTGAAGGCATGAAAGAATCTTCTGCTTAACCTGAATTTTACAATTTTTACCTTGCTGATTCTAACTGCCCATACAAACCAGAGGCAATTCACATCTTTTCACAGGGCTCTTTTTATACTTATTTCAGCAAGATTTCAAACACTATGCTCATTCCAGGTTTTCTTGGACATGACATGAAGAGCCTTATCTTTTAGTCCCTCATTTCTCAGACAAGAATAAATGAAATTATTAAATAGCATACCTTCAGCCCTGTGACATGGGCAATCATGTATGTGAGCAGTGAATAGCTGGCAATATTAAAAGGCACTCCTAGTCCCATGTCTCCAGACCTCTGATAGAGTTGGCAAGACAATTCACCATTTAGAACATAGAACTGGCAAAGGGCATGGCATGGAGGCAAAGCCATCAGGGAAATATCTAGGAATTGAGGTACAGAAGGTGGAAGGGGGAGAAAACATTAACATCATTGGTGTGTTATGAATGTAGAGGATGCAAAACTTAAACAAGCATATAATGACTTACAGTAGAGAGCCAACTGCACTGCCATTCTGTTGCTTTTTCTCTTGTTTATAAGCTCATGCTGCTCAAGCAATTAAGTCCAGGTCATGACAAGCTGTCTCCTGTGACAACTTTCTGTTGTCTCCAGAAAGTCATAAACAGGTATTCCATAGAACAGACTTATGCCATAATGTTGCACAGCAGTTTGTTTCTACTCACCTTGGTGAGACAGCTGAATTCCCTAAAGGAGGACATTAAGACTAAAATTAAGCATATACCCTAAAGCAAATTCCAACTGCTTCATCTTACTCTCTTCCCATTGCAGTGTGTTTGTTGAGATATAAAAGTAATGATCATTAAAAAAAAAATAGAAACCAGAAGATCTGATTGTTTTTCTATGCTTAAAAAGTGCAGAGAGTAAAATTACAGCTTGGCAAGGAAAACTTTCACCAGATATTTTCTGAGAATGTTTAGCCTTGAAAATAACAGCAATAGCATGTGGCATACCCTTTCAGACAACAGTGGAAAATGCTGTGTGATTTTTTTGGAGCACAGGTCTATCACTGGTGAAAGTTAAACATTCTCTTGCAGTAGCTCTTGTTTAGAAGTCCCTACAGAGTGAATGGATATCTGTGTATAAGTAGACCCTATCATTCATATGATACAGGTTCATCATATGATCCCATGTTCAAGGAGAAGATTACAGTACAAATAATATTTTTGTTCTCTAGTTGTAAGGGTTAAGTGTACAAGAGATTACATGGCTAAAAGCCAGACACATTGCTTTAATATAGTTTTTATGGTTTGGATTTTTTACCTTTTTAAAATAAGAATTACTTTCTTTCAATAGACTGTATGTCAAAGACACTGGTGTATCCCTCATTTTAACCTGGAAAAAAAAACTTTGAAGCAATTATTTTTGAGGTGTGAACATGAAGATAAAGTAAAAAGATAATCAAGATTATAACTCCTGACCGTTTTTATTGCACTCCTGGTAGTTTTATAAAGAATGAAGAAAGACACCAAATGGAACTGACTGTTGACACAGGAACAGAACATAATTTAGCACACAGCAATATAATGGAATTTAGCACACAGCAATATAATGTGCAACCCTATTTACTTTATGCCAGATGTTGAATACCTTTGGGATTCCAAGCACACATAATGATTCTTCTGTCATCTGGATTGGTTTTGATCGTTTCAATTACTTTTTGCAACTGATCAACTCCTTGGTTGGAGTAATCTGGAGAAACAGAACAAATAAAATCTAAACCAGACAGATTCAAGCCATGATACTTCTTTATCACCCAGCCCATGTCCCACTGAAAAGTGATACCCAAATGACAACCTCTGAGATTTTATTGCAACTTTGATCAATAAGTTGGCACCATCTAAACATAGGCTGTTCTTGGTCTTTCTTAGGATGCTCCAGAGCTTGTAAAATTCTCATGATGGTATTTCTGTGTGTCCCCCCAATTCTTTTGTGTGCTTTGAGTACCTTTAGCACCCACTGAAAAAGGACCATTCCTATTTATTCCATTTTCAACCACTTGATTTAAGAGCAACTAAAAATTCTATATAATCACTAAACCCCAAGAAACAGAAGTTGCAATACAAAAAACTAGCAGGACAAATATTGTATCACTCATGATGACTTGTTACCTAAACAGGACAAGAGCTGTACTGGAATGGACAAGATATTACAACCTAGTTAAGTCACAGTATTTAGACTGATTTGCTTATTGCATTTCTGGATTAAAATGCCTTTCTAGACATTCAATTTGCATGCCACAGTGCTCCTTCTTACATATAAAAAGAAAAATTATGCCCAGACTGGTGTGCCAGGTGCCAGCATTCTTTACACACTCAGAAGTAGAGAGTTTTTGACAGATGAATAAATGCATCCACCTAGCACTCTCAAGGTCACGTATGAAAACTAAACTTACATAACATTTAGTTCCAGAAAGGAACTTTAGTCATGAGTAGCACAGGATATTACATTTCACCCAATGACACAGGCTGAATTTTAGGCTCAATACCAGTTGTGTAAGAAATTTTCTGAAATTAACTGACCACTAGAATGAATTTCAGAATAAAAAAGTCATTAGTTGTTAATCATTGTTCTGACTCATGCCAGTCAATCAGCATGGCTGGTAACTACTTTTTTCTAATAACTCTTATTGCAGCTACACCAAATTATGGTTACAGGGAGACCCAAGCTGGCAAACAAGGTAGTGATATACAATTAGCATCACAGGGAACTCTTCTGCCAGCATCACCATGCCAGAAGCCTTGTCAAATGGTTATGTTAGTTCTGGAAGCCACTTACCTATCCATTAGTAATGCAACTTAAGGAAATCTGTTTGTAAGGAAAACGATGGGAATTTATCTTGTTCCTTTTCTCCATGCTATGTTGTACCTTAAGACTTTTAAAGTTGAGAAACTGCAAGTTTTCACACAATTTGCATCATTTGTGTTAACATAAAACTGTATTCTGCTAGTGGCCAACATGCCAATACTAAGTCTAATGTCAGCAATTCATGTGAGCTGCAATTTGAGGCTGTACTGAAAAAACAAAAAAACAAGAAACCTCACCTAGATAACTAACCATGTTGTTAATCCAAGTTAAAAAAAAAAAAAAAACACACCTGATAGTGACAATCTGATTTTTGACATCTTTTTCTTAATGGCAGTCCTCTAAGCGTTTTCTATAACCTCTCTTTCAGAGACTTGGAAAAGAGGAATCAATATATTTGAGAGTCAGTTTAATAAACCAGTTCCACTGAAAATAGCAACAGGTACTGCATCACATCACAACTTGTCACAGCTGTTCCATCCACACCATCATCAGCTGTGGAAACACCCTGCTTTGTTCCAGATGCAGAACAGAAAAATCTTTCTCTTCACTGCCACCAGTGAATGCAGTGTACTGATGCCAGTTCTTCCCAGCACAACAATTTCATGGACCCTGCACTGGTATAGAGAGATGGCAGCCTGTGTTCTGTTATCAAATGGAGCTAGCTCAGGTTTCTGGACTGCAGCACACACATCCTTCCAGCTATCAGCAACCACATCTGCTCTAGGTAACAGAGTAACAGTGTGTGCCTTGTGACTCATCTGTTCCACAAATACCAAACTATAGTATACAAAGCTAAATCTTTCAGGATAATTAAGATTGAGAAAGGAAGAAAAGTTAAATTAACTCTCTCAAACACTCTTTATTCTGGCTATCAGCTTGCTCTGTATGGTTAAGAACATTCCATTTCACACAGGCTTCTGGAAGTGATGTGTCACAGCTGAGTCTCACTGAGCACTCAAGACTGTATTTGAATGTGATTACCTGTATACATATCTTTGTATTCTGCTCCAAAATGCCTCCACTGGAAACCATACACTGGTCCCAAATCACCTTCGTCTCTGGTGCTGAAACCCTGCTTATCCAGGAACTCACGTGACCCATTAGCATCCCAAATCTTCACACCTTTTGCAGAGAGCTCTTTGGCATTTGTAGAACCCTACAAAACACAGTGAGAAGTCTGCAACCTAACTCCAACACAGAGGGCATGATTTAGAACAGTTGTATTAAGTTTGCTAGTCCACAGTGTTTCTCCACTCATAAAGGATGAACAGTGTAATTATTGTACTGCATGAGATCCTTGCACACGGACAGAACTAAACTTGTGAGCAACACACTGGGATGAAGTTTGAAGTGCCATGCTGCTGTTGTTTAACTCAGGATTCTCACACTTTGTGAATACACAAACAGCCTCAAGTTCAGCTGTGGAATGTCATTTCATATTTGCAGAGAACAAGATGTTACTTTACAGATTGATGAAAATAGGCTAACAAAAAATGTATGGCCTACGCACGGCCGTTTCCAAGCCACCTATAATAAGCTTAAGGTCTTAAAAATCCTTTTGTTAAAATGAAAAAAATGAGAAAATAACCCAGAAAAATGTCACTGAATCCTGTAAGATGTCCAAATCAGCACACTCAAAAATCCAACACAGAAATTACGCTGTTTTGGGGAGCATCTAGTCTTTTACATAAAAAAACAATGAAACTCCCCCACCCCAAAACAAACAAACAAAAACAAACCCAAAACAAAACTAAAAACTTTTAAAAAATCAATTTGTATTTGAGTCCTGCCATCTAGCAAATGCTTATGTAAATTTTCCCATATTTGCACAGTATCACAACAGAGAAAGCAACACTTACATTGTAATGAACTAACTATAGTTGGATTTTATTATACTAGGTACAGCTATTTGCTCTATTAGATCTCATTTTTTTGCTATTAAAAAGTCCAGCATTTACATCAGTCTTACTTCGCCTGTGGTTCCACACTGCTTGTTTCTGTTCAAATCAAGCCACCTCAATATTAAAAAGCAGATCATTAAACTGCTTACTAGCTGTCTCATATTATTATTACTTCTGATTAAAACACAAAGAAAAGAGACTGCGTTAGGCTTTACAGCTGAGGAGTATCTTCAAATTAGTCCAAGTCCTCACTATTTCAAATTTTCTCTCTTAAGAAGAAAAGAAACTGTTCTGATTGCACTGGTAGCAATAGTCTGTACTAAATAGCAGAATGTCTTGAAGATAATGGCCTTCCATGTGTGGTCACAGTATTAGGGAGTTGCACTTCTGTAATAGGAAGAGAAGCTCCTGGAGTTACCCATATGCCACTCTCAGGCCTACCACCCACAGAGACACCCGAATACCGAACCTTGATGAACCACAGCAGCTCCTCCAGCACTCCCCTCCAGAACACCCTCTTCGTTGTGAGCAGTGGAAACTGATCTGGAAAAGAGTTCCACAGCGTCAGGGGGGACCAGCCATTGCCAGGGTGAACAGACTTCGGCTTTTCCCCACACAGAGGGCAATGCCACCACCTGACATTGTGAGGGTGGGATATGAAATAAGAAGTCAGGATGTGTAGCTCCCATGGTCAGACCCCTCGGGTGGGAGGGAGTGGGGCAGGCCCGGCGTGTGAGACCCCCACACTCAGCGCGGCTCAGGGCAGGGACAGGAGCAGGGAGCAGGAGCAGGGAGCAGGAGCAGGGAGCAGGGAGCAGGGAGCAGGAGCAGGGACAGGAGCAGGGACAGGGAGCAAGCTCAGGGGCCGGGGTCCCGGCGGTGCCCACCTCTGAGGCTGTACCGCGCCTGCATGCCGAACACGGAGATGGTGCCGGTGCCAGTGCGATCCTCTCTCCGGTGGCCGTGCTGCAGGATGTGCCGCAGCTGCTGCAGGTACTGCTGCTCGCCGGGCTCCGGGCAGGCGGCGGGGCCGCTCAGCAGCTCCCTGTCGGCGGGCATGGCTGGCGAGCGGCTCCTGGGCTCCCGCTGTACTCCTCTCCCGAGCGCGCCAAAGCCCGGAGTTCCCGCCAAAGCAAGCCCGGAGTTCCCGCCAAACGGTGCCGAGGGGCGGGCGGGGCGGAGCGGCACTACCGCCACCTCCTCTCTCGGCCGTCCCCTTCCCTGTCCCCCTCCCTTTCCACTTCCAATGCCCGGGGGTCCTCAGCGCCGCCGTATCCACAGCCGCCCGCGTGATGTGGTCCTGCACGGAGCTGCTCCTCCTGAGGGAGGGCTGGCCCGAGCCAGTGCCCCGAACCATACCAGCTCGTTTAGGCTGGATATTAGGAAGAGTTTATTCACAGAAAGGTTGATCATATATCAGAATTAGCTGCCCTGGGAGGTGGTGGAGCCACCGTCCCTGGCTGGAGGTGTTTGAGGAAAGAGGTGGTGGCATGTAGTGCCATGTTTTAGCAGGCAGGGTGGTGTTCCGTCCAAGGTTGCACCCAATGAACTCAGAGGAGCTTAAGTCTTTTTGTACTTGATTGACTCTGTGATTCTGTGACTTTGTTTTGCTCTAGTGGCGCCGTAATCTCTCTCCAGGCTCATCCCTTGCTGGAGTGTACTGTTGACATTTGTCATCTTTCTCCCTCTCTTAGCAGCCTCAGGCACCCCATTTCGGAGCTGAACAAGACCAACGCCTTCAGCTGGGCCTGGCAGGCCACACGCATCTGGCACTGGATCCCCCCAGCCAGAATATCCCAAAGCCCCTGTGCCAGCCTCCCTTGTCTCGCCTGCTGTGGTGGCCCTGCAGTGCCATGCCCCATGCTCAGCTCGCCTTCCACATCCAGCAGTGTCACCCTGACCTGAGCTTCCAAAGCCACGTTCCTTTCTTGCCATGCCATGTCATCAGCTTCCTGCTTCATATTTTATTGGCACATTTGCTGCTCGCTAAGGGTAGTCCTTGTCACTTGGGTTTATTGGGTCCCAGTGTCATTTTGCATCCTGACCCGTGTCTGATTGCTACTGTTCCCAACATGGTGTGCTCTGAAAATTTTCTAGGTAAAATCTCTGCTAGCCAGAAGAAACTGATTCTTCTCTGAATATTTAATCATTAGTATCTCTTGGAAGTCAAGAATTTCCTAAGAGTCACTTATCTCTGAGATAAAGCCCATCTTTCTGACAAGTGACATGTTTATGTTATGTTATGACTGATAATCTCTCATGATTAGGAGCCTGACATACAGGTATATATGATGGAAGCTAAGGACCACAGAGGACTGTGGATTAGAAAATGCTACCTTTCTTTGCAGCAGGCAGAAAATAATTTTTTCCACAAATTAAAAGAGTAAAATAGCTTTTTTTTTCTCATACAAATTTGTGTACTTATTGTGTATATATAGAAGTAAAGGAAAACATAAAGTGTAAGTAGGGTGTGGATATTTTTCTCTGCTCATATCTGATAAAGATGTTTTTGTACACTTTGAAATTAGCATACTTCATTTTTAGCAGAGCTACAGTTGGGAACAGTGCATATACCTGTGTGCAAAAAATGCTTATAAAAGCTTTGCATGGCAAATGATACTAAATCACCTAGAGCTCTGCTTCTAGCTTAGAGATGTATCAGTACTTAACCTTTATTATAATTTACAAATACCATTGAAAGCTGATGTGTATAATTTAGGGAGAAACAAGCTTCTTTACTGATAAAGGCTTTTAATTAATTAAGAAATAAACTCTAGAGGCAGACTACTGTTTGTAAGAAATGCCAAAGGCAGAAGACTTACTCATTTGTGCATATTCAGATAAGTCATTTAATGTACACAATAAGCATCCAAAGCAACTGGAAGAAAAAATTGAATATTTTCATTGCAAAATAATATGCTACATACAGATGGAAATTTGGTTGATTCAGACTTAGCTGAATGTGCAACATCTGTAGGAATCAGTCTTGAAAAGGCTTGAGAATGTGCTTGAATGTAAGTATGCAGATAGAAATTACTTTTATGCTTACAGCTGATTATGTCCTTAAATCTTTGCATAACCAGAGCCAGAGCTTGTTATCAAAGATTACCTTACTGACAACATAAATAACATTTTATTTAAATAAACTAATATGGAAATGGATTTGGTTTTGGGTTTGAGTTTAAAGATTTCTACAGTCTTTGGTTGATAGCTTATATGTCACAGTATTTACTAAGCAACATTTTATTTATATGCAACTATTTTAACCATAGAAATTTAACAGTTAGCTATGTTGAGCATAGGGGTAGTTCAACTAAGGAGCATATACTTTATTTCAGGAAGAAAGAATTCACACTTCTTCTTTCCTAGGAGGGAAAAAAAAAAAGAAAGATTATACATTTTGGTTTTGAGTGGAGAAAAATATGTTAGCAAAGTAAGTATATGTGGAATGTACCAGTGTCCTGCTATAGAAACATGCATAGCATTAAAAAAAAGACAGAAACTTTTCTTTTTTCTTTCCCTTTCTGTTCTTATAGATCTGTTCAGTTTTCTTGTAGAGTTTTAATTCTTTTTTGTCCATTACATTTTCATGTACTCTAAGCCTTGTGCAAACTGAATGGTGGTGTGATTTTGAAATCAACACTTTTTGCTTACTTTTCCCAGGTATTAAATGGGTATACAAGATATGCCCACAGGAAAATCAGACTAAGATTCAGGCTAAAAATCATCATCAAACTACAGAAATAATTATTGCCATTATTAGGCCCTGAAGATTAGTATTCCATAATATGAAAGAGTATTTATCATTTATATTTATAACTGCCTATAAATTACAGAGAATTTTGAAGAAAAAAATGTAGAGAAAGTATCAGAGCATTTTATTTCAGATGTTTATAAATATCAACAAGTAATTTCACCAACATTTACCTAAGCAAAGTACATGGTTTATTCTATTATGTCTAAATTCTGCAGCACACATCGGCCTCTCTGGTGGGAGTGGTTTCTTTCATTGGCTCAAAAAGTGTGCCTCTGACCTCAAAAGAATAAGCAAATTTAATACAAAATGCTGAAATCTTCTTCATCTACTTTGTTAACATTGAATGTTCTTTCCCTGCCTCCTGAGACGTCTCCTTGTGTGCGGGTCATGCTTCAATTGCTCAGTTGAGGAAATCAGCTATGACCTAAAGAGAAACTATGTCCAAATCTGGTCCTTCTCAGAAGATTTGGGGACACTGCAGTGATTTGCCTGAAAGTCTCATGTGTCTTGTGGCGCTGTTCCCCTGGAAGAGACAACTCTGAGAGTCAGAGGCCGCTAAAGCTGTGCATCCCAGAGTCCCCTTGGAAGGGAAACACGGGGAAGAGTGGTTTACAAGTTTCACAGTAGTGTGATGCCACCTAAAACCATTCCATCTTTCCTGGAAATTCCCTGTGGGATTTGAGAATATGAAACATTTGTCTTCCCTGCCTCTCTGCCTGGTTCTTCCTTCCTCTCCTTGAAATGTCTTAAACAAGGAGAGAGCCTTCTTGAGTGTCCTTTTAACAAAAATGGTTGAGGCCCATGAGCAGGATCTTTCTGTGCATGATCCTGCAAGTTGAACTGCAGCCTCTATGAATAAACACTGTTAATCTGAGCAGTGTGCTGCTTATGCAGAAATGTTATGGCAAGACAGCTCTTCCAAGTCCTGGTGGTGATTCTCACTTTGTCCTCCTTTATCATCAAAAATAATATGAGCATGCTCTCAAACACTACTGAAAATTAAAAAAAAAAAAAACAAACCCATACTGAATAGTGGTAATTCCATTCATGATGAATGAGCACAAAGACGTGGCTTTCAATGCCAAGACACTGGACTGTGATTGTGAGGCAATTCTTTTGTGAAGAAATATTTATTATCACATTACCTCATCCCAGCTGTTACTTAAAGATTGGGGGTTTCACAGATATATAAGTCAAATCATTTAATATCATTGTGTCTGTGTTTTGCAGGCAAGAACATTGAGTGTTTGTTTGTGTTTTACATAATGCTTGTGTTTTTCTCAATATGTCCTTTCTGAGAAGGTAGTCTTGTATACACCATGAATGAATCTTGTTCCAACTAAAGTTTATTGCAATGTAAACACCTCTTATGAAGAAGTGTGTTCTCTGTGAAAGCAGAAAGAATGAACTTACCACTTAAAAATTCTGCTTATACAATTGGAGTGCTTTCCCAGCTATGTATTCGATGAACTCAGGACTCTTGGGATCTAAGTTGGGAGGAACTTTAATGGTGAAAGTAGGTGAAGTCAGAACATTCACATCTACCACAGTTTCATCTTTACTGGAGGGATCCCCAGGTACCACCTAGAAGAGATCAGTACTTTAGACACCACAAACTGCTGTGTGCTTTCAGTTTTGTTTACACCTGCTGTGCCCACTCTCTTTAACAGGGGAAAATTAAATAGGGGAATATTTTAGACTTGTCTACTTTCTTTAAATTGTTTTCTTCTGAAAAGACAGTGGGTGTCTGAATTTGTGTAGGTGGTGGAAAGAGCTGACATGACACTGCCAAAACCATATTAAAGAACTGCATGTTAATATTTATATCATGAGCTACATCTATAAAGAGCTTCTGTTCTCCTAATGAAAACTTCTGAGCTGTCCCACTAAGTTCAATACAACATTTGTGTGATTAAATTTATTCATTCCTCTGTTTTTCTAAATCAGACTTAGTTCTGTAGCTTTATTTTCCTAGAACAGATATCTCAGACTCAGTTGGGAAAATGTGCCTGGCTCCTGTTCCTATTTTGTGCTTTTTTGGTGGATTGTACCATTATTTTGCATAAAGTTCTAGTAGTAATAGTAGTAATTCACTATATATGAGTGGATTTCTGAGTTAGAAGAGAGAAAAAGATTTGTCCCTTGCCCAGGAAAATTGATTGAATTTACCTTGGATGTGTCTTTGTGCATGAGACACAATTAATCATTATGTATTTACTGAAATATTGACAAATGCTGTCAAACATGTGCAGTTTCCACTGCAAAAATCTGTATAACATTTGCCTTCTTTGAACTTCGGAATATGTAAGTACTGACTTAGCTAGACATTCATCCATCTCATGTGGATGTGTCAGTGCCTGGTGGAGTGCAGTTTATCTGTGAAGGTAATCTGAGGCCAGTCAAAGCTGCTAGTGTCAATTTACTCTTATCAGACAGTGATTCAGGTTAGCCTGTCAGCCATCCATCACACTAAAAGGATTTAGAGAAAAATAGTTTCTAATCTCAGGAGTTTCAGCTCATTGAGGGATTACCAAGCACACACAAATTCAAGTTGAGTAGGAAAGTCATGATGCAAAGCTAAACATTACACATGTATCAACATCCAAAGCCTCCAGGAACGTAAACATGAGCAAAATGCAGCTTAAGGGCAGCAATAGCTCCCTTCAGTAGACAACCCTTACCTTAACTACATTGAAAATGTTTTCTGGTCCAATGGTCATGTTGGATAACTCAGACACCCATCCAAACCTTTCTTTCATTTTGTTCAGCAAGTAGGAAGTGTCCTCCGTGTGATGCCGAACCACCTGGAGAATCTGCTCGTACTGCTCCCCTGAGAGATTAACCAGCTTAAAGGCTTCATCAAACTTTATGTGCAGCTCAGGAACGTTTGGGCAATCTGTTAGAAAAGACAGTGTTATGTCTTGTTCTTCGTCTTTTCTGTCTGATGAAATGAAAACTGTAAAAAAGCCTAGGGAGAGGGCATGGTTTGGATAGGTCTTTAAATAATGCTGAAAAAAAAGGAGAATAATTTATGCTTACTGATTATGGTAGATTTCATTTAGAGTTAATGACTAAATGAATGCATTATGCCATTTGTTGTATTAAAGTCATTTAGCAAGTTTATATCATATAAAATATAAGGTTTATATGATATTTCATGACAATAGCTTTTTTATTAATGCTAAATAAGATCTGGTAAATTTTACATATAGCAACTTCATAGTCTTCTTATACATTATGTGTTATTTTATTGGCTCATATTCCATTATGAATCTATTCCAGGTATATAGATTGCAAGGCAGGGGCTGAGGGAGCAAAGTTCCTTTCACTGTAAAAGAAGTTTTAAGTCCATATGAGGAACCTTAACCTATCCAAGTCTGTGGGACCTGATGAGTCCAGAGGGAATTGGTTGATGTAGCCACTCTCCATGGTATTTAAAAAGTCATGGAAGAGAGATGAAGCCTCTGGTGACTAGGAAAATGGAAATATTTTGCTGATTTTTTGAAAGAGGGTTGTAAGAAGGACCGTGGGGACTATCACTCCGTCAGCCTCACCTCTGTGCCTGGAAAGGTCATGGAACAGAACCTCAAGAAGCTCTGCTTAGGCACATGGAAGATAGGAAGATGATTCGGGACAGCCAGCAGAGCTTCACCAAGGGCGAGTACTGCCTGACCAGTCAGGAGCTTCCTATGATGGAGTGATTCCATCACTGGAGAAGGAAAGGGTTGGAAAAGTCATTTATCTGTACTTCTCTAAGGCAACTGACACGGTCCCCCACAACATCCTTCTCCCTAAACTGGAGAGATAAGGATTTGATGGGTGGAATGTTTGGTGGATGAGGAATTGTGTGGATGGTCATATGCAGAGGGTAGTGGTCAATGGCTTCATGCCCAGGTAGACATCAAGTGGTGTCCCTTAGGAGTCTGTACTGGGACCAGTACTGGTTAATGTCTTCATCGACGACATGGACAGGGGCATCAAGGGGAAGCCTGCAATCTTGGCAGATTCACAGATGTCGCCAAGGTGAGTGGTGTGGTTGACCCACCCAGGGGATGGGATGCCATGCAGAGGGACCTGGACAAGCTCATGAAGTGGGCCAGGTGAACCCATGAGGTTCAGAAGGGCCAAGTGCAAGGCGCTGCACCTGGCTTGTGGCGACTTCTGCTATCAACACAGGCTGGGAGATGAACAGACTGAGAGCAGCCCTGCCAAGAAAGACTTGTGGGTGCTGGGGGATGAAAAGCTGGACATGAACTGGTTATGTGTGCTCACAGCCCAGAAAGCCAAACACATCCTGGGCTGCATCAAAAGAATCATGGCCAGCAGGTTGAGGGGGAGGTGATTTTGCCCTCCTACTCTTCTCTCATAAGACTCCTGAAGTACTTCATCCAGATCTGGATTCCTGTATTGGTTTGGCACAGCCTAGTTTTAGGTAGCAGAGGGGTCACAAAGATGGCTCCTGTGGGAGGCTGCTGGAAGCTTCCCACCATGTCTGGCAGATCCAGAGTTAATGGCTCTGAAGATGGCCAAAACCGGGCCAATGAGAGAAGTTGTTAACACCTCTGTGATAACATATTCAAGAAGAAAAACAAAGTCATGGGGTTTTGCTTCTAGTCAGAGAAGAGGAGGAGGTGAGAACATGTGAGGGAAACAACATGGAGACACCAAGGTCAGTGGAGAAGGAGGAGCAGGAGCTGCTCCAGGCACCAGAGTCGAGACTCCTCTGCAGGCCATGGTGAGACCATGGTGAGGCAGCTGTGCCCTACAGCCCGTGGGGATCCACAGGGGATACAAAGATCCACCCAGAGCCCATGGGGATCCACGGGGGAAGCAGAGATCCTCCCACAGCCCGTGGGGGAGGTGCCCATGCAGAGCAGGTGGATGCCTGGGGGAGGTTGTGATCCAGTGGGAGGCTGGTGGAGAGAGGAGTCCCCTGCTTCCAGGCTGGAGCAGCCTGTCCTTAGAGGACAGCATCCCGTGGGAAGAGAGCCATGCCACAGATTTGGGGGGGGGGGGGGGGGGGGGGGGGGGGGGGGGGGGGGGGGGGAATTCACATTGCAGCAGGTGCAGTACAGCTGCTGCTCATGAGAGTGGATCCACACCAGAGAAGTTCACCAAAAACTGTCTGCCATGGGAGGGACCCCACAACCTCACAGTGGAAGGACTCCTCTACCAGAGCAGAAGGAAAATCTTGGTGATAAACTGATCAAACCCCCATGCCCTGCACTGTTGGTAGGAAGGAGGGACGGCGCGGGGGGAGAAGATATTTTAAGGGCTTATTTTACTTCTCATTACCCTCCTCTGGTTCTGTTAGTAATAAATTTCACTTTGTAACAAAATTTGAGCCTTTTTTGCCCTTGAAGTTTTTTCTCACAGTCCTTATCTCGCTCATTAAGCCTTCATTATTTTTTCCTTTTTCCTCCTTTGCCCAGCCGTGGCAGCGTGGCAGGGGAGGATGAGTGAGAGACTCTCATGGATGCCTGGCATTGGGCCAGTGTCAAACCACAGCAGCTCCTCAGCACAGAATGGCATGGACCTGTTGGAGCAAGTCCAGAGGAGAGCCACAAAAGCTGTTAGAGGTGGGAGCACCTCTCCTATTTATTAGGACAGGCTGAGAGAGCTGGGATTATTCACCCTGGAGAAGACCCTGGGGACGCTTATTGTGGCCTTTGAATATAATCTGTGCCCATCAACTATTGAAAGGTGCCTGTAAGAAAGATGGGGACAAGAGGTAATGATTTTGAATTGAAAGAGGGTGGATTTAGATTACATGTAAGCAAGACGATTTTACAGTAATGGTGGTGAAACAGTGAAACAAGCTGCCCAGAAAGCAGGTGGATGTCCCATCCCTGGAAACATTCAAGGTCAGGTTGTGTGGGGCTCTGAGCAACATGATCTAGATGAAGATGTCCCTGCTGATTTCTTGGAGATTGGTCATCTAGACCAAGGTCCCTTTAACCCCAAATTATTATATGATTCTGTGATAGAGGTTATAGCAAGAAAGCCTGTATTCTTGTGGAGTGTTAAGACCCAGTATTTATCTTACAATAGCTAGACAGTAGACTAGCACCATCTGCCACAAATTCAGAACTGAAGATTGCTGGTATTTTCTTTACTAAAATATAGATTTAAACAAGAAAAATTTCTATGCAATAATTTCTCTGTAAAAGTTCAGTTTCTGTTCTGTCAAATTGGATTATCATGGGGCACCTTCAAGATGATGGTACAGTAACAAACTGGTATCTTTAATACGTGGTTGTGGATAAAAAGATAAGTGGTCAGATATTCTTTTACAAGTGTTCTATTGTTCATTAATGTTTGCCCCACTGGAGATATTCTGAAGACATTTAAGTTTAAGCATCAGGTTTAATGCTTAAATGCTCTTAGATTTCAAGATCTAAATAATTCTGGAAAGACAGGTATGTTATGCTGCGGTGGGAGTCCTGACTGGCAGTTCTAGGTGATCAGTCTGAAGGTTTTTCAGGTGCCCATGGAGGGTGCTGACAGAGCTCTGCCATCTCCTTGTCTACTGACATGAAGTCCCCTTTTTGTCCTTCATGTCAGTTCTATCTGCAGACAGGGTTCAACAAAAAGTAATTACAGGCTCTTCAGCACTTGCTTTCATTGCAAGGAGCTGAATGATACCTCTGAAGCTACACCTGCTTGTCAGCAGGAGAAGTGACTGTCAGGAGTTCGAGATTCTCCTCACTTTCTGCTCAGCACTGCTACACCCAGGCAGGATCGACTGCTTCCTCACATCTTGCTTCTCTGCAGGATTGCAGCTCTAACAAAATACCTATACATTTCGTTACAGGCTGTGGGACGTCTCTGGAGCGCCAGCGGTATGTTAAGAACTGAGCTATACTGACACTCTGTGGAGACAGCGGGGAAAGCGAATTGAAATCATCTGGAATGAGGAATGGTTACTGTAGCCGTGGTTACAGTAAAAACTCAGTGACTATGTTAAATGTTAATTCAGTAGATAATTAAAACCTCAAAATCTATAAACAAGTAATCAATGCATTACAGAAAGAGAAAGAAAAAAAAAAAAAAGGAAAAGAGTTATTTACCGTGCAGAAGATTGTCTTGACATTTCTGGCATCTCTCATGGAACTGTGGGCATCCAGAGGAGTTCTCCCGGAGCTCCCTGCACTGAAGTCTCTGGCGCCCTGACACAATTTTTGAAAACATGCCACTTCTTTCAGGATCTAGAATGAAGTCATAGTATTTTTAGACTGCTGTTAAACTTAGAGTCTTTATAAGTATGCATTCATTACCGAGCCTGAGTGCTAGAATATATTTCTTGTCCTTAATCCAAAGTATTTTGTGTAAATCCCCTTCCCTACCTCTCCACTTCCCCTCCCCCCCACAAAAATGAAAGGAATAAATTATTAAAAAGAAGTCAGGAGAAGATTCAAATCATGTTTTCTTTCAAGGAATTCATGCTGTAGTATATTCCTTTATAAAGACTTAGGTGTGTATTCCCCAGACACAACCAAACAATTGCTAATATTATTACACATTATTTCTACAACATGTGAGTTCTGGTAAGATCTTTTTGACCCTTAGAAGTCAAGATGTTTCATAATCATATACAGTTATATGAGAAGATTGTACCAAAGTTTATTTCTGAAGTAACATGGCTTATGATATAGAGAAAAATTTAAAAACACTGTTCAAGAGTCACTTAACTGTGTATTTCCTGATGATAATGTAATGTTTATGTCACCTGCCACTCAGAGTTTTGGCATGTGCTCACTGTGATTTCCCTGTAGACAAGGACCAGCATGTATTTGTCCTGTTTGCAATAGTCAAATATGAGGCTTATTTGTATTCTAAAAGTCAGCCATGGTCCTTTTCCTTCACTGAGTGTCATCACCAATGGTGTGTCCAGAATTTTCTCATCACTGGAAAACCTGAAGGCTGGTCTTTGATTAGCTGGTATTTGATTGTCAGATTACATTGCTGCTGTAGCCTGGAACAGGACTTGCAGCTGTCAAACTGAACTTAGCATCATTTGGCAAGGACAGGGATATGCCTTGACATCTCACAGAATCACCCTAATTTTTTAGAATTGGTGACCATGTCAATAAGAGATGATACAAATCATATCCTGACAAATGCTGAGATTAAATCTGTCAGTCAGCCTTACGAAAACCTGCGTCCACCCTAAATTTATGTGCTCCTGAGGAGCACTTAAAGAATTGCCATGAAAATCAGGCTGCGTAGGAACCCCTAAGTCCCCCTGCAACATTTCTCTGAGATTTCTAGGTGACTTCTATTTGTTCATTTAACTGATAGCTGTCCTTGACCCATAGCCTCCGGAGCTTCCTTACGTATCTCACACTCATACTGGAAACTGAGTAATTCGCTGTAGTTTAGCCATCCCAAAGGGATTGATGTCATTGACAGTGCAGTCAATTTTCATCTTCTAACACTTGCCTTTGGTTTGTTCTGGCCCATCTCTTCTGTAATCTCTGTATTCATCAAACACGTCGGTGATCACCTCGCTGACACCTTCGAACACTGTCCTACTGAAATCAAAAACTACCTGTAAGAAGCCGGGCACACCCCAGCCTCTCTGAGAGCCTTCAGTTCTGGTGGTGACCTCGGGTAAAGCTGGCATACTGGGGGACTCACTCATGTCCAGGTCAGACATGAAATAAGTCTGAAAAGACTGGTCAAATTCTTTTTGCATGTGCTTGAAAAAAACAATACTTCTGTCAAATATTGAGCCCACATCCGATAATAGCTGGCTAAATAAATCTTCCATTTTTACTAGCTGGGTATCCTCTTTCTCAGGCTTTTCATTAGACTGGATGTCTCTTCCTTGCTCCTCATGAAATGTAAATATGAGTGGAGGTATTTTCCTCAAAAAATCTTCAACCTGTGTATAAGAAGGAGACAGATCAGGAGAGACAAACTATCAGTTCCTCATTGCTCTGGTAAGTGTCTCTAATTTTTTTCTTTCAAATACTCAAAGAAACAATGCCCTCTTAATAACTGCCAACGCAGCATATTCTCTGAAATAATTTAAGACACTAGACCCCAAAGAGGAGAAGTGCATTCAATCTAAATCATTAGTTCCAAATGAGATCTGGAGTAAAAATTCTGCCAGTTGCCCTTTAATCTGTGGGAGCTCAAAGTTATTGTCAGCATTTGAGTTTCTTCCAACAGACAGCTTGGACTTTATGTTGTGAAGATGTGAGATGCATTTCTGTCTGCTTACCTGCAGTGTAGCGAGGAGAAGGTGACTCTTGTCACCTTGATTTGTAAAAAACTTCCTTCTCTCACCCCTGGGCAAATCCTCATGTCCTTGTGTGAATGGAAACCAGCACAACCAATAAATCAGTGGCTCTGAGTCCATGGTTTTATCATGTAAGAGGCCAAGGATCAATTCTGCTATCACAGAGTTCCAGTTCCTGGGTCTCGGCCACTGGCTCCCCCTGCTCCCCATCTGAGGCATTACTTTGGCCTGAGCCAATGGAGTGGCTTTTTGAGCCACACTCCATGGCATTAGAAAATGGGTAAGCATTAAGAAGCACCTTGCTAAAACACACATATATAGATATAGATAGGTATCTATAGACAGATATACATATAGATAAAGACAGTTAAATATATTAATTAAAAAACCCCAAAAACAAATCTTCAGCTTGATCTGACCACTAGTGCAGCTTAGAGGGTAGGTGAAGTGTGAAATAGCACTGCAGGAACAGCCTAAGCAAGTATTCTCCTGCTGTCTGTGTATCCTCAGCTAAAGCTATCATCTTTTCTTTTCTTTCTTTCTTTTTTTTTTTTTTTTTTTTTTTTTTTTTTAACAACTTTGGTCATAACACAGACAGCTCTTACTTTGAATGCTTCAAGTAAACCAAATAACTGATGGGGGACGTTACCAAGAGGGTCAAAGACAGGGACAATGCAGCATATAACTTTTACTGCAGTAATTGCAGCATCTACAGACTCTTGAAAATCCAAAACATTTGTATGAGCTACCCATGAGTGATACCTAAAAAGATAAAAGTATCACAAATAGTTTTAAATTTAATATCTCCCACATTTTAACCGGAATTATTTTAAGAGTATGCACAAATATTAAAAACCTGTGCTCTAAACCCTGCCTGAAACACCACATTTAATGTTTAAGTTATTGTATTTTTCAGTATATGGGAGGGTTGAAAGCTAGAGAATCTGGTTAATATTTTAGTAGCAGCAATTACAGTTCTGCTTCAGAAGTTTGTAGCACTTAAACAAAAAATGTGATTACAATTGTTAAATTTTGTAGTAATTATGGGCCAGACAGGAAACCATATTTTCTTTCTAGTAGAATTAGGGGAATCTCCTTTGCTGATAGATTCCTTTATTACAAGAGGTTAAGCATTTTAAGGTTTTTTTTGTGAGTTAAAGAGTTTTTTTAAGATAAATATAGGAAAGAATGGTGTAATAATTAGGTGATATTTTTCCCCATGTATTTTTGCTAACTACATCTACAATTTTAACTTTGCTTATTTTCAGACAGACCATAAAAAATCTATGTGATATTTTTCACAAACAGTTATTGAGCATCTTAGTGCAAGTCCCACTGTGAGAGAAAACATTTTATATCTGGAATGAGTCTGTTGGAGTTAGGGGAGTCATCAGTTTCTGAACTCATTTTGGCTCATCATTCCATGACCCATAATCACATGTAATCTCTTCCATATAACTTCATATTTCCAGACTCTCCAAATGAAATTAATTTTAGTAAGCTGATATAACTGGCAGACCTAGGTATTGAGAAAATAAGATGTGCTGTCTCTTTGGGTGAACTCAAGAGTATTCTCCAGAAGCAAAGTTTCCTCCTACCTTTCTCTTAAAGGCTGGCACACCATGTTTGCAAGTTGTATAATATCTCATGCAGGTGCTTTCTAAACAAGATTCACATTCATCCCATAGATTTTTCAAGGATATTTGACATTGTCTTTCCTCTTCTTCCAGTCTTGCCTTTACTTCATCCATAAGTCGCAAGGCTTGCTAAATAAGGAAAAAGATTCAGTTGAGGGCAATTTTCAGATTAGCATTCTAAGTACTTAACCCAGTGTTCGTCACTCATTTTGCCTATTTATGGCTCCTTTTTTTGCTAATTCCTAACCACTAGACCAGGTTGCCTTCTCAGCTGCAATCACATATGGAGGGAACTGAAAATTGAAAACCTTTTCTTTATAGGGTTTTTCTGATGTTGTTCTCTCAGGGGACACAGCCTACAGAAACAAATGGATCACTACAGACTACCAGGATTTTTGATGTTAAGAAAAAAACTCACACATCATTCTGTGTAAGAATTCAGCCTCCCCCATGGTCATGTGTTCAACTCGTGTTATTTTTGCTCCATATCATCTGAACAGCATTCATCTGTCCCACAAATAGTCCTTTTCTGTTGCCTTTCTCTACCTTTAAGGGTTTGATATTTTGTGAGGGTAGGTCCTTGCCATAAAGTCTGTCTAATGCAGAAATATATAAAAGAGTAACATCTCTGCTGTTTGTGAGTGTACTAATCAAAAGGCTGTGGTAAGTGGATTTTTCCTGCTCTTGTGGAAGTGTGAGGCACTCCTTCCATACTGAAGAGCAACAAGATGCATTTCACAATGCTGTTTCTATTTACTTCATCAGTTAGGGCATAAAGCTGAGCAGATCAGAAGCAGCGTTTTTGGAATTGACTTGACAATGGAAAACGAAAATTTCTTTCTATTCAAAATTAATAAAGTGGATTACACATCATTATTTTCTCTCTCGAGTTGCAACATATTTCAATAGTTTTTGTTTCCAAACAATTTTCCAAGTTATCTCTAAGTATGACAGAAACCTTTTAATTGATGGGGCTTATTCCTTTTTGTCAGCATTCCAATAAGGAAGAGACTCACATAAAAGAAAACTTCATCAGAATGTTCTTGATGGAGAAAATAATGTCAGTTTTCATAATCTATGTTCAGTTATTTTCTGATCTTTCTAATACATTTATTCAGTGTTTTATGAACTCTCACTGTGGATTTGAGTCCTGTGTAAATGAAATCATCCAGTAAGATCTAACAAGAGTGTTGACTGTGGGAGTGCACTGGTGTTCCTTAAGATGCTAGAAAGCTATCAGGTACTTTTTTAGTTTAACTACCAGATGTTGGGCCAGGAGGGAATTTTCCTTCAACTTCGTTGAAACAAAGTTAGGATATTTATGTTTTTTTAAATATAGAGTAAATCTCTATTTCTTCAGATCATCTGAGCACATGGCTCTGAGCCTAGGCATTGCACTAAGACATTGGAAATTTCCCTGATTTACTGTGCTCTCTTTAGAGCACATTATCATTTGTGGCTTTGATACTCTCCTGCAGGTCTGAAGTTTGCAAAGCAAGCTGGAGAACCTCTTGTGGCCCCAGGAGTATAGAGACATGGAGGGCAGAGCTGCTGGACTTTCTGCACAGAACACTGTTCTACAGTGGCCTGCAGTTGCCTTGGTGTGAATTCAGTGAAGAAGGGGTTTTTAAAAATAAGCAGTATGTAAAATTTTCCTCTGCTAGTGAGACAAAGGGGCAAAAGCAGATTTTGCCTCAGTCCTGTGACTGCATGAAAAGATATACACTGCTCGTTTTGTACATAGAGTTTGGTTTACATTCTTGCCAGAATAAACATAAAACCCCCACAAATGCATTTATGTTACCTGTTTTTCTTCACTGCTCTTCTTTAAGGTTTTCATCAGATCTATGTGCTTATCTTCATTTCTTTCCATCATGATTTTCATCTGCTTAATACCAATCAAAGCTTTCTTTACCTCTTCATCTACATACTTCTCTCCAACTTCAGATAATTCTAAAAAAAGCCAAATTATACAGTGACTTAATCAGATTTTAACACTATTGCAAATTGTCATGCACTGATGATGGAGAATGAAATAGCTCTGTGTTTCCCTACAGTGGCAGAGCCAAATCTGAGACAGCAAATGGTGGGTGACGCTGAGCCAAGACAATTTCCGTCAAAGAAGCTGGCCCAGAGCTTTTGCAAGGATCAGCTGTATGTAACTCAAAAGATATATTCAATTGTCCCACTGCTGAATACTGAATCCTAGAACAATTGGGGCTGGTACCTTTGGAGATCATTGAGTCTGCCCCCCTCCCCTCACTCAAAACATGGTCAACTACATCAGGTTGCACAGGACATCGCCCTGGGTTTTGAATATCTCCAAGGATCACTCATCAGTTTTCAAATGACATAACCTGTATATTTATCTTTGATTTTGTAGAAGCCTGTGACAGCTTCCCTCTACATTTTGAAAATTTAGAATACAAATGCCTTCAACCTGTTTTCATAAAAATACAATTCCTAGACTTCCTGTGAAGTAATGAGCATAGAGTTTTGGTGAAAACCTGGGCTGGCCCATGTGTTGCACCTTGAAGCTCCGCATGATTGCCTGTCTGTATTTGTATCTATATTTATTTTCTTTGTGGAAATACCCTGACTATCACTGAAACTATAGAAAACAAGTAAAACCATATCACTTTGAGACTGCCAAAAACACATTGATCACTTCTTCCTTTATATCTTTCATCCTCACCCCTAACTTTTTGTTTGTTTATTACAGAAATCCTGTCAACATAGACTGAAGCACAGGATTGTTTAATGGCTGATCCTTTTTCTCTCCACAAAATAAAGCCATGCTTAGAAGTGTGTGTGTGTGTGTATGTGTGTGTGCGAAATAGCTGCTGTTTTCTAAATTAAGTAATTTCTTTTCAGTTGTTTGTGAAAGACACCTTTTTCAGTGAAATATGTAAGTGTAGAGGAAATATTTTCAAAAATTATTGAAACAAACAAAATAGTTCAAAATCTGTTGAACTGAATTTTGGGTTTGGTTTCTATTCTGATGATCTACAAGGAACCAAATAACCTATAAAAATCCTGTAAATACTTTTTTATTTTGGCAGGTGATGCTTATCTGTTAATCCCTTTGCTTTCTCATCCTGCTTGTTCTTATCTTCCTATTCTGTGTGTGTAGACATGCAATCGACTTTATTCTGGTTTCTAAGCTCCACACATGCAAGTGGAACTTGTTGATGGCAGTGAGTGTGGAAGTCAAGATGCCCTTCCCAGCTGGAGACCACTGGGCCTGGGGGCTTCCAGCCCACCCTGGCAGGAAAAGCTTACGTACGCTTGAGGTTGTCCCGGAGATTCATCTCCTCCTGCTTTGTCGGTGCGCACTGGTGGCCACTCAGGCACAGCACATGGATCAGAAATATCCAGGAGGACTTCATGTTCTTTCTATGGAAAAGTTCAGTGCAGTCACATGTAAGCATTGTCAGGAAGCTCAGATATCTAGGTATACTAAGTAATATAAATGCTAACTATAATACTACGTATCTTACAAGATCCCGTTAATTTTGTCTCTAACAATGGTTTCTGATATGTATAGCATGCGCCTAGGTGCTACTCTTGGTGAAAATACATGAGTGAGAAGCTTGACTTCCTTTGTAATTATCTATTTAACTTAATTAGATGAGTTCCACTGAGTTTGCACAGTGGTTACCAGAATCAGGACATGTATATATAAAATCAAAAGCTTATGCTGTTTAATATCTCCCTTTTCTACTTTGTGAAACACACCAATTGCTGATCTCATATCATATCCTTAGTCCATATTTTAAATACATCCATGCTAAACATTATTGCCAGTTTTAAAGAGGGAAGTTTCTGGAATGTTGTTCCCTTTCTTGTAAACATGCAATTCCTTTCAGTGTCCTTCAGAATAAGACTTAATACAAGAGACTCCACAATAGGTGTGCCAGAAAATCAGCAATTAGATCAATTTTGTAAGCAAACAGATCAGCAAATGAAAGAAATCCCTACAAAATAAGGGAAAGAAATGCCATTTGCTTTATTTCCCTCCTAAGAGCAGAACCAAAAGGTTCATTTTTCAGAAACCATGCAACTTTATTATGGTTCTTATCTGATTCAGTGAACACAGTATTCAGATGCCTTGTAGTTAGCCAGTATAGCCTTCTTGGAGATGCAATTATCAGCCAGAAGAGCATTTGTAACTTAAAAGCCTGGATTTTTTTATAGCCTGGATTTACTTCTACAGTTACTTGCATATTGTACCTTCACATTTACAGCGAAAGACCAATTAACTGCAAAGAAATACAAACACACAAACAAAGAAAAGTAAAAAAGTATATTTACCATTAATATTTTGCACCTCTTCTGCAAATTGCTCCCTGCGTCAGGAAGGGGCTGGGCTGTGTTCTGGACTTATTTCTGGGAGTGACAGGGATTTTGCCATGTTCTTCTTATCTGATGAGAAGGGACTTAATCCTATTAACGGGACGTTTAATCACTAGGCTGGAGGATTTTGCATGTGTGCGACTTCATGCTCATCTCTGTGGGCAAAACCACCAGGGGGAGTGTTAGGAAGAATTGCCTGGTTTAATGTAATTTGGAACTGCTACTTTTCTGTAGTCAGTAGCCTGTTGTCGTGTTAGGTCTTCCATCATCTTACTTCTTACTTTAGGAGACACCTGCAGCTTATGTTATTAGTGAAATTGATACCATTAGTTTGTCTAAAAATAGCTTGCAACATTTAATCTCCTCAGCATGGTTTTAGCTTGCTATAAAAACCAGTTCATTATGTAAAGGCCTTCTTTGTACACCTTCTGAAGGTATGGGAGTTGAAAAAATATCAGGAAGCCAGATGGAGGCTAGCATATGAGCAGATTCTGGAAAGAGATAAGCAATTTTTTGGGCATTTTGTACATCATTGTACTTGCCAATGTTTTGGGGGGTTGCCCACTTAATGCTATTTCCTTCAGTTTCTCCATGTCTGTGAAATATGTCTGAGATATGACTTGTACAAAGTTTTGGATACTTTGAAATGAGATATTTAAATACTAACAGGTGCTTAATATAAAATATGGACAGGTTCTGTTAACAAATCATATCCCACCTTGTGATATTCAGCAATATTACTCCTTTGTAGCCAAAGAGGAGATGGGGAGAGTGGGTGTTTTTAGCCCATGGTCTGTAGCAGCAACTTTAAGACATTCTGTTCTATTTTGTTTACCTAATCATTCATAAAGGCCAATTGATGGCTAAGATCTAGCATGATTAATGCTGCTTAGGCAAGGGATTTCAGGGATTTAGTTTTAAACACCCTTTCAGAAAGAGTGGAGAATCTATCAGCTCTAATGGGAACTGCAAGTCCCCAATTTGCATTAAAAATTAGGGTAACTCCACTTTTTTTTTCCCTGAAAATTATGGATGGAATAGAATATGTATTTTGTTGTAATCTATATGAATTGCTGTCTCATTGAGTTTCTGCTTACTCCTTGACCAAGACTTATCACACTTCAAGTTCTCTTCTGTGGAAAAGACAAGCAGGCACCCTTGCAGACCTTGTGACTGTTTGTAAAGGATCCCTGGGCTGAAGCAGAAGGGGCTCTCCCCACCTCTCCCACCCCTCTGAACCTCACACTCAACTCAGGAGAGCTTGAAGCTGGAAAATACATTGGCACAAAGGAAGACAATCTATTACAGACACTTGTGAAATGTGTGCCACTAGCCTATACGTATAATGATTCCTACCAAAGACTTCAATCTTTTCTACAAGGGTTTGTCCAGTCATTTTTGACATTTCTCTTTGCTAATATTCATTTACTAGCAGCATTCATTTTCTGGTCTTTCTAAATCTGACTCTGTATAGAGAAAGCGTTACTCAACCTATATTAAAAAGGGTGGTTTCAGCACATCACTTGTAGTTCACAGGAGTTTGTGAGAAAGCAGGCAGCCCCAGCCCTGTGGGGAGGGAGAGTGCAGCTCTCCTGCCCCAGTGCGAGGGGCTGGAGAATGCCTCTGGCACAGATCCCACCACTCACTCCCAGAATTGTCTGCTTTCTGAAGGTCTCCTGGGGAGTCTCTGGTCAAGCACACACTTGCACCTCGCAAAGCCAGTGCTTAAGCTGATGGTGAGACAGAGTGTCCTGGTGTGTGTTGAGCTCCTGCTCTCAATTCAGTTGATTTTGAACATTGCAGAGTGTCTTTCATCATCTTAGGTGCTACTCATACTTTATTGTAACCATTATGTAACCACATGGAAATAGGCACTACTGTATCTATCTATTTCTTTTTACAAAAACACAAAATCCTAGTTCTTTGCTCTCATGTTCTTTCATATATAACTAATGGCTGAAACAGGAGGTGTAAGGAACCCAAGGACAAAATTGATAGAGCTAGTATGTCTGGTAAATTTAATCTTGGGCTTAACCTTTGAAGTGCACTTAAGAAACCAGCACCCTGTTCTTGAAAGGCAGCTCTTAATCATGCTTACTCTGAAAAGTTTTTCCTTTCTCATTTCTGTTTTGAATTTAATTAAACAAAAATCTCATCAATAATACTTTCAGGTTTCCTGTGAAATATCCACTCTCTTTTCTTTTAATATTCCAAATCTGATTTGCAGTGACCTATTATGATCTCAATTTTTCATCTCAGCTGCCATGTTCAACAGTTTCCTCTCATATTTTATTTTCCTCTGAATTTGAGTGCTTTGATCAGCTAGAGTATAGCATGTCATGTCATGACATTGTGATGACATTTTCAATTTTTCCCACTCTTATACAAGCAGATGATTCAATGCTGCTGAAATTAATAAGGTACTCTTCTAACTAGAGACAGTCTGAAGAAGAAAGTGTTGAAAGTGTAGAAAGTGTCTTTTTTCCCACCCCAACTTCCTACCCCTGTTATTCCACTACTACTCTATTTTAATTGAAATAATATTTATCAATTGAAAAAAAATGGAAAGAGTTTCAGTTAAGATAGATTTTTTTGCAAGATACTGATAAATTGAAAAGTAAATAATTGTAACAAGATATATGGACATTGAGCTTGAACCAAGCTGAACTTGAGCAATGAGAGTTGTAGCTGCTTTGTGGATTTTTCTTAGGTCCCGTTGGATGACCTCCACAAATGTGTAACATTTTTTCACCATGTACTGTGACTTCTCCCTTTTTGTTGATCCATTCCACCTGGCAGGATTAAGCATCAAGAAATATGTTGAAATGGAATTTCCTGTGTTGTACATCAGCTATAGAATTTTGTTCCAGTTAGATATTTACACAATTATTTTCTGTTTGTAAGAATTGTTTCCTATTATGCTACACATTTCCTAAGCATTTCTTTCTGAGCTAAGCCTGGCATATAATGATCAGGCTGAAAATACCTGTACATATTTATAGACTCTATGAGTCATGCAAAGGGCTATATACTGACATTAAATCTCTTCGTATTTGCATGAAATAGTCCCTAGTTCTATGAAATCTTAATTAGCTTTATTTGTAAGCACACTATTAGTTCTACTGCTTTCAATTGAAATTAAATCCTTGTGGGGGTTTGTGGTGTAATTACATGGCTAATCTAAAGCATACACAAAGCTTTGCTAAAAGTTGGTAAGGGTTTTAAGGGTATAAAATTGAACTTTTGTGCTGTAAAAGTTTGTTTTGCTTTGTTTTGTTGTGATTCTTCCTAGTGCTTCAGGAGCCCCTGAGTGGCTTCTGCTTTCTCCTGTATTTCCAAGGCTCTCAAAAACCTCCTGAAGTTCCGTATTCAGTCTTTGAGCTCTACCTGGTTAGCTGAAGTTAGAAACCAAGGCTGCCTCTTTAGCCCAGAGGGAGAGGCATGCTTCTGAGGTGCTCTCAGTCATGCTGGAAGGCCTCAGATGCAGGAGCTGAGGCTGCATTAAGCTGAATAGCTACAGTCAAAGCTACACATCCTGCAAAAATACCAGCTCAGGCCCCCAGTGTAGCACAGCTGTGTTAGCATGACAGAATCGCAAAGTTCACAAGCCCTGAAGCTCAGAGTCAGGCTGACACAATTATCCTGTCTGGAGGAGGGTCAGGCAGTGCCAGGTCAGGACGCTGTTCTGTGCTCAGCACAAACATGAAACCAGCAAAAGGCAGAAATCAGCCTGTGAAACTTGGAGCCTCACACTGAGAGTTAATGTGGCTTTAGCTGAAATTATTAAGCTACAGCTTTTGGGGTCAGCAAGACCAACTCCACAAGGCTTAGCATACTTTAAAGTGCATGAGATTTTTCTGATTTCCTTTTGCTCGTCTATCCATGGATGATAAGGATGATAATTTGGTGTGGAAAAAAAATCTTACACTTCACTGCTGAAATTTTTTGTTTTCCAAGCCCTTGACACAAAGTTCTGAATACCAATCCCAGCAGTAACATGACAACTGTTGTTTCACATGGTCATGCAAAGTTTTTTCCCACTTTATCCAGAGGCATTGCAGAAGGGACTTGTGGTGATACCGAAGATATGTGTGGGAAGACAAAACTGTAACAAAAATTTAATTCACTTTATGAAGCAAAAAGTTAAAACCTTAGGGTGGAATGAAAGACAATATGAAGCTGAAAGCTAAAAACTTTGCAGTTGTCTTCAGAATCTGTGCTGAGGATATCAGCTAACTATTAAACTTGGAGAAGCACTATTACTGACGTTATATTATCAGCAGGAACTATCAAAGTCAGTGCAAGGATAACAAAATGAGCTAGAAACAATTTATTAGAAAGCTATGAAGCAAACCTGCACAGCTCAGTTACACAAACAGATTTCAGGAAGCATTTAATATTAAAATTCTGAAGTTTTGAACCAGATGTTTTGCAAGGGTTTAGTTTCAAGCTTCCCTAGGAACATTAAAACAAAAACGTTTTATTGCATGCAGACATGTAATATATCGGCTTTCAGCCTGCAACTGAAAGGAATAGGGTTCCTTCTGTGTGTTCATCTGGTTTGCTTAAGCATATTCAGCTTGTATCACCGAGTTAAAAGAGTGACTGATTACCAAAATTTATTGAAATTGGGAGGACTGAGTTACCAGTTTGTGAGGTGCAGTACAACTCCTGAAGATGGTAGCTGCCTTAACCTGCTGGAAAGGGATTGGAGGCACTCAGGACAGGGCCTTGGTAATATTCAATGAAGAAACTGGAAATTGCTTTGTTGGGGAATAACCCTCTGCCTGGTAACTTGGCCTCTTTTTTCTGCTGCATTTAAAGTGGACCACGCTCCAGAGCCTATGGGACAGCAAGCCCAAAGAAGGATGTCTGAATATAAAGCTTCCTCATGAAGTTGATAATCAGACACACGCAGTCCCCTTGCTTGCAGTAACACAGAAGTGGATTCCAGCAAAGCTGGAATACTGCCTGAAGCTGACATTTTCTCCATTTCAAATATTAAGGACAATTTCTAAGAAGACCCTTATTGCAATTACAATTAATGACCTCATTCTTCTAAGAGTTCTTGCTTAATTGCTGTTGCACATGTTTTTACAGCTGTCCTTTTATATAACTGGTACCCTGCCCTGTGCATCTGCCTCAAGATTCAAACCTTTTTAAAGCACTGTGAAAAAAACAGTAGTTACAGAGACCTGACAAATGGGAGGAGAATTTTTAAAAAAAGAAAAATTGAGTTCAGAGCAAATGAGAATTATGAATGATGTGAAAAGGCAGAAAGGAAAAGGAAGGTGAAATAGGAAAGACCACAAAGTACAAAATGTCAGGGGAGACACAGACAAGAATAATGTTTCTAATTGATAGTATATGAATTCATATCCAGGTCCTCCACCGACAGCCAAATCGTTATTGCACTCAAAAATAATGTAGGAATCCCATGAAGACACACATGTGGCAGAACAGGATAGCTCTTGAAATCTTTTATTGCTCCTCATATTTCCTTTGGCTTGGTATGAAGCCATTCTGGGAAAGATGGGGGGACTTGCCCACACTTCAATACATTTTCAGGTACGGTGAAATGCTAAACGCCAAGGAAAGAATTCACCAGTCCATATTTGTGTGCACAGGGAGTGTGTGCACCTCAGCCAGCAGGAAGCAACCTGATCTATAGGAAGATATCCCCTACCTGTGACAGGGAGGTTCAATTAGATGATTTTTAGGGTCCCTTCCAACCCAAGCCATTCTGTGATGATATGATTCTGTGGCATGTATGATACAGGCCACAATGGGAGACTTGGATATCCTGCTGAATATGGATTTGTGCAACATCTCTCATGCATGGAAGCTGGCAGGCTCTGATCATTCATACTTATGGCACAACAAATATAGAAATTATTTCAACTTGTAAAAAATCCAGTCTGCGATTTTCTAGCACAACTTGCAGTCAGCTGAGACAGCAGCTACCACATTTAAATCATCATCTTTCTGAAAACTTCAATCAAAGTGTTAAACTCATAAAAGATGAAGGCAAACTCCTACAGAGCACAATAATATACTTAGCATTAGGCTCTTAACACTTCAAAGTTGTGCTAGATTTTCACTTAGGTTTTGGGTCAGCTACATTATAGTATCCAGCACAGTATCACACATCCTACTTTGTGGACAGTGGTTTGTAGGGATTCCTTGTTCCTTATTCCTTATGTTTTTATTTTGTTCCTGCAGACAAAGTATGTTTTTAAAAAATCCTAGAAGATAGGCTCATTGTGAATATTTAGGACAATGGACAGAATGTTCTCTCCAAATGAAGAAATCCATGAAATTTCACCTGCTGGAAGGATATTTAGGCTATGCAAATCTGGAGTATTGGGGTAGTACTGTATTTTAAGGAGTAATCTCATTGTACATTGTCAGAAATCATCAGAAATAATTGAAACCACAAGCTGGGTAATACTTAATTTGCAAGCCTGACTGATCTGAAATGCCTGCTTCTCAATGTTTGCAAAAGCAGACAGAACCCCTGGTCACATGCATGTAGGGCACAAGAGTGGTCAGTGACTATTACTAAAACTTCATCAATAATACAGTTGCGTTTGAAACACCTTAGGTGCTAGAAAACTTTCAAATGTCCACGGGACAGGCATAGTTATGTTGCAAATACTATTCAGAAGTATTTTGTTATTGGTACTGGGGGACAATACCACATTATGCATTTCCATACCTGACCTCAGTAAGAAATGAACTTTCCTTTCAGCCTTTGCCCTTGCGCCTCCAATATTGTATCTCATATTCCAAGAGCAGATGTTTGAAGTCCTGTTCTTCTCCCTGGGTCTTACATATTTAACTGCACACGAAGACACATTTATATGTTAAAACAGTAGACAACAGGTCAGATTGTTAGCTGATGTAAATAAGCAAAGCTCCCTCATCTCTGCAAACAGCTCTGATTCATACCAGCTGAAGACCAGTGCATTTTCACTAGGTCTGGATTCAGTAAACCACACACACGCAGAGTGCAAAGCAGCCCATTGTTTGAAGGAAACCTTTCTTGTTTAGGGCACTGCTGAACAAATAAACTAGGCAGCAGAGGGAATTAGCAGGAATGAAGAGCATTACATCCTCAGAGAAAATAGCATCAAGAGAAGCCCTTGGTATCCATCAGTCAGAATTCCTTCAGTGCTAGACAAAAGCTGCCATGGAAATTGCTGTGTTGTAACCTATGTGATCCCATACTGAATAATTTACTGGAAACACTGTGCTTCCAACACTGTGCAGATCAAGTAGCATGAGCAAGGAAAGAAAGTAAAGGAGAAATTAGAAACAACTTAAATACTATTCAAGCAAAGCACTTAACCATGCATTTAACTTTTAACCTGAGAGCAGTCCCACAGAAGTCAATGGGATTACTTCCGTGCTTAAGTAAATCATGCGATTAAGTGGTCCAGTGGATCAGGATTTTAAAAACCTGCATGGCTGTTACCTAAAAATGGATACAGTACAACAGAGGAAGGAAAGGAGAAAAAGAGAAAAATCTCTTTTTAATCCTCAGTTTCACGTATACTGACAAAGGCATGATAAGATCTAGCACGAGGAAGTTAGAGTTGGAAAAATCCAGCCTTGAAATAAGACATTTCCTCATAGCTGTGAGGAAATATTGAGACAGCTTACGAGAAAGGAGTGGATTTACCCTGATACAGAGTTTTTTTTGATGGAGTTAAACATAATAAAAGAAAAAAGGGATTAATCCATATCCTGAGAGTAAACCTAGGAGTTAAAAAAAAAATTAAATTGCACGGTTCCTGGAGAAGAGACACCTCCACCAGTTTATTGCAGCATGCTGGTCCACATCCAACCTCCAGCCCAAAAGATTCCTAAACCACTGATTATGAGACAGATGATTTTATGTTGCTCTGTTTTTTGTATCTCTTGTAATCATCTGCTGCTTTTGGGAGTACTACTTGGCTGGATGTATTTCTGATTTAACCTAGTACAACCATATTTCTTTTCAATACTGTACATACACACACATCATGAGAGGATTAAGCTGGCTGGTATTTGCAGTCTTTCCTGGCCCTATAGTATGTCAGCCTGACTTGTGCTTACCCCCTTTGTTCATGAGTTGGATAGGAAACAGCATTGATTAAATTTCCTGGCACCATTTGACAATCCTGAGCTTCCTTCAGGATTTGGGAAGGGAGTACTGTGCTGCACAATTGTCTGTGACTCAGTGGCTGTCAATGGAGATGGAGTCATCTGGGAGCTTCTCTCCTGAGCAAGTCCCAGCAGCCAGGGTGCCACACTGTGACAGAGGCACCTCCATTTCTCAGCTCCATGGCACACACTTTCTAATCTCCTAAGGCAAAAAAAAATGTTATTTCAATACTGTCATATCTGGATTAAACTTGCATATCCTGTGGTTAGCTAGAGACCAGACCAGATTACCTCACTCAGTTTTTTCTGGCTCCAAATGCTGTAAACTCTTGTCCTGGGCTAGAGCCCATCAAAGCCCATCTGAGCCCCTGGAAATACTTGTATTGACTTCACTCTGCATGAACAAGACTTCAACTCAATGTACAGACTATGCCCGAGTCAACAGGGGTCCAAAAAGAATGTGGCTCAGCTTGCAGTAAATACACACACCTAAATGACCACAAGCAGAGCTATTCACAAAGGACTGGTAAGAGCATCCTCACAGAAATTTAATGTGTGAAAGCTCAATTAGCTATAGGTATCAGCAGGAGAGAAGTCTTCTCAGCTTTCTCTGCTGAAGTTAAAAGTATTTATAGTTACTTATGAGGCAAAAATTTAGGATGGAATATAGGACCCTACAGGATTCAGCCACTGGAGAAAAGCTGTTTCACCACTGTTTGTCCATTTCCCAAAATGAAACTGACATCAGCCCACATAATTTAAAGGGTTCTAAATGAGAAAAGACTCGTGCTTTAGTCCAGAAGCACAGCTGGTATAGCCCTAAGGATCTAGTTCATAGCAGTAATATTTTTCTGCAGTTTTAAGCCAGAGCTTCTGCAGGTTTCAGTGTGAAAGCTCTTAGCTTTAGACCTAAGACATGGCAGAGTTCTGGGAGCAATTAACTGTGCACTTTTACCCTAAATACCAAAGTTAAATATGCCTACGTCTCTTATGGCAGAGGGGTGATCCCAGTTTAAATGTTGGGCTTTTTGTTAAATACTGAGCTGTGATTTTCCTCTTCTTCTTTATGCAGTGATATAGAACCTTTGGAAGATGCCTCTTTGCAGATAAATGGAAGTCATCATTGTCTTAAGAGAGGTGTCTATAAAGCAGTTAAGATATTTAGGAATGTTAGTTGGGTAATAAGGAATATTTCACTTTGTACAAATTGCAATAAGACACCTTCTCAGCTTGCCATTATTATTATCTTTATGTATTATCAGAGTAAGGGAGATTTGCATATGGTGGATTTGTATCTTTGTGGGTAGGTTTAGCTTTTACACCTTCCATCTGTGAAATATAAAAGCTCAGGACTTTATGAAGCAAAGGTAATTTGAGACATAACCCTGTTCCACTTGGCAATTCAAAATTCCCACATGAGACCAAAAATTTTAAAGAGTGTAAAGATTAGGGTGTGTTTTCTCAAAGTGGGTATATTAAATTAGGGAGGTAGATGGTTAGCCAGGCATGATAACAAAGACCCCTTGCAGAGCACAAGTGAGAGCCCAAGGTCTGGCTCAGCCTCAAGCACTGTCAGGCAGAGGAGACTACATTCCTGGACACTGGGTGTGATAGAGAAGCATTAGAAAACATGAAGCACTAATTATGTACATGTGAGCAAAAAATGTGGTAGGAGGTCAAGACTCTGTGTGTTTGAGAGCGATGACTAACCTGGAAAATTTACTTGTGCCTGATAAAACAACCTGTTTTCATAAGACAGGGATTTTTTTCCTCTGCTTGTTTGTGAGTTATGCTTTATTTGCATTTGTTTTCAATTCTATTATTTGTAATTGTTGCATTTTCCTGAAAAGTTATAACTTTGGCACATAAAGATGAAAATTATCTTGGCAAAATAATCCAGTGAAGGCTGCCTTTGTTATATGGTATATTTTAGAAATGTCTTAGAATTTTCTGAACTACAAAAATGCTGCCTGTCATTTCACAACACTCTGGGGAAAGACAGCTGAATCTCACTTTTAATTGTGAAATGATAGGCACAGTTTCATGCATTTGGAGGAATGTAAAATATTTCCATTATCATTTCTTGTTTTTCTGCTTATCCCTGCCTCCTCTGTCTTTCCTTTCCCCCTCACCACCCAAAGTAATATTTGGGAGGGGAGAGACATTTATCAGGAATTCACAAGCATTCCCATGGAGTTTCACAGAAAATAGATATTGATTAGAGGAAGGGGGAACAGGCTTTTTCAAGAACAGGCTTAGCAGGAGATATTGAGCATTTGGTACAGGAGTGTGGAGAGAAATTCTGGACCATCACCATAGGGGCTGAGAGCCAAGGTGAGAACAGAACAATGTGAGGTACCAAAAAGAGGTCAAAATAACAAAAAAATTAGCCTAAATATAATATCCTCACACTGTTGGACTGGAATAGAGTCCAAAGGGCAAGCTTGGTGTTTGAAGACAGAGATTGGACATTGAAACTGAAATGCCTTCTGGGTAAGAACACTGCACTGACAGAGAAATGGATGCATGTCCATCAGCTCAAATACCAGAACCAGAGACACAGGACTGGTCATGAGCTAGCAGCTTCCACATGGTGATGCCACAAGGCTGCAGCACTCACATTGCCTTTTATAAATCCCCTGTGAAGAAGCAGGGTACCCAAGAAAGATGAGAAAGATGTTTAGCACATGGACAGAGAGATGGGAGACCTGACTTCCATGTATCTTGATACCACATCCTTCCTGGTTGTCTTATTTGCTCAGATGCTGAGTTTCCTCTGGAGACAGTTAGTTCCAGGGAGGCATCTCAATTATGTAGATCAGCAAATCACAGCTGTTTCCTGATCCAGATGTTAGAAACTGCCTCCAGCAAGCTTATCCCAGGAGTTGGGCTGCCTGTGGGTGATGGCACAGACATCTCCTCTGCCCTCCTCCCTGTACCACCAGACCTGAAAGCTGGTTAGTGTGCCACCCCTGCTCCTCTGTGCCACCTCACAGGGCTGGTTGTCATTACAAGCCAGGACAGGTAAGATTCAGTCTGACAGTTCAGAGCTGTGGCTTAAAGAGGACTGGATCATTGAGGAGCTGTGTGTCTTTCAGACTCATAACTATAATGATTTCATTGCAGTTGAGAATGCTTAGGCAATGTGTAAGTTATCAGAGCTGTCTTCACTTCCAGTTTCTGTGTCCAGGCTGTGCTCTGTTTCCAGATTGATGTTAGGCACTGATGTGCACCAGCCAGGTATCTCCCCTGTCCATCCAACCCTGCACAACTAACTCAGCCTACACAGCCGAGGTACTGGCTCTGAGGATCCAGGCATGGGTGCAACATCAAACGCACATGGGTAAGCATGACTTGATGTATCTTTCACTAATTGGGTGATGAGACCAAGAGAGATGAAGAACAGCTGTAGGAGCTGTACAGGAACTCATCTGCAGCTTTTTAAGAGCCATAGCTCCAGGGGAACTGTTGTTCTTCCAGCCACTGTTATGCATTACCAAAGAAAAGGGCTCCTGTCCTCTCCTGCCTCAGTGGCATTCCTCCATCAAGGGCTTAATTGTCTCCTTGCCTGTCACTGTCCAAGGGAGGGGGATATAGCTGAGAAACAGTCCTAGGAAAACTGGTGGAAAACAGTATCTAGCCAGCACATTTAATTCAGTAGGTAAATTCAGTAGGGTTGGATCTCTTAAATGTCTTTTGTGCCTCTGACCTGGGCTAACATTTAGACTTTCAGTTTCTTCAAGATCAATCTAGAATTCAATTAAGTTTACTATATAGAGTTGCAACTCATAGTTTCCTAGTAGTAATGCAGCTCTTTCCATTAAATTGCATTTTTAAGACTAAATAACTCCCATCCTTTTACCTGTAAATATATAAAATAGTATTTCTTGCTCACTTGCAACAAAGGAATATGATGCTGGATTGTCTCTTGTTATTAAATGTGTTGAATATTTTCACAACATCTGATGAAACAAACCAAACAGGGGTCACCTGCTTTGCAAAGTATACTTTAAAATCTTTGTTTTGCTCCTTTGAGCTATTTATTTCTTTTCATTGCTATTACAGAAAAAATATGGGTTTATACTTAACAAACATCAGTTAGAAGCTTTCTATGCTTGTTTAAACAGGAGTAAAGTCGAAGACCTTGTCAAAATAAGTAGGTTAAGCTTGACTAATCAGCTGAAGTCATTCTATTAATAGCCAAGGTGGCATCATTACTCTATTAAATTTTGTCTGGAATATTTGGGGCAGGTACATATATCCATTCAGAAGACATTAAATCAAGTTCATCTTTCCAAAATGAAAATACAGTAATGGTCATTTATTCTCTATTTCTTCAGTCTGCGAAGGAGTATTGTGCCTGGCTAAAAAAAGTAAGGATCAATGAAATTGAGACTATTTCAGAAAACTTCATTATGGATTGATTAGGTGGAGTTTGAAGTGATGTTGACATTCTCATGGAATATGGCCACAACTGTAGTTAAACTATCTGCCAGTAGAGACTTTAAATGCAATCTGATGCAATTAAGATTACTGGGAAACACAGATGCAGTTTGATTTCTGTCAGTCCTGTGGTAGGATATAAAATTACAAAAGAAGTAAAATCAGGTGTTATATTAATATAGGTTAACTTAATGCAAATTTATCAGCCTCATCCAAACCATGATTGATGGGAACTCACACTTTGCCAATATTCACCATTTCCTACAGCCATAACATGAATCTCTTAATCTTACAGTGCCTTGTGTAAAGAAGTTAAGTCTACTTAAGGCATCCACTGACAGCATTTGATATAATTTTCTTTTTTTGTGATACTGCTTTAATGTGTAGTTCTGAGCTTCATATTAGGGGATAGTAAGCTTTCTTCACAGAGTAAGTAGACAAAACAATTCCTTTTCTAGCTTGGGACCAAGGATAACTGACCCAAATTTCAGCCCCAAGAGCATAAACAGTGTGGACTGAAGAGAGAAAAACAAGAAAGATGGAACACCATAACCTAAAGTTGTAATTGGACAATAAACTCCAATATGCTAACGGACCAGAACTTACAAAAGTGAGAGACTCTGTGACTGGTTGCCCATTTTGTGACCATTTTGGGTTCATCTTGTGTGTAGCCTTGACTGGGCTCTTGTGTTGCCCAAGCTGTATCCACTGAGGCCTTTTAATTAATACCTAGTTTATTCTTTAACTCTGTCTAGCCTCTGCTCTAGGTCAGCCTTCACAAGGCATCAATGGCTCCAAGGGGGAGTCAGTTTAGATATTTCTGCATTAAGTATCTAGGGACTTATTCATGAAAACTTCCCTAGCAGAAGTTTTTACCTCTGAGTTCTCCTAAGAAACCACTTCTATCTCTGAATCTTTAGTCCAATGAACAAAAATGCAACAAAATCCTTACCTAAGAGAAAAGGCCCAACATTAATTTTAGACATTGTTTTAGCCACCAGCCAAAGCAACAAACTGCAGCTGAAAGCTGCTATCTGTATCCTGCTGGAACCGTACAGATAAGCAACTAAGAGAAGCATTCCCAAGGTCCCAAGTATCTGGATTTTAGATAAGAGCTGTGTGAGCCACCCAGAGTACAAGGGTCTAAGAGAAAAACCTGCGGTTTAGCTTGCATACCTCCAAAATATTAACAATATCACTGAAACATTTTTCTCATGTTACAAATGTAGAAGCAACAAATGGACAAATGATCCCTATTTCTTCCACAATTGTCATAATACTGTGGAGCTATAGAGCAGGCAGATCTCACTGTTTTAATAAAAGAATTTAATGGAATTGCCACAGTTTTTTCTTGCCATCTCATGGCATCTATACTTTCTCATTAGAAGTATGATCTTCTCCTGCAATGGTTTCTTACAGGTGTAAATAACCATGGCTTGAGACCTGGAGAAAATCAAATCTGTCCCATAATTTATGGGGCCATTAATGAGAAAAAAAATACACTGCAACTTCCCATCTGCCTGAAATGTGTGTGTTAAAAGAGCTGCATGTGAAAGGGCACAGCAGTTTAATAAGATGCTCTCATGTATGCAAGTAGCAGGGGCTCCCTGCTTTTCTTACAGGTCATTGTGCTAACAAAGGGCTTACACTGCTGCAATCACAGCTAACCTCTGTCCTTGCTACACATGACAAGGATTGTGGTCTCTAAGTCAGGCTTCAGTTCTCACATATGCAAACAGATTTAGGACCTCTTGTCACTTGGGAAGTGCACACACTCCCATGTAATTCAGAATGGAACAGTTTCCAAAGAAATGATGATAAAAAGTCCTGTTCTGTGACACAGCAGCAATAGAAAATAGTGATTGTTTTAATTGTCAGATTGTGTCCAAAACCCACTTCCAGCTTTCTTGAAGAACGGAAGTGGGTTTGCAAATGAACGATATGTGCTTTATTTTGCTGATAGCTACTGTCTTTATTCCCTCCTTGTAATTTCACATGGGGAAGTACTCTTTCCATTCCTTTCAGCTCAAGGAAGTGCTTCCTTCCTGTTCTAGCTTCAGAGCTAATACATGATATTTCCTTTTTTTGTTCAGAGACATGAGTATAGATGTACTTCAACTGAAACTTCTTCAATGGAATGCTTTCACTTCTGCTGTGAGCAACCAATATGAGTGGTTGCCAGAAGAATCTTCACATGTGTAACCTCATCAGAAGCATCCTCTTCTGGCAATCCAGCAAACATTATCAAGGACTGAAATAGCCATGGAGAGTGCTCTATTATCCCTCATACATCTTGACTTACACCTGTTGTCAGAGCAGGAAGCAGTTTAGAGAATAAAGCCTTAGGATCTTATTTCAGCACTAGTCAATATTAAAGAGAAACAAATAGCCACAGTCTTCCAAGTGGAAGAAACCAAAGAGTTGTATTCGCTCTGTTATGTGCACTTAAGGTAGTTGCTCTTTGCACAAAGAAACCCCAAACAAACAAAGCAGTTTACTTTACTCAATATTTGCATTGTTTGCTTGTGGTTAAAGAGCATCTGCTATCCTTGGTGTTTGGACTTACTGCAGAAATAGAAAAAGGATTTTTCATGTCGTGGATAAAACAGAAAAAGGTACTTTTGTCAACTCACAACATTTATTCATAACATGTGAAAAGTCCACTTAAATGAGGACATTTGTCAGAAATACCAAGTCATCATCTTTTTATTTCTTACTTTGTCACTGGATCCTCCAAGGTCTTGGTCTTCCATTTCTCATTCATTGTGTTCCAAGTAGCCAAGAAACTGACAGTAAAATGAAAGAAAATTATTACTAGACAAGTCCCATTTTGTGATTATATGAAAACCCTATTTGCATATGCAGCTGAAGGCATTTATACTAGGAACCCAGTTGTGTGGCTGCTTTTTTCACTCCAAGTTTTCCAAGATATCCCCAGACCCTCTCCAATCAAAAGCTTTTTACAAATGTTTTCTAGAAACCATCTTGCAGTTTCACTGGCAGGATTATTCACCCCAAGACGTGCAGCTAACCCCTCCTTGCCAAAGGAAGCTGTGTTGGCCCTCTCTGTATGGCAAAGATGGAACTATCCAGGGAGGAAGACTTCCCTGGGGAAATCCTAGGGCTGGGAGAAGTGTTCATGGGATTTTATACCTTTTCTATCCCTCTTAGATAGCTTGGGTCAAGTTGGCAGCGTGGTAGTGAATGGCATTGGCTGCAATAATGACATTACCCACTGCTGAGAGACTGCCATGCTCCCACCCCTGAAGGAGAACTCTCTTCACACAGGGTAAAGAGTTTTGACCACATGTCATTATGAGGTAAATCTATCCCTCTTGCCTAGCTCTTTGGGTTTCTTTCACAAAACAGTGTGTTTTGTTCACCATCCTGGCTCTAAATTCTTTTGTGTTGATAATAGCAAACTGCAGTCAATGTCTGCATATTGCCAATGCAATCACAATAAGGTAGGTGCTTTTCATTCCTTGAGAGCACTTGGTATATGGTGAATTATCTTGTATTTTAATTTTATTTAGCCCTACACTATCAAAACACCAAGCACAACAAATCTGAGAAAGGACTAGAGGAATTTATTCCACCAGGAAGTGCCTATTCTAAGTAAATGCCTCCTCCTATCTGATGATGTACCAAGCCTAAACGGGAGAAGAACAGAGCCATTCACTGTATTCTCTAGTTTCTCCTTCCAGTAACCCAGAATATTTGCAGAGATGAGGACTGCTCTGCTTTCCCTGGAGTATTGGCTCTAATACAGCAGAAACTGCTTGGTACACCCAGCTCACACTTAATTTTAGCCTCTTCCCAGTTAGTCAGGACAGCAAAATTTACATTGCCTAACATGCAGGAAATAAAGGTATTTCTGCTCATTGTTAAGTCTAAGGCCACCTGCTTCATTGCTTTCCTCATCATGCTTTCTGAATGTGCTTTCTTTCTATCTATTTAGATCATATTTAATTTATGTTTAATATATGTTTTCTGAAAGCTTTTGGGCTGCTTTTCCAAAAACTAGGATCTGCTTTTCCATCTTTTCAGCATGTATCTCATTATATGCTGCAACCTCTTAGGGAAGTCTCAGGGACTTTAATCCCAGTGCCTCTGCAACCAGCTGTACAAAAGGGAGTATTTAGAGATGGAAAGTACCCATTCTACAGGCTCAGGCTTGGATTTCAATATATTGAGCAATGAACATTATTAGTTCAGAGTCTGGGGAATCTCCTGATGGAGATGTCTGTGGGATTTGTCTGAAACCATGGAGTTGCACAAAAGTAGCCCCGCTGTAAAAGGGCAGGTGTTTGCAGAGTGATGGCTCACCTGCTGACAGATAACCTGCTTTGCTAGGGGAGATAGTACTTCTGCCCACTAAGGGATCCTAGGAAAAATCTGATGTGGTAAATTCAGTCTGGTTTTGGATTATTTTGGTGGTATTTCCACTGAGGAATGCAAACAGTCCCACTGACAATCGTTGGGGAAAAACTTGGCTTGAAGAGTACATCCTGTAGGACCACCTGATCCCAGACAGTGGCCTCCCTAAGAAACCTGAGATGCTGCTCTTAGGTTTGGTCACAAAATAAGTGATGTTTTTCCTGGATAGCTTTGCTCCTTCTTTTTTTTTTTTTTTTTTTTTTAATCCCTTCCTGAGAATTTTGTATGATTTTGCTAATTCGTTGTTATTCACCAAACAATTGTCAAAACTACTTGGTGTCTCTCAGCTTTTTGTTCTGTACATGGGGATGGAAGTGAGAAGGATTGCTTTGCTGCTGTCCCAAGCAGTCCTTGCAAAAACAGCCACTGTGATGTCAAAAGAAACAGTAAATCTCTGGCATAACAAAAGAGAATCAGAGTGACTTACAAAGAAATGTTAAAGCAGCATTTTCTCCCAACACACACACACCCCACAGTATTGTAGAAAATTCCTTAAGCAACAGAAGTGGAAAGAGAAACAAAGTTTAACATTTCAGTGTCTTACTCAGCAAAGTTTTCTGAGGAAAACAGATCCATTGAAATTGTAACCTTTGTTAGTTTTTCCATATACTTTATTCAAATAAAGATATGCGAGCTACATGTGTTCCTGTTTAATCCCAAGACTTTATTCTAAATGCCTTGGATTGTACATTAACTTGGTATTTTTATTTATTAGTTATTGAAAAGAGTGGCACACAGGGATAATGTTGAATGTGCTGTAAATCAGTGTAGTATTTAACTTGTAGAGATTTAATCAGAAAACTTAGATTTGTAGAGGGAGGAAGTATCTTTTATTAGCCTAGCTGCCAGAGTGGGGGAAAAAGGAGAGAAATCTAAAAGCTCTGCTCATTTTTCTAATTAGGTCCTTCAGGCTTATAAAATAAAACAGTACCCTTAAACCACAAAAGTTACAGCAACACCAGTATGATAATACAAAAGATGAATCATTTATGCAGACATGGCCACAAACCTCTGTAACCTCATTGTCCACATCCTCCCTTCTGCCCAAATATAAAATACGGTTATTACACTCAGAGCTAATGATTTTGTTAGGAAAGGGGAGGCTATATTTGATGCATTTCATGAGGGAAATGAGTTTAGGCAGATAAGAGTAGCCTGTCTCAGCCCACGGAGCAGGCCGGAGGATGGTGTGTGCAGGACAGCTGCAGAGTAACACAAGACTTACCAGGAGCAAACTCTCCATTTCAAACCCTGAGCACTTGCAGCAAAACAAAAATAAAGCCCAGCTCTGTGATCCTTGTTTGAGTATTCCTCAGGCTCATCAAAAGATGCAGGATTGAGTTTGAGTGACAAGTTTAGCCTCCTCTTAGGGCAAAGGTTTGAAATTCCTTTACTTAATGAGTAATTGTATCATACAGCGCCTGCTGAGCTGTTAATGGCAAATGAGAGACATTTTGGGACAGAAGGAAGCTAGGTGTCCTTTCTAATTAAGTGTGCCCCTTTCTGAGTCTCTAGATAAATTCCACAACCATTTTCAGTCCATGCTTGCATACTACTCCTTTTTCTTCTTTCCCTGTTTGTCCTGCATGCTCTGTCCACTGCTCTGCAGGCAGAAAATTCCTCTTGAATTCCTTTTGTGTCTGGTTGTTCCATAGATTAAATCAGAGCCCCTTGGTTTATTATAAGAATGCAGCCCTTACTGCTATCAACATGTCTCTGGACCCCTTCTATTACTATTTCCAATCTGAAGGTTCCTTTGGGTCCTTTTTTTATCAAAGGTCCTGTTTCCTAAATCTTCTTGAACTTTGATCTATGAATTTATGCATTGTCTGGTTTATTGCCAGTGCACTGTCCAGGTCATTTTAGCACAAAATAGCAAAAAAATGTGCTCAGTTCTACTCTGGAGGTATCACCACTTGTCTCACACTTGAGCTGGATGTGTGCCAGGTCGTGCTGAGCCCAGGAGCCATGGAATGACTGAGGTGCTCTGTAGGGAGCCTCACCTCAGATTTGCACACTCTGGAAGCGCCTCAGCTCAGATTTGCATCCCATAACCTCTATGCCTCTTGGTGAATCACCCCAATTCCACTAGTGACTTCATGAACAGGACGTTTCCATTCCCCTCACATCCCACATGCTTCCACCACTGCAATATGGATACCCCCTCCAGCATGTTTCAGCATCCCTAAATCTTCTGGGCAGCAGAAGTTGTGGCTGGCTGGGACGTGCCTGCATGCCAGCTGGCCAGCCTAAAGTGCACGTGGGCATGGGTTGGATGGCCACTTCCAGGCTGAACAAAGGCTGAGCTCTGTCAGCATTCCCATCAGGAACAGATGCTCCTCTGGCTCTTGTTTTCCTTTGTGGACAAATGGTTCAATCAAATGTTTGGGAGCCAAGCAACTTTGAGCCTGTGTCTTTCAGCTAAATCTGATTGAAATGGGTGAATTGCAGGGCAAAGTTCTAAGGAAAGATGACACACTGGTCTTGAGAGTTGACACACAGATTCTTGTACAAACAGGCTGCAAAAGTCACGTAGGAATAGTTTTCTTAAGAAATAAGGCTAACAATGTAATAGCCTGGGTGGAGAATGATATCAGGGAAGCTGGATTTGGCTTCCTGATTCTGAGACTCAGCCTGTGCAGTCCCATAAATAATGTTGCTGACAGGCAGTTTTGAATTGCACAACAAATGGACCAGGGCAGGGCTACATGATGGAGCAGAGCAAAACGCATCCCCTGCACTTTCCTGCTTCTCAGCTGCTTGCTGCCCACTGCCTCCTTCTCCCCCTTCCCTTGCACAACCAAGTGTACAGAAGAGATCTGCACTAACAGATCTCTTAGTTAGAGAAATGCTTCTCCTTTCCCGAAGGGAAAATAACCCCTGATGGTTATTGTACCCCCAGATCTCCTCATGTGAAATGGAGCTGGCTCATGTGAGGGGATCTCAGGCAGCAGTGTTGAGCCCCTCTCATCTACAGCCAGCTCTGGTGCTGGTCTGGGTCTGGTTCTTGTGTGTGGTTTGGTTGTGGTGCATGCTCCTGAAATTTCACATGCTCAAGGTGGTGGACAATGTGTATTTGCAAATTCTGAAGAATAGATAATAAAGTAGTGGAGGCACAAACCACATAAATGGGGAAGACCAGAAAGGGAGGGAGTATCCTGGTGAAGCAAAGTTCATAGCACATGGGCTCTTTGCAAAAAGCTTAACAGAAACGAGGAGGAATTGTCTTAGGCCTCTGTTATATTCCATGTTCCTGAAACCTCCTCCGTGATGTGAAACAAAGCTGTTTTGGCATTGGAATCTTGTCACTCTTCAGATATTCTAATTATCTGCCCTAACAGGAGCCTGGTTTCCTAGTTCACTGTTTCTTTTTCCTCCCTTGAGACTATTTCTGGCATGCGTTTCCACATCATTATGCGAACACAGAGTGCAAAAAATGTCTTTAATGTTCCAGCAAGACTATACCTAGCTTATCAAGTGAATACAAATGTGTAAATGGGTAAGAAAATCTGCTGTCTTTTTCACCCACCCTTTTACCCTTTAGGATCAACTTGAAAAGAGATTTGTAACATGCACGAAAAAATTCTGATTTCCTCTCCCTTTTGCACTTCCTTACCTGACACACCTGATGTGAAGCTTTTCTGCCTGACACATTTATCTGCTCTCCTCCATTTGGAGCCAAGTCTTCACTGATTGTGATGCATATAGAAAGGGAGGGAATGAGGTTCCTCACAGAATTCATCACTAAGAGGTAAATGAGAAATAATGAAGCTATCTTGAAATTAGATTTTAAAAGTCAGGCAAATTTTGAAAAGGCCAAGTTAATATTGTAATTAGACTTGAAGGATTTCAAGGAGTATTTTTGATGAAGCTGAAAAATAGTGGCAATGTCCAGAACATTGCTTATATAGGGAGCCTCTCATACAAAAAATACAGACTCCTGACTCTGCAGAGAAAAAATCGAAGAATGGTGGTATGGGTAGATAAGCAGAGGCCCTGAGGGATTTACAAGATGGTCACCAAAAAAAGAGAGGCCAGGGATAGCCTCAAAGAGGAGGCAGGAGAAGCAGGGCTGCTCTGGGGAGCAAAGGGACAGCAGGGCAGAGGAGGGCAGGGGAAAAGGTCTCACCAGGTATCCCTGGGAATGTTGGCCCTGCCAAAACTGCTGCTCTGATGGCTGTAGCAGAAGCAGCAGCAAGTCTGTGTGTCCTGAGCAGTGACCCAGGTAAGGGAGGCACCCAGGTCACTGTCATTTTTCCATGCAGATACTCTGTCCCAGTAGCTCTCCATTTGCTGTCTGCTGCTCTCCCTGGCACTGGAAGAGAGCTCTCCACGTCTGCTTTGCCTTTGCGCTGTTGGCTTGTGCTAAATCAAAAACCAGCCTCTCAATATGTGTGTAAAAGATGTCCATACATCCATTTTTTAACTCCCAAGTGGGCTTTGCGGCTTCTCTGCTGCCCCTGCCCTTCTTTACAAGTATGTGCTGAACTACACTGTGTCCACAAAGACAAACATACCAGTTTAGCAAAGAAGATAATTAAAATTTTATTGAAAACATACACCAGGAAGAATGTCTACTTAAAAGCTGCCTCCCTGCATGTAACTATAGGCTTTACCTTTTTGTTTTCAGCTCAGGAATGAACAAACCACACAAGGAATGCTTATTAAGAAAAAGCAGTTTCAAAGAAGAGTCTGAACTGAGAGATGCAAAATTACTGGTGGTGACCTGAAGCAGGTTGGAGCTGCAAACACACCGTCCCTTCGTGTTCAGTAATTTCATTCCTGGCAGCGGCTTCAGCTACAGCTGATTCCCTGTTCTGCCCTGCCCTGCCCTGCCCTGCCCTGCCCAAGAGCTCTGTAGGTGTATGCGTACACTTATGTCAAAGGAAAAAAAAAAGAAGGATGAAAAATACTTTGTTCTTAATGGGAAAATATCCATCTCACAAGGTATAAAATGGAGAGCTTCTTTTCCTCACAAAATGGAAACCCTTTAAAATGTAGATATGTGTAAAAAAGCCTCCCCAAAAAACTTTGAAGAACAAATTAGCTGCTTCTGTGGCATCTCACCAGGCTGTGGAATTTATGAAAACCACATTCCTCGGATTCTAAAACACTGGCCATCCCGCTGCTCTTTCAAATAATGTTGATTTTGCTGACTAGTCTCTCTGAGAGCCTGCACAGTTGTCTAATTGTAAGTAAATAATCTCAGAAGAAATCCATGTTTGACATACTAGCATTTACTGTTTTGCAAAAGGGATTTACTTCAAGGATATTGAAAAATTCCATTGGTGTTTAAGGGGAGTAGCAACTGTGACCCTCTATAAATTAAAATGCTTGACCCTGCTATATGATATAGAGGATCCAAAGTATTTCACAGGTTCAGGTCAGCAAAGGCAGAAAACAAGCCCTGCTCCTGAAGGTGCGGTATTGTGTTCGCACAAACATCCGCCAGCGCCGTGAAGGTTTACAAGGGTGAGGTATTTCAGGCTCAGCCTCTTAGGCTCATGTGCAGCCCCCCATACCTTCTTTGGGAATGTCTAAGGTTGATTATAAAGGTCTACCCTTACAGATCGTGTTGCTAGGAAAGGACATGCTGGCCACGCTCAGAGCTGCTGTGAAGTGCTAAAGGGGGACACTGGTGCCACTGTGATGTCAAAGTTCAAGAGCCTCACGAGTCCTGTGGACCACCTACAACCTGAGGCTGCCAAATCCTAGAGTCCTCTATATTCAAGGGAAGATGAAGCCATGAAATCTAGTCTAAAAGCCTGGAATGGTCAGCTTGAGTGTGACCCACCACTGCTCTTCTGAGACCCTTTCAGGGCAGGCTGGGATAACACAGGGACTCAAGCACCAATGCCTCACTGCTCTTGAATGCAATTCCATAGTGGTAGCTGTAGTAGTGGCACTGCCACAAGTGCCTGTAGAGAAGGGTTTTCTTGGCTGAGATGTCACAACTCTCCTCTGTCCACACAAACCAGGACCTGGCAACTTGGCATATGAGCAAGCTCTGAAGAGCTCATCATGATCTCAGATGATGATGCCACAGCAGCAACATGGGCACAACAGACTGCATGGCCTGTAGTGCCTGGGAGCCCCAGCCCTGCCAGCTCAGAGCCTTGGCCAGAGCTAAAAACTTCCAGGACAAGGTAGATGATGAGGGAATCTGAAGTGCAGGATCACCCCCAGGAATCACATACCCACACGTATATTGAATATTGTGGCCAGAAATGGGAAGGATGCTGGACTGAATTTCCATCTGTCATTCTTTGATTGAACATAAGAAGCTACATGGTGTGTTGGGGTTTTTTCCATCACCTGTATCCCAAGTAAGATACAGATCTATATCTCCCTTTGTGGAATTCTTTAAGAGCTGATATTTATGATGTCATCATTGTAGTTGCTGATTTCATTTGTGTCAGCACTACTTACTGTAGCCCTTGTTTAATATGGATATGGAAAAAATGCATCCTTTTGTAGCACAGCCACTGTATTATCACAGTCACTATATAACCTGCTTGAAAAGGGGTGCAGAGCTCCTTACAAGTTCCAGTGATTCCAGAGTTACTCCAGCACCATACCCCATTAAACCTGCAAGCCTTATTTAGGCCCAAACCAAATTCTTAGTGTGATGCAGAATTCCCAAAGATGTGTGCTTTGGTTTGTTAGGTGTAGGCTGATGTTTGAGGTTTTTTAAGAAGAACACTTTCCAGGTTCTCCCAGTCTGTCACTGTGCTAAATTCAATGTGCCTTGTACCATTAAGTGTTATAAGACAAAAAGGTGACAGACCAAGAGAAATCAGTTTTTCATCTCCTATTTTTACATGGTTGAATACTACTTCTTTTTACTGTGTGTTTGGTGTACATGGAGTGAAGAGTTTTAGCCAGTGACATATTTTAGTTCTAAACCCTTTAATATTCCCATTATAATGAAGAGACAAAACTGGCTTATTGTGAACTAATTTAATAGAAATATTCATAAGAAACAACAAAAATGTTCTGTGACTAATGAAAACATTTAAATTAGCTATCCAGTTGTCTAAAAGGTCCTGCTAATAACAAGTTTGTATTTGTCTGAAAAGTTAAACTGTTGAAGTACAGTCAGTGTGATGGAAGCCTATAAAGTTTTGTTTAAATTTTTGGCTCCTACAGGAAAAACTGTCTCTTTGGATTTGTGTGCATCTGTTTCTGTCTGAAACTAAAATCCAAAGAATCAGGAGCTGGAACAGTTTTTGGTGTTGATTCAAGTGGTGCATGAGAATTCAGGTCAGTCTTCTTACTGGATCAATACCAATTTCACTATTTCCAGTCAAAAAAGTTATGATACTTGTTCTAAAAATGTTCTTGAATGGGACTGCATAAAATACTCCAGCATGTCAAGCCAGTTCTTCTGGACTTGTGGGCTGCTCATGGGCAGATCACTCATAAATGCTGCTAACAAATTTGCCCTTTGTGACCTCATGCTGTGAAGTTACCTCAATAATTAAAAGAGTTCCTATATCAAATAACAAAGCCCCTTTTTGGACAGTGGAATGTGTAATGTTTGTAGATTTTCCTCTCCAGTAAGCTGTCAACATTTTCAAAGGAAAACAGGAAGATGTCTAGCAGGGAGATCACAAGGTAGGGAGCCAGGAGGTCTAGGTTTATTCCTGGCCCTGCCACCATCACATTAAATGATGCACAACTCCTCTCTGCTTCGTTTTCATTATTTCCCACACAACAGCCCTGTTCCTGATGGACTCTGGGCTGTGCTCTTGGTGCTGGGGACCATTGGGAAAGCTCTGGTAGCAGAAGATGTTCACAGGACTCCTGGGCACACACAGCAGTGTGAATTTTCAGAAAATATCAACTGCCTCTGAAAAAGAAAACATTTTTTTGTCTCTCTGAAAAGTTCAGCTGCTTTGTAGGGAATATTAACCACATTCCCATGAATACATGTAGTGGCCACAAAGGTGCCATTATAATAGTTGTCATTTAATCCAATGTTTGTCTTAAGCAATAAATTTTCAGCAACAATCCAATAATATTTCCCTGGGATCCAAAATGGCTTCTTTTTTTTTCTTTTCTTCTTCTTGAGGCTGAATTAACAGTTACGTAATATAAGGAGTTTGTTGGGGGTTTTTTGCTTTTGCTTCATAAATGATTTTTTGTTAGGCACAGTGGAAAAAGAACACCATATAACAACTCAAAATGAAGCCATCTGGCTTTGTGTCCATCTAACAATGTTAACAAATATCCCACATCTAAAGGAAACAAGAAGCACTATTTCTGTGCCGTGTTCATTTACTCCACTTTGAAGAAGCACAACACAAAGATGCCTTTATTAAATCAAGTATATATCTTCTTTTTTATTTCCCATGGCATTTCATTACTTTTTTGCCTGTGTTTCAGTGATCTTGCCTCCACTGTGGTGCACCTTAAAAATCAGAAAAAAATTCTCAAAGCCATGATCTTGCTGTTCCACTCGGTGTGGGCTCCTACCTTGCAGCCCAGCAGCAGGAAGCTTGTCCAGCTGGGACTGCAGATAAACTACTCCACACAAAGGGAAAATGGAAGGCAACTGCAGTTATCACCAGCACACAGCCCTAAAGTTACTTCAGAGTAACTCATTGGCTTGTCCCATACCCTAATGGGTTTTTCCTTCCAGCATGTGAGTGTACTGGATGATGCAAGATAAATATGAAAAATGAAACTATTAGAAATGTCTCCCTGCTTGTTGGCATTTTGATATTGCTTGTGGGAAGAAAAAGAAAAGAGCAGAAGGGATTTCAAGCTTAGATTCATGCTACTAGGAAAGTATTACAATTAGTCTACACCCAGTCTTCCTTAATGTGTGGTCTCCAAGACATCAGAAGGGAGACTGTGAAATGATTGCGAAAAAAATTTAAAAACACACACTTGCACACATATTCCCACAGATTCAAACAAGCAAGCAGGAAAGGAGGAGAAAATAAAACTAAAAATATAAAACTAAATAAAAATCCTGCATGGGGTCTAGCCTTAGTATTTGACCATAGTGAGAACTACCTTGGTAAGATAATCCTTGGATTTCTTTTTTCTTCCCTCACCCCATTAGGTGGTACTTCAGTAAGGAGGAGTGATAACACTGGCAAACACCTTTAGTGAAGGCACAAATTTCACCAATGAATGGAGTTTGTGCTCACACAGTAAAAGGACTTCACAGAAAAAACATCACAAATAGACACAGAATTTGTACGGACAAGCCTGTCAGTTTGGAGTGTTTATTTTAATGCTCCTCTCTCTAAAGCCATAGGCCAACACAATGGCTCTGGGCCTTCCACCATAAGGAATTAGGACAGATTTGATGAGATAGCTCTGCTTGGAAGTGAAGACGGATATCTCTGTAGCTGCAACTTATTTAGGTAAGGCAGGAATTGCATCTCTCTTGGATTCTCCTCCAGAAGCTGGTACCTGTCTGGTATATTGTACAATGAACTCTCCCTCTTGGGGGCACAGAAGAGATGAGCAATGGGCGAGGACTTGTGCTGCTGCAGATCTCTTTGTCCCTCCTCTCCCACCACTGACAGAAACTGCAGGTGCCAGATAGAAGAAAACTCAAAAGAGCTCCTGCAGGGCAGCTGTCCTGATCTCTGCACCTCTTCAGGCCCAGGACAAGCACAGCTGAGTAAGCAAATCCATAGGATGGCCAAGGTAAATGAATAAATTAGTTAATTAAATGTTGATATATTTAACTCCTAATTTTTATATAGCACCCAAAAATTATCACTTGAACCTCTCAAAAGATGACAACAGTTTGGCATATTCATTTGAAACTGCATTATGTTTTTTCTGTTTCTAAGAAAAGTAAGTCCAAGGAGCCTCTTGCCTTCCAAGAGAGGAGCTGGGGCACCACCAGCAGTGGTGGGACTCCAGCAGATGTGAACGGGCTCTGCAATAGGGTATGGGCTCTTCTCCTCAAAGTCCTCATCTTTGCATGAACACACACACATGCTCAGCTAATGCAACTCTGCTGATACTATCAACAGCTTTTCTTCTTCTTTTCCATGACCATCTGTGGGTTTGACTCATTTATTCCCAAACTGTGCAGCTAAGTCTGCCCAGCTATCTAAAATTAAAGATCTTACTTTGCTTTTCCTTTTTTTTCCTTGCTTTCTTCTTTTAAGGTGGTTTCATTACAATCTGTCCTCCTTTCTACTGTTATGACTGAAGGGAGCTCATTTAGGTGTCCTAAGACAGGGGAGAAGAGTTCAGAAATCCTGTGTAGTGTCATCTTCACATAAGGGAATGTGTCTGAGAGAGCATTTAAATCTTCTGTGTCCATGCTGAAGACTTTCTCCTTTTCCTGGTGACACAAGTGTTTTCTTTGCCATTAGCTCACCATGTGGGAATCAGTGTTTTAGCATGCATAACAGCATGGCAAAAGTTTAGAATATGCTACAAAGCTTAATGACAAAAATATGTGTAGAATCAAATAAATCAAAATCTTGCTTTTGGACTGAGTTCTGTGGGTGGAAGGTTGTTCTTATATTTCATTTTAAAGCCTTCATTCATTCCTGCAATAGAATGCTATCTGTTTTGTTTTTAATTTGGTCAACTTCACACAGTTTTTCACATGCAACGGATAGAAGATACCTCTTTGCTGTCTTGTTTCTTTATCCAATCTATTTTTTAAAGTATGTGATGTTTACAGTTTGACAAAAAGTAATGTTTTACTCATCTTGGAGGGCTTAGCACCAGGGGCCTCATCAAATGAGTGTCTCTTGATTACAAAGCCAAGCATTAAGGCTCAAAGAGATGATTCTTTCTAGCATAAACTCACAAAAATATATCTTGTTGAGACCTCTCAATATGATGTAATATAAAAAACATATATAAACACAGGAATTATTCAGAGAGGTTTTGCAATCCTGACAAACGACCCATTAAAAGACGGATTTTCTCCCTGAAAGGGAAAGTTATTCTTAGCATCAGAACAGAGCCACTTTCAAAGTAAAGTAAGTGAAAGGGGGTTGTATCTATTCAGAAGTAGTTCAATTTTGTATAGACCTTGAAAAAATTGCAAACAAAGCAAAAGTCTGTTGAATTTTGCATCAACATGTAGAGAACTGCAGTAAAAACCTTAGGAGTGTTATGAGCAGAGGAGGAGTGGAAAACTCAGGGTGGGCAACCACCCTAAGAAGCAGCAGGGGAAGGTTTATGAGTGCAGTATCTGCTGACAATACCTGAATTGGTGGCACATGAAGAACCCATGGACTGCATGCAGCTTCCCAGGACACCCAGACTGGGAGACACAGAGGTGCCCAGGCTGAATAAATGATGACCTGATTTCTAGACGGTATGAAAGAGGCATATACAAACCCACATCACTGCCACCAATCTAAGGAGAAACCAGGACATGTGGGGAGGACTCCAAAGGAGGCATCCCTTGTCCTACCTGCCAAGGAGTCCCAGGCAGACTGGCCAGGTACTCATATCTGCATGCCTGAATGCATTCATTTGGGTATATACCACTCCTGGTGCTTGTCCGCATATGGGCACAAGAGTGTGAATGAAATTTACTCCATTTTACCAATACAATCACCTTCCCCTCTCTAAAGTGGTCTTTGATAAATCAAAGTACTGTAGTGTTGCAACATTATTTCTTACAGATGTATGGGGAATTCTGGCTTTCAAAGAACTTTGTGTGTTGTTATGAAACAGCAATTGCTCTGCCGCCTGCTTGCAGCGAGAGCATGGGCAGGTTCCAGCACAATGGGCAAGTTCCAGCACAATTTGCCTCTAATGGCAAAAAATAGGAGTTACACATCCAAACCCATCAGATGTTTGTTTAACTGGATTGGTTTTGCACAGCTTTCCTTTCTGCCAATAAAATAAATAAATAGAAAAAGGTAATCTTCTCAACATGCAGTGAAATCCTGGCTCTGCTGAAGCCAGTGGCACATATCCCATTGATTTCGGGAAGGCCAAGTTTTCAGTGATGGCTTCTGGTCTTCCAAGCTGTTGAATGTGAAAGCTGAAGGCAAAGGACATCTGTAAAGGTTCCTCCTTACCAGACTCTCTAGAGTTAGCACCATCAGAAAGAGCAAAAGCAGTAGGACTACTCTAAAATCAGCATATCCAATGATCATTTGAAGTTCAAGCAGATATTTAATAGCTTTTAAAGAACTAAACAATATCCACTCCTGTACGAGATGAAAAGTAAATAGCATATTTCCCATTAGGTTAATGGCAGCTTGCTCCATCCCTCAGGAAACAAGCAGCAATATTTACATCTGCACCTGCACATGTCCTTGAAATATGTTCATTTCCTTCCTATGCAGGTTTTATTAAACTACCATCCTGTCTTAGAACAGTACCTAAAACACAGGCTGACTTTTTCATCAAAATATTTGCCAATGCAGTAGTGCTTTGTTCATCAAAATTTGAAACATTTTAAAATATGTTGATACAAATCAACTCCACCCCAAAGTCTTTCAGCGCAAATGTTTCAAGAAAAGCACTATTTCAAGAAAATAGATTTCAGCATACACTATGAAACTTCATTTCAGCATTCTGAAATTATGTTTCTATTTGTCTTGTGTTAATTTTAAAATAAATTTTATAACTTATGGCAATTTATACAATACTGCAGTTAGCAGATGACAACAGCACAATGCAATAAAAACTATCATCACAGCTGAAATATTTTATTCCCTTCCTGAGTTTTACTATCTTTTAAAATCATTACTGTGTGCTGCTTTCTATCACTGAATGAAACCTCTTTCCTTGATCACAGTGTCTCCTGTTTTTTGCGAAGATCTGGTATGTCACTCCATCCAAGTATTTCCTGTTTGTTTTGGAACTAAAGAGTCTGATAAATTCTTTCAACACAACAGAAATTGGAGACAGCTCCATTGAGAAGACAAAATGCTTTAATGTACAATAAACAGAAGCCAGACTTTAAAATTATTTAAAGTAATATAATGAAATATAGCTGCTCTGAAGTCATAAACTGATTTCAAAGCAATGAAAGTGGCATAAAGTAATATCAAAATGTAAAAACATAAAATAAATATAGCATACATTTAAAAATTTTTAACCCAGAATTTCAAGCTCCAACCCATAATTTACAGTCTTCCAAATACATAGCATTTAATTTTTTTTTTTTTTTTTGCACTGTGGAGTATAGGAAAAATAGGTTCAAATGTCATTTATCCTTTCATTCAGAATAAAAACAAACTTTCAACAGCAAAATTTCCTGTGCACATACATCCCATGTTTTGATCAGGACTGGTATTTAGACAAACAAGTTAAAAGAAAATTCCTCTTTCCAAAAAGTGCCACATGTTATAGAACAGCATGAGCCCGAGCGAGCATTTAATCAAAACTGTTTAAATTTGGAGTGCTATTCATAAACCATGAAGGAATTCAGTCATTGTTCCAATATCAATCCATATATCATCACCATGTACAGTGTAAGATTATGTATAGTTTCCTTATTAGCCAAAAATGCTGCCCATCAGCATAACCAGGAAATCCATGTAAAGCTGTGCAATTATATACAAACCATTTCAGCTCACCCTTGCCAAGAAAAAATATCCTCAGAAGTGTTGTCTGCATGAGCAATTAATTCCTGCAGAAGGCTGAGAGTGTTGGGCCGTGCACGAGGCTCTTCACCTGCAATACTTGGTGATACAGGGGTCTACAACTGAGTGAACACACCTGAATGTATCATCTGTAACAGTGTGCTGCCTGACCAGAATGAACTTGCCCTCAAACAAGCAACAGAGACTCTAATGTAAAATTTAGAATTGACTTTTATAAAGAATCACTTAAGTTGGAAAAGACCTCCAAGATCATCGAGTCCAGCCATTAACCCAGCACTGCCAAGTCTGCCCTAATCCATGTCCCCAAGAGCCACATCTACACAACTTTTAAACATTTTCAAGGATGGCGATTCTACCAGTTCCCTGGGTTGAAAATGTGACAAAGCAATCCACTCAATAGGGCTCGCCTGGACACATACAAGTTTTGAACTTTCTTGTTATTTCTTTGCAATTATTAGTTGCAATCTTATTTCACAAGACTATTAAATTCAAAGTTTTGGTAAGAGCAACCCATTGCAAGGACTGCCACCACCCTGAAAAAAGCTTCCAGTGGTATAAAATGCTGCTGCCTACTTAGTTAGCAGAGCAGATCATGTCCCAAGGTTTCATTCTTCACATTTCAACCCCACCATAAAAGAAATCCAATTCAAGATTTCTTTTGATGCCCACATAGCTATGGCAGTGGATGAATTCAACTCTAGCATCATCACCTTCTACAGCAATTGTTTTTCTGGGGCAACTACCAAAGTCAGAAAAGAACTTCAAAGTGCAGCAAATGAAGGGCTCACAGGAGCACTCTGCTTCCAACTGGATGAAAGAAGCTTGAGCATGGCCATGCCATTTAACACAGGACCGTGTATTGTACCTCCTATCAGTGTGGAGGACTTTCATATTTCATTGATTCAAAGTTGAATTGGGACTGGAATACATTCTGAGAAGACATAATGAGGGCTATAGACTCCATAGTTTCCCAAATAACTTATGTAAAATTCATGTTTATGCTTTAGCTTAGCCCCAGTAATTCACTACAGGCATGAGAGGAGGGTGATAGGGAAGACCACAGAACTGGAGCACCTCTGCTATGAAGACAGGATGAGCTGGGGTTGTTCAGCTTGGAGAAGAGAGAGCTCTGGGAAGACCTTATGGCAGCCTTCCAGTGCCTGAAGGGGACTGCAGGAGAAATGGAGAGGGACTTTCTACATGTACATGTAGTGATAGGACAAAGGGGAAGGCTTTTAAACTGACAGAGGGTAAGTTTATATTAGATATTAGGAATAAATTCTTTGCTGTGAGGGTGGTGAGGCACTGGAATGGCTTGCCCAGAGAGGCTGTGCATGTCCTGTCCCTGGAAGTGTTCAAGGCCAGGTTGGATGGGGCTTTGGGCAGCCTGGTCCAGTGGAAGCTGTCCCTGCCCATGGCTGGGGGGTTGGAACAGGATGATCTTTGATGTCCCCTCCAACCCAGACCATTCTGTGATTCTATGACTCTATGTTGAACACTTTTTCTGAAATTGGAGGCTGCACTTTCACATCCCCTTTCTTCACCCCAGGGCTGCAAAGAGGTTAGGAAGAGTTACCAGAAAACACTCTTAGTCACAAGGAGCTCATTCCCTGTAGGAGGGGAAGTGAGAGGTGGCTGCAGCCACGGCCAAGGCTCTGCTAACCGAGTCTGTTTTCTGGCAGCAGCTCAGCCAGTCTCTCTGAGGCAAGGTAATGCTTGTTCCTGTAGCCAGCAAATGCAGCCAGTTCTCACCCTCATCCCGAGGCACCGAGCTGCTGCTGAATCAGGGCTGCACAAAGGCAAACGAGCCCAACGGGAAAGGGCAGGGAAATGGAGACAGCTCACACTCATAAAATGAGAAACACAGAGTTAGAAGAATTACAGAAACTATAAAAATCCTCTGCGCTTTGGAACGTCCTTCTACCAGCAAAGCCTGAGAAGTCCTTTCCCCACAGTAATTCCTCTTCTGTGTCATCCAAACCTCAAATTCCTCTCTGGAAATGAATGTGGATGGGACTATATTTCCCTGTGGTTGTTGCTGAATGACTCAAAACTTTTCCCTCCCTTTTCCTGTGAGACTGAGGGGCCACATCAACCAGCAGCAAAATTTTGCACTCTGCATTTTAGGTCTGTGAAAAAAGTAGTATCTGGGCAATCAGAACGGGAAAATTGGTTACAAGTTCAGGTTTCTTTAATTGCAAACACAAATATTATCAATATGTAAAATGAAAGATAATAACATCAAGTTAGGCTGCTTGGTTGGGTCGATGGAGGCTTGCAGGGGTGGACAGAAAGTGGCTCCAGATGTCCTGCCTTGAGCACAACATACACTCCTGCTCCTATGAGCTGAGCCAAGGCAAACTGCCTCAAAGCGTCCTTGCTTGCCACAAACACCCCACTCCTGGCCATATCTCCAGCAGGTTTTTCTTGGGACTTGTCTGGAAAGGTCAAGGGGGAGAAGACCACTGCCAGGAGCAGCTTGTACCCTCCACTGCTGAGTGTAGCAGCACCAGCAGCTGCAAGGCTGAGAAACGGCTTCTGTGCCTTGGTTCTCAGCAACAAGGTGTCTCAGACCTTTATGCCTAGAACTGATGGTCAGGGAGAGAGAAACTAAAAAAAAAGAAAAATAACTGAGTCCAAGGTTCCTTGGGAAACTTTGATCTATGTCAATGGAACTAGATAGGGTTTGTGCAAGGGTTCCAAAAGGTTCAAAGGATAGTGGTTAATGATTCCTGCCACCTTGTCTGGTGACTGGTTACAAGCAAGATCTGTCCTGTTTTATACCTTTATTCCTGCCCTAAAGGAGGGGATGGGGTGCACTTTAATTAAGTCTGCAGATGAAACAAAATTGGGGAGTGCATTTACTGGGCTAGGAAGCAGCCCTGGATCTAGCCAGGCTGGAGGACTGGACCAACAGAAATATTTTGAATTAAAGAGCAAGTTCAATTTTCTGCTCCTGGCATGGACCAGCTTACTGGAATGGGACAGGCTGGGGACTGGGAGCATGGGGAGCAGCTCCACAGGAAGGGCTGTGGGGCTGTGGAGGACAGCAAGCTGAACATGAACCAGAGGTGCAGCCTAGCAGGTGACAGCAGCCTCCTGCTGGGAGGCTGGGGAGGAGATGGAGCTGGGCTCTACACTGTGCTCCACGCTGGAAGGATGAGAGACAAGCATGCATTGACACGAGGGACATTCACACAAGACATAAGAGGAAACTTGTTCAGCCTGAGTGATCAGTCCCACCCAGGCAGGGGTGCAGGCTGCCCAGAGAGGCAGTGCAGTCTCTGCCTTTGGAGCTTTCAAGATCCAAATGGGAAAAGCACTGAGCAACCTGGTCTGGTCTCACAGATGACCCTACTTGGAACAGGAGGCTGGAGACCAGAGACATCCTCATGGTTCCCTCCAGTATAAATGACTCTGTCTTGCAATTTTGCTATTCCAGTGAATTTTGCTCTCTGATACTTCTGCATATATTTGGATATTCATTTCTTTGCAAGTACCTTGACTATGTTCATTTAATAAATTAAAAAATGGAATTTATTACACAGGCAAGTATCTCAAGGGGGCAAAAAAAAGGAACATTATGAGCAGACTAGCTGCCTGTTACCAATTTTGAAGTCTATTTTCTGAAATCTAATACAAAGCAAAACCAGAAACACTCCAAAACTCAGAAAAATACATGGTAAGAGAAGAAGCAAATTCTTCCATACTTAAACTTATGAACATCCCCCAGGAACAATCGTCAGGTGGTGCCTCTGGTGCCTTGCTTCATTTCCATTCCCCATGAAGATTTTTTTTGCAAGTATTACATGTGGCACACGGACTGAACACAGTGCTGCTCCATGCTTCACAGCTCTCCCTGCCCTTGCAGTTTTCCATTGCCCAAGAAACCCCAGAGGTCTCCAGGTCCTAAGGGAACAGTTTGAACAAACAGGTGTATGTATATACTTGTTCTGCAGTTCATGCTGATTTTGACAGATTTTTACTGTCAACAGGCACACCTGGTCTCTTTCCATGAAGAAAACAGCACGACAAATGACAGCCTGAAAACTCTGCACTTCAAAGGGTTATTTTATAAGTGTGTGACAGCTCTTTCCTCTCCATTCCAAGCGTCCCTGCAGGAACAACAAAGTTGGTGAATAATGTGGAGCTTTGCTCCTGATCTCTGTGCTGCTCCCTTTCTGGGAGGCAGAGCTGGAGACCTCACTGAGCTCTGTCAGCCACAGCAGATGTGCTTCTGCCAGAGCAGGAGGGAGTTTTTTCCAATCTCAACACTCTTCTCTAGCACCTGCACTGAAAGGGGCTGATAACAGCACTTCTTTCCTGAACTTTAACCTGAAATGTTTGGAATACCCTTTACACAGGACTCTGGAAGCCAGCTGCATGCTGAGCAGTCATCTTTAAAGTAGAGAAAAGAGGTCTATACTCTACCTGAGGGTGTGTGAGTGGCTGATGCTGACTCTAGAAGCCAAAAGCTGTAACTCATTGCTCAGCTAGGCTTATAGGTAGTTTTATGTGGATCTGTAAGAGGCACGGATGCATGTGTTTCATTCCTCACAAATATCTCAAGTAGAGAAATTCACTTTTCTAATGTGGGAGAAAGCTTTGTAGAGCTTTCAAAAGACCTGACAGCCTAGATTGACAAAAGAAAGATCAAAATCAGCTTGTTCCCCTGTGTCCTCTCCACAGATATCTCCAAACACATTTTGGGTTATGTCTTCCCTTTATAAGGTTCCATGGTAGATGAAAGATTAAAATCACTGGCTGCCATAGTCATTCTTTCTTCATTCCTGAACTGGTTTTGGCCTTTCTTTAAAGTTACCCAATACTTTCCATTATAAGGACCTTATAGCCTTGCCAAAATTCAGTCATCCTAGTTGTAATTTCTCCTGCTGGCTGGATGCCTCTGGCTGATTTTGTTTGGACTTCTTTTGATAATTTTTTTGGAAAATTTTCAGTCATTTCCAAGAAAGAACCTAAGAGAAAGTGTATATATTGTTGTCTATGTCAAAAGCCTGTAGATGTTTTCCTTTAAAAACTCTCATTTCCCAGGCTTTGCATCAAAATCCTGAAATCTGGTGGGTAGGTGATCTTGGTGCCTGGAATAACATTTTCTCTTTCCCAGTGGTAGTCTGTACAGCATAGAAGCAAGATGTTGACCCTAGGTTTGTACAGTGAGCAAAACTTTAATTCTTTTAAGAGTTCTACCTCACTTATTGTAAAGGTCAGAGAAGAGGCAGGGAAAAAGAAATTTCTGATTTTCAAAGCTGAAACTAGAGAACAAGACTGTGACTCTGCCAGGCAGTGCCCACATGATGGGAGCAGCTACACTGGGTCTGGGTGGGGTGCAGGTGACTTTCTTCAAGTGGCCAGCACAGTGCTGTGGTTTAGACTTGTGACCAAAAGAGTGCAGGTAACATATCTTTGTTTTGGTGCTGCTGAGCAGTGCTTTCACAGCACCAAGGCCTTCTCTGTTTCTAGCCCTGCTGCCCCATGAGTAGGCTGGGAGTAGGGAAGAGGCTGGAAGGGGACAGCTGACCCAAACTGCCCAGGGATGTTTCACACCAGATACAGCATGCTCATCAATAAAACAGGGACTTTTTGTGCTCAGTTGCTGCTTGAAGACTGACTGGACATAGGACTGCTGGTGGGAGGTGATGAGTGATTGCCTTTGCATCAGTTGAGATCTTCTTTTCCCCATTCACTTATTAAACTGCTTTCATCTTGACCCATGAGTTTTTCTCACTTTTGGCTTTCCAATTCTCTCCCCCGTCTCTCTGGAGGAAAGTGAGTGAGAAACTGGGTGGGGGCTGAGCTGCCACCAGCTGGCTTCAACCCATCCCAGCCACTCACCAACATCCAGCTCATCCCATGTTTTTCTCAACAATTCTGACAGAAGCTCTATGGCTTCATTTGCAGAGGGGCTGAGCACTGCCCCCTGACTTGGAAGTCAGTGGGATGTAGACTTCAAGCTTGGAAACACTGGGCATGACTGTAGCTGGATTGCTGGTCCTCTGCAATCAGCAGTACGCCCCATGTCCCAGTGATCCACTCATGGGGTTTCACTCAGAACCTGCCAGGGCTGCTCTTTGCAGGTTTCACACGCATGGAAAGATGGGAGAGAAAGGTCAGAGGCAGCACTGTGTGTAGTTGAGCCTTGTGGGGCTATCACTGGGACTTTCAGCCAGGCTTGGAAAGTGGAAAATGGAAGGTGCCCTCAGGTGTATAGTGTAAACATCGACAACAACATTGGGTAGCTCAAGAAATCATTGCACTTCAAGGGATTCACTTCTTAGGAGAGAATAGCTTTAATCTTACTCTGTCTCAGTCCTATAAAACAGAGGTATTAATACTACTATTGCTTGCAAAGTTGAATTAAGATTTGTGAAATGCTACCCTGATGACAGACATAGAGGAAATCAATAATTTTATCTTCAGAGAGGAGCATGAACATTGCAGTGAATGGGACCTATAAGAACAATGAAGAAAAGACAAAATATTGAAGGGGTGCTCACTAAATGAGTTCAGTCCCTCCTCTGTACCAGATAAATGGAATTACGAGAGAAAAAAAAATTAACACACCATTATAAACTAGTATTCATATTGATACCTTTTGTCAGTAGGAATGTATGTTTGTCAATAATTCCAAACATAAGTAAGTGAGCTGAAGTCCCAAGGGAAATCTTTCTCCTGGCATTTCCTATTGTGAATGCTCAATTTCACCACCTCAATAATGTTTTTTGACCACAACAATTTGTGCATGCCTTACAAAATGAAAAAGCCACAGTATCTCTTTATAGCCTTCATTAATATTTCCAGTGAGTATCTCATGCTCTGTAATCTACCTGAAAGAAGACAGAAGCAGAACACCAGTTGCACCAGAAGCAACTGTTGATAATAGATCTCAGAAGAAATCACTTCCTATCTTTTGGTACATTTGTTCCTTTTGAAGTCCATTTGCTGTAAAAAAAAGATCTATGTAAACCTGGTAAATTCTACTTAAAATACTAATCAGAGTAGCCATCTTTTATTTTCAGTATGTTCCAAAAAGCAAAACATCAAAGGTTCAACACTCTCCATAAATTAATTTACATAATTTACAGATGTGTTCTACATAGTGTGCAAAATACTTTACAATTGCAGTCATAATGTTCCCTGATTTTCAAAGGCTTTTTTTCTCTTCGTTTTGGGCCAAAGTCAGAGCTTAAGAGTCGTAATTTAATATTCCCCTGGACCTACTTACACCCACTTGTTGAAGCGTCAGGGAGTCCTAATGGGTGGAACTCACAGGCTGAGGAGCCAAAATACATTGCAATAATGTTAACTTAATATAGGGAGGATTCACTGTATTTTTATTTGCTTTTCTTGCTAGGATCCTCTCCTGTGACCAAGCAATATACAAGCCACACTCAGTCCCTGTTTGACTCTAAGATCTGCACTGCTAGGCAAGGGGGCAGGAAGACCACATATGGTATTCCAGTGAATACCTGAAGAGATCCTACAAGAAAGATGAAGAGGGACTTTTCACAGGAGCACACAGTGACAGAACAAGGAGGAAGGGGTTCAAACTGAAAGACAATAGGTTTAGATTAGGTAATAAGAAATAATTCCTTACTGTGAAGGTGGTGAGGCACTGCAACAGATTTCCCAGAGAAGTGGTGGATGTCCCATCCCTGGAAGTTTTTAAGACCATGCAGGATAGAGCTCTGAGCAACCTGGTCTAGTGGAAGATGTCCTTATGCACAGGAGGGGGGTGGAACTAGATGATCTTGGAAGTTCCTTCCAACCCAGGCCATTCTATGATTGTATGATTGTGTCATGCATTTGGACTTACCATGTGAATCTCTATTGACATAACCAGCAAATCTGGGGAGTGGACACAGCTGAACTATGCTGCTGTGTTTGTGTCTGTGAGTAGCCTACACCAGGTTCCACTCCCTCTAGTGCCAGGTGTCCTTACAGAGACAGCTCTGTGCACCACTTTGCTCTGGGAGAAGTTGCACAGCCAGACTGGGGCATGCAGAACACACCCAGCTCATGCCCAGATGTAAAATGACAGCAGACTGATGCTTCTCTGGGCTGACACAGCCCAATTCTGGGTTCCTGCTGGCTTGCTTGCACTAAAGATAGCCATAAACTGAATGCCATTGGCATTCGGACAGTCTAAAAACATGGAGAGACCTTTGCTGCTTTCTATCCACATAAATCCAACTCTGGCCAGTATCATTTTTATATACTCCAGTTGAAGAGAGAGCTGACCTGGTTAGACCTCAGGCAATAAGAATCTATTCCTGAAGCAATCAGAATTATTTTTCTGTGTGTTGAAAGAAACACATTCTATGAGCAAACAAAATGTCATAAGTAACGTATAAAAATCTGCTTCTGCAAGGATCCTAATAAAATTGGCACAAATTATTTGGTCTTGGTTTTAGTGTCTTCAGCATTTTAGCACTCTAGCAGTAATGGAATTACTTTTCATTATGGAAATTTTGGAGTGCAAATGTCAAATATTTCATTGGTTTGGATATTCAGCAGATACAATGGCTACAATTGTTTTAGACAACTTTGACAAAAAACTGTGCAAGGAAATTGGTCTGTAAATTGCCAGAATAAAATTTCACAAACTTTCTGAACTGTAAACAATCTCTCTTCATTCAAAATATGAAAAAACACCACAATGATATGTTTTACCAAATATCAAAAATATTAAACAGTGGTCCTCAATCTCACCCACAGATGATCGCAATAGCTGTACTTTTACTTGCATTCCAGCATTTTGCTTTTATTTAAATTTAGTGCAATGTGACTGTCCAGCCTATTCTAGAGCTATCTTCCTTTTTTTCCTTCCAAGATAAAAAGTTCACAGTAATTGAAAGACAAGAGAACTGGCACATGAGCCTTTGCAGGATCAACATCCAAACCACGGCTAGAACAAGTCTGTATCTCTGAGTAATTCTGGCATACCGAAAAGACAACCAGGTGTTTTGCTACTTTCAGAATCCCCCTCAGTCTCACAGTTAATCAAAAAATGGGAAAGAAAAAACAAAAAACAATCTCACTTGCCAGGGACAAGTCTAGATAACTAAATACTTTCAAATTATGATGTTAATTACCCAGATTAAGAAAAGGCTCATCTGTAGATTTAACAAAAATTTTAGCAAATAGCTTCACCATTTGTTCAGGATCATTTACAAACTCATTACCCAGATCCAAGGATAATGTCTTCACTCTGGGCACAGCTCCAAAATGGTCATTAACAACAATATGAAATTGTTGCGCAGAAAAAGATTTATCATTAAAATATGTTATAATACTCAACTCTTACTTTTCAAATGAACATTTTGTATGGAACCCAAATGGTACTTACTTCAGACAAATGATCCTCCACATATGGTTCCCGTGTCACATGCAGTTCTCCTCAATGATGCATGCAATTTTTTTTTTTTTGAGACTTTTTTAAATTCAATTGCTGCCCTTTGTATTGTATGTGAGTTCAGGCTATGAGAAAGCTGCCGATCAAAAGAGAATGCCACACATGGCTCCATGTGCAAGGAGCAAGGCTTCCAGGATGTCCAAGACTTGCCAAAGAGCACAAATTTTGTAGGTTAGGCTCTGGGAATGAGCCAGGTGAGGGTAATGGTCCGTTATGAAGTGGAATCAAAGTGAACAAGAACTGAGCCCATTACCTCGGGTTTAAATCATTTTAGCACAGTTTGCACAATTTATTCTAAAGTGCACACAGGGAGATTAAACACTGACATCTTTCTCTTTTGGATTATTGCTGAATTTCAACACATTTTGCAGAGCAAAAGTGAGTGAGACCCATTATAAACAAACTTCCTTTATATTCAAGAGGAGACTGTAACAAGAAAAAAAAATAAACAACACACGTGTGGTTGGTAAGTGCCTAAAGTCACACCGTGCCACAGCAACTGTAAAGCACTCACATGGGCACCTTATTTCAGCATTTGATGAATTAATTGTAATAGTTCCATATAAACAAGCCATATTAAGGCATTATGTAAACATTTCTGAAGAAGGATGATCTGTTTAGATCCTTTAGCCCTTCTCTGAGTCTGAATCTGGCTGCAACATGGGATGGCTTTGTGACAGGCAGCCCGTTGTGGTAGTAAGCCGCTGTTATATTGTTATTGTTGGATGAAAAAACAGGCCTCATAATTTATGTCCTGAACTAGGGTAACAAAGAAACCCCCAAAATGAAGCATTTCTGTGAAATTAGTTTCCCTAGAACATGGTCTAAAGTTTCCTAAAAATAAAAGAATATGAAAATACACTTGAAACTTTTTCTAAGAAGATCAGTGGTTTTCTGTGGAAAAGCAAAGTAACCGTGTTTGGCAAATTTCACCACAGATTTAAATGAAACTTGAAAAATATGAAAGAGTGTATAAAAAGCTAAAGTTTGTGAAGGCCTGTGACTGAGCAACACAGTATTATGTTTCCTAGCATAATACAAACCTGTATTATGTAGTGTACTGCACCCTAAGTATGTATGCATTCAGCTGAACATATACAATAATGTATATGCTCCATAATATCAATTATCCACTTATGTTTGTTTAGTGTGCTTGATTAATTTCCCCATCTCCATGAACCATCAACAATCTGTCTTCCCCTTTGTTAATCCCAGGATTGCTAAGGGTGGTGATGGTGTCTAACACCTACACCCTTCTCTGGTGGACAGACATGGAATTGTGGGAAGGAAAGAAGAATGCTCACTTTAGAAACTAAAACATAAAATACTTGGGTTTAAAGGAAAGATTTGACATGTGAAACAGTTCATGAGTTTCCTGCATTTCTTTACTAACACTAGATTTTTATAGCAGTGTTAGCAAAAGCTCATCAGCCATTTAAATTAACATATTTTTACCTATACTTTCTCACACATTCCTAACGTATGTATAGGAAATCCAGTATGGAATACAACTTACATGATTAAAAGCCCATATGGAAGCTTACTCGAGAAATATGAAGTGTCCCACTGTGTTCACAAATTAATAAATATTTTCAAGCCACAAGAATGAAGGTAGACGCTAGGTCTACTAAATCAATCATAAGCCCTGTATGAATTCAAAATATGAATAATTTTTCTTTCAATTAATAAGGAACATATTTTCCTCAGATGCAGAAATTAACTCATCAGGCTCTGCAGCTTTGGTTGCTACTCTTCAGTTCATTAATGTTACTGTATAAAAATTAGAAAAGTGTTATCTTTTACTGCTTTTGAGGAATTTTCTAAATTCCTGCACAGACCTGCTTCTTGCACATCACCTGATGACACAGGTTTAAGGCTATATTCTTCTTTCCCTATCTTTTTTTAAAGCACTCCTTCTGCACTGTGTTTTCAAACAGAGGTACCCTCCTATGGAGAAATGGGGCATCATTTACTGCTTTCATACAATCAATGAAAAGTGATGGAAAGGTTTCTTTTTGCAAACATACTCATGGGCTTTGGATCAGAGCTTCAACGGCTTTCACTTTTGAAAACAGAATTTTATTGATTCTTTAAAATAAAAATTGTAAATTGACTTAGGAGCCTCACACCACCAAGTAAGCATGAGCGTGTCTCATAAACATTGCAGTCCTAATCCAACACAGCTCTACAGGGACCCCACAATTACCTGATGACTCTATTCAGATTTAAGTGTTTTGCTCATGATATTCCAACTACTAGAGTGTAAATTAAAAGCTGAGTCAAGTCTCTTTGATATCTGAGCCCTGCTTTAAAGCAGCAAATGGCTACTGCAGCTGGTATTCCAATATTTTCATCAGTCCCAAACTAAAGGTACTGCCTCCAAGTCAGTGAAACATGCTCAAGCTGATGTCAACTCAAGTAATCAGACCAACTGAAGGAATTCAGATTCTGAACAGATTCAGAATCTGTTCTTTCATTTTTGCTCTAGAATGACTACTTTTGGTGGATTTAATCCTCCATTCCTTGCTGATATGAGATCATACTTGATAGGTTTCCAGTGCTTTTTGACCTGGTGTTAAATTAATGCTGTGACCCTCAATCATGACCTTTCTGTGGTCCCTAATGGAGGTATAGACCCTCTGGAAAGACTATGTAGTATAATCATTTCTTTGGGAATCCCTACATCCAACAGGCTGCAGTACCTCTAAGTGCAAAGGCAAAATCGTGTGCATCTTCTCACTGCATCAGGAGGGTCTCTGGTGCCTCCACTACTCCCTGCCTCCACTACTTCATTCCTCCCCAGAACAAACTGGGGCACACTGCACCTGCCCTGCCTCATCAGCACTGATGTTAACACTCAAAGCTGGATCATAAACATTTATCACCGTCTTCAATTGCTTAAAAACTGGTAGCTTTGCAGAAAAACAAACCATGCCTTTCATGAAAACAGGAGCCTGGAAACGATCCCTTATTCCTGGCAACATCCAGAACTAGAAAAATAAAAGATGACTGGCCTGTATATCCCTAATCCCACAAATATTTACACACACTCTCCAGCGCCCGTAGTGCACGCAGTCCCATTGAATCCAACAGGACAATTCGTGGCCCTTCATTCAGCACCAGGGTGAATTTGGCACATCCTGCAGCAAGTAACTATGCACCCCCGCTCCAGGGTCCCTCCATCGGCGTGCCGTGAGTGAGGCACGCTGCTGTGGGGAGCCTGGAGACATCACACTCACGAGGAATCCCCCGGGTGCCTGCACGGCCGTGGGGAGTGCAGAGCCAGGACCGTTCTCCTGTCGGGAGCACCACATCCCGCTTGAGCTCGCCCGGTCCCTGACGGGTGCCCTGTAATTCCCGTCCGGGGCTGCTCCCCACGGGCATCCCAGGATGCCCACGACCCCGCACCCCGGGAGCCCCGCGGTCCCGCAGGACGCGGCGGGCGGGCTGTGACACCCCCGGGGCGCGACACCCGCAGCCCCATCCTCCGGCGGGACCCCGAGCCCGCCCCCGCCGCCCGGCCCCGGCCGCGGCCCCTTCCCCGGGGCGGAGGGAGGGAGGCGGGGCCGGGCCGGGCTCCGCGGGGCTGGCGGCGAGGGCTGGGTGCCGGCGGCGGCCGAGCAGCGAGGCGAGCGGCCGGGGCTGCGCAGCGGGGCCCGCGGCGGTCATGGCCCGGCAGTAGGCAGGGAGCGCCCCGCCGCCCGCCGCTCCCGGCGGCAGCCCCGCCGCGCCCCGACCGTCCTATGCGAGCCGCCCCGGCGCCAAGATGAAAGGTAGGGACGGGAGCGAGGAGCGCTCCGGAGCCCGCACACGTGTACCGGGCCCCGGGCAGCGCGCATGGACCGGCGGCGTGCGGGAATGCCGTGCGGGAATGCCGTGCGGGAATGCCGTGCGGGAACGGGGCGGGAGCGCGGACAGTCTCAGCAAGGGGACACTGCGGGCAGGGCGGTCTTGGGGACCGTGCCCGCGGGACACGGTGCGGGCAGGTGGCGGGCAGGGCACGGGCGGCCGGTGCCGGGAGAGGCAGAGCGGGGTCTGACCGCGACCCCGGGGTGCGGGATCTGCGCCGAGTGTCCGTCAGTCCCGGTCCGGGAGCGGGCTGTCCCTGCGCGAGTGTGTGAGTGAGTGTGTCGAGGCATGTGTGCTCTCCCCTCCCCATGGTTTCTCTCGGCACCCAACTTTTATCTTCCCCCTCGCCGGTGCCCCGAGAAGAAGAGTTGTGTTTCTCCCTGGCTGATTTGTTTATTTTTTGCCAGCGTTTTGCGATGTTCTTGGTGTTGCTTCTAAACATCTGGCAGTGATTAGGTGCCAGTAGAAGCTTAACTGGCTTGTGAAATGTATTTGGCGTATTTCTCCTCTGCATCCACCGCCTGGAAAATTTTTGGTCTTTACTTTGCATCTGTTCAAACTAAAACTTTGGTTCTTTTCCTTTTTCTCTCTTTTCCTCCCTTCCTCCTCTTTTTGTTTTAAATGGGTGGAATGTCCCTGTACTACACAGCTGTGACTGAGAGGTATCACATACTTTAAATTGAAATAAAGAAGCAGATTGCCAAATTGCTACTCTGTAACCTAGTAAAGATGTATGGGAGGTGCAAGAAAGCCTTCTGTTTATGAAAATTGATAGCCTTACTGCAAAAGGCAGAGGCTTTACACACTGGGGAATACTTACAATGGAAACATCAAAGGACGTTACGGAAAGTTTAGGAGTTAGTTGGGACGTTGTGAGAGTTGAATTCAGTTTTTTTTCAGAGGGAAAAATAAGCTTAAGGAAAATACATACATATATGAAAATTGCTTTTGGGCATCACTGTGCCTGTTCTTGGACTGCAAAGTTTTATTCCAGATGCCAGAAGGCCAGATTCATCATGATAGTTACACTGAGTTTCCAGAGTCTAGGACATCAAATGATGTGATTATTTATTCACTTGCCAGAGTAGCTGCCTGAAGGGAGGAAAAACTTTTGGGGGGCATTTATTTTGCAAGCCCACACACACACTATTTAAGTTACTTCTGACATTGTGGCATGGTGCCTCTCTAGGGCCATGCAGCATATGACAAGTAATGTATTTACAATGTTCTTTATTTATAGGCTGCTCATGCCAAAAATTTTGTTATCAGTTTATCATTATCAGCATAAGTGTAAGGGCAGGAACAAACCAAAACAATGGGGCTCTGGTAGTAAGTAGAGCAAACCTGTTACTACTAAAAGCCTTACATTCCATTCTTTGGGGTTTTGGGGAGAGGTGGGATGCAGATGAACAAGGATAGGAATAACATATAATGCAACTTGTGTCTCCTTCCATTCTACTTACATCACTCTTTGCAAAGCAGAGCAGTGGCATTCAAAGGGAGGATGTAATTCCTGCTCCTGGGAGCACTCCCTGCTGCCCCACACTCCATCAAGAGGGAGTGCTAGTCCTTACCATTTGGCTTCCCTAAGAGTGATCACAGCCATCTTATTTCTTTCCCCCAGAGAGTTACAGAAATCAGTCATAAAACATGCAAAGAAGAACACTTGAATGACTGTGCTAATAGCAAAAGAAAAGCGTCAAACAAATCATCACATCAAGTGCTTCTGCAAGTGTTAGAGAAGTCAGAGAGTCAAACCAAATTTTGACTCAGTGATTTCCTTTTCTGGGTATGGACTTGGATTTTCATGTTTTCTCTTTAAACTTGATGGTAGTGATAATTGTAGGACTGTAGAACTTTGTATAGTTTTGTATTTGTTTTTGTTCTCAATAAAAACAAAAAGATCTGTTGATTGCAGCTGTCTCTGTATCTACCCTCTCTAGAGAATGGAAGAATATCTGAAAAATTACATCACTAAATATCTGTAAGGAATAAATTATATTTCCATTGCTGGTATTTGTAATGTGTTATGTTTTAAATCAGTAAAACAAATTGAAGTTTATGTTCAATATGCTGGCAGTTTTATTTCCAGCAAACAACACTGAGCTCACAAACTCTGTCATATTTTTTAGCAATAATTCATGTGATTTATATAGGGATTTGTCTGCTTTAGGGTCAGATATATCTTTATCAAATGATACTTCTAAGTTATAGTTATTTATTGGGGTATGAAGGAGCACTCGTTGCCTGGGAAACAAATGAAAACAGCTTCCTCATAGTCAAACACCACCACATGTTCAAAACCATTGACCCTAATTTAAGACAGGGACAAGCATTGTTTAAACTGCAAGCTTCTTCCCATATAGCTGCAATATATTTTGTAACTGCTACTTTAAACTCTACCTGTAATCACTGCTGTGATGGCAGTGTTGGTGATAAGTATTTTCCTCTGAAATATGGATACTGTTTGGATAACTGCTTAATGCTAATGCCCAGAATCGGGCAATGACAAAGCCAAAGTGGTCATTTTAGGATTGTTGCTCCAGGGTGACAGAGAAGCTCTTAATTAATGATGCTTAAAGTAGCTTAGCTGCTTCTTTTCATTCCTTCTCCTCCTCCCTCTCTGCCATCACAAGCACCTTGCTGTGTACCACTTGTATAGTGGTGCTGGAGGAGCAATGCACTTGTATAGCGGTGCTGGAGGACGAATCATCTGGGATCCTGTGGACCAAATATTCTGTCTTGTGCTGTTGCTCTCATTCTATACAAAAGGATGCACGGGGGAGAAACAGGTTGGTTGTATTGCTCTGGAGCAGTGAAGCCCTTGGTGCCTGGGGACCAGCCTGGCCTGAACTCCTGCCCTGCTTAGCCTCGGCCCCTTTGCCTCAGAGGCGCTCAGTGCGCTCCGTGCGCAGGAGAGGAGAGCACACCGAGCTCCCACGGGATGTGCCAGTTCAGCTGGCCCCAGGTTTGCCTTACACACTGAGCACTTTAGCAGACAATTAATTACCATATCAGCCTGTATTGCTAAAATTGTCCCTTCTGTGGGACTTAGAGCCTGCATGTAATTTGCAAATAATGCCTACAGTAGCAAAAGCTGACTGTGTACGCCAGTTCACTTCTTTCTTTACTACCTTGAAAAATTTTAGAAAATCTATTTATATGATGGTTACCTTCTTGACAGGTTTTCTCTTTCTCTCAGTTTTGATGCCACTGCTAATTTTAAAGAATAAAGTAATAAAAGTTACAATTTTGTAACCCTGCAGGAGAGACTCTCTCTCTCTCTTTTTTGTGTGCACAAAATCAAATGAACAGTCATCTGCAAATAGGTATTTCCTGGATAGAAACTTCAAACCAAGAATTTTTTTAAAAATCCAGTCCAGAGCATTTTCCAGAAGCCAGAAAGCATCTGAAAACCAAGGATTAGAAGTGGAGTGATCCAGTAACCTTTCCTTAGTCCATTTATAACAGAGCTTATATGAATATAGTGACATAAACATGAAACATATGCAGGAGGTCTGAGTGGTGTGTGTTGGACATGTCACAGGACCCTACAGCAGAAGTTCAAAGGCACAAGCAGTTATAATAAATGTGTGATAAAACACAGAACAAATCCTGAGCAACGCTACTATACAGTCACTGTGTGTCCTGAATTGATTGGTAGCACAGAGGATTTTAAACATATGGATGAGAAAGATGCAAGTGTGTGTCAAAGCATGTTCTTACTAATACAGAGGAAAACAGAGCTATGAAATTATAAGAGAAATCTGTTCTTGCACAGATATAAATATTACTATAAAACTGCAAAGGATATTGAGCAGAATTAGCATATAACCGATTTATGACAGGAGCATTTTCAGTAAGAACTTGTAATTGTTTGATATTGCTTCAATTCTACTTTTCCCAGCCACACAGGACTAGGAATAGCAACTAAGAATAGCACAGACAAACCTCCCTATGAAGAAGGGAGTTGTTTAAAATATCCTTTTTCTCTTACTTTGGATAACGTAGATTCATTTAGACTGATTTTGCTACAGCTGAGGGCTGACAGAGCCCTTTTTTTTGTCACAACCACTAAACAGTTTACTTAGATCCACACTGAAGGACTGTTGTGCCCAGAGGTACAGACACTTCTGTCTGCTAGGATAAGGAGGGAAAGGTAATCTTGCAGAGATAGAGCTGATCAGGCCTTGCAGAGATAAAACAGAGTAAAATAAAGAGAGCTGGGACAAATGTCAAGGATGAAAGCATCTCAGTACTGCAAAAGATGCATACCCAGTTATCTTCAGCTTCACAAAACCTTCCTTATCCTGAGGTTCTGTATGTCAGTACAGAGAATCTCTCCTTCCAGCCCTCCCCCTTGGAAAGCAAAATAAAGACACTTTTTACAAGGCATGGAAAGTGAACTTGATCCTCCTCATAATGTGAGTGTGGTCTGTGAGAGCGAGGGAGCAACCTAAGATGAATTGTCTTTGGAGTTTGACCACTTCCACCTAAAACTGCAATCCCTTTTGGTGCATAAATTTGAGGTGCAGACTGGGACATCACTGGGGAACAAAGTGAATGAGTTATGGGAGGTAATAGAGACGTGTTGTTAGGAATGTGTATGCCATTTTAATATCGCTGTTAATTGCCTCCTCTGACATACAGACAGGGAGGCACGATTTTTCAGTGCACTAATGAGAACATATCTGTTTGCCCTTAAATCATTATTCTGAAATATGATATTATTTAAACTTTTAACTTCTAAGCTTGATCCGCCACACCATGCAGCTGCTCCTGACCCCAGTATGGTAATGTGGCACTTATGGGCTAACAAGTTTTGTTCAAAACTCCCTATTTACTGTCTTCATCTTGTGCCTAAAAAGCAAAACTAGAGTGATTGTTTTTATACCTTTAAATTTCACAATCTTCTGTCTTTTTGTGTACGTTCCTAATGTAAGTGCTCACATTTTTTGGGCACAGCAGCAGGGGAACAGATGAAGACCAAGACATTAAAGTGCACCCATTTGTCATGATTACTGGTTTTGTTTGTTTTATGCATGTGTTAAGTGATGGGAGACACTATCCAAGTCATAGGATAGTACCAAGGGAGGATCTCTGATCTAGGACATTGCCTCTTTCAGTCACTAAGATAAGCAGAAAAATTCCCAGATCAGCAGTCTCAGTTGGACAGAGCTGAGGAAAAGCCTCAGTTTTGCTGCCAGAATCCAAGCTCAAACAACACCTCAAAGGATGCTTTGCAATGCAGGGAGGTGGTCTGTTTTCCAGGACAGCCTCAGCTGAACTTCTGCCATGGCTGCCCTAAAGACCAGGTACTCTGCAAGGGCAGAATCCTTGTCATCCCTGTCCAAAGGAGTTTTCTGCATGACAAGCCAGACAAAGGAAGGGTTGGATAATATGGGCACAACACAGCCAACAACAGTGACTGTTAGTGTGACGTGTCAGTTTGGGATCCTCTCAGTCAGGAAGTGTTTCAAGTGGGGGGTAGGATTTTGTGAGGGAGAGCTTATCAAAATAGAGGCTGAGAGAGAGACTTGACTATGAAAAGGGCCTATAAGGGAAAAGTAGTGGAGAAAGGCAGAACAAGAGGACAAGTGAAATAAAGCATCTGTGAAGAGAACTGGGAATGAGCAGCCCATTAGCACAAGCAGGAGACTGTCCAGAATAAAAGCTATGAAAACCAGTGGAAACCAATTAGACTGATGAAGTCATCAACATCTGAAGGCCACAGCTGCTTGCTGTGCTTCTGCTGGCTCCATTTCACCTCTAGGTCAGCAGTTTGAATGTAGACCCAGTTAATAGTGAGCAGAAATGCATATAAATCTGGTGGCAGCTCAAAAAGCTTTTGAAATGTGATATGAGAAAGATATTGGTGTCGCTGTTCTTGTCTGCCTGAACAGTTGTTAATATTACAGAAACCTCACAAGTGGATGAGTTTTGCCTTTCAGTGAAAGTGCTGAGAGGGAGAGAGCAGGCAGAAGCAGCTTTTTGATACTTCAGGCAGTCTCTCATGAAGGAGAGGCACTTGTTACACAGTTCTGAGTAGAGTTCTTCATCCATGCTGATGGGTTAAAGAGTGGAATACTGTGATTTTCAACTAATGGGCACAGCTTCTTTCCAAAAGGTACAAGTAAAAATCTCTCCTTGATAATATTAGAATGAGCTTTACAGAGTTGCACTGAGATATAGCTCTATAGTTCTCATTAAGTCAGCAGGAAAGGCAGGGGTCTAACCATTAAAGCCCTTTGAAAGAGAGATTTATTTTAGAGGAAACTCTTACACTGGATGTCATTTTTACTACAAAGTAATCTTACAGTCTGAGTTCCCAGCCTGGTACTTAGGGGTAAGTTCTAATGTACTGTAATTTGAGTTTTCAGGGGTTTTTAAAGGAACTTCTAAAATCTGAGGTGAAACTTGACCATTTTCAGCCCAGATGCCTCATTCTCTCCTGGAATAGATTTTCTCAGATTTTGAAATGCAATGTAGAATATTGGTTTGTTTTCTTTATTTAAGACTTCAGACGAGGTCTTTAAACAAGGACTTTGTATCCATGTTTGCAGCACACAAGCACTCTGGAAATTATTGGATACCACCATATGCAGCCACCATATGACCCAGCATCTCTAATGGTTCTGAGGTCTTGTTTGCCTCGTTAGTTAATTAGGTTTAAATGGCTGAGCAAGGTGTACTGTTAAAAGGAGACAGCTGGACACGTACATTAGCAGCTTTCTTTAACACCTTCCATATGCCAACAATGACACCCATGAAAGGAAGGGGCTAAAATGGAAACAACTTCCCTGAAATCACCTTGCACCAAAGGTTCCTCAGATCTGGTGCTGTGGTTTTAGGCCCTGTATTGTCTCAGGGGCAGATTTAGCATCCATTTTGGCTCCAGGCCAGCTCTTTCTTTCTTGACCTCAGAGTGACTCATAAGTGATCCATGATTAATTTATTTAAGGTTTAAGAACAAGAAATTAAACAGTTCTACTCCACAGATTTGCTTTGCCACTAGCAAATTAATCAAATGAGAGTCTAATTTGTTTTAGATTAAATGAATTCCCTCTGTTCTCTGTGCTAATCCCCAGCTGAACTGCCTTTTCATAATTCCCACTCCCTTGAAGCATTGTACTGTAACTTATTTAACTCTACAACTGTATTTACTAGAGGTGTTGCAGTAATAGCTTATAACTGGAGGGCAAGTGGAATTTGGCATTGGTACTCAATTGGGCATGGATATTGCCAAAATCTCTCAAAGGGTTTTTTTTTTACTTTTTTGGACCAGAACTCTTACTTTGCACTGACTCCCTAGAATATTTGAGGTATTGCTGTTCAGCCTCAGTGAGACAGTGACTTGTAGCAGTTTGCTGTAATCTCCCCATGACAATCTGTTCTTCTCTCCAAGGAGTCTCTTGTAAACCCAATAAAACAGGAGATCTCTGGTGTCCCTTCCCTTACATGGTTAAATATACAATTGGTTGTTCACATATGTTTCTGTTCTGCCCAAAGTTCACCTTTTTTATGGACCTTCCTGCTGCCAGAGTTCTGTACAAGTCAGTGGAATAAGAGACCAGCTTTTCATGTTTCTTCATCTTTCTTATTCTGGATTTTGATTCACATTTGAGTGTCTTATAACTGAGTTAGGGCTGCTCTTCCCTGTACTAAAGAGTTAATTCTTGTGACCAGGACATAACAACAAATTCTACTTGATTGTCTGCTTCAAGGAGGAGTCTGACCTTCATATTTTTCACCTATGAAAATAAGTCTTGCCTGCATATTAATACATGTGTATGTAACAGAAATACTGTGTTCATTCCAGTCCTCTTTGTAACTGAGGACTGGATTTAAACTAAAGTAAAATATTTCTAACTTAAGGCTTTCACAATGTCCAACAAAACCCTCTTACACCAGTTGTAGCCTCACTCATGTGTGGGCACCGCTAATGTGAAAATGCAGAATTTCCATTTCTAAGAACAATCACTGGTGCTCAAAGCTCAGGAATTTCTGCCACAACGATTTCTGATATTGCCTTTAAAACCATAAGTCATTAAAACATACTGGAGGTGTTCATAGTATTTGACTTCTTACTTGGTGTATATTTTCTTAACCTCTGTAATTCATAACAGATCACATTTTCATAATTTTCACTAGAAAAGCTGTTACCTTTTAAATGAAAACTTAGGTTCTCCTGTATTTTGCTGGTTTGAAGATATCAGGAAGCTTTGAGATTTTTGTAGAAGTTGTGACAAAATTTTAATATTTCCAGCACTAAAACAGGGAGCTGAGGATCATTTCTGCTGCCTCCAGTGAGGACAATACTGCCCAACAGACATGGGAGAAGCAGTCTGGGTGCAGGGCTTTGCCTTTGGACTTAGATTTATAGGCTTGTTTGTCAACCTAATTTTTAATATTTCAAGCATAGACTTCTTCTGAGGTAGGACTTTCAACCCATCTTAGTCTCCTTTTCCAAAGTGCTGTAATTTCTGAATGCTTAGTCTAGCTTGCTTTGTTAATTTCCTCCATCTTTTTTTTTTCCTTAAACTTGTTACATTACAGTTAATATTTTAAACTACTATATTTGCACGTGTTTCAGCAAAGTTGCAGCTGTGACTGAAAGAACTTTGAGCTTTGTCTGTTAAATAATTTTAAAGACTTCCCCTAAAATTACATTGACTGCCCGTTGCAGGATCAACTCACAGAGATGATGTTTGAGATTTTACTCATCAGGGAGACGAGTCACCACTTGACATAACTGCCCATCTCCACTACTTTGTTTCAAATATCACTAGTGCTCTTCAAAATTAGGAGGAGAATGAATGATCATAATGTATCCAAAGCTTAAGGAGAAAGCCCATCTCTAGAAAGAATAACATGCAGCATTGCAAATACTGAAAAGCATATATATATATAGATACTTTAAAGTATATGTGTGTATAGAAATGTAATATATGTGCACATATAAACATGTTGTACATACCAAAATGGCCAAAGAAACAAAAATGTTACAAAAGCCAATGTTGTTGGTCTAAGCATGAAAAACAAGAAAACTAGGGAAGGGGCTGTCAGCCTGGGAGGAAGGACTTGGAAATGTGGTGTGGGATGAAGCTGCAGGATTTAAAGGTGGCCTTGCTGTATAGATCAGCTGCAGATCAGATAAGCCAGGTTACACTCCTGAAAAACAAAGGAGGCAATTGTGTTGCAGCCTGATAGCAGGAGAGGGCAGGAAGCTAAGGTCTCTGGAGCTGTTATCTTATTTTGTGCAGCATTTTATCTTTCGTGCAAGAGGGGAAGATCTTTCCTGTGTAGCTCACTGCTGGGATGAGAAGTTGGTTGCTGGCTGGTTTTGGTTTATTAGTACTTGTCATGTTTAGTTGAGGGGCCTTGTCTTCAGATAACATTTGGGACAATTGTGAGGGTTTGTTTGGCTTAGGTTTTTTAAAGGTTTCTTTCTGTCTTCAAAACCAGGATGTGTTTGTTTTGCCTAAGGAGCATCCACTGACTCTTCCACTTCTTAAATGCATATCTGAATTGGGGGTCTAGCTAAAGATATGGACAGGAGCACTGCTGGCAGTAAGCAAAATGTCTTACCTGGTGAAGAATATGTTTTTAGCTGTTTAATCAATTGTTCTGTCTGAGTAAAGGGTGATGTTCTGCAAAATGATGCATTTCATGGACTCTGCTGCTGCTTCCAGCAAAGTGTCCTTCTGAGATTTCTGTCTGTGGCACCTCACAGGTCAGAAGGAAGAACAAGTCAGATTTCCTGCTGGAGACATGTACACAAAAATGTTTAGCCTCATCCAGGCCTTGTTGAGCCTGGATGCAGACTGTATCTTTGCCTTTGAATTCATCCCCCCAAGGCTCTCCCAAGTTAGCTGTGGCACCATTAGCCCAATTTCATGATGCAGAGCAGCCCAATCATGTGCAGCAAGTCTGTGGGCAAAAAAGATCTAACTAAACACAGACTTCTCACACCATCACACATGTTTATCCGCTTTGAGCTTGCTTTTCCTCCACCAGTCATTAAATGTTCCCTCTGGGAAATACAGAGGCGGGAGAAGAACAGCCTGGGCTGCGCTGCCCTCCCAGCAGTTGATGCAGAGGCTGGGGCTGGTGACAAGGCAGAGCTTTTGCCTTTCCTGGCTCAGCAGAATGAGAGGTTGTCTTGGTGGAAGGAGGCTGAACATATTCTTTTTTTAATAAAGAGTCATGGGTGTATTTCTTTTTTGCTGATGCCAGCCTTTTCCTTTGCTGACGGAAGGAAATGGAGAGAAATTCAGCTTCTGACAAAATAACCTTGTGATTATTAGCATATTACTGCTTGCTTACTGTAAAGATGAGAACAAAAGACATGATGGAATCATCAAATGATAGAATATCCTGAGTTGGAAGGGAGACTCAAGTCAAATCCAACTCCTGTCCCTGCACAGGCCAGCCCCAAGAATCACACTGTGTGTGTGAACGCATTGTCCTAACACTTCTAGAACTCAGGCAGGCTGGTGCTGTGACCCCTTCCCTGAGGAGCCTGATATTCTCCTAACAACAGCCAACTTAAACCTCCCCACAACTTCCCTTCCCTCGGGTCTTATCATCAACATTTGCCTCTCCACTTCCCCTCACGAGGAAGTTGTAGATTGTTGTGAGATGTGCTCACAGTCTCCTCTTCTCCAGGCTGAACCAACCAATTGACCTCAGCCATTTCCCTCTAGACCTTTCACAATCTTCACCATCTCCGTTTTTATTTTTCTTCTCTGAGTTTCTCAGTTCTGTTTCCCATGTTTTATGGGATCTGACATTTTCAGGCCAAGCTAGTGCGCATGGGAGGTGGATGGATGGATGGATGGATGGATGGATGGATGGATGGATGGATGGACGGACAACCATCCCCTCAGACTCCTGTGGCCCGGGCAAGTTTGATCAGGCGGCACACTGGTGACAATTGTGGCTGTCATTGTGATGAGGAACATATATCTGCTCTGCTCTGCACTTAGCTGACCAAGCAGGCCTCAGGATGGCTGCCAGGTGATAAATCTGCAGTTTGTAATCCAGAGTTCTGCTGGAGATTCTCACTGGGGCAAAAACTCTGAACTGACTTCTGCACTTGGAGACAGAGGTAGGATAGGAGCAGCAGAGGGGAAGAGCAGTAACATGCCTAACAAACCAAGTAAACTTAAATTATTTGAACATGCACCTGTGAAAACTTCTTCTCATCTTTTTCCAGTGGTAGTAGTAATAATCTGCTGCTGTGTCTTTCTTTCTCCAGACGACTTTGCAGAGGAGGAGGAGGTGCAGTCCTTCGGCTACAAGAGGTTTGGTAAGTGACAGCAGTCTTTCAGCTTGCTTTTGCATAGTGCTTAGGGTAAATCCAACACTTGCTATGAAAAGCTTTCTTGCTGGCAGCATCAAAACACACAGATACAGTCCCATCATCCACATCCAATATCCTCCCAGAGGACCGTGTGATGTTTAGACTTGGTTTATTTTCTTAGCAAACATAAGGCTTCCGAAATAGTTCTTTCATTAGGAAATTGAAGCCCACACCTGAAGAGAAATGAATGTGCTGGCTGTGAAAAAAAGGCACCATGCCTCTTACATGTCCTGTGCCCAGATGGGCACTGCTTCAGCCCCCAGACTGATGTGCAGCAGAGTTTGTAGGTTTTCCCCAGAGTGGTTTCAGGGCATCTCCTGTAGGCATGGCTCAGTTGTACCAGCAGCTGAGCCATGACACAGGCTGTGCACTCCTCTCAGAGGAAAAGTATATGGTATGAATGCATTCTGATGTCAAAAATTATTAAAATGAGGTTGCTCACTTTCTTTCCTTTTTCCACTTTCCTCTTTTTTTTATGTTTGTTCACCCAAAATGGCCTTCTCATGTGAGGAGGGTAGTACCACACATCTGTGCACAGGGGTTAGCAGCCTTCAAGGCCCCTGTTTTCAAGGCTCTTGTGATCTCTTTCTGCTGGGAAAACAGTCTCTGCAGTCAACAGTTTCACCGAGGGCAGGAGAATGCCTGTCCCTGTGGCAAGGGGGGGGTTACATGGTGGCCTCTGAGCTCCCACAGTGCCAGCTCTGTCTTGGCACAGCCAAAGGGGCTCATCATCAAAGCTGCTGGTGTCTTTTCACCTATAAGCCATCAGAATAGTTCACCTCATTTTTTCTGTCATGGGAAAGTTGTTGCAGCAAGAGTCACTTTCAATGACCCCAGTTGGCAAATGGATAAAAAAGGCAGGCTGAAAATAAAAATGAAAAGTAAGTAAAAAATTCCTTCCATCCCAAAAGGAGCAGGAGGAGGCAGCGTAAGGAGATGTGGAGTTTGGGAGGTGGGGATCACATTCACATGACCTTTTCTACCTCCTGAACTACTCCATTGCTCCCTGCTGCTGAGCTTTATTTTGGATGGACCAGCCAACCACAGAGCCAGCATCTGTGGCTTGGAAAGTCCTCCATAAGGCTGCACACAGGGTTTTTCCTTTTTTGTTTGTTATTTTCCTTTTGTTTCCATTTGTTGTTGTTGTTCTGCATTAAGCCCTGGAATAGCAAAAAAGCAAAACAAATCTTGAGAAATAGGAAGAAATGCTAACTGTTGATTTCTGTCACCTTCAAATAAGTAAAAAATACTGATATTCATTAACAGCAATAAAAATAGGTTCCTTTGGTGTTATCCTCTACCTGGCTATCCCTGGTCAGTGCTCTTGCAGTGAACAAGATTTTAGGGAGGAGTGGGCACTCCATTATCTTTACTGTTCCAATAGTAAGTGCACTGTTGTGACGGGATGGGATTTTTGCCTACTAACTTGCTGTCATTTCTTTCTTTCTCCTGGGTGTTGTGATGCTACCAAGGTGAGTTATTTCTCCCCTTAGAAATACAGACCATTTCCAGAAATGCTTGTGCTGTTGTGCTTGGTGGGGCAGCATGGAGGGAGGAGAGGACTTACAGCCTGGAAGTGGTAGGAGGAGATTTCACCACAAGAGGAGGAGTCAGGGTAGTACTACCCTTAGGAACCAACCCTAAGTGCCTTATGCCTCAGGAAAACAACATTGCTGTGGTCGGGAAGGTATCCCAAATATCTGCAGTACAGAAGAGCCTTGACTAAAGGGATCATGAAGCCATAGCATTGACACTGGTGAGAGCTGTGTAATTCAGTAGGGTCCCAATCCAAGGAGCCACCTTTATCCATACTATTTTTGAGCCCAAACTCCTCCCATACCCTCCTCATCTTTCCCAGCATCATGGGGCAGCTCTAGGAGGAGCTAGGCTGGCCTGGTTTCCACACGCCCCTGCACCAGCATCCATGCTGTTTGACGCTAGGTACTCATGCTTTTGTGCCCCTTAAAGGATTTATTTCCCCTTCTTCAGAAAACCTGACTCAGTGAGTTCCCACCTCTACAGTCTCTGCCGCATTTCCAGGCAGCCTCTGAGCCACCTCTGGAGAGAGCGGGAGCCTCAGACCTTCAGCAGTGCTGGCTGCTTCCTCATCTGGCACTGGGCTCCTCCAGACAGAAAGCTGACCTGCACGACTTTTAAAGACTCCAGACTCGGTGGACAGCTGGGTCAGCATTTCAAATGAAGCAGCAGAGGTTGCTCTTGGGGTCAAAATGCAACTGAGCTCCTGCCTGACCAGTAGGAAATGTTACTCCTGCTGTCTTGGTGTTCCCTCTTGGCGCTGTGTCCTTCCTGGTAAAAGAAGGCAATAAGGGGGAATCTCAAGGCAAGAACCAATTTTTATTACACAAACCTTGATAAAAGGTAATTTTGAAAGAAGTGCTGTCTGTCTGCTGGCTGGCACTGTAGAAATGCCAGTGCTGTTCCTGTACAGCCTGTTGGTGTGGGCATGGATGAAAACAGCAATGGGGTTTTTGTTTGAGGAGTCATAGTGCAAGAGCAGTTGTGTTAATATATTGTGATTGGAGAAGTCCCTGTATGCTCCATGGACATCAGGCATGGTAGGCGGACCATGAGTCAAGTAGCTTTGACTCCATCATTTGGAATTGGGAGGTCTTGTTTGGAGCAAAATGTGCTCTGACGGGCAGAAGGCTAAAGTATAACTGGTTTAAAAAACGTGTCTAGCAGTCAGTCAGTCACTGCTGGCAGCTGGGAACATGTGTTGGTCAGCATTTGGCAGGCAAAGCCTTGACCAAGCTGCTTTCCTAGACTTCAGCTGAGGAGTTTATTATTAGCTGCCTTGTTCCCAGAGCCTGTAGTTTGGTTCAAGGAAGGAAGAGATCAGCAGAAGGAGGGAAGGAGGGAGGCATTCTCCAGCAATTCTCATTTTGGGGAAGAAGTTTTTGAAAAGAGGACTGAATACGCACTGTCTTGCACCACTTCCCCTTTTTCTGAATCATTCTGTCCTTCCTTCCCAAATAAGTTAATTTCTGAGAATTTGTCAAGCTACTGTATTTTTTAGTCAATAGAACATTAAGTGGTCATAGTAAGCCAAACATACTAAGCATAACACACTAACATATTAAAGAATAATGAATACAGATGCAGACAACTCCTAGGAAAATACACATCAGATTTTCTTCTCCTTTGAGGTAGGGACAGATTTGCTGCAGGGGGTCAGTAAGGAAAACAGGCTTTCCAGCTCACTGATGCTGTTTACTTCTTTTCAATGAATGCTACAGATGTGCAGGGATGCTGCCAGAAGTTGCTCAGCTGCAATGCCTCCAGATTGCTGCACTGAAAAAGTGAGGAAGCGTGTTTCTTATTCCAGTTACTTCATCTTCAATGCCATTTCTCAGGCTGTATTAAAGTTCTCTGCTCCAGATGGCAAGCTAAGCCTCTCCACTGGTTTTCCTCTATTGCCACCAATATTAACTCTTTCATCTATCAGTGTCACTGGTTTGTACCACCTCATGCACAACTCACTTTGGGAAACAATGAATGAGGAAAGGGCAAAACTTCCTTTCCAATATGATACATTCTGGGGGTGCTAAATCTCAAGCATTAGAACTACGACTAGTTTCTAAATGGTATACAGAAGGATGAGATCTCTTTCTGAGAGGGTTTGACTCTTTCCTCTGAGATTTGGGCTCTGGGCATCTCCACAGGCAAGGGGATTGAAGGGATGAAATGGACTCCAAGGTAGAAGATCTGATCTCCCTAATTCATGGCACTCTGAGGTAATATATGTAGAATTCATTATGCTTTTTTTTTTATTTTATGTTAATGTTTAAGAGCTTAATATCTCTGCTTTAATAGAGTCTTTGAAGTAGAAATTTCCTGTTAAATTACTGGTTGCATTGTGAGGAGCTACGGAACAATATGGAATTGCTGAAAGCAGACAAGATGGTCTTTGACCTGTTGCAAAGCACACTTGTACTGTTTTAGAAAACATGCTTCAAATAATGAGCTGAAAGCCCTGCTGATGAAGAGAAGCTTCCCATGGAATCAGAAGATAGGACCGGTACACTATAGATAAGTGGAAGACTAAACAGCTTGTGCAAGATGATTACCCTTTGCCCTTGACAAACACAGCCAGAATTACAGACTGTGAGCCTGTTCTCCACAGAAACACCCATCTTGGCCACCTCCGTGCTCTAGATGGTGAGTCAGGGTACTCCTCACCATCCCCTCCCCTCTTCCCTGCTGAGCTGTCAGTAGGGGACAGTCTCTCATGTCCCCAGGGAGGTCCAGTGCACACCAAGGCACTGATCCTCCAGCCTTCCCCACACCCCTTAGGTCAAGAGCTGCCAGGGAAGGAGGGATAAAAATTACCATGGGTCCCCCTCAAGGAAGGCAGGTACTTCTTTAGGTGTCATTTGTAGGGTATGTAAGATATGACTGAGTTAGGATACCTCTTCCATGCAGTTACAACCATCTAGCTCCTAAGCATGATTCCAGGTGTAAGAATAAAGTCTAGGAATTTGTGGACCAGGAATGGATGAATCATCCTACCATGCAGTGATGAAATCTGCTATACTAAATAAAGGTGAGGGGGGGAAAATAAGTTTTAAAACATATTTGTAAAATAGGGGGTTTTTTTTCCCCTTGATGAGTGGCCTGGGAACAGCTGAACAAGATCCATTTAACTGTTTTCTTGCTGTGCACCTTTTATAGAATTTTGTAGGGTAAGAAGTTATATATTCTTTCTTCACCTTTGATAACATATAACTAGGGACTTTTAGGAGTGTACAACTGACAAAAGCATTGCGAATGGGTTACAGCAAAAATGAAAACTTTAAGATACAAAGCTTTTTCTGAAAAGGATTTTAAAAAATACAGGGGAATTTGTGCCTATAAATAACTGCTCAAACATGATCAAAATTCATGGCTCAGAATTTTGTGATACTTCAGGAACAGCATTTATTCATTAACACTGCACTGATGGAATAATTTTAGTCCTTGTCTCTGAATAAATCCAGGCCATTGTTCATATCTCTAATAACAAGCACCAAAACAATGTCTGGCATCAGCCTGGTGGTTTGCTATATGCACACAAACCTTAAGCCCCTATGAAAAAAATAAATTCTAAGCTTTAGGAATTTGTCGACTTTTCTTTATGGTTTGTAAACGACCAGTGAGGGATTTCAGGTGCCACAACCACCTACCTCCCTGGGCATTCTTTCACTTGTATGCCTGCAGTGTGTAATCATATGGCTTAATAAAAAGTCACAGGGTCACTCACACTCACAAAGGCAGAGGAAAGTCAGGCACTGTTGCTTCCAGTTCACTGATCTGGCCATATTTGACAGATGAGGATTTTGCCTGCGTGTGTCCTGGGGTATGAAATCCCCACTGAATGGCGGTGCCCGTGTGGCTGTTCATTTCAGGCCAAGAAATTTCATTTGAAATGACCCTTTTAATTGCCATGGCCAGTAAGGTGGAAGGGGGTCGAGCCTGCCCTCTCCTAGGGTGAGCCCTGAGCAGCTGAGAGAATCCAGCACCCTCAGGGGTCCTGGGTTTGTGCTGGGGCTTCAATCCCAGCATCAGGGGCTGCACAGAGAGGGACCACCTATGTACGGTTTCTTTGTCTTTCTTTTCTTTTCCAGTAGATACTCCCAGTACTGGAGCAGTTGGCAGGGAATTGAAGTCTCAATAAATAACTAAAGAATGCTGACATGTATTTCCACTGCAGAGGAATGTGCTCAGGAACTGTCAAGGTGCTCTTGTGCCACCAGTGTGTGTCCCTCCTCTGTCAGTACCTTCTGCCTTTTGCAATGTATTGGCACATGTGATAGATGGGATATCCAAACAACAAATTTGAAACCGCCTGTCTTCATAAAGATAGAGAATAGTTGGTGGACCCTGAGAAATCCATCATTGTCAGGCAGTAATAGCAAGGTCCAAAAAGTTAGCCTGTGCTAACTTAGTCAGGAGCTAAAAGAGCCAAGACCTTTGGGTCTGTGGGTTTGAGGCTGCCCCATCCAACCTGTCCTGCTGTGCCTAGCTAAAGGCACTTCTAATCCAAGCCCATAAAGAGGCCTCTTAGCAGTGCTGTGGGGACTAAAGTCATTCCAGCTGTGTGTTGTTATGTAAGCAATCTATTTTCTCTTAGTTACGGGTTTTTCCTATTTAGTACAATTAAAATTCTTGACATGCTTCTTCATATATTGCATTCACATGCTTGGAGCAATACCTGTTTGATCAATCTCTGTCTTTTACAGGGGTGAATTGAAAGGCAGTGTGGTCACCATGATGTGTGAATTTTGCTCTGTCTTTTTCATTAGAGCTATAAAATAGGTGTGTGGGCTGAACAGCATGTTGTATTTACGAGACGAATGAAAAACATTGGCTACACTGTAAGCGACACCTGGGGATTTTGTTTTTATTTCCCTGTAAACTAGCTGGACAAATAATGATGTTTGGTAACATCAGCTTGCTGCCAGAACACTAGGCTGCATTTTGGACTGTTCAGCTTTGTAGTAAAATTACCTGTGAAATTACTATCTTGGAAGGAAACTGTGCACTGTGTTTTCAATGCTTGGTACTATTATGTTTCCATGCAGAAGAGTAACACAGAAAAACTGTGGCAGAAATGAAAACTTCAGATATGAAGCCATCACAAGATGGAAGGAAAAAATAATGGAAAATACACATTAGTGGACTCTCCCAACATGGCCCTGGGATTGTATAATGCACCAGCATTACTCTTGAACTCCTCTTAAGCTTTATTCCAAATACAAATCTGCATTTGTAGCCAGCTGCTACTACAGCCAGCTGAACTTTAGCTTTTAAGTGCTCACATGTCTGCAGTTGATCTTTGGCTTTTCTGTACCTTCTTCATAATGATTTTATCTGAAAGTGACACAGGGACACTGGTCTTTCCATGAGAAAGGGGATGCTGTATTCCCTTGAGGCTATTTTTTGGGTGAACCTAGCAACACACACAAATTTAACACGTACCTGTCATGTGCTGCTTACTTTGATATCCTGGATTCTTTTTATTTCTTGGGAATTTCCTCAACTTGTACTGTAGCTCTGTGCATGGTTGCTGCCTGGTTTTCTGTGCTCCTGTGGGAGCCACTGCAGGGAGGGTGTGAAACATAACCAGCTTCACCCAAATGTGAATGTGGGACCTGGACCTAGACCCCGACCTAAATATCTTTGCTGTCCTGTACCATCACACTGAGCAGCCCTGAGCCTGGCCAGTGTCCTGGCAAGGTAACACTCTGAATGCAGCTGCATCACGTTGTTGTACTTGACAAATTTCTTGATAATTTTCAGAGAGAAAATTTTCTGTCTGAAGATTGACTCCCATATGAAATCTGAATATAGGACATAGGGTAGGAGTCATATCATCTACTTTTAGGGATCTGTGGCAACTAACTCTTCGAAGACACCTGTCCTTAAAACAGCAATAGCAAGCAGAGGCCAGTGCTGCAGGAAAGGACTTCCATGCTGAGCAAGAGCATCACCATCCTGATCATTTTGAGTTACTACATAGATAATATTATCAACTCCAGATCTCTGTAATATGTCTTATACAAAAGCTGGGGAAAGCCTAAAGAAGCCTGTGAGAGAGAACAGTATAAGGGATAGCAGAAATGAAGAACAGGGTAAGTGTTTGAGGATGATTTGTCCTGTTGCAAACACTAACAAGGAAGCAGTATGCTGCTTTGCTAAGTCAAAACCAATCCAAATTCCACTGTTCTGCACTACAGAACATTACCCAAAATAAAGCTTGGATTAAAATTTTACCCAGTCTCAATTGGCCTTCTGTATATGGGTAAACCTCAGGTGAAGCAGCCAAGAGCCAAGAAATTTCCATTTCTCCTGTTCCAGCCTGGGTTAAGTGAGAGTGCTGAGACTCTGGAAAGCAGAGAGAGCTTGGGAGAGAGGCGTGAGTGGGAAGGAGTCTTGCTCAGTGCCCGGAGCCAGCACGGACAGGAGTTGTGCAGTGGGGGTGTGGAGAGGTTTGTGTCCTGCAGACACTCTTCAGCTCGGTCAGGAATGCATCTGGAAAATCCACCCACTCAGCCAGAGAGAGAGATTGATGCCTTAAATAAATAAGATGTGAATGTGTTTTTGTGATTCAGCTTGTGACTCTTAATAGAAGCAGCTGAACTTTCTGTAGTAGGTGGAGTGTGAGACCCAGGGATCCACTTTGCTTCAGCCCAGCTGAGGCTTGTAAGGAGATTTTGTATTTAAGGTTGTGTGCTGACATTCAGGCCTAGCATAGCAGGACTTTATGTCTTCTCTGGCAGCTGTTTCATAATGCTGCAAAGAGGCAGAGCAGAATCCTTTTCCCTTAAGGAGATCTGGACATGAGGGTCTGCTTGACAAGGCTTCACTGCATATTTTTCAAAACCTGAAATTTTAAATATTTGGAAAATGCATGTTGATTTGCATTACATAGCATGTGTCTGTGAGCTTGTTTTTCAAGGTCTTGGTCAGGGAAGATGGAGAATTCTACCCATTTTTAAATTTTTAATTAGTCCAGGAATGGACATGGAAGCTTTTACTTACCAGGCTTGTTATGATCAATATACCTTAACATTTGGTAGTGCTCAATGGCAGGAAAAAACCTTTCCTTTTGTGTTTTGTTAATGGGTGAAGGTATGATTTCAGACCATCTGTGTATGTGGTGACAACCATTGACTGAAAGATTCTTTACATCTATTTCTGCTTTATCATATGATAGGAGACAGTCTGGTTACAAGAATAATACATAGAGCCAAAAAATATTTTTTCCCTTCTTCATTTGTTTCTAGAGGTTATTTGCTTCAGGTGGAACTCTGTTGTAAAATGCCCCACATTTATTTCATTTTAGATTTGACCTGTGAGTCTTGAGTTGGGAGTGGGAGAGATCTTGTCTTTAATTAAGACTGCACAGTCTGAAGCCAATTAATCCAAACACACACTGTCCAGGTTTCAGCACAGCAGCTGTGCACAGCTAAACTCACTTGTCCCCAGAAGTTACCCCACGTCCCTTCTTGCATGCACAGATGTTTGTATTTAAACCTGTGTGCTTTGTGTGAATACATCCAAGCTGGATTTGGCTCAGTATGTAGGACTACCTAACAGCACAACTTCAGAAACAGACCTGTAGGACCAGATTGCATGTAGGTTCCATCTGGAAATTTGTGCTCCAAACATTGTTTCCTAGATCTGGAAAGCCAAAAATCTGAGAGGTGGTTCTTCTGCTCACTGTATTCCAAGGCCCCATTAATGAGTATTCTGGCTACCTCAAACAAAGTAACTTGTCTCCTTAAGAAAACAGGTTTCTTGTCATTTAATGATGCTACATGTTAACCTCTTTAGCAAATTTATAAAAATAACCATGTGCAGATTTCAGATTTTTACAAAATTTCTTTACTCAGGGTGCCTTGCAGAAAGCAGCAGCATAGCTTGGTTTTAAGGGAAGGCAAATAAACCCACATCTTGTTCTTCTGCTCATTACACAGGAGCTAAAAAAACTTTCCAGAATATTGACAATTTTAATACTAATATGGATTTAAGTAGTTAATCAAGGATAACTAAAATTAGGAGCAAGCTTGGGGAGTTCAAAGTAATCAGTTTGATATGCATAAAGGTCGGAATCAGCTGAAATACTGCAGGAGAAAGAAGAAGATCAAACATGTCTTCATTGTCTTTCTCTTGCCTCATCAAAGAGAACCCAAGTAAAGATCATTTTTCAGAGACCTGTCATTCAACCCTCGGAGACCATCTCTGCTGGTCTCAGATCAGAACCATCCATTCTGCAAAGGTCCAAAGCAGCACGAGAAGCCATATCTGTAAAAGATCTCTGTGCTTTGTGTGGTGTTCACAGCTCAAGTTCATCATGCTTCAGAAAACTGCAGGCTCTGTGGAGATGCTGGTTTGTGGTGCCGTGGTCTGCTTTGGCTTTTTAAGAGGTGATCGGAGCAAAGCATATGTGGCTCCTGTCTTTTCCATGTTTAGCTGCAACTCTGTCCATTATTCCCCCTGCCCATATCAGGTCCAGCAGAAGGTAGAAAGCTCATTGCAGTACTCAGCCCATCAAGAGGATGCAGGAGGGAAGTTTGGTAGCAGCAGGAAGTGCCTGCCCTTGTCAGAGGGCGATTGGCACCCCATAAACCCCATAAACTTCACAGCTGTCTCTTGCTTCAGCAGGACTTGACTCTGGGCCAGGAGCAGATGAGACTCAACATGAGTTTGAGCCCCTTTGCCCCTTTGTGACCACCGTGCATGCTGACCCACAGGACAGGAGGATGCTGGCAGAGGCCCACCTCTGCAGCAATAGCCACATCTGCTCCTCTGCTGCAGCTCTGACTCCTGAGAAACTTGTACTCTTGGCAAGCTGCTGTGTGAAATACAACATGGTGAAGCTGTTTTTATTCTCAGTTGTCTTGCAAAAGGTTACTGTGAGTAGTTCTGTGCTTTAATAAAAAGAAATAGAGCTGTGTTCTTCACAACAAGCCCTTTTTATTACAGCTGGTTTGAATAGCAATTGGCCTCTAATCATGTCTCAAATGGAAAGAAGACCCCTTATGAAAGCCATTCATTTACTACAAAGAGTGAACTTTCCCATGCATGAAACCAGATTACCAAAACAAACCCACCAAGTAAGCAAAAGAGCTACCAAGAATTTGTATATGTGGGTATTCAAGGTGACTTAGAAGACATTAAGTGGAAGTGTCTTTGTAAAAGGAAGCAGAACAGCTGACTGTGAAATTAAAAAGCATTTTACGTCAAAGGAATACTTAGATCACTGTAGTCTTCTTCATTTTGAGCTTGGTGATTGTGCTGATGTGGCACTATAATAATTTACTTTATTTTTCTCCCTTCTGGGAGGTTTCTAAAACAATATTTTTAAAAGAAAAATAAATAATGTCTAATGTCTTTTCAGTTGTTCTTCTGGGAAGTCTTGTGGTGAGTTAAAAGAAAATACTTGGTGAAGCTGTGAATGGGAGACAACTCCAGGGTGGGAGTGTTTTGAGGTTTGTTTGGGTTTTTGTATGACTCTACCCCTATGTGTTTGGGGTTTTTTTAATTGTTTTCATAAGTTTTTAATACAGGGGAAACTAAATTGAGAAACTCTTTCTTATTCCACCAGTTTTGGGAGCTTTGCAGGTTGATGTGTTATGAGACTATTACCCTCTTTGAAGTCCTGGTGGAGGGAAGCCATGATACCACCCTGGTCCTGCAACCTTCTCTCAGGAAAATTTCCAGCAAGGTTTTTTTGGTAGTCACTTCTGTCTCCTTTTGCTATCAGATCTGTATATGAAAAGGTTTCATAGCCTCCAGGTGATCATGTTTCACCTTTCGAGACTGCTGTTTCTAGAACGTCAGAGTTCCTAGAGGGAACCAAAGGTAGTGCTGTGGTCGTTATGATCTCATGAGAAATGTCTTCTTTTCTTTCAAATACCTTCAGTTCGGAGATTGCAAAGCTTGTTCCCCTGCTCCTCTGCTCTGAGCAGCACTTCACATCACAGGTTCCTAAGCATCCTGCCTCAAAGTGAAAAAAATGCCACCTGAAATCAGATCAGTACTTGAGAGAATCAGTAATGTGTTCATATAATTTCCTTTGAGCTTTTAAAAATAAAATACAGTCCTGCAGAGCTGACTGGTTTTATGAAAGACATCCCCTTTCTGATGGGCGCATTGCATCAACTCAGCCACCAAAACTATGCAGTTGAGGGCACAACTATTTTTTTTTGTACTAGAATTACTAAAGCTGCATGAAGTCAGATGGGGTTTTCCTTCTGTCCTGTGCTGGAAGTGCAGCGCTGAGAGAAGAATGGGAAGGCCAGGCTCAAGATGACAGAGATGCTCTGTGGCTTTGTGGGGAGGCAAAGCCACACAGAGCTGGCAGGGATCAGCAGGGAGGGGGTCATCCCAAAACTCTGCCAAGGGACTCTGTTGCAGTCTGGTTACTCTGATTTGACCACTGCTCAGCAGGGTTCATATTTCTGTGCCCATTCATAAAAAGCAATGTAAAGACCTTTTAACCTCTCTGACTGATGCCTGTTGGGGCCATTCCTCTGCTGCCTTGATTTGCTTTTATTTTATGTTCCAGGCTTGACTTCACCAGAGCAGAGCATGCCACACAGGCACGTTTCAGGACAGGGTTAAAACAATCAGCAGTCTGGAAACCGGCAGGGTCCCCAGAGCAGGAGTTAAACCCAGGGAGTACTGATCTGTTTCCTGCCTTTGTTATGATTTCTGCCATGTAACCCAATCTCACCCACCAAGCAGCCTGAGCGAGCCCGGCCAGCTGAGTCAGCAGGGCATGGGCTGCTGCTCCCCTCACGTCAGCACAGCCAGCCTCCAAAATCCCTGGCAGGTTTTCAGGTTAATCCTGCCCCAAAATGGGTGGGTGCTCACCACCTTCACCGCCAAGCATCAAACAGAGCAGAGAGGAGGTGGGCAGGGTGCAGGGGGTGCTCCCCAGTCAGCTGCCACTGTGTGCCTGTCTAGAAGGGATATCCAGGGCTATAAACCCAGCTCACTGATCTTATATGGGTGCAAACACAGCCCTTTAGGAAAATCCCACAGAAAATGGGTATGGCATTTACAACTTTTGGGTGGAGACTCTTCTTTCATGTCGACCTCCAAAATGTTTAAAAGACTTTATGTTCTTAAAGAAAATAGAGCACTATCTGCACATTTTTAGCCCAGCACAGTGTGTGTAATCTTGCAAATGCAAACGGGGAAAATAGTGTAGCGAGGGCAGGGAAGGAGATGGTGCCATGATCTGGTACTGCTCACAAATCCAGGGAGTTGCACCTCCCACTCCCAGAGAGCCAGGCCCTGTGAGGGCAACCACTGCCTGCATGTGAGCAGGGCTGCCACCACCCTGAACACTTTCACTGTTCGATGTCAAGTCAAACCAGCACCCAGGATTCTTGCCTTCTCCAGGACTGCCAGCCCAGTGAGGAGGAGCACTGGGAGGAAAGTCCTTGTGCTGCCAGAATAAAGGCTGATCAGTTCTTTGGGGAGAGGGGTGCGGCAGTGCTGGACAGCACAATCCCAGTCATGCTGTGGGTCCAGGTCTCCCGGCAGAAATGCTGTGCCCAGGAGCCCTTGTGTGCAGATGAGGAACACAGAGTGATGCATGGCAAGAAAAAATCACCTTCTCACTTTGTTTTTTCCTCTTTCTTGCATGACTGGCATGAGCTGGAGCTGACATCTGATCCGCTTTTGATCTTTTTCTAGCATGGGCTGTATGTTTTTCGAAACATTTCGCTGCCAGAGCTGACCACTACTGAGAGAGAGAAAAAGCAGTCAGCAAACATCCCCATTTAAAACTGTGCTGGTTTTAAAGCTTTGCAGATTACTTTGCTTGTTTTTCAGCCAACTCATAAGATGTTGCCAGCAGATTTCCAGTAAATTAGACATTTAAGTCAAAGTGGCTTATTTGAACAGTGGCATGAGGAAAGCTTAGGTAAAGGACAGAGCTGGGAGGAGGATGATCTGTAATTTGTTGGCAGCTTTGCCTGGTGCAGATGAGATACTCACAGCAGACCATCTTTCTCATCAGGTTATGGTTTGTTACAAGGATTTGGGATTATCTGTGCTGATTTCCCAGGCCTTAAAATTCTGATTATTCACTTTGTAGTACAGTAAGCAAAACATTGTGGGGTTTTTTTCTGGGATTTCTTGCTTCAGGCTCTTTTTGAAATTCATGGAAGCTATCTGTAACATAATTTTCTCATAATAATTTTAAATGTCTTTTAGAAATCTGAGGAGAGTGGAGAATTTTGTGACTATCTCTCAGGAGTTACATTCTTAGGTCACAGACAATTTTGTTGCAAATAAGTACAGTTCCACTGATTAAAGCAGTGTTGTCCCTGACAGTGTTGAAGTGTGAAATTATTTGGGTAGATTTTTGTCATCCCACTGTTAAAAGACAGAGAGTTAAATAATACTTGTACAGGCAGCTCAAAGGCCTAAATAAGTATGTTGCTTTAAATCACAATAAAATCCATCATTTATTTTCATTGTATTTAGTGAATTAGAGCCAGGATCTCAGTGAGCAAGACTAATTTCCTCTGTAGTTCCTTGTACCATGCAGTCCTCTAACACTTGTCAGAGGAGCATAAGGAAGTTTGTCAACACCAAAGAATTATTGCATATCACTGTGAAGTTTCTAAAGTTTTGCAGTAGTAAAGTTAGTCCTGCCATGAAGTTTTGCATCAGGTTGGTATGGCATTTATAAGAATAACATTTTGTTCACTACTGGGTCTCCTCACTGACAATATTAAAAGACTCTTAGTTTCCTTCTACCTAACTAGTAAGTTGGTCTTTACTACAGGCTGATTAGAGATGGACATTCCAACATTTTCATTGCTGTATTCTTAATTTTCAGTGAACAACAGAGATGTTGAATGTGGTCCTAGGTGATTGGGTGATAAAACAGCTAATAGCTAAATTTGATTTTATCATAATTTATGTTCTGAAGCCATATCCACCTCCTCCATATGTAGAATATATATTATCCCAATATCTATGTTTCTGGTATTTTCTTATCTTTTAAGGGGGAAAACCTTGTCAGAAGCAGACTGAAAACTCAGAGTTGTGCCCCAAATGTCCCACAGATTTATGCTAAAGGAGAAATAACAAGGACCAGGAATAAGCAATATCTTACTTCCTCTGTTTTGTTCAAAACAACTTCAATGTTCCCTCAGCTCCCTTGAGGCAGTCCTCTGTCCTCATCTTTATTTTGGAAAAGTGTTTCTTGCTGTTTTTATGTATCTGGCCCACTTGGCCATACACATGTCCCTGCTCTGCAGATGAGCTGCCTGCCACAGCCATGTTCTTCACCCTCCCATCCAAGCAGAAGCAGCCCTCTTGCTCTGAGAGATGGGGTTTCATTCATGAGATTACTTGGAACAATGCCTAAAACACAGAGACCAAAAAAAAAAAAATTTAAAAAACACAGTTGAGCAAAAGAGGAAGGCCAAGCCTTCCTTTTATCATGAAATTCAGTCATGGGTATCACCAGCCTCTGTGGAGGGCGAGCTCGTACTCATTCCCTCAGTGGTATTTCCATTCCAGGCAGAGAGAGTGACCAGGAGGAGACAGAGCACCTGCTTTGTCCTGTGCTGGCTGCTGCAGCATCACTGTGGCCTGAACTAATCATTATGGACAGCAATTAAGAGTAATTGAGGTAGTCTTTCTAGCTCAGTGCTTTCCCTGTAGCTTTTAATAAGGAGAAATTAGAAGGGGAAACAAATGCTGTTGTTCACTAAGCTCTCATGAGCAGTTTCTGATTGTCTCAGGATTCAACAACTCATTAGATGGAGAATTGGCAGTGCCTGGTTTGAGTAACACCAGTTTTCTGCATGTCTGTGTGATGACGTTGTTTACATTCTTGAAACATGTGGAATGTTAATTTTTCTGTTGGTTTCTTCCCCCCTGGTATGGGGTTCTTGGGTTATTTTGAGCCTGAGCTTGTTTTCCTCTATTACGTAAAAAGAATACAGGAAGTGTGATGTGCTTTCCTCTAGTGATACTGCAATTAAAGAAAATATGAAAACAGGACTGGCCAAATAGAATCTTTGTCACAATAAATCACTGGGTTTGGAAAATATAATAATAATAATAATATGATTTTCTTTGGGTTTTTTTTGTAATATTTCCTGTGTTTGGTGAGATGAGGACAAGTACTAAATAGATTGCAAAAGAGCAGCATGTTTGTAGTGGTAACAGCCCTGGCTGAAACAGCTGCCTCACCTGCAGCCTCTGGGCTGGGCAGTCTCTGCTGGGACCATGTCTGACATACCAAACCTGTGAGCAGTGTCCGGTGCCTGCCAATGAAAAGAGAAAATGTCTAGGGAAATTTTATCTCCCTTATCCCCCATCCCACAATGTGGATTAGGTTTTTTTCTCCCTGCAAATAGTTGGTGAGAAGGAGCAAAGATTCAGTGTCAACTGCTCATCCTGCTGCCTACACAGCAGGATGCCCATTCATCCTCATGCCCACTGCTCTGTGCATGCCCTTGCCACACCATACCTGTGGGAAGACACCTCCATATCCATGCATGCCTACAAACTGGGGTCCTCAATAGCCTCTATCCATAGCATGCAACTAAAAGGGTGAATCTTCCACCAGATTTTTCTCATAAACACCACACATTTTTTACAATCGGGCCATTCGAGCATAGCTTGGGGTCAGCAAACTGTGGTAGAGAGTGCTGTAACAAATGGGAAAACTGTGCTTATAAATGCATAGGCTTTTCAGGGGCAACTGCTGATAAATTCTTTCAGTTTACCACAGTTTCTCCAAGGAGATATGCATTTTTCACTTTCTTGTCATCAGGGCTTCAAGAATAAAGGCATATAGGCTGATGTCTTCATCAGACACCCATCAGGAAACACAGGTCTTGTTTTGGAGGGTCTGTACGCTCTCAGACTATCTGTAAGCAAAATGCATATATTTATGACATGTTCTAGAGAAAGCAGACAGAATCAGAGGTCTTTACTTCTGATTAGCTTCTACTTTGAAAATACCCCTTGCCTTACAAAGATGTTGATGTGCATTATTCCTGTCATCTGTGCAGTAACACTCTTTGTTCATTACATGCTTGGGTCTTGTTTTTCCAAAGCCTGACTGAAACAATCTTGTGGCTTTCTGTAAAGCTGGGAAAATCAGAGATTCTTTTTGACTGAACAATCAAATACATGAAGAAAACTGTAGATAGATAGTGATTGATGGTTTGAAGGAAGTTTGCACCCAAAAGCTAAATCTGCAGCCATGATGGCACAAACTATCCAAGTAATGAAAATCCCTCTGGATCCTCACTCTTTCAGTGCTTGGATTTCTTTTTGGATGTCTAAAATCATAGAAATAGAATCAAAAAATATTTTGGATTGGAAGATACATTTATTTCAACCCCCATGCCCTGGGCAGGGACATCTTTCACTAGATCAGGTTGCTTAAAGCCCTGTCCAACCTGACTTTGAACACATCCCATAATGAGAAATTTGTGTTGTCTCTGGGCAACCTGTCCCAATGTCTCACCACCCTTATAATAAAAAATTTCTTCCTGGTGTCCAATCTAAATCTACCCTCTGACAGTTTAAAACTGTTCCCCTGGTCCTGTCACTATAGACCCTGCTAAAAAGTCTCATTTCATCTTTCTTATAAGCCCTTTGTAAGTACTGGAATGCTTCTATAATGAGTTCCCAGAGTCTTCTCTCCTGAACAACTCCAGGTCTCTCAGTCTGCCTTCATAGGAGAGGTGCTCCAGTCCTCTGACGACTTATTTAGCCCTCTCTGGATCTGCTTCAACAGATCCATGTCTTTTTGTACTGTGAAAACTGGATGGACATACAGAACTGGATGCAGTATTCCAGATGGGGTTTTATGAGAAAGGAGTCTTGTATTTGTGGGGTGCCCCATGGCAGGAAGGAATGATGCATCTGACTCCATGTTCTTAGAAGGCTAATTTATTATTTTAAGGCACTATATTATAAAGAATACTATACTAAACTATACTAAAGAATAGAGAAAGAATACTTACAGAAGGCTAAAAGATAATAATGAATACTTTCCAGAGTCCCAACACAGCTGAATGGCGATTAGTCATTAAGTCAAAACAACTCAGATGAAACCAATGAACAATTACCTGTTGAATAGTCTCCAAACCGCATTTCAAAGCAGCAAAACACAGGAGAAGCAAATGAGATAATATTGTTTTCCTTTTTCTCTGAGGCTTCTCAGCTTCCCAAGAGGAGAATCCTGGGCAAGGGGATTTTTCCAGAAAATATGACGGTGACAGAGTTGGGAGAGTGACCTGCTGGCCATGTGTCTTTAATGCAGCCCAGGGTGTGGTTCTTGCTGGTTCGTGCCAAATTTTTCCTGCACCAGTATCCCCAAATTCTTCTCTGCAGGGCTGCTCTCCTATCCATTCACCTCCCAATCTGTACTGATACTGGGAATTGCCCAGACCTACATGGAGGATGTTGCACTTGGTCTTACTGAAGTTTATGAAATTCACATGGGTCTGTTTCCTGGTCTTTGTCATGGTCCCTCTGGATGGCCTCCCTTCCCTATGATGAGGGACCACCAATGCAGTCATTCCATCATAGAATTCCACCAGATTATCAGGCATGATTTGCCCTTGGTGAAGGCATGCTGGCTGTCTCTAATCACCTCCCTCTCTTCCATATATTTCAATGTAACTTCCAGGATGATCAGTTCTTACCAAGCGTGGAGGGGAGGCTGACTGGTTGGTAATCACATCTAGCAGTGAATTAGGAGTTTATTGAAAGACTGGGCAGAAATTTTTTTTTTCTGTCTGTTGTCACCATGATTCATGGCCCATCTATTTGTGATATGGATGTTTCAAAACATGAAAAGCTTCTTTCATATCAATTTCATATGTGGGATTACATACTGCAAGTAGGACTGCATTGCATGAGGCTGAATTTGGTCTTAAATTCCAAGTATATAAGTTTGTTTTTATATGGAAATACCTCTGTTCAGAATTAGTGCAGTGCTGATGTATTGCTCTAATATTAGAGCTTGTCAAAAACTTTTGACTCTTTTGTCCCAGAAAAAAAATGCTGGCATTTAATTTTTTTATTTTCTTGCTCTGAATAAAGGCACCATATGATTCCCACCCACCTTCCCCCACCAACAAGGGACAGTTGCAGAAAGGATTATCTTGGAAAAGCTTATACAGCTTTATTTTGAGGTCTTCAGCTGAAGAGCGGCTTCAGAATTCCTAAGCCACTGAAGTATTCTACTTTATTCTGGTGTGATTTTAAATTTTGTTCTTTTGTTTAATGAGAAAAATAGATCAGATGAATTAGTCTCTGTTTTCACCAGGAGGCTGGGCTTCCAAGCCAGAAATGCATTGGGTATCACAGTGGTTTATTTAGGAATACTGTCCAGTGTTTCCTTTTTGCTACCTCAAAATAAACACATTTCAATTGAGTAGTGCAATTTTTCACTTTTGCAGAATGTTTTGAGGCTTGTTCATTATGCTTTGTCCAGAATCTAAACATTACCCACAGCTTATTTTAGCTTTCATTAAAGAAAAATCTGAAAGTGTTTGTAAATATTAAATCTTTCAAATGGAACTGCCTTCTTCCATAGGCACATTATTCTACTAAAAACTTCTACTGGGTTTAATTTCCCAAAAAAAAAAGTGTCAGATTCTTCACTGTGGTTTCTTCAGCAGTACCCTACTCACAAATATATTGCAGACTACTCCTCCATTTATAGAAACTATGTATTTATTATCTGCAGAAAATCTGAGAAGATCTGACTAAAATGTTTCGTGCTTGCAGTGAACAACTGCTCCCTTTCCAGTGTCTAAATGATGGGCTGCTGCTGTTACTCATGGTGCTTATTTCATAGCATCTGAAATTCATCAACAAAAAATTCATAGTAAGAATCGTGCAAGATCTTGTGGTCTCAGCAGGTGAGATGAGCAAAGAGTGGGTAATAACCTGCAGGTTAAGGGAAGGATGTGACAGCAGGAATTCACACATCTGCTCTGTTGGCTTCTAGGCTTGAGATCCAAACAGTAAAAATAATAGATAGTAGTAGCATTTTAGGAGCATCCGTGATTCCAGGAGAACCTTCCCCACTGGATGACTAAGTCCTCAAGTCTTTATGATCAATAAATAAATTAGTTCATCTGTTAGCTGTCATATAAAAGCATATTTTCATCTATATTGCCTTCCACAAAAATTATTGAAAACAGGCAAGGGTTTCTAGCCTTGTTTATAACCAGCTAGTAAACATGAGGCTGAACTATTCTCCAATTCATAAATGCTGTTTTTTACTTTTTTAAGTTATCTGATCTTAACACCTCTGGATCTTTTGGTACAGGGCAGGGAGAGTCTTTTTGTGTCAATCATCTTTATCTCATTTCAACTTCTTAATCTGGAACTACCACAGGGACATTTTACTAAGGGATTTCCAGTTGTTTGGGTTTTTTTTTTTGCTTTGAGTATCAGAATGCAATGTGAGTTTAATGAACACAGTCTAAAAAATCACCAAGAGAATATGTAGTAGAGCTCAAATTACCATTTCTAGATGCATCCAGATTATGCTTTGGAGAATAAAAACCTCTCTAAAACTTGCAGAATGGGGCACAGAAATGAAGGATGGGAGGGATGTAGCACTCCCATTCTTCTGCTTAGTTCAGCAGAGGTTTATCATCAAGTGATGTGTTTGTGGCTATAAAACTGCTCAGTGTCCCACACAGATCAGGGTTGTATTTGCCTGGAGTGTTCTATGCAGAAAAAGGACTTGTTGACAGACTCCTTGCTGCAGCAGCATCACGGAAGGTATTACAGCTAATTCAACATGTCTCTGGCAGGAGTTAGGCAAGTTTGAGGCTTCTGTGGTACCACTGTGCTTCCACATCAGCATTTGTGAGGGTTAACTCAGTTCCTTATAAGCAAATATAAACAGACCAGTTCAGGTTGTACAAATTCCAGGGGTGGAACCAGTGCTCACAGCTGTGACAAAACAGGAGTGTGCATGTCCAGAACAGAGGGATACTGTTTCTTCCTGAAACACTCTAAAGGCAAGGAAGATGGAATCTGCTGAAAATGTATTTTTGATGAAAAACAACCTTGAAGTTGTAGTGTTTTCTCATATTTAACTTATTCTGTTTGTCATCTGAAATGATGGCACAGACCATTTTTTATTACTGTAGCACATTTACCAAGTCTCATGTAATTAGACTGTTTTCAGCAGAAATAAGCAAACTGAAGGAGCAAGTGAGATTTTCCTGACAGAAATCCATGATAAGCAATTAAATTTTTGTCTTGTGGAGAAAGGCAGGCTGCCCACTCAATCTGATGAAAGTTTTCCCTTGGATTATTCGGGCAGCTGAATCCATCAGCTCTGCCTAGTTTGGGGTGTTTTTTGTCTGAGTGAGGTTGAATGTGATATGGAGGGATGTAAGAAAGCCCACTGGACAGATCATGCTTCTGTATGATGCAGAATTTTTCATACTGTTATTCAGAAGTCTTTTTGAGAATTGCAGCCCACCCTGCTGGGTGTTTCCAAGTGGAAGCTGACTGGGTTCACTTTCTCTCAGCCTTGAGGGCTCCACATTAGAAAATGGTCCAGGAATTGGCTGCAAACTGTCCATGAGCTGCATTGTTCTGGCTGAGGTGGTGTGCACCCCAGCTCCCAAAACATGTGATGTAAACAGGATGAGTGTTTTGCTTTTTCTGGTCAAGTGTGGAAAGAGTCTGGCTGACCTGTTGTGCTCCTCTCCAAAATCTTTTGGATGACTTAGAGGAGCTAGGGAATCACTGAGGGGATCAGGGATTGAATCATAAGAAAGGATGGTGGAGTTTAGTGTGTGCTCACTGCTAAGCACTGATGAAGTGAAGCTGTCCTTGGCTGTGCATGCCGAGGGGTGATACTGAGTTATGTAGCCCATGGTCCAATTCTGTGTAAATTAAACCCTTGTTGACACCTCATGGGTTTGGGTGGGTGGCATGCACCATTTCCTTTTCTATCCAGAGCCTTTTTGGGGTGGTCACAGCACTTCAGAGACTTACACTGGATATTCCTCAGGCATCCTGACTTATGGCCCACTGTCTTCTGACCAGGACAGTGAGGTGACAGGGTGGGCAGCAGACTGACTGTCTCCCATGCCTGCATTCAACAGCAGTGGCCTTGAAGCTGTGCTTTTGGGGCTGCCCCCACATTTGACCCCAGCTCTATTAAGCTGGGGAATTTTCACTTGATCCATCTCACCAATCTAAAGGTATCACACTTTTTATGCCTATCGACAACTTCTGTCATGGCTAACCAAACTAAGTAGGTATTGATGGAAGAGAATTTGGTGTCCTGGATCTACCATTAACTATTACTTAAGAATGAAAGTGAACTGCAGACTTCATCCTGTCTTCCCTAGTTTTCCTGAGGATAAATCCATGATGAGATTAAATCAGGATGCAGTAAATGGTGTAAAGGAAAGAGTCTTTTGGAAAGAAGGATAGAGCAGCCTGGTTGGTTATGTTAACCTGGGCACTGAGACAAACTCTAGATTCTTGAAAATGTTTTGCAGGGGCTATCCCAAAGTCCATGTAACTTCAGTAATCCAGTGATCTGTTCCAGCTGTTATCATGAGCACCACAGCATAATAATCATTGTGCATTACTCGTTCTGCATTTTGTGGTATGTCTCAGTACTTATTGGATCATTGACAGGGGGAACAAGCCATCCATTGAAGGAGACCTGGATGTAATTAAGCATTGTTCAACTGAATCCTATTAGTGTTAAATAACAAAAGATGTTCCACGTAATCTGAATTAGTAAACTACATGGAGGAGTACAGCAGAGTCACGAAGGCAAGGACTGATGCTCAGCAGAGACTGCTGCTCTGGGAGATATAGCCTTGGTGACATATTAGCCACAATGCCTGTTAGCCATGTGTCATTAATTCTGGCTTAACATTCTCCAGATATGAGAGGGAAGTGCTGAGGTTATGCAGGCATTGCCTAATGACAAATAAAACCTGGCCTGGCATGAAAGAACAGGGGGTTTTTGTAGTCTATAGTGAGCACATTCCCAATATAAGAGAAGACAGAAAATATTTCAGGATGGCGCTTCTCCTTTGTCACAGGAATGGATGTGAAGTCCTGGGGAGTTTGGTGACCCTGTGTAACAAAACAATAGGATCCAGACAGACCACTATTAGCAGACCCCAGTAGGATCTCCTTGCCCCGCAGGTGGCTGATGCTGCACTCACAAGTCTGCTTGTGTAACTGTGGTGTAGTGCAGAGCCACACCACACATAGTAAACAGTACCATCAGCATCCAGGGGAGAGATGCTCAGTTTCTGCAGCAGAATCCAAGGCAGGCTGGGTTATCCCCAGCCCTACCAAGCACCAAGCCCATGTTCTGACTGACTTGCATCCAGCGTGTGGCTTGCACTCTGGCTCAGATTGCTAATAAATTCAGTCCACTGAGGTGCTCAGGGATCAGTTTTTAGGCTCTAGCTCGGTGTGAGTCTTGCCAACATAACCGTGCTCAAGTACTTAATTTTAGACAGATTTCCTCTTAGCACCTGGAAACCTATAAATGTGTAAGCTGAAATGCAGGGAGAGAAAATACCTCAGAAACTCAGCACTACATTTGGCACTTAATGTTCTTGATATCAGTGCGATGGACTGGGTGAAATGTAGCAGTTTTATTCCACCATAAAAATGATGAAAAGGATGCAGTTTTCAGGTTTCTTTCAGTCAATTGTGTGAGCTTTCCTTGTTGATATGGTTGTTAAAAGAAGCTTCCTGTTCTTTTTAGTTAATGTTGTAGCTTAACTCAGGTGGCAGCTAAGCCTCACACAGCCACTCATTCACTTCCCCACTAGCAGGATCAGGTAGAGAATCAGAAAAGTAAAAGTGAGAAGACTTGTGGGTGGAGATGAAGACAGTTTAATAGGGAAAGCAGAAGCTGTGCACAAGCTAAGCAAAACCAGGAATTCATGCACCACCTGATACTAGCTCAGTATGTTACAGCATGGTGCTGATAACACCAACGTTGCATGTTTGATCATTATCCAGGCCATTCACTTGAGAGTTTGACTCAATGATCCTTGCAGGTGCCTTCCAACTCAGAATATTCTGTGAAATATCTGGGAGATAATTTATTTCCCCTGGTCAGGCAAGTGTTCAACCATCTCCAGAAAAGCTGAGCTCCATCACTTTTAACAGTGACTTGGGAAGACAAGCACCATCACTCTAAATGCCTCCATCTTCCCTCAGCTCTGTATGCTGAGCATGATGCCATATGTTATGGAATATCCCAGTGGTCAGTTGGGATCAGCTCTCCTGAGTGTGTTCTCTCCCAGTTCCTTGTGCACCCCCAGTCTACTCACTGGTGAGGGGATGTGAGGAGCAGAAAAGGCCTTGACTCTGCATAAGAGCTGTTCAGCAATAATGAAAATGTCCCTGTGTTATCAGCACTGTCTCCAGCACAAATCCACAGCATAGCCCCATATCAGCTACTAGGAAGAAAATTAACTCTACCCCACTGCAAACCAGCACGATAAGCAATAAACAGCTGTGGACTTTAGTTTATACCTCATGTTCCAACATAGCAAAATGTTGTAGGAATTAAGGCACAAGTACTGAATGCAAGGATGATGGAAATAATACTGGTAGAATTAGGGAAATACATGGATTATTATTATTATTATTATTATTGTTATTACTGTTTTATCAGAGGCCATTTTCCTACAATATTTCTTTCAGAACTGGATTTCAAAACTGATTAAGGAATTTTCTTTATCCAACCATATTTCAGAAAATTCTCACCAGAGGAAGATGCTCAGTTACATCTTGTACATCCGTTTGACTTAGTAAAGACATGTGAGGCCGAAGGAAAATTTTGCTAGTCATTCCTCTTTTTATTAGAAAAACAGAAATCACACTCTCTTCAGTACAATTATGGTGGTTTCTTGTGTATCATGTCATGGATAAGCTGCATACTCATCAACAAAGTGAGGAGAAGTGAAGAGTTTTTATGAAAGTATTTTCCTTAACAACAGTAGGAATTCACTGGTCACTTCTCAGTCATCACTGATCTTTTCAACAAGGGAAAGATGTGTCATCATCCTTTTGGTACAGGAGGTGAGACTGAAACCAAGTTAAGAAATTTGCTTGTGGTCATGGCAGATCAGCATTTCTGAGGAACATGCAGAGCAATTAGCAATTAATTTGTGCTCTGATGTGAGACAGGAGGAAAGTCCTAATGGTCTTCCAGCTCTAGTGCAAATGCCTGTGTTGTGCTGGAAAATTCACATCAACTCCATTTGAAAAATGGAGATGGAGAAGGAGAAAACATGCTTTACAGATGGTGTGGTTCTTTGCCTCTGAGAACAGCAGAGCACAGGCATCAGGAGAAAGTGAGGCAGCTGGAGACAAAGCAAGGCTGGTGGGGGGCACACAGGTCACTTTACACAACTACATTTCAGATCCATGATCCCAGCATGGAAATAAAATGCAAAATACATTGAACAAGTGATTTATAATCAAAGAGCTAAGTGCCAAAAAATTTTTTGACACTTCTTAAAAGTTTAGTGTTACTGTGGGAGATTCTTAAATTGCAGCAATGGTAGGAAGTGGCACTGTTAGGAAAATTTATAGACATTTTTAGAGCACCTAAAATTATTGAATAAAAAGTAGTAAGGCCATGCAAACTCAGTTGCAAGTGCAAATTATCAGTCATATAAATTCTCTTTCCACATGTAAGTGTAAGGAATGAGAGAAATAACTATGTGGCCAGGTTATGGTATGACTAAGAAACTTGACATAACTAAACAAATTATACAGCCTTCCCTGTAGAAGAATTCCACATTTAGAAAGAGCAGATGCCAGTTGTTATCAGTGCCAGAGATGAGTTGCATCCATCCAGAACCAGTAGGAATGCAAGCTCCAATATGTTTCAGGAAAGAAAGATGAGAATTCAATTTTAGGTCAAATTTGACTATGTGATCTTGGTTCTCAAGTGATTTCACGTCTGGGACAAATCTATATTTTGTAAAAAGTTAACACCTTAAAATGGTAATTGTGGTCAGGAGGTTTCTTCCATTCAAAGCAAATGAGACTATTTTGGAGCATGTAAATAAGAACCTAATTTATTTGTCACAATGTCAAGTTTCCAAATCTCCTCTGGTAGCTCTGAAATGAAGGAAATTTTCTACTGGAGGAAGTAAATGTAGCTGAGTCTTCTTTTGCTTTTCTTTTTTCTTTTTTTTTAAGGAAACTGCAGAACAACTGAATGCAAATGCTACACCAACTACAGAAGACTGTAAAGAAACCATCCAAGGGATGTTTGCTGTTGTTTTCACAAAATCTATAATGCTATTTTTAGATAAGAAGTTAAACTATAGGAAATAAACACAAGCCTCCCACGCCATGTGTTTGAGAGGTATCCAAATTGAGGGCCAGTCTGTTAGAAGACAAATCTACCATGGAAGCCCACAGATTTGTCCTGTATTTGTGTGGTACTTTACTTGGGGGTTGAGAGAAGTAGTGGCTCCCAAACAGCTCCTGTTTTGTTTCAAAGCCACATTGTAGTAGGCAAGTGTTTGTGCAAACTGAGTTAGGGGCAGCTTTCAGGTACTCATACCTGCTGACAGGTAGAAAAATTACATTTGCAAATGTTTTATCAACAATATTTTATGTAGAACCTTTTGTAATGATAACAGTAATATGTCTACTTGTTTACAGCAATGCTGAGTTTTTGATACATCACTCTCCCTCCTAACCATATCACAATTTATGGATTTGGAGAAGCTGAGTTCATGTGGGTCAGGAAATCTATTTTGAACCATGCTCTTGGTGAAGCAGAAATAATGCCTGGTAACCCTCCTCTCTCTAATATTGCTAGTTTGTGCTGATCCCCTGTCCCTTCCCAGGATTGCTGAGACTGCCATATCCGTAGGATGGGAGTAGTCTAGCACTCCAGATCAGTGAAACCACTCACCAAGAAGGTATATACAGGATTTAGGATTGAAAAGCCATAGCTTCAGGCATCAAGGGAAGTGCAACTCTTCTGGCCCTGGTTGCTGAGAGAATATAGAGTAAAATCTGTCTTTACACTGGCAAGGATGAGATCCAAGCTCCTTGGCTTCTCTTTAACAAGGGTACTCCCCTATTTTTTGGTGTTCACAATTCTCTTTAGCCTTGGAGAAGTGAAGAGAAACTTTGAATGAGTGTTCCATCTGATGAAGTGCTTGTTTGCTGAGCTGGCTGAGCAATATTTCTTGCTTGTTAAGCTCAAGATACATCTTAGCACTTCATGAACTATTGAAAAAAAGTCCCTTACTGATGCTCAGCCAAGGTGGCCATGGAAAAGCAGCGTGGCTTGAAGGGCTGTCATAATTCCTAAAATTGTTTTAAACACCCTGTGCTACTGTGAGAGAAACAACTTTTGAAATAATGTGAGTCCCTTGTGGTCATGTTACCTAGGGAGTCTGTGCTGCAAAATGTTCTGGAGGCTGCATTTCTGCTGGAGAGGACCCTGTGGTCTGCCAAGGCTTGGCACTGCTGTTGGCTGAACGGGAATGTCGCTGCCTGTGATGCCAACACAGAGCCCAAGGGATAGTTCTCCTCTTTGAACTCAGGACCCCGAAGCAGAGTTCCTTGCTTACACAATAAAATAATAAAAATGCTAGTTTAAAATTTGAATTAGTAAATAACTATTTTTGGCTTTCTCAGAGACAGCATCTGTAAATAATCAGGCAGAAGCCTTTCCATAAAACAACACAGAAAAACCTCAAAGAGCATTTAGATTCTGCAACATTTAAACAAGATTTTTAACTCATGGGGAAGCCAACATCAACACAATGCTTCCTGGACATAAAAGCATGGAATTTCTTAGCAGTGTGGGGGCAATAAATGACTATCACATTTCCCTCCTTTCTAAAACCTAAATATTTTTCAATGGAAATAGTAATATTGATGGAAAAAGAAAAGAGGACCTTGAGTTATGTAAGAATTTATTTAAGCTCTGAACCTCCATACACTGCAGACTGGAGGCTAATTAAAGAAAAAGTTTAGCTGTTCAGTTTTGCTCTAATTGTCCTCCAAGCTCAGGAGATCAAATATACTAGCTGAAATCCTTCTTCTAATCATTCACGTTCATGATCCAAGTTTTGAGTTCAATCCTGCAGCTCTCAGCCAGGTCCTTCCATAATTCAAACAAAAGAGATGAATGATATACTCTTAATTTTGTCCTCTGCAGAGGCAGGAGGACATGATGACAAGCATTCATGCTCCTAGCAACCTCTGATCACAGGGTTTGCCCACAGTGTTTGTGAAATCAGAAATTCATAGCCAAGTACATATGCATGGGTTATTTGCTAGGGAAAATGTGAACATTTACCAGTGTAAAAAAAATTAATACTTGATTCAAGATGCTGTTACCTTGATTTCTTAGCTCTTTTAGGAGGTTTGCTGTTGGCTCAAGGGGCTGCTTAGTCAGGCTCTTGTGCTTTTGAGTTTTGGGAAATTGTTTATGAATAAATGGCCATTAGACCTGACTGAAACCTATGGATCTCCAAGCTGTGGATGAATGAACCAGCACGTAGCAAGTTTCTGGGAGGGATGACTGTTGCAGGCAATCAAAACTGGGAAGTGTTATGAATTTAACATGGCTCCACAAGCAAGCTCTGTGGCTTCACAAACCAGCCCTGGTTTGTGAACTGCTGCTAGAGAAGGGCTGAATTAAGCATTTATTTAATCTGTGTGAATCTCTGAGTAAAGAAGCAAAATTCAGTCTTGCGTTTCCTGTTTACCAGGCTGGTTAGCTTTTAGCTATAGTTTGTAAGTTGTCATTTAGAGTGTCTAATTATCTAGTTTCCCACAAACAACAGATTTGTGACTTTTCCCAGATGAGGCACAATTATGAAAAGTTATACAGTAGAGGAGTCAAGATAAGGGTATGCAAAGTTGTGCCTAGATTTGTTTTTCTCTGCTAAAGGATTTACTCATTTTTATAGTCTGACAAACGCCAAAGCAATTTCCCAAAAAAGCTAATGTTTGCTTCATCAGCAGCTTTCAGAGAAAACAAAATGTTGTGGTTTAGGCGTGGGGAATAAGAGATCAGAGAGTATCACAGAGATACTGAGGTTACCAAAGTGCACCCACTATGATTTCCCAGAGCCCTCAGAAAGAGGTCACTCAGTGTTGGGGACACCTGGGAGCCTGGCACAGTTGTAGCTCCTGGCTGAACCATCTCCTGCCACCTCCTGCTTTCCAGCTACCCCCAGGAGGTAGTGCTGAGCCACAGGCACATAAAGCAGTGCCCAGGCTGTGCATAGTCTCTCTGCAGATCAACACTGACCTTTTCTAATGAACAAAGGACAGCTAAGCTGGTTTGCACCTTTGAAAGTCTTGATTGGGTCTACCACCACATGAAAATGCTTTGATGAAAGTAAAACCTGAATAAAGACAAGACTCCATCCTCTGGAAAGATTTTAAACTCTCTCCCACAGTAATACTTTCTTTGGGTTTGTTTTTTTTTGTTGTTGTTGTTGTTTGATTTTTTCTGTTTGTTTTGTTATGTTTTGGTTTTTAACTGTTAAATTTGGGAACAGAGCAGAGATTGGCACTTCTATTATGGAACCATGAGAAAACCAAAGGTTTGTTCTGTAATTACTTTTTCAGTGTAGCTTTCTTTTCACAGAATTACAGGATGGGTAAGGTTGGAGAGGACCACATCTGGTCCAACCTCCCTGCTCAAGCAGGGCTATCCTAGAGCACGTGGCACAGGATTGCATCCATACGATTCTTAAATATCTCCTGTCAAGGAGACTCCACAGCCTTCTAAGGCAATCTGTTTCAGTGTATGGTCACTCCAAAATCAATCTGAGTTACTCTCAGGAGAACAAAAAGCTGGTGTGGAGTTTGTTACCAGCAGACTGGCAGACCTGCAGTGATGAAAGTGCATGCCAACCCTTAAGTGTTGTTTGCACATTAGTTTGTTTGCTTGTTAATATGACCTGTGGCTTTTAACATTTTTCTTTGACTACAGCACTTACAGTTTAAGAAAGATACTCTGTGAGTTCTCCTGAGAAAGATACCCTTTAAAAAAGTTTCCCTGCAAGCAGGAGGGATGCTGAGCAGAGAAACTCACACAGGAGATAACTGTCAAATGGCAATTCTGCAACTCTTCAAAGTAGAGCAAGAAAGTGTTACGTAGCTACCATGTGGTTGACAAAAAGATTTATTAACTTGGTTAATACATCTCTTCAATTTACCAATTTTTAGGCAGCGTAAACTGATGACAATAGATTGTTAGTACGTAAATTGAAGACATAAAAAGCAGGTGCATTTCTGCAGGTTACTTGACCTTACAAGTAGTGGCTTATGCAGCTGCATTTTCATACAGGTACTCCAATTTTTCAAATTATATCTAGTATCCATACATTATATCTAGTATCCATACCATGACTTCTCATGGTACTTACCAGGTACAGAAGGTTAAGTCAGGAACTGGGTTGATATAGTCTCACAGATCAAAAAAACAATGGACAAGATTGTGCTGTTTAGGTATTGTGAAACATTTTCTGTCGTCCTAGTTCAATAGGTAATGAATGCAGCATGATCAGCATCAACACAGAAGTAATAGTGTACAATATGTTTTTGAACTTTTTGTTCCTATCTTCCCCATTCACTCTTTTCATGCCATGTGGGTAGCTAACAGATGTGTTATATTATACTGCATTAAATCCTGTAGAGGCAATAGTCTTAAGTGCTGTGTCAAATATTTATAATGTGGAATTATTTTAGGACAGGAGCCAAGTGCAATATGGCATCCTTCATAGTGTCTCTCTTGTTTTTGTATGAAGTGGAAGCTCAGCTACTTACAATTACAATTTTACTTCTTTAGTCTTCAGCAACCCTTTTCATTTGTCCCCATTTGAATATGTCTTAATTATTACCATACATTAAAGCCACTGTTGCTTTCTTTATTAGCTCTCTTATTTAAGCTGGGAAGGGCCAAGTTTTCAAGATTCCCATTCTAGCCTTACTGCTCATCTGACTGTGCAAGACCCATCTTCCTTGGGGCCCTGAGGCTCAGCACATGTGCAGGCACTGACTGTGCTTCACAGCAAGCCCATGGCTACAGACAGCAGCTGGGAAGGGCCAGCCTGGAATTCATCAGTGCAAGGCTGGCTGCGAGGTGATGCCATCATGAGGGGCCCAGGATTTGTCTTAATGCTGCTTCTGGCCTGAGGGTGAGGGCGTGGGGAGCCTAGGGGGGCAAATAAGCCTGGTGCATCCTGCCAGCTGTTTTGCACCTTTTGTATTGCAGGGAGGTTATGCTTTTTGATTATTATATTCTCCTTGGTGTTCAAGACACTAATAGTTTTAATAGCAAGAGGAATTTTCACTCCTTAATCTGCTTTATCTGCAAAATGCTGTGTTTATGGTCAATATCTTGCTCTTTTTTTATACTTTGTCAAAATGTATAGCAGCCTGTCCTGAAATCATCTAAAATACTTGCAGCTATTTTCTCTTTAGAAAACCAGCATGTTAAGGGAGTTTGTTGTTCATCTAAGGCCACGTGTCTTTCATTTATGAATCTGCTTAAATACTAAACTTCTGCGTCCTTCTTTTACTTCCTTTGACTTCCAAGCTTATCTAAGTCTTTTTTAAATATAACTAATTTACAGGTTAAGTTAGTAATTAGAGATTTTCTACTCAGAAATATTGACAATATTTTTACTCCTTACTCAGAAATATTTCTCTCTGAAGGCATTTGTTACTCAACCTGTATGATTGACTCCATAATTGAATTGTTCAGTTCCTTTTGATTGTTTAAATAATTTATGCACACATGCAGGATCCCAGCTTCATAGTTTGATATTCAACAGGAAAATATTTTTTTTGTTGGTAGACGATTTTCTAAAGACATCAAAATTGTTTTGTCATTTAGATAGTTTAGAAGCATCATTCTCAGCTACTGTAATTCATAGGGTCTGAATTTGGTTGAGGCCAGAGTCTGTTCCAGTGCCTCAGTTTGTTTGTCCATTAGCCTGTGGGCATGGCTAATGTAGCATGGAGAATGCCCAGATAGTTCCATGTCACTCTCACATAGTGACACATAAATAGGACTGTTTGCTATCACTCTATCACTTGAAGTGAGAATTTACAATGATTAGCATTGGTATGGCTGTAGTTGAAATAAAAGCAAAGATGGATGAGATGAGATGATCAGATGAGATGAGATGAAATGAGATGGAGAGAGCACAGAGCTGAGTGATGAAATATTTTGTACAACAAACGTGTGTCCTCTGCCAGACATTTTCTGAGTGGTGTCAGTCCTTACGTCTACGAAAGTAGTATGCATTCATTTCAGTGCTATCACTCTTACTGGAAATTTTTCTCCACATTTAGGACATTAGAGAATGTATTCAACTACATCTTCTTGGTATTTTGTTGATATTTGTTTGGTTTCCAAACTAAAACCAACAGCTTCTCTATTCTAATCATTATTGTATTACAAAGGGGGGCAGCTATGAACAGCGTGTAGCAGGGAAAATGAGGGTAGACCCCAAGTTTCTCTTTAAGGGCCTTCTTTTAATACTTTAAATCCCAAATCTTAGTGTAAAAGTAACATAATTTTTATCATAGTATCTTGACAACTTTAATCTTCTCTGCTGGCACAGGCTGTAACTCACTCTTCAGACCCTTTCTCCTGTTGGCAAATAGCCTCAAGGAAAATGGAAACTATCTGCTGTTCCATTAAAAAAGCAATTGAAACAAACATAAAGATCTTGGCGCAGAAGCCCAAGTCAATCTTAGTTTCTCAGTTCAGTGCGGCATTTTCTCATTCCATAAGAAAGGAACACTGTCTGAGGTTTTCAGCTATTCTGGGTGGGCTCATGAGCCAGCAGAATGAAGGGGTGGTTTCTACCAAACTTGGCTCGGGTCTTGTGTAGCAGCTCATAAACACCATGATTTGCATAACCTCTCCAGCATCTGCACGAATACGACTGTCAGTCAACACTTCTGGCACGTCAGGGTCATTCTTAACACATTAGATGCGAAAGGGCACCAACAGGGTGAACTTAATATCCTTCCACTGATGTGACCCACATACCATCCAAAACAGGGAAGGATGTTTTCAATCAGGTCAAAATGAAGATGACTACAAGCTGGGGCCATTCAGTCTCTGAGCTGTTTATCAATCAAATATATGATATTCTTCATATGGGATATTCTTGAAACTATCTAAATTTTCAGGTCTCATTGAGACATAAAATAGCCAGACTGTCAGTCTGGTTTTTATTTGTGCTCTTTCCAGCTTGGCTGTAATTGAGACCAGCCTCGTGCAGTTTATCTATAGTTTCCATATACTTTTAGGCCTGTGTGCTTCCTGCTTTCACACAGGGTCCATTAGAATAGCAACAAGAGAGAAGTTTGTGGAAAAATAAAGAAAATGTGCAGAATACATTTTGCTTTGACAGACTATTTGACTACAGGACTCTGAAGAAATTTTTCATTTTTAATTCATGCTTGCTTTCAGAGTCACAGGGTGGTGGGTTTTGTTTGCCCTTTAGTCCCTTTTTGAGTTTAACAAGATTTAGTTGCTAAGGCCCTTTTTAAAGTCACAGGAGGTTTGCACCTGCATCTTTAGATGATATTGTGCCCTAAAGTAGCCTATGCCTGCATGACTTGCTCTGAGCCCCAGTAACAGCCAGTGAAAGGACATTGTCCATTCCAGACCAACATCCTGCCTCCTGGACTCTTTTTCCTTGACTATGTCAAGGAAGATAGGTAAGGTACAAGAGGTCAATGGTACAACTTAAACTTTCTATGAAAAAAATTAATGAGGCAAATGAATTTGTGAAAATTGTCACACCTGATTCTCAATCTTTCCTTAAGCCACCCAACTTTTCTTAGGGCACTTAAAAGTCATGTCAGCCTCTGACTAACTGAAATTCCTGCTTTCATGATGAGCATGCTCCTAAGTGCAATCCCCTTCCTTCAGCAGGCTTGAAGGAGGGAATTCTTTCAGTCAGGCCTTCTGAGGGTTTACCCACTGACCTATGCAATGTCTGTTATGGCAAACAAATCAGCTTCATTCTTTGCATATTTCCTCACCATTGTCCTGTCATTGTTCATAAGGGGCTTTTTCTAGTTCATTCAAGACACAATCAGTTGTTGGATGCTCTGGTATATCTTCTTGTATATTATCCTTGAAATCCATTTAGTGCCTAGTATTTTTTGAAGCATTTTCTTTAAATCATTCAGAGTCTGCCTATGATTTTGATAGATTTCCCTCTTGCACATCCACATATGATGACAAAAGTAATGTCTGACTTGGAGATTTGTACTCTGGTCTTTTAGTAATAGATGTTTGCTGACCAAATATTATTTGAGATGGTAAATGTGGCTGTTGCCCTGTGAATTGATATCCTGTCAAAGAAGTTGGCATAATCTCCTTTTCTGCATCTCCAGGGGGATAATATGTTGCTTCCTAGGTATGGAAATTATTTAATATCTGGTATTCATGCTTATTTCCAAGCAGTATTGGCACTAAAATGTCACTGAGGATAACTTTACTTTGTTGGGGTTTTTTCATGACAGACTATTAGTACTTTGGTTTTGTGAAGATGAATGCTTCACTTGCATACTGGCTGGGCTGTCACTTAAAAGGACTATCAGCAAACTCAACTTAACTGGTGATAAACTTTGTGGTAACTTTATGGTAGACCACCACATTTCTCTTTCCTCGAAACTGAGTACAAGTCAACAAATGGAAATGGATACAGGGATTTTGCTCTAGAAAGAGCCAAGGATCTGGGTTTTAGTGGGACTAGGGAGTGTGTGCACTATCAGGGGGGTGCGCCCCGCTTTGCACTTTGTCATGGCTTTTTTGGGGAAACACTGTTGTCCCAAAACATTTAGTATGATCTGTAATAAACACTGGAAAGGGTGTTAGAAGAGTATGCTTGTAAAATTAAAGCCAGGTCCAGCTTTGAGTCACTCTATGATAATGCCTGCCTTTTTCAGGCTTGCTTGTATTAATCAGTTTCAAAAGAGGCTGAAATGCTGTGATGATGAACAAAATTTGGAGAGAAACAAATTAAAGTAGGAGGGAGCTCAAATGCACATCCTTCCTCTTCTTCATTTTAAAGAACTTCTTCTGAATAAGTTCCAAATTACATAATCAATCAGATTCGTTTGCTGGTGCTCTTTGTCAATTGATTTTACTTCTTTTTGACAGCTGCATCCCTGTGCAAATGTAAAATCTGAGCTCCCCACTGAGCCCTGAGTTTGGAATAATTCAAACCTCATCTGAAACTCTTTATCCAAGCTTCAGTACTGCCATTCTCTGTGGGTGTGTGTCTGTGTGGGTGTGTGTATATGTGTATATATATGAAGTTCAAGTCTTTTTCTTACATGAAAATGATTGAAAGAAATGTTTTTTTCACTGATGACTGGTTGAATAATGTTTAGTGTATTTAATTGCAAACAATCAGTTCCATGTGTGATTATAAAATGCTTTTCTTTCCAAAATAATGTGGGCATCTCTTTATTACATTTCTATAATGCCAGTACCTTATTCTTTCCTAAGTCTTGAAGACTATATGCAGCTAGTAAGAGTACTAAAAAAGGTCCATTTATACAATATGTGTGTGTGTTTGTGTATACATACACTTAGAACATGCATGGCTGTTAGACATGCCTATGCTAGGGAGTATCCTACAGAGTTCTAGGTACATCATTTACCACAAATGTATTGCTTAAGGTGATGGTAAGTTTTCAATCGTACTCTGCTTTGTCACACTGAGAAACAATGAGAGCTTTCCAAAATAGTTTACATTCCATATAATTATTTTAGCAGCTGTGGTTTCAGTTACCTTTAATTAGTTCCCCCTGCAGCTCTAAATAAAGAGAGGCTTCTGTTAAATGCAGTTATTTTCTTCTGCAGATGGCATGATGAAGTGTGGCTACTCATAAAAGGAGGCTACCGAACACCACATGGAAAACTTGAGGATCTAAAGCAATGTGATTATGAGTTAAGGACCATGGATTTCTCCATAGATTATTTACGATTTCCAGTCAATATGTTTTTATATCAGAATGTTCAGCCCTAAATTTTATGTCAGCTGGCATTGCTGAAAATTTTGGCTTAGATGCTTGAGAGCTGGTGAGATAACCCTCCACCATAATGAAATGGTGTCATGACATTTTCCTGTATTTTCCCCATATCCCCATATTTACTTGGTTCAGTGGCCCCGACCCTCCTAGAAAGCGTGGCTTGATCTCTGTGAACATCTGTTAAACAGATGAAAAAGCCTCCTAAAGACAATTTCCTTCTCTTATGCGTAGGAGAAATTTTCAGACCCCATTCAGGCCTAAATGGTTTTAAATATTCCAGTTGGAAACTGTAGGGTTGCATTCTGTTTCATAGGACTCAATGGTACATGCCCTGCTGCCATCCATAGCAGCAGCAAGCAAACGCACTACTTCTTTCCAATTAGGATTTCATGTAATATCTTCTCACAGAATTCTTCAGATATTTCAAGTTCATCGACTTTGTGGCTCTTCAGCTGTATAAACAAAAGCCACATGAAGCAAAGTAAGGGTTCACAACGACACAACTTGAGTTTTAAGTGGTAATTTTAGTGAATTTTTTTTAGAAGTAAAAACAAATAGACATAAATAAAGATGTTTGACTTGTATTGCTGCTGACTGACAAGGAGGGATGTATCAGAGTCATGACTTCATTCCATGAGAGTGAACTTCAGCATGGAAGGCGATGTAAGACATCGTGTAGCAGGGCCCAGCAGGCAGGAGAACCCTGCTGGCTTCCTTCTGCAACTGCTGGATTATTTAATTAATTTTAAAAGTGTTTCTGTTGCAATCACAAATGTTCCAGTTTGCGCTGTTACCCAAGATCAGAGCTCACCTGACCTCCCTGGCAGAGGAAGAGAAGGGTAAGGAAATCAGGAAAAAAGAGAGTAAGCAATCACTCTAAGGAAGCCTTGTTTCTTTTACCCCAAACCCAGCAGAGCAAGAAAGGCTGAATTGAAAGGGAAAAGGGCTAAGACTGAGATTGATTAAGAGAGGTCCAACCCGAAGAAAAGGCAAAGAACAAAACAACTAAGACAGAGAAAAATAAACTACATTAAGATTGAGCTCAGATGAGGCAGTCGGCCGCTTGCCAGGAGGGAGCAGCTGCGGCAGGAAGGCCCGGGTCCCATTGAAACAGAAAAGGGGCCATCTTTCTGCTGGAATGAAAGGGAAACAAAAAAATAATTCACCTTTAAAGGCACAGAAATGGGATTCAAGGCTAGGGGAAGGGCAGAGAGGAATAAGAATTTGTGAGTTATTTTTTTCCTAAGAACAAGGCCATGGCTGTTCAGATCCTCCCAGAGAGTTGTGTGATGGTGCAGATTAATCAGGCTGGCCAGGACGAGTAGGCCACTCCGAGCAGCTTCATGTTGCATTCGGACTCCTCAATGAATGCTTGAAAATCAAGCAAATTTTCTCATTTTTACCAGGGGAGATGAGGCAGATGACATGCTATACTGATGACATCGTGCCTCGCTCCAGATGTGAACAGAGAGGAAAGAAAGTATAAGATAGATATTTCCCCACAAGCCAGTGAAATCCTCGATACTGAGGGGGAACAAGAAGCTGCGAATCTCAACATCCTGAGGTTCCACAAAATAAAGGGCAAAAGGAAGCAAGGCAAAACCCTGTGCAATTCTGAGTTAAAATTCCAGGTTCAGGCAACAGAGAACAGATATCATAAATGAAATATTCATGTATTGTAAAAAATACACCATGCACACTAAGTTAATGTCATCCATGTCACAGCAAAAAGTTGTCTGTACTGTGTAAATATAAAATTTAGGCTGGATCAAAGAGTATGGAGAGAGCATCTCACCTGAAAGAATTCACAAGGAGGTTATTTTGAAAGTTCCTGGGGTTTGGTATGTCTCAGAGCACTTATCTGCTGTTAAAAGAAACATGTCCCACTTAAAGAATTGTACCAGTTTCATGGTACCAGAATTGTACCTTTAGGGCCCTGCATCAGAAGGCAAGGAAAATTTTCAAGTTTATGTACCTAGTGAATGTAGAAGCAAAATACCTCTTCAAATTCTGCTGAACTGGAGTTCCTGACTCTCATAGAGCTCCTCAAACTCCCTGTTCCTAAACTGTCCTAAATTAGGTGCCAGACCCTTTCTTCTTCAAGTGAACGGGCCTAGCGCCAACCAGACTATGAAAAGGTTGAGATTCTTTATCTTGATGTATTGGTAAGACTGACAAATCCTTGAAAAAGGGACACTTTTGGAATATATGTACTAAAGCATGAGAAACACAACATATGGACTCAACTCAGGACATTTTCAGAAAGCCCATTTGTGTTGAGGAAAATGTCTGTAAGTCCTTTATTTATGCAAATACTATGTGGGGACATAACAGGAGGGTGGAGTCACATCCTTTTCTTTTTTTTTTTTAATTTTCAGAATTGTTTTTACCGATTTTTGATGATGATAAATATTAATTAATTGTGAACTCGTTTGAAACTCCTGGGAGTGTTTCCATCATCTTTCAGTAGGTGATTTATCTTGTGTGTCTGCAAAAACTTACAGCTGTACCAGAAGTAGCTGGTTCTCAGCACTGCATAAATTGTCCCCAGATTTGTACTGACAAACTATGCAAAGACATGGTGGGGTTTTGCAATATTATAATGCATGTTGAAGTCCTCCTAGAAACTATAAACACTAGGTTAAAGAATGACTGCCATGTTTGCTATTTGAAACTTTTGCAACATTTTCCCAAACTTTGGAGTACTGCTGTAAACAAATAAACAAAGCCACAGGAATGACTACAATTAAGCAGTATAAACAGGCTTCGTCCTGATCAAAACAAGGGCTAGCTAAATTCAGTCATGGTTGCATTCTTATGCAAAAGAGGTTGGTTTGTAGTCTGAATGACCCTATTCCTGCGTGGCTATGCCAGGCTTTCCATTATGATGTTTACTGTTAGGAGCTGCAGTTAAAGTGATCTGGAGGTTAGAGCGCAGCCCTGAGAAGCTTTGGCTCTCTGGTTCTGGTGCAACATCTTACAGATAACCACATCCCACCTCTTGGTGACTGAGGTGGTAACTGAATACCTGAGGCACTTCTCAGTCCAGTGCCTTCTCTGAGCTGTATGCCAATTTCCCAAGGTAACATACCCAGCCTGAGTTACAGGCTGCCAGCTCCTGCCCAGTCCAAGGAGACACAGCAGCAAGCAGAGCACTGCACAGATAGTCAGCTCTGCAGGGGAATTAGCTTCTCCTGGTGTGGCAGGGAAACAGCAAGGCACACAGGGGCAAGGCACAGAGTACCAGAGGAGCTTGCTGATAAGGTCAGTGCAGGAGGTGACACCAAGATGATCCTGGAGTAAAGGACCAGCAAAGGACAGGACAAAAGCAGTGAGGTCCATCTTTAAAAGGCTTGGAAATATATTGGACCCAAAAGTGCCTAATCTTTGTGTGAGCCAAGCCCTTGGTTTCCCAGCCTCAGTAAGCTAGCACAATGGTGCCAGCTTCCCCATGTCTCTGCTAATCCAGATGAATGCAACTTTGAACATGAGAAATGCAAATCTGTACAGTGTGTTGAAAGAGTTGTTGTGACATGTCGCCTGTGGTGAGCAATTCCTAGCAAGTGGGAAGCCACGGTGTGTGGCAGCTGTTGCCTCTGACTGATCTTCAAGGGTAGCTCCAAGGCTGAGTGCATTGCAGAAATTAAATCTTGAAGAAAAATTAAATGGAAGTGGAAAGCTTTGGCTAACTGTGCCAGGCCTGAACAAAAGGTTCTAAATCCTTCAGTGAAGCAAGTACTGTGTTGGGACCTAACCAGGAGATTATTGTCACCTCAAAATCATGAGCTTCTTGCATGAGAAGAGAATGGAACTCTTCAGCAACAGAAGAAACTACCCTTTCCAGTGCATCACTGTCTTTCCCTCCTGTGTGTCAGTGGTGTAGACATCTGGAGTTGAATCCTAAGTCAAGCTATGCTTCAGCAAAGAGTCAGTCCAGTCCAAATGTGAGCCAGAAACTGAAGAAACAGAGTAAACTGACCTGCACTGCTTAAATGAGGGCAGATTTGAAATACACATTTCACCTCTGAGTAATGTAGCAGGCTCCTCACACTTAGTGAACTGGACCTATGGCACTAGGATGTACAAAAGAAATGGCATAAATATTTTTCATTTCTGATTTGATTTCTTTAAAGATTCTGTCATGCCACTATGAAATATTAACTAAGTTTTAATATCTATTTAGAGGGCAGAAGAGATATTTTGTGTACACTTACAGCCTCTAGATTTTTTTTTTCCAGGGTCACATTGCAGTGCATTTGAAGCTTTTTTTTTTCAACCACAGGTTTCCATAGTTTTCTCAAGATAAAGCCAGAAATGTTAAGTCTAGTCAAATTTTATACTAGTTTGGTGACAGCAACACAAGGAATTGAGGCATAGTTAGGTTAGACATAGCTTTGGTTTGAACCTAGCTGTAGCCAAGTGCTTTCTCTTTAAATTTTCCCAGTTCTGCATATTATGTTATTAAAGAGCATAAGGCATGTGAGTGGGCATATAAACATCCCCCCAACAGCGTGGAACAAGGCAGCCTGCAGAACGTGCGGTTGAAGTTGTCAGCTGCAGATACTTACCCACATGCAGGAATGGAAATACTGGTGACATTCAGCTGGTTTTGGTCTGCAAGTATTTTTGTTTGGGGTTGGGGTATTTTATTATTGGTTTTTGGTTTAGTTTAATTAAGAAGATGACAGACACAACTTCTGCACAGAATTTATAATGGATGGCTCTGTCTGTACTTGGTACTTCACACAGATATGCCACAGCAAGTAGCTTGCTGTGGCATATCTGTGTGAAGTACCAAGACAAGTTGTCACTAATAGAACTTGGAGTTTGGCATTGTAGGTCACTTCTGTGTATGTCCCCTCACAGAGACATTCTCTGAAAGCAGCCAAAGCTGGAGCATCCCTTTCTGATGTTGTTACCTTTCCAAAAGATTCTTTAGCAAAATGAGACAAAGACGCTGTATTGGGATTCTTCTGTTTCTGAAGTGCTGTGAAGGCTTTGGAAAGAACTTTTTTAACTTGTTGAAACAGCTGTAGCCAAAAAAATTAAAAATATGGCTCACTGCTGAAATTACTAAATGAAAAGCTAAAAACATAGGGCTCTGTTTTCGTTCAAAATCATGAAAAATGACATTTGGGGCTAGTCCTGCACTGATATTCAAGAGGGTTAAGAAGAATTGTATGAAGAGATTTCTGCTCTTTGCACAAGGAGAAACCAATATTCTTAGCCTTTTGTACCAGAGTGGCAAAGGTCTGGGTGTGACGTTGCAGATTTTCCCTGTGGTGTAGTAAGGAGAACTTGCAAACTGGACACTGACTGTAGGATTAGACCTTTAAATGGTTTTCTTGAATATTGAAAATACTGAGCAAAACTGCTGACTCTCAACAGTCAGGGGAAGTGGAGACTTGTATGAACCTTCATGTCCCACAAAAAAGTAGGCTTATTTTGAGTATCTTGTAGTGAAATAGTTATTTATGCTTGTGCTAAGACAAATGTAAAGTTTGCCTGGCCAGCTAAGCAGAAAGGTTCCGGAGAGGTTTGCGTGCACAATGTCTTGGGAGAAGCACATTTGGTCTCAGAAGGGTATATCATCCTTCCACATTACTAAACAATCAGTGTTTTCATTTTTAGATTTAAATGCATTTGCCCAAGACTGTTGGCATCTCTTCCTAGCCCCTCATTGCTTTTAACTACACTCCACAATTGTAAAATGATGCAGCTTTGAAGTTGCCTGCACAGGAAAGTGAAAGCCTTTTTATTCTTCTGAATAAGAGTAACCACATGAGGACTTAACGTGCTTTAAGTCACATGCAACGTGCTTCATATGTCTAATTGATTTATCTCAGCTTTCCCACATGTCCTCACACAGGCATGCCTCAATGTAGCTTGAAAGGAGGGAGTGCAGCCTCCTGGCTGAAAGCTGATGGTAAGTAATTAAACCTAGCAGCAGTGAGAACCCCTGAGACAAAATCTTTGGCAGCTTTCTACACCATGTAGTGAGCTTGGGTCACCAAGGGCCTGTAAATAGCATCATAATGACTGGTTCCTCAGCAGGGATAAACATGTGCTTTGAGTTTTCTAAATGATTCAGAGGCATGCTGTGAGATAACTACTGATAACAAGCAGATGTGAAGTTTCCTTTTCAAGACAGGGTGGCTGAGGGGGAAAGTCAAGTAGATTTTGGCTTATGGACCTTAGAAAGCCTGATATTTGGACATCATTAAAGCCTTTTTTTTTTTCCTCAGAGGAGGAACTCAGTTGTATCTGATGAAGGTAATGCTGTTTTAAACCAGATCTTGTCAAGGCTAGTGGAATAACTGTAGACAAAGCTTTCTCTGAATTTAAACCCAAAGACAAAAGTGGGACCTCACCTTTCAGGATTAGGAATGTTGTATCATTTCAAAATCTATTTTACATTTTGCCAGTGCCTTTCTGAAAGCTTTTTCAAAACTTGCATATGGATTAGTCTTTTTTTTTGTTCTGTTTGGTTTTTATTTGAGGGTGCCCAAGTGTTGAAGGATGTATTTCGTCATACCAGGCAGGAGGATGCAAAAGAAAGATGCTGAGCTGATGTGCCTGTACTCAGTGGGACAGGTGCAGTGGTGCTGGGAGTGCAGGGAGAGGCTCAGTGCTAACTTGGGGCTCCCAGCCCTGTGTTTCACATCACCAGCAGTGATACACGAGCACTAGGACGGTGCATTTGTGAGGCATCAAACGAAATCTGTCAGTGTCCCCAGTCAGGTTCTCCATTCTTTCTTGGGGAGATTTGGAGTTTTGCTAATTCTGCACAAGTGGAGTAATATAAAGAAACTGCATCTCTTGGCATTATTTAAAAAGCCAAAGACCATGTCAATATTTTTTCCTTAATTACAAGAGTTCACAGCAAACTGAAAGGTGAGATGAAAGCTGTTTCAGTGTTCAAGGAGTGAGTGAACTATTTAGTTAGAAAAGTGTTTGCAGACATCATTAATCCACAGTGACTTCTTTGAAACATGTTGGAATAGTTGTGGGGATGGATTTTTTTAAAAACAATTTTTCTGTATGTTTAGGAGTTTCCTTTTAAATGACTCACAATACTTTAAAATCCCCTTTTTTTTTTTTCTGAAACGGCAGTAGAAGAGGAAAAGTTTCTCCCTACCCTTCCTTGAGGGGCCAGACAGAGAGGGAGAGAAATGAAAAGAGTTCACCAAAGCATACTGGGGCTCGTCAGTTGCTATACATGTCTGGTGCCTCTTCAGTTTCTGCTGTGTCCCAGATTTCCCAACAGAAATGCACTTGTTCTTCCTGTGATATGAGCTCCCAGGCTGAAAGTGCTCCCTGGGGATGCACATGCCTGTGTGGCAGCTCAGCCCTTGTCTGAGGGTGGAAGGAGCCAGGTCTTCAGGCACTGTGGGGCACAGTTTGGACATGGCTGGTCTGACACCCCTCATTTCACAGGCACACGTCCCAGCTGAAGCACAGATACTACAAGCAAGAGAGAGGTACATGGGGTGACTTCCCTGGTGCAACAGGAAAACTGAATTCAGATAAACATCTCTTCAGATGCAGTAAGGGAACAAGCATGGCATATAATTACTGCTTTCCTTTCTGGTCTTCTACAGAAAGTATATCCCAGCATGGGATCTTGGGCAGCCTCTGTGTACTCAGAAAGTTATCCATGAGGCATCTGTACGTTTGCTCTTTGCTGTTGAGTTGGTTTCCACGAGTACAAGCACAGTTACTGGCTGTTGTGAGCTACCTTCTAAAGCCTGTCCATTAAAACTCCTTTTTATGGTCATATAGTTTGGTGCAATTAATGGTTTTCAAGAGCCTAGAATGCTTTAAAAATGCATGGGATCAGAGCTTTACAATTAAAGGGGACCATCATGACAATGAAACCTGACTTTTTACAAAATACAAGACAGCAGAATTGCTGAACAATTCCCATCATTCTTTTTTCCTGTAGCTAAAGCATATCTTAATAAAAGACATGAGACCTAATTTTATCATTTCATGCAGCAAAAAATCCCTTTTATGTATTTTTCATTGTTTCCCATTGTTAATCATCATCTCTTACAAGAATTATCAGCTTGTGTCTACTTGGATAGTTTAACTTCACTATCCACTACATTGACTTTTATCATGTTTTGTTTATTTGAAAGCCATGTATTGTCAGAAAGGGTTTCATTTATGACCAAAAGAAGAATAAGTCAGCTTAGTCTCATCTTTGATAAACTCAGTAAAATTATGTTTTCTTTAACCCCTCATTTTAAGGAAAGTTTTTATCATCCATTCTTCTGTACTGCTGTACTGTCCAATTCTTTATTGCATTTCAGTTGCTCAATAAATGGATGCAGAAACAGCATAAACTATTCCAGTACCATCACCAGACACAGTTATACCACACCTCTAATTTTGCTTACAGACTTAGCCATTGCATTTTCTCTCTCCTCGTTTACTCTCTCCTCAGTTGCAGGGTTTCCTACTGTCAGGCTCTGGTGGTTACCCACACTGCCTTCCCTGCTTGCTAAAACACAGTCACCTATCCCTCCTACGTGGCTGGGCTCTTGCCTTTTATATTTAGTTTGCAATATTTTAAAAGAAGACAGTATTTGATGAGCAAGTCCAGTTGCCTCACAACTGCTTTGTAGTTCTGACCCCTCTGTGTTTTCCGAAGTTTGTGTCCTCTGGTGGGGTTTTCAGCCATCATCCACAGACTGGTGAATGCACTACAATTGCCAGACATTTTATGCTGTACACACATACTCTCTATATCCTCATGCACCTTTTTGGAGATTATATTGCCATTTGCAAGGATGTGGTGCTGAATATGGACTTCATGTCAGGCTGTTTCTGGCTCGGCGCCTCTTTGATGCGTCCTCATTCAATGGCCAGGTGGGCTTGCAGTCTGCACAAAACTTCTGACAACTGCAGCTTTCAGATAACAAGTGTATCAGCATGGTGGCAACCTCCTTCTGATATACAGTCAACATCTGTTTCTGTCAGAGCCTCCTTACATGACACAATCTTATGTGGGGAAGGCAGATACTCCTCTGAACCTTTGTTGAGGTGGTATTGCCATGAAAATGGATGGATTAACTGTATCTCCTGTTTTTGGGGGGATTGAGAGAGGAGGAAGTTTAGAGGGGTGGGTATTTTGCAAACTTTGCTCTGTAGTGTTTCAACAGCCCTCACTGCCAGACTCCAGGCAAGTAGCTATAAATGTACTACCAAGTCATTTGTAATACATTTTAGGTCACACCATTCAAACAGTAACATATTCAATGCAGTCCCTGTCCAAAATCACTTCCAGGTTAAGGACAGGGCTGTAAGGACATAAGCTGACCCATCAGGCAGCCAGGTGGGAGACTCATGTGCAGTGCAGCCACAGGCCCCAAGGCCACCAGGGATTTCTACAGGGGAGTCAGAAGGAGAAGAACATGATGGAGCAGGTCTGGGGTCTTTGTACAAGGACCAGGTGCTGCTTGGCTCTTGAGAAATGGAGAGATTCCCTTGTGCATAAGAAGTTTTACAAGTGAGAGGAGGGAAGGGAAGGCCAGGGTGTGAAAGAGAGACATTAGGGGAGGATGACTGCCCAGGACATCTGGAGTTACTGACAGACCATGTGTGTGCTGTGGAGTGGGGAAGTGGGACATAGCAGAGGGATGCAGGAAATATGAAGGAGTCACGTGGGGGAAAGGGAGGTAGCAGCTGCTTTGGAGCTCTTCTGGAAGAGGTCAGAAAAAAAATGCAAGGAATCCAGGGGCAAAGGGATTTTAATCATTGAGTCTAGGGGGTCCAACCTCGGGTTCAAAATTTCAGTAGTAAAAATGTGGACAAAGCTAACTGTAGAAACTTCTAAAGAAAGAACCTGTGTGATTTAATGAGAGCTTCAGCCTGAATTACAAATCTGAGTTGTATTTATAAACCAGCAAGGAATGAACTGTTGATATGCACCCCGTTGAAACAAGGTGGGAAATTAAGACTTTGTTTTAAGTGTCTGTAGGCAGGCTTTCTGGCCGTTTTAACCTCACATTCCATAAGTTTTCACAGGGACAGCTGGAACTGCTGAGCAGGTGGGATACCAGCAGGAACTGTGTAATATCTAGCTGTGTATGTGTTTATCCAGGGAAGCTTTGGTGTGTGATAAGCATGGCAGGTAAAGTATCAGAGACCTGCAAAGCTCTCAAGGTGTTTGTGAGAGGGGAGATAGGGATGTGTGGAGAAGGCTGGAGATAACTGAATTGTGAGTTATTGCACAACGCAAGTCACGCGGTTTTTACCTCGTTTGGCTAAAATTTAAATTGGTTTCAGAGGGCTAATTTATCCCAGCCTGGTTCCTAAGTGTCTGGTATCTACCAAGCTGACTAGCTGAATTAGAAGAGAGGCCTGGGACAGGCAAAGCAGGGAAGCTAAGTCAGGATGGAGGCATGTGAGCCAGAATCCCATTATTCTTCAACCTCACAGGGGTAAATGATGTGGTGCTAATTATGAGATGTTCTGAATGCAAATAACTTCCTAAACTGTTAAATGAGCTTTTAGATTTTCCTTATATACCACTTTCATAAGTCAGGAATTTTATGTACAGGAGATATTCCAATTGTGCATGTTGAATTTGCAAAAAGATGCCCTTTTGCATTAGTTTCTTCTAATGATATTTTCCCCACAGCCCTGGCTTTATATTGATGTTTTCAGAGTTTCTTAGGGTGTTCCTGGAAGCACTGCCTTGACAGGGAAGAGAAAGCCTGGGTTCTGGGAAGATATAAGCTGATTTTTAACACAGTTCTTGTTCTGAATTGGTGGCCCCTTTTTTGACGTCCTTTTGAATATCCCAAAAAATATATTAAAGCAACAAAACCAGGCATTTTTGATATGGCTTCTACAGTGTATTTCAACCAGTAACATTTTAATTGCAGTGTCATATCCTAGGGCTGTTCCGTTTTCACTTCTACTAATTTAGATCTAGAGTTACTACGCTGAACTTATCCTGGATTCGCATTGATGGAAGAGTTGAAAATTTGGTTCAGAACTAAAAAATTTGCTCAGAAAGGCAGCAATTTCACGAAATTCAGAAATTCCACGAAAACCTGCAATTAGGACTTTGTTCAATGTATCTCAGCACTGGAGGGACCACGTATTTCAAACTATTACCTGATGGGAGTCAAATTTTGTTTCTGTGCAATTTAAGGTGGACAGCATGGCTGGCAGTTTGTATTTAAGGACAAAGGTGTAAATACAAAATAAAATAGTCAAAATTTTGCCATCAAGCTTAACAAAATGGCCAATGTGGCATATTTAAGGCCTGAAAATTGGATTATGCTAAGAATCAAAATCTGAGGAAATGAGTTATTGTGAATAAAGAATTTTCAGCTGGGAAAAAATGTCATAATTATAGAAAAAAATCTTCTGTTTTCTGTGCTTGCTGAATCACAGTATTTTTTTTTTTTTTTGTGAGTTCTGTGCTCATCCCAGACATGTAGGGGACAAACTTATTTTTCTAGAGTTCTTGATTTTATTCCATCTGGTCAGCCAAAATCGGGATCTCAACCACTTTTTGACTGACAAAAATAAGTAAGTAACTGGGATTAGTCTAGAGTCTTCAAAACAGGGACCTTTGGCTTTATAGTAATAATAAACCAAATTTCAGAAGAGCTTAACCACCAGCAACTTCAGTTAACCTCCTACCCAGGTATTTAATTTTAAACTCTCTCTTTGATGAATGGTCCCAATTTCAGCAGGAGTTCCCAGGTAATTTTGAAATGTAAGCTGTTTATTTAGTAACTCCCCTGGACCTGGAAGTGCTTTGCATTCCTGTGGGGCAAAACCAACCTTTTTCCATGTTTGACATGGAGCTGAATGGTGTGTCAATACTGAAGAAATGCTTGTCCTGCTGACCAGCACGTTGGAGGCAGAGGAACTTATATTTGAAAAACTGCAGTACAGGCAGAACTAGGAAAACCTTTAATTTCCACTGTCTCCTCATTTTTACTAGCAGTGGTGTTTTAAACTAGATATCCTGAAATTCTCTATTAGAAAACATCTTCCAATAGTCTGTTCACTTGAAAGTCAAAATATATTCATTTTGTCATCAAACAATTGCAGATTTAGGGAGAAATTCTGCAGCTTTCTGAGTGCCTACAGCTGCAAGTTGAGTTGGCGCATCTGTGCTGCCATATGAATACCAGACTTGATTTATGAGGTGAATTTCCACTACAGAAAATTGTCTCAATTTATGCTAATAGTCTTTTAGAGCTGAATTTCAGTCTGTAATAGCTGCTAAGCAAATTCAATCTGTTAAAATAAATGTACATTCACTAAGGAGTCTCCAGTCAAGCTAAGTAAAAAATATGAATTTTGGAACTTTTGTCTTTGCTAGTTTTCACGCACAGCTGAAGGATGTGCTGTTTTCCTTTGCTATAAAGGGTGGAAAACCAGGGGATGGACATCAGTCAGCACACCAGATTTTGGGCTGAGTTTTATCTGTGTAATGACATTAACTCTGTGAGGCTCCATCAGAGTGGGTACAAGGGTAATTTGACCTCAGTGCTGTATGAAAGTAAAGTAGATTAGTCTGAAACTTATCTTGAAGACGGGGTGAGTCAATGACAACTGGCACTGAATCCAAACACTGAACCTTAATGAAAATTCAAGGCAATGGGGTTTTTTTCACTTTGTAAGATTGCCAGGTACTGTTCAGATGAATTAAGAAGACACAGGCCCTCATTCTTCCTTTTTGCAATACATTAAGCATCCTTGTTGAAGTTTAACAGTGCTCATTTAAGAAGCACCCTCAGTATTACAGTGGCATTTTCTCTGTTAATAAGTGTCAGACTGGACAGTAGAAGATATCTGGGGGCTCAGCCTTCCACAGTTTGCTGCCTGCTGGAAAAAGGTGCTAAAACACTAACACACCTACAGGCTTCAGAGAAACCCAGCGTGAGTGTGAACATCCCTCAAGCAGTGCCCTGACACGAAGGTGGCCACACATTCCCTGCAATGGCTGTCCCCCTTCTGTGACAGAGTCACTGCAGTTCCCAAAAGCTTCCCTAGAGATTCCCTCACTCCTTCCCCAGCGTGGCAGCCGTGACTGGAAGCAGAGCAAAGCCGCCCCCAGCTGTGACTAACACAGGGAATGATTCAAGGCTCAGCACACAGGGAGGCAGTTTTCTTGGCTGTAAAAGGCTGATGTGTTGATTGCCTGTTATGCCATGAAAAGCTGACAAAAGTCCCCCATTTCTGTCTCTGTTCTCTCGCAAGTTCCGGGGGCCTTCCCAGCACATGTGGATTAAGGAAAGTTTGCAAGAAAACAAGTATTAATGCTTAAGCTTTTGTGCACGGTTGTCCAGTACTTCTACCAATCTTCCAGGGTTTGATTTATTGTGTCATTCATCATCCTTTTTTGGTTGTAACTAAATTGTCCCAAAATGCAGCGTTTAATTTCTTTCTCGAAGTAATGGGGCAAATACAGCAGAAGGGATGCTCAGGATCGGGACTGCAGGGACCAGCTGCATCTCAGAAGTTTTCTGTGAATGTCAAGTGAGCTTCATCTAATGTAGTACTTCAGTAAACAGCTTCTACAAGCCTGTACAAGTTAGCCCTTTTCGGTTTTCTAGATAATTCTTCTGTTTCATATCCTGGTCCTAAATCCTTACGTTCCATACTGTGTTTTTTTAGTAGTCACTAGCATTATCAGCAAATTTTCATTGGTTTAAATAATAACTCATTCTAGTAAAAGTAGTAAAAATTTAGTATAATTATGTTTTCCAAAGCTGTATTAATTGACTGAAATACTGTTGTTTCCTTGTACTTTTCCATACTCACTTCTGTGCTCTTCAAGGAAAAAGTTGGACTTCAGCAAGAAGTCCATGTACAGAATTTGGCTGAGAGCTCTAAAGGAGGTCCAGCAGATTGGAAGAACCAGCTTTAAAGAAAAAAAAAAAAATGGGTCAAGATGAGAAATGTGTCCTTTCACCCCTACATAAGAGACATACTTGACTTGGTTGTTGCCTCCCAGTGTGGATATCTGTGCCGTCTCTGGGGAAAATCAACAACACAGTAGTTTTGTCTAACAAACCAGGTCAAAGATAACTCACCAAAACTCTTAGCATTTGCTGGCAGTATTAGAGGGCCATTATTCAACAAAATGAACTAACCTGGAGCAGTTTCTCCCCCTCTATTAATACAAGTAGGCTTTTAATTAGCTTCTAGCCTTTATTCCTTTGGATTAATTTTATTTTTTTCTTGAACAGACTTATTACCTGCTTAATAAGAAAAAAACTAAACCTCCTTGTGTTCCAGCATACACTGAACCTTATCACCTGCTGTCTCCATCCAGTGCCATAAAACATCTGGGAGGGTTATCTGTTTTAATTCTGAGCTCGGCTGGATCTGAGACACATCCCCCTTGGGGCAGTGAGGCATCTTGTCATCACCATGATCTTCCCCTAGAGACAAGTATTTTCTGTGCAGCAGGCCAGAGCACAGCCACACGTATTTCCATCTGTAGGGATTAGAGCCAAGGCACTTAACTACTCTGACCTCTTGTGTGTGATAGGCTGTGCACTTCTATCCAGTTACTCCTGTACAAAATCCAATGACTTTGTTTTTGGCTGAAGCATATCTTTTAAATGAGGAGTCAAGCTTGATCTAAAGGCATTAAAGTACAGGGAATCCCCTGTGATGGTAATTTGTTCCAGTTGTAATCACCCCCACTGCTTCAATTTTTGCTTTTTTTCCAAGAAGAGTCTCTACCTCCAGCTTGTAGCCAGGAACATATGTTACTCCTACCTCTACATCAGAGTGCCCTTTAGTGAGAGTGCTCCATTAAAGTACCCAAGTTTGCAGCCAAGACTTCTGGTTTTCTTTTAATTACTGTTTTCTTCCAAGTATGAAAAGCATCTGGCTCAATTTAAGGCTCTCACTGTAAACCCCAGACTCCTGGTAAGACTCATAGTGGTGGAAACACCTGGTGTGACTTGCAGCCTCCCCACAAGGGGACACCAGGGTCATGAGCTCAGCAGCAGCTCCCTCCAGTGTGTGCTGCCTTGGAGCCAGTGGCTCTCAAGACTCCTGACCCCATCAGAAACTGCCCTTGGCCACGAGCTCCAGGAGACCTTTTCTCTCAGCCTTTGAATGACTGGTGTGGCCCTGGAGCTGTAGAGCTGGTCCAAGGCTGTCCAGCCTCCAAGTGCTGTCTCCAGCACGAGAAGCTGGAAGCCACAGCAGTAAGTTGGGCTTTCCCAGTCCCTGTGTTGAGCTGAGTTCTCATCAGTGCTGTGATGCCCGAGGCTGGTCCAGCTGCCAGCTCACTGCAGCAAGCTGAGGAGCTGGCTCTGCCCTTTTGTCCTCAACATCACAGTGGCCTTCTTGTCATCTCACTTGTTATCTTCTTTGGAGCCACTGCTCTCCACACACAGCACACAGGATTTGTGATTTTGTTTCCACCATTCTCCTAGATATCCTGATACTCACTTTCCTGTATGTGGTCCCAGCTTATCCTGTGACTCAGCTTGCTTGAATGGCTGCCCTGTACTCATCATTATGTTTAGTTATGCACTAAGTTTTGTGCTCCCTTGGGAAACCTATAAGGTTTATGTCTGTGACTTAGAGTGGCCAAAGAAGGATTTCCTGCAAAGCTGTGTGCCATTTTCAGACAATCCAAAATATTATGGAGCAGCTAAGCAATTTACTAACTAATGAAATAATGATTAAAAATTAAGTGCTCTTCTGTCCTCTGGCTTCTGTCCATGTACAGTAAAAATTTGACCTGAGTTTGCTCATGCACCTTGGCAGAACACTTAGAGGAAATTTCTGTGAGTTCATTTAAATTTCTTTAACAAAGCACTCAGTAAAACAAGGAGTGGAAGAGAGAAGAAGCTGCATAACAAACTGTACTACCCAGTTTCTGCAGGAGTGTAACACTTTTTGCTGAGCGTATCCTCTCTCATCTTTTGGCACAAGAACTACCAGGACATTTATCAAGCAGTTTAATCTATTTTAACTGTGCAACACAGTTCATCTAAAAATTTACAGACATTGATCTCACCAATAAAAAATAGTATTCATATAGTAGGATATGAAGAAACTGAATGCATTAATTCTCCTTAAAAATATTTTTTAAATTCTTAGTTTTCACAGGTTTGAAGTCCATCTAAGCTATTTAAATAGAATGATGCATTGTTCAAATGAGATGGCAAACAAGATGCCATCTTTTCTTGTGGATCAGGGAAGAAGTGCAGAACAAGAGGAACATAAAAAGTAGTGAAAACTCTTAGTCTCTTAAGTGAAAAGGCTACACCAAATAGGTTCAAATAATTCTTCCTTTTGGAGACTGGAGTAAGATTCAAAGTATGAGGAGGTACGAAGTGTGCTTAACAAACAGAGTCCATATTTCATTGAAAGAGAAGTTTCTGCTCACACTGAGAACTCTGCTTTTTGTGATGTGTGCCTTTAGCTATAGTTTATGGTTTTCAACTTTTCCAGCTCTGCTTTTCAGGAGGATATAGTTCAGCCATGGAAAAAATTTGTACTGGGCTGAAACTTACCGTAGTAGGAACTAGCCAAGAAATAAATGTACTAAGTCAAATAAAACTGCGGAGAAACAGAATTTTTAGAAAATATTTTTACTCTTAATACGTGAAAATTATTCTTCAGCCTATTACATATAAACCTCAGAGCACTACTGGGACTTAGTGCCTGTGGATTCCAAAGACACAAGGAAGAGTTATTCTGCATTTTATTGGATTTTCCCTAAATAGGTTACAGTACTGTGTGTTAATTTTTTTAATGCAGAGTTTCCACTGAGCTGCCAATTTGGCTGCTTCACCTGCTCTTCTGTTTTATGCTTTTAGCTTGTCATGGAACAAAAACCATTTTCCAGGTCCCTGGCTGAGTGATACACCTGCACTGATGTAAATTGCATGTAAGTCTGTGGAAGCCAGAGAGGTTGCACTTGTGTAACTGGAGCTGTGATAAGGAACAAGAGTGTTTAGTGCAGTTTAGTGCTAAAAAACATTTGACACTTGCTTTGAACAAATAAATTACAGTGTCTCCACACTTAGTTGGAAAGGCTGTGGGTCAAGGGTGTGATGTATTTCTCTGCTGGAGTTCAAAAGAGCAGCTGCAGAGTACGGTATAAATAACAGCAGATATTGACCTCTTCGAGAGTGAAAAGGCAAGATATATTGACTCTGAAGTCAAATATTGACCCTAGATTTGTTTCAGTCTTTTTTTTTTCTCTTCAAGGACCAATAAATCTTGGTATTTGGCAAAAAACCCCAAGAATGGAAATGCAAATTCAGGTTGGACGCAAATATGATCAATTCTATTAGATTTCTAAGTTCTTGCCATCTTTTACAGAAAGTACAGAAAGGGACTATTTTCTTTGTATTTTTAGTGGTATATCATATCAAAACAAGGAAACTGATTATTACAGCCATTATTTGAGAGCTTCAGCATTCCTCAGAGAGTTAAAAGTGTGGTAAAGTTACAAGTGTAGAAGAACATCGGAAACCAGTGAGAAAGTTCTACAGCAGATATGTAGGTTTGCAGTCCAAAAGTCTTTGGCATTAACTTCAGGCAGAATAATTTTTCAAAATGAGCTTAGACATCTTGACTGAGTTCACTCAGCTTTTTTCTTCCTCCTCCCTGAATAGTTGTCCTCCAAAGTTTTAGTTACCTTGGGATTGCTTTCACTGAAACACAAGCTAATATTTGGGTTGGGGTTTTTTTATTGCACAGGGTTGTACCTTTCACAAGAACTTTTAATAGTACATTTCTCTGTCAACTAGGGGGAAAAAAACCCCATGGTCTCTTTTACAATTTTTTGTCTGAATTAAAATTTATCAATTCCCACTTGTAACTATAGATTTATATTATGCCTTTTACTGTCAGCCTAAATCCCCTGATAAAGCTTATAGCAATAAGCCTGAAGTGTATGGTAAGATCTGAGTCTTACCAGACTAAAGACTTTTAAGTTTGACTTAAGTCAAACTTTAAATCAAACTTAAAAGGCTTGTAAGCCCTATGAGGCATGGCTGAGGGAGCTGGAGTTGTTTAGCCTGGAGAAAAAGGAGGCTCAGGGGTGACCTTATCACTCTCTACAACCGCCTGAAAGGAGGCTGGAGCCACCTGGGGGTTGGCCTCTTCTCCCTGGCAACAAGTGACAGGACAAGAGGACATAGCCTCAAGCTATGAGCCAAGGGAGGTTTAGGCTGGACATCAAGAGGAATTTCTTAATGGAAAGGGTTGTCAATTATAGGAATGGACTGCCAAGGGATGTGGTGGAGTCACCATCCCTGGAGGTCCTCAAGAAACAACTGGATGTGGCACTCAGTACCATGGTGTAGGTGACAAAGTGGAGATGGGTCAAAGGCTGGACTTAATGAACTTGGAGGTCTTTCCTAACCAAAATGATTCTGTGGTTCTGAGATTCTTAGTCCTCCATCTGCAGATGTGGAATCTCAGGAGACCCTGGTCTCATGGCAGCTGCCTTCCCCTTGCACTGCTCCGAAGACAGAGACCCTAAAACTGCCAAGCTTTGTTAAAAAATACTTTGCAAAGACTTGGTTCTCCATGATTTCATAAACTATCAGGGAAAAGGTTATAGCAAGGAATGTATGTTTCAGGAAGATATTTATTTTTGCAGATATTATTATTGTTGTTGCTGTTGCTGTTGAAAGTGTAGCAAATTTTTCATGTTTAATGGATTTGTTGGCTTCTGTATTTTCGTGATTGCAGTAGAGTTTTCACCTACTTACCACAGTGATTGCATTGACATTAGGAAGGCAGCAGGATAGGTGCTATGTAGGCAGGTAATATATTTGTTGGCTAATTGTTGGCTAATTCCTTGTCTGTCTGACTGCTGTGCGCTGGATTTCCTGCATGCCTTTCCCTCACTTGTAACAAGCAGATTTAAGTCATCATTTCCCAGCATTTGTCAAGAAAGTGCAGATTTGCTTATTATTAGGAGGGAAAACACGAATTATGTTCACCATACTCCCAGCTCAGTACAGAAAATTTCTTGTAGTAGTTTACAGAATAAAAATTTCCTCTGTAGATAAGGGTGAATATTAACCAGGGAAAAATCCCAGAAATTGTGACGATATTAGGTGGAAAAAATCCATTTTTTGGGGCTTTTTGCTCCTTTCATTGCACAGTCATTACACATTGGCACAGGCATTTGAAAAAAATGTTCTGGTTGCCTGAGGAATTCATTCTAAGTCTGCTTTTTATCCAGGAAATTAGATGCTAGTGAGGTGTGAATGAACCAGGGTTAGGGAGACCTCAGAAGTCAGAAATGCTACAGGACATAAGGAGACAGGAGAGGGGAAAGAGGGAAGAACAGAATGAGAAAACTGAAAGATGGGAGCTGCACTGGGACATAATCATCCCTTAACCTAGAGATCCAGCTTCACAGGGGAAAAGTTCCACTTTGAAAAGATAAAAATTCTGGAAAAGGAGACAGAGGGGGAGGTTGGTTATACTGGAGGGTGGAAATAAGATTTATTGTGTCTGCCATCAAGCCTGCAATATTTCTGTAGAAAAAGCCCTACCTTTAGAAAGTGGTTTTAGAAGGGTAGTGAGGTGGAAAATAAATCCAGGCCCTGACAGCTCCTCTCCCTTGGAGGTGATTTAATGCAGAGTCTCAATTCAGCTGAGGGGAGTAAGGCAGCACACTTCCAGAGGAGCAGTGCTCATACCTCGACATAATTTCTCTCCTGTAGCTGAGCATGTAGCCTCAGGAGATTAGCAATGAATTTACACCCAGTGGATTTGTGACCATGAGCTATGTTCAGTGCAGTGCCTGTGGGGATCCTTTCTTCTCAGCTCAGTTTTGATATCTCAGCCAAGCATTCTTGATGTCACAGGGAAAAGGCTAATCAGAAGTGGCAATTTGCATAATTAAAAGAGTAGAACAGTCTTCTTTATACCTACTGTTTTCTGAACTCACTTTTTTTTGAGGTCCTACATTCTTCCTTGTGGTCCTCTTCATTATTGGGGTCACCTTCCAAATAACAGGTCTATATAGCTGCTAAGTACCCAGCATGGATAGAAACACTTTTACCTCTTCTTTTTTCATGTACATGAATCTTTTAAATTCAAATAATGTCCTCAGAGAGACTTTTCATTTGGAAAAGAGGTGATTTTTGTATTAGAATGGTTCTTAATGAAGGCAACAGGACCATTACCAATAAATCCAGAAGAGTATATAAGGGTATATATATTAATTTGAGGCATCAAATCTTAGTTAATTTTTTTCAATTCTGTTAATGTCAGCATCTATTGCAGCATTTCAGCTAGAACATAACAAAATCTGTAGTTGCAGATGTATCTGCAGGTTTGATTTTCTGGGTATACTTGTTCAGTCTCAGGCAACAATTTTTTCCTGCTAAAACCCTCATCAAAAGTATCTCTGTATTTTTCCCTAACAAAAAAAACCCCATAAATATGGGTTTTATGCTATTAAATATTGTTGAAATTCTATTTTGTTCAGTTCCACCGTGTAGTAGATGAGAGAAAAAATCCTGATGAGGAGGGCATGCTGGTTGTACTTCTGACTACTAAGTGAAAATTGGTTTAGATTCATATGAGCTACAAGAGTTTAAAAGCAAGCTTTGCTGCAACACATGGTATTTTACAATGCTCTTAAATGAATGACCTGCCTCAGCCATGTCAGGGGTGCATGTGTGCACAGAAACTTGCATGGAACAGATGGCTGCCAAATACTTCCATTTAACTTGTGAAGGCACATAAAAATTTAATTTCTGTAGTTAAATGGAATAGCTTTTGTGGCAACATCAGTGGATACAGAAATGTTGCTTTGTTGTGCATGGCTGGAGTTCCCATTGTTTCTTGTTCTTTAAAACAGTGATCCAATGTTTTCAGCATTGCCCTTAAATTCAAAAGTTGCAGAACTGGTAAAAGAACAGGTGAAAGCTTTCTGTGAAGAGCATCATCTTTGCATCTGTGCCCTGGATGACTTCATCATGTCCTTGATGAGTGGCCCTGCAGCACAGGTGGCACTGCCGTGGTTTTGGCACCTACCACCCTCACAGCCATGGAGGGGATCATGTTGCCCTCTTCAAGAAATGTATCAAAAGCCACAAAGCATGGAATTAACCACTTTCTCTGCCTACCATTTAGCACCATTACTAGAGTCACTAACACCTAAATACTGTGTTATGAAATTAGAGTATCTTAGGGAAAATACACACTTTGGGTGTATATTATATGTTACCTCTTTTCATCCTTTCAGTCGAATGTAAATTGAATTAAGGTGAAAAATCCATTACATTAGTCATCAAATTATATAATCTTAATTATGATCTATGTTTCATTAGGAAGCATATTTATTTCAGAATGGAAGGCCCGGACGTTTACAAAAATGGGATTATTTTGCCATCTGGCACAACTCTGAGGGACAGATCCCTTTCTTGACTTTGCTAATGCTTGGTTACCTCTGGTTTTATCTAAATCATTGAATGGAATATCTTCAGGTTGTCTTAGGAAACTGTTTCACAAACCAAAAATCTGGCTTAGATCTCCCTATAGATCTGGCTATATTTCTTCTTGCAAGTCAGTCTAAATTTTTCTGTATTGAGACAGAGTTTGAGAGAGGCTCTTTATTGTCATGTATCATGGCTGTCTTGCCTCTCATTGAACAGGTCTTTAATTCATACATAATTTCTATCTTCCTTTAACTGTTCTAGTTTTTCTCTTATCTTTTGAACAGCCTAATTAGATTTTTGAGTTTAGTTCCAGAGACATGCACTGAGTGGTCTGTTACTTGATTTTCAGTAACTGAGGAGAGACACATCTCTCTTATTCTGGACAGTTATTTAAAAGCACCAGCACTTTCTGAGGTTTTTTCTGGTTTGAGTTTGTCTTTAAATCTAATAGCCTGTGGGATGCTGGACCCTCTGCTGGTGTGATATTCTTACCACATTGTTATGGCTGGACCTTAGGCTATTGCAAATCCGTGATTTTTCATAAAATTTACCACACTTGTTCTTCAGCTCTGTTTGTAATATTTGCCCAACATACAGTTCGGATACGCAGCAGTCTTTGCTTACCCTGTGTTGTGGTTGGGCTTTTTGTATCCTTTCAATTAAAATATTTAGTGTTTAATCACAGTAGAACATTGCTTGGTAATACTATATAATTAAATGGTGGTGGTTGTTGAAGTGTATAATTAGGATTTCTGACAATTCATTGTGATTCTCTGGACTGCTGCAAAGAAGAACAAAGCCAGAGAGAAAATGCTGCCTGGGTTATATAAATAAGTGAGAGATGATGGTCAGGCTGAAAATGAGGGTTCTCCCCTCCTTTAATGAAAGGATTTGTGTACATTGCATAGAATAAAGTATTTCTTAGGCTGAAAGCTTTCCAGAGATAATAGTGTTGACCCTCTGAGACTCTTTATTATGTCAGATGTGGGATTCTGATTTATGGGAAGTGGCCGCTGCCTCCAACAGGCTCAATCTGGTGTGTGGAGGAGAATTTGCTTGATGGCCCCTTTGTGCAGAGCTTTGGGCTGCAGTGTGCAGATCATAAAGGGCTGGGTTTTCCCAAAGTGTCCCAGAGAAGGAAATCCCTCGTGTTTACTGAAATACCCTGCGCTTTTGGGACAAAATGCACCCCTTCCACTTCAGGGGGTGCAGGGACAGGGTGAGCCCTGCCAGCCCCAGCCCCAGCATTGCCCCCTCAGTGTTGAGAGCTGCTCTGCAGAGGTGGGATTATGAAAGTCCTGGTGGAGTCTTCAATTCTCTTAAGCATTAAATGAACAACTCCTCCCAACTTCTGTTTTTTCAGAGTCTAGGAATCTGTTCTCCTAGAATGCAAGCTGAAAGTCCCACATAATTACATAGCTGCAAGAATCATAGAACAGTTTGGGTTGCAAGGGACCCTAAAGTTCATCATCTAGTCCAAATGCTCTGTAGTGATCAAGGACATGTTCATCAAGATCAGTTTGCTCAGAGCCCTGTTCATCCTGACCTTGAATGTAACCAGGGATGGGATATCTACCGCCTCTCTGAGCAACCTGTTCCTGTTTCGTCACGCTCATTGTAAAAATCTTCATTTTGTTTAATCTGAATCTACCTTCTTTTGGTTTAAAGCCATTTCCTCTTGTTAGGACAAGAGGCTGCTGAAAAGTTTGTCCTCGTCTTTCTTAGCAGGCCCCTTTAAGTACTGAAAGGCCACAATAAAGTTCCTATGAAGTCTTCTCTTCTCCAGGTTGAACAGTCCCAACTCTGTCATCCTGTCATCATAGAAGAGATGCTCCAGCCCTTCTGATCATCATGTTCTTCCCCTGGACCCACTCCAGCAGGTCCATGTCTTTCCTGTGCTGGGGACCCCAGAACTGTACACAGGTGGCGTCTCACCAGAGCAGACTAGAGGGGCAGATTGCCTCCCTCCACTGCTGGCCACACTGCTTTTGACACAGCCCAGGATGTGTTTGGCTTTCTGGGCTGCAAGAGCACATTGCCAACCCATGTCCAGCTTTTGTATACCAGCATTCCCAAACCCTCTTGGCAGTGCTGGTCTTGATCTGTTAATGCCACAGCCTATATTGATACCAGGGATTGCCCCAACCTTGTACATGGAAAGAAAGGGGCCAGGTGAATAGGAAATCTCGAATGTGAAGCTGAGGATAAAACCACAGGAACTGGTGCCACTGGCCCTAGCAGAGGTTATACAGCCTCACAAGGCACAGATTCTCAGACTGGGCTTTTGAGGTGTGTTTTCTTCTCTACAGAGGTTATTGGCACAGCTGCCAGCTGTGTAGCAGGGCAATCAGATTATGCTGAACACTGTAGAAACCTGTGGAGATTGAGTGGTTTGGGTTGGGTCCATTTATTTATTAATTTTGGAAGAAAGAAGCTCTGTGTCTTGTAGTGTTTACTTGAAATCTAGAGTGGCTGTTTCAGCCAGTCTTGCTGCTATGCTTCATAATTTTCCACCTGGCATAGGAAAACTGGCACAAGTTAGGTGGGTACATACCCACTGCTTAGATTTCAAGTTTAGCTGCTTTAATTGCTTCCTAATAAATAACCAGAATCTTTCTCAAAGCAAGCATGCTTGCGTTTATTCCTATTTGATTACAAAACCAGAAGCAAAACTAGAAAATTCCAGAACAAATGACAGCATGTTTGTGCTAAATATTTTTTCCAATGGCATTGTAAAAATCTGATGATTAAGTTAAGCAAGCTGTTGCAATCCACCTGCCCACAAGCCAGCACTGCACTATTTGGATGAGCAGGACCATTGCCATTGTGGAGACAGGGCTTGCCAAAACTGTGGAACGGGAGGAGGTGCGGACCTTTATGTATTAGCTAGGAAATATGTAGGGCATCTATTTACATGTAGCTCAAATTATAGCTTTTACAGTGTGAGAATAGACTCTAAACTGAAGAAATTAGTTTTATCTCAAAGCACTAATTTTAAAAGGCATGAAGCAGTTTCAATTTTTGCCATTATAGAGAACAATTGCTTTCTGAAGTAGGCCAGCATATGGAACTATCAAATCATCAGTTTTGTTCACTGCAACAAAACCATTCCTGAAGGATCATGGGAATTGGTTTTGTGAGAGGTAGGTTAATAACCTGTGACACAATACAAAAGAGAAGACAAAAATCTCACTGTGAATTTTGTGGCTGGTGGGATCCGGTAATCTCAAACCTACACAAAGTTATTGTTGTCAAAGATGCTGCTGCCTGCTTTTTCTTAGTGCGCTGATATAATATGCTGGGGTTTTGTCATTACCAAAGCTTTTCGGTAAAAAAAAATACACACATACATATTTTCCCATATGTAAATGTGTTTGTGTGTATATATATATAAAAACACTTATATGCCTGAACTTGAAATCCTCTCTGTCCTGTGAGACGAACTGACTTTCATAATTGCTAGTCATGCATATTAGTAAATACCTACTGTTTTACACTTGGGTGCCTGAATTTAAGCACTTTAAACCAGGTTTTTCAAAACATTCAGATATTTAAACCTAGAGATGGATTCCTCATGGAATCCATCTCTAGGTTTGAATATCTGAATGATAGTGGTGTCTATCTCACTACTTTTGCTAGTGAGATAGACACCACTGGGAGCTTGTTGCAACTCTGCAAAGTTAAGTACCTCTCAGTGTTTAAATCCTAGTTACACACTGAATCACAGAATGGTTCATGTTGGAAGGGAACCCAAAGATCATGTAGTTTCTGCCTCCCTGCCGTGGGGAGAAGGCCTGAATTAGATGTATATGGTTTGCTCAAGTCCCTTGAAATATAGGTATTAGATCCACTGCTGTTTTGAAAACGTTAACTTTGAGAAAACAATCATTTGAAGGCTGCAAAGTAGGCTTGCAGTCTTTCTTTTTAAATTCAAGGGATGTTATCTCTTTTCTGTGAATCACACTGGGGAAACCCCCTCCAAACTAATGTATTTTCATTTCCTGCACTACATTTCTTTATCTTATCATTATTATTCTTATTTCTTGTCAGGGTTATGAAGGAAACCTTGCAATCTTTGTCAAAATTGATTTACTAGCAGAAATATTATGAGGCCACCTATGATCCTGCAGCCAGAGCCAAGAAAAGAACAGGGAGGCAAATACTTGTAAAAGAATTATTCAGGAGAAAAAAAAAAAGGTGTGCATGTCTTATTCAAAGATGTGCTCCTGAAGTATAATACACTTGAGGAGTCAGGAATTTTGTAAGGTGGTTATGAAGGGCAAAACTGTTTAGTCTCCTGTTAAAACCACGGAAGAAAATAACAACAACAACAACAAAAATTCCCCCAAACAAATAAAACCCAAAAAGCCCAGGTCCTCCTTCACCACAACCTCTTCTTGGAGCCCAAAAGGAATCTGCAGATGTATACCCCCTGCGTGAGAACAAAGTCTTCAGTCACTGGAATGCAATGCTATAAAAACAAATACTACAAAGCCTGGTAACAGGGGGATGTCTCACTTGCATATTTTTTTGTGAGCATTTTGGTTTGCAGAGAAGGGGGTCCCCAAAGCATGTGAGCCAGCAGGATCTCTTTGTACTAGGTTGCTCTCTGTTTGGCCAGATGTCTTCCCAACAGTGAGGCAGAAAAACCAGAGCTCTTATTAAAATAGTCAGGGAAAGGAATGGAAAAAAGCATACGTCCAGTGAAACGAGGCACATTGTGTCCCATCTGATATTTATTAAACATTGATCAAATCAGCAGTGAGAAATGCACATCATGCGGAAGTGACCCCAGCTCCCAAGGTTTGGAAGGCAGTGACAAATATCTGGGAGCAGAGCAGCATTAAAAACACGTGTACAGGACACAGACAGGAGTGTGCTGCACTGGGAGCATCATTAACTAATGGAGAAGAGCTGACTTCATCTGAGAACGCCCTTTTGCAGGTTTTACATTTGTTCTGTCAATGGGATGTGTATGTAGGGTCCTTGCCTTTCCATTTAGTCTGCAGCTTTCTAGATGAAATGTGATACATCTCCTGGAAGAATTCTGCATTTTATGTCAGTCATAACAGCAAGCAGTCTAGTGGATAAAACTGGGGGAGTTCTGCCAAATTAAAGCCCGAGCATGGGCTTCTTCAAGGATCAACTTACAGCTTTTGTGGTAAACCTGCATGATTTTATGCCAGCCAGCTGGGTTTTGTGTAATCACAGTAAGCATTTTTAATTGACTCACATTTGTTGTTGCTTAATATTTTGGCTGTCACATCTTTTGAGAACCACCTTTGAATAAAAATGTGTCCTCACAACATGAACTAAATGTATCTGCTATATCAGAACAATCTTATTTGGGCATGATCCTTAAGTGAGGTAGTGGGGATGGGTGTGTGCTTGGGAATTTGGGGAGCTCTGATTATACTGGTGTTCATCCCTACACAGAGAGGGTTGCATTCATGGCTTTTGCATATAGCCTGATGTATTTAATTGCTCAGAAAGACATCAGAATGACTCTTCCAAATCAGGAAGAGTACCTATATCTTTGGTATTTTTGTAGTAGTTTTTATATGTTTAGTAAACTAGAAAGTCTTGTGTTACTAGCAGCAGAGTTAGGCAATACATGTTTGTAATAAAGAGCAAATATGGTTGCTCTAAAAGACTTTACTGTATCCCAGGTAAAAGAAAACAAAGGAGCCTGTTAGAGCTCCCTGGCTTTTCACTCCAGCCCTGGATCCTGGTCATGTTAGATGAGGGTAGCAGGGGTTCATTAGCAATCAGAAGTAGTTTTAGGCTGACAGGCAGAAAGCCCCCATAAGGAATGCAGTACACAGTTCCAGGCCAGTTAGTTAATGGAATCACTCCAGCCTGTATGATTGTTTTAGTGTGATGTGCCTGTGTTATTGATACCAACCGTGCTGGGCTGTAAAAGGATGGAGAGGTCTGGCTTTTGTTGGGGTGCTGTTCAGGTGTCAGTTTGAAATACACAGAAACGAAAAGTTCTGAAAAGCTGAAGTGCTGTTTTATTGAACCGGAGGTAGAGAGGGTTGAGACAAGTGAAACTGGATCCCTGTGAAGCACTGGAACATACATGATGCTTGATGCTGAACTGCAATACAGCCAGTGACATCGGTGAAGTTTTAGCTCGTTACACTACGCAGGAAGCTGGAGTACAGTGACAGAAAGCAGGTCATGTCATAAAATGAGTAATCTGACTGTGAGACACTTATCAAGTGAAACTTCTCATTGCGCAATTGCTGCCAAAGGCTTTGTTTTTACTTCTGCCTTTCTCTGTGTTTTGTACCTCTGCAGTCCATCATTTTTCTAGATAAGGATCTAGGTCTGCTTCAATTAACATTAAAATAAGTAGGATCAAGCTTTCTGTTTGTCTCTGTATTTAGAAAGTGAATGTGATGTGAGTTTTGCCCTAAACTTGTTTTTGGACATGTGGGACTCTTAAAGACAACCAAATTGCAATTTTAAACCCTTCCATGAGAAGGAGCCTTGAATTTAGGGCACAGGGGCTCAGTGAGCCCATTAGTACTGGCTAAGGCCAGCAACATGGTACTCCAGACACCAAGTTCCCATTGTGCAATCATTTCAGTCTCTAAATACCTATTGCAAACCTTTAGAAAACTGCACTTTCCCTTTCCTGCTTTTTCAGCAGTTAGAGCTTCCTCACCAGCAAACTCCTCGAGACCAAAGCAAGCAAGTCAGCCCATGCATCAGGATCCATAAGCCAACCTGACTACTGAATTATGGACCCTTCACTTTTTCCTTTGTGGTGCAGGAGTTACCACCCTTCCAAATCCAAGTCACCAATAAATGGGCTATGGACCTGCCTGTCTCTGTGCCAGCTCCCTCCCTTCCCACCCCATGGGCAGAAGAGAAACCTTTACCCTCTGGAATTTCTGTTCTTGAGTTTATGCTTATCAGCCTTTGTCTCATTTTCTCATAATGTTCTTGAAAAAAGAACCAGATGTTCCCAGCTGGTCTTATGCCTAAACCACAAGGAACAAATCTATGGCATCACTTTCATCACATGGCAACAGAATGTGATGTCACACCTGAAAAGTTTAGAAAAAACATGTGATGATGTAATGTGGAAAAGACCTGCAAAAGGTGCATTTCTGCCTTACCCACAGTGAGTATATGTGCAGAGAGGCTTGAAGAAAATGCCTTGTCAAATAAACTTTGTATAAATCCTCTTCCTCAGTTGCTCCAATATGGTAATCCTTCCTTCTTCGAGTACCTTGGGTTTAAAGGAAGCCATTGGAAAATGTCATTGGAGAGAGAAATGCAGTTGACTTAATTCATTATTTTGGTCACCCATCCTTCCTGAATGCAGGGGAAGTGGCCTGTGCTTTTCTCTTAAAAAAAATGAAAAATATAAAAACACTCTGCAGAAGGTAATGAGTTTGGAAAAGTAAAATCATCTGTGTGTTAGGCCTCGGGGGAAATATAAGTTATTCATAAAAAGCTACAGAGCAAGTTTTGATTAGTTAAGTAACCTGGTACATAGAATTTATTAGAGCTTAAAGCTTTCCTGTGGGACTCCCCTAATAGTACACAAATACAGTGAAATATCAAAGAAATGCATTTTCTGACAGACACAGAAATTTAGGTTAATCCTGGCCTGCTTAGCGCACCTTGGAAAGATGGATAAATCCCGCCTGTTTCTTCCAGCACATTGCTCCAGTTTTCAGGTTTTTACACATTTGTGCTTCTGATTAATAACCCATGCTCCCAAGACTCTTGAGCTATTCCCAAGGAGCACAAAAGAGGAAAATAGGAAAATTGCTTCCATAATAGACTCAAAGATATCAAGCTGTTCTGGAAAAAAGTTTAAATATAAATAGTAAAGCTCTGTTTTCTTTCATCAGCTTGAGGCCATTTTCCTTAAGCTTGTCCACAAAGAGAAATTCACCAGAACTTTTTCTGTGGATGAACAGATCACTGTATCAGTAATGCATCCCTTCTTTTCTGTGGAAATAGTGTTCTCCAAAATCCCTCAAAAATATGCAAAAAGTCTCATTGTGGAAAGAAAGTGTTTGCATGGTAACTTTCTGTGGTGTTGTTACAAAGCAGAACTACCAGTTTTTCACAATGCTCTTCTTTTTCTGTGTTTTTTTTTCTGCCAGAACATTTGTTGTGTCCTATTGCCCCCATAGGGATACCAAATGCTAAGAAAAAGCTGCTGTGGTGTGATGCTTGATGGAGGAGATGCTAATAAAGGTTTTATTTCCAAAATTCACCAGAATCTTGTTAGCACAATCAGAAAATAGCCACTTCTCAGGAGAGCCAGAGGTTGTCCAGTGAAGCAGAACCTACTTCTCTTACACATGCTAAAATCCCGAAGTGATTTTCTCGCTGAGCAGATGTTCTAACCATCGTGATTTTTTTTATCCTGGTAGCACTGGCAAATAGGCACCCCATATGTAAACATCACCTGCTGAGATAAATAATTTCCTCTTTAGAAAACAGAGGAAACGAGATGGGGAGACAAACCCAGCAATGTGTTCTTTGCCATCGTTTTAAATTTCTTTAAATTTTCTGTTGCAGGTATTCAGGAGGGGAGCCAATGTACCAAGTGTAAAAATAACTGGGCACTGAAGTTCTCCATCATCTTATTATACATTTTATGTGCCCTGTTAACAATCACTGTAGCCATTCTGGGATACAAAGGTATGTATGTATGCATTGAGACCAACATTTCACTTTCAGACAAGCATTCAAACACACTGTCACTTATTAGCTAGCCAGGCAATTTGTCACATTTTAGCCTAAATGTCAGTACTTGGGCAATGTTGGCTTTTTGTATGTACATAACAACAAACTACAACCTTAGAATTTCACTTTCAAATAACTATGGAATTTTGAAACCAGACTAGGCATTTGAAAGGGAAGTTGAAACAAAATGATCATTCCTCCACCAAGAAAGAGTACTGGAAGACACAAAGCTGTGTAATATATGCAACAGCCAGGAATATCTTACTAATATAATATTTATCACAGGAACAAAATGTGGTATCAATATTACTTTGAAATATCTAGAAGAAGAAAAATTAAACAAGGAGGTACTAGTGTATTGACTGTCCACAATAATTGTGATGAACAAAGACACTTAGATGCTTTTAACAGTAATTTCAAAGATTCTGGTAGTTGAGCAACCCAGTAATGGAGAGAATTTCATTTGTGCAAGTCATTGGTTGGGCACATTGGGAAACATGGCTTAAAATTCCCATAAATCCTTATCACAAATTAACTGTAGCCACTTTGGCATTTATAAAAATGTTTTGATGTAAACAACTGTTTATTGTTCAGTTACATCTATAACTTAAAAATCTTTATTTAACTATAAGTTAAATAAATAAGATGTCAATTTCTGGCATGAAAAGGAAAGTGAACAACATCATTGTGAGCATTATAACAGGGCATCACTGCTTGTTGCAGAGAAAACCAAGCTAGTTCTAAACTACCTGTCTGAGTTTGGCTCTGAGAGTAGCTTCAAAACCCCTCTAAGGAGCTGAGTAAATATTCATGTGATTAGCATGCAGTGTGTCCTGTGCTGCCAACAGCTGCACTCATAGCAGAGCTGACATCACCTCTGGTCCGTTGCCAGGGAAAGAAAAGGAAATTATAGAAATAGAAAGGATAAATAATTATTTAAGAGAATTTGGCACAGTTTTGAGTGGGAGAAAATTAAAACTGTTTTGTTTAGATCGAAGATTTATCCAGGGAAAAGAGAGAATGTGAGGAACAGATAGAGAGACTTAGGTAATTTTGTTTCACAATAAACCAGACAGAAAGTGGCAAATTAACATCAAATGTAAAAAAAATGCAGTATAACTATGTGGATACATCTCCTGAAGTAACTGGTCTCTGGAAGTCAGATTTTGAGGGACAAAAAGCCTTCCAGGATTCAAAAATTTATTCTTGATCTAAGATGATTTGGTCAAATGGATTAGGGGAGGCCTTTTTGCAGATATAAATCTGCAGAAATCTGCTTACATCAGATGAGAATGGGGTCTTTCCCAACTTAACCCAGCCACTAAAGGACTGGAATTTAGCAGAATTTCCCTCAAGAGTTTTACATAAAACTATCATTTCTGGGGCTTCGCAGAAGACTGAGCCCTCACTCAGCATCAGATGCAGCATATCAAGTTGGAGAGACTACTGTTCTTTATCTTGCTTTGGCAAATGATTTACATGTGTGGAGGAAGCAGTATCAATAAGGAAACTGTCCAGCAGACTTTGGGAGAAGGATTTTATCTTCCTCATTTCAATCTAGTTTTCAAGCTTCTTTCTCTATGGGGGCTGCTAGCACCGTCTTTTCCCCAGGCTTTGCTCTTTACTTGAGGCCCAAACTTTGCTTCACTCATTTCTAAACTTCCTTCTTTGAATGAGCAGTCACTCATCAGGGATGAGTCTTTCTGTCATAGCAGTACCAAATCATAGCTATCCAGGACAAGGACAAAAGAATTCCCTCTTCAAAAAATAAATGGAAAAGGGGTTGTAGGAGGGTGAATAATGCATATCTTGCTCACAGACCCTAAGACATTTTGGTGACAACTGCTCACCAGCTTGGTGATTGTAACATTTGAATGCCAAGGAAAAGAGGCAGAGACAAAGTCTTGTTGAATCCAAGTATTCCTTCTATAACACCAAGCAGCAAATGGTCATGTGTCAGACACTAATTCTGCCCTTTGTACCTGCAGTTTCAGAGCTTTGTCTTCAGCAACTTACATGCTAATTTGCAGAAAACGTAAGTTAGATAAACATAAGTTAGATAAAACCCTAGCTGACAGTACATATTCAAATTAATTACTGCAATAGTTTTGATTGTTGAGAAGGGATTAGGCCTTAAAGGAAGAACAAAATTCAGAATAAAAGTATATTGTTCTTGAACTCTCTTCTCTGCATCAGAATTTGGCTTCTCTTTTTTACTGCAATATTACACTGAAAGAAGGAATTCTGCTGGCTTCAGGGATTATTTCAGTCTCTTAGCTAAGTTTCCATTACATTTGCCTCCCACACTTATGTTTATAAAGCCCAAAACTACTTTTAAAACTTTCATTTCCTACGTCGCATTTAAATATCCTTTGTGATTTAAAATATTACAACTACTAATCAGTGGATTAAATATGGCAAGCAAAAAAGTAACTCAATGGGAGGCAAAGTCAACACAGAAAAAACCTCCAAACTAGTGGTAAAAATTATATAGTATGTTGGAGAACCCTGAAACCAAAACATGAATGAATAACAAGGAAACAAAACATGAAGGAATAGCAGGCAAGTTTAGTAGTATTCTCCTTTGAGAAGACAAATTGTTGTTTAAAACACTAATAAAGCAATCTGCAATTTTATGCACATACTTTATTAAATTAAATTAAAAATACAAAGTTATAATTTTTCTGGCACCAGCCGGTGTCAGATTAGTCTATTGAAGATGAATGATCTTCCCATGGGTCGTTCCAGTAAGGGAATGCTTGCAGCTTGAATTTCTGGTAGTTTTTATTCTCTAGTCAGTCCTTGTTTTTAAGTTTCTTGAGTAATGCCCACCATGACTTTCATCTGCTTCTTTTATCTGTCTCCCAGACACAGTTTGCCTGCCATTACCTGGGGCCAACACATCCTGGTGAAATGGCACATTTTGTCATAGTGGCTTAGATGCAGACAGTCTTCACTGTTCTGGTCAGCAGCTACTTGAAGTTTTGTCTTCCTTTTGAGGATCTTTACCACATTTTCCACTGTGATCTTGTCAGGAATTGAGATGACAATGCAGAGAGACCAAGCTGTGAATTAAGGTGAAGTTAACCAAAGCCAAGTTAAGACATACACAACTTTGCCTTTTCAAAAGCAGGCAGATTGTTGGGAGCAGCAGAGTGGCCTTTTGTGTGGGTTATTACAGCTGATCTGCCTGTTTGCCTTTTTCTGGAGAAGGTGGAAAGTGTCTGTTCAAGTCTGAGACACTCACTAGAGGCTGACTTCCAGTTCTGAGAGTGTTCCACATGCTCACATATCACTGAAGGCTCCATCCAGAGATGGTGGTGGGAGCTACTACCAGGGAAGGAAAGACATTCCCAATAACAGGACATCAGTCCATATGGCCTCTTTTGACATCAAGAGCAACAAAACCCAACACTGGCCTCTTGCTACTCAGTCTCTCCCAAATTCTTCTTTTCCACTTGCAGGGCAATAGCAAGAAAAGCAAATAAGCTGCAACTTGCTTTGAGAAGGAGTTTGAGCAGGGGATCAGGTTCCCCTAACCGATGATTTATTTGACCATGGAGGCTAAGATCCTACCCCAATATAAAGCAAATACATGCATTGGTTTTTCTATGGGATGGCATCTTAGCCCTTGAGCTAACCCTGCAATCAGGTTTGCAGAGACCAGCCGGTTTGTTTCTGCTGCTGGAGTTCAGTGGCTTGGGGTTTTTTCACTTTGAACAATGAAAATACCATATATTGTTGTATAATTACTTCTGTTCAGTCTCATTTAACTGACAGACAACTACTTATTGATAGGATTACTACTGTTTTGTTTACATTTGCTTTGGTCTCTTCAGGGTTACATTTTAACTCAAGCTTCCAGTGTTAGATTTCATTCAACCATGAAAACATACTTGTTATATCTAGTTTAGTTTTACAAACTTCAGAACTGAAGTACAAACTAGCATTCATTTGAACAGCAAAAGGAAGAAATTACATTTTTCTTTTAATTACTGATAATATATATTCATTTGCCAGCTCCAAGTGTGTTGTATAACTGGGGAAACAATTGAATATTACACTAAAACTGAATTAACAAGAAGCATAGGTGACGTGACATTGCTAGTCAAGGCACAGGTTCAGCAGAAACACTTGAATTAGGCCTGCTTTTTAAATACAGATGATTTCATGAGGTCCCTCTAAGTGCCCAGAGTGAGCCATGCCCTGGCAGTGACTATCTTTAGACAAAGGAGAATACCACAGACTGAACAAGGAGGAGCCTAGAGCCAGAAGGAAAAGCCAAGTCCTCACTATCTCTGCATGTGATACATAGGTGTATACATGCATCAGTGGAGTGTCAGAAGTAGCTGAAGGACCTTTGTTGATCTGGGCTTCAGCCTGGAAGATAGCAGGGCAGGACAAACAGATAATCAACTCTGGTTTCATTTAGGAAAAATGGCACATAGCATTTTGACAACTTTAATGGGCAGAAAAACCAGTGAAAAATTAGTGCTATAATGGGGAGAAAAATGCTTTCTAAAGCTGAAGATATTGAGCAACTGTCCCTCTGAAAAAGCAAAGCCTTTATTGTAGTCTGGGTCTGGTGTTTAGCAAGCAATCTGTCATCATCTCAAATACAGAAAGCCACCCTCTGACTGACTGCACACAGTAGAGTCTCTCTTTTACTGGCTTGTTTGCAGCCTAGAAAGGAGCAGGCAGGTAATTCACCAAAGGCTGTATGGTCTCTCTGAAGATCCTGAGCCTTTTTCTCTGTTGTAACTCCTCAGTGATGTTACATCAGATAGTCTTGGTTTGTTCTTCTCACGTTGGTTTTGGGGAAGCAGTAAAAGCCTCCAGTGTAACTCTGGTACCCAGAGTCAGAAAAACAAATGCAAACATTAATAAAGAAGGATCATCTGATGGACTACACTTTAAAGGTCTCGGATCTGTGTGGTTGCTCATGAGCAGCAAAAGATCCCTAAATTTTGCTTCTTGTGAAAACCCAAACTTTTACATAACAGCAATTTTTATGATACTCTTTCCTAGCTGCAGATCATTTCACAGACAGAAAGAGTTAGAGGTACCCTTACCCAACACAGGTTTATAGAACCTCAAAAGATGGGAAACACTTTATTTCTTCTGTTTGAAAAAAGGAGCTCGCACAGTAACTCATGTAGCCTCTCCCAGGGTTGTTACAGACCCATTCTGCTCCCAGTGTAGCAGAAGGACTAAAAAATCTCATGATGAGATGTAATTTCTACCCCTAGTTGTGGCTTGAATGCAAAAGGCTGTTAGACAAAGTCTAGTGTGAAATCTGTAGGCTACCTCTAGCCTTGCAAGCATTTCACATTTTTGCCACTGGAAGCCACCCCAGGCTGTTTATCTGTTGCTCTGCTTTTTCTATTCCCATATTAATTTCATCAAATAATTGAATGTCTCAATGACAATAAAAGTACTCTGGCATTACCAAGTAAAGGGCACATCAGTCATAAATCTGCACTTCCTGAATGACCATCCTTTCAATCTTAATGAGGCAGAATCATCTCAAGACTGCTTTGAGTGATCTGTACCATTATCAATATGTTTAAAGCCCCTGAAACATTTAGTAATTACTATCTCAGTCCTAAGTTTACTATCCTGGTGGTGCCTTTTACTGATGAAAAGGCACAAGGAAAAAAAATAATTGTTTTTAAGGAGAAATAGCTTGTAGCAAAATTAAAGTCTTCATTCACACATCTGAGCCCTTAGCAATCAGTTTTCCTTTGCCACACAGCACTGTGCTGGAAGCATGGAAATACTGTTAAAAGAAAATTACTTTGTTTGTGAGGAAAACCCACAAAGAGGGATTTCCTCATTCAGGAGACAGATTTCTCATGGGCAAAAATAAATCATTAGGAACTGCTGGCAGAGTGAAGTAGAAGAATTCTGGGTCCACCAGCAAATAAGAGCTAATCCATCCAACATTTCACAGAGCAACAGCAGTGTGTAATGGCAAGTAAGGCAATTTTAAGATGTTTTCTTTTCCTTACTGTTTGGTGATAATGGTGTGGGGTTTTGTTTGCTTTATTGTTTACTAGTCTTTTTTCATCATTTCACTTTTCTTCTTTTCATAACACACTGTTCTCTCTCCCCTAGTTGTAGAAAAAATGGACAATGTGACAGGTGGCCTGGAAACATCCCACAGAAGATACACAGAAAAGCTCACAGAAGTGGAGAGTGATCTGAAGAAATTAGGTAATCTACATGCAAGCAAAGCCCCTTTGTATTATGGACCTGGGGTGTTCTGGCAGATTGAGGCAGGAAATTTGTCTGAAAAATCTCTGCCTATGACAAGATACAGCACTTCCATTCCAGTTTCTCAAGTACTTGGGAAAGTACTTAAAAATAGTTCAGATCACATCTACTTAGAAGAGCATTTTAAGAATACTTCAAAATTTACAATTCCCACTAAAGTTGCTCTGAAAGCATTTATATTTAAATAAACAGACACTTAAATGTTGTCCTCAGGAGATTATCTTCTCTGAGGTAGAGATTTAAAACATAACAGAAGTTGTTCTACAGCACAAAAGATTCTACATAAAATGAGCACCTGTCACCCAGTCATCTTGATGCTGTTTTAGCAATTAAGATTCAAAACTGTAGAAGACTTTGCAAGGTACACAAATAATCAGCTATTCAAAATTCTTATGTCTGAGGTCAAGTGTATTACTTCCATAATTTTTTTCTTGATCATCTCAGGGAATACAGGACATAAGATTGTTATGTGTTTGGGCCTCCCAAGCAGTATCAAAGTTCTCAATTTTCAGGAAGATGCAAAAAAAAATCACGGATAAAGATTCTACTCTCTAAGTGTACATTTTTACTTTACTTCCTATACATATAGTTTTTATTGTAGAAGTATTAATATACACATACATGCCTGTGATTCTTGAAATAAATTTTTCTAGTTTTGTAAACCATATATTGAGACATGTATTTCTAGGAAAACTTCCTTGCTTGCAGCTTGATTGTAAATTTTTACAACTTTTTTCCCTCAAAAAGGAGCTGGCTTCTAAAGTATTTGCACACTACATTTAGCTCAAAGATGTGGGGTAATTCAGTGAGATGTTCTTTTACTGACACATCTACAGAAGTAAATGTTACACTTTGCTTCTGTAAAGGTTGCTTGTGCAACCTTTTGGATTCTATTTGGGTTATTACATTCTGCTGATTAAATTTTCACAACTTGGAGCAACTTGGCTTCTTTCATGGCCTCACATTTTTACACACTGCTGGATGGATGCTCAGTGAGATGCTCAGGATCATCCATTCCCATTTAGGTGGCCTTGCCGTGGAGGAAGTTAGGAAAGTTCTGGAGCAGTTTGAGTTCCTACTCAAGTAAGAGAACATAAAAGACATAAAAGTAAGAGAAGTGCTGTAGGGCCAGAAGGATAAAAGCATGTGGTGAATGGAAGACAGTCCTTCAGGGATTAGCTGTATGTGGACCTGGCAGTTGTCAGAGCTCTGTGAGGAACAGAGTATAATTTGAGCAACAGCCAAGCGGTAAACATGGAGTCAGAGCTGAGAAGATCTGGGAGTGAGAGAAATGGCAGGAAGACGAACTGTGCTCAGGAAGATGTCCACCCACAAAAGACTCCATAAACACTTCAGGCTGCAGTCTCACAAGCTATCATTTGACATTTACACCATGACTCATTCAATCACACCAGACAAAAGCACCATACACAGCTGTACTCACTGTAATTTATGAAAACCATACTTCTCTCTCTTGGCATCATCTGAAATTATGGACTTGGGACTGTCTAATTCATAAATATAGCTACACGTAGATGAGGACAAAAATATATGGACTGTGAGCAGGATAGTGAAGTGATTGAGGTCAAACAAGGGAGTCTTCCCTGAGAGCAAGTGTTGACTGCTTATTTCCTTGGTTTCTATGTCCTGGATGGTAGGCTGTGCAGTCTCAAATGCTTTATCATACTTGGACAAGCTTCCAGAAGTATTCTGTAGGGCAATGTAAGCACAGGCAGAGATGTTCCTCAAAGATTAAAGGTTTTTGCCTTCCTCAAACTCAGAACATGAGGAAACAATAATGGCAAAATAAATGTCATTAAAAGCAATAGTAATGTTTTAGAGAGAAAACCAGAAATATATTTTATCCTGACATATTTGAAGTAGCCTGCTGGCAAAGCTTTTGTCTCTAATCCAGATTGCTTTAAAATAAGTATCAGAACTTGCTTAAAGCAAAACCCAAGATTTTAAAAATTGGAGCTATATGTACTCAATCACAATGAAGGTATTCCACTTGCAAAGAAAAGAAAGAAGAAAACATGAACAGATAAAATAAACTTCTGATCTTTCAGCAAAATCCAGTTGTAACTTCAAAACCTACACTTGCTGGTACCTGTTTAATGTTTTGAATTCTGTTTCCTGTTCAGTTTTCATTCAGAACACAGCATTCTTGACTGCATATACTCATCAGTTTCTAACCATAGTTTTTCCCATTTGTGATGACAGAATCACCGTTTTGTTCTCCTCAGCAAGACACCAGGTCTCCATCAATTCCTCTTTGCTTTTTTTCTCTGTCTAGAGGCAGAACTTTGCTTAGTGGTTTCTCTTTTTTGGAAAAGATAGCATAAAAGTTCTACTGAACAGTTTGACAACCTGACTGTTCTTAAAATGCACTGCGGCGTTTTATACTGTGTTTAAAAAAAAACACAAAAAACCTAAAGCCTTTCTTTTTTTTTTTTTTTTTTTTTTTTTCCTGTACAACAGATGACCAAACTGGACAAAAAGCCTTGAATACTAACACTGAACTGTCCAGCTTCAGATCTGACATTCTGGCTCTTCGTCAGCAACTTCATGATATTTCAGAGAAAACTAGCAGAAACAAAGACACACTGGAGAAGCTGCAAGAGTCTGGAAATTTATTAGATGATAGGCAGAACCAAATGAAAAGTGCCTTAGATAGTAACACTTTCACGATCATCAGTATCAATAAGACACTCCAGGCATATACTGGCTATATCAACAATCTCCAACAAGACACAAGTAATATACAAGCAAACCTGCAAAGCCAAGAGCATTCTCACAATGTGGTCATCATGAGCCTTAACAACTTAAACCTGACTCAAATACAGCAAAGAAATCTTATCAGTGTCTTACAGAAGTCAATGGAAGATACAAGCTCGGCTATTCTAAGAATCAAGAATGACTTTCAAAATCTGCAGCAGGTTGTTCTTCAGGCTCGGAAGGACACTGACTGGCTTAAGGAGAAAGTGCACAATTTACAGGCCTTGGCTGCCAACAACTCAGCAATGGCAAAAGCCAACAATGATACACTTGAAGACATGAACAGTCAGCTCAGCTCCTTCAGTGGACAGATGGAGAACATCACCACAATTGCCCAAGCCAATGAACAAAGTCTAAAGGATCTCCAGGAACAGCATAAAGGAGATGAAAACAGAACTGCTGCCAAATTCACCAATCTAGAAGAAAGGTTCCAGGTCTTTGAAACTGATATAGTCAATATCATCAGCAACATCAGCTACACTGCTCATCACCTACGGACACTGACGAGCAATCTCAATGAGGTCAGGACAGCTTGTACAGACACCTTAAGTAAACACTCGGATGAGCTGATTTTTATGAACAGCACACTAGCCAATATTCGCATAGACTCTGCATCTCTCAAGGTGCAACAGGATTTGATGAGGTCAAGGTTAGATGTTGAAGTTGCCAATTTGTCAGTGATCATGGAAGAAATGAAGCTGGTGGATTCCAAACACGGCCAGCTCATCAAGAACTTCACTATCCTACAAGGTATGCAGCTTCCCTAATGATGGTGTGTGTGCTGAATTCCTGCTTGCATTACTTCTTTAGTTCTGTGGAAGTTAGTGTGTGCTGGTACAGAGTCCTGGGGTTTTCCATTATCTAATCCTAAACTTTGGAAATGAACATGTAGCTTGAATTTTCTGTACTACTTTTTCTATGCCTTTTTTACATAGTTAAAATGGGGATGTTATGAAAGAAGGTTCTGACTTAGCAGAATTTTATTCTGTCTGACTGACTGACTGGATCTGCTTTTGATTTAGTTTCTAAAATAAGTGAGTGAAGGTGTGGAACCTCAAGAAACCAATCCTCAGTAAGGAGGAAATGGCTAAAAAATATATGTTGGACTATTCCCAGAAAGGTCCACCCTTACTGAAAAACAAGTTACTATTTCACTTTAAGCCAGTTGTTAATCTGCCAGAAAACATCCTACTTTGCTTAGTTTTTAATCCTGGGATACTTTATTTTCTCCAGAAATAAATAGCATCAGGTTTAGGAGGTTTCTTCCAGCCAAATATTATCCCAAATGAAAAGAACACTCATATTTCCAATCAGATGTGAATCAGCCTAAACCTCTAATCACAAATATAAATCCATTGCTCCAAATAAACTAAGGCTGCATTAGAGCCAAGATTACATGTCAGTAACCTTAACCATTCTCATTTCAGCCAGGCCTAAATGATTCCAGCTTGGAAATCTATCTCTGGAGGAGTTTGAATTATGTAGATTAGTGCCGGGGGTGGGAAGGTATTGACAAGGGATTTGCTCATCCATGAACAGAATCGCAAACTGTTTTGTTGTTTATTGCTGTCACAGTATTGCCATTTCCTGTCGTGGGTTATCGTTCCCTGTCTTGTTAGAGCTGGCCAATTTGCAACTTCTGGTCTTTCCCATACTTGACCTTTTGTTCGCTATCCATCATTTTGTCTCTTTTTGACACCCTGTTATTGACCAACAACAAGGATCAGGAGAAAGAGTCCTGGGGCTAAGAGCAGACAGATGAGACTAGAAGGAGAAGGGAGCATGACAGAGCGAGGGAACAGGACCAACAACACACAGCACTAGTGCATAAACTAGTATAGACAAGTGCACAGAGTTTTACAGGGACTGGCACCTTGCCTGGTCACCTGGGGTGCAGTGTCACTGTCCAGTTCACATGGCTGGGTGTATCAGAGTATTTTCTGTATCTTGTATTTTGTGGAGGTCAAGGAAAGGACAACAGTATACAGGACCTGGAAAGCAGCTGCACTATTACAAGCACTGATGAAAGCAGCTGTTAGCCTGGTTTCTGTGTTTTTAAATATCCAGTGGCGCTGGTCTGAGATGTATTAAACAAGTCCACCCCACGCGGCCTTTTTGTTTTGTTTTCTGTGCATGTCCCCACTCTGTACGCTTACATTGTTTCAGGCCCTCCTGGTCCAAGGGGACCTAAAGGTGACAGAGGCCCTCAAGGTCCTCTTGGCCCCGTTGGCCTAAAAGGACAAAAAGGAGAGAAAGGAGAGCCTGGACCACCAGGACCTGCAGGTGAGAAGGGCCCACCTGGGCCAGCCGGACCACCAGGAGAAAAAGGAGGGAAAGGTTCAAGAGGATCGCCTGGTTCCAAAGGTCAGAGAGGTTCTCCTGGCAAGACCGGTCTGCCTGGACCAAATGGAGACCCAGGGCCACCAGGGCCACCAGGCAAGGATGGTCCGCCAGGGCCCCAAGGCCCACCTGGATTTCAAGGCCTGCAAGGAACGGTGGGAAGCCCAGGGTTACCAGGACCACGAGGAATAACTGGGCTCCCTGGGGTCCCTGGGCTGCCTGGTCCGAAGGGCCCACCTGGCCCACCGGGGCCGCCAGGCCCAGGGATGCCAATGGCGCTACAGAGTCAGCCTACGCCCGTGCCCGAGGCTAATGGTAAGCCATCACCACACTGCATGCTGTGCAGGGGAATGGGTTCCTCCATTTATTACTGGCATCTTGAGTTACCAATAACAGGCTTAACACAAAAAAATTTCACATCACAGGTTGTTCCCCCCGTTGGAAGAACTATACAGAAAAGTGCTACTACTTTTCAACTGAAAGAGAAATTTTCGAAGATGCAAAGTTATTCTGTGAAGAGAAAGCATCACGCTTGGTTATCATCAACGACAAAGAGGAGCAGGTAATTACCTTCTCTTGCTAGTTTTCAAGGAGGAAGTTTGAAGCTTTTTAACATGCAGAAACCACAAGATAGTGGGAAGCTGAGAGCACCATGAATTCATATAATAGAAGTAAATACATTGATTGACTCATTAGAATTTTGTCCACCCTGTGGGTGATCAGCAGCTTCTCCCTGTGCAGAAGGGTAGTGTGAGCAGAACTGATGCTGACCCTGAAGGTGGTGGGGACAGAGCAGTCAGAAAAGCTGCTGAGAATTGTAGGAGTTTTGAACCTTTAAAGGTGAAATCCATTACGCCTTGTGTACTATCAAAGTATTTTTTGCAGCAGTGAATATAATTTAATTTTAAATTATCTGATTTAATACAAGCAGCCTAGGACTGGTATGACCCAAAAGTATCTTAAATCTAACTATGTTTTTAATACTATTCAACATGGCAGTGGAGATGTCAAGATACAATTACTTACTCTTGGGGTTTTTTTTCAATTTGTGTTGTAAGATATTAGCTGTGGCTTTATGTCAACCCAATTTTCATGCCTAGTTCTCTCTACCTCATTGCAAACAATGAAAAGGATTCTGGTCTGGGCAAAGGGTCCCAAGGCCAACTCCTGAAACATATCTTCAGCTTAGAAAAATTACTCTAGCCCACTGTATTCTAATAACAAGAGGCTTATGAAACCAGTGTAGTTTATTGGTGCCAAAAACCATTGCACTTGTTATGGACTAAGCTCTTTCTTTCACAGCAATGGATAAAAAGGCAGATTATTGGGAAAGGCAGCTTCTGGATTGGACTAACAGATACAGAGAAGGAAAATGAATGGAGATGGTTGGATGGATCTTTACCAGTTTACACGTACGTAAATAAAAAGCAATGCTGGCACGCTTGCTGACACTTCTAAAAGCAGCATCTAGAAATTATCTAATGAATCCAGATGGTTGTAGATGCCAATAATTTAATTCGTTACTGAGGGTGCTGGGGTTCTTTCTCTCTGCCTTCTCCATGCACAAGGATTCCTTTCCTTGCCAGAAAGAAAACTGAATGTTGAATGAAAGAATCACATAACTATGCAGCGCAGTGTTTCTTGCCAAAACTTTTGCTTCTGACTTTTATTACAAAGTTGAGATGGAAAGCACAGTTTTACTGTTTTGGTTTGAATTTTCCTTATTTGCATTACAACTGGCTATAAATAGAGTACTCGTTCTAATAAAAAATGACCAGTCTTTAGATAAAGCCCAAATCCAAGTAGAAAGCATTCAACATAAGGAAAATGCATGTAATGAGGGTGTCTATGCTTCGGCCAGCTGAGAACTGAATTGGCAGCTTTCCAGGAATCCTAGGGCTACACCTAATTTGTCCTAAATGGAACAGATTGCAACCACCCAAATTTTTAGTACTTAGGAGTAGACTAAAGAGTTTATAGATCTTAACATGCTGTGCTTCAGAAAAACAGGCTACACAGTCAGTCAGATGTTACGAAATGATTAGCTGTGATCTCATTGGTGTTCATTTAGATGAAAAACATGGGAAAAGTCAGATTCATTTCAAATGAGCTGTAATATTTTCCCCTTTTTCTCCTTTCCCATTTTCATCTTTCTTCCTCTTCATGGCAGCACTGTGACTGATTCTACTTAAGGTGCTGCTTTTAGTAGATTTCCACTGCACCATGGTTTTAGGTGCTCTGTCGTAACCTCAGAGATGTTGGTTACAGATTTTTGGAGTATTTCATTACTTCTGGAAAGCTGTGTGTCCTCCCAGGTGCCTGGTTGGACACTCTATGTCAGGCAGGCATGTTTTTTAGCTGAGCATGGACTGTGTCAGCCAGAAATCACAAGCTCCCTTCAACAACCTGTTTCTTCAGGAAAATTGAGCTTTTAAATTCTGAGTTTGGAAGCATTTCTCACTCGTTAAACAAAAACAGGATGAGGAAACACTTGCTGCAAGATTTTTTACTTGCTACCTTCAATTTCACCATCAAAGCTAAGGATCTCAAAAGATGTGTGTATATATACTGTGTGCATTTCTTAAAAGTCAGCAGAATTCCCTTCCCACCTGAGCACGTGTCCCTAAAACACATGGATCTTTGCTGTTCCTCCCAAGATGCCCACCTTTGGTGCAGTCAGAGAGCTTTGCAGTGAGCAAGGGCAGGCTGTTGCCATCTTGGCATTACGTCTGAGCCTGTGGGCTCTTCTGAGTCCCATCTGCCAGCGGGAATGCAGTGTGCAGGTTTTGCAGGCTTGGAGCAATGCACTTGGAGCACAGAGCACTCCCACTGTGTGTGCATGTACACTCAGAAACTAAAATAAAGTTCATTGGTCTAAATTTAGGTCTCTGAGTTTTGGCAGCCTGAGGCTGAATAGATTCCCTTCTCTGTAATACATCTGTTTTCCATTTTCAGCAAGAGTCATGTATTGTTTGTTTCAATGTGTGTTTCCCGTTCAGAACAGATCTCATGATGTTTTCGTTAATTTCTTGTGGTGAAAACCTGCCATGTGTGCTGTGTTGTGCAATCATATCTCTTGCTTTTTTGTGGAAAGAAACTGGAAACCTGGGCAGCCTGATAACTGGGATCACGATCACGGGCCAGGGGAAGATTGTGCTGGGTTGATCTATGCTGGGCTCTGGAATGACTTCTACTGTGAAGATGTTAACAATTTCATTTGTGAAAAAGACATGGACAAAGGTAAGCAAGGCCCTTGGTTTGATTATTCCATCTTGCCCATAGTAAATGTCCTGCAGCTAGTGGTGAGATCTTGGCTAAATGCTATAGCAGTGCCTTGTTGAGGAAGAGGGGGAATCACATGTGGGGCACTTCTACTCAGATCCACATGCAAGTGCTGGATTTATTGCACTTGGTAAAAGCAGCCTCAAAGCTGGCTATAGCCCTGGAATGCCCAGAATCTTGACCATTTCCTGTAGGCTTTACACATGCCTAAAATTTTGGGCAAGATTTGGCACATGCTCCAGATCCTACCCACACTGGAAGCTGCCTTTACAGGCTCAGTGGCCACACAGCAGGGAAAGTTGGCTTTAGGGTGGCTCAGGAGCCAGTCTTCAAAAACCAGAAAGTCTTTATTTTGAAAGTTTGTGCAATAGGAGGCAGTTGGTGACTGCTGAGGAGATCTTAAAATTCCCGTCACTGCCAAGAGATGTCCCATGGGGCTGAGAAGCTGGGTCCATAGGCCATCAGCATCTCATCCATTGCAGCTGGAGTGAAGGACTCATAAACTGCTGGTGTGGCCAGCAGACAGCCAGGTGCTTGCCACAGGGCATCTTTCTCTGTTGACACAGGCATTTCTGCAGGAGCAGAGGGCAGGTGGTTCCCATAGACACTTAAAGCCCGGCCCCATCGCCACAGAACATGGTCAAACGTGGCACAAAAGTGTTTGTGTTCATGGTGGGGCTCTGCCTGAAACATTATCTCCTCCATACAACCTGTTTAAACATTGCTCTGCCAAGGGTGCCTGGCTCCTGCAACTGGAAACTTGTTGGTTGTATTTCAGTGAAGGCAGACATAAATGTCAGCTAGAGCCAAAAATACATCCCATCCATAGTCCCCTAAGACAAAACTAAGTGCTGAACAAGTTTTGTGTGTGTAATTCTGTTTGGATGTCCAAAATGAAGGACCATGTTAAAGTAACAATATGATTTACCCTGATTTTCCTACATACATTTGTTATTTTGAAAACTTAAAGGTTTACAAATATTTATCCTCCAGGACTTACAGGTTCTGAGTACAAGTGTGCTCAAATTTTTTCCATACTTTGATCTCTGTAAGTTTTCCTTTCGGAAATTTGTTTAATCTTCACAGGCTTTTTACAGGATCTCTTTTTCTCTTTGTTTTTCTTGTTTTCTCTCATACTGTAGGGCAACTTCTTGGAGTATAATAGGCTGTAACTTTACAGATACCTTCGCATTAAGGAAATTTATGTAAAGAAGAAGAAAATCCTGGGAAAGAGCAACACTGACTTCCAAAATTGAAAAAAAATATGAAAACAGAAAAAAGCAAGCACTGAAAACTGATTTAAAAGCATCAAGGAATTCAGCAATAACTCTTCTACAGCATCCTGTAATTATTTAAGGCCTTTCGACCCTCAGCATCAGGAAATACTGTTGGACTAACTCTGCTTTAGATTTTCTTCCCAACCAGTAACCACATCCATAAGCAGCTTCTGTCTTCTGAGAAAAGACATTCTATCAATCTGAGTAAGACTGTTGGTCACTTCTATCGAAAAACATATAATGCAACTGTGTAAACAGTTGCTTAATTTGCTAAAATCCCAAATGTAGGAAAATTATACAGATACACGAATATATAGATTTTATATAAATATATATATATAGTCCAACTCTTATCAGTAATATGGAATATACTTTTAAGAGCTTTTAAAACTTTGTATTTTTGTACAAAATATTTGCTTTTTACAATTGTTCTCTTTTTTACTGACTTTTTTTACAAATATAGTGCACAGGGGCCAAAGAAAACAATAAAGGTACTAATAATTCATTAAGGTTTGCTGTCAGGCCTAGCTCAGCTATAGAGAAATATTTTTCCAGTTAGAAATATTTTTACTTTCCCAGATGATTTGTTCTGGTTAAATAACTTTTAAAGCAGATTTTAGATAGTGTTTTCCTTACTGTATGCAGTCTAGTCTGCGTGTGTAACAATTAAGTTGACTAAGGACTAGATACTCATTATAGCTCTGATCACAGCCAGTGTTTCATTGGGGTACTATGGAACAACCAGTTTAATAAAAGCCCTTCCTCCCTTCCTCCCTTCCTCCCTTCCTCCCTTCCTCCCTCCCTCCCTTCCTCCCTCCCTCCCTCCCTCCCTCCCTCCCTCCCTCCCTCCCTCCCTCCCTTCCTCCCTTCCTCCCTTCCTCCCTTCCTCCCTTCCTCCCTTCCTCCCTTCCTCCCTTCCTCCCTTCCTCCCTTCCTTCCTTCCTTCCTTCCTTCCTTCCTTCCTTCCTTCCTTCCTTCCTTCCTTCCTTCCTTCCTTCCTTCCTTCCTTCCTTCCTTCTTCCCTCCCTCCCTCTCAGGAGAAAATTTCATGGAAGTAAATCTCCAATTTTTAACAATCATTTTGAAATGTTTTCATTCCTTCTCCCTTCTTGTAAGGAATTCTACCCCAGTAGTTGCCACACATACTGCAGGTCAAGCCCAGATGAGAGACTTTATGAAAAGAGAAACAAAGAAGCTGCACACACTGAAATATGTTTGTTTTCAAGACAGATTTCAAGATTTGGTGAGAAAAACATGCCATACTCAGAAAAGTCTAATAAACTTGCACTTCTCCAAAGTGCTTTGTAAATTGATCTGTCTGTTTTCTTGGACTGGTACTTCTCTCCCAAACAAAATAGAAAATAAAACATGCTGCAAAGCAGAAAGAGATTATACCATTACCCAGCCAGTTTCTTCCACAGTCCCATGAGCCATTGTCTAGGCAGTTTATCAGGAATTTTAAAAATTAGCAGGTTAATTCATTAGCAGAAACCTTGGTATTTGTTTCCAATTTTTATGCCCTTCTCATGGCCACATGCTCTACAATGAAGGAAGTTGTTTTGGCTTCTTGGGAAGGAGAGCTGTTTTTCCATTGCCTCCTGACCTGCCATTTACCTTGGCCAAATGCAGATATGTTTGTTGAAATACTCCAGCTCTGCTGGAAGGAGACAAGATTCCGTACTTCAGATTTTCAAATATTGCTCCTAAGATAAATCAGTTAAAGACTGCTGTTTCTCTACACCTCCCACTCCTTCCAGTGTTTTAAATTTCAATTATAATTTTTTTTTCAAAATACAAAAAATGTTACATTTAAGAATCTGTCCTGTGGGTACAAATTAGATACGAGACAGGAACAACACAAAAATTGATTTATGTATTGCATAAAAGGGTTTATGTATTACAGCTGCAGAAACCCTGTGTCGCCATTGTGGAGGCAGGGCTTGTCTTCAGACAGTCTGAATTTTGTGAGCCTTTTCTTTTCACAAGGTTTTGAATAGGACTTGATTCTGCCATGCACTGTCATGCTGTACCAAGGAGTTGTGTGTAGGCACATGCATAGTGTTTACATATGTATTTACACATTGTCTGCAGAGATAATGTTAAACTGCTATTTTTGGATAATGAGGTACAGAACTAGTATTTTGTGTGCCCAGAGAGCCTCTCAAACCCTGGTGAGTGGAGCCTTGAAGAGCCACACTGAAGTGGAAAGACTGCTACCTTTGTTTTGAATGTTGGCTTATTTGGGTGAAATAAGCCTGTTTTGAGCATCTACCACATTAAATTCTTTATGCTTTTTATTAATGTCGCAGACTTCTGTCACCAAAAGAAGTGAATGAGAAATGTCTGTTTAAGCCCAAGCTGTATTGCTTCCTTTCCCAGATTTCATCCTTCTCTTCCTTCAGCAGCAACAGCAGTGATGGTACACACACGGTCAGATTATCCAAGAGTTGTCTAGTGTCCCCCAGCCTGAGGAATGACAAGCTGAGGACACTGAGAAATGAGACGTGACTGGGCTCACACCCTCTGTTCACACACCTGAATCAAACACTGCAGCTGTTAGACAAAACTGGATGAAGAGGGATGCTGCAGTTGCGTGCCTGACGTGGCCAGTCATCCTTAAAATATGGCCTGAGCAGCCAGGCGTGCTGAGACAGACCATCCTTTTGACCTAGTATGCCTGCAGGAAGGAAACAGGGGTGTCCAATGGCAACAAGAATTGAAATCACTGAGAGGACCAAGAGAGTGTTAAGACAGCTCAGGAACATGTCATAGAAAGGACAGATTGGCAGGAGTGCAAGCAGGACACCAGAATGGGCCAAGAAATTGTCATGAAAGTCACACCTACCACTCCTTAATGGGAAAACATCCCCATCAAATCTTTCTGTATGGTTTGAGCAATAATGCAGGTTTTATGGAAATTTTTGAGTGATAGCAAATTATTATGTCCCAGCTTGAGTTTTGCTTTCCTTCTTATACATAAGTATTGTAACTTGTCATACTGAGTACACATTCCCATCATACTTCTTGTTTTACATAAAAATTAAATACAAGTTCATATACCCTGGCAAGCACTGGGACTGTTGGAAGAAAAAGAGGGAAAGGCAGAGAAGGTACAAAGCCATTGTGATTTACATTAAGTTCTGGATTTCTTAATGTCATTTCTGACTTGTTTCATTAATTTATTTGGAAATGCCTTCAGCTGATTAGAGCTTATAAATCTCAACTCTCATTTCCTTTGTTGTCTATAATTAATACTTGCAAATGTTCCAATAAAGGAATCACTAAGTGGAGACAGAAATTAATGTTGTTAACTCTGTGCATGTGTGTGTAACCAAGAGGGATGTGGAGATCAGAGGTATGTGGACCCAGAGCATTCACAGGTATTAAAAATCAAACTGATGAAGCTTTTTTCCATTAAAGCCTTCTTTTTCACTTACACCACCCTGGTTCTGAGCATGGCTGGGGCTATCTTATCCTGTGATTGCAGATTTAGTGCCTTGTTCCTGCAGCACATAGGAACATGGTTTGGAAGGTCTGATCTGAACAAGACCTTTAAGAAGGGCTGAAGCCCTTTGCTGCTTACTGTCCTAGCACACCAAACACTTCAGATGAGCCTCCAGGTGAGGGATGTCCTGAACTATGTTGCATCAGTCCCCACATTAGCCATTATGATGGCTTAAATTGTCTGTTTATAATGGCTGATCTGGTCTTGCTATTCCTCTCTCTCTCAGACAACTGACTTCCTCTTACAATTTTTTGTTCCTGGCAAGTAGCTACCCTGCTTTTAGCAAGTAGCAGGAACTGGTGTCTGATCAGTGGCAAGGCAAGGAGCTGGTCAGAGGGCAGCCACTGGCTGTGGGAAGAAGCTGATCTGCAAGGAGCAGGGGAAAGGTGGCTGAGTCTATTCACATGTAAGAAAACAAAACCACTTTTCCCCAGCGCAGGCTCCTTGCCCAAGAGCACAGCAGCTCACACATCTGTAGCATCCAAAGGGAACAAGCAGTCTCCAGCCTTGCTTTGTTTTTCCTCCCTCACTCCTGTGGGTGTCTGTGTTCCCCAGAGCTCTTCCATGGCACTTCCATGAGCTGTCCCCGGAGCAGGCTCTGCACTGCCCTGTGCAGGTGCTGGGGCTCACCCAGGTGAGAGGCCAGCAGTGGGACAGCTGCCCATGCCTGGCACTGCCCCCAGCTGGGACACCCTGGGCTCCCCAGGGCTTGGGCAGGAACTGGAGAAGGAAGTTCCCAGTGCTTACCCACACTCAGAGATATCTTGGGCATCTATACATGGGATAGTAAACTGCCTTACAGACAAAATCCTTGCTCGCCAGAAACCAGGCCTTCCTAAAACCAGAGCCTATTTGTTCATTCACCATCTCCACTGCATTTTTTCCATGTTGTTTACTGGAAAAAAAAAATCTAAAAAAATTTGGCTAAAATTTTTTGTGAAAGTTCTCATCTGTTTTCTTTCATATGGTGAAATACGTTTGTTTTTTCTTCCCATCTGGCTCAGAGATGAAAAAACATTCTTTGACTTCTTTTTCAAAATAAACTCAGCGTAACGCTACGAAGTTTGTGTGGAGATGTTTTGGGAATTTTTAGACCAAAACAATAAAAGCAAATTACCAGGCAAGTAATGCTCTTTTTGGAGAAGATCTTGCATGCCATGATGACTTTCTTACCCAGGGAACTTCCCAGAGGCACATAAGTATTGCCAGTCCCATTTTGTGACTGGAAGAAAAAGGAGATTTTCAAGAATGTGACTCATTTTGATATCTCATTTTAAAGATTTTGTTTATCAGGTAGGTGGTTTTTAGAAGTGACTTTTTCCAGTGAAACCAACATTGGCATACAGTAAATTATTTTTCATACACCTTAGTAAAGGGGGTAGGCTTTTCAATGCTAAATTAAACAGAGGGGTGTCCTTCCCTCATAACCCTGCACATGGGAGGCAACCATGTCTGCTGCTGTTTTGGAGAGCAGAGCTCAGTGTGATCACAGCAGAGGAACACCAGCAGAGTGTTGGGGTGTGATGTAATAGCCTGTCCATCCCGGTTCTTTCCCCAGGTGTGCCAACAACCTCTCCCTTCCCCTCCCCTTGCCCCCTGCTGACTGCTGTCCGTCAATCTTGGCATTCCAGCAAGGGCGTGGTATGATTGGCCAAGTTCAAAAGATGCCTCTCAGCCCTGGGGACATTGGGCCACCCAGGTGTCACTTGTCCCCTGAGACTTCCCCCCCCTCACCTGCTTGGTGGGATCCCTACCCCTTCCCTCCCCCTCTCACTGGGATTAAAAGACACAACAATCACGCGGTTGGCAGTTCTGTTGGAGCTGTTGCTGCATTCAGAGGCCTGTGTGCCAGGAATAAAGCTCTGGATCGAAACCCTCCAGCAGAACACGGCTCCTTTTTCCTTCACCTTGCCTTGAAGCCTTTCCGCCAGAGGTAAACCTGAGCTCCTGCTTGCCTGGACTTGTCCCAAGCGCCAGCTGCAGCATCCAGCCAGTCAAAGGTGTCTATGAGGTGAAACCACCTCAGCTGCGACCTCTGGTCAAGCAGCAAGGGCCAGACGAGCCCAGGCACGTTCCATCTGGCTATATTGGTATTTAATTCCGATAGCAGAGTATAGCAATGTCCTGTGTGGGTAAGAGTTAACACCTGACACTAAATTACCAAGAGATCCCTTAGTCAGAAACAAGAAGGTTAAAGGACTGCTGAGACCTCTGACTCCTCTGCGACTTCAATAAATCTTCCCAAAACCATACGAACTTATATTTTAAAAATAATTATGGGTTGTTTTATCACTTTAATAATTTTGGCTGCTCTTAAAAAACTTTATTAGGAATCTTCTTTTAATAATCAGTGTGAATGCAATTATGTCCAGTTTAGACACATTTGTTCTGGTTCCAGTGCTGTCCTTTAGCTTAAATAGCATCTCTCCTGGGACTGTCAAGTAATTGTAGCGGTCAGTGTGGAGCCATTCATCTTGAGACACAGTAAGGGGTGGTTGGGAACAAACACATCCCTCTGACCAGCTGGGGAGCCCTGATGACAGAGCCTGGCTCTGATCCCACCATCCAGCCCCACAAGGGATTATCTGAGGACACTCTGGGCATCTTGATGAATGGTGGAAGTTTCCATACTCATTTTTTGTTAGTGTTGCAAGAGAGCAGAGAGCAACAACACGGGTATAAAAGGGTGGTTTCCCGCTGAATTAGAGCAGGTTACAAGTGCCTGTCTTTTTGTAAGGCAGTAACACATTTTATAAGGCAATTGAAAGATCAGTCTGTGTATCTGAGCTCAAGCACACTTATTCTGGGTTTACACCAGAGCAGAATCTAAGTTCAAGTTATACCTAGGTCCTTGTTCTTCAAGAGATTAAAATCTCTAATTCAGAGATTGTCGTGTGACTTCTACTTTTTCTATCTGTCCTGCCAAGGCACAAATCCCCAGCTCAGGCATCAGTGTGATTCCAGGCTCAAAGGATTGCTTCCAAACTTCCCGTGTTTGCAGTCATGCTCCTGCCAGCCCTGCCAGAGGTCCTGCTGATGGAAGCTAGAAGTCTGAATTGTGACTTTGGAAGGATTTTGTTTAGGAATCCCTCTCATTCAGAAGTCTGGGCATATTGCAAAGATGACATTTCTTTAATTCCATCTCTATTACCCACACTCATATAAAACAGATGATGAATCATTTTCTGAATGGCAACAATGTATTTTTGTCCACTTCGGTTTATTATGTCAAAATAAAAGCCTGAAAATTAAAATCAGACAAAGCATCCTTGGCACTGCAGTATCCCACTGTAGCAGGCAAATAATGTTCCTGGATTATTGCCTGTGAGAATCTCAACAACAGACAGCTTCATGCTATCTGCTGGCAGAAGCAAATTTACCTACAGGCACAGCCTTGTCACTGGCCCATCATCTGGCAGACTGGGGCAACCCTGCTTTCCTGCTGTGCTTCAAAGAAACTGTAGGAGATAAGAAAGAGAAAAGGTCAAGTGAGAAGAGCTGACGACAGAAGGGGAACAGAGAAATATAGAAAGGGACAGCTCAGGGAGTGGAAGAAAAAAATACAGAGAATGATTGAAGAGCATAATGAACCCTGATGTCCTCATTGTGGTTTCTAGTAAGATCAACCACAGAGGAGCTCTCTTCTCAGAAACAACATAACAGGGGCAGTGCCGTGGTTCTCGTAATTCCCATTCTCAGCTGTGAAAAGAACACATCCCTGCCTTGCAAGAGAGGCATGTCATTCAGTTGGTGCCTGAAGTCATGTCATACTTTCCCAGCACTAACAACAATTCCTGGTGGCTCCAGGTCTTCTGGGAGCTGGGTTGAGGCTTTTGTTTTGGTGGTTGGTTGGTTTTTCCTACGTGTCTTTTTCCTCCTACACAAATTTTGAAACACAGAATATTTTCTAGTTTTCCATCTGTATTAGAAGTACAAAACTCAACTTTGGAAGAAAGAACAAAAGCAAGAACCTACAGTAGGTCTCCAAGCAACAAAACACTGTCTGCAGTGGAAAATATGTCCACAGCAGTATTTGGACTTGCAGCTCCCATTTTTATACTAAATTCTCATTGGTATCAACATTTGAACAGGTGCACTTTATGAAATCAAACATGGATCTTTAATAAACAAGAGCTGCAGAAATGTACACTGAAAAAGGGGACACAAAGAGGAGGTACCTTTATTTTTAAAAATAGATAGTTGCTGAATTTGAACACCAGAGACACTTCAATTCTAAATACCCTTGAATTCGCTTTAATGGTAGCATTTTTCAATGACCAATCACTGATTTTCCCCAATTTTTAGCTTTAAAATGCAGAAGTTGGGGACTCTCAGCAGTCACCAGCTGATGATTTCATAGAAAAATAAAAACTCATTTCAAAGGCAGATTGGATCTCTGGATACCATTTTATCCAAATTAGCCATGTTAGGAGAGGGAAGGTGGTCAAAAGTCCAGGTCAGGACTTTCCACTAGGTGAATTAACTCTTTTTGTGGAGAAGGAGAACACTTTATTTATTTCAGGTCTTAGGAGGTCTCCCAGTCTGCATCCATCTTGTTGCATCTTACATATGAGGAAATTCTAAAAATAAAATAAGGCAAGAAAAACCACAGGCAGAACAGCTGTTGTTCTACCCAGACAAAGCTTTGAATTAAAGCCATTATGAAGGACCAGACTCTACAATTGAAAAGCCATTTACATTTTCAAGTCTGATTCCAACTGCAAATCTTCAGTTAAATATATATGACAGATTAAAAGACTCTGGCCTCACTGCACTTCTCCCTGGCAAGAGAAAAACCATCTGTACAGCATAGCTTGTGGTTGCTTCAACTCTGTAGGTACAATTTTTTAAAGGACATGGTGATATATTTTTTCATTTCCCTTCCCTTTATTTTAGCATGCAGCAAAATCACGTGCATGGCATTTTTCCCAACCCTCTGGTAGCTGGGACTCTGGCTCAGGAAACTGATGTGTTTTGATTTGCTCTTTTCCCTTAATCTGAGAGGCTACTGCACTATTTCCTTTGTGATTGTACCAGCCAGGGTAAAAACTTTGTATGAATATGTGTCTGTGAAAGCAGGAAAAAGAGTCAGGAATACTGCTCTCTCTCCAAGCACAGAGAGACAGTGAAAATGAGTGTACACCATGTAATAGGCTGCACAAACCCATCTGGATCTGGCTCCCACAGCACTCTGGCCATGCTCTGGGCTACTCATGCCTTGAGTATGGGATGAGGAATGACAGTCCTTCCACATGGAGCGCCAAGAACGAGCTTCCTGGAGCCCAGGCAAGCCTTGTTTTGACACTTCAGTCGCTATTTGAGAAGTACATGGCTCTTGTACCACAGTTGATGGAGGCAGCTCTCCCCTTCACTGCTGATGATGCAGCCAGAGGTGTTCCCATGCTCAAAGACCCCAGATAACACTGGGTCAGCTTTTTTTCCAATGCACATGCAGCATCTTGCAAGGTACAGCTTTAATTATTGAACATTTTGAAAAAGAAGTTGAAGAAATCAAGTGAAGAAGCTGAAGTTCTGCTGGGGAAAAAACAAAAACAAAAATAGAAACTACACCAAACCTAGAACAGGTAAATTATTTTATCATAAATCATTTTATCATAGCTAAAATATGTGATAAGTAGAGCTTAAGGAAAATAAAGTATTTGTTGTAATTTATTGTCAGTGTGATCAGAGCTGTCAGCAGTGCACACCGTATACTTCTCCTTCACATGACATGACACACCTGAGAAGACACCAAGTATACCTGTAGGAGGGCAGAATCAGACCCATTGTTTCTGTTCAAAAGGGATTACTGCTTGAGAATGAAAAACCAAGAGGAAAGGATTTATTCAGGCATTTACTCTTTGGTGTTTTACTGCTCAGGGCTATCTTCTTCCTCTGCCAAGGACATGGTTGCCAGCTGTGTCAGATATGCCACTCTGTGTGAACATCTCAGCCACCCCACAGAACCTGTGACAGCAAAGAGTGCTCACCAGCACACCACCAATGCCATCCAGCATCACATACAACCTGGACCTCATTTGGTGTGGTTCATATAATAACAACTATATAATGGCACAAACGTGAAATTCTAGAGCATGAAGTATGTGCACTTGAAAAATATATTATTTGAAACATCAGCTAAAGGACTTTTGAGTTGCCTTCTAATCCTAACTAATATATCAGAGGAAATTATGTCAGTTATGTGCCAACCAGAAAGAGAAGGAAAAAATCTTAGAGAGCATTGTGGTGACTATAACATTTAACTTCAGAATTTGAATTTAATGGAGCAGCAGTTTTTTCTAGTAGTACTCATACCATGGTTGTGAGATTTAACATAGACTGTCCCATGCCCCTATCTGAATGCCATTGTAGTTTAGGTTACAGAAGTTAGAGGTATCTCAATGTTTTTCCAGCAAATTAGATGGAATTTGCCCTGTGCTTTAAAAACTCAATAGCCTGGCAACAGAGGATTTGCCCAGCAGATATTCATCCCTCTATTCACAGATTCTCTGCAAGCACATTCAGGCTATAGAGTCCTTTCTCCAGGGGAGTCAACCAGATTAAATCCTGCCACTGTCACACAAGATTTCTATGTGTAGCAGTCTGTCACAAAAACAGTTCATTTTTCTTCCTTGCTTGTCAGATTTCTTTTTTACTAAATGAAACAGTATTTTGCTGTAAAGTCTGAGGCTGGCAGAGTTATAGGAGATATGAGTACTACCATCAGTTTTCTTGATGACATTTGGCAAAGATCTAACGACCTGGGGTGGTAAATCACTTAAATTTTTGCTTGGCTTTAAACAGATCATTGGTCCTATTCATCAATGTCTAAAAGACTCTTCACTCCAGTTTCTCTCAGTATTCACTACAGATGCTGATGATTTTTTTCAACCAAAGAACAGGTTTGTGAGTATTCCCACAGAAACACCTGCAAAATATTTTAAGAAAGTTGGCTGAAAGATGGAGTAGAAATATAAACACACAGATAAGATGCACTAGTTACCAAGATATTTGTAACTGACTAAGGAAAACAACCCTTTGCCTCATTTACAAAACAGACAGCAGCTGACCAAAGCAATTACTGCTTTTCCTTACATGAAAGGCCTATACTGAGTAGGTAGACAGAATTTAGGAGGTAGGATTTAAGACTAGGACTCTCTGAGGTCGACTCTATCCCTCCTTTTGTAAAAGCAGCAAAAATGTTGTGTTATATGTGTAGAGAAAAAATATGAACTTGCACTGTTGCCATATGCACTACAAAACTAAGGTCTACCAGCCCCTACCTGTGAGAACAGGGGCACAGGTAGTGAGATATGGCAACACTGACTGGCTGCAAACAGCATCACTGCTGCTCCAGGAAGACTGATCTCACCACCAGCACCCCCCAGTTTCCCCTTGGCCAATTGCCCCCAACTCAAAAAGCTGGGATAAGATTTTTGTGTACTGCTTGCTCTGCTTCAGATGGCCTTTCTTGCAACACATCTTTGATTTACACTTTTCTCATGTGAAGAAGCCACAGAAGTTTTAAAACACTTTCAGATCTATAGCTTCACCAAGAAAATGGCCCTGCTGCCTGCTCTTGAAACAGAAATTATTCTTCCAGACCTGGATTGTAAAGGGAGACTCCATGTGATTATATTTAGTCTCTCTAGAGTCTAATAGATACCTGAATAATCTTAGGAACCTTCAGGTGAATACTTTGGAAAATTATTACTGTTCCCTTGGGTACCCAGGGAAGTAATTTATATGTGAAACTTAAGTGGGTGAGTTATATATAACATGAAACAATGTGATTGATAGAAAGCTGTAGTCAGGTGTTATATTTTGTCATTTGGTATTTTGTCTTCAGGTTAGAAACCACACTGTTACCTGAGCATCCCTACTGCTGTGAAGTACAGGGGCACCTCAGATTATTAATCCTACCTAAAAATTCAGAGGGAAATATATTTTGGAGGATTGACTTTGTGTATTAAGCAACTCTTTGCACATATTTCTCCATGAAATGAGTTCTCTTTTTTTTTTGCCCTCCCACCTGCTCCGAAGGAGTGCAAAACAACATGAAAACAAGGAGAAAATGTACCACAATGTCACTTACACAGGCACTTGGAGTCAAGGGAAAGTAAAGAAAGTGAAACTTATTCCAGAGTCTACTTCCCCTTCAATTTCTTCCCCAAGTGCCAGGGGAACTTTCTTGTGTGATAGCAAATGCTCTCCTTCAGCTGTTTGCCCAGATCCCAAGGTTCAGGAAAGCACAGGAACTTGTCTAGGAATTTTTCTTTGGAGCTATCTCCATGCTTCAAATATATGCTGGCAGGCTGTATTATTAACAATGACCTAGTGAAACCTTGTTCCTGAATTGTTTTTACAAATCTGTTGCTGTCACACCTCTAAGCACAGGCTCCAACCACTGGTTTAAAATCCATCCAAACCATAGCTCAGGGGCTCAATTTCTTATGCTGCCATACAAACACTCTTGTTTTAATCACATAATTGTGAAATTCCTCCACAATAAAAAGGCAGTGGCCAGTAACTATGCCAAACTATTAGAATAGTTAGAGAATTCAAGTCTCATTATGAAGAATTGAATACCAAATGTAGTGAAGAAACTGAAATTTTTAAAATAATGATTGTGATATTTTTAATATAATGATTCACACAAAGAATCCAGACTTGTAAGAGTCTGAGGAACCAGCTAACTAAGGAGAGGAATCACAGTGATATTGCAGGTACTGCAGTGTTAGATGTATCTCTTGATACATGCAGTTTGCAATCAGGTTTCATGGTTCTCTGTCCCAGGACCATAATCAAGCCCCAGAAAAAGCAAGAAGGTTGATCAAATTTTTCTTCAGTTTTGTAAGAAGCATCTAAGGTCAGCAGACATCTGGAAAAGCAACAGATCTGAGATTGTCTTGAGCAAGTCAATTTAGCCATTACTCCTAGGCTGCAGCCTGCTGAAGGGTGGGTGTGTGCAAGCATCCTGCCAATATGCTGGTCTGCTCCACTTGCCAGAACACAGCACAAGTGAAGTAGGGGAGATCATTAAGTGATTTCTGTCACTGAGATCCATCCCATCTAATTTATGGTACTTAACTGAGTGCCTAAGAGATAAGCATACTTGTCCTAGGCTCTCTGTAAGGGCAACAGACCACCACAGTGTCACTTTCTCACCTAAATCCTGAAAGACCTCTTTATTTTATCAGAAGATGTGTTTATGAAGGCTGGGATCCTCACTTAGTTCCACACGTGACAGGGATCTGGGCCTTATTGAAGGAACAGAGCTATTTATGAGATCTAAAATTGAATACAAATTAGTAGATCTTCTACCCCTCACCTTTCATCTTCTACCTCTCACCTTTCATCTCAATGCATCGGAGCCTGCCATTCCTACATCTTTTGTAGGAGTGATGTTCCAGAGCTTAGCTTCAAGGCTCTTCATCTAGGAGGGACCCAAGAAAAAAACAATCTTACCATTCTACCCAGTGATGACAAGGGACATCTTTTGAGCAGTCTCAGAGCCTAAGAGGGCTCTGCTATCAACCAATACCATTTTGCTGTTGTGGGTATTAGCATTCTCTTTTTTTGTCTGCTGTCGCTTGGGTTGATTCTCCTGCTGGAAGACTAGAGAAGACTTTCCATGAGTCGCAGCAACCTGCTTGTCACATGTTATGGTCACACAGGATATGAGGAGCCCTTGGAAAGGAGTTTGGTTGCATCACCATAGTGATGCAACCACATAGTGGGTTGCACCATGGCAATAACACTTGATCTTCTGGACCTGCACTGTCTTCTTCCACCTAGAGAAACAGCTCACCTTGGCAAAGGTGTGGAAGAACATGCATGTGAGAGTGAGGGTAAACAGCTTTAGGTTTGCTACAAATTGCAATGCTAAAGGACACTGGATCTCTCCATGAGCTTTCTCCAGTACTGTATGACAAGCAAGGCTGCCTGGAAAAAGGCAGCCTCCAAGTGCTCGCTGCTTCTAATAGCAGCGAGCACTTGGAGAAAACTGACAAAAATGTAAACACTCCACTGATTCCAAGTCTGTTCAGATGTTTTGATTGAACAAGCTATACTTCCAAATGCCTTTCCATACTTCAGTAGGTGAACTGTGTTTTTGTAGTTAGATAGTTGCAGTAAGGGAATGTTCAAAACAAGAAAACCTCTGGGGCATTTATATCATGGGGAGGCATATTGATATTGCAGGGATTTTAAAGTGACTGGTTTCTCTAAAGCAATAAGAGTGACTAATTTCCCTTTCAATGAATCCACATATGCTCAGTTCTCAGGTTTTGAAAGGCAGCCAAAGCAACATTCTTTCAGGCTTTAAGTTGATATAAATAAAGTATAACAGAGAGCGCCAATAGCAAAGTTTATCAATGACACATGCCTTAGTTTGAATTTACATATGGACATGGATGAATTTTTTTCACTTTCTTTTCAGATGGCTCTTAAAGAATGTCATCAGTTGCCATAAGCTGGCAGTTTCCGGCCACAATCCATCTAAGAGGGGGACACAAAACCCCCATGCATGGACAATCTAAATGAAATTAGAGAGCAGGAGGCTGAGGTGAAACACAGGCCCCCAAAGAGCAAGGTACTTTACAAACTTCCATTTCGGTATGGAGAACTCATGTGTTCAGTGTTGAAACAGTGTTAAAAAAAAAAAAAACCCAAAGCAAAACCCAAACACAGATTTACTAGAAAGGAACATATCCATAAACTGAGGTGGGAGATGTAATATGTACAGTTTTCTGCTGGTCCTCTCTATGCTTTTTGGGGTTTTTTCAAGTATCTTAATAAAATTTTTACCTGTTGACCTTACATATTTTAAGATACTATACTGAATTTCACTACATTTTTAAAAACATTTTCCCATTCTTTCTTTATTCTTTGTCAAGGAGAACCAACATGTGAGAACAGCACATAGTGCTGTTGCACATGCAGCAACTATCCTAGAGGATCCCCTCTTATAAATTATGCCCTGTGCTGAAGTACAGAAGAGATACAGCAGAGTGCAACAACTTCTGATATAAAAACTTCACCCACATAGTTTTCCTTGTTTGGGGAGATTTTTGGATGAATTCCTGCTATGCAGCCTCAGCAGGGCTTTTCCTGATTGCATCTCTGTAGCTTGAAATACAAGAGTTGATTCCTTCTTTTCCTCTTGCCTATGCATGTCAGAGGTTATTGGGACTGGACTAAACACTGGTGGAGACCATTTCCTCATTGACCAAGCATTTGCAGCATGGTGGATTTCTTCCAAAGCAGGCTGAACATTTCAGTTAAGATGGGCACTCCCTACTTTAGCTTCTTTTATTCCTCCAAGGATTCCTTCTCTCCCTCTCCACTGAGACCAAGCTCACCCTCCAGCACTCATAACTCTGACCCCTTCTTACCCCTTACTCCCACTTCCTCCATTCACCTATGTCTTTCTGGGACTCTCCCTCTCTTGTCTTCTTATTCTAACTTTCTTGACTTCTTCCTTATTACCCCAGTCCTGTATTGCTGGGTATCTTTGCTCTCTCTTTTCAAATTTATAGTCAAAGAAAAGCTTGTTTTCAAAAGTTTATGATCAGAATTAGTTTCCTACCTCTTCCACTGGCTTTTGTATGGCTTTTTATGTGTATGTTTGAACTAGAAGTTCTTTGGGGCAGAGCTGTATTTTTTCTGAATATTAACAAGGAAGGTCAAAAAGAAGATGACGAGGAAGGAGTGAGCTTCAGAAGTGCAATCCAGAGGAACTGAATTTGCAAAAATGGTATCATTTTTCAGTAGCATAATCACAAAACAACAACATTCATACAGAATTCATACCATTGGCAGATGTGAAAGCAACCCAGGCACTTGTGGTATAGAAGCATAGATATCTGGTTCAGAAGATGTCTTCCTGCATTCTTTAATAACTAAGTTTGACATTATAATGCACTCACGAATTCAGTTAAAGGGGTTCCATGTCACAGTATGCTCAAAATGAGAGGCACATTGTAAGGAAATTTTATCTTAAAAAATGTCCAACTAATCCAAGTTCTCTGCTGAAATCCCAGTAGTATTGTTAGGTTAGAATCCAAAAAATATTGCTACGTGATAGGAAGAGTTGTTGATAGCATGGTTTTTGTGAGTAGCATCCATATTGTGAGACCTTGCTCTTGAAAAAAATGCCAGATTTCCATAGTCCTAGTAGCACAGAGGTAGGAATTTTAGGAAATTCCTTTGGCAGCCCCCCCCCCCCCCGCCCCCACCCATCACCACATTCTCTACACTGGGATAAAAAAAAAACAATATACAGTAAACACTTTTGCAAGTTTTTGACTCCAAGGTCAAATCCCTGGTCTTGGTCCTCTAAGTCCTTAGTGGGCCATTTGACAATCATTGCTGTTTGTGACTATATTTCCTCCTATCTGCAGATATAAATTGACATAAATAAAGTATAATACCTGGCAGTATTCCAGGTGTTGTATGCCAGCAAGTCCCATGTCCCAGATAAAAGATGAGGAGTAGAAAAATCAGTCATTCTCAGATTCACGTGTGAAGCAGCCTTCTAGGTGAAACCAGGTAAATGAACCCTTCCTAGGCACTCTTACCAAATTAGTTGAAAAATGCCACCAAAATACAAAATATATCAGTAAAACATTTCTGCTGTAACTGGTATGAGAGAATGGGATCATATGGTATATAATCCCCAGCAATTTATTCAATAAATCAAGAGGAAACCCTGAAAGTATTAAATGTACCAGAAAATCACTATGAGATTCAACAAACATAAAACTTATATGTATATTCTGGTGAAAAGTGTTACACACTAATAAAATGCAGAAAGATTCTCTATTATTCACTTTATTAAAATGTTATTTAAATTTTCCTGAGGGGCTGTGCTTTGTGTTAATCTAGCTTCCCCTCAGTCAATCCACACATTATTAATTGTATCTCACAGTCAGTAACAAGCTACAGTGGCTGGCAGGATGCCACCTTAAAATTAAGTGCCTAAGGTGGGACACCTTGTATTCATCAATGTTTAAAAGATAAAACTGCCTTGTGCAATTTCCCATGACTGGTGTGGAAATAACAGGTAAGCTATTTAAACCAGGTTCCTAAGGCAATTTATCCACCTTTCATGCCTGTAGTTCTACACTGGAGGGTGTGCAAGGTGGTGGGGAAGGAAATGGGTTGAGAAGAAAAGCATTTAAGCATGAGGGTTGGCAACAAGGAGTGAGAACAAAGCACTATGCCATCGTGCCATCAGAGATGGGAAGCTGCAGAGTCTCCATTCTGCAGGAATGGTAACACAAATTAAAATGGAAACTCAGATTGGTCTTGGAACAGGATTTTACTCCAAAAGACAGCATCTGGGTGAAATTTTTGTAATTCCATCCACACAGCCTCTAGACATAAGATGATAGAACACCTGTTCTATCAACTGACCTCTGAGCACAGAGGTGTCCTGAGATAGTGTTGCTGTTGATTGCTTTCATCCATCTGACCTTTCAGCTGCTGATAGCTTTAAATCTGGGCTGAAAAATTATTTTGCTTATAATACTTTTACAGAAAGCAGTATTTACTTCTTTTTCCCCTCTTAGCTTCCCACCTAGCACAAACTAGAAGACGCAGCTTTTTCTAACATACCGCTATCTAATTTATAAGTAGCAACATTAATAATATCACTGGCTCCTCTTTGTATCCAGGATAACTGCAGCATTTTAATTTACAGGGAAACAGCACTACTCCTCTGATTGAGGTTCTGACCCCCAAAACCAGATTTTGCCTGGCGGCCCAGAGCAGAGTTTGGCACCCCTGTTTAGGAGGTGATGAGCATGGCCCCAAGCGATGCTGTGAGATGTTGCACGGTGACTCCACCACGTGGCAAGCAGAAGTGCCACGCTGCTGAGCTTCTCTGACTATAAATTGCTGCTGAAGGGGCGGTCTCTGCCCGGGGTGCGCAGCAGCTGCTGGGGCGAGAACTTCTTCAGGCGCTACAGCCTCATCTGTCCACAGCCCAACACGGGCACTAACAGCTCAGCGTTCATCCCCTCTCTGTGAGAAAGTAACAAACACCATTCCAAACAGGAATAATTCGGAATAGAACAAGAGGTGGCTATAAATCACTATCAAATCACACTGTTCTTACTCTTTATCTGTTCCTACCCCAAGAAAAAAAACTCCTCAGTCATGTTGTACTCATTAACAAACACACTGCACTGCTTTTTTCAGTATGTTGGCAGTTCTTCTCTCTGTTCATCTAAAGCATTAGTTTTGGCTTAAGGAATATTTCCAGTCAAAGAAAGACTCAATTTTCTTTAGCAGTATCTCCTTAGAACACTTCTACTTTCACTTTCTACCACCTTCTTAAACCTTTTTAGAAAATCAATTCAGAGAGCTCTTCTTTGGTTCTCTTTCTAACAGCAATAGAGGGGGGCTAGAATAATCTCAAATTATTCATTTAGACTGTCCCTTTATTCAGCTGATAATATGATCTAATTTATATAAAGTAAGAGATGAGAAATGGGGTGGGGGGGAAGTCAACTTTCTCCCAAGCCTGAATGATCGACATTCAGCAAGTCTCACAGCACCCGCAGGTGACTCATTCAGACAGACAGACAGACAGACGGGTCGTGTGGAGCCTGTTTTCAGTTATGAAGCCCCTTTCCCCATGGTCTGACATGAATTGGCATAGCCCACATTTTTCAGGCCGTGTCAAACAATGGTTTCAGTTATAGATGAGGTGACAAGCTCTGGGCTGGCAAGGTGCCTCCACCTCCCCAGCAGCGCCTGGAACCGGCCCCCCAAGCGCGGCTCAGGCTGCCCCTCCCGCTGCACCTTCCTTTTCTGGGCAAACACTTCCCTCTCCCGGTACAACAGCTAACTACAGCCACACCATGAAAAAAATCCACATATTCCCATCTATCCTTTCATGTGTTACTTTAAATATTTGCATTTAATTTAATAAATTTAATTTTAATATTACTCACCTATTCCCACATGAATGGGATATTGGATGTTTGAGCTTTTTCCCATTTATGAACAAGAGTCTGGCAGTACCTGAGCTTTTGGCCAGACACCAAGGTCTTCTTCTAACCCAAACAACTCCATGATTCTGATCCTATGATCATGATAAATGTAATTTCTGCTGGAAATACTTGTTGCCCAGGAGGTATCTGTGGGATATTGCTCAACCTGTAAATTGTCAGCACATAGGTGATTTTACTGATGATATAAGTAAGTCCCTAATCATTTTTACTTCAGTGATTCTTTGAAAATAGTGGCAGACTGTGGTCCAGGGCTGTTTATCAGGAAAAAAAATAACCAACAGCTACAGCTCATTTCTACTTTAGCAATAGTGTCATTTCTACTTTAGCAATAGTGAAATGTGAAAGGTCTGGGCACAAGTCTGATGAGGAGAGGCTGAGGGAGCTGGGGTTGCTTAGCCTGGAGAAAAGGAGGCTCAGGTTGTTGTTCAAAATAGGTTATTTCACCCGAAATTCAAGAAGCCAATCCACAAGCTGAGTCGAGGTATTTCATTTATTTACAGCCCCAAGCAGAGAGGGCTGCTGAGGGGCAAATCCACAAAGCCTGCATACTGACTATCAAGATGTTTCACTATTTATACATTTTAGCAAACAAAGGTATTAGTGCTCACTGGCTTCAAGTTATGTAGTTCTCTTATTAATTTGTATTCTATCTCCTGTTGGTTAAATAATTCCCTTATTCTCATGCTAATTAGTCTGGATGGTCAGGCCTCCTCCTAAATTGGTGGGTTTCTCGATTCCATGAGCCACAGTCTCCCTGTCAGAATTACCTTTTACCCAGCTCCAGCCAATTCCAGCACAGCTGCAGAGCTGGCTTTGTTACTTCCATCCTTATCTCAGGAGTTCTGCCAAATGTTCTGGTGGCTCATAAATTCTGCATCCTTTTGTCCACTGTGAAAAACATCAATCACTTGCTTTTAAAATTTTTAAAGTTTAATAGTAATAAAATGGTTATAATACAAGTCACATAATTAGAGTAATAAAAATGTGGACAATTGTGATTAGGACAATATGAGACAATAAGACCAAAGAATTACATACGGTCCAGGTACCTTTTATGGGCAAAATAAGCCCAAAAAAAGGACCCATGTAAACAGAGGACTAACCCTTAAAAACAATACCCTGTTGCATATTCACACACCTCATACATGATGCATAAATTCCATTCAAACAAAGGATTCTGTCTGGTCAGTGTCAGCTTCTTCCTCTTAAATCCTAACGGCGCCTTCAGGGCTGAGCGAGGCGGGAAGAGTTTGTTTCTTCTGAAAATGGAGAAATAAATTCTTTTTTCTCTGAAAGATTTAGGTGTCTTGTGGCTGCTATCTGGTGCGAGTACCTCATTCCTTTCTTAAAAAAATATCTCACATATATAGCTTCTATTTTAACATTATGTTATAACCTAAAGCTATATTTAATGCACTACTTTAAAAAATTAATACGGCATAACTTTCTAACATAACACATATAATATTCACTTTACTATTTGCAAAAAGCCAATCTATATAATACACATTTTTCACCACCACTCTCAGTGCTATCTCCTTCTCCCCAAGCTGTGTTAACATCCCCACATCCGAGATCACTGAAACACGTCAAATACTAAACTTTATCAAGCCAATTCTACTGACAAGTATTAAATGCGAATATTTATCCTTCTAACACGTGCACACCGAGGGAAGCCCTCATCACCCCCTATAGCACCTCAGAGGAGGCTGTGGCCAGCTGGGGTCGGCCTCTCCTCCCTGACAACAAGTGACAGGACAAGAGCAATGGCTTCAGCTTGTGCCAGAGGAGGTTCATGCTGAATACCGGGAGCAATCGCCTCGCAGGAAGGGCTGCCAAGCATTGCAACAGCCCGCCCAGGGAAGCGGTGGAGCCACCACCCCTGGAAGCGCGCGGATGCGGCCCTTGGGGACGTGTTTGGGTGGAGGGCCTTGCAGTGCGAGGTTAGCAGCTGGACCCGGCCATCCCGGGGGTGTTTCCCAATCCAAACCCCGGCACAGCCCGGTGTTCCCAGGACCGTCCCGCTGCCAGGGCCGACGGCGCCCGCGCTCCACCCGCTTCCCGCTGGGGGGGGCGGGGCCATGGCGTCATCGGCGCGCGCCCGCAGCGCCGCTCTCCCTCCTGCCCGCCCGCCCGCCGGGATCATGTCGCCGCCGCTCTTCAGCCTGCCCGAGGCGCGGCTCCGCTTCACGGTGAGCCTCCTCCCTGCCCTCCCTCCGTCCTTCCAGCCTTCCCTCCGTCCCTGCCGCTCGGGAAGCTGCGGGGCCGGGCTGTGCTTCGGCGACTCCGGGCCCGCGGCCGGGCCGGAGCTGCTGCCGGGAGCGGCCCGGGCGCTGCTTTATGGAGCGCTGAGCGCGGCTGGGATGCGGCGGGGTGGGAGTGAGAGTGAGAGCGGGCTGCACGCCGGCTCGGCCAAGGGCGGGCGGAGGGGGGAATCAGTCTTCAGGTTAGCGAAAATTAATGTGAAAGATAACGAAAGTGTAGCGTGCCCCCCGCAACAAAACGTCCGGACGTATTGCACTTGCTGCCTCTGCTGAGGGATGCTTTTCCTTTCCCAGACCTGGGGGGCTCCGTGTATTCCCGGCCTCTGGATCCCCTCAGGTTGTCAGACGAGAGGATGGGATTTGCACAGGAGTGCTCGAGGCACAAGCACTCGATTCCTTAGAGCGATTTTGTAACAGGAAGTAGTCATTTTTAGACCAACTTCTTAGCAGGAGTCATGTACTTTTTAACATCTTCATAAACGCAGGACTTGCAGGGATCCTTTGCAAGTTTATAGGTGATAGAAAACTGGGAGGAGCTGTTAACTCCCTTGAAGACAGGGAGAGGCTCTCAGGCACACAATGCCGTTCTTGGGGCTGTCCTTGCAGGGCCAGGAGTTGGACTCGATGATCCTTGTGGGTCCCTTCTGACTCAGAGTGTTCCATGATCTGTGTTCCCAAAGCATCATAACCACCTGAAGCTGTGAGGGTAGCACCTGAGACAATGATAGATACAGATCGGTCACAAGAGCCTGATCCTCTGTGTATCAATTAGAAATGCTGTTTTCACCAGGCTGTTAGCCCAGGTTTGGGATGTGATGCTCTACTAGCTCAGTGCCCGATTTCCCATGTGCTTGTTACTTGCCCTCCTGTTACAAAGGTCTCTCTGTAAACTAGCACATGGTATGTGGCAGAAAGATTCCTTAGTATTTCTGTCCACCATCAGAAGAAGGAGGAAGATTCTTTTAGGTTTGTACTGGTGTTGTAGCTTTTCTTTCTTTGCATTTTGGTAGACATCCACCAGAGAGGCTCTGATTAACAAAAGCATCAAGCCGCTGTTGAATGCATTTAACCAAGTTCCTGGAAGGTAAGTAAAGATCACTTGTTTTTTTAACAAGAACCTATTTAGATAAGTTTTAGTAGTCTTGTGTCTGAGAGTTGTTACTAACTAAGGTGGAATGTTTGCATTTGCAGTGAAAATGAAAAGAAGTGTACCTTGGATCAAGCTTTTAGAGTTGTTGTAGAAGAAGAAATAGTAAGTATTTTAAATTGCTGAAGCTTATCTCTTGTTGAACCTCACATTTCTATTAGCAGGCTAGTACATTAATGTAACAGGAACATACTTTAGTGTAAGAAACCACTTTATTAAAAACAGGAACTATGTAATGGTGAGGTAATTGAGATTAAATACAGATTATTCAAGGAGGTAGGTAGGATCTTGTATTTTGAAGACATCACACTGTAGTGAGAGCTGTTGTCTGAGCCTTTTCTAGCAGTTCTTTGTAATGTTTATGAAAGTCTGCTGTGTCTTAAAATTCTAATTCATAAACATGCATTGTTCAATAACTGTACTTTAAAAAGTGGGTGGAAAGGAGCATTGGAGTGGATGTCAGAAAGGAATTCTTCCCTGTGAGGGTGGTGAGGCACTGGAACAAGTTGTCCCAAGATGTTGTGGATGCCCCATCCCTGGAAGTGATGAAGGCCAGGTTAGATGGGGCTTTCAGCAACCTGGACTAGTGAAAGGTGTCTCTGCCTCTGGCAGAGAGTTTGAACATTGAGATATTTTGGCCTCCCCCCATCAAAACTATTTTGTGATTTGTTACTTTTGTAACAAAGCTGCCCTGTCAGCTGAAAAGACTGATGAAAGGAGTCAAATAGTGTATGATCAAATAATATTTGAATGAAGTCTGGATGTGGGATATTAATTTTTAGAGGCAAATGACTGTGCATTTGGGTCTTTAGTGGCTGGAAGCAGTCAGGAACAGTTTAATTCTCAATAAAAACTTACTGCAGTTAACTGATGGGTCAGATTTCAGAGATTGTTTTGGAAAGTTGAATGTCAGTATTTGTTTTAAATATACCTACTTGGAAACAAGAATTTTAGTTTTTTTAGATGCATTATGGTCAGACTGGAGAATTTCAACAGTGTTTTCTTTCTTTAGATAAACAAAGCTCCATGTGAGAATCTCCTGGCAATTATTTCTCTTGCTATTAATGGAGTCACAGAAGGTGAGCATTGAAAGAGCATCTCTCTTTCAAATTTATTGGCACTTTTAGGGACCATTTAGGGGAATTTTAAACTTTTGATTTCTGTAAATCATCTACTGTGGTTATCTTTGGTGATATATGGCTCTTATGCTAGTGTTTAGTTTCAGAAGAGAAATTAAGTATAATATAATTAAATTTGGTTATATATGTAACATTTGTGTTGGAATCTTTTTCTTTTTTTTTTTTTTGTTAAGAAAGAAAGATGGATGGATTTGGTTGCAGCATGATTAGCAGTTTCTTTGTCCAGCACTCTAAAATGATAGAAGTTTCCCTTCATAATTTCAGAGATGAGACCAGTGAGGCAGAGAGGTAAAATGACTTGGCAGAGGCAGAAATACCATCTCCTGTGTATCTGTGCTCATCTCCTGTCAGGATATGGCTGGTTTTTAGATACTTGAATCTGTTTCAATAACAGATTGTGTCAGAAATCAGTGTGCTGTTCTCCTCTGAAGTGGCTTTTGCTCTCTTCCTTTTGTTTATTTGTTCCCATTATTCATCAAGAATTGTTTGTTTCAGTAAGTACAGGTCAATTACATGTGTGTTTTATGAGCTGTAGAATAACAAGAGCTGTGCTGTGAGGAATGCAGGCACTGCCTGCAGAGCATGGGTGGATGGACGTGGAGCACTGTTTTAGTGGTGCTTGAAAAGGCTCTCAGCCTTTGTGGATGTGTGTAGTGGGACTAACTGTGGATATAGAAGTCTGAAAGAGTTCACTTGCAATCTGCAAAAAGATGTGACATTGTTTCAGATTATGAGGTTGTTATAACAGTGATTTTTTTAATATTTGTTTTATGTTAGTGCAAAGCTTTTGCAAATCTCATTTGAGTATGTGCAGAAACAGCTTTAGAGAAAGTTCACATTTTAGCCCAAGTTTTCTGTTAGGATTTGTAGGAACCCAGAAGAACTTCTTTCTTCTACTTTTTTAAATAAAATGTTCCTCAAGTATAATGCATCTCTTTGTTTTGTATTTCAGTTCAAATTTGTTGAATAAAAAATTCCCTGTTCCTTATAGGTATCTGCACTGCATCAACTCCTTTTGTGCTTTTGGGGGATGTTCTGGATTGCCTCCCTTTGGATCAGTGTGACAAAATTTTCACTTTTGTGGAGAAAAATGTTGCTACGTGGAAATCAGTAGGTATTTTTGCAGAATGTTGCATTGTTTGGCCAAAGCTTTTGTCTACAAGAACCATTTTGATGAACAGAATTTAACTGTCTTGTGGCTGACACATTAGTGTCAGGAACTCCAGAGACAGCACCTGTAAAGCATTCTACTGTCTCAGTGTTTTCTTAATCTGGATTTTCTAACTAGAACCTCCTCCCATAGTCATTCAGGCTGGTTTGTTTCAGATTACATTATGGCCTCTGACATACTCACAAACTGCTGTTTATTGTCAATTCAGGTATCTACCAGTTTCTTCTTCCAGATCACCAGTACTGTGAACACTCTAAATCTTTTGTATGTGCTCTTTGCTTATTTGTACAAATCATACAGGGAGTAATAAAGGAAATGAGTGTAAAAATTAGTGCATTCCGAGAAAAAAAAAAAAGGATGGTGTTCTTACAGTTCATTGTCACACGTGGTTTTTCTTTATGAAGGCTGGGTGTAAATGTGTTTCATGCTTCTTGGAATTTGTGGGACTTGCCTTTTTGTGAAACCTGCCTGTTATGTAAGGGAAGACTCAAATTTAGAGTTATCTGTAGGAGTGACTCATATCTTGTGATTGGATTAAATCTGCTGAAGAAGGTTTTATGATCTTTTAGTGTTCTAAATACCTTTACTCTGTTTCAGAACACATTTTACTCTGCAGGGAAGAATTACTTGCTGCGCATGTGCAATGGTGAGTAGTAGTTTTTCAGGGAGGGGAGAGCAGTATTAAAGAACTTCCTATCTCAGGAAATGAAAATTAGTTTAATAATTTGATTTAAATTCAGATGTGTTCAGTAAGTAATAAAGTTAAAAGGTGCATCACTCTGAACAGATACATATTCTTGGTTATTAATGTAAAAGTCATTCAGGCCTCAGGGAACTCTTCATCAGTGGAGATCATTATAGAAGAATGTCATTCCTCAGCAATGACAACGCCTGTATCCAAGGCTGTATTTGAGTAGGATTCATCCAAATTTATTTTTTATTGGTGTTGAAGGTGTTAGAATTGGCAGAATGCATTTGGAAGAAGTATGTCTGGTCAGAGGGAGTCACTGGCATTTGAATTTACAATTATGAGCTTCCTTAGCTCTGTAGGTCATTAGTTAGCAAGTCTTGAATTCTGTTGCATGAGAAATTAAAAGAGGGATAAATACTAATATTATTTACTTTTTACAATATTTAGATCTCCTAAGAAGATTATCTAAGTCACAAAACACAGTCTTTTGTGGAAGAATTCAGCTGTTCTTGGCTAGGTTATTTCCACTTTCAGAAAAGTCAGGTGAGATTTTTTGCATTTCATCACACTTAACATTGAGACTAAATAAGCTGAACCTTTAAAGTCTGTGATGGTTGCAACCAATTCCAGTTGGACCAAATCACTTTGTATTTGCATCCTAGTTCTTGTGTCTTTCCTTGATGTTGTAACTTTTATTTGCTTTGGTTTCAGGTGTAAATTTTTGCTCTGAGAATTGAGTATCAGTACTTCATAAACAGACTTGGGAACTTCACAGCTTTTAAGACTTTCTCTTTGTTTTTCACAGGGCTTAACCTACAGAGTCAGTTTAACCTGGAAAATGTCACTGTTTTCAATACCAATGAACATGAGAGCACTCTGGGACAGAAGGTGAAAGTTCCCTATGTAATTTTTTACTGATTCTGCAGTTAACATGTAAGATTGTTTGCACAAAACGTGTTTGGGACTGTAGGTTCATAATTTGGTTGTCCCTCTGCATGACCAAGCTGTTGTTTTGGGAATAGGCATTCCCAGGTGTCTGTTAGGTTACCTGGAACATTAAACTGTGCACTCTGAGGGAGAAAAAAACAGGTTTGATTGTGAGGAATGAGTACTGTCACTGTGCAGAGTTTTCAGGAGAAATGAGGCTATCATTGCATTAAGACAGAAATTTATTACACATATTATACAGTAATAATACTTCCGAGAATTTTTGAGTTAGCAGCTTAAGCTTTCTGATCTAATATATAATTGAATGTTTACAGTAAACAACACTGTGAGAGCTCTGTGCAACCTGTAGTGGCATTTGTATAAATCTTAAATAATTTTTTCCTATTTAGCACACTGAGGAGAGGGAAGAAGGAATGGATGTGGAAGAAGGTGAAATGGGAGATGATGAAGCACCAACGAGTTGGTGAGCGGACAGAAATTTAAAAGCTGAAGCAAAACATTATAAAGTGAAAGGGAAAATACTGTTTGGGAAATATCTTTAAATGTTGAGATCCAAATTCTCCTCATCTTCTGCCCTCTGAAGATTAGATATATCTAATCAGTGAAGGCTCCTGGCAATGTCTTAATTGTTTAAGTTGTCTGGAAAACAGAAATGCACAGATTTGAAAAAGTTGTATACCCAGGCTGAGAACCACTCTGTTTTTGACGGTTTTACAAATTCCCTTCACAAAACTCGTGATAAGATGTATTCGGGGATTTTGAGTATGTGCTTAAGGAGAAAAAGCTGTGTTCCCCTTCATGCCATAGATAGTGAAAAACTCCCAAGATCCCTTTTGTGTACTTTTTTGCTTTTGTGGTGAGAAAGTAACAACAGACTGAACGGAAAACTCTTACAAGGACAAATTTTGAGTTACAGATTCCTCTGTGACGGTTCACTACTGACTCACTAATTTACTTCCAAAGTGAATAATGTTTTCTAGAGTTGTACATTCCTGAGTAAACTTGAATATAGTATATTGCTTTTCAGTATGGTTTTTTTCATTATTTCTTCCACAGTTCCATTCCAATAGATTATAACCTGTATAGAAAATTCTGGTCTCTTCAAGATTATTTTAGAAATCCTGTGCAGTGCTATGAGAAGGTGTCATGGAAAACATTTCTTAAGGTAATCTGAGTTCATGCTTCAACCATTCAGCCTAAGTAAAGGTCATGGTTTGCATGAGTCGCAGTGACTGCATAAGCATGGGACAGTTCAAAGGCTCAGGCTGCTGGAAAATGATAGTGCATTAGGAAATGCATTTTGCTGTTTTCTTAAGTGAGCCTTTTTCAGTAAATTAATATATTGTGCTAAAATGTACGATAAATTTCCTGCTGTATGTCAATACCAGAAATACTTCATATGTTGCAACAGTGCCAGAAGTACTTTTTCTTTGTTTTTGTTTATCAGCTGCAAAAAGCAGAAGTTGTGGGTTTGGGTGGGTTTTTTTACCCCAAGAAGATAAACAGCTCTGTCTAGTCCTTGATGTTATTTTTGAGCAGTCATACTGATGCCAGTGGCATCCTAAAGATTACTGGTTTCTAACAAAACAAATCTCTTTGTAGAAGCAATGACTTGAATGTCCCTTTCAGCCAGCTGTTTCAGTTTTGCTTAGTATGAATGTTGATGAGGATTTATTGCTGAGGTACTGTTTCTTCAAAATTTGTCACCCAGTATTTATTTAATTCAAAGAAGCTTAGTTATTTTTTAATCTTCATTCTCCGTGTTCTGGATATAAGAGGTGACATCTGCTCAGACATCCTAATATAAATCTAATTTACGACATTATTAATGGGGCCAAAAAAAATACCCACAAAAACCACCACAGGTGCAGTTCAGAAACTGATCAAGGCCAGACTTAGGTCTTTCAGATGCAATTTTTTACTGTAGCACTGTCATCATGTGAATCTTTTTTCTTCATGATGTCTAAACAACAAAGCATTGTTCATAACCTAAAATGTTGTTTTTCTTAGCATACTTTAAATATTCAGTATGATTAAATGTTCTGACATGATAACATTTTTCATTATCATTTCATGATAACTTCATTTGTGGTGTTCAGAGCAGTCCTACACAACAGTAACAAATGGGTTGTTTCAATGCAGATCTACCAAGTATTTTACTCACTTGGCTTTAAGTCTGCAAAGGTTCAGTATTGTTTTCATGTGGTAAATAACTCTGTTTTATAGTACTCAGAAGAAGTTTTGGCTGTTTTCAAAAGTTACAAATTGGACGACACTCAGGCTTCCCGAAAAAAGTTGGAAGAACTAAAAACAGGAGGAGAACATGTGTATTTTGCAAAGTTCCTAACTAGTGAAAAGGTACGTGGCTTCCCTTCCAGAATTCCAGGCTAATTGAGGTTGGAAGGAGCCTATGTCTGGTTCAGCTTCCTGGCTCAAAGCTCTCAGCTGGAGCAGTTGATCAGCGCTATGTCCAGTTGAGACTCCACAGTTTCTCTGGATATCCCATTACACTGTTTGGCCATTTTATTTAGATAGATTTATTCTATTCCTTTTTGTATTTTATTCTTTGTGGGTTGTCTCTGTTAAATAATGACTCAGAGGCCTCTACTTCTGGAATAAGAGTCTTCAATAATGCCACCATTTGTTTATTGGATTTCATTTCTAATGTTGCCTTTACAAAGATAAATTAAAAGAGAGTAAATATTTAAAGATCATTTGCGTTTTTATTGTTGTTTAGCTGATGGATTTACAGCTGAGTGACAGTAACTTCCGTCGTCACATCTTGTTGCAGTACCTAATACTATTTCAGTATCTAAAGGGACAAGTCAAATTTAAAAGGTAATGTGAAAATACTTTGTGTTTTGGGGGTGGGGAACTAGGAACTTGGAGATAAACCAAAATATTTTAAAATAGTTTGCCTACTTATTCTGAGTTTGTGGAACTTGGAGCCTTGGATTGGTAAATACAGGGTATGGCTGAAGTTATTTTACAGCAGGAAAGCAGAGGTCTCAATTAATTTCTCTGTTCCTCTGCCTGATTCTTTGCCCTCCTGTGCTCTCGTGTTGGTTGGACTTGCTTAAAATTGTGCCATTTACTATACAGGCACAAATGCAATCTGCTCATCTTTGCAGAGTAAGTTTTCTGCCAAGTTGGTGAGTTGTGGGATCTCAGAGAAGTAGAGAGCATTAAAACTTGCTTACAGTGAGAGCCAGCCATGAGAGGGAAGGAGACTCTCCTTGGCAGCACCCAGTTGTTAACACCAATGCAGAGCACTTGTGTGTGGCATCATTTTGAATCTATACTGGCTTTGCAATGTGGCATTGGTTGCTGATTTGTTTTTTTCTTAGTGTACTGCAGAACTCTGTCTAAAATGGCAAGAAATAGCAATGGTGATTATTGCTTTTATCAGTTCATGGGATAGAACCAAACCCCATCTGTTCCTAGTCTCTAACATTATTCTGAAGAAAAACCCATCTCTCTCATTCCCTGTGCCCTTGGCCATATGTGGACATAATAATTAACATCCTTAACAAGGCAGCTGTCTCCACCTGCTATATATTGCTTTTTGTAAACATCTCTCAAAGAACTTAGTAAACTAGGATCATTATCCTAATTCTACATTTATCAAGGCAGTCTAGTGGCTGAGAAGGAATGGAATTCAGGTCTTCTGAATTCCAGTTCAGTCATTTTGAGGTGACAGTCATTCAATGTCATTGCATTAAAATGTTCATTATAAATGGTCACTTATTGGTGGTCAAGGATGGCATGAGATACAGATAGTAGTATAACACTTGGTGAGTGTTTTTGAGGTAAATCTTTTCATTGTGCCCATTTGCTGTATTTTGGGTCCAATATCAAGGTTTGATCTTGAATCACTCAAATGGGCTTCTTATTGGGTGAATCTACACCTTGAAAGTGTAGTCCCCAAGCACATCTAATTAATTCCACAAACTAATATATGCCCTGGGACCAGAGCAGATCACATTCAAAGCACTTTCCTCAGATCTCCTCTTAGCACCCCTCACAAGATATGTAGTATAAATTATGTGTCCTCAGCACACTTTCTGATGTGCTGTTTTTTTTTCAATTCCAGTTCAAACTATGTTCTAACAGATGAACAGTCTCTTTGGATTGAAGATACTACAAAAGCAGTCTACCAGGTTGGTACAGCATCTACTTTCATAAAAATTACATGGAAGCATATTAAGCGTGTAATATTGTATCAACCACCTTTAAAAGCAGTAGCCGCCATTTTCTCTGGAGTTCTTTTCCTACATGTTCTGCCGCAGATACAATGCAAAAAGTTCACCTTCTTTTCTCTCATTCATAGCTTCTTTCAGAAAATCCTCCAGATGGGGAAAGATTCTCAAAAATGGTAGAGGTGAGTATTTTGATGCCTGCCTGAACAAAATCTATATAGCACATTAAAAGGAAGTTTCAGCTTATACTAGCTTTTGGAACACATCTATTATATCTGAGAACTTTTACCTCATCCTAGTAAAAAATGGTCCTATAGTGTCTTATTATTTTGTAGTCATATTTAATCCCATGTTTTCACTAATACTCTTTCTTCCTTCTTCGGGGGAAAAATGAGATTCGCCTGTATGTGTGTGTGTACATACAATTGGTGGGTTATTGGAAAGCAAAAAATATTTCAAAGTTTTTGCAGATAGGAGTCCTGTGCCCAAAGATGTGGAAATTAAATACAAGTGAAATTAATCAAAACCCAAGAAATTGTCTTTTTGCTTTCCTTTTTTCCTTTACTTTGACCGCATCTGTTTTCTTGACTAGACATGGGGAGATAAAGCTTTTCCCACAATTTTTTGAAGAGAGGAGTTACACTATTTTTGCATAAATCAATCAAGTTGCCTAAGATTATATTGATGTTCTTCAAGATAGTGACTGAAACACGCAATCTAGAACGAAGTTTTCCCCTTAATTTTGATAGCTCCATTTAAAACTTTGGGGTCAACTCTGAAAGTGCTTATGACTCTAATAATGTGCAATACTTTCTGTCTTTCTGCAGCATATATTAAATACTGAAGAAAACTGGAACTCGTGGAAAAATGAGGGCTGCCCAAGCTTTGTGAAAGAAAGGTAACTGTGTTATGGAACAGAAGCTTTCTGCTGCTTGTTTGAAATGGTGGTTCCACTTCAGAGTCTGCTATCCATGGTGTATGTTAACCACTCACACAACTTGGAGATCTGTACAGTTCCCTTCAGTGAGCGCAGGCTCTTAGATTTCTGCCAAAAGTCATAAGGCTTGCAGTGTGTCAGGGAAGAGGTGCTTGTGGGTGTGTCTGCTCTCAGGAGAGCATTCTTCGTTGTTTCAGGGCAATATTTTGTGGTACTGGGGATCCAGTGGTCCAGGAGACTGGAGCAGGTTTTGCTGCCTCCTGCTTTCAGCAGACCCTAGGTTGAAGTGGTTAGTGCCTGACTTTTCCATTTATCCCTTTGAACTGCCTCTAATTAAGCCTTTGGCATTATGGCTTCAGGCAGGGCAGCATACCTGGAGTTTGTGTAACAGCTCTCTTACACAATTTATTTATTAGTTTGCCACTTGATGGTGATCACTTAGCTTAAAGGGAATGATAATTAGATGGCTTTCACCACTGAACGTTTCCTGTGTTACTAACTAGTGGCAAAACTTGAACTTTGACTCCATGTATCTACTTGACTGTCTTGAGGGGATGACCAAACATTTGTCTTCCACCCTTCTTCATTGTACATACAGACTGTCCTCTTTGTGGTAAGGAGCATCTGGGTCATTATATCTTTGGAGATTCCCTTTTATTGGAGAGATGATGTGCAGCCAAGCTGTTTGTAAATAAAAGGGAGGGGGGCTGTTAGAAGAGAGAAATTACTGTTGCAGGGGGATTGTGGGGAAGTAAAATGATGAAATTTGACTTTTATAAATATTCTGTCTCCTTTAGATCTCATCCAGAGTTTCAGCTTGGGTAGGTCTTGCCCTAACCTCAGTGCTCTGGGATCTCTAATCCCATGAAATCAGGTGCAGCTGGGGGAAGAGACCTTGCAACCATGATCCCAGCAGCAGGGTAGATCACATCCTGCTGGCACAATTGATTTGCTTCCTTCTGTTTATTGGGACTCTGGTAGATCTTGACATTTTTGAGTGAACTAATTTTGGTGTTTGGCAGAATCCTTTATCTCTACTTTGCCTCCTCCCTCCTTTTCCCCACTGCCTCCTTCCACCCTTAGACTCACTGTCCCTCAGTCCTCATCTCAGGTGAAAGGTGAAGGTGAAACAGCTTTTTTTGTTCTTGAGATATTACTAGTTTGATACTAAAGAGCATCTTTTTTTTTTTTTCTTTAGACCTCCTGATTCTAAGCCAATGAGGCCTGTGAGGAAGAGGCCAGCTCCAGAGGACTTCTTAGGAAAAGGATCAAACAAAAAAATCCTTATGGGGAAGTATGTTGGTTCCTCTTTCCTTTACAAAATTTCTGGGTTTGGCTTGGTTAATTGGTTTGGGGTTTTTTCCTCCCGCTGTTTTTTCTATACACCAATTTTCAAACTTACTTTGGAAACAAGTTCCTTACTTTGGAACTGCCAAAGAACAGCCAAAGGATATGTCACTCTTTTAAAACTGGAAGTAGGCTTTCTTTCCTTATAACCATCTTTTACAGATCCTTTAAAACAGTCCATGAGTGTGGCATGGTAGGATGATGAACATAAACAATGTGTGTTTATGCTTTTCTTTTCAGTGAGGAGCTGACCCGCCTTTGGAATTTATGTCCTGATAATATGGAAGCCTGTAAATCCGAGAGTAGGTAGGTAAAAAATGGGTGTGTCGTTGTTTAAAGCTAACTAATTAGCACTCTAATTAGAGAGTTACAAAATTGGCATAAGGAAGATGTACAGGATGATCTCAGGAGGTGTGCATTTCACACCTTTGGAGAAGGTGGTTATATGAATCTTTGCCCCTGAAACCTCTTTACAGTTTTCTTCACTTCTTCGAGTGTTTGTGCTGTCAGTTTCATTGCTTACTAAAGTAAAATCTAAGCTGAAAACTAGATGAAGACTCCCCTTTTGTAGAACATGATTGTATAATTAATTACCTTATATAATGAAGGAAGATTGCCAAGTCTGGCTCTGATGAAGTTAGCATGCTGCTTGGCTATGATTTTCGAGCAGACCTGTGCTTTAAACAATGCTAGATAAGAGGAAATTGGCTACCAGGCATTGTTCCAGCACATACTGTGTCTGTTTGTGGGGCAGATACAGAAAAATGTAATTATTGGTTGTCCCTTATGCTTGCACAATTGTAGGAAATGCTTAAAATATACTCTGCTACACAACTTTCTTTGTTACAGATACCAAAATCTCTTTTACTGTGCAGACATGATACAGATTAAGAAAATTTGGAAAAGGAATGGGACAGTTCCCAAAGAGAACTCTGCTAGTAGTGGCTGTAAAATCTGGTTGTGTGGGGAGAGGTGCTAGCTGTGCAGATTTCCTAGGTGGAGGAATTGCTTTCTAGAGGTTCAGAGTTTTGCAGAGGAAGTGCCCTCCTTTCTTGTGAGGCTGGGATGTACAGGAAGGCCTTTGACAGGATACTTGCCTTTACTAGGCCAAGGGATGAAGGTGGAGTTGTGTTTGGAACCAAAGCTTTTGGTTCTATGCGTGCGATTGTATTGTGCTGCAATGCCTCTAAATAAAAATAAATAAAGCCCTTAACAAATGTAGATAAACAAAGAAAATGCATGGTAAACAGGAAATAGATCTCACAGCACCCAGATTCAGTTGCAGGTTTTTGTTACGGGCTTTTTGTGACTGTATGTGGTCAAGTGTAGCTTTTTGCTTTGGTTGTTCACATCTCCATTCAAATGGAGAAATGTTTCCTTAGCTGTCCTCTTTTTAGATGGTTGTTCTGGGGATAATGTGGCAGGACTCAGATGGGTTTTCAAGGTGCTGGCTTTTTCCAGTAGTCAGTGATAATCCATGGGGCACTGCTGCCCTGGGCAAAATGCCTTTTGCAGAACAAAATTGAAGTGAATTTATAGACCAGTGTGCTTCACCCCCTGCTCCAGCCCTTTGCTAGCTTCCTTGCAGAAGCAGGTGTGTCTCTGTCAGCTTTGGGTAGGAGAAATACAGATCATTATGAGCTTGCTTTGCTCCACTGAGAGTCTTGGCTCTCAGTAACCTACAGCTCTCACACAATCTGTGTTTTTTGGGTAGAGTCTTCTCAGCAGCAAACCATCCTGATGGTGTGAAATTTCATTTCTGTTCTGTTTTTAGGTCAGGTTCCTTTTGTGCTGCTTTGAGTACCTGTCAGAGCCCACCACAAGCGGTTCTGAGAGCAGATGGAGCTGAGGTGGGGGGTAGCAGGGACAACCATGTTTTGCTGCTGTCAAATGGCACAAAACTAGCAACCATTTTAGACTCCTGAGTGCTTGTGAGCTGTGCAAATGCTGTTGACAGATGTTGATATCACCTCTTTGTATGGCAGGAGGTTTAAATGTATATAATAGGCAGTGCTAGCAACTGCTGGCACACTCTAGTGATTATGCAGTTAATAATTTTATAACAACATGTATCAAACAGTTTCTTTGCTTATTTAAAATTGTTGTATTTGAGTGGGTTGGTTTGGGATTTGTATTTTTTTCCTCGGTAGATGAGTTTGAGATGTGTCTGCAGGAACACAGACTGTCTATTTTAGAGAAGTTTGTGAAGCATATTAAGCTCCTTATTTGATTTTTTTTTTCAGGGAATATATGCCAACACTGGAGGAATTTTTTGAGGAAGCTATTGAGCAAGCAGACCCAGAAAACATGGTTGAAAATAAGTATAAGTATGTCTATCTCTGTTTCACTTAATTTTAATCTGTTTCATGTTTGGATTGTTAAAGAAACCAGACTGTTCTCAGCATTACTAGTATCTGTGTAGGACTCCAGAAATGTACAAAAACTGATTAAACTTGGACAGAATTATATAACTGTCTCAAAAACTGTGTTTTTATAGATGCCAATTTTACTAATCAAACTTGTGTTTTGTTGTAGGGCTGTGAATAATTCTAACTATGGCTGGAGAGCACTGAGACTTCTGGCACGCAGAAGTCCCCACTTCTTTCAGCCAACAAACCAACAATTCAAGAGTTTACCTGAATATCTAGAAAACATGGTAATCAAACTAGCCAAGGAGCTGCCTGTAAGTAATATTATCCTGTAATAATAAATGCTGAATTCATTCACTTTCTGGTTGTCCCTCTGCAGTCCATTTGGTACATGGGGACAGAGGGGGAGAAAAAAAAAAACAGGAAAAAAGTTTGTACACTGAAGTAAAAGTTACAAATAAAATTAGTCTAATTTCTGAACATCCCAGTAACAATAAACTGAGTAACACTGATTAACCTAGTAACTGTTCAGCCCTGCCTTGTACTCTGAAAAAAAACAGCTGTGGCAATCCTGTTGTTAGGCAGGAGTGTATATATATGTGTGTGTGTGTGTGTGTGTGTGTGAATATATACATATATATACACATTAATCCAGCTGCTTGGGTTCCGTGTTGCAGTGCAGACCAATTTTATGGAAGGTATGAGCCGGAATCATGGCTCATGAATATTCTGGGATGGCAGGAAAAGAGTCAGCGTGTGTAGCTGATGGTGCTGTGCTAAGTGTTACTGGAACTTTACAGCAAGGTTTGCCAGAGTTCTTCTGTCACCTCCCTGACTTCTAAAGTATGCAAAGCAAGAATAAACCTTGTGGAGCTGTAAAATTAAAGCATTAACCCTTTGCTTGTTCAATAGTACAAATTTGAGTCCAGGTAGGGCCTTTTAGATGGCTTTATACACAGTGATAAGAGAGGCTGCCAATGGGGAAAGGGCACTTTCTACACCTCTGAACTGGCACACAACCCAGCAATGTCTTGCAGATACAAACCCCTGCTTCTCTACTGAGACCTTCCTTCTTTGTAATGTGAGGTCTAAAAGTTGGCATTAAATATATGACTGTTTTGTTTGTCCAGCCATCAGACTTAACTGTAAGCTAAGAGCAAGTTTAGAAAAAATGTGGGGATTTTAATTTGTTGAATGTATTAAGGTATGGCTGCATGCAGTATTCCTGATGGACTACTGTCATGTGTCAAAGGCTGTGGCAAGAAACAACTGTGTACCTAAGGCCCGTGGCTGAAATATAGAAAAAGGTGAAACCTTTCAGCTGATCAGTACCTGAATGAGAGAGTGAAAAGTTAGTTGTTTGTATATTTGATTTCCACCTTCCAGTAGTCTGATAAGATGAAATTATGCTACCAGGCGTTGCTCCAGCACATACTGTGTCTGCACATACCTTTGCAAAGTACATAAACTTTGGGGAATTCCCCAGTGTGGAATAAAATTAGTGAATAACAATAATAATGATTTTTTTTGAAAAAAGATCATCAGTAGTGATCTTAAATTTGGTTGGCTGGGGTTTTTTTTTAAACAAGTGATGAAGCTCACTATGGAATGCTTAGTTGTTGTTTCTATGAAAAGGAAGAATCCTATTAAGTCAGTGGATGCTTTTATGAGGTTTTTTTAGTTAGTAATATGTTTTAGTAGAATTTACTGGTGTTACTGGTGTTTAGGAGACTCTGGGGGATTTTTAATTCTCCTGTGGGATTGTGTCAGGCTTTCCATTCTAACACATTCCAGAGACAAGCACAGAGCTGTAGAATTTCTCTTTGAACACAAAATTCATCCAGTGATGTTTAGTTCTTTCATTGTAGCCTCCTTCTGAAGAAATAAAAACAGGTGAAGATGAAGATGAGGAAGATAATGATGCATTATTAAAGGAAAACAATGAAAGTAAGATTTGCATATTCTCAGTCTTTCCAGTTTTTCTCTTGATGTGTATTGCAGAATCTGTGTTTTAACATAGTTTTCACTGAAGACCATCAGTCCTGCTTACCCCAGTGCATTTGTACCAAAAAGCACAGCCTTTTTGGGACACAGGAGCAGCCTCCCAGTGTCCTGGCCTGCAGTGCTGAAAGCTTCCAACCTGTTGGATTAGCACTTTCACTAGGAGCCTCTTTCACCTTTTCTGCTTTGTAGTCTATGTTGCCAGTGTCACTGGGTGTTCATGGCTGGAATGTCAGCTGTGTAAATGCCTGTGTGAGTGCTCCTCACCCATTTTTCTGTTCTCTCTGCCCTTTAATCATTGGGTAAGCACTTTCCCCTAGCCCCTCCTGGGATAGTAACTGTGGAACTTTCAGAAATGGATATAGTCCAACTCAGAGATCTTTCCTCCTTCTTCATTTAAAATACCTTAGAGGCAAAAGTTTCTCTGGGAGAAGAGCAACCTTCCTGACAAACATCATCTCACTCATTTTTCTCCACAATCCATGTCCGTTTGTCTCTTGCCTTTAATCCTGGCATGTCCTGCTCCTAGGTGTCCTTCCCCATCTCCTTTGTCTGTGAATCTGCCTTCTTCCATCCTCATTCATGCCTTCATCTCACAGCTCCCTTGTGGGTTGTAACCTTGTGTCCCAGCTCCTGGATCCAGCACGGGCAGATGGGATGCACAGGGCATGGAAGCCAAACACTGGGTACCTCTGGCAGCTTTGTTGCAAGCTGTTTTCTGTCAGTGGAAAGCCACCTGTGGGCTTCTGTGAATCTCATGTTGCCCTTTTCCATCCAGCACTTGACCTTCTCCACAGTCTCCTTTGCAGTAGCAGAGAAGTTCTTTCCTCTTTAGCTTAATGCTAATTCTCACCGCCTTTGTGGTGTCACTGTGTGGGATTTACATCTTTCTTTAAATCTTGTCTTAAAGCAATGATGGCAGAGGCATGGTCTGCTGTGCTTAGACATTAGAGAAATGATCTGAGGGCTTTTAATGTTTTGTTGTTCTGCATCTTTTGTCCTTTTCCTCTGTATGACTTTAGTTCATATAAATGACTGTGACTGATAAGTGCTGGAGAGACTTGAAATTTCTACTCTGTGCCACTTCTCTTTAGGTGGCACAAGAAGGAGCTAATTTTTAATAAGAGATTATTTTTTAATAAAATACATTTTATTTTAAAATAGGAGTATGATTAATTTCTCTATGTATTTCAATTTTTGGTGGTTTTTTTTCTTTAAAATTGTGAAATAAGCACGGGTGATATGCCACAGATTGTAGACCCTGATAAGCTATGAATGTGCAAACCCATCTGTAATCACTATAGTGCTTGGCTTCCCAGCAGAGCCTGGTGTTCCAGGTTTTTATAGTTTTTATGTCAATGCCAGAATGATAGAAAATTCCTTAAAGTACTGACTACACATGAAATTTACTGTTATAGCCTTGTCATGTTGCCAATAGGAACATGAGAAAAAACTGAATGAATACTGGGTTTGTTTGTTTGGATTTTTTTATCTGGGTTGACTTTGAGTAAGGTGTCTAAAAAATTCCAAAACACAGCTAAATGTTAAAGATCACTCTGTATTTTAATGTTATAATTGACTTGTGTTGAAGTCTGTCAAAATCATTGTTTTCATTTGGAGGCGGCAGTTCTGATGTATTGAAGACTTAGGCACTTTTCTCAATATAAAAGGAGTTAACATAAAAAGCAAGATTTTCCTTATTTATAGGCATTTAGGGACATAGCTCTTAAAACCCAGGTAAACACCTGTGAAAATCTGCTCTCAGAGCTCGAGTAGGTGTAAGTCAGTCTGTCAGTAAATAAACAGAGGATTTAAAATAGGGAGGATTCATTTGCAGTGTCCAGAGGTGTTCCCCGTGTCTCACTGATTCCTTCTCTGTTTTCCCCAGGTCCAGAGGTGCAACGGGACAAAGCCATGACGGGCGAGCAGATCGAGTCCTTTGCCAACAGGCTGGGGGAGCAGTGGAAGGCCTTGGCCCCCTACTTGGAGATGAAGGAGTCTGACATCCGGCAGATCGAGCTGGACAGCGAGGATGTGAAGATGAGAGCCAAGCAGCTGCTGGTGGCCTGGCAGGACCAGGAGGGCTCTCACGCCACCCCCGAGAACCTGATCACGGCGCTGACCAAGGCTGGCCTCGGGGAGCTGGCTGAGAGCCTCACCAACGACAATGAAGGCAGCAGCTAACTTGCCTCAGATGCCAACTGATTGACTTGGGGCTGGGGGGTTGGTAATTGTGACTCTTCTGGTGCTTGCTGTTGATAATTGTTACTTTTGTCGCTAGGTAACAAATTTTTGATAGGTGTTTTATGTTCGGTAAATGATATAAAGCTTTTTAATATTACTGTTGGATTGTCCAGAGTGTCTGAGAAAAGGATTAGTCGCCGTGGCCTGGAACTAGGAAGCTTTATCTTTGGTGGTAGAACATGAAAGGGAGGATGGAGAGTCCTCGCAGCTTTTGGGGCAGGCTGTGGGAGTTTGGCACCAGCAGATCTCGGGTTGCTCCCACTGGACAGAGAATTGGCAAGCTCGTTCCTCACAGCAGGGAAGGACTGTGTGTGAAGGACTTTGGGGTCATGGGAGCTGGGGACTGTCAAAAGAGGTAAAATGAGAGAGTTGTGATGGCACTCCAAGGCACAGCACTGCCTTGCAGGGAAGAAGTCGTGTCCTGCTCTCCCACTGAAGCACTGGTTCAGTCAATGATCAAGGGATTTCCATGCTGGTTTTTGTTAGTGATTACTTTTAGCTTCTCATTCTTTGGCTGTGTAGGAACACCCCTGAGTACTGGTAAACAAAGAAGTTTTTTTGTCACATGTAATTGTGAAGGTTTCATTTTAAGGCCATGGTTGTCTGTAGATGGGTACAAGCTGTTTTCCCTCAAAATGTGAGAGGTTTTTGTGGTGTTAAGTGGCAGCTGGCTACAACTTGTTCTGTGGCTAGTTTGTGTAGTGCTTCTGTCACTGAACTCTTCTCTGTATTTCTTAAGCTGTTCACTCATAGCTGTGAATTTCCAGCATTATTAGCTACTACCTCAAAGGAGAGTTCCTGCCTGCAGAGCCATTGATTTTGTGTCGGCCCCACTTCAGGTTTAAGTGTGATTAGGAATTTGATTAGGGTGCTTCAGTGAAGGTTGTAGGGGCAGAGATACAGAAAATTATTGGAAATAACAGCCCAGGTCTGCAGCTCCTGCTGCAGGTAGGGGCTGGTAGAAGGTATGAACTTCAACAGTTTCAACTGGTTAAGGGACTTGAGCATATTGTGAGTGGAGCTGTGCAGGTGTGACTGACAACTTCAGTGCTGGAAAAACTGAGGATGACAGTGGGAGGATGTGGTTCCATAAAGCAGTAACCACACCATCCCTCCTTTCCCTGTAACAGGATCTGGAACAAGAATTTAACCCTGGAGATGTTTCTGTGGGGCCTGCAGGAACAGAGCTAGTACTGCCTTGGGGGCTTCCTTATGGGCAGAACTTGCCTTGAAGCATCCACTCAAAGTAGAGCCTCAGGCCTTTGGTGTGCTCCCAGGTGAAGCTGTGTAGGAAGGGGGCACTGGAGTAACAATTGCAAGGCAGAAGAGCTGAGTGTGACAGCCACAGCTTATGCCAGTGTCCCCAGGGAAGGGTAAAAGAAGGACCCTTTCTGATCAAGTGAGGCACAAGCAAACTCACCACCCTGCCAATAGAAGTGAAAGTATTTCATATGAATATGGACTAGCTTTTCAGAAGGCACTGGGACACATCAACACTGGGAACCTGTACATCGAGGGGTGAGGGGGTTGATGACCTTGATAGTGCATTTTAGGCTGTAGCCTGAAAGCCTGCAGTGCTTTTTAGCCTGTAGTGCTGAAAGGCTTTTTTTTACAGCAGTCACACACATCCAGTTACTGCAGAAGGTCCTGTAAATAAACAAAGCCCAGTTTTGCAGCCACCACACTGGACTTAGCTACTGAATAATGAGTAACAGGACAGGAGACACATCCCTACAGCTTAAAAAAAAAAGTGACTTTATTCCATGACTGCTTTGAGACATTCATCAGTGGTGGCCCAAGAAGTGAAAACAAACGCATACTGACTACAGTACCAGGACAGGAGCTGTTTTTAATGGAGACACATTGTTGATCACAATTTATTCTGAAATCATGAGATGCCAGCAACAGAACAGACTGAATCAGCAGGTCAGGCTGGACAAATACTTGATTGTAGCCACAGCTGTTGGCTACGGGCAGCAGCACTGAGTTACACAACAAGGCAACAGTTTCTCTTCTACCTTCCTAACAGAACTGCCAGGTAAGGCAAAGGATGGACAGCTACTGAACTGTGGTATAAACCATGCAAGAGTAACAAATGTGAGAGTAGGTGTGTAATAAATACTTGATGACATTAGAGAAGAAGGAGGAGGAGAGGCTCATTTAAAAAAAATTATCTTCTGCAAGACATTAAAGCTATTTTAAGTATTGTCACCACCACAGTGGGCAGTCCAGTCCCATAGTGACTAATTGGTACATGGATGAGTTTTAAAACAATATCCCTCTGCACACGAGAAGGTTTGAACAAATTATTTATCCACTTGCTAAAGCTCTGGGGTTAAAGAAGTGATCAGTAATCAACATTTATTTCACACCTAGGCAGAATGGCTAGAACGGAAGACTATTGTTCAGCTGCTTCTTCGACGACTTCAATCCTGCGAGGCCCGTAGAGTAGAACATAAGCTATATGCCAGTCTCCACCCCCAGATAACCTCAAAATGTCTTCAGGTGTAACAATGCTGACTTTGTCGTCATCAAATTTAATCCATTCATCTGCAAGGAACACAAGAGGATCATTTGGAACTTAGGTGCGTAAAATCTAAGCTTGCTTAACAGCGCCTTTGCTGAAAGGAGCTGTGCAGATGGTTAACAGGGCTGCAATTTGTTTATTATTTTTTACCTTGTTTCCTTTTAACCCAAGACACATAATGCCCAGAGGAACTTGATCTGCCTTGATGAGTTAGCACTGCCTGCAGGTCATAATAGCCGCAATTGTTAGAGCCAATATCTGAAGGGGAAAGAAAAAATAACCTTGAGTCCTACTTGATGCATCAGCCAGGCCACAGCATTACTGCTGTGCAAAAGCCCAGCTACAGCACAGTACAAAACCACTATGAACTAAAGCAGCAGCTCTCAGCCAGGAGAGTCTCAGGAAACTGAAGATGTGCATTCTTATGAAATAAATATGTACCCCAAAGTATTACTGATGTAATTAATGCACAGGCTGAGTGCTTTGGGCCTTCAGGTTCCAAGCCTCCCCAAAACTGAGGCAACACCAGCACCACCACAGCACTTTCAGAAGTCCAGTTTAAGTTTTTGTTTGGATTTCAGCCTTCTACCACACACTGACAAGTCAGCATGCACATTACATGCAAATGTCTTTTGATGTGCCTGTCTTCCATTATCACCAGCTTGTCAGATGGACGGCAGTTATGCCTTTCACTATCTCAATGTTTTGGTTTACCTAATCGTTCCATTCCTGTCAGTCTTTCAAGATTAATTTTCAAAAGCATTAAAGAGACAGGGTTCTCAAAACAGTGCTACCACCAGGTACACTTAAGCACAAGTAAATAGGAAGTTACTTTAAAGTAGATTTGCTTCCCTGTACTCACCATCAGGAAAAGAAAATGGTTCGTATTTAACTTCTTTCTGTGCACCATCACTTTTACTAGACTAAAAAAGAGAGTAAGTTGAATTAATGTGGAGCAGTTTAATAAAAGCTCTAGCACAATCACATCAAATCCCAAGTCTCCATTAATTAAAGTACATTTCTAAGTCTAAACATTCTTGTTCAACTTGAAAGAAATTCATTATTGCATTTCTTAGGTGGACATACAAAACCCTTACCTGAAGAAGATCAGTTTTAAAGCACATTTTAGCACATACTGCCTGCAGTGTTCACCCACGAGATTTATGGGTTTGTTTATGAAACAATTCTGCAATTGCAGATTTATTCCTTGGTGGGGGCTTGCTAGCAGCAGAAGTGACAATAAGAAAATACCAGAGACAGACTCTCAGTGCCAATACATTCTGTTCAAAAATAGCACTCTTTCCTTGCTCCCATCTGTGTAAGAGGGGATGCAACCCTTATCCAAATGCTTAAAAGAATTTGCCATGAGTTAGGCCAGGAAAAATACCAGCAAACCTTAAAAAATGGCTAAAACATGACAGTTTTAGCTCATTTACTTTTGTCTTCAATAAAGACAGGGAAGTCAGAATTATGTAGACAGGATAAGACATGAGATCATTTTCCAAGTTTTTACAGTGCTGACTTTAAGCTCACTGGTACATGTACTCTAATTGTTACCAGTCAGGCACATGACAGTGCCTTGTACAACCCTTTCCAGCTGCTGAGCAGGGAATGGCTACCTACACTCCACTGAAGAAGGGAGCAGCCACCAAACAGTAATATGTGAAGAGAATAATTCTGTGTAACTTACAGCAAACTTTTAGGCATAGCACTGATAAACAGAAGCACTACATTGTAATGTATTTAATACATGCTGTCTGACTACAGCATTTAACATTTCTCATCAAGCAAACACAACATTTTCATGAAAATACAGGATAAAAAGATCTAAAGCTCAATACCAAGGAGTTTGCTATGTAAGAAAATAATATATTTAGGGACAGCAAGTTTTCTCTAGTCCTTATTAGTACCCCAATTTCAGATGTATGAATTAGTGAAAGCGTCAGGAGACTTACATTCTTTGGCTGTTGATTTACTTTTTTGTCTTCTAGATCTTTGAATTTTGATCGATAAGAAACCATTTTTTCCTGCAGGTCGGGTGTACACAGCTCATACACATCCAACATAAGAGGAAATTTGACATCCTAGGAAGTAAAAGACAAAGGTTTATTAGCATGATTTGGTACTCCACGTTAAAGCATTCTCCCATGGGAAGACAACACAATCAAATTAAATGAAACACTCTTCAAATTGATGGCAACGTGACCTACTGGGATTCTTTTAGTATTTAACAAAAAGCTACAACGCTTTCACTGAAGAATGTCTACTTCAGTACAAACAAACCACTGTATATTATTACATTCAGCACAGACTAACAATAAATCAGATTCTTTATTGCTAGCTGTCATACTTTCACACTGTGGAAATACCTGTACAGGCCTAAGGGAAAAGAAAAAAGAGGCAAGCATGTAGAATGATGGTACCCTGGCAAAAATGTTATTTTGTGCTATCCAAACTACCTTCTGAAATAGTTAACATGTACCTTTAATCCTTATTTCATTTCCTCCTCTTGGAAGGAAAGAGCACCTATCATGATGCTCCTGGGCAGCCTGCAGGGCCTGTCGGCCGTGGCCAACAGAAAACAAAACAGAACATTCAGCTGTTGGCAGCTGGTTCCTGCATTTGTCTATCAGAAAGCCAGACAATTAAAATAACTAATACAGGAAGTGTCTGACAGTATAAACATCTCCCATCAACATTAGAACACTGTTCAGAGTTTGAAGGCATGGCCCTCTCCTTAGTTAAACATTCTTCTCAGTACCGCTGGTGAGAAAAGACCAAAAAACATCTTGTATTTTGTCATGATGTAATATTAGCAGTACTGGGACAAATTCACTTTTGCCCCTCACCTCCTTCCTCAGTCTATTTTGGGTAGTGTAGTTTGCCACACACCATCACAACTGGGAACAAAACTACTTGGCACTTGAGCAAAGAAATTAGTCTTCAAGTCCTCATTGTCTACCTTTAATAAAAACTCATAGAAAACATAAAGAGGAATTGAATTTCAATATGGAAAAAACTTACCTTAAGAACTTTTGCATTCACAGATTCTTTCTCTTTGTAAAAAAATCTAACCATTTGAATAGTCAGGTATGCTGGCAAGCGACTAATTTTGGACTACAAAAAAAAAAACAAATTAGAAAAAGCTATTACTTTAAATATTCACAAATCTTTTTTACCTTAAACACTGGTCATCCTAAATTACTGTCTGTTCCTGGGAATGTATTTGTGCACAAACCCACAGGAATAAAAAAAGGTCTTTTTTGAAGCTCTGTCTTAAATTTCTTGGTAGTGGATACTCAGATGCTTTATAAACATAAATCACATGGTGTTGCAGCAATAACTTTGTGGTTTGGAACAGAAAACTGACAATGAAAAGAATTGTAAAGAGCAAGGAAAGTACCACTCACAGATTTGATATAGAGTGCATTTCTCTGCAGTGTTGGAGAGAGTTTGGTGATTTCCTCCTGAAGACGCTGTTGCAAGAGAAAGAAGTAACACATGTTCATCAGAAAACACAGCTTAGAGAAAAGCACAACAGGGGTAAACAAACCATAAACTGAATCTTGTTCTGCCAGTCTCTTGTGTTGCTGTCAGCCATTACAACACACAAGATTTTGAAATTCCTTGGCAGAAAGGACTATGCCCATTCATTCCTTCAGCTCCAGGCTCATTCCTGAGCCCTGACAACACTGAGTTTCTCTCTGCAGAAAATTTTGCTCCACATGAGTAGAACTCACAATTGGATTTTATTATGAATTGTATCTGGACTTGGTTACAAATGTATCATATGCTTGGAGCACAACTGAAGAAAATCTGAAGTTTCCTGTGAGAAGAATATTTGCGTATTTCTCAGCTCTCAGTCTCAAGCAGCCAGGGCTGCATCTAAATTGACAGCTGGTGTCTCCTAACAAAATTCTGGGAAAGACTAGCTTGGTTCTTAGTGTTGCAATTCTCTTGCTCCAGGCAATCTAGCTTAAGTTGTAGATTTTTTTTGTCCTGAAAGTGAAGTTTCTTTTTTTATAGTTTTTTTTTCATTTGTGAGCATTAGCTATTCTATCCTACTTTTCCTTCTAAATTCTGTTAGGAAAAAGAAAAAAAGAAGACAGAGATATACAAAGATTATCTGAGAATCATACAACTTGGTTTTAGTCCTGTACAAACCAGATCACTGGCCTAGTCTTACACAGTTACTACAAACGTTTTGCAGTAGCTCCTCTCTTTTCTACTTCAGTCTCCTCAAAAAGCCCTTACAATTTCAAAATACATATATACCTAAAAAGCAGAGACAACCTTAAGGAGTTCAACTTAAAAAAAGTTTGAGAATGATGCTGTCTGATGGAAAATAACGCCCCCTTTAAAATCTGCCATATCAAATTTAGTTGTTACATCATCTGGTGGGGTTTTAATTAGGAACCAAAATGCCAGGCTACTTCCAAGTTGACTTTTGGACCTTCTGGGAACTGATTGCTGCATAAATCATGGTACTGCTCAGTCTGGAGTGAAACCCAGATGAAGAAACAAAGAGGAAACTGCCTTGCACTTGGTTACCTGCATGGGGAACACCATGTCAGGGTCAAGATAATGCTCTCCTGAAGTCTGCTTGACATTAACATGCAATTCCCTCTCACAGCCATCTTCCCAATGAACACCAAAAAGATTCCTGAAACTTCATAATGTTTGGACAGCAGACATCAATTCCAAGTTACAGATTAAATGCACTTAGAAGTAAGTGCATTTAGGCCACTTAGAATTCCAACTGAGAAATACACAGGCCATTTAGAATTTCAATTCAATAAAAGTTGCAATAGCTTACCAATTTTAGTCCTGTAAACAGGTATTTCACTTCTTGATTGATAAAGCAGCTAAGCTGAAGGAGATTCTCCTTTCCTTTAGTTACTTCTTCTTCTTCGGCTTCTGTACATTTCATGCTTCACAAAATTAAGGAAAACCATCATGCACCAAGAGATGAACTACTGCTCTAGTGAAAAGAACATGCCAAGCAGCACAGCAATTTAGGTAATTCTGTGCTTGTGTAGAAAGTACACTTTTACTTCTCATAGTACAAAAAAGATTTGAAGGAGCCCTTCCTTCAGACCGATCTGTTCCTTCGTGGCTAAGGACAAGGGGCAGAAGGGGCAGACAGCACACCAAAAAAAAGGAAAATAAGTCTTTAATCACCATTTAACCTGAGGCCTGCTTTTTCTTTTTTCTTCCCCATCACCACCCAACCCCCAGGACACAGAACACACTAACTGACTGCCAACACCCAGTTACAAAGCCCTCCTGCAACACCGCACTCCATTATTGCTTATGATTAATAAAGTTCTTCAACTGCTGCTGCTGGCCAGACTTCCTGCTTCTTTCAACATGCAGAGCCTCCTTTCTCTGCCTTGTATCTGTCCTCTTCACTGAAATGAAATTAATTCCTTCATTATTTTCTACACATTCCTTTTAATTTTTCTGTCTGTCCTCTCCTTTTTTCATTGTTCTAGCCCAATGCTTTTCTCTCACCTATCTCCTTCCAACCAGGTATTTTTGTGACTGCAGTTATTCTACAAATGCTGCTGTAATCACACTTTGAAAGTCTGCAACTCTTCTAACAAGTCTTCTTGCTGATACTGGCCTATGCATCATTCCTCTTAGCTACACATTCCAAGACTCCCAATGATTTTAAGGACAACAAACGTCAAAGAAGAGGGAGAGAGACACATGATTCTTACCTAGAAAATGGTAAGAATCATTACTCATTACTACCAAACCATGAGATACAGTACCTCATCTAAGGGGATGTTTCCTTATTTCAGACAAGCAAAATGCACAGTGTATAATTCTTTCTAAAAGTGGAGCTCAGTTTGATGACAGCCAGGATTTTGGGGCGGAGAAATGGGAAAAGAGTAATACTTGGCATGAGTTGTGTGCCCCATGTAGTCATATTCTCTTTTTCTTGCTGTAAAGAGCCCACTAGAAAGTTGTCAGCTGCATTTGTTTCTTACTCATACAACTATGGACACCTAATTTATTTCTTAAGAAATCATTCAAGCTACCTTTTGTGCATCTTTAGTACACCAGGTATGTCAGCAACACACTCTTATAAGCCAAAAAAAGTCTATTTAGGACAACAATTACTTTTAGTTGGATAAAGCATGTCAGCATCCTTGAAGCTGGTAAGGTCCAATCTTCTCTGGGGAGAAAATGTGCTATTGAAATTCAACAAGGATTTTTTTCTCTGTAGATTTTCATTACCATTCTTTCTCCCCACATCATCCTCTCTCTCAAAGCATATCCAATCTTAACATTAAGTTCTGTGTACTCCTGCACAACATCATGATCCTGTTTCCCAACCTCCACCTTCATTTTCCATAGTATTCTGAACAATGCTTTTCATCCTCCCTGAACTCAACTGCTAAAGTGTGAAATCACCGTTGTTTATGTCTTGCCTTAGTCTTTAGGATACGCTGTTTCAAATTCAATGCTGAAGAATTGATCGATTAAACTCTTCTTTTTAGAGGATGCTGCTGTAGCTCCAGAATCTGTCTGTAAAACAAAATCTCTTATGATGTAACTTAAAACAGAATGTAAATACAGTCTTCTCTACAGACAAAATTACCCCATTTATTTAAATTCTGTAAAGCCTATTCCTTTATCTTTCTATAGCTGCATTTTCTCCTAGTCAGTAACACAGCACAAAAGTTTCAAAACAAATATGCTTATAACATGCTGTTAAAACCAACCTGAAGCCCATTAACAAGCAAGATCAAAAATTCATAAATCCCTAGTCCCCCAACCTAAATCTATCTTAAGTTTCAGGATAGTCTTCCAAGGCCCTGCCAAGAGTCTCCAGAAAACAATTTACAGAGAAAAGAGAAAGCTGTTCTGGTAAAATCTCGGGAAAAACTTTCAGCAATTTCTTGTATCAGATTAACCATTCAAGTTAAAACTGTAGCACACTTTTTTCAGAAAAAAAAAAAGTTCTTATGTGCTGAATTCACAGGTTATCAGGGCCAGCTCACACATATATGAGGCTGTCACCACCAGCTTGGTGCAACACTGCCCCTTACACAGCCCAAAGGGAAGGGTTTCCTTTAGCACACTCCACAGCATCACTGACAGGACCATGGTAGCATTATGCTGATCAGAAACATCAGAAAGCAACTTCACAATTCCAGACACAAGTTAAAGAACTCACAAACAGACAATATTTAACAAAACATCGTGAAATATTATAAATCCTTCTTCTGTTAGACTACAATTACCTCCATAATTGTATCACCTTCTATGCCTTCCAGCTTCTGCTGTAGTACCCTCATCATCTGCACCCAGCACTCATTGGCATCCTAGGAAGGGAGCACAACATTAAATCTGACTACAAGCATTATGATTTAGTAACATTAAACCCATCAACTATAAAGCCAAACGTGAGGATTCCTTAACTAAGAATTTCTCCCAATTCCACCATGCATTCTCAAAACTAGCACTTGATATTACGTTCAATTTCTATACAACTTTCCTATAGAAAAACCACCACTTATTTTCACAGGAGAAGGAAAGTCTTAAAATGTTCTTGTTCTCAACTTCCAACATACTATAGAATTTTAAACAATAAGCTAATAATTGGTCTTTACCTGTTGAAGGTACTGGCCTTGATCACCTTTCTCTGCAAACTGTGGGAAGGCCATATGCAAAAACTGCAGGAGAATGATAGGTGGGATACTGGAGGAAGTTTTATCCATGGAATCAAACAAGTCTCTAAGAGCTTGAAGAAAAAGTGAATGCTTTGAGAAGTGAAAAAACAATTCAAACATGGCAGGAAGTGTAAAAAGAACAGTAAAACAACAACATTTAAAGACTGATAATTTAACAGTGTCCAAATTGATCTTTCCAAAGCAGAACAAAATTTTCCAGGTGGCATAACAGGTGCACCTATGATCTCCTTTCTGAACACAACTTTGAAAGCATAAAGATGGCAATTCTGAGAATTTGGCACATATTGCCTTGTCTTTCCTGGCTGCTAACAGGGGAAAAATATTTTGAGCAATTAAGATTTCATTTGGAACACATCTGAGGAACAACATTTTCACAAGAGAAACCAGGAAGCATTCACAATCTATCCTCTAGAGCAACTTAAGTTTCACCAGCTACTAGGAAAAAAAACTTTAATAAAATATCTAGGAAATACCCATGCTTAAGACCCAGGAAAATATGTGTATGCATATGTCAGAGAGCTATATGTGCATAACTATGTGCAATCCAATGAATGATACTGACTGCATGACAACACACATGGCTTTCTTTTTTGTTCCACACTCTAGCATATGTTTTATCTATCCAAGTTACAGCATTTTAAATCCACAGATCCCTTCAAAGATACCTGTTAATCCTCACAACAACCCTGTGAGGTAGGCGACAATCTGCATGGTCACTAATTTACAAGTGAAGAGACTAACAAATTGTTCTCTCCAGTAAGTGAACATAGGCAAGATTACAGGGAACCAAGGTCAGTTGCTTCCTCTTTCAGAAATGTCTTCACTGACTTTGATAAGAGGTGCAACTGATATGACACAGCAATTTAAAAAAAAAATGCCATAAGTGTCATGCAGGAGTTCCTGAACAGCTCAGCACCCAAGAATTAACTACAGATTACTTAAACTATTAAAATTCCTAAGAAGCAGAGCTGTCACCTTAAAAAGAAAACAAGGGACACAAAGTAAAGGCAGTGAAAAGGGGAGGGGCAGGCATGGCTGTATAGAGTAACCATTGAACTTACCACCCCAAAATTCGATCAGCAGGCATACCCACAAACTGGACCTTTCCTTCCTTATATTGTTTTGTTTTTCCTTAAATGGACTGGTAGAAATCCCAGTGTCCTGGCCCAGCATCTTAGTGGGGCAATGAAATAGAGTAAAAAAAGAAAAAGTGGACAAGTAGTACCCTTGTTCAAGTGTAAGGGGTCTAACTAGAATTCTAGTTAGAGCTTGAAGACACAGGGCCACCGTGAGCTCCCACAGTGTGAGCACCCACACCACCACAACAAAAAGTAACTTCTGTTCTGAAGACTCTCCTTTCCACTCCAGTTATGAAATCTGGATCTTTAGGGCAAAGGCTAAGACCACTGATAAAGCATCAGTTTCCATTCTAAAAATAATGCTCAGGCAATAAATCATATTAAAAAACACCAGTGACATACATATCCCAGGAGTATGGTGTTAGCCTACCACTATGTGAAACAAAGAACTAAAGTATTTCTGCACAAAGTGATCAAACCAATAGATGGATGGATGGATGGAATCTGCTTTAGGAAGTTCCAATTACTTCATGCCTAGATGTAAAACAATTTAGAGATACAAGTTGTTTCTATCTAAGCCTAGATCACTCTGAAGTATCTTTTCCTTAGCCTGCAGCCTGACAATGTGCAGAGATAAACGCCTTGCAGGCAGAGGCAGAATAGCCTTTAAAGACAAAATGAATCCTCCAGGGCCAGTAGATCTGACATTCCTAAGGCATATGCACTAAAGAACAATACACAGAGTTTTAACTGCAAATTTCATCTGCAGTTAGCAAGAAATCACACACTTGCCTAAGCCCCTGTTTTCTACTCTAAACACCAACCTGCAGTAATGTATTGAGCAGAGGCCATTTCTCCTGAAGCTCTTAAGGCACCACCATACCTAAAAGGGAAGAAAAATAATTTGCATGCAATTAAACACAAACAGGAAGGACAGTTGGGTTTTTGAAGCAGGCAGCAACTGGATTCATTTAAGGGAAATCTATCACCAAGCCAAAAGTAAGCGAAGGTAAGATTCACTCACATTTACCTCAAAGTTTCAGCTGCAAGCATGGAAGCAAAGGAAAACTGGCATCTTTCAGAGAGTCAGTAAAGGCAGACGAAGAAGTCTGGCTACATCACTGCTGCTTCTCTAATCCCTCTGCCTCAAAGACTTGTTTTATTTTTAAAAAAACTGAGAAAGTCTGAACAAAAGCTACCCCATTTCTGAAACATTTGCCATGGCTTCTTCAGATACATGTGAAAAGAAACACCTTCAGGGATAGATGTCAGATAAAATGCAGAGAGATGGAGGGCAAGCTTGCTTCCTCCCTCCACAGCAGAAGCAAAACAGTGAGAGGGGAGATGTTTTCTTAGGGAAGTATTTCCTAGACTGAAAAGGAATGGGAGTCCACCTATATGACAAGAACCTACCACTCTTCTTTAAATTCCTAATTTAGCAGCTGGATGAGGAACAGATGGACTCCCCAAAGCCTTCAAGCAAAAGGAGGGTCTCACACATTCTCTAATCTCAGACTGGACTTTTGAAATTCTGACCATTGCTAGATGACAAGCAGGAAACTTTCCCCTGGCATGATACAGAACAGGGAGGAGTTCCTTGGGGAGATCAGCAGAGCAGGCCTCAGGAAAGAAGCTGTAACAGCTTTCCCAAGTGAGTCCTTTCACACCTTCCCACTGCCATGCACCCTATAGCCTGCCATGCAGTCATCAAGCAAGGATGACCAAAAAAAGGCTAAATCTCCAGGAAAAACCAGAGCTTAAATCCGAGTGTGAATCTGACTTCCCACAGACAATACGGCCACATCTTGTATTGCAGTCTGCCAGTTTCACAGGCTACATTTTGCTTTTTAGTATGTTAAATTTGTCCAATATTCAGATTCAGTGTCATAACTCAAGAGTCCTTCACATGGAAATAAAGACTTTCCAAAAATGATAACACTGATAGCCAATAAAAACCCTGAAATCAAATTTCTGTACTTCACGAGTAGTTCTCGTGCTTAATAATAAAGGTTCACCTCCTAACAGAGTGAAAAACTCTTTATAACTACTTAAATAACAAGTGATTACAGTAATACAGAATATCCAGCTGGGAATCAAGAAAGCAGGGGAAAAGGAACTAAATTAACCCTAAGATGGCAATAATGCAGTACCTAATTCTCACTTTTTTATAAATACTCATTGTTTACTCCTTACAATTCATCTGGAGGACAATTTCAGGCCACATTGGCAGGTATTCTTTTTTCCTTCAACATTCATGACTTTCAAGTTTCTTGTATATTTCTTACCAAAAAAAAATAACCAACCAACCACAAAAAACCACTAGCCATTTTCACATTTCAGTCTAGAATAACAAAAACAAACAAACAAAAATCAGAAAAGTTATCCTACAATCAGAACAAATGAGCAAAACCAAAATTCCATGAAGACATGTCTTAGAACTTCCTGCTGTACCTCCAAGTAGCAAATGCCAGAATTTCACAGCTGAAAATACTGTGCAATGGAACCATTGCAGGAAATATTCCTCAAAGGAACAGGACTCCCATATGATTCTTTTATGCAGAGCAGGACCATAAAAGCTAACAGCAAAAAAATAGGGTTAAGAGTTTAGTAGCTTATTTTAGAATTTTAAACTGGTCTTGATAGGAACTACTTTCTAGCTAAGCAAAACACATTCTCTCTATTAAAAGCCAGTTCCAAGAAACACAAAGGCTTAACTTTTTTATTAAAGTACAGACTAACACAGCCATAGGCTAAATGTTAATTGACCATTCTGTTAATCTTGAATAGACCTAAAGAGTAATAGATTGTCATGATAATCCATACCAGTATTAAGATGACCATTCTGCAAAATATCTTCATAAGCTAAAGGAAACATTTTAGTCATGGTATTTTTGTCCTACCTTTTAAGGGCCTCTTTCACTTCTGGCACGGAGCGGATACACTGAACCGTAGCATTCATGTAGCAAGTGTTGCCAAGGTTTGTCAATCCACATGGCAATTCCATCTACCAAAAAAATTCACAAGGGTGCTTGAAGGTCAGAAAGAAGTGGCAACCATTTTTGTACAAACACTATAATGTGACATCAACCTCTAAGCACAGGAATTACGCATAAAACCAGGAATATTCCATCAAATGTTATGAGGTTTTCCAGATCCACTTTATGATTATATTTATCTTTACACTATTTGATACTTTTAGGGAACATTCAGGAATGCTTTGGGGGTTTTTCTGTGCATGTTTAGTTTAATGAATATATTCTTCAAGCATGCAATTATTCAGAAAGTTCAACTATAATCCCATTCAAGTTTTGACCTTAAAATTCTATTTCCGTGAAATTTCCACATGAATACATTTGTACAAAACACTGAGGTTTTAATTAAAATCAGTTTTCAGTAAAACTCTAAAAATGATGGAGTTCATAGTTGGAAACAAAAGCATTGTTTAAACTTCTCTCCAGAAATTTGCAACAGATTATTAACTTGATCTTTTCAGACAACTTGTGAATTTCTGAAGTTCTGACCAATGTAAAGGCCAACTAACAGTAAGCTAACCAGTTTCAGAAATAACTATAAATCACCATGTAATAGAACTTTTCTTTCTTTTTCTGTAACCCTGAATACTTATATATTTTTCAGGGAAAAACACATAGTTTAATGAAACTGAAGTAGTACTGCATACCAATACAAATAGACTATTTTAGGAAGAGAGAATTCATTCAGCATATCTCAGAAGTGAACACATGCACTGCAAACAACTGAATTTTGATGTGTAACAAAATTTCCATGTGACCAACTTTTTCAAAATGTTATCTGATAGTGAAATCACCTCCTTGCTTGCCTCTCAGCTATCTCAATGTCTGTGTATGGGGTTACTCCAAAATCCATAAATACCCTTCACCTGCAGGTGGCCTGGAAAGCACTAAATCCTGGAGCACACAAACCCAGTCATGAACTACAGATCCTTTTTCATACAGACATGCACCAAAGTATTTCTATTCTGCATGCACAGCTGACAACAATCATGCAACTGTTAAGTATGAAAAAGCTTGCAGCTCAAATGATTGGTGAGAAAATTAAGCCTTTCAAGCTGTAAAAAAGGAAAATGAGGAGTTTCTTCATTAAGAAAATAATAGATTATTTATGCACTTTCAGATTTTACTTCCACAAAGCAAAACACATGTGTCAAACTTATTTTCATCTTTCACAAAGTTGACCTAATACTAGTAACAAATCCCCAAATACACCCCACCCTAAAACACACCCTAGTTTCTCCTCACAGATATGAAAGAGGCGGGAAATAATTTTGCATATCTAAGAGGCCTTGTTTAGGCAAAATACAGGACACTGATGCAGTAAGGGCAATACAACTTCATCTTTAAAAACATCACAATGCTATTTTTAGAAAATCTACTAAGCTGCATGCTCAAAGGAAAAACAGCACTAATTGTATGATTTTTGAATTAAATCCCAGATTTCTTTTTACTGCTCCCAGTTTGGTCATCAGTGTAATTTTGTGATTCTTGGTGAAGATGCTAAACAGACACTACAGTTTCAAAACCCACTTTTAAGCAACTGCAAGCATTTAAGAACTTGCCATTACTAAGGTTTACAAGAAACTGAAGTTGGAAACATGCTTACAGCCGAGGCCAACTGCTCCTCTGTCATGTCCTCCACGAAGATGGGGCGAGCAACCGGCTCTTCTGGAAGCGCATCGGCGGAACCCATCATTAGTAAGGTCATCCCCTGGAAACACAGCAAAAACAGCAATCAATGTCTAAGGACACTTACTTCCACTCAAACCCTCAAGCTCCTAATGTACTTCAGCAATTTCCCCAAAAATAAATAGTTTATTTATTTATTTATCTCTTAGTTTAACAGAAACCAATACTGCACGACTGTGACTTTAGGGTGTACCTCAATTCCTCTTATCTAGGAAGTACCCACTGAGAACAACTCCACAGAATTGTCCATGCTAAATGTTTCCACTGAAACATCTGGTGAGCTTTCCTGGCAAGTTCTGGGTTAAACTAGTTGAAAAGTGAAAAATAACCTAAACTACCACATCAGTTTAGACATGAGAACTAACACTTAAGGGGTAAAAAAAAAAGTCAATCAGGTTTCCATGCTTGCTGAACTAGCATAATATGAAAAGGAATCTTTCAGCATTCAACAAGAGCACATCTACACAATAAGATCTGTCAAAGAAGGAGAAAATCACTATCTGGAGTCTTGAAACATACAGTGCTAAGGAAAAGGATGAACAACAGAATGAAGAGAAACTGCTTTGACAGTGTAAATAAACCTCTAGAACTTGTATATAACATTATTAAAATTAATAAAACCAGCTATTAGCACAACCACATGGAGAAAAAGACAAGAATATTATGTACTGCATTTTTGCGGAATAATTTTGCTACAATAGCTGCAGCTACAGGCTGCTAACTAGCTACAAGGGTAAGAGCAATGCTAGCTAATTCAATCTGCCCAGTGAAGAACTGGAGCAAAGCTGTTAGAAGAGGTTACAAGAGATGCACAGTAACAAAAATAACACAAAAAAAACTCCAACAAAAATCCGTGGGATTCCCTGATGCAATATTATACAGGCAAGCAACACAAACACTTTCTGTTTTCTCTTTGAACTAGCCAAATGTATGAATTACCATTATTAATGCTTTCTTTAAAAACAGTAGCTATTTAACACAGGAGAGCACAGTTCAGCGGGTTGGTAAAAAAGGACATAAGCAGAGGTGTAACTTCGGCATCACCAACACATCTGTCCATGCTGGTGATGTGCAAGGACAAGGTCTGCAGACAGTACCCAGGTTCACCAGATCTCTCTAAACAACATCACTTATTTTTATGATCACAGATAAGACAGCACTGCTCTGATCCAGAACATTTCTTGTATGGAATAAATAAATATATGCACTCAACTACTCCAGAAAAGATAGTATGAGCTCCCTATTGATGCAAAAAAAAAAAAAAAGCTTTTCATAAATCAATGGTGAGACCTTTCTAAGCATGCTTACATATGACATCTATAAAATTAGTTTTCAAGGTACAACTTTTTGAGATAGCACTGCCCATTCAAACAGAAACAGCAAGCACTTTCAAGCCTTTCTTCATATGCCAAAATAAAAAATTAGAATAGTAAAATTTACTGCTCAGAACTTACATTCTTTATTTTTAGGTTTCCCCAGTCATCATCCTGGGAAATAAATAAAAGACAAGTTAGTTATCTTGTAGCACGATACTTGTAGCAAATATTTTCATTAATATTAATCACATTTCTAAATATACAATTGTGTTTCATCCGAGGTTACACAATATTAACTATTTACATGTTATCAAGTCTCATCTGACTAAAATAAAGAGCAGCCAAGCTGTGTTTTCAATTAGGTTTCCCATGCATTGTTCAATACTGCTTAAATGTAAACAACTTTTTGCAGCAAAACTACCTATGTCTCATTAAACCAGTAATTCTCCAGTAGAGAAGCACCCAAGAAACTTCTCTTAAACAAGCTAGAAAGAAAAAATTTGCATTCAGATTCTGAACATAAAAAAGTAAGAAAAAGTCTCCCACCAAGCTGTTTTGTACAAATGAGTAAAGAAGTACAGTCAGTTTAACACATACAACCAAAATCTTCCGGAGGAACACCCAGAAACATCATCATTGTTCATGTTAACACATAACAAAGTTAGACATAATATAAAAAACTGATTTCTACCTTCAGAGTTCCTCCTTTAACCATAACTTTCTGTCTGGCTGGCTGAACTCCAGTCAGTGCAAATAACTGGGCTTTGAAGACCATCGGAGGTTCGTCAGTGTTCAGCTCCACGCCATCGAATTTCTCTTTTCCCCATTTCACATTCACTGCAAACAAAATGTTTTGAAACTTGATTATTTCCTAATACTCAAGAATGCAATTACCAAGATTACCAAGACTTCACACAGTCTCAAAACATTCTGGCTCTGAAAATTGTCAATAACGAAGGTAGGGAACACCTTTACTATACGGCACCTCATCCATCAGAACACAGCACTTCCAGCAGGTCTAAAAATATCCTACAAAACAAGTGAAAAGTAAGATACAGAGAAACTCTGTAAACAGTAAGTTTGTCTAACAGCATGAGAAATCCTTCTGCAAGTCTTCAGAAAAGCCGTTTGGAACTAGCTCTCGCACTCTCTTGGCACTGCCTTGTTGCAAATAAGTGAACTTTCTGAGGGAAGTTCAGAGGTGCGATTCCAGCTCAGTTATCCGTAGCACTTCCGTTCTCCTTCAGAGGAAAACAATACAGCGTTCTTTAAAAGTAAGGCTATTGACCCCAGTAAGGTACAGGACTGGAATTAAGATGCAAAGTGAAATTTGGTCACAAAAAATGTAAACCTCGGCGCTGGAAACGAGATCATTAGCAGAAACAGGAGGCAGAAGGGCACAATGGAATGTTAACTTCACCGTGGTGAGGTCAGTAATGACCAAGAGCAGACAGAAAACGCCTGGAATAAGCTGCATGCCTCCACAGTGAACAGAACAGTGACACACCTTTGACCACTTCCAAGAACTAACATAGGTACATAAGGCTTCCTTAGCAAGCTGAGATTTTACTGAAAACCTGTAAAATAGAGCACACAGCAGTATCCTCAATGCATAGTAAGTGGCTGAAATACCAGACTTTAGGAAAGCCACATCCTTCTACCTCTGCTTTGGTTTTACATAAATATATTACAGCAACCATACCTTTTCAAAACACAAAACTCCTAGAAGTCGTAATTTTAAAAGCCCTTCGAAAAAGGTTCAGATTTCAGATGTATGCAATGCTTGTGATGTGTGGTATTACAAAATAATCAAAAGCAAGTCTAAATGAGTTAGACTAAATTAGTCTACAAAGGAACTCAAATGACCAACTTTTGTGTATTTCTAATAGAAAGCATCTTATATTTTGCCCAATGTTCCGATTTTTTAAAAAAACACATTTTTTATTTTGCATATTTAAGACCTATGAAGCACAAGGCTTTTTCCATTTTTCAGGAAGACAACCCACTCAGTCACTGAACAAGTCAGCTGCACAGACTTTTGGGTTTTGAATTTTTGAACAGTCATGCTTCCACTGCTAAATATGCAGAAGAGTTAGCAATTATTAATCTGTAGTGTCGCTGGTTTTGACAATGCAGCACTCAAGAGGAAGAATGGAAGAGCATGACTGTCTTCTCTTCAGAGACTGCAACCAAGACTTTGTGCAAAACAAAAGAGAAACTCGTTAATTTGAAAACAATGTAAAGTAAGAAAGAGGAAGGACGTATTTTCCCTGCTGATCAGAAAACACAGCACATACACTTCACAGAACAGGTCAGGTTGGAAGGGAACACAGAGGCTCATCTCATCCAACCTTGCTGCTCAAGGGGGCCATCCCAGAGCACAAGCCACAGGACTGTGCCCAAACCATTCCTGAGTATCTCCAGTGAGGGAGACTCCACCAGATTTGGATGAATTCAGGAAGAATCATTACACTGACATAAGGATCCCAACTTGCTAACCACAGCCAAAACAGTGGACAAGCTGTGTACTGAGGCTGCATACTACCTAAAAAACTGAAGGCCCAAACAGGCCAATCTGTGAGATATCATCAAGGCAGTAACTGGTCCCAGAAGTGTCACTGCCGGCTTTGTTCTTAAAGTCTTCCACGGAAACCTTTCCTCACAGCAAGAAGGGCCAGCAGGATGAAGTACAATTTAAGAAAGCTTTAATTTTAGGTTTAGGCTAGACATTAGGAAGAATTTCTTCACAGAAAGGGTGATTAGACACTGGAATGTTCTGCCCAGGGAGACGGTGGAGTCACCATGCCTAGTGGTGTTTGAGAGAGGGCGGGATGTGCCATTCAGCGCCCTGATGTAGTTGACATGGTGGTGCCTGGTCAAAGGTTGGACGTGGGCTTTTCCAACCCATCGGAGCCTGCAGGATAGACTGGATTTCAAAGAGAGGAGGAAGACACACCTGGAAGGCGCAGATGCAGCGCTCTGGCTCACCACAGGGACAGCACCACTTCTCTTTAAACAGGAACTCAGAGCAAACAGAGACAGAGCAGTGCCGAGGCACGGCGGCCCGCGACTGACACCCGCCCTCCCGCCAGCAGGGCCAGGCCAGCGCTGCCTCCCCGCTTCTCTTCCCTCCCTCCCTCCCTCCTCACGGCCCGGGCCGCGCCTCCCGGGGCGCTCCCGCCGCCGGCCCGGCCGGGATGGGCGCGCACGTGCGAGGCGCCTCCCGCCGCCGGGGCCGGGGCCGAGGCAGCGCTCCCGGGCCGGGCCCGGCGGGAGGGGCGGGCGCCGCGCTCACCTGAGAAGAGCGGCATGGCGGAGCGGCGCGGCCCGGGCGCACGGCGGGGTGGGCGGGCGCAGGGCGGCGGGGCGCGGCGCGGGCGGGCGCGGGCGGGCGGCGGCAGCGGCGGCGGGTCCCGGCCCCGCTCGGGGTCTCATTCAAACCAGCCCCCGGGATGACGCTGCAAGCGCGGCCGGGCGGCGGAAGCGGGGCGGGAGCAGTGCGCGCGCAGCGCCGGAACGGGCGGGGCCGGCAGCGGGAGCGGGCCCGGCCTGGATCCCGTTAGTCCTGCGAGCCCTGGGCAGAGCGGGCCGGGATGGGGTCTGGAGCGGGCCCGACCGCCAGAATGAGAGGCAGGCGGGGCTGGTGCTGCGGGCAAGGAACGTCGGTGTGGAGGGCGCAGGGCTGAGGCGAGAGTGTGTCCAGTTCTGGGATCGCCAGTGCAACAGAGACAGGGAGTTCCTGAGTCTAGAGAAGGGCGACAAAGACGATTAAGGGACAGGAGCATCTCTGTCACAATGACACGCTGAGAGCTGGGTCTGTTCAGCCTCGAGAAGAGAGGACCAAGAGAGGGCCTCATCAATGTGTATAAATATCTAAAGGGAGGGTGGAGCCAAGCTCTACTCGGTGGTGGCAGTAGGACAAGAGACAACTAGTGGTAGCTAGTGCACAGAAAATTCCACCTGAACGCAAGACGATCGTCTTTATTGTGTGGGTGACCCTGCATTGGAACAGATTTCACAGACAGTTGTGGAGTCTCTCTCACTGGAGATACTCAAGAATCACCTGGATGCAATTCTGTGCAATATGCTTCAGGATGACCCTGCTTGAGAAGGGAGGTTGGATGAGACTGGAGGTTGGGCGCACTGTGCTCCCTCCCAGCCTGACCCGTTCTGTGACGCGGCGATTCTGTGAGAGCTGAGCTGGGCTTTTGCACCCCCAGGGGTCTGCCCAAAAGCTGTGATTGCACAAGGCAGGGGAAGTGAGGCAGAAAAAATAAAAAGGCTCTTATGTGATGAAATACGTTTGGTTTATAGGAAAGGGTGAAGTAGGAGCTAAAATTACCAACAGAAGAACTTCATTGGGAGGAGAGGAGATGAGTAATCAACCAGCAATGTTTTAGGCTCAAGTGATAGATAAGAAGCACTGAAGGATGGGTGTGATGGCAACAACAGGAGCCTTCAGTGTTTTAAACATTAAAGCCAGTAGACTTGGAGACCCAAATCTCAACTGCTTCTACAGAAACTCTTGGTAGAAGCTTATGTGATGTGCTTAAAGAAACCAAAGCAGTGCTTTAAGATGCAAGGGAGAGAATGAGACAAGAGAAGCATACCTTCCTTGGACCCCTCCTGGCTCCCACCTCTGGAAACCGAACACTCCTCTGCTGCTTACAGGTGCAGCTGTGAAGAGCTTCTGCCACAGCTTATACCAATGTCTGGTTGTTGGCATATGCACTTCTGGCCATACTTTTGCCAGAGTTGATAGCCTCAACAAGAAGGATCTTTTCCTTGCTGTCCTCCAAATGTGATTTTCAGTTTGAAACAGTAGAATGAAATATAAAATGGCCATAAAAGTAATCCAGGGTTTGAACGTAAGCCTTAACGTGAAAGACTTAGAAATTTCTGTCTTTTCAGTTTATCATGGAGAAGAAGAGCAAAAGTTGATTTTATTGTTCAGTGTAGGCTCCTAGATGGGACAAGGAGGTTTGGGGGAGCAAGGATTGTATTTCACAGAGAAGCTTCAAAGGGTGTTATGCTGAGATTTTGCTGGATTATGCTGGATTTTGAATAAAGATGGAGTTTACCATTACTAAAGTGATTTAATTGTTAAAATTGACCAGCAAAAGTGATGAATCTTTTGTTACTTGGACCTGCTCAAAGCTTTCTAGAAAAGCTTTGGTCCAATTCTAGGGTGAGATCCTGCAGACCATCTGAGGATGACACCAACAGAGCAGATCGCAGCTGCCTGCCTGTGAATTTACACATGGGATAACTCCAGTTGAATGTTTTGCTCTTGATATCAAAGTGACATACATAAAGTCACGTTTAATCGTGTCAGCTCAACAGAATGCTCTGGGGTCTGAAGCTGCACTGAATCCTTCCCTTTAGGGAAACCCTTAGCTGATCAGGACTCAGGCAGACCATGCATTTCCAGAATTTGGGAAAGGCACTAGAGGGTGCTGTGCTGAAGGAGAAGAAACTGGATTTGTCTCAGCAAGAAAAACCATCCTGACCTCTGCAAGGTGAAGAACCACTGTCTCCATCTTTTTTCCTCCAAGGATATGTAGGCCCCTTCCTGCAGTAACAGCCATGTGCCTTTTTCCTAAAGGAGGGGATCAATAGACACTGGTTTTCCTGAATCTTACACAAACTCACATAAGGAGTGCAGGAGATCAGGAGACAATGAGTGCAGCCTGAAGTATAAATATGAACCTGATGACATTCAGATGGTAAAAGATTGGTTGAACATTATTAAATGCATCTTTTCAAGGCAGGCCCCAGGGAACCTTGGCTGGGGGACACCAGAAGTGCTTTCCCTGGCTGTGTCCCTGTGGCCTGTGACAGGGCCATGTGAGCAGAGCTGCTTCCCATCCTGAGCTGGTTGGATACAAGCCAGCTTGGATCCAAAAGCTGGGGCTGTGTCATCAGCACTGTAGTGCACGTCGGCCAACAGGCCTGGCAGGATTTATGGGTGCTGGAGGATGGCTCAGAGCAAGTCCAGATCTGTTTAGAAAAGGTTTTTTATGCTGTGGAAGCTCCTGTGGCCCAGTTCCAAGGAGCACAAGTGGTAGGTGAACCCTCAGACAGTACAAGCAGGTGCTGCCATCCAGGAGGAGATGTGGGGAAGGAAACCAAACCCCTTGACAAGGGGTCAAGGGGTCACAAGTGCTTTAGGCACTTCTGTGATGCCTGGGACAGAACAAAGATTCACTTCAAATAACAGACACTCAGGACTTAAAATACTGCATTTACATTTCTTGTTTCTCTGAAGGTCAAGATGAGTTACCTTCATTCAACGTATTGGCAGGTGCATTTATTAACCTATATTTTATTTTCTGTGGGGAGCGTCATCTTCTTGGGAACCTGTCTACCACAGAATGGTTTGGGTTGGAAGGGACCATGGGCAGGGATGCCATTTACTAGATCATGTTGCCCAGGGCCCCATCCAACCTGGCCTTGAACACCTTTGGGGATGAGGCAGCCACACTCCAGTCTATCTTCTATGTATCTTCAGTAAAGAAAATGTAGCAATCCAGGAGATGTTTAGAGTACCAACACCCCCCGCCCCTTCCGTTTTTCTGTTACATCTTCCATTTCAGCAGTTTTCAAACGTTTTACATCTGAGTCACAAGTGTACATCCAGGGGAAGGAACAAGAACAAAACTCTACCTGCATTTTTTAAAATACATTAGAAAAATCCCAGCAGCGTTCACAAGCTCAGAGGAAAGCTCAGCTGCTACCCCCTCCTCTTGCTGCATAATTCCCAGTTTGCTTCTGGCTACAGCCTCAGTGGCTACTGTAGGAAAACCCCACCTGTGGAGGAGGCCCTATTTTTTTTATTACCAGGCTGTTTAGCTACAGTTAGCTACTCTTTCCATTTTCTTTCCCATTGCCTTCAGCAGGAATAGGGAGGCTTGAAGAGAGAATCAGATTTTTTGCATTCTGCTAATGTCAGTGAACCTAATACAGTCATAAAAAATTAAAAGGTGAAGGCAAATCAACAGCAACAACAAAAAAGATCATGTAAGAATCTGAACTTTTTAATTTCTCAAGCAGCTTGTAAAATTACAGCTTCACCAGCATAAAGGCAGCCATGGTGATTTATGCTGGCTTTTCACAGCTTACATGTTTCAGCTATCTTGATGACTTTCAGTTGCGATTGTAAGCATTACATTTCCTAACAGTAGAGACATTTGGCTGCTTTTTTTATTCAAAGTGTAGCTATTCCTGTAGATAGGCACCTTGCTTACAGTAAACAAGTGCCAACATCAGTGTACCAGAACACACAAACGGTAATTTGCACGTCTAGACTTTATTATTACAGCATTTTAGTTGCAATTTATCCCAGACACACAAGTCAATGTAATTTTACACTTCATTATGTCTGCTGCTGTTTTTCAAACAAAATCAGCAATTAAAAAAAAAAACAAAAAAAACCAAAAACCTGCAGATCTTCAGCATTACTAAAACACTCTGGAAATGACAGTAGGTGCCAGTCTGTAGAGCAAAAACCATTTTTCCACAATCCCTCTTCTCACTAGTCCCTAGCTATTCATAACTGGGCTTATGCTATTTTTCAGATTGATGAAATATGAAATTACACGATACTATTATTTATTAATAAATTACTCAAACAAAAGGTTTTGAGCTTGCAGAGGTAGCAGTTACACATAAAGGAAAGCAGAAAAGCAATGCACAACCTAATCTGAGTCTGGAGAGACCACAGGCCTTTCCAGCTCCAAATTTCCTATTATAATATACATGTTTAAGTAAGATACGTTTGATCATCTTACTATATTTTTCCCTTCCCAGTATGTGACAGGAGATTAAGGCAGGTCCCAATTATCCCTTATATTGCTTGACAAGCTCACTGTCAATGTGACTGGTGATCTGGAAGGCTGTCTTCAGTGTGCTCCAGCCACAGCTTTGATATTGCTGACATTTCTGATACAGCAAGCTCAACACAGAGGAACTTGCTGAAGTTACATCAATGGCTTCTATTTATCTGTACTTCCCTGCTCTGTGACCTTCAAAGGACGTGCAATGATTTACATGTAATTTGGCCTTACTGCTCTATTGTTCTGCAGACCTTGGTGGATTCCCCAAGGAGATTTATGGACAGCTAGCTTCATGGGGATGTACATGGCTGTTCCAAAAAAGCCCAAACAAGCCCAATCCCAAAGCCCCCCACCAAGAAAATCTGTCCTGTATTTTGAACTGTGTTCCCTCCCACAAATAAGTGGAATTCCTAAAACTCCAAACCTGCATCATGAAGCAATCACAAGGCCAGCTCAGGGTGGTGGTTGAATAATAAATACAAATTAGGCTACTACAGCAGGCCATGAGAATATGGAAATTAAAACATTTAATATGGTACTTACTTATTCATGAGGAACAGTAAAAGAAAAAAACAAAACCTTCCAGACTGCCCTGGGCATTATGATGCAAATGCACCTTGTACTTGGAAACTGTTGCAATGTCTGAATGCTTAGAAAGATGTATAAGCTGCAGTCAGGAGAAAACACCATACCAGTCATTTTCAAATGGGTCTTTCCATAAATTACTTTATTTCTCATTAAATGAGCACAGAGTCATTACCATATTAATAACAGATATGTTTATTATTACATATCCATCAGTGCGGCTTTCAATACCACTTGAAACATGCAAATCGTCCTAAGGACGAATCAGTTTTCCAGTGCTTCTTATTTAATACACAACTGCAAAGCCATATAAATTATTGAGGAGGTATTTGGTTAAGAAATAAAATAAAATAAAACCATACTGCCCATACCATGAATGTATTCCTGCTACAAAGCAAGAGTCTGACAGCATTTACTGAAATTCCTGAATTTCACCCAGAGCTTTTTTGTCTTTTTTTTTTCTGCATTGCCTACTCATCTCTTGGCTTATGAACAAGAATCAGTCTTTCTTTGTAAGAGGAATTCTCACTCAAAGATTGTACTTAATTTAGAAATGTATCTAGCATCTACAATACTTCAACCAATTAAAGTTCAGTAAAAACTACTGATATGCAATAGCTTTTTAGAGGTTTCTTTTGTTTAGTTTTAGGTTTCTACATTTATCGACATGGCAATAATACAATTATCTCAAATTAAGGCACTAAAAGAACAATGTAAAACCAAGTAAAAGTGTTCTAAGAATAATTTACAGTTCAAACAGTGCATATAATTCTTAAATGTTTGTTAACTTAATGTACGTTATCACTTAAAATTGTAAGGCAATACATTATACAGTAATAGAAATGATGTACCCCCAAAATATGCTTCCAAAATCGGTGGTTCTTTTTACTGTTAGTTTCTAATGCCTCTAACAATAAAATAATTCGGTATGGCTTGGCAAAAATGCATAGATTAAAGGCAATTGCTTGTTTTCCCCCCTTTACAAACTTGCTGCATCAGTATTTTGTAAAGCATAATGCAAAATATTTAACACTTTGATCCATTCCATAGTGGGTGGTTAGCATTAAGGCTGTAAAGAACTCTGCAGTGAAGGCACTGAAGTTCAAGTGATAAGGCTTCATTTTAAGCTAGTTCTGCAGTCTTCAAGAGCACAACTTAAGAGTCTTGAAAGCAATTGCAGTCCTTCTCACTGAGAAACCTTCCTCTTCTACTCCATTTCATATGCTCATCTTGACATAAATATCCCCTTCACAGGGTTAACAGTCTTTTTCTTTCACTGGTACGAAGAAAGTTGGCTGCGTTTCATTGTGACTGACAGGCTTTTTTGAAAAAATCCAAAAGGCAGCACCTTTTTTATATACCTAGCTAAGCTTTATTTGCTTTAACTTGCATTACATAGTAATAATTAATCTAATCTACCTTGAGGCAAACCCGCAATTAAACACCCTCAGCGTGCTTTTTGCCAAAGCAAGGAGGAGACAGTAATAGCAATCTTAACCCTGAAGCCTGTGATAGTTATGTTGAAAGGAACAACAGCCCGTCTGCACTGCTCTGTGTGGTTAAAAAAAGCCCTGTTTCTCTGACTGCATCCCATGAGGTTCCATTGAGCACTGTACATGTGGTTAGCTGGAACAAAAAAGAAAACAGACAATTAATAACAAATATAAAAATTAGCTTTGTAACAATAGTGCATGTTTGCCAAGAGCCTCAGTGAAGAAAATACTTGATTTTAACAGAATTTTTTTTCAATTGGCAATGTACAATACTAACATCATACCTACATCGTCTTCCACAAACTGTTCTCAGTTTCAAACAACATTAAGCAAACACAGAGATGAGAGAGATGATAATATTACTGCAGCTTTACAAGTAAGCAATTAAGAGTCAACAATCGTGGGTGTATTCATGGCAAATGCAAGGTGACCCTCTTTCACTTGCAGGACAAGAAAAGGCTCTCTAGGCTAAGAGCACGCACATGCAGTTGCAGAGCTCATCTGATGCACAGGAATTTTGCTGGTTGGTTGTTTTCCTCTTCAAACATGCATTAACTTGACCAAGTGCCCAAGTCCAACTGTATTAAAACAAAAGATCTCAGCTGTGCTAATACAATGTGAATAAATCAGCAGACTGGAAGCTATAAAGTGTAGGTTCTGATCTTGAAGCAGTACTGCAAATGCCAGCAAGTTCATCATGAAGTTCTGATTCACTGTCATTAGTGATAAGTTCTTAAAATGAGGAACAGAACTTAGGATGAACTTTTATATGCAAAGCTCCTTTCAATGAGTCTGAGACACCTCTCCATGAAGTCAAGGAAGCACTGCCTACTGACTGCAAAGAGAGGTGGGTCAGACCCTGAATGAAATGTACTGAAAGGTCTTCAAGCATGTGTTCAAGTCTGTATCCATTCAACAAAACAGTTAATGCCTGCTTACATGGTAGGACTCCATCACCGAGGGCAAGTTCTGCTATACTGTCTGACAAAAGAACAATTTTCAGATACTTAGTAAAACCCAGATATGTATATCCCATAAAAAATCATTGCTGCTTCTCTTATTCCCACACCTAGGTAAAGTGGTGAGGGAGGAGGAGAACTGCAGGATGCATGAGTCCATAGAGGCTGATCCAATAACTGACTGCCTCCTGAGAGGAAAAAAGCCTGGTGTTCCTCTGCTTTATCACCTGCCTGACCCCAGCAGAGCATCCTCCAACTTTCCCCAGCTTTGGCAATCACTGCACTTTTCAGTGCACTGATCTACTCACCAGCTTGGCACAGTTAGTCTACATTTTTTTGACAGTCAGGAAACTGAATTGTGTACCTTCATGGAAGGGTCCAAAATGGATCATTTTGAACATTTATCTAGGATCCAAGGACAGAAAAGAAGGAAAAGAAGACAAGAGAGGGAAAATCCTCCCCTTTAGGTAGCAACAGGCTGTCAAATGAGCTCAGCTACTGTGCTGAGCTACAAGTTAACTGTTCAGTATATAAGCTACACTGTGAATTTATTTAATAAGCCAAATTTAAATATTGGTACCTTAGAAGTGAATTTTCCTAAAATAAATCCATCACCTCTTCTTTTTAAACACACAGGACAGAATATGAAGTGGTATCAGGGCACAGGCTGGGCACAGTCCATCAGAGCAGTACTTGTCTAGTTCACAGATACAACTCACAAAAAATTTGTCTGAGAAAACCACAAAAATGTCCCCAGTGTAACTGCCAGAATGAAGAGTTCCAGCCTAGCCTTTTTCTAATGCTTCTTTGCTCAGTGGAACTCTGAATCTTTTCATTGTTTGGCTCTCATTGCTCAGCAGGTGCCACGCAGGCCCCACTGCACTCCAGTCAACCCAGTGCCAGCAGTCTGATGGTGACAGAGCGTCACAAAGACACCCAGGGAGCTCCTCCAAGGGCCCCACCTGCCTCCTGCAGACATCTCCAGGCACCACGACAGGCAGGAGCACACACATACCCAGCACCCCTGCTGCTCAAGTGCTGTGCCTCTCTAAATGGCTTATACTCAATAGGACTCATTCTCCAGAATCAGTGACTACAATATGCAGCATTAAAACAAAGTTTCTTGTAATTAATTACATGTTCTAGAAGCTCTGTCAGTATTTGATATCATCAAGAAGGAAGATATCAGTTATGTCATCAAGTTCACTGATGGATTTGGAGTCAGTCTAGAAGAGTAATGTAAATGTTAACTGTTTGATTCATGTCACAGCTTGCCAGATAAATTCAAGAAGCTAAAGAGGTAAGATACCATGCAGGTATTAACTTCTGAACTAACAGAAAATCTAAGAGCTTTATTTCTTCCTAAGAACTAGGAAGATCTCCTTGGGTGATGGCGAAAGGTGTGAGTAGAGGTTGTACACCAGGGCAGCTGGAAAAAACGCAGGGCCGCAGTATTTGGAACAGCTGATCTGACCTGGCATCTACTTGTGCAAGACCATCACCATCATCCTTCCTCCTTTCGTTCTTGAGGCTCTCCCCCAGACCTCTGTAACTTCTGAACCCAACAAAAAATCACAAACTCACTTTTGTGGAGTTAGGGTTGGATTGCTTTTTTTGTCATGCTTTGGGTTTTTTGGCTTTCCTTTAGGCAAAATATTCCTGGATTAATTTTCTGCTGAAAAATAGATCAGCTCACTCTGGTAATCTGTGAAGCATGAACTGACACTAGATAAAGCTCAGGAATGCACAGCTGTCCTCCTTCTGGTGCTGGTGAGCTATTAGACTCATTGTATCTTTAGGATCTTAAAAACACAGCTTTAATAATGGTGTTTCTCATTTTTTAAAGAAGTTCCATTCCCTACTTGTGCATTTCTGTGATTCTGTAACTCTCTCAACAGGACAATGCGAACAGGATTAATAACAGCAATAGTCTGGGTAAGTGATGTCCCCAAACATACCCATTCCTTTAGGAGTTACTGTAAGCTTTCAAATATCCAAATCTGTTCCTTCTATAGCAGATTAGCTGCAGACTTATTCTTGCTAAAGGCAACTCCAATCCAGCACTTCTTTTAAGACAGAGTGAAAAATAATCAATTAATTGATTTAAGAAAATTGATTTTTCTCCCAAAAGAGTAGGTATGAAAGCTGGTTACTACAGCTACCAGAGGACCTTGCAAGGATAAAATGGAGAGCATACTCAGAACGCAATTCAAAGAGGTTTTGGGAGAAAAGGTCTACAACTCTAAATATCCAGATGTGAAATAAAGAAGTAGGGGATTATCTTGAAGGCCTTCACTGAATATATTATGATCTCAAGACTATGATCCCTAGGAATGTTCAAGGCCAGGCTGGATGGGGCCCTGAGCAACCTGATCCACCCTGGCAGAGTGGGTTGGAACTAGGTGATCTTTAAGGTCCCTTCCCACCCAAACTATTCTATCATCACTTATGTTTTAGGATAGAAGTCTTGGGGACAAGAAAATCAATGCCCCTTTTGTCTTTCATATTTTTTCTCATCTGTTCCCTTCAAGGAGGATGTTTCATGATACATCCCATGTCTCCTTATATAATAATAAGGAGACATCTCCTTATATAATAATATAAGGAGACATGGGGTATAACATATAATAAAGGTCTGCTTTCATTGCATTTCATGCCAGGAATGTTTGGTAGCCCTGCCAATCTGGGAACACTCTTTCCTTACTGAGACACTACTTTCTACTCCATACTGTCAATTCATTTGGTTATTTGGGAAGAAAAGATCACACAGACTGTATCAGGAAGCTAATAAAGGTTAAAATCAGATTACAGCAACCTAAGCATTATAAAAGTGTATTTTACATCATGTCCTGGTTAATGCATAAGGTCACAAATAGTTTACAAAAACAACTGCTGGCACAGAAGACAACTGGGAATGGGTAAGCAGAGAGGAAGAACAGAATTAATACTTAACTGGCCTCACAACAGAAGAATTGGCCTAACAACAGAGAGAATCTATAAGTTTCTCATTTTAGCCCCATTTGCAGAAGACTTCTAGCATACACAAACTCTGAGTCAATCCATAGATGGGATGACTGTGGACCACCCTTGCTGCTAAATGCCATTACTGACATAGCCACTGAGCCTTGCTTTTAAACAGGAAAAAAAATGCAAGCAGCTCTCTCCCATACACTGGCAGGCCAGGTACCACCTCCATGGTACCTTTCCAAATGTGAAGAGCTGATAAATTTACCATAACAGGAGAATTCTGCTCCTTCCTTTGAGATTTGAGGAAAGATTTAGATCAGCACATTAGTAGCCATAACTATGGAGTTATTTCACAATTTCACATGGAATAGGCTTTATAAACTGAGGGGTTTTTAGCTAAGAAGTTCTGTAGTTTTTGTAGCTTATTTCTCACCTAGTTTTTCCAGAAGTATTTTTAACAACTTTTCGGAATGACTGGTTTGCTGAGGATCTTGTAGACAAAGTTCTAGGAGAAGCACGAACAAAAGAAGATGGTGGTGTCTTAGGGATCTTCTTTACTAAATGCGTCACCCACTTCTTCTGTTCATCTTGACAGGATGCCAGCAAGAGCATATCTCTTGCTGAAGTTACATCATAACTCACTACAAGGAAAAAGGAGGAAGATGATTCAGTGAAAACCCAGGCTCCTTATCAAAGTAACAGTTATGACACACCAACTGTGCCACTGGAAGGAACAATGGCATCTATATACATTCTTGTATTGGATTTGTTTATATATTTTTGGAAGACAACAAACAGCAGGGAGGATTATGAACATAATGTTTTTCACAACTTGTCATTCTCCATTAAGATTCTTGAGTCTAACATGAACATTTGAGAAATGAGAAACTTACACTAATTACAGTTTTAATAAGCTGGGAAGTTGTGTGGGTGCCTTATGGCCGAGTTCCAGAGTACATACCCTGAATGCTCCACTTCACAGCAGCACAGAGGAGAAACTTTTCCTCCAGTCTGTGAGGTGGCTGAAGAACCACTCCGCAAGGTCTCTGCATCTCAGCAGAGCTTGCTGATGCAGCCACTGCAATTGTCCCTAGTATGGGTCAGGTGTAAGTGCAGAGGGAATGGTGAGGGCACCAAGGAGCTGCCCAGTACTTGGGCACAAACCTCTAGGCAACCTTGTGCTCTCAGGGCCCTCAGCAGAGCTCCATCACAGACCTCCCTACAGAGGTTTGCCACAGCTGCCTGTTCATAAATACTGTAACAGTGTTTATGCAACTTCCACATCTAAAATCATGGAACTTCAGTTTTAAGTTTAAATTTAAACTGAAGTGCTTTTATTCACCTCCAGTAGTTCAGCAGGTTTGGCTTAACTACATGGAGAATACAGAACAGAAAAAAACCACGAATATACCTTTGCATGGTGCAATTAATTCCTCCTTTTTATCCAAGTGGTCTCTGTGGCACTTCACATGGCATCTTCGACATTCTAGGGCAGCAGGGGGTTTAAAGACATGCCAGAGAGGTTTGGCACAGGCCTCACAGTTGGCTGGGAAGTGGTATAACGTGGGAATAAATTCATGGCCTTTGTGATTTAGAAAATTTGTCTTCTCTGCCGGCTGTACTGGTTCTACTTCCAAATCCTTCCTGCATTCCCCCTCATTAGCATAGAGAATCTGAAAAAGAACACTGCTGTGTTACTGTTGAAGCACTAAGTACTTTTATATCCTCTTCAAAGAAGCCACCACTTTTTCAAGAGAGTTAAATAGACAGGAAAATATATATTTTTACCTGGAATATTTTAGGAATTTCTTCAGTTTCAGCTCTATATACATCTCCTTGAGTTACAGGCCGGACATGAAACAGCTTACTAGATTAGAAGAAACATGAATCAGAAAATGCTAAAAAGTTATGTATGGTTCAGAACAATTATCAAACTGCTTTGAAGTTCTCAGAAATTATGCAAGCAACACGACCTACTTCAACACTGCAATATGATTTTGGGAAGTAATTCATAAACCATACAGATTTTTTCTACCCACATAAGATCAAAATACTTCACAGCATGGAAAGAGGGTTATCTTACAATGGATTCAAGATCCATCACAGTAAATTTACTTAAGATAAAGGCATTAAAATACTTCCTCAAAATACTAGGAAGTCTAACATTATTGCTAGAAAAAATTTGTGAAAACCTGGATGAAAGCAACCATATTAAGCAGAATACTATCCAGTAGTTTTTTTTACTAAATCACATTGGTGAAAAATCTATGCCAAAACATCACAAAAGGAAATCTGGGGCACCAGCTGTTGAAAAAACTATTTAAATTGGAACAAACATCATGTGAGTCAAGACTCTCAGTCCACCTCTCCCAAGATCCTGTTTTCAACAGTGGCTATAGCAGATGTTTATGAAAACAGAGTACGAAACAGTTCTAAGAAAAAATAACTCTTTTCCTGGTTATGAGCAATTGGCAGCTGAAACACTTCCTCAGTCTGAGAGTCCATCCAGACCACTGTAGCCCCTGATACATCTATTCATGAATTCTAAAACTTTTTTTTCAATTACTATTCTGTAAGATCCCATAATGCCAATCAGCTGTTCAAACATCACACTCATGTACCAGTGAGGGGCTTCAGTGACATTTGATACAATTTTCCTCATGTATAACCAATGTAAGGGAAATCATAATTAATATATTTTACCACTTTAAACAGAAAACAGCTGGAAAAATTGGAAATGCTTTGGACTAGAACAGCAGTGATCCTTTCTCTTTTTCTCCAACTTACAGCAATCATAGGACAAAGAGCAAGTACTGTCAAAGTTCTGTTAATGGTACACTAAAATACAGATAGACATTTTCCAACTAGAATGGGAAATTAAAAATTATTTATGGAATTTTTATTTCAAGCTTCTGGATTTGCTATCTGCTATTTCTCACACAACACTCTTTTGTCAATTTCTATCCAAAACTAACAATGACTTTACTTACTCTATATCTAGTACCATAGATGGATTAGACTGGTCCTTGTCTTTTTCATCATTGTAGAACAGGATCTTTTTACTGCTCACCACCACATACTGTGGAAATAAAGGGTAAAACAGTTGAAATCGCATTTTAAAAAGCAATTATTTATCCTAATATACTCCCACATGCACATAAAAAGCCAGAGTAAAGGAAAGGTTTCAAATTAACATCAGGAGATACTCAAATCATCCTGAAGGCAGCTACATTACAGACAGCTGTGCAGTGCTACAGTTGCAGTGATTGTCCCTGGATCACTCTAAAATGCTTGCGATGACTCTGCAAGTCCATCTGTACAAAAACTCACAAATTTCACTTGCTACTGGCAGGCCACTAGGAAATTTTCTGTATCACTGAGTGATACAAAGGAAAAGTTATCACTTATGGATAATATTGTAAAAAAACTTCTCTAGTTCCACAGGCCTGCAGGACTCACTGGTACTTCACACCGAACTGCTGGTAGGCTAAAACAGAGTCCCATGGCTCCTGCTATTTCCTACACTCCCAATTTAATGGACTGGTAAAATAAAGAGCCCAAATGAATCCGCAGAAACAGAGGTCTGGTACCCATGAATACATGGAGATAGTGAAGAACAAAGACCTCTAACCTAAGCCCATCCCAGTAAGTTCAAGCCTGGAATTCACTGCCTGCTGCTCTTCACTGGGAGTTGCTAGTCTAACATCTTTGCTGGAACTGTCCAGAAGCATAAGCTCAGTGACAGCTGTGGCTGTTCCCTCCCCTGCAGTTTGAAATGTTTTAGAAGGAACTGTAAGATATAAGATACTAAGGAGGATTAAAAGGAGGGAAACTGGCAGCTCTGTCTGCACTGACCCCCAGATTCACATAAAATATAACCCAGAAGGACGGAAAAGCGTAAGAGTGAATGCACCAATAGTTCATCTTGAATCCAAGTACTGGCAGGTAACTGGATGGGTTTCTGCACAATGCAGATACTGATAACTTGAATAAATGCCTACTCCTTCTACCAAGGGAGGATTCAACCTCATTTTACATAGCACTTGAAGCTGACCTCAAAACCTGAGTATGAAAGTCACCTTAAGTTTATACAATAGCATTTTTAAAATGTGCTGTGCAAGGTGTGAGCTACAGTTGTAAATCTCAATTACTGAAATGCACCTAAAGAAAGCCATGAAAGGGCATTTTGTCACAATTCCTTAATAGAAAGCCTGATCAGCTTAAGTACTAAGTGTGAACCTCTTGTGATTTTTCCCATTGAAGAAAAAGACTGTACTTCAATTCCTTTATCCACTCCAATAGAAAATTAATGCCTTTTTCATCTTTGAAGTGTGCACCTTGGCCTTTAAGAGATAAGAGCAAGCCCTTCAGACGACAACTATCACAAATGCAAATTCTGGCTGTAAAGGAATTCAATGATCACACTATAGATAAGCCTTGGTGAAAGAACAACTTAACCTCAGAAAAAAAAAATTATGTACAACAGCATCAATATCCTGTTGTGAACATATAAAAAAATATTCTGACAGTAGCTCTGTTCTACAATGGTTTTTGAAGTATATTTTATCACCTTCACTGGGAATGAAATGAAGCTCCAAATAAAAACAAGGGTAATCCATTTCAGTGCCAGCTTTAGGTGTAACAAGTGTTTATTCTCAAGTAAGGTTTCCACACTCACCCCCAAGCTAAATAAATCAGCGGGCACCGGGCAAAAACATCAGTACTACTGACATTTGAGACAGAAATGCAGCAGCTCAAGTTGTAACAACTCAGGCATCAATCGAGTAACACTCATAATATGATTTTGCTTTTCCTTTAATTTAATCTGGGCATGCCTATATTTGAGGTTGCATATACCTCTCACTTTCACAAAACTGAAACTGCAGGAGAACAGGAAGAGAAGCACCTGAGGAGGCTGACCACCTGTCAGCTTGTTTCAGCTACAACAGCAGCTGAAACAAGTGCAGTTTGGTTCAGCCAACAGAATGCACTTGTGAGTGAACACAGTCCCTCACTACTGTCTCTCACTGATATGAGCCTCAGCTAGTTAAGGAACCTTATCAGTACAATTTATTTCATGACTGAGCCATCCATCTGCAGCTCAAATTCCTCCAAAGTGTGAGCACATTCAAATTAGGGAAGTGTTGGAAAGGAATGGATTAACTGCCTAAAATATCTTGAGGCAAGTAAATATGCCTATACTGGGCATGCCTGAAGAAATTCTGATAGTCTTTCACTGGAGAAGCTGCATTTATTGGGAGTTTAAAATTTCATTTCTCAGAGAATGCAAAAATAATCTCCATTTTTACAAAACAACCACAAAGGGTACTTAGTGGCATCCTGACAGAAAAATAACACAGTATTTTATATAATCCAGAATAGAACAAAGCTACCTGATTTGTGCCAGGCACCATCAATTCTATAACAAGAGGATTCAAGCAGCCCTAGCAATCATACAGATCTACAGGAACATCTGCCACTTGGTTTTGTTCCTGGTGGTGAACACCTTTTTTGTGGCTAAAGCACCTTCTCTTTCTGTATACTTTTGCTATTAATATTGCTGGTTTTATTGGGCTTGTCTTAGTCTTGCTTTGGGCTTTTAGTAAACTGTTAAGCTATAAATTCTGCTTTTGTTCCTCCCTTACTCGAAGGGGTGGGGGGAAGGTGACTGGCCATTAGCTGAAATAGGGCAGAACTTATCACTCACTCCCAGCAAGCCAGAATAGGCGGTGGTTTTAACTTACACACAAATCACCAAGGTCTGATATTGATGTAAAAATAGGCATGTCTGGAACTCCAACACTTGGAGTGTATAAAGAAGGCCATGGAAGCCCACTGAAAATAGCAGTACTTCAAAGAAGGAGCACAGCAGCTAAAGACTCAATACAAACCCTCAAGTGCTTCTCTGACAGGAATGAATCCCTTCTCCTTTAAATATTATAGGAATCATTTCCAGCTGTTGTACAATGTGAATATAAATAGAAGCATTTAAGAAATACCTTTCAACAAGAATTAGAAAGTTACTTCAAAAGTGTGATTAATAACTCAGTAGTTCCCAGTAGCAGTCTTTGAATATAAAGATGATGAAGGAAAAGAAACTGTTTAATACAATTAGCTTTTAAACTTGAAAAAAATCCTAGAGACCATGTTCACTTTTGTATTTAGTTGTTCTAAAAGATGATAAAAGGGGTGGAACTGAAAAGCCAGAAAAAAATAATCAGAAACTGGTTCTAAGTATCTCATTTTGAATATTGGATGTTTCAAAGAAACAGATCATAACCTTTGCAGAGGCTCAACAAGATTGCTTTGCTTCGAGTGGGAATTCTGTCACAGAGATCCCATTTCTGAGAGTAAATCAGTTATTTTTAAGAGAAACCTATCATTTTAAAGGTAAGGGAGACAGAAACATCCTTGGAAATCATATGTAGCAAGTTAGAGTGTGATGCACTCTTCCACGACCTTCAGAACATTTAAGTGTGGTATTCCCTACTCTGCGCTGCCAAGTTGCACAAAGAGGTTCTTTTTCAGTAACAGAATTGTAAAGATGCTTACTCAAAGAAGAAACATGATTTTTAATGGTTCCAAGATGCTCATTGTAAAGCATTTCCTGCCCTCTTGCAAATTTGCACAATGTCATTACTAAAGGTTTCATACTGAACTTGAATTTTCTTGGTGTTTTTTTCTTCAATAATGTACATACACTAAATTACTCTTAATTATTTTGTTTGTTTCTTAAATACAAGTTGTAAAACCAATTCACCACATGCCTAGAAACTTTTCCAAGGAAACTGAGGAAGAAAGAGAAAAAGGCATCTGTACCTGTTTCTTCCAGCCATGCCGCCTTATATTTCCTTTGTTTGGTACTGAAAGCCAACCTTCAAGTCTTGATTCTGGTTTTAAGAAATGAATATTTAATAATTTTGTGTATTTATAATAGTAAAGCAGAATAGCACAAAAGCAAGCTACTACTAGAAAGGAAGATGTACTACATGCAGTAATGGGCAATTACCTATTCAGCAATGCAGAATAAAAAGCACAGCTAAATAAAATGAAGATATAAGCATTTAATTCATGCTTCATCACAAGCCAACATCTGATTACACAGTTACTGCACAATAAAAGTAAAGCTGTCTTCCTTGATGCCAACATCTAACACTGTATGTATGTAAATAGTTTGCAAAGAGCCAGGCAGGAAAGACTTTGCTTTGAAAATATATTACAGTTTAAATTAGGAGATTTTCAATGTAAACATAATTTAACATTCAGAGGGGCTGTATGAAAATACTCAGCAGGAAGATGCAGGAAGTAAAATAAATCAGATCCACATTTTCCACAGGAAACAAAAAAAGGAGAGAGAGCACAAGAGCAAGCAAAGCTACATGGGTGTCCCATTACTCACAGAAGATAAGCATAGGAGACAATTAAATAAGGAATGCAGGAAGAATCAACTAGATATAAAGAATAAGAGACAAGTGTTTTACTCAAATTTTCAGTGAAAAATTACCCAAAGAGAAATGTAGTACCCTATTTTCCCACCATTAAACTACTGAAATAATTTAGCATGATACAAAAAAGGGCCACAGGAAAATTAGCATTCTGCCTAATGTGGACTGTTGATTTAGAAAGCCCTTCCAGCTAACTGAGAGTGGCTTCTAAAATTTAAAATTATGAAGCAAGGTAATAGTAGCACTGAAAACTTCAAAAACTTTAAGTTAAAATTTTCTGAAACATTCTCCACAACTATTTATGTCCTGAGGAGCTACTGGCTCCTCCTTTTGTCCTTCAGGAATTACTCTTTGTGAGGTGCAATCCAGCAAGTTCTGGAATGCATTCAAATGTATGAAAGTTACTGTCCATATGCTTAGCTATATAGAATTACAATGGGACTGACAGCCTAGCAAGGCATTATAATTAGGCATGTAAAAGCCCTTCCCACATTAGCCTTACAGCAGGCAATATTTAGAAATGGACTACACTTAGGCATATGGAATCATTTCCCATCATTTCTCCACAGAGAATAGCTTCAAAGTACTGGAGGGCCATTGAACTACTGATATCAACTGTAATAAAAGCATGTTAGCAGAACTCATTCCTGTAAGAAAACTTCCCAGAAAAATGAAGGAAATTTGTACCTCCCTGCCTTCTCACATCTGCTTAAGAACTGTGGGGACTGGGGGGTAAGGGGCCCCACATGCCCCAACCCTACCCCCTCTGCTATCCCAGACTCTCCCCAGTTATTGATTTTCAGTAGCTTTGGAAAAGAAAACCTATTTCCTTCATGTCTACAGGCCTCACAGATATGTTTACCTTGTTTTGAATACTTTGACTCATTTTTACATTAAGAGAAGATTCTTCCATTTTTAGAAATTATAGAAACATGCTAGAACCCATGTTTTCATTGCAAAATAAAGTGATGACTTGCTAATAAAAAACAAAGTATGGAAAACTGTCGTTCAAAAGGAATAGAGGAAGGATGACTTGTTAAAAAAAGAAAAGAAAGCTTCTGTTGAAATTGTGGCATATGAAAATCTGGAAAGATCCAATGATGATGAATTTTAAAAGATGCTTATAAGGACAGTATAAGTTTTTCTAGGTTTCCTTCTACTTCAGCATGTTCTGAAAACAATTTCAAAAGAAGTAGGAAGTAAATGAGGTATTTCAAATGAATCTCTCGACATTCTTTTCTGTCTACAACAAATCTATTTTAGGGAGCAAATTCTATTTTAATAAGAGACAATTTCTGAGCTGTGAATAACATCTTGCAGTTGAAAGTAACAGATTCTGACCATCTTTTCAACAAAGCTAAAATTTGTCTGGAACCAAATGTACTCTTGAAAGGGTAGATGAGCTCCTTCATTCCAACCTCACCACAAAGGTTCCTCTCAAGTAATATTTACAGTGCATTTTTATTTCTCTTGACAGACTTAGCATAACTGCAAATGCTCATCTGGCCATTTCACAAATATTTGATCCAGAAGACTAATATTTATGAGTGTTCTGATTAAGTAATTAAGAAAATATGGGCTATCTAGACTTAAAAAAAGAATCTTTCATTCCTGTCTTTAAAAATAGGCTCAAAACTATTGCCTGACAACTTCCCTGTATTTTGGAAAAAATACCACAATTGATATCTCGTATTTGCAATCCAGAAAGTCTAAGACAGGCCTCAAAAATATCTGATGGTTAGCTGGATCTGAATAGGATATGAAGAAAGAATTCTATAAAGGTTACAGATCTGTAGCTATCTCTGAATATATTTTAAATGTAGATTTGTATTCCAAACATCTTCATGGCCAGTATCCAGACTACCAGGATTCATAGGGATTCAGTATGATAGAAGTGCTAACAGTAAGACTTCAATAAAATCACACAAGACAACCATGACTGTACGTGTTTATGAGACTTTCTGTTGCTCTGGAGCTAAGTTATGTGGGTGCTTTCAGGAACAGCAGAGCATCTCCTTCCAATGCTCAAGAATTCCTACTCCTAAGAGTCTTCCACAGCAACCAAAAACCTGTAGACACTATCTTGCTAATTCTTTCCTTTCTTCCAATTTGGATTTTTCCTTCTGCAGACTGTCCTACTGTAATTTCATGTGGATTTTACCAAGGATTTCTGCCTGGATCTTGCTTTGGGGTTTATTCAGGGTTATTCGGGCTGCCTCAGAAGTCCTATCGGAATCCAATAAAACTGCTGCTTAAATGCCCCACACATTTATTATTCCATCCTATCTTTGTGCAAAACATGACAACACATGCTGTAAAATATTATGTGCTGCAGTTAAACTGTAGGGCAGCTCAATTGCTTAAGTGATCTTGCCAATCAGATGAAAAGGAGCAATTCACAACAGGTGAAGTGCCCTGTAACAATTAGGAGAAAAAACCCTCACATTCCTGATTGTGTTCCGTCTTGGCAAAAAAGAATTTTGTTTACAATCATGCAAGTATAAAGACTCCCTAAGTCCAGCCAGGAGGAAGAGTCATTCCAAAGACATAATTTAAAAGCAAATACCTCAGTTGTTTCAGCAAGGACTCTGTTAACACTAGGGACACCAACTGAGATATGAGCTGCTATCTGAATCAATAATCAGGAGTGAGAGTCACAAAACATGCCTAGAATTGAATACAAGGAAAAAATTTCATCCACATAATCTTTCCTACGTCAGTGAGCAAGAGCCTGAGAATAGCCTGGATTGTGTAAAGGGGCTAATCCCCACCTTGGGAGAATATAAACTGTCCTAGCAGCTACCAAAATTTGAGGAAATATTTAAGCCAATGGCAGACAGAAAAAAGCTCCAAGAGAAACGCAGCTGTAAAGTGTGCTACCATGTGATTTCTCTATGTCTATTTCTAAACAGAGATTTTTTTTTTCCTTAAGTATAAAAATTTTTCTCAATTAAACCAAAAACTGCCCATTGCCAGAATCATGACCATGGAATCATTCTTTTGACATGTTTCTATTATTTTGTATCTTTATTTTTTTCCCTGGTGATGTTTTTATTTTGACAGGGAAATTAATAAATCATACTATAATTATTTATTATAAAATTCAACCTTTTATTTGCTAAAAAAATTTTTAATAGAGTCTTTGCCTTTAGAACTGGTGCACCAGCTATTGACCACTCATCACATCCAGCCCTTAAAAACAAGATGCTATTCAAGGTGCTCTGAAGGAATGACCATGTTTTGGCTGTGGGAGTGATGGGAACTTGGCACAGAGTTGAAGACAATCAACATCATACAACAAAACTGTAGCAAATGAGCTGCTGTAATATGTCACCTTCTGGTTTGTACACTAATTACCTGGTTGGCAGGAAAAACCCTATGTGCTAGATAATTTCCTCTTTCTGTGGCATGGGCTGTTTCTATTCTGAAGTCTGGCTGGGCTCTTTGTCATCTTTATAATGCTACTGCACTCCTTTTTCACCCTCTGCTTAGCTCTTAGACAAGAGTGTGAAATTTGACTACACTAATGTCACTTTATCTCCTTTAATTACCAAACTGCTTCTTATTCAGATCCTGATCAACCCAGAAACTCAGTCAAAAAAAACAAAAACAAAGTAGCATGTAGGGACATGATCTAAAACTAGGTAAGTCCTAATAATACTTATTAGAGGTCCTACCTGTATCAAACCAGCAGGACAACTGTAGTAAAAATCAGAGGCATGTGTAGAAAAAAGGGCGAAAAAGAGAAGAGAATTGAAAAGCTAGCAAAAAAGAAATAGTTGAGGGCTGACAAGTAGACACCTCACCCAAGAACACCAGAACTGTCATGTTCTAATTACAATGGGAATTACCAGCTGACTTGAAAAGATCTTGTACAGACTGAAATTTCTGCCCCAAAGTGGAAGCAATAGATTATGCAGCCAAAAGCCTGACTGCACACATCTCCAGAGGTAAAACTGAAAATAACCTTCCTTATTGAGGCAGACAAGGAAAGAGCTTTTTCCTACAGTCCATCCAAGATCTGGGACACAGTGGGGTCATACTGACACACTACTGCCCTTAAGAAAAAAACAGGGAAGGTATCTACGGCCAGATGGAAGCATTTATGTTTTCCATGTAATACACAAGAGCCATCAAATGAAAATGGCTGAGAAGGGAAGTGAAGAAGTTCAAAACTACTCTTTTGAGGAGCATAACTCTGGTCTGTTTTGCTGTAGGAAAAAACCCTAAAGCTCTCAGTTGAAGAGAGTTCAGAAATTCTCTACTAAAATTATGAGCTACAATCTTCTTCAATTACAAGACACTTAAAAACAATAAGGCTTGATTCCAATTTGTAATTTGAGGGGAGAAAAAAATCCACTTTAATAAGGAAAATCCCTCTGATTTCCTTTTTATCCCTGTTAAAAGGAATACACTGAAAATGAGAATCTATGAGAAATATTCCTGAGAAGTACTGATACTTCAGAAATACCAGAAGGAATTCCTAGCAGGTGACAGCTAAGAAAAAAAAAGGTTCCTTAATCAATCTAAAAATTCTAAGAATTTCCAATGGGAGTTTGCCTTGAAGATGTTGTCAAAAGACAAAATCTTTACAATATTTACAAGATCAAACTCCAGAATGCAAAGGCTTCTTGAACAAAATGGAATTTGCGGAGAAAAAGACTATACTATTATCTGAACAAAAATCTATTCTAAAATGAAATTCATTACAGTATTAACTAAAAATAAAAATCTAAAAATAACTAGGGGAAAATAGGAAACATAAATAGACACAGAAAGGAGTAACTACATCAAAACATGTACTAAGACTGATAACCTACCTGAAATTTCAATCACTCTAAGACTCCTGGAAAAACTCTAGAATGTGGCAATTGAGCAGCATGAAGTGCATTAACAGGAAAAGACACATCTAAAATTATTCTCTGTACTTTTATCTGACTACTCATCCACTGAAGCAATAAAATACCCAAAAGAGTATTCTGGTTTTGTATGTCTAAAAATACTTTTCTACAATGAAATTCAGACTTATCAAAATTATATTAAAAATTTCACAATGAATTCTAAAAATTACTTAAGCATATAGAAAAAAGATATACCTAGCTGTGATGTACAGAAATTGTCAAGCACACCTGATTACACTAATTTTTTTCCTGTATTGAGAGATACAGAAGTGGATCATGTGGAAGTACTAACTGATTACACTTTTCAAACTCTGGGGAAGGGGAGAGGTAAATAACTAACCAGTCTAATAGTGGGTCTCAAAGTACAGTGCCTGGTACTGATACATGGAAATGGCTGGCTATGCTGTATTACATGTTCTTATTTTCATCTGCTAAATCAGAGTACCATACAACCATAAATTTATTATGGAAATTCCTCCAATTATTTTTCACAACAGCAATTACTGTCAGTTGTCACAGAGGTGCTACATGACTGAATAAGAAGAGATAAGATCAAGCCAATTTTGCATTCAAGATATAAAATATAATCATGATGTTGTAGAAGTGTTGGCCCTGTCTTCTATTCTCCAAATACTGCACATTGTAATCACTGTATTTGAAAAACAAGAGATGTAAAGATACTCCTTCCTCAAAAGTGCATATAAACAATGCTAATACCAAGCCATACAGTGGGAAGTGTGATGTGAGAAAAAGTTAAGTCTTAAATATAAGCAACCTAGGTATGAAATTAAAAAAAAAGAAACAAAGAAAGAAAGGAAGTGGAGATGTGAAAGAGAAGTAGACAGCTAGAAGACTTTAAGAAGCAATAACAAGTAATTGTTTGAAACAATATCTTCCAGAACTATGTGTATGCAACACAGCCAAGTGGTTCAAATTTGCTTTTCTCATACCTGAAAGATTTCCATCTGTTTCATCTGCTGGAAGACTGGCAACACTGGTAGAATCCATTCCTTGCTGGAGGTCCATGATTTTCCTTCGTAGTTGTTCTATGTCACTCTCTTTACTATCCAGCTGCATCTGGAGCTCATTCCTGTACGTAGATTCTTCTGCTAGTTGCTGTATTTATATACACACACACATAGCAACTGTGTTACCAAAAGCATGGCAGCCAAATATTTTCAAAAGAAAACTCCCATCTATATCTACATATATATATCTACACATACACACACACACACGTATATGTGTACCTATGTATGTGCATATATATATATATATGCATGTATATATATTCCACAGTATGATTAAAAAATTAAATTATTTTACCGCTTGCATTTCATTAAGCTCTTTTTGGTATTTCACAACCATCTGATTGAATTTCTCTTTTTCTTGATTAAGTTCTAATTGCAGCTTTCGGTTTTCCTTCTCCTTCTTCCTCAAATCTTGCATGTTAGCTTTCTTTCTGTCTATTTTAAAATCTTTCCGATTCATTATCTCAGCCAGTTTGTTGACAGCCTGTTAAGAAAAAGGAGAACCAGTAAGAAAAATAACATATGCAGCATGTTTCATAAAAAACTTCTCAGTTCCTCTAGTTACAGGATCTGATAAAATCCCCTCACCAACACAAATGGCCCTTACTCACAACTGAAGCAATACTGAAAAGTATACAGCATCACAATTTGCTCTTTCAAATGTAAATTTAACAATGGATATTGTACATCATGGTGAATATAAACTTGATTTCAAAGGAATTAAGAGTTAGTTCACAAAAGCAAAAAACCTGAAATACTTCTGTTAATGCAAAGTAATAACTGCTATTAAATTGCATAAAAAGTTGTACCTGTGTCTTCAGAGTTCTTTCAGTGCTTATGCTCTTTTCATATTGCATTCTAATATTACTGATTTCCTCCTCTTTTTTCATTCTGTAATCTGTTAAAATAATATTCAATTTTGAGGTATTTTAGTACAAGGTAATTATTTTTAAATTTAATTACTTCTATAAGTGCATCTTTTTTTCAATTCTGTTTTCCTGTTGCTTCCCTTTTTGAGCAAAATACAATTTGCCAAGACAAAAATTACCAGTTTAACACTACTGCAATGACAGAAAATGACCAGAGGGATATATCAGAAAGGCACAAAGCTGAAATACTAAAGCTAACATCAAGCCCAAAATAATATGGAAGATAAATAGCAATGTCTTCTTCCATTTCCCATTTCTTCACATATGCTTCAGATTCAGGCATGCTTCAGAACAGATAAATTAAAACTCCGAATATGACATACCTTCCTCTTGTTTCTTAAATTTTTCACTGATTTCTGTATTTTCCTTTGTTATTAAATCAACATCTTTGGTTAAAGTGTTATTAGTTTCTTCCAGCTACATGAAAAGAAACACATTTTAGAATAAAGAATTTGACATAAATTCTAAAACTATCTATAATACTATTATTTTAAATACCCTTAATTCTATAACAACCATTTACTTAGAACACCTTCCCCCTATGTGAACTTGTAAAAAATGCTACTATTCTTGTGCTGTTTTGATTTACCAGAAGGTTCAAAATACACCTGTCCCAGATAAAAAAAATATCACTACAGAACTGACAACACTGTCGTATGGAAACAAAAATCAACTTAAGCAGAGTTAGATTGTCAGTTATGGAATGTGGCAATTTTAATTTGTTGTACTTTGGAAAAACTAGTAAGTAGAGAGGCCTGATACCATGAATCCAGACAAAAAAGTAGCAGACAGATGCTATAACTCCAGCATTAAACTTAGAGTAGATACAAGGCATTTACTGCTAATCATGAAAATATGCATATTTATGGAATTTACTGCATAAATCATAAAAATCAGGATAAAAACAAAACTAAATTTGGATTAAGACAAAGCAGACATAGGTCAATATGTACAGAGCTTGCAAAAAAAAAAAAGAAAAAAGTCGGAAAGGGAAACCTCAACAACTTTGAATATGTGACCATGTTCACTGCCACAGCCAGGATCACTTAACAAATACATGTGAAAAACCAGACATAATTGTATTCCTAACTAAAGGTTTTGTTTTGAAGCCATACAAATAATTGTGTATGAAGCTGTCTGACAAAATTAATCAGAAACTAAATGAAAAATAGATTGGCAAGAAGGTATTCCTTTGATGCCACAGACATAGTCTTCTAAAGGCTGCTTAAGAAATAGTGGTATTCTGTAAATTTCAAGCCTAAAAAAGCAAATTCATGAAATAAACACTATTTGCACTATCTTTTCACAGAGATGAAATATCCATGGTAGCATTAACAGTAAGCGTTGAGCAACTGAGCCAAGCTCAGTTACACTTGGAACTTTACACCCCCAGAATTTTTAAGAATACATGCACAGCTGATGCTAAATGGGAAAAATCAATGATAAAATAACTATGCTAGATATGGCTTGCTGTTTGAGACTTTTCAGTTAAAGACATTTATCACGCTCATATTAACATCCAAAAGCTATGCTATAAAGCGTCTTCAAAAATTACATTTTGGGGTTTGGTTGTGAAACTTGAGACTCTCAAGTGGCTTTTTTTTTAAGACTAAGTTACTTTGCAATAAGAGTCTCTAATACACAGCTTTACAAATTTACAACATTTAAATAATATACTTGGCAATGACAAGAAATACAAAAGGCTTAATAACTGAATTACAGACATTCCTCTGACTTTCATTCTGGCTTCACCTCAGATTAATGAATTTTGTTTTGATGAATTCACATTCATCATATGAATTCTGTCACATGATGAAATGTAAAGGTTCCAAGTGAGCCCAAAACTTAAGATACTTAATTAGTTATCACTTCAATCACAACAGGACTTCATTAATTAAAACCATTTGGTTTCCAGCCAGAAGAGATGTATACAGGTATAACAGCCAATTTACCCTTCTTATGATGATGTCCTTATCAGTCAATTCTTGTCTGTGCCTTGATGCAGCTTTTTTACTCTCCTGATTCAGTTCGTAATACTGTTCTTCAGCGAGTGCCCGTGCCAACCGCTCCGACTCAGCTTTGGTTTCAGCTAAATCCAACTGGGCAGCAAGTGTTTCTCTGTAAAAAGGACATTAAGACTTCCTTTTCCTATGCAAAACATTCCAGATTTTTAGGAAAACTATGAAACCCAAATTATACCACTCAGCTAATAGTCATTATCTTAGCTTTTTAAGAAAAGCAAAAGTTACAAAACTGCATTCTGTACACTTGTATCTTTTGATGGTCCACACAAGCTACAGCAGCAAGCTTACTGTGATTTTCATTAACATTTAATCATCCATGAAACACCAATATGGATTCTCCTGTCTTCGAGGAACAGAAAATAAAACGAAATTATATGTACAGAGTGGTCCATCAAAAGATACTTAACCCACATTTGCCCATTATCATAATTCCCATAGTTATAACCAAGTGAGAAACGTTTAGGATGAAGATAAGATTGCAGAGAATAGAGAGGGAATAGAATACAAAGCATCTATAAAAAGAAGTAAAAAAAGAAAGAAATAACCCCAAGAAGAATAAGGGAAGTCTTGCCTACCTTCTCCTCCCTCCCCATTTCTTTATGTTGGTTACCACTCATGAACAACTTTGCAGAGGCACATATATTTTCCTCCTACACCATATTTATTAGCATAACATCTTTTCTTTCTACCTTTCTTAGCCTACCAAAGTGCTGTACAAAATGAACACTGTACATAACCTCTGCCCTTCAGACTGCTTTCCAATGTCCATCCTCAAGCAGAACAAGAGACACAGACTTTAGAAGAAACTGTACTTGATGCGTAAGGCCACAGTCTCCTTCTTCAGAACATAAAATAAATTAGGAAACTGGAAAAACAAGCTTAATTTTTCTTTTCTTATTTGATAGCTTGGAAAATAGTGCATCACAATTAATGGTTGTTGATAATTAGTTTGGCTGTAATCAGAAGTATACTGAATTTCAAAGACCTTGTTGCCTTTTTCTCAAATTATTTTACTGATTACAGAAATACACTAAGTCATTATCAGGATAATATCATCAAATTTTAAAAGCTGGTGAGATAACAACCAAAACTGGAATGTTTTTCAAAATTTTTGAATCTTAGTAAATGTTCAGAGAAGTCCTTATTCTTCTTACAGACATGATAATGTCCAAAGCAAATATGAATAACCATATTTGGCTCTGTGAGTTGGTATAGGTAACATCCTATGTATTTGCCACTTACAAGGTGTTATGGAACACTTTTGAGGCCTTTTTCTAAAGGAATTAAAACATCTTAGATCTGATTCAAAGTATACATGAGTGAGACAGTATTACAAGGAAAAACTTAGGTGTATGTGAGAAACATAATAGGCATACTTTTCATTTTGCAATTCCTGCATTTTTCTTTGTGTTTCTTTATTCCTTTCATCAATTTCCTCTTTCAGTTCCTTAACCTGAGTTTTATAAAGTGTCTGTAAAAGAAAGCATAAAAAAATATTATTCAAATTCCATACTGAAATTCCTCCTTGTTTTCAGACTACTTAGTTTGGATTTGTCAAACCACAACACATGTCAATACTGTCATTAGTGAAATTTCCTCCTTCCTTCCTCTCCCAGATGCTTCTTTAGAGTTTCTGTTGGGTAGGGAACTGATATGACCAAATTAGTTTTCAATTTCTAGTGTGTTTTCCTACATAGCTGCACAAACACAGGGGCTGCAAAAGAGACAGAAGGCACTGTGACATAGCAGAACAGGTCTCCCAGACACAACAGGGCAAAACTGCATCTTGAAGCATCACTTGTCTCAAAATGTTCATCCAACAAGCCTAACATCATTCTGTGCTTTCACCTGTTGCATTCTCTTTGTGTCCATGTACCTTTTCTCCTAGAATCTTAAGCTTTTTCTGGACAAACTTAGTAAGTGATTCAGCTGAGGTCTGATTTATGTAAATTACTTACTGCTGTGAATTACTTCTGGGTTTTATTGCTATATTTTTATTATTACCATCACCTGTAATTTTGAAAGTTAAAATCTGATCTTCTACAGTAAACTACTTTTGTAAATATTCAGACTGAATTATGAATGTCTTATTTAAACCACAAAATAGTGAAAAAAGAAGAAACTGAGAAACACAATGCTCTGCATCTTCTTATAAGCAGTATGTCATGGAGAAATGCAGAAAAAGCCCCTGTAACAGATAATGAAATTATAATCATATCCAATTTAGTAAACAAAATTCTTTACTGCCTCTCCCAGGAAAAACCAAATTTAAAAGTATTTCCCAAAGTGAAATGAGTCTGTCCATATTCACAAATGTATTTGAAGTTGAGGTGTTACAGAGAATTTTATCCTATTGCTTCTTTTCACAGAGATGGAACAGATCAACTACATCTATGAAATACACATTTTGGCTACCTGGAGTACCCAGTAAGGTCCTTCAGCAATTCAGGTGCAGAGAAGGTAGCTTTTTAGAATAAGGAATACATGCAGAATGCTACTGGGTCTATTGTTCTTAAATGTATGTATGGTAGATGAATAGCACGAGCTATTTTCCACTAAGTTTGGAGATTTCCAGCTCTCTATAGTTTGCAATTGTATCAGAAAAGTATCTCCTTTCTAATCTCAGGATGGGAACGACTCTGATGAAAAATTCAGGTAACAGTTACTCAATGTAATGTCAGTTTTGAGAAACAAGAAAACAACATTTTAGATACAACATCTAATGTTCTCTAATATTTTGTTCCTCGTTTGTATTTCAAGCAGGATTTTCTGAACTGCTGATTTATGCAAGGCTGTTACTTACATTAAAACAATTTTAGTTTCAACTATTCACTGTTAAATGATTTTATGTCAAAATTCCTTACACACAATTCCTTACAAGTCTTACCGAAAAATACTGCTCAGCTTCAAGCTGATCCTGAAGCTCACGCATCTGACCTTCATTTCCCCTGTACTGTCTTTGAAGAAATTAAAAAAAAGGGAAACATTTAAAAAGTCAGCTACAAACAAAAGACAATTTCTAACCAGAACAGCACTCTACAATGATCTTCCATTTGCATACATATGACTTCACAAAGAGCAACAGTTTGCTGTATCTTGGAATTCAGATTTAACACAGTTCTTATTCTAAAACAATGATCCTTTCAGTATGTAATTTAGAAGCCAAGAAGTACTCTAAATGGAGAAACATTAAGCCAGCTGAAAGAATATATGATAGAAGTCTAATTAATAAAAAATGTCTTCATTTTAGGATAAAGAAACATTAAGAAAATGAATCAGGCAATGAAAGGGAACTATTGAGTCCCATGTACTAAAAGTCCCATATGATTTAGTAAGTAGCATCAGAGTCAATCCATAAAAAAGTAATTCAAATAAAAGAGGCACATATACATATATATATATATATATATATACATATACACACACAATCATCTATATGTGTGTGTGCCTTAACATAGAATGGTGAGCCAAGAACTGTTCTGAATTGTAGCTCATAATAAAAATATTCCAACACTGAAGGCTATATAGAAATCATAACAAGCAGCTACACAGGAATCATAACATGCAGCTAAAAATACTCTTTCAGTTTAGGAAAAAATGCCTATGCTCCAGAGAACCTTATTCATTAGCAGGAACAGGCAAAATAGTACATGTATAATTAAGCAATTTTTTCCATTTTACTTCACGTTTTTACTTACTTTGCAAGTTGAGCCAACTCAAATTCCAGTAATCTCTTTGCTTCCAACAAGGTATTGATTTCCTGTTTCAGCTGCTTCTCAGAACCCTTCAGGTTATCAGCTTCAAAAGCTTGTGCCTTTAATTCATTCTGTGCCATTATTCGCTTATTCGTCTCTTGTTCTAGCTTAAGTGTCAGATTCCTTACCTGAATGAGAAATATTTCCATTTAGGAGCCTTTGCTGAATAACCAACTGCATGTGGCTGAAGAGGTTTTGCATATGGATTATTTTATATTAAACACCACTGACTAGATGCTACACTGTGTAACACATGTCAAAGTATTCCTGAATCTCCAAGCACTTCAGTGTAATAATCTCACACAAAGCTGCTGCTCTTAGAACATATGGCTATGATGCTGCAGAATGATAATGCTTTCCCATTTTTAGTTATTTCAAAGTCCCTAATTTAACTTATCTGAAAGACAACAAGTGAAGGAACCTAAATTGTCTGCAAAGCTCTCCATGGATTTCAGATCTTAAAAATCTCTCACCCTAGAAAAAAAATGCAGCTTATCAAGTACATAAAAACTAATTTACATGAGTTGTAACCCCTAAGAAAGGTGTTATAAAATTCATTCCCACTGTCCTGTAAAGAAGAAGTAAGAATGAAGTTATTATTCTTAGTACCTAGTTTTCACACTCAATATTCTAATTGCATTTCCTTGAACAAAAGGAAAGAATGCAAACTAGACAACACAAACTCAGACCTGTAAATCATCCACATCAATCAGACTGCACAGTCAAATTCACAAGCACATTTTTTTCTATAGAAAAAGAGAAAACACAAAAAAAAGGCTTATATTGAAGTTCAAATATGGAAGACATGCTAGAGATATGAAACAAGCAGAAATTACCTAAACCTACTTAGGCCAACAACTATCCTCAATTCTACTGAGAGTTGTATTATAAAGGAGCTCAGTATAAGTGAATTTAATTTTCTATATCTCAGTTCAACTCTAATTTCTTATTTATATAGAAAATTATTAGTGATGAACCTTTTACTTACTTCATCTTCCAGTCTCTCCTTTTGCTGAAGAAGATGTTCCAGTTTCTGCTGAGATTGCTTCAGGTCAAAGTCCAACATGGAACACTGCTTTTCAGCTTGAACTATTCTATTTTCTGCCTTTTCTCTTGCTGCCCGTTCTTCCCTTATCTTTTTTTCCATTTCTAAAAAACATTAAGGAAATAAAAATAACAAAATTATTACATAGCATCTGCAAACATGTACTTGTAAAAACAGTCATAAATATCCTAATATTTTTCAGACCTTTTTGTTCAGCTATATAAGCTTTTCTGCTGTTTGCTTTTCTATTTCTTTTTTTTTTTTTTGAAAGAAAAAAGATCCTGGCATTATTACAAGGAACACTAAAAAATAAAAATAATTCCATTCTGCATTCAAAGCACTGGAATATTATCATGACAACTGAAAGATAAACAGTGAAAGAAATAAAAAACACAGATTCTTGAAGTAATTATTTTGACGTAAGGCAAAGTTTCATTTCCATGAATGGATAGCAGCAAAAAGAAAAAAAATGCTACCATTATTGTTAACTCTAAAAGCCTCATTAAGGTACTGATGACCTTCACAGGAAAACCTGACATACTCAATTACAAAATCAAGACACACCTTTGATTCATGGATATACATCTGAAAAAAAATTCTCACTTCACTTCAGACAAGCCTAATACAACACTGGTATTTTTCATGCAGTTACACAGGAATGAATGCCCTAAGACATCTCTCTTGATAATACATTCTTTCAATTCTGTTTAGCATTTGACAGAATCTCAAGATTCAATAGCATTTTAGAAGCCAAGGAAGGCTTTGAAGTGAGGTATGTAAAACATTAAGAAACAATACCATTTTTATGAAATAGCATGTTAGAGAAAATAATTTAAAATGTGCAGATTTCACATTTTAAGATTTTAATACACATTTTCTTTTTAGAAGGGATCAAACTGGTGGCAAGAGTACTACAGTGTAACACAATGTGTATTGAAATATCATAATCAGAACATGTTTTATTATGTATTCACCTGAAACTTGCAGGAAATACTTACCACACATTGCAACTGATCTTGCCTCCTCTATGGACTGGTGTTTGTCAGTTAACCGCGCTTTTGTCACTTTGTGCTCATTCACTTCCTGTTCTAACCGGTCTTGTAAGGATTTCAGCTTGTAGTTCAAATCTATCTCTAAATTATTCTTTTCCTAAAGGTAAGGAAAAAGTGATCAGATTTCTGTAATACCTGAAGAATCACATTTTTATTCCCTTTTTTAGTATTACATTTCTGTTATCAAGAGATTATCAATGTTATTTTCCATGCTTAGCAAAGAACAGTAACAGACCAAAACTGTACTCAGTGCTCTGGAAAAAATTTCAATAACTTTTTTCAGTAGTCTACAAATTTGCAAGAAAACGGAAACTTCTCCATTTGTATAATCGGTAGTCACCTAAACTGGAAACATACAACTAACAAACGGACATCCTAGAGCACAGAGGAATCTGAATTATTGGTACCTGGATGGATTTGGGTTATTTCAATCTAGGATTGCCAGGCATTAACAGTAATTCACCAAACAAGCACTGGAGATGTGCTCTGAGAGACAAGCACTGGCCTTTGAATGGCTTCTTCACGTAACAACAAATTAGAATTGCTTGTCCCCTTCCCTCACAGGCTGTTCTATCTCCGGTTTATTCACACGACCACACAGCACAGCAAGTCTTCACCTGACCTCACCAGACAGAGTTAACTCTGCAGTCTGTCTAGAGAAAGGATGCAGGATTTCCTCTTACTGTTTCCATCATATGGAAGGGATCAGAGATGTTAGAGGAACATTTAGAAGGAAGGATGGAAGGACAGAAAAAAATTCTGCACCAAAGTTGATTAAAAAGCCCTGCCTGGCACTGATCCGGTCAAATTAAAATCCCATAAAGATTAAAAAAGAAAAAACCACACCCCCCCCCCCCCCCCAAAAAAACCCCAAACAAAAACAGATTTTTAAAAAGTTTATAGATTTTCAGAAGCAAGTCTTTGCAGTCATAGTTAGGCAGGCAGAAAAAAATTCCTTGCTACTGGCAGTAGAATTGGATCCTTGAATCAGTGATAATGAATGACAAACACAATTTTCATGCACAATGCTACATGTAAGAACTACCTGAAGACTTGGAAACATCAATAACATTTGAAAATATAGTCAAAAGCTGACAAAGAGCATCAGCCTCAACATCATTTCACCATACCTTTTCTGAATGATTAAGCATATCCTGTGCTTGTTTTCTTTCTGCTTCCACTTTTTCAAGATTGTTTTTAATATTTTTTACTTCTTCTTGCAAAGCTGTAATCCGAACTGCCACAAAAAATTAAATATCACCCAATATTAGTTACATTACTTAGATCAATTTTCTTTGCAACTTCTATTGATTTCTGGGCCCATAAAATATTTCAAATACTTCAAATTGTTCAGGCATGCAAATGTCATACATTGTAGAGCAAACTGACCTTTTTTAGACACTCTTTATGCATATAATCAGTAACAATTCACAAAAACTATCATGCAAAAATGGTTTCTGCCTTAAATCACTTCCATTATCTGCCTTAAATCACTTCCATTATATTCCATTATAATATTCAGAATTTCTTTCATTAACCCAAGTTCTGCTAGGCTATGGAACAAGCACCTACAAGTGACGCTAACTTCATTAATGGGTAGATAAGGCACATTATCTACCCATTAATGTCAGTTTCAAACGGATTTTTGGGTACTAACACAACATGTATTCACCTAAGTGTGACTCAGACAATGGGGAAGTCAGGCACTGAAACAGGTTCCCATGGAAGGTGTGAATTCACCATGCCTGAAAGTGTTCAAAAGATGTGTAAATGTGGCACTTAGGGATGTGGTTTCGTGGTGGATTTGGCAGTTCTGGGTTAACAGTTGGACTCAATGATTATTTTAGAGGTCTTTTCTAACCAAAACCATCCTATGATTTTAAGTGCTATGACATGGAAAAAGGAACTATTCCTCAAATCCCACAGCATCTACCCTTGTGTAGCATAAGAGTTTATATGAAATACTAAGTAGAATCATGTGGTTTTGAAGAGACCTCTGAAAATCACCTGTGTCCCTTTCACATGCAGGGACATCTCTCACTAGACCCTGATGCTCAAAGCCCCATCCAGCCTACCCTGAAACACTTCATGGGACAAGACAACAACGGTTTCTCTGGACAATCTGTCCCAGGGTCTCATCATCCTTATTATAAAAAGTTTCTTCCCATATCTAATATAAATCTACTCTCCTTCAATTTAAAACCATTGCCCCTTGTTCTGTCACTACAGACCCTGGTAAAAAGTCTCTGTCTTATACACTCCCTTTTAGTAGGGAAAGGAGAGTCCTCATCAAATGGACCTCATGGAAACTGAATACTGCAGACAGATGGTTCAAAATGGCAAGTTAAGAGTCAGGGTCCATTAGCATAGCCACAGCCATGAACTAATGTATCTGAATAGTTTCTGGTTTGGAAGAATCAAGAGAAATAGTAGAAAGTTTCAAGCATCCTGAAAAAAAGGATTCGGCAACTGCATCCCTTATTGTGCTCTTGACCGTGCTTGTAAAAGTAATGTAGAATCATCATAAAAGAAAACAAATGCAATTTAACAAAAAAAAAAAGCCTTCTCCACAGATGAAAGGAGAGCAAGTCCAGGATATACCAACTTGGCTACGGTACAAGGCAGTAAGACAGTGCTGCACTGTATCAGCTCTCCCCATTTTTGCACCACGGGACTCAGACTTGTAGTCAGTGCAGCCCCAGACTCACGACCAGTGTTTGACACTGTTTGACTTTGATATTCTCTCTCTCTCCCAAGAGCTGCTCAATATGATCAGGAAGCCAGATCCAATCTTCAGAAATTTTCAGTCACACTTTGCAGGTAGGCTTTCCTCCCAAACTCTACTTCACTTAAGTAGGGTTATCACAACTTTTTTTGTTAAGGTATAAATTCAGAATAATTACCCTGTAGTTCTCCAATCATTTCAGATCCATGACTTCTGTCTCTTCGTTCTGACTCCAAAGCTGCTTGTAGTTGGTAATAATCTTTCTCCACCTGCAGTTTTGTGCTTTCCAGAACTCTGCACCTTTCCTGCAGCTCTCTATTCAGTGATTCTACCTGACTCAATGACTTGCTCATTTCTGTGTTGCCCTTTCTCAGTCTTGCAGCTGTGTCAGATTCTGTCCTCAGCAAATCATTTGCTTCTTCTAGCTGTTAAAATAAACCAAAGATTCTCAAATATAAAGATTATGGAGCCAGTTTTCCTACATTTGAATGCTCAAATCTAAGAAATAATTAAGACAAGGAGCACAAACAACGTACTTGTTTTTGTAACTGTGTTATCTTCTCATTTGAAATTTGTGAATGCTGGCTGATTTTTTTCAAGTCTTCCATCTGATCTTTTAGTGTGGACACTAAAGAGAAATTGCACCATTAATACAGCATACTATAAAAACCTTAGAGTTTTATTCTTGTTTTTTTACACAAACATGCTCCAAAATATTGTTTAGCATTGACAGGTCTTTTGTTGACTTTTTACTTCTTATATATATTTTTATGTCAAATTTTGTGCTTGCAGACCAACACCACAGCACAGTGCTGCAGAGTACAGAATTTCAAAATAAGAACAAAAAAAATTAACTCAAAATCTGTGTTCATAATTTGAAAAGATCCCTTTTCAAACCTTAAAACTGCACAGCACTTAAGATATTATGACACTAAATTAATCCCCAAACACATCATGTACATCCTCAGTGTCAACATTTGGATAATATTGCATACCTTCATTTTCCACATTACGTCTTTTTTCATTCTCTTGTTCAAATTTTCTTTGGTACTCATTTATCTTATGTTGTAACACCATCTTTTCCTTCTCAATCTGAGACACTACTGTCTCCAAGTTCTTCCTTTGATTTCCCTAAAATTCAAAGAATTGTTATTTTATACTCACATTTTAAGGAATGATTGCTAAAGCAATTGCATGATCTCTGCAACTAATCACACATGGAAACTGATTGCTTCAAATGAATGAATTTCTGCCTTCCTTGGAAAGGTTTTCAGAAAAGACAGCTTTTTTAATTTCTACATAACAAATTTATACAATTACGAGAAAAATTGTTGTTAGTACAATTATATCTAAAGTAACTACTAAAATTATTAAGAGACAAGAGAAGGACTCAATAGAAAATCATCTGCATTTTTGTAGTAATTGACTTCAATAAACTCCAGAAAACTTGCAACAAGTAAGACTAAGTAATATATTTACCAGAGTAAACAGAAATCAGCATGACTAGCAGAAAGAAAAGTTTTTGTAAACTACTACAAATGAAAATGTAATCTCCCAATGTTATGTATTGAAACATGATCGGTAGGTCTCGAACTTGAACACAGAAGAATTTTTTTTTTTGTTCTTGGTTCAATTCACAGAAAAAAAATCTTAGAATCATGAAAGTACTATTTCTAACTCCACTCTTTACCCAATTAAGGCATCTTCAGGGAGGAAAAATATTACCTCTTCATCCAGTTCTTTCATTATCTTGTCTAGCTTTATGTTTGAAGATCTAAAAATAAAACAAGATCATTTAACAGATACATTATACATACTGTTTTTCTAGTGAACTGATTCATGACCATTACTAAAGTGAATGTTAATATTTTGACTAATGTTATTTTGTAATGAACATTTAAAGCTGAGGAAGATAATCAATCATTGCAAATAATTTGTAAAATAAATCACTAAGCATTTATCAGCTTTGTTACAGATTAAATATGTGAAACTTTAGGTGCCACATTTTATCCCTTAATCTGCAAAAAACAGTGTATGTACACAACAGGTTATCCTAAAGATTAGGATACCCAGGCAAGCTGCTAAAACTTCCTCTAGTTATGACCTTCAAATATCTAAAATAGCTCATTAATTCCACAGGAGACAGCTCCCTATTACAGATAATGGTACATGAATAATATTTTTTGAAAGTCTCTCTGTTGAATAAATGTGTTAAAAGACTGAACTACAGAGAGTGTGGTGAAACACACAGTGAAACATCATTTAACTGGCAATAGCACTGGCACATCCATTGCATTCCTGCAGGCAGCCATCCCTCTTCGAAGAACCAACAAAAAGGACCCAGACAAGGCTGCCTGGCAGGTCAAAGAAGAGGCAGTTACAATAGCTAAGGATATCTCCTATCTACTAACTCTGGAGTGAACAAAACGACAAATCAGAAGACACAGTTGTGCTCTGACAGCATCAGTAGCAAGGCAGGAAGAGAGCTACTGAATATCCTTCAAGAATGTATGTTCTGCTTGTGGAGAGCAACCAGAACGTGCCAACAGTGAACTCATGTTTAAGTAAGCAACAGAGCCACACAGCCTAAATTCCCACTAGACCATTTCAGTTACCAGTTTGCACCTAAGGAGCTTGTACAGCTACACACTATGGTTCTAATTCACAAGTCTAAATTCTTCCTGCATCATATACCTAGTGTTGCCTCCTGGGATTATTTAATTCTTCAGGAAAAGATTTCAAAAGGAGAAGCTAACTGAAGGGGAATTTAGTTTGCATGACTCTCAGTAAAAATGTCTGATTATCAGAAAGGGGGAATCTCAACTGTTTGTTCATGTGACTGCAAGAAAAATGTCAATTCTCACATAGCTGCTACTTCAGCATGGTAGAAACAAAACTTCAGAAAGCAAACTGTTGTTCTTATATGTCAGCCATAGAAAAAAAAGGTGGTTTTCCAACAAGTACCCTCTATTTAGAAAACACCTAATTAATTTTAATAATCCAATATATGCCATATATACAGAATGTCACATTTTCAAAAAAAAATCAGCATGGTGAGCATGTACCTTAGTCCAATAAAACATATCAATACAGAGATATGAGGTAAACTGAAACACTTAAGTGCTCAGAAAGAACATGTGTTACAGGGCTGTCAATGAAAAAAGAAATTTCTCTATACCATACTCAAGAAAATTTTAGAATGACTTAGATCTGTACCTGGAACTCCCTTGGAGAACTACAACACCATTCTTAGTGTTATCCTGGTAATCCCTAAAGCAGTACCACAGAACTGAAGTGTTAGATATACTTAAATTATGTAAACAATTGAAGTTCAAAGACTCACCTGCACTTTTGCTCCATTTCATCTTTCAACTGCATTTCATTATGTAGCTGTTCTTCTAACTCATAGATCATCTTCTGCATATTTTCCAGCTTTAAATATATATTTGTACATGAAAGAACATGCATTAAATTTAGAAACTTTAAAAAAGTATTTCATAATATTCAGTCCTGCTTACATTGTATCACAGCTTACTTTCTTCTACCATAATAAGACATTTTACCTTATTAAAATGTGATGCATGTCCCTTCCTCTCTGTCCCTCCACAATTTAATTACAAAAAGACAGTTTTTTTTCATTTGTATGCACATGAAATTTTAGGTATCTTCAAAATTCATAGGGCTAAGCTAAATCAAATCCTCCTTGTTTTACAGATCTTCAGTACCTGGCTAAAGATATTACTGAAAAATGTAAGAAAGCACTTTAGTAAGTCTCAAAATTTTTTCTAATATGAACCACCATGTGTATTTTGCAACGCATCTCCAAGTCAAGCTCCAAACAAGTTCAGGAAGCAGAACCAGGCCAGTCAGTTACTGGCAATGGGGAGAAACTGCTCTCACCATCTCTTTAGTCAGAGGTAATTTTTACAGCTAGAATTGTACCAAGCTTTGAAAGATAGTAACAAACTTCAGATGTTAATATGGCACATTACTGCATAGCATGTACTGTTTGCCAGCAGGATAAATTCAGAAATTCATTCCTTTCATGTAGTCTCAAAATATCTACCACCTTCTATTTAATATCTAGGCACAATAAACCCATTCCAACATCAAAATCCTCATTTAACATGATGAAGGAGCTCATCAAGTCAACCTCTTGTTGGTTGATTCATTATAAACCTTTCTACTGATATTGTAATTATTTCAGCCTATTTAATTTTTAGCTACTTCCTTCAATGCTCTTGGAACTGCACAGAGAAGCACTAGATTCCTAATCTAGACTCTCTTCAAAGCAACATTTTCAAGTGTTTCTGGTGCTTTGCTTTGTTGTTTCCCATTTTAACTCCAAAAACTCAAAAATCTTCCAAAAATTAGACATTTCGACACTTAAGAGAGCAGCTCTGGAAAACAAATTACTGGTGTGACACAGAACATAACACTATGTGCATCGGACAATGCTTCTAGTTAAAAACAAGGGATGCCTTCTAAATCTAGACTTTGAGGACAAAGAAAAGACCAGTACACAATACATTTATCTCCTTGGTGTGAACCATTGAGAAATAAAGCAAGAAGCAAGACTATTTAAAGACTCTCGCTGTAATAAGAAAGGACCACAGCAAATGCCCGAAAACAGAGGATAACAAAGGTTCAATGTGATTGCTCTTCCATTTCCTTTGACTCATGTTATAGCCCTTGCAGACAGGGTGCACAGAGGAACTAAATGGGATAGATGAGAAACAGGTCTACAAAGACATCTGGCAACTGAGGCATTTCTGTACTGCCTCCGACTCGCTGGGCCTGCTATCGCATCCTCCTGCGCCTCTGTGTCTCTGCATGTTCTCACATCAGCCTGGACCCCAGGGGACCCATCAGGGCTCGCTGAGCACTCTAATTATATCAGTAGAGACAACAGGCTTCCGGCAAAGCTCTGCACAATCTGCTATCAATAGACTAAAGAATACCTCAAGAAAATCCTGAGTTACAATTAACTCAGTATAAAAGCACGCCTTTAAGCTTTAGTTTGCTCTTGGTTTCCATTTTGAGTAGGAAGCAGGGGAGGAAAGGACTGAAGAAAAGCCTGTTGGCAACAGAAAAGTAAAGAAAAATCCCTCTGGAACTGTAATTATTTTTTTCTTTTTTCTTACTCATTTCAGCATAGTGAGTCTGGTCCTGTACCCTGAGCAATGAAGAAAATCTAAGATTCAGTGCAAAAGAATCTCTTAATCTCCTTTTTCTTAAAATCTAAACTGTTTACAGGTGGTTACGGCAGCACTAAACCAAAGTAAGAAATCAGATCGTCAAAGAAGTTTGATATTCAGTAAAAGGATATAGAATTCTATTTTTTTACAACACCATGGCCTAATTCTGCTAAGTTTTACACACTTGCAAAACAATTAATTTCTTGGAAATTTGTGACACTAATGTCTTTCTCCAAAGATATTCAAAACACAGACATCAAAATGCAGAGAGACCAGGTAGCATCTTGTGTTACATTTCCAGAACTAATTAATTTGCTAACCATGTGGCAACATTACCGTTTTCATTGCAGCATGTAATGAAAGAAAAACAGCTGAGAAAGAACTGTGGGGGAAACACACCTTGTAATATAGACTTAACATCAATTTAAACCTTCCTATATCACTCAAATTCTTCCAGACCTTCACCTCCCAAAACTGCTAAAGTCACAATACATTTGAATATGTCTGAGAACATGGACAGGACTGTTGAGGACTCTTCAACTACACACTGAGTAGTATTCCAATGAGTACGCCAAGTCCACTTGGTAACTCTCTTCAAAGTCAGCCAAAAGCCAGCACACAGTTTTCAGTACTTTCAAATACTGGAAAGTCTGGCTTTGTTTTAAAATTTTACTGTATCAACAGTCAAACACTTATAAAGAAAAGAAAGTATATCAAAACACTTCAATATACATAAAAAAATCAAGATATTTCAATGATTAAATTCACTTGCCCAGTAAAGGACATAACCAGTTCCCCTGCCCTGTACAAATTTTCTCTGGGTAGTGCCATGTGTCATTAAACTTGTCATTGCTATTTTAAGAGAAAAGGGAACACAGATCAGTATCTTTTCTACTCTCAACAGAGACAGCACAAAATACTAACAAGGTAAATCATAGTCAAAGCCAAGATTTATTTTAAAGTTAATTATCAATTTTTGACCATGTTTTCTTCTGGAAATAATGTAATTTGTAACATATCAAACCATTCTCAGGGAATAGTTTGATTCGTATCAGAACTTACATAGAATCCAAGCACACAACCAAGTCTCAAACACCTTAGCATATCTTCCTAGAAACCTGACTGCTGAGATGTTTGGGAATATGTAACTGAAAGCACTCCTGAGCATTTCTTGCTAGGTGAACTGCTCTAGAAATGCAGATCATCAGTGCCCCAACTCCCAGCAGCTTGTGGGGAAGCCCTGTGAAGGAGCAGAATGCCCGTGCTTGGTACATTGTCTTCCACCTTCCACTGAGTTCACTGGAAGTCCAGACTCCATGGCTGCCACAAAGCAACCCAGGATCAATGAGGCACTCTAGAAACACTGCACAAGTACTTTGATATTTCTAAAGATAAAAAGTGTGAATCCTTTTCCACAAAAAGTTTTGGCTATTTTATTCAATTCAGGAAAACCAATGTTATATTAAGAAGTGAAATTCTGCTTTTCCATTAACTTTATTAGGGAGGCCATACTAAAGAGCTAAAACTCATGCATTGATTTCATTGATCTCAAATACTAAGATAATTTGAGACATTTCTAACTCAAACAGTTTAGGGCACATATGCAGTATATATTTATATATGCAGTAGACTCTTTATCAGGATACAATAAAGATGAAAACATACCACACTTTTGTCCACACTGGAGCCTGTTCTGTTATCATTGGAATTTTCTGCAGGGACACCTAAATACCTGCAAAAATATTTTTAAAGTTATATTTCAAGAGCTGTTTAAAAGTAAGATTATTAAAAAAATATTAAGATAATAGAGACATCCTAAAATATAACTCCCAGATTTATTGCTCCAAAATGTGGATAATCAAATAGCAACATAATCAGATTTAAGCACATTTAATTGAAAAATTCAATTTATTGAAAGGTTAAAGTACAAAGCTGCAATAGAAGGCCTCCAGAAAAAAAGGATTTCTGCCAAATACAATACAACCACTTTTCTTTTTTTTAATAACCATTTAAAAAAATCTTTGCTTTCCTTAGTTACAACACTCTCATTGGCTTCTATCCCATAAATATTTACTCAGGCACTTATGCAGCAAGTAGCAGTAATGAAGCAAAGTCTGCAGAGATTGTGTAACTTTCAACAACGTTACTAAGAGTTCTACACACAAAAAGTTTGCCCTGAAGCCAGTGTTCTTATTTTATGTAAATGTTTTCTAAAAATACCATAAATTTCTAGTTGCGATGAATCTGGAGAGTTAGGTAAATAAATACAAATTACTGTGTTCAAATTCCTTTGGTATTTGATGTGATATTCTTGGCCTGCTAACTGATCTAAAGAGACATAAAGCATTTATTAAGTGCATCAGATTACGTGAGAAATAACACTCCAACACATGAACTAAGAAAGATGGACATGTCCTTTTTGTTTCACGTGGATATGTAAAAAAAACCTCTCCAAAAGATCAAGGAAAGTAAAATCAAAGGCATCTCCAAACCATGGTGAAATTAAACATCAATCAGGCTTTCAGACAATCAAATGACAAAGTGGAATTGAAACAGTTTCCTAGGGAAACAAGCTTGCTGTTTGGAGTACAAGGAGCCACCACATTTTACACACCAGGGTTGTTGAGCAGTAAGAACGTGATATTTAGACAGGCACAGCACCAGCTCCATCAGATCTAGAAGAGAACTCACAAGCCAGATAGGGCTACAAAGTGTTCTGAGCTGGTATTCCAGAACCTGTGTTAACATGTCCAGATACAGACTTATTTTTGTTTTAATGCTTGAACTATTTCCAGTACAATAAGAAAACAAAAGTTAGGATTACAGGTTTAGCAAGCATGAATAGTCATTTCAGATTTTTCAAGACAATCACACCAGCAGAATATTACAGGACAAAATTCAGTTCTAGGCCAGTGTCATAGTTCTACTAAGCCTACAAAGTCACGATAGCAGCAGAGAGCAGCAGAACTCCTCAATGACAGCAAGAACACAGCCACTTAGCTCTCCAAATTCCTGATACTGTCCCCCAAAAGGGAAGGAAGAAATTCTGCTATTAACATGCTCCTAATATGCTACTTCTTGACAATATATTCCAAAATATTACTGCAAGGCAAAAATGGAAACTTTTCAAAGTTACAGACTAAAGTGAGAACAATAGGTGAAACTCTTGAACTGCTGAACTCACCCAAAGTGTACGGAAAGCCTACAAGTCCTTCTACACCTTACTGTGGCAAAAAGTAACAAATCCAACTCTTTGCAGAGATGGAAAGAATTTCACCACAGACTTGGAAAAGTGTTTCCTCTTCTACACAAGGACAAAAACCAGATTTATTTCCTTCAAGATTTTCCTATCCAGAAATGCTATTAAAACTAACAGTCTCTCTCTGACACTTTGACTAGTTGTTTTAGCCCATTTTAAACCTGACTGACACCACAATTAAAAGCAGCTTTCCAAAAAAAAAAAGTTAAAAAGTTATTGAGATTTTTGAATGTAAATGTAGCTATCCATAGGGCCTACAGTAATAATGACTGTTGAAAGCATGAATTAATACAGTTTAACTGATGTAATTTAGAAGTCTTTTAAGCAATAGTGAAAGCTGTACAGCATCATGATCTCACTCTGTCAGTGGACGTGTACTTAAAAAGAAAAATTATGAAGCAGAAAGCAGGCAAGTAGAAAAGATTTCTAGTAAGCCAGGGTTTAATTTACCACACACTAAAACACTGATGGAAAGTATGGAAACTTCATATTCAGCTCAGGGACAGTAATATGCAGTAAAACAAATGGACTTTCAAACCTTGATTCATGACTCTACACACAATTCAGTGCTCTGCAGGCAGCTCTGCCTGGTAGTGGCAACAGTGGATTTTCTTGCTTAGCTTCTGCAGCATCACTTCTGCAGCATCTTCTCAATGCAGAATAGGACACTCAACAACACAATGGAATATTTTAAGGTAATGATGTCTAGCAGTACTTTATCATTGTTAAAGTATTAAAAGAGTGTAATTTTTAGTATTCTGAATGATTACTAAGTATCTGAATAGATTTAAACCTAGATATTGGTTAGTAAGAGTCAGAAAGAGTGCCAACAAAGAATACAGCATTAATTTGCTTTCTGCACACATACCGACGGTTGCTGTAGTACGTAAATCCTACAAAAGGAAGCTGGTTGCCCACAAATGCTTTTGGTATGGGAAATGTTTCTTCCTCTCCTTTGTCTTCTTCCAGATCATCAAAATTACTAGTGTCAATGTCACTACTTAAGTCAGGCACAACTGGTGCTACAGCTAGAAAAAATGCAAAATAGTATGATAATAATCAGTATATCACTCAAGTCACTAAGAACATTTTGCTTTGTACAGAGTAAATAAAACTTTAAACTCCTTTAAACAAAGTACACCAGTCCTTTTGCCAACATGATACATTGGTAAGCCAGACCATAATTTCTGAGAAAGGCACTATACTTACTGTCTCTGAGTGTTTCCCAAGCCCATTGATCATTTTTGAAGAAAAGGTGCCGTTTAATTTCTTCTACACCATTTCGTCCTAGCCTCACTTCCCTGTTGAAGAGTGTTTTGGTTAAACACATGAAATTCCATAAATTATTCTGAAGGAAAGACTCACTTAAAGCATAACCTAACAGCAGAGACAATAAAATACCTCTCAAGCTACGGTAAAGTGTACATATAACTCAAATGTTTTCATAAGAATATCTTTACATGAGCAGAGCAGCTACATTTCAGACACAGCGTGGTTTTAACTTCTGTCTATAAGAGGCTCTGCTGTTTCTGTTTCCACCATCATGGACAGCTCAGGCAATTGCCAAGCTGTTACACTGCACTCATGGCCAGGCACTAAGAACTTCACTTCTCCTGAGCAGCTTAAAAATGCACACAAAACAAATACTTTTTTTTTATCGACATGACAAGAAATACTCTGAATGAAGGCTTATTTTTATAACAAAAACCTTACCTATCAGTTAAAAAGGCACAAATGAGGTTTTTTGCCTCTTTAGAAATGTCACTGTCATCAGGGAAAGTAAGGGAGTTCTTATGGTTCATAATCTTACTGTATGTTCCAACCAAAGAATCTGCATAAAAAGGTGTATCACCTGAAAAAGCAGAACAAACATTAAAAAGCAGATCAAAATTATTGTAGACTAGATTTGCAATATCTGAATTACATATACAACAATGTATGCAACCAAGTGAACAAGAGGCAAGGACAAGTGTTTGAGAACTCTGCCAGAATTTTTCTAAAGTATATTCTGCAAATGCCAGTATCTGTAAACCACAACTCATGTCAGAAGAGCTGTAATGTTTAAGTGATTTTAACATGGGAGTCTAGTTAAGTACTGCAGTCAATTCTGATGATCCTATTACTCACCTACAAGCATCTCATACAAGAAGACTCCAACTGACCACCAGTCACATTCCCGCCCATAGTAACCATCCCCTCCCTGGGACTTCAATACTTCAGGAGAGATGTAGTCTGGTGTTCCCACAGCCGTGTCACATCGTACCATTCCTTCCTACAAAACAGAGGAAAACAGCCAGGCCCAAATATAAGTTCCAAAATTCCCAGTAAGTTCCATGAGTTTATGCAGCCTAAGCAACATCAACAGATCCACATAAAATTCTGTCAACAAACATTCTTTTTTAAATATTTTTTAAATATGTTTTTGAAGTCTAAGCTGCTAAAGCTAGAACAAAGCACTAGATCTGTCAAACACAATGGAAGTTGCTTTAAAAACCTCAGTTAGTATCCAAGAGGTAATCAGAATTGCATCTAGGCCCTGCACACATTACACAGCCACTCATGCCAGTATAAATGTGTCATTTGCTGACAGGATGTACTGTAAACAGTGAAAGCTCCTCTGTTAGCATAAATGGGTCAACATCAAGGATTTTGATAACAGGAACAGCTGAACTGCAAGTTTTTGGCCTCTGACCCAAGACACTGAATGCTAGGAAGACTAAAGGTAGATAAGGCTTTGAAAATCTATGTAGAGAGACTTCAAAACAGGCAACAGATGAGAAGAACGTTTGATGTTCCTCACACCCCTGAGAAAGTGCTCGCAGAACTGAGATCAGTCACACTGGAGCTGACATCCAGAATGCTGAAGGTCTAACCACACACCCTTTTCCAGTGCCATTCAGGCACTTCTGAAATAATCCCATGCCATTCCTAGAAATGGATCAGTGGAAAAACTCACATAAAAATACATAACGAAGCAAATAAAAGAAATACTAGTTTAGTGCTGCATATACAGCAAATCCTAAATTAAGCTCCTATGCTGAGCAGTTTTTCTTCTAGAGAATAACCCTTTGCTTTCAAAAGACTAGAGGAACCAAGACTAGGCTCAAGACTACTTGGATTTTTACACACAGCCTGCACTTGGTTTTCATTGGTGCCTTTTATTCAGCAGCTAAGTACAGTAACTTATTCAAATCTCCTGGAATATGATGAAAATATATTTTACCTATTACACCAACTCTACTACCTACCACATACTTCAGATTTCCAAATATGTTTTCCTCAAATGTATGTGCAGGCTGACACAAACCAGGCAGTTTTGTGTAGGGAACAACAGTTGCTGGATTTTATTTTTTTTTTAAATGACCTCAGAATATATTTTTAAAAATAAATAATTCTATGACACCTGTTTTCCTCAGATTTGTCCTCATGCTATGTCAGCAATGGCTAATACGTAAAACTGGTATTCAGCAACTGGCATGTCAGTTTTGATTCTTTCATTTCTGGCACACTATATAAACATCATCTCATTTCTTTGCATTAACTTTTCATACCAAAATACTTGAAGAAATAACCCCGAGCATCTAGAGACAATCAAAGGCTTGACTTCAGAAAAGAAAAAAACTTCAGAAAAACCCTTCTAAAAAACAGTACTTCAAGAACCATTTCTGCACTTTACATTGTCACTGAATAAGATGCAGAATGAATCTTATGATTCTATGAATCACAGAATCACAGAATGATTTGGGTTGGAAGGGACCTTAAAGATCATCTAGTTCCTTTCACTAGGCCATGAAGAACAATAAAGGAACAGAGTACACTCTTCTCATCTGGCTTAAAAATTTTCAGTATCTTTTCACTTTTAAGTATGTTCTCCTTTCACAAATAGAAAAGTCAAATTACAAACATATGTTTACCTTGTTCATCTTCATACAAGTACCAAAATCTGCTAATTTTAAATGACCAGCCTTATCTAGCAGCATATTATCAGGCTTCACATCTCTGAAAGAAAAATACATATTTTAAAAAGTAAACATTCAATTTATTAGATTTAACTTATGAAAACAATGGAAGTCAACTGCTTTTCAGATGCAACATTTTATGGAACAACAGTAACATAAAAGCACCACTACTGCCTCCACTTTTTTTTTTTGTTTTCTCTAAGTATCACGACCAACAGAGACTGCTGAACAACAACATTTTTTAGAATTAGAACACTTAAGCCACCAAATTTAATAGATCTGGACACTAATCTTGAACTTCAAGTTCCTAAAAAACATTCACTGATTATTTCAAACTGGCATTGAAAACATAGCTTCTTTTCTGTACCACTTCTATTTCAAGGGAACAACTGAACGTCATTTTCAAAATTCTATTATTCAAATATTTTCCCACAACTGAAGAGGAATATTAACTTATAGCACTCTCCAAGTACTTCCACTATAGAATTTTCATAAAGTAACTGGTAAAGTGCAGCATGTTGACATCATTGAACATACTGAAGCAGAACAGCAGTAAGAAACAATTACCAAGATAGCATAACACAAATTTCAGGAGAAAGTATGTATCAGAGATCTCAAAGGAGAACTCTGGCCATAACTGTCAGATGAAATGTAGTGCAAATGTACCAGTACATTCACAGAATCATTTTGGCTGGAAGGGATTTTTTTAAGACTCTCAGCTGTCTGATCAAAGTATAGCTGCAAAGTCAGATTGAACTTCAAAGTTACATTACATTGCTCAGGGTCAAACCCGGGCAAGTTTTCTGTTTTTGAGGATGAAGAATCCATAACCTTTCTCTTATACTGTTTGACCTCCCTCATAGGACAAAAAACAACTCTTAATGAATACCTAGATATTCCCCTGCTGCAACTTGTGTCATCCATTGCCTTTCATCTTTTCACCATGCAGCTTCAAGCCTGGTCCACATTTTTAAAAAAGTCCTGCTGGACAGCTGGTGACTAATGCTTTCTGTCCTGCCTGAACAGTGTTCACTGTTCAGGTTGTGAACAGAGTGCTGATCCTGGCACCAGTTCTGGGGAACTGCTGGTAGCTGACTGCTGCTGGATAGCACAATCTACTCAAGGAGGATCTAGACAGTTCTGCCAGTTCAAACTGCACCTTTCTAAGCCAGCTGTATCTACAGCCTTGCTGAAGTAAAGACAAACATACTCTGCCTCATCAGTGACACCCATCATCTCAACACAGAAGGTAATTGCTTTGGAAGGCATGTATTACCCTTCATAAATCCATGCAGGCTGCTCACCCTCACCTCTCCATCCACATGTTTGGAAACAGTTTCCTGGCAATTTAATCCAACTGCCCTTAGGCTGCCTAGCCTTCAGCTCCTCTCCCTCTTCCCAGTCCTTTTTGGGCTGAGACAAGTGTGCCATTTGTTTCCTTCCAGTCATGTGGAATCTCCTAATTCCCACACACCTTCCAAGGTGACAGAGAGCAGTATCATAATGCTACTTGGCAGCTTCCTCACCACCCATGGCATGTCCCACCGTGTGCCCCAGACATGTGCATATCCCCTTTGCACAACTGGACTCAGCTTGATCTTCCTCTGCCAGAGTAATGCTTTCCTCTCCCAAGCTCTGCCCTGGGCACAAGACCCAAGAGGCCTGAAAGCAGACCTTATCAAAGAAGACTGGGCAAAGGCAGCAGCCTCAGCCATTCCCATGTCCTTTGTCACTCAGGCACTGACCCATTAAGCAGTAGGCCCATATTTTCTTAAGTTCCTTTTCAACCATCAGAGTTGAACATATTAACTACAGGGGAAAACAAATTTACAAAAAAATCTCCTGGTGTCAAAATAATCTAAATTTTCATGAAAAAAACCTCTCTGTGCTGCTGGCATCTTCTAATGCCTGCTTTCTAAAGCTTGCAATACACATGTACAAATGGTTCATTCAGCCAGATAATTTACCCATTAGATGCAGCATAGCTACATAATTAATGATGCTCTAGATCCTACTCAAGCAATGGATTAGTAGTTTATTTTGCTTTGTGTTAGCCCTTTTTGCAAAAGCTTACGTGTTAACACTGATCTTGCGAACAAATTACAAACTGAAAATGTAGATACTATAGTGTATACTACACACTACTCAAATTCTTCCTGTATTTTCTGTTGAAAAATTTATTCTTCTGCTCCCAGTTAATATAATTAAAAGCTAGAAACAGATACAAGTTCAAATATCAAAAAGAAAACTTCTCAACCTATCCAAGAAAATACTACATTTCACTTTAGGGCAAGTACATAATATGAAACTAATCCAAGTCCCTTTGCTCTGCATCTCAATTTTCCATCTTGCCCCTCACAAGAAAACATATGGCTGGGAGATTTTCCTCACATTGTTCACAGATTCTTGTTTAATGGGTCACTGAGGCTTCAAATGCCTAGCAAAGAATTAATTCCTAACAGTGGATACTACTGTGATCAAATTCCCTAAACAGCTTTTTCTAATCAAACTAAAAGAACCATTTTGGGGCCAACACGCTCACACCATTTTTGTTCTTGTTACCTCTCGGTAAAGTGGGACAATTTTATTGCTTCCCAAACTGAGGTACATCAGTCCCTTGAAAACCTTTTTTTTGACTGTATCACCTCAGACTCACAGTTTCTGATGGCAACAATTTTTCAATTTCTAAGATGGAATAATTATCAAATAACAATAAAGAAGTAGTATCTTGAATTTTAAAACTGCCTAAACTGAAGTAATTCTGGTAGCATCAGGAAATAAACAACCCTGTGTAATATCTTTTTCTTTCTCACCTGTGTATAAAACCCATTGAGTGAATTGCATCTAATGCAAGTACAACTTCAGCAGTATAAAATCTTGCCCATTTCTCTGGAACATCGTAGTTACTCATCAAATTCACAAGGTCCCCACCAGGCATGTATTCCATCACCATGTAAAGGTAACGGTCATCTTGGAATGCGTAAAATAACTGCAAAAAAGCAAAACCAAAAAATAAGCCAGTTATGTTCTTTGCTTGTTGGCAAATCAAAGGCATTTCTGTGCAAGCTGATTTCCAAAGTAACAGAATTGCTACAACAACTGCAGCAACTCTGCATCATTCAGCAAACCTCCTAAAAAGAAGTTAACCTCTAGAGCCAGATCCTCCATCCCCTTATATTACCCTGGAAAAAGTAGAGTTCTGGTTACAAATTATGATTAGTGAATTTGCTGCAATGAATTTTGAGATCATTTCAAAGAAAGCTCATTACATTTAGACAAATGTTTTTTCTTTCTCACTGGGATGTTAGTGGACCCATATACAAAGACAAAATTACTCTGTTGTAAACATCTGCCCGATTCTATTTGTATTATCAGTAAATGTTTATTTTTCTATTGTCAACATTTATTTATTATATAGAAAATGAGCCTAAACTTTAAACAATAAAAATATTTCCTTTAAATTTTCCAGTCTTCTGTTCAACATGAGTAGTGCAAGCAAATTTTTCTTTACTTAAAAATGGATGAAATTCCTAATTTTTGAAAGTTTTATTCTGCACAATCACACCCAGACAGATAGTAAAGCAGCTACCCATTTGACTTGGGTAAATCTTGAATGCGTTTGTGTCGTTCCAGCCTCAGAGAAGAATTTATATGCTTAAGGGTAAGAACAGTTTAAATTAACAAGATGACATGTGCACACACAATGCTCAATGATTGGTTCAGGCATGTTCCTTAGAACTTCAAAGGCAGCAGCGCCTCCCAAGAAACTGTCAGTGAGAACACTGAAATGGGGAAAAAATAACCAGAGCAGGCATAACTTGCAAAGATACACTCAGAAATTAGAATTTACAGAAGCTCTGCCTTAAGTACCTCTTTCTGGTATGCTTACTGGTATGCTGGATGATCCAAATAACTACTACAGAGCAGATGCACCAAAATATATCTGGCAAAGAGTTTTAATAATAAAGAGAATACTTTATCATGTAACTGTAACAAAATACAGTTTGAAGCAAGTGTTACACCTGCTCTTTCGTATAGCATTGCTATACAAAATTGCTATTATCTTAGTCATGTATACCCTAGCAGACCAAAAAAAAAACAAAAAAGAGACTTCAAAACATGTAATTCCAGGTCATGCAGTGTTGCAACCAAACTATTCTATAATGACAATATTTTAAAAGTAGTATCACTTTACCTGAACAACCCAGGGACTATTAGCAAAAGCCATAATATCCCTTTCTTCCCAGAAGAATGCAGAATCAGATCTTTTTATCATCTCAAATTTGCTCAGAAGTTTCATAGCATACACTCTCCTTGAGGATTTATGCCTTACCTGTGAAGACAAATGTGACACACTGAACCTATTAGTTTGCCATATTAACACATGAAGAACATTACTGAAAAAGTTACTTTTCCTGCTTTACTATTTAACACATAAGACTCTTCACATTACAATAAAGGATTATATACTGTACATCCACAAAATAATTACATCTGACAATGCATTACTTTTAAAATACTTGCTACAACTTTTTAACACAGAAGTCCATAGGCATAGGAGTCACATAATCAGCATGTGTGTGCCTTTAAAAGGACAAATATTGGCTGTTAGTGATGTTAAATACCATAAAGTTAAAACTATAAGCATTTTCCAGAGCTCATTAGCAGATGTGCATACTTGCTGTTGTATCTCCAGTTTCTCCCACCAGCACTCGATTAAATAAAGCAGGATTAACAAGCCTGGCTGCTAACCTATCACAAACAACACACATCTCTCATCTGTGAGAACTATGTCCACAAAAATCTGGTGTAGTCCCTGAACTGGCAGAAACTCTTCTAGCCCTTAAGACTTCTTCAAGTGTCCATGTAAACAGTGGTGGTAAAGGCTAATTTTCTTGATTATGAGTAATACACATTCCATTTTAAGAGAGAAGACTACAATGCAAAACAAGTACTTGTGCAATTGGACAGGCCTGAAATAGGGCATTTTCAAAAACATTTCCATAAACTGTAAAGGAATAAAATTCACTGAGTCAAAGGCTTTAATATTTATGACTGTATCTTCTGAACACTACACTGAGAAACAGATGCATGAGCAAATACTACAGAATACATTCAAATGTACAAATGGAAACTCAACTTACCAACTGAACCTCCCCAAATGCCCCTCTACCGATCACCTTCACCACCTCATAATCTTCAGCTTTCATGCGCAGATCTCTCATTTTATTTACTGTGTCTTTATCTACACGGAACAAAATTCACATCTCATATATAGTCAACTTAATTAAACCCATTTGTGTAACTTCAATTTTTCATAGTTTTTATAGAACAACTGCTGCTCAAAGAACCTGCATTGCCATTGAAAAATTCTCTGCAAGAATGCATGACCTTATTCTCACAACCAGTTACCAAAACCTGACATAACCTGATGCAATGACTCTACTGTACAATCCTATTACAGGAGATCTTAATTTAGAAATTTCGTTAAAAATAATTACCTTAAAAAAAAAGACTATGCAAAACTTTCATATCCAGCATGATCCTGCTTGCAAGCTGATCAGTACACAAATATTATTTCTGAATAAATATGCAAGACAGCTGGGAAAGTGTGTAAGAAAATATACTACAAGACACTTCAAAAAATATTTTTTGAAAAAAGTTATGCTTTTCTGCACTTTCATGATTCCTAATACTCAAAAAAGTAGACTTTAATTTAAAACATGCAGTGGGAATCACTGCAATTATTTATATAAACCTGTCATTCTATAAACTAGAATAATTTACAAACTCCCAGTGGGCAGATATTCTAATTCTAATTCCAAATTTGGTAAAAGATTAAAACAGTCTATTTTAATCCATGTGGGTCAACACTGGCATGAGACTACGTAAAAAAGCTTCATGCTTCAGTATTTCTAAAAGCCAGGAAGTTCTACTAAAACAGATACGCTTCTAATAAAAAATAATGCAAAAAATATTTCCAAAATAGTATTCTAGGCCTAAAAGCAAAGTTTAGACAGAAGTAAGGACAGGGGAAGAAAAAGGAGGAGAAATAAGATATTTTAAGTTCATATGCTAAAAACTGACAAAACAATTGACAGAAAATTATCATTAGATTTCTACCTACACAGGCCACAATCTAAAACAAAAGCTGCCTATCTACAATACAAATTCAGTAAGATTTTATTACCTCAAGAGGAACAAACATAGTTCTGTTTGAATAAATACTCTGCAGCATTATTATCTAATGTAAAGCAACCATTTACAATGCAGCATAGCACAGGCTTATTCCGGTAAACTATAGCAAAATTTTAAATTCTGACAAATTCTTCCAGATAGAGATCAAAATACTCAGTAGTTCCAACAAATAATGCATTGCCTTATTTGCCCTGGTGACAACTGGCTTACAGAAGAGGAGGAGCAAGATTGCACAGAACTAAAATGCAGCAATTTTCATGACAGCAATTTTCTAACTTCCTCCCTAGCAATCTCACAACAGGAGGTTCACCTCTTCTGAACAAAAAAGCTTAAGCACAATATGAATCCTTTAAATGGTATTCAACCACAAGCATTGCCTTTGAACAAAGCAGAATTAAGGAAAATACATCTGAAGAGCAACCTAAGCTAAGGATTTCAAAATAATGTAATCCAAGCTTCTGATCAGTTGCAAACTGAAATTTACTGCTTGAGATACATACTAACACTCAGTTATTTTCAGAGACCATGTTATAGTAACAACAGTGTTGGAAATTCGACCTCCATATTCTAGATCTGTTAAACAAGGTTTATCAGGTTGCAAAAGACCTCAATAGGCAGTTCCTTATCTCCCAGGACCAGTGGAGACCTGCCCAGTTTGTGCTGTATGAACAGCTGGGGTGGCTCCCATGGCAAAGTCACCCTCTCCCAACTTGCCCTGAACTTTGGGTATAGGCTCAGATGCTGCCTTGAAATAAACTGAGGCACCACTGCAAAGCAGGGCTCTCAGATACCTGCAATACTCATTTCTACATTCTTTTAATTCCATATAGTAGAGAAACAATAAGGTTCTACATTTGCAAAAATCATCCTCACAACCTCAGCCAGTAGAGGCAGATTTTGGAGGCTCCACAAATATACAATGTAAATTAGGGAGAAGTAAAGAGGGGATAAGGAGTGGTTCATAGGGCAATCAGTTCACAAAATAAAGGAAGCAAACTCCCATTTTATTTGCCATCCAGAAATTTATTTTAAATTTCTGCAATAATATTGCAAACCAGGCAGCTGATACTGCAAAAAGATATTTTAAACAGTCTCCTAATAAAATAAAATAAACATGAAGATGTTTTTGGTTTTTTTTTAATAGAAATCCAAGGCAAACTAAGACTTCACAGTTCTCTCTAAGGCCACTACTCACACATCCACAGCTTGCTTTCATATTTCAGCAAACACTGCAAGTTAATGTTTCAAAGGCAGTTTGAAGGGAACTAATGTGTCTCCACCTTCAGATTACTTCAGGTCACATCTTACACAGTATACAATTTATACCTAAAAGATATTCATTATCAGGTTGCAAATGTTAAAGTTTTCTTTCACTCACCACCTATTGCCAAAGTGAAGCTTTTTGAGACACACTAATGATTTCACTACTCATAAAAATTACATTCAAATTATCTGTTGCAATGAGTATTTCCTTTGCCTGATACAACTTCTCTTTTCTCCAAGAGTTTCACCACACCTTCTCAGTAAATAACTGAGTATACAAAATGTGCATGTAACTCAGCATATGGTATCAATACAGTTTGAACTGTGAAAAGTTAAACAGAACATTTGAGCTCAGGCTTTCAGTAACCAGCTTACATGCAAATGAGCCATCAAAGAGATCTAGTGGACTCAAATATTCACACAAATGGAGATTAATGTAAAATAATCAGCACAAATTCACTATTACAGGTTACAGTTGCACCCAATAAACCATTTGAAAACACAGTAGAAACAAAAAAAAAACTACTCCCCATAAATTTCAAAGCAAAGACAAAAATTATTTTAATCAAATTAACTCATATTTACCACAAAAAACATTTATTATAGAATTGAATGGAATTGCTTAAGCCTGCAAAATTTAACAGTATTAGCTTAATTTCAAGTTTTGCCCATTTAGTCTGCAGGCAGAAACAAGTCTTCAATCAGCAAACATTTCTGCCACGATATTCAGAATTTGCCAGTTGGCAGCCTTCAGGAAAGTTTTGATTCATAAATGCCTTTTCTGGGGTCTTCTTTGTTTGTATCTTGACTTTTTAATTATGAAAATTATGGAATTATTATTTCCATTTTAAAATCAACTTTACGATTTTAAAATGTTATTATAGAGTATAATGTGCAGGAAATCTTGCAGTGGAAAAATACAAAGTAAATACAGAGAATTCTGCAGACACATCAGCTGCATACACAAGTAAATGCATCAGCCATGCAGTGTAAGATTTTCATGAAAAGAGACCTTTTATACTAAAAAACCCAGTAGCTTACAAAATAATGCTACAATTCTGTTAGTGAACAAATATTTAACATGATTCCATGACACTGTACACATCCCTATGCCATTTTACTATTAATTGCCTATGATATCCTAGTACATTAAAATAGTAAACAAGTTATGGGAGTCCAGAGAGCTGCCCTAACAAAGACAAGAGGCCTCTCTGTTAAAAGGCTTTGTGCCTCTCCAGACAAGGCCATTTACAGGGGCAACAGATTGGACATTCAATTGCTGGGGATGAGATTTGCATAGGCAGCTGTCACTTCTCAGTGGGAAATAAATAAATGACTCTTGCACCCAAAAACTGCACTCCAAACCCCTAGCTGCCTCTCAAAGAGCTAGAACAGGTGTTTTCTTTTTGATATTACAGACTTCTGTTATTTAGTAAATTAAACATTAAATACTTACACCTGTTTAAGAAGTTATCAATGTTCTTGTTTTTTCTTAAGGCAGGAAAATCCAAGTCATATACCAAAGCATCTAATCCATCCTGAAAAAAAAACCAAACAAAACAACAAGCAAAATTAAGTATTTGAAAAAATAATTACACATGCTGCTAACTAAAGAGCCAAGTTAAAAAAACAGTTGTCCCTATCAATCTTCCATGCAAATGAAATCATTCACATTTATTTAATGACTGTTAGCAGTTATGTGAAACAGCTGTTACTCCTTCACTTCCATTGGACTCATCAAAATTTAATTCCATATGCTTCTATGTATTATTACCTTAATTAGCTCCATATTTACATGAAAATAATTACTTTTTCTAAATACAAAAAGAATAGCAGTTCTAATGAAGCTCAGTAATATTAAAAAGTCACAATGCATCACACAGTAGGCACTTGAACATGAAATGGCAACTGGCAAATAGGACAAAGATGGTAATGTAATTTGCAGAATCAAACCCCTGCATTTTATCCATTGAATTCAGTGTGAATTCTCATGAACAAGATGCTGGCTTTATACACTCCTACTTAAATCTAGAAACAAACAGCCACAAGCCCATCTGGCACTACTACCACAGCATACATCCCTATAAACAAAAGCAAACCAAACACCATCAGAAAACCCAACAGAAAAACACAACAAAGAAGGAGATAGATTTAAGGTCTCATTAAGAGCTATGAACTTTGTGACTTACAGTTTAAGTCTAAGTTTGTCACTAGGTATAAATGACTCCTCGGTGGGTAGCATCTTCTTTGAGAAAGACTAAACCCAGTTTTTTGGCTGAAAGCCACAGATACGGCTTTGACTTGAAAATTATCAAGTATTCTAGGAATTATGTAATAGAGAATGAAAGGGCATTAAGGGAGCCCTCTCTCCCTCAGGTAAGTGTAAGTGACAACTGCAAAAACAGAGACAAAGGTCTAAAATACAAATTGATGGATGCTACCAAAGCATGCAAGAGATGTACTGCTATTTCCTTGTCCATTCATAGCTAGGTGTTTATGTTACCTATTTTTAACCTGCTTGGAGTGAGATATTAGACCAGACATATCTTTGATCTGATCAGTTCAGATCTCACTAGACCTAATTTGATTGCTTTCAGCTTTTAAAAGGATTTTCCTATCCTTTTTTCAGGATTGAAAACTGATCCATCAGTCTTTGCTAAGTATATCAAGTAACTACACCTGAACAAAAGCTAGAGTATAAGCTTCTAAAAGCTTATTTTCCAGGAATATATAGTGGAGAACACATTTGATTTAGACTGAAATATTAGTCTTTGATTTTTCACTTCAAATTCAAACCTATTTTTCGCCTAAGTCTTCACAACTGACTTTTAACTATAAAAAACCCAAGTGCTATCAAAATCAAAATTATTTCTTGGTTTGCAGTCGTCAGTTTTAAAGTATGTCAGATAGAAATTATTTACTTTAGATATAATAAGCAGTAAAATCATGCTAGAATTTGAAAACAGGTACCTGCAAGGATAATCAGAATTACTTTAAAGGCTGGATATTATTAAAATTGTCAATTTCATTTAAAAATTCTGTTTTTAAGCTACCTCTGCCTGTAGTGGCTCATTTTGAACTAAGAAATGCTAACATGAAAATAATACAAATCAAGAAGAGCATCACAGTAAGTCTAAAAAATAAAATAAAGTCAGCTTTTGCATCTTGTGCACTAAAGGATCATCTTTTTGGACTGACACTGATGATGAAAAAAGAAAGCAAATAGCAAGGAAACAACATTAAACCAGTCAGTAGTAGAAATAATAGGAGGCAAACAACAATTTGGACTCAAGACAGAGGCAGAAATAAAGCTATGAAGGTTGGGTAACTAATTTGGTGAGAAATACTTTGCAAACTACTAAAAGACACCTTTTCCAAAGACACATGGTAAATATCCAGGAAGTCCAGGAAAAAAATTAAATTCTCTGGTTCGGTTGAATAAGTTTAAGGGTGAACCATGATAACTGCTTGCACAGCAGTCCAAAGTCCACCAGCAGCTTCTGCGCATTTATCTCCACGCTGTGCGAAGCCGTAGGAAAACACCAGCTAGGGGGCTGCTGGGTCCCATCCAGTGATTTTTAAAAGCAAATTAGAGATGGCAATGAACTATCAAAATCTGGGGTCCAATCTGCTGTGAAGTCTTCCAATGTGTAGAGTCAATTGATTTGTCCAGGTCCACAGCTAACACAAAACTGACCCACACCAAGCAGAAGCACAAAATTCTCAAATCCTGGTTGGCTCTGGGGTTGTGCAATTGTCTGTTTCAATTCAGGGCTTGCTTCAAAAGGCAAAATTCAGTCTTTTTCTTTATAGGAAGGGAGATTTTAAAAACCAAATAGAAAAACATACAAAAAATGGCAATATGTTTAAACTCATAACATCAATCTTACTTTTGTATCATACTTTTTCTTTCAAAATACTAAAATATAAGTCAATGACTAAAGAAGCATAAAGTACAGAAAAGGTCATGGTTTCCTTGGTGTCTAAGACATGTTAGGTATTTTGTTGTGTTATTTTTTGAAGTTTTAATTTAAAGATGGGGGAAAGTATACAAATTCACTTTTAACATGCAGATTTCAATAAAAGCAAATTTCAATACTGTTTAATTCAGAATTCACCATATACAATGTTTCCTCTTCTGTTCTTCACCTTTCAGTTCTTAGATATGAACTCTGTCAATTAAAATACTTAACTAAAAACCTCTGAAATACAGATTTAAGCACTTGATCTTACATTAATTTCAAATCATATTTCAAGATCATGCAAACACTATCTAAGGAAGCTACATGCCAAGAATTGCTTATTAAAAAGGCTCTTCAAGAATCAGCTTCCCTTCACTACAGTATCCAGAGAATAAACTAACCTGGTTCAAAACTTCCATTAAAAAAAGGTAAGGATGGGTGATATTCTATAATTAAGAGCCTTGCAAATCCTTAAATCTCAAAATAATTATTTTCTTCAACAAGTTAGTTTCTGAAGCAAAGAAAGGCCTTGGTATTATTTTAGTGTCAGACTGCAAATGCAAGACTAAGCTTAAAGCAATTTTATGGAATCGTAATTAATGGAAATAAAATACTTGGGATACCTCATGTACAACATAAAACAAGAAACACTTTACTTACGTTAGCTAAAGCAGAACTTGCAAACACTACAAGCTGTCCCAGCACAAAGGGAAGCACAGAAGCACAGCTATTTTTAAGTGGTATCACTAGTGGACAAACAGGGAGGAGTACACAAGCTCAGAGCGAGTGCAGTTCAAAGTGGAGCGGGTCAGAGATGGGAACACACTATGGAGTTGCAGAAATAATGCCTTGCACAGAAGGGGTTAAGTCCAAATGAGACATGGTCATTACTGCCAGTGGCTTGCTGAGATAGCTCATCTCTCAGCTTTCTTCATTCCATCTTGGTCAGTCTTTCAATATGTCATCTGACTTTTTTGCCAACACAGAAAGGAAGGGACATCATCTTTCCATCAAGACCTATAGCAGCCATACTCTTCTCCTCTTAAAGGATGACAAGATGTCATTATAACAGGCAACCATGCACTGTATTAAACAAGACAGCCTCAATTTTATGATGGACTTTTCCTCCACTTGGATGGGTGCCATGTATGTATCTTTAAATACAGCACATTCCATACTTCTTGGAAACATATATTGTGGCTTAGAGGTATTTTCAGCTAACACTAAGTTTTACCTTATTTTGTCACTACAGAGCAATTTTCCTGTTAAGCTTCCAGGCCTACACGTACATTTTCCTTGTAACAGTTAAATTAGATTACCAAGATAAATTGATTTATACCTCCACTTACATGGTAATAGTATTTCAGAGGTGATTAAAAAAGAACAGGGAAAAAACTTCTTTTCAAATGTTCTTCAGTCAGTTTCATGATCTCATATAGCCTTTTCTATATCACATTCATTCAGAAGTTTCATTATCTGTTTAAAATACTTCATTTCATCCTTAAATTTTAAAGAGGGCACATTAGGGAGTCATTACAACATGCAGAGTTCTTCCTTATGAAACCAACAATTCAACATACTCTGCTGGTTGAATTTTGTTCATTAATACACCATCATTAAAAGTTTAAAAGGTATAGTTATATGGAATAAAACCAAAGGTCACTCTAGATGCATAGACTGGCTCTGGAGGTGACAGTAAGAGTGTCCAGGAAAGAGGATATGAGCAAGCACTGCTCAGCTGTATGTGTGAGCTAGAAATGGCACTGTCACAGCTAACTATGATGAAAATTCTCTAGACAACATTTTTTAGGTGATTTTTGTCTAAATGTTTTCTCTGTTTTAGCTTCTTGCTCTTACAGCATTGCACACATATGAATTCCACCACCTACAGGTTATACAAAAGTGTACCTCATCTCAAGCTTACCACTCTTCAGCCAAAAAAGGGACAATGACTCTACCCACCTCCCCCAAGACACAGCTTTACACACTTGCAGCATTTCACCACTGGCCAACTCTCTTCCAATTATCTTTGGATGAAAGTAATTTCAATTCCCACCACCAGCACCCTCTGGTGATTTGTTATTTCCACCACTTACTTTTTAACTGGAGCAGGGGCACATATGGAGAAACTGCATGTTGTATTTAAGTTGTGAGCACACCCTAAGTACACAATGCATTACAACAGTTCCTGTTCTGTGCTTCATTATATTTCCAGTCCTTCACTGAAATATCTGCTTAGTTTTTATAGTCACTGTGTACTAGATTGATTCTTTTACAAAACTGGGCATTAGAAATCAAAGCTAGTTCAACATAAGTAAAGATGAGAGGTTCTTCTCCCATGCACTCAATCAACATTCAAAGACGAATTTTTCCTACCACTTTTAATCAGCCAGGCACAAATTATTAATTTCTTCTTTGATCTTGCTAGATCTTTAATTTTTACTGTTCTGCCATCATTAATTGATCATTATTCACCATTTTAGATCCCTTATGACAGTGAAATACCACACACCTGTTAAACTTCATTACCAATCTGTTTTGAATACACTGATCACCAGCTTTCCATCTATTCATGCAAGTAGCCCAGCCCATACAAGCAGCCAAGTAATGGCCTTTGCCATTGCTTTCCCTTCATTTGTTCTTAAAATACAGAATGCTGTAACACAAAACTTACCAATAGCACATACATTAACTACACAATCTCTTAACACTGAATTTCTCAGGTTGTTATGCTAACTTCTTTTCATTAGATTCATCTACAATGGACTGGTTTTCTTCACTTTGTCTTAATCAGTCCCACATTAACTGGATTTTTCCCAAAGTTTGGTCTATACCTACTTCCAAAGTTTTAATGCATCAAACTGCCAGTACCACTATGACTATAGTAGAGTTCTTCACTCTGCAACTACATTCCCTAATTTCAAAACTCACTACAATTATGTAATATGCTGGTTTCATTCAGATGCTTTAATTAATATAATTTTATAGGGATATTTGAAAATATACACTATCAACCAATTAAAATTTAGCAAAACATACCTCATGATTCATAAGTGATATGAAATAGAAAATGCAATAAATTATCAACATTATGAGAGTACAATTATAGCATTTTTATATTTTGAAATTTTATTTATACACATTTCATTATGATGCAGTATCATCTAGCACAAATAAAAATACATGAAATTCAGTTGAAAATTTTTTTAATTGAGACACTTAATTATTTTACTATTTATTTAGCATTCAAAGCACTAAAAAAATACTTAATGAGTATTACTGGCAGTTACCCAAGTTTAAACTCTTTGCCACTTTTCCTTTTTTCAAGAGACAAAAGTAAGTCTTAAAGTCTGCAACTTAACTATCCATATTTTGGTTTCCTGTATTGTAGCCATTTTTCCTATCTCTATAGCACTATAAACTTCCCCCCTCACTATCAAATCAAGAGACCTGACTTGCCTTGTTTTGCACGTGTTCAACATAATTTGCAATAACGTCCTGTCATAAGTAATTCTCTGGTCAACTAAGATAAATGTAGCACTATTGGCAATCTCTAATCAAATACACAAAAGATCCCATTAAGCTTTAAGTTAATCATGCCCATTAATTTTGCTGTCCAAATAAGAGAAAACTGCAATTTAACACTTCATCTTTAAAGCGGACAAGAAAATGTAGACAGAATTAAGGCACTTCACTTAAGAATTTTCATTAAATTGTCAGAGCAGGCAAAGTACACAAACTGACATGTGAGCCTGGGTAGAAGGTGCTTGATTCATCACCCAGCATGGCAGAACTCTGCAGAGCTCCTTGCTCCCTAGTATCCTGGAATACTCCTAGGAGTTCCTGCAAATTTGCTTAAACAGATAGCCTTTCAAACAGAAAGATTTTGGGAGGGGGGGGGAGGTGTTAACTCAATAAAGAGCAAAGAGTTTGACTCAGTGAAGATTTAACAGCTGAAGATAAGAAGATCTTGAAACTTCAAGGCAGCATTATTGAAAGCAGTATGGACTATTGCTTTCATTTTGACCATTTTAAAGGGTTATTCCAAGTGCAGCTGCAACTGTGTGTGTATTCTGTGTGCCTCCTTGTATCCGTATGTGTACTTGCCTTCTGCTCAAACAGCAGCTGTTCAATACTTGCACTGACAAAGTCCTGGAATATACATTTCCTACATGACTCACCAGATTATAAACCAATACAGATATCTCAAATTATACTGATATACACAAACACATATATCAAAATACCCACTGAAACTAACACCAGAGCCAAAAGGCTTCTCAATACTGTTATATCCATATTAACACTTTAGGAAACCACAGGCACAAGTCTACAGACAGATACACATAAAAGTAATAATTTTTTTTCACATGCATTTCTGGGTGCTGCTGTTTCGTCACTTCAGCAACGGATCTTACCATCTGAAGCATATCCAAAAATAAACTAAAACAACATGTAGTGCAAGTCTGTGAAATCAACCAATATATAGTAAGCATGCAGGAGTACTGCCAGCACCCACTGCACACCTCAGTCTTTCACTAAAACAGAGGCTAAGTCATAGATCCTTCACACCAGAGCTCCTCTCTGTCCACTGACTAGATGGAGAAATCATCAATCACAAGATCTGTTCTGAATGCCATCTGTTGGTGAGGCTATTTTATGCCTAAAATTATGGAAAACTGAAATTGTTTGAAGATGTGTTCCAGAAAATGTATTTCAGTGGGTGTTTTCTTTCCACTCCAAATTCTAACACTACATTACAACATTAATTTTACTACAATAGCATAATTTCTTGTGGTCAATAGTCTTTACATCCAAACTTGAATTTATTACATTGCTGCTTTATTATCACAATTTCTCATCAGAATTAATTACACTTAGTATTGCCATCTTTAGGAACAACTACCAGATGAGAGAGCAGTGTCTTCAAGGATGACAAAGAACATAAAACAATACAGCACCAAGAATGTATTGAGTAAAATCTAGGCAGAAAACAGGTACCATATAATTTGAAAACAGTTCAGGAAGATGTGAAATGGGAGTAAAACCTGATTGCCATTAAGTCAAATTATACTGATTCATTTCACAACAAGTGAGATCGCTGGATCCTTGCAGCTTCATTTCCTTAAAAAATGTTCCCTTGCATTGGTTAATATGCTCTGTGGACAAACTTCAAAGCTTCTATACCAAATGTGGCACATTCTACCATGAAAACAATACTTTACATAAAAAGACTAACATACTTGTAGAACTATCTGGAAGGCTAGAGAGATTCTTTATATTTAATGTGTAGAAAATAAGAAAATAGATAGACTACTTTAGGTTTAAATGATGTATTAAATCACGTTTGACTAACACTAGAATCAAATAAAGCATAAGCACAGCTGTTAAAAGCACCCTTTTCAAGAAAACTGTACTAAATGTCATTAACACAAGTATACCTAAGATACATATATTTAAATAGTGTTAGAAGAAGTAGGAGTCCTGGTCAGGAGCAGTGACTGATGTTTATCACCGTGGAAGCAGCACTCCACAGCCACTGCAGCATCTGGCATTAGGAAATGCCTCACAGGTCTAGAGTTCCCAGCTACTGTAACAACTGCAACTGGAGATGAGCAGACAACCTGACATACTATCCACAGAAATACCTTTCGGTGGAAAAAACTGACTTCACATCCTTTCCACTTCTCAAAGTTATGGCGCTAACAAAAATATACGGCAAGCTCTGTTCCCTCAATTAAGATATAAGATAACTACTTTTTTTTTTTTTTTTAAGCCAAACATCACTTGTAAATTATATCAGCAAACGCTCTTTGAGGTCCCCACAGCTTTCTTGGTTATCCTGTGAGGGCAGATTCTTCCACAGGCAGCAGAGAGATCTGCTGTTCTGATCTGGGACTCCCAACCTTTTCCTTTGAAACACAAACACTCAAAACTACCAATTTAGATCAATGGGAGTCAACACTCTAAGAAATGCTCATTAGAAAGCAAAAGTAACATGGATAAAAATTAACACTATGGATGCAAATACTGGTACATAACTTCCCTTCGACAAAATGTATAAAGACAGATCAGAGATAGGAAAGAATGAAGACAAACTGGTCCAGTCCCAGCTCAAAAGTCTAAGGCTTCTTTTGCAGCAACCTGCAAGGAGTCGAGTAAAGACTTCAACAAAAGAAAAGACACTGCACAACTTCATTAAGAAATAGTGGTATTGACCAAAGCAAACAGAACCCCCTCCACATCTGTTGCCTAGGTAATTGCCGTCTGCCACCCATATTTTTTTCCAGGCAGGTATCCATGAAATCTGACTTCAGAAAGTAAGCCTTAGTCACTTGGGTAAGATGGGAATTAGCAAGACACCAACATGTTCATAGGAGTTATTGCAAACAACAATAAAATTGCTTTAGCTCTGGTAAAAGCTGTCAAAGATGTAAAGCAACTTCAGATCTCTCAGCTTTACATTACACTAAAACTAGCCTAAGTTCTCCCATCAACAGCTCAAATTGGTGCTTCTAGCTCTCCCCCACACTTTTGCCTAATAAGTGATACCTCTGCTATGAAAAACAAACAAACAAACAATATTACCATCAAAGCATGCAATATAGTAAGTCACTGGAAAGGATGCTAATTTTTCTGTAAAGCAACAATACCTTAGCAGCCATACTGAACCTGCTGCCACCTGACCTGGATTATGTTTGCTGAAAACATAACTAAGTGCTGACTACAGACATAAACAATAAACTATACAACAATAAAAAGGGAAGTTCTCTCTTTAGCTTCAACAACTTGTTCTTGGAGATTGTATTAGCTCAATAATTCTGCTTTACAAAAAGACTCTAAAAAGGTGCATCAAGGAAAAAAAAGCCCTCTGTTAGTAATAAAATCCACCCCACAAAAAATAATCCAGGGCCTGGAAACAGACACTGAGAACAAAAGCACCTAATGTTTTAAACAGAGCACAGACAATTAATTGAATAACTTTTCAAGAAAGAGTGGGAACATCATAGTTTCTCTAGCAGTCTGGAAACACTGCACAAAATCTCCCCTTCCCCACCACTAAAAGTGAGATTCTTTCCTAAAACTCTACAAGTCATAACACTTCTACAATTAGAGGCAAATAGCCATGAGAGAAGTCCAGAAATGAAGATTATGAAAGAATTATGCTAAAAAAACTCTGCAGAAACTGAATTAGTGATTTGTAAAGCAATGTCTTTCCTTAGTGTCACATGCTAACCAATCTGAAAAACTAAAAATATGGGAAGTTGAGCACAACTGAAGCAAGGAACCAACTCTGAGAAGCTTCTGCGATTGCGCAATCTCCTGTCAGAGCTCTCGCTACATTTCTGCAATAAACATTCCAGCACAAGCAATCACACGTCAAGTAGATATTTGAAATATGCAACTAAACAAGAACTTAACACTATTTAAGAATTTGTGCATCGTTAGGCAGTTCTGTATCGCAAACACTAGAGAAGCCCACAGACTTTTTTGTGCATTGATTAAAAGAAAATCTTCACTTTCAATAAAAAAGATGTCCATATGCATAAAACCAATGTTTTTTATATTTGTTCTTTTTTCCATGATGAATATAGCCACAAAAATGACTTTCAAGTGATGTTATTTTTAAAAAAGGTAATAAAAATTCCATGAGAATTATTTTAGCTATAGACAAGTTATTTCTATTTCCAACCACTTAGATTCATCCGAATTAATAGAATTTCGTAACTAACAGGAACAAAACAGGAAGTTTTCCACATTTTTGGGAAATTTTCACTGTTAATGTAGAACAAAAACAGTTCTGCTAACAGATTGTTTCCAGAGTCCAGAATCCAATGAATTAAATTTATAAATTTAAAAAAACATGTCTTACCCATTATCTTTTTTTAAAAAGCATTTTTTTTTTTTAAAAAAGTGTGTAGAGACAAGCTCTCTTTCAAAACCCACCTGAAGAAAAAATGGTAGCATATACAGGCAATGCCACTAGTTACATCATTTTAATTAATACTGGATGTTTCAGCATATATTCAAGTCACTAACAGTGACTACTTTCAGGTTGAAAAATACTCCCCCAACAGATGCTTTCAGAGAAGTTGTGGATGTCCCACCCCCAAAAGTCTTCAAGCCAAGCTGGACAGGGCTTTGACCAACCTGGTTTAGTGGATAGTGGCTGTCCACAGCAAGGTGGTTTCAACTAGATGATCTTTAAGGTCCCTTCCAGCCCAAAACATTCTGCAGTTCTCTGATTTAAACCAAATCTCTAAGTACTCTTTTTACCCTTTCTGACACCATAGTAGAATCATGACTAAAATCCTGAATACTTTGAACTGCATGTGAAAAAAGAAAGGTGTAACTATAAAATCAAAAATTTACATGAAATCATGGTTCCACGTTCCAATACTGAAATGACAGAACAGAACCAAAGCTGTCCATGAAAACTTAAGGGTGGCTTTCTACAAACTGTGAGTCTGTCTCATTATAATCAGCAAGGATTTTACCATATGTAATACTGCAACAATATAAACCAGTTTATCTGGGATTTTCAAGTACAGTATTTCAAGACTAGAGGAGGAGAGGAAATGTTATAAATCCATTAGAGGATCCAACATTTTTGATTTCAATAAAGTCCAAGGATGATGTGATTTATCATGCTTACAAGATTGTTAGGGACATGCACCTAAGCTTTTCTTTGCGCCTTTTCAAGCTTTGAGACTAAAGTTTGAGGAAAACTAAAGCCACTGACTCCATACACCAAGAAAGAAGTTTTTTCCCAACATTTCCATTGCTCAAGCATGACACATGCATTCCTAATACACTTGCTAAAACATGAGACACAGAGAGCAGAACTTCATAAAACAGTGGTATTCAACTTCTACAACACTAAGCCATATATTGCAATTATAAGGATGAAAAATACTAAAATACTAAGAACAGCAAAAGCAACTCTTCTACCAACTTGTCCAGCTACAACACAAGAATAAGTCAACTCCTCCCCAATACCATTCTTCCTCCATAGCACTCCAGAACCTGAGAAAACCAACCCTCGCCCATCCACCCAAACAGGATACAGCAGACTCCAAAGGCACGATTTTGGATTTTGGATTTAGAACACGGGAGAAAACAAATCTTAACCCAAGAGGAAAGAGAGCCAGGGCTGTCTGGACCATTGCCACAACCATGGAATCTTGTCAAAGTCTCTCATGCCTGTCCTTACAAGGGAGCAAGACTGAGCCTGGGCTGATTAACTTAATCTCTACAGGAGATGAGGGCAGGCAATATTTTTGTCACACCATAAAAGCCTGCCACAAGACAAATCAGAGTGCACTAACATGACATTTTCTGTTCCTCCATCCCACAGACCATTTTGAGTAGCTGTCATTTACTTTCTCATCAAGCAGAGAGCAAAACTGATAAAAGTGTGTTTTTCACAAAATAAACCGAAAGGAACTGAAAGGCTACTTTTTGCTTCCATCTGAATTCTATATGATTTTTACCCCAGGATTTGCTTTATGAGAACATTTTTACAGTATCTAATTTTTTAAAAGAAGTAATTTTAAAAGCACTGATATCCTGGAAATCTACATGAACTAAGAGATTAGAGATACATTGTATGTGTGTATAAAAATATTTAAAAAAACAAGTAATTCAAAGACCATGTCAAATGAGGTCAGCCAGTATCTGCCACTTCCCATTCATATAAATTCTGTGTTTGTAAAACACTGAGGAAAGCAGGTTTCCAATTTCTAAATACTACACAGTATCAACATGAGATATTCTGGAATGTAATTAAGAGTAATAATCAGTTCAAGAATTTAGAGTCACACTTTTGTCATACGTCCTGCACTTCACTTTCCAGAAGTCTGCTGGACCACAGAGCCAATTTCTGAAGAACTACATAAAACATAGATGGAAACAGTAATTTTGGAAAAAGATGCCTGTTACTAATCATGGTCATTTTATAAATTAATATATCTAGCCTCAGAGACTTCAAAAGGAAATGAAGAAGGCAGTTGTATCTTTTGTGATATTCAAACAAAATGCACTGGCATTGAGGCAAACTATCATTAAATTTAACTCAACTCTGAACTACAGATTAAAAAAAAAGGAAAAACCCAACCATCTGACATTAAGAAAGGTCTAACACCAGGAAGTGTGTGCATGCATACATTCTCTATACACAGATTTACAACCAAGCATTTCAAATAATATTTTTTTTTTTAAGTGATCTACCACTTTCATTCAGAATCACATTTTAGAAACTGCTTGCTTGGTAAGAGAAGTCTAAGTACCAAATACTTCAACAGAGACACAAAAGAGACAAACCCCTTTGCACTTGCAAAATTACAAGTAGTTTGTGATGCAAAGCTCTATATGCAGTCTTCAGAGAAGAGAAGCAATGCAGCATTTCATCTAATACTGTCATGTAAAGCACATTTAAAATCCCCCTTACTTGCCTCAGTCAAGATTACACGTTGTGTAACTTGTAGGAAACAGAAAAGAACTGAATTTACCCTTTTCTGAACTGCTGTAGGTCAACTCTAAGATCATGTCACATTCACATGTTTAGAGCTCTCCTTCTTTCCTTCCAATATAGAATTAAGGGACAAATATGAAAATTGGTCATTTCTTACAGTTTTGTCCCTTTACCTACTGAACTTCGACATGACAAATTTCCAATTTATTTAACCTTACCTCATTGAAAAACCTCTTAATCTGCTTATTCCCTGAAGATGAACTTAGTCCAGTTCAACAGATTCAGTTAAAAGCCAACTTTTATGAATAAGAACACTGAGATAATACTTCTTCAAGATAATAACTCTTTGTACATGTTGCTGTAAAGAATTAAGAAAACAGCAGAAACCCAGTCTATGAATAGATAAACTATTCCTTCTGGAAACCAATATAAAAAATCCATGGCTGTCTAGAAGACAGAAACAAGAAAATTCAGAAAAAAGCTGAGCGGAATACTTATAAATTCTCACATACTATTTCTACATAAAAGTTAATCTTAACAGCAGAAAAATCATCTGAATATCCTACAGCCTGACTTGCTCTCTTTCCAAACGCTGTTCAATGTCATGGGCATGCCAAAAACATATTTTGACTTTTCAGTATCAAGTTTTTAAAATTTTTTAATTCCAAGCAGTATGATCTTAAAAATTACAAAACCAAAATCAGGACAATACAGCTTACATTCCTTATCAATCCTCAAAATAAATATGCCATTTTCTGTAAAAAGGGAGAAGCATACCTTTGAGTGCCTTAAAAGGCCAATATGGCTTAGATCTGCTCTGTCAAGAGTCAACTACCAACACACTGAATTATTCTGAACTAGCAGAAACATAACAGGAACCTGATGTAAAGGGATGACTAAAAGACATTCTGATTTAATTTCTTTTCCTTCCAACACCACAGTGACAGTGACTGCATTTGCCTGTTTGGCACCACAGATGTTGGAGCATCTCATTTCTTCAAAAGTGCATGTGGAATGCCAATGGCCACTGGGAAAAGACCGTAAGCAACAGGCGCGATTTGATTCGCTCTTTCCGCTGAGTTCTTCCATTGCCTTCTTATTTCATCCCACACCTTCACTGGTGGGTCACAGTACGGATCATGGTAGGTGTCCTCCTGCCCCACAACCCAAACCTAAGAGGGAAGCAAGTTCTAAAAGGCCTGTGGCAAAATACTACAGCTCCTGAATGCAGCACAAAGGCAGCAGCTGTATTAGATGCTGGCCTGCAAAACAGAGACAAGAGGCTGCTGCAGAAAGACTGTGGCCTCACTTTTGATAGACTGGCCTCTAATACCAGTCTTGTACAAGTGGAATTCTAAAACAAATCTCTTGCACTTCTTAGTTTTATTACAGAAAAATAATCAGCTGAGAAAAAAAAATACACTTAAAATTAGAGCATAGTTTAGACAATTATTTTTTTCTTCATAATTCTTAGGCCTCCATCAGAAATCAGATTCAACCAACTACTTCAGTTATTTTTTCAAAGTGTACCTGCAGCCTTGATTTTATGCCCAAATAAACCATATATCTTCAACTAGTAAAAGTTAAATGTTGCTTGGCTATATCTGACTGTATATGGTAACAACCCATCACATCCAAATTACCTGTATTACTTCCATACTCACAAAGAAGAATCACATCCTATTTACTGAAAACTTCATTCTATGCTAATTCTTAATTTGGAGACATATACTAATCTCACCTGAAACCATCATAAGACAAAACTCCTACTAGCTCCTGATCATTTTGCAAGTTTTTCTTACCTTAACTGACGTATCTTTCCAATCTAAATGGATAATGTGAACTTGCTGGTTTAAATTCTCAGAATATTTTTCCCTCCTTTCAGAGAGAGTTAATCTTAACTTCTAGAGTATGAAATGTCACAGAGACACAAAAATTAACTCTGTGGGAGCTGCTTTTCCTGATGCTTTCTTTTTTAAATTCCGATACTATTGCTATTTAGAGTTATCACTTAGAGTGAAAAATATTTAAGAAAATAACAGTGGTTTATACTTTTGTCCACTTAGAAACTAGATTTTTTATGCATGCATTCTGTGGTTGAGTTTCTTCCATGTCTCCAGGCCACTACCTTTAAAGGTTTTTCTCTTTAAGTCTCTTTCACCCTCATGAGACCAGGTCTGCCCTTAAAAGAGGAATTAACATCACAGTGCTCAGCACAGATATTGTATCCTGATATCCTGTACAGTGTCACAGGTCAGAAAATGGGACCCCGATAGCTGAGGAAACAATTTGTACATGTAGCACATACCATTACTTTCTGCTTAACTAGCACTGCTGCAAACATGTTGTTGCACTAATTTAAAAGCTTCACTGAGGCTCTGAAACAAAGCTAGGAAAAGGCAAAGGGAAAACTAACCAATGAAACTGTAGACATGTCTTCTCCAAAGACAGAGGATCACAGAACAGTCTAGATTTGGTGGCACCTCAAAAGTTCACCCTGTCCAACTGTTCAAGCAAAAGGGAGCCTTGATGAGATTGCCCAGCACCCTGCTGAGTCTTGAAAACCACCACCAAATGGGAAGTCTACCACATCTCTGAGGACATTTTTCCAATGACTGACTATCATCGCAGTAAAGAATTTCCTTTGTACATAAACCTCTCCCAATGCAACATGTACATGTTGGCCCTTGTTTTCTTCTCCTGAAAAGACAGCTTTCATCTTCTCTGTCGCTGTCCTTTTAGCACTGGAACACTGTGATGAGGTCCCCCAAGCCTTCTCTGAGGAAGCACCTTTACTTTTCCCTCACAAACCAAATTCTCCAGCCCTTTGATCATCTCTGTGACCCTCTTTTAGAGGTCTCCTTGAATTGCAGGAACAAGAACTGGACACCTCCCTACAGATGTGGCCTTACCAGCACTGAGTGGAATGATCACACCTCCAACTCTGCTACTGACCCACCTGCAGATGCAGCCCAGGATCCAATCTGCCTTTGTTGCTGCAGCCATCCTCTGCTGGCTCATGCCCACCTTGCTGTCCAATGGAGCCCCAGGTCAGCAAGGCTGCTCCCAACCTCACAGATACCAGCCTGGACCAGGCTCTTTGGTTGTGTCATCCCAGATGTAAGTCACTGCCCTTGACTTCCTTAAACTTCATACTGTTCTTGCTTGCCCACTCTCCCAGCCTGTCCAGGTCTCTCTGTAAAATGTCTCTTCCTTCTAAAAGGTCTCTTCAGTGCCCAGTTCAGTGTCATGAGCAAATTTACTGAGGGTACTTTCAATGCCACCATCCAGGTCATGCAGGAAGACACTGGACAGCATGAGGCCCAGCATTCACCCTGGAAGATGCCATTTGTGACAGGCTGCAAGCCTGAGTGAAACCTACTGACCACCACAAGTTTGGATATAGTTTTAAAATAATACACATTTGATGTCCCACCAAAATTAATTCAACTTTATATTAGCAAAATTTAGATAATTATTCCTTGTGTAATTTTGGTGTCACCACTATACAGAAATATTGTCATCACAATTTCCTTCTAACAAAATCTAGAGTAGAAAATTATAATTGCACAGTATTGAAAACAAATACTCCTATCAGTTTTTCTGAAGCTTAGAGACTAGCCAGACTTCAACTGAATTTGCAGATTTTTTTTGTAAAGGAAAATTAATCTCATGATTTTCATATTTTTCATCACATATATTTTGTATACATGTATATAACAGTCTGTGTGAAGGTACTAGAAATTTCTTTTTATCCAATTCATTCATTTAATTATGATCTTGAGTGATTAATAAAGCTTTTCACAGAAAGGCTTTCCTGGAAAACTTGGAGTTAAGCACACCTTCAGATTTAAAAAGCAAGCAGTAGTTGTAAATGAATTCATTAAGGTACAAAACCACTACCTACTCAGTAGGTAAGGCTAACAAGAAGGATAATTATTTCAGAGAACTAATAAATTTTATTTATTACAACCCTCAAACTGCTTAGGTCAATGGAACATTTTAGTGATCTCCCTCCTTTCCTCCAGTGATTACACCACTGGAAACTATGGCAAACAGGAAGAGTCTCCCTTTATGCTGCTGAGCATTATCAGCTGAGCACTGGGCACTGCAGTTTAAGTGCAACTTAAAATGCATATATCTTCATTTTTACAGCTTCACATACATGCACAACACAGTTCAAACAGCCAGTACTGACATTTTTCCACTGAAAGCATCAAATTTCATTAAGCTCCTCTTTGTATACAATTTTCCCCCTAAAAATACAGTAGTTCTCTATCACACGTTCAATGCAAAGAGAGTGATGAACATTATAAACAAGCTACTAAAAAAGCTAATGTATTGTAAAAATTTACTTATATTGAAGCACAGTAATTTCTAGGTTCATGTACTAATATGCATTAGCATGCAGAGAATTAATTTTCTTTACCCAAAACCAGCATTTTGCAGTCATAAGCCTTTGTCCATGTAAATCAGTTTTCCCTACTTGTCTGTGGGAACATCTGGAACTTAAGAAAAATACAGCTGTAAATCAAAAGGATAACCCTCTCAATGATTTCTTAAGGATTCTGGAACTCTAGAGAGGTTCCAGCTGACTGGAATCTTGAAAACATTGTCCCAATTTAAGAAGGGCAAGAAGGATGACCCTGGAAACTCCAGGCCTGTCAGTGTCACTGGTATGACTGTTAAAGAAAAGCTTATTTGGGGGGGGGGGGGGGGGTATTGAAAAACACCTGAAGGACAATGCAGCCATCAGTCACAATCAGTACGGGCTCCTGAGGGGAAAGTCCTGCTCGACAAACTTAATTCCCTCTTATGACAAGGTAACCCACCTAGGTATCAAGGGAAGCCACCTGATCTAATCTTTTGGGATTTCAGTGAAGTTTTCAGTACTGTCTCACAGTCCTACCAGATGAAATGTCCAGCATTCAGCTGGATAAATACAGCACGGGACAAGTAGCTGGCTCATGGGTCAGGCACAAAGAGGCAAAGAGAATGGGGAGACAGCAGACTGCCAACCTGCCACTAGCAGGGGTCTGCAGAGCTCTATCCCTCCACAGGGCCTTGTGCTCATCAACATCTTCATCAATTACTTGGATGCAGGACTGGAAGGAATACTAAGTAATTCTTCCAGTGATACTAAATTGGGAAGACCTGCTGACTCCCTCCAAGGCAGGGAGGCCCTGCAGAGACACATCAACAAATCTGAGGGCTGGGCAACCACAAACCATAAACAAAAGAGAAGTGCTGGATTCTGCACCAAGGATGGGCAGCCCTGGATGTACACACAGAGCAGAATGAGATGCTGAAAAGGAGCGCTCTGGGAAGGGACCTGGGGGTTCTGATCAATGGCAAGTTGAATCTGAGTCAGCAGTGCCCTGGCAGCCAGGAAGGCCAAGCGTGTCTTGGGGGCATCAGGCACAGCATTGCCAGCCCAGCAAGGGAGGGGATTGTCCTGCTCTGCTCTGCACTGGGGCAGCCTCACCTCAAGTGCTGGGGGCAGTTCCCAAGTGCTGGGAGCAGTTCTGGGTGCCACAAAATGAGAAAGATACAGAGCTATTAGAGAGTGTCCAAAGGAGGGCCACTGAGATGGTTCAGGACTTTACAAGGAGTGGCTGAGATCACTCAGCTTGCTCAGCCTGGAGGAGACAGGGGAGACCTCACTCTAGCCTACAACATCCTCATGAGAGGAAGTACAGGGGCAGACACTGATTTCTCTCTGGTGATCAGGGACAGGACCCAAGACAATGGCATGAAGCTGTGTCAAGGAAGTTTAAGTTAGGTATTAGGAAAAGTTCTTCACCCAGAGGGTGGTTAGGCACTGGAACAGGCTCCTCAGGGAACTGGTCACGCCACCAACCCTGACAGAGTTCAAGAACCATTCTGACAACACCCTAAGGCACATGGTGTGATCCTTGGGGTTTGTAAAATGTGCAAGGTCAGGATGATCCTTGTGGGTCCAACTCTCTATTTCTGTGATTCTACAAAAATAATTAGAGAAGTTGAAAGCAACTAATAACATTTAAAAAGCAGTTTGCAACATACCAGTGAAGATGCAATGTTAAACAGACTCACACCTGCCTTTTGACTTTAAGTCTTGCTGTGGAGGTTTTTGTTGGCCATTCATGTTTGACACACGTCCTTGTAGCTTGAGGTCTGCTTTTTGAATACTGAATGGTACTACCAGTGAAATTTCCCTACCCCTTAAAAGGAGTACAAAAAGTAACTTGCCTCCATGCCATCAAACCCACAAATTGTGGGGGCTGGGGGAAGTACTTCCTTATTTCAGATGCAGGAAACAGAAATACAAAACAGTCTCAGAAAAAGACTGAAGAAATCAGGAAACCCTAACTTTAGGCACATTAGGCCAAACAAACAATTCTAACACCAAAATCATCTTTAATTATCATCTTACTAATTTCTCTGCCTGTTTTCCAAACTTCATATTTGTGTAATTATCTTACACACAGACAAGACTTCCTTCTCCACAAAGGGCATTTTTTTGTTTTTGTACCCTACCCCTGCTGCACCATAATCTAATCTGTTGTGTTCTGCAGCTTAAAATATTCAAAAGCAAAGAAAGATGTATCACAGTATCAAGGATACTGCACTGATGCTTCTATTTGTTGATATTTTATTTGCCAAGGCAAGAGGATAACATGGCACACCAATTTTCATTTCACCTCCTATCTTTTCAAGAGATATTTGACCAGTACTCAAACAAGAGGAAGAATATAAATTGAATAACTGACTTTTCACAACCTCAACGTCAAAAGGATAAAGTTATTTTTTATAACTGTCAATAATTAAGTAATTTATGGTAGGCAAATAACCATTGCACAAGTTTAAGAATTAACTGGAAACTATAAATTGGCAAGACTGGCATTACTGAAAAAATCATTTTTGTTGACTGTCCCCTTAGTTGCTTCTCCTTTTCATGTCAGAACATGATTATTGGTTTCATTTCTACTGCAGAAGTGAAACAGAAATTTTGTGAAGGCTGAAGAACATAAAATCATGACAACAGACACCACCTTTCTGGACTTAAAAATTAGGTGATTCTTGTATTTTGCAGAGATGAGGACATGGTTATCTTGCCCAACTTCAGGTGCTCTTATGGCTAACACTGCTTCCACCTTCTTCTGGATGTGGAAAGGAAGCTTAACAAATAAACCAGCTCATTTCTGTCAGCTGCACTTCATTATACCTGAAAGACATTTGTTTATCATTATGACATTCAAGGGAAGCAAGATATAGAGAGAATTATCTAATCTTAAGCATATGCTTTAGCTCTAAGTTGCAAGTTATTTGTTAAAGATTGTGTATATTTCCATTGTCATGAAAGAGGTTATGTTGATTCCAACTCCTCTGAAAAAAAAAACCAACTTATTTTGTAAAAACACCATATTATTATTGAAGTAATTCTTCAAAAACTTATGACTCTATTTCTTTTTTTTTTCCACTTTTGCTAACCCATCAGTTCAGAAGACTTGTTCTTAAATTACATGTAAGGGCCTATAAGTGGAATTATCATTCAGAAGAAAGCTCAGAATTTCAACTTGAAAGAAGACTTACATTTTTGCCGAACACTGCTATTTACTCCCACAAAATATGAGTAATGCAGCACCACTGTAAGGTAAGTTTTTTGATGTTGAAACATACAAGAAAGAAAGCAAAAGAGGTCCTGCATTGGTAGAGTTAGCTAACCTACCAACCTACACAAGGTAGCCAGATTTGAATTAAAACCTTCAGCTGCCTGTTCTGGTTGAATCTTACACTGAAAAAATTAAGCTTCTACTTACAGGGCATCAGAAACTTTGAAAGAAACTTCCCAACCTGCAAATAAATGGTTTTATGATGAACCTTTTCCTTTATTCCTGACCATATCTATGAGTTTGTCAAATTGCAATGAAATAGGGTATATAAAAAAAAAACAACTAAAAAAACCCCTTTTTTTCTCTAAAACTCATGGTTCTCAGACCCTTCTTTCCCATGAACTTGCAAAGATCTATGACAGAAACTATTGTTTATAAGAAGGTGAAGTTAATCTCACTCTGTTCTTTGACAGGAGCTCAAAGAGGAGACAACCAAAGAAAACAATGCAGCCATCCCAACTATTCCCTGACACCAACCAAAAATCAGCTGTACAGAAGGCAGAAAGGCACAGAGGAGTTGCCTACAGTCACTGCAGTCCCAGACCCAAAGCAGCTCCTGCAGCACCAGCATCCAACACCCCAATTTTGCCTCTATATGGTATCTGCTTAAATCCCAAGTCCAAACTACTAATGATAATAGTGTTATGTACACATTGCATTCAGAAGGACAAAAGCTTTCTTATCAAAGCGGGAAGGCATTTGAGGATAGAAAAAAAAAAAAAAAAACAAAAGGAAAACACTTCAAAGATTCCTCTGACCTTACACTCATCAAGAACAAGAGAGACTTTTAGTCCTTTCCTTACTCCGATCCAATCTGCCACGCAGAATCAATTAACAGCTCTGAGCTTGCAAGTTATGTGATACAAGACCTTCTTTGTGTTACAACTCTTTTCTTTAGGCAAACAACCCAGAATTCTCCTAAATATGGTTTTCCTACCAAGAGTCTTCATAGCTTGACTCAGAAGCACATTGTGACTAGCTCTGATGATTTCTCTGGCCACCTGATTTTGCAAGTCAAAACTATCTCCAAACATTTTAAGGTCACGCTACTTCCAAAATCCAGATACACCAAACAGTTTGTGGAGTATGAGAAAGGCTAAAAATAGCCATGAGCATTTTAGTAAAAGACAGCAGACAAAAGCTCACCCAGGAAACCTACTGATTTATCTGCTACAGAGAAAGCCTAGCTCATTAATGACATGTCTAATTATAAATTCAGTGTATTGGACACAAAAAACAACCAACAAACCTACTGCTCAAACAAAAAGCAACCCATTAAAATACACAATCACATGAATAGTTCAGCTTTCACACACAGATCTTCATGGGCAATTTCTTTATTTATGTCACCATCTTTGCTACACAACTGTTGGCAACAATGGTCCCTCTATCAAAAGCCATAGTGACTGTTGCCAGTACTAGCAGAGTAAAAACTTCAATTCCTAGTGAGTCTACCACTTGGCTGGCACCACTTTCGGCCTTGAATTTCCACAAAAGAGGATATATAGCATGTAAGAACAGATTTGAACGATCCCAGGACCACCAAAAATTGCATCATTGTTATGCTGGCAATTGTTTAATTGCCAATGAACTTAGTAGTAAGCTGAAGGAGGAGGCCAGCTACCCACAGAAGATGTATTACAGCAACAAACAAACCATCAGTGAAGTGGCAGAACCACCTTCCCTTTTTGAAAGGGGAGAATAAATTCTCTCAGCTCAATACCGACAGGATGCTTCACATGCCTACAATCAAAGCTACTTTCTAAGAAGAGATTAGTATAAAAACACATTTGTATAATCAGATTTAATAACAAAGAAGAGAATTCTATGATTCCACCTCTAACACTGACAGCAGTGCAGAGTATCAAGACAAAGTTGTGAGGCATGAGTATTATCTCTATTTTCAACCAGAGTTTCATGCCCTGCCCGGTATTATTTGCACAACCTAGGATCTGCAAAAAGCACAAGCCAGCTATAACCAGTGCACTCTCACTCCTGTCCCACCCTCACCTCACTCCTCCTGGAATCTTCCCCATCCACTCCTACTTGGTAGATCCTGGCTGGAGAGGTTTCCTTCCCTCTTAACTACTTGACAGAGTCGCTTTAACACTTGTAGCCAAATGAGCTCCCAGATCTCATACTCTAGGAAGATGGTGCTTGTCGTACTGACACCTTACACTTCAGCTTCTTTGAAGTCAAAGTTTGAAGCTGAAGACTCTGCCCAAAGACTCCACAAGCAGTCTCTCCTCTTCTCCAGTCTCTCAGGGAGATTTCCTGTCACATCAGTATCAAAAAGTTTTTCACACTTCCAGGACAATAAGGAAGTCCTACCCAGCGCCCCTCACTGCCTGCCAAGAGCAAAATCATCTGTGTACACATACAGAAAACACAAGGCTACGTAATCATGAAAAACTGAAGTGGCACTAGTGGAGTGCAAACTGGAGATGACAACAAGGCAATCACTCTCCTTTTAGCTCCAGTAGAAAAATCCTACATCTGTTTCAACCACACTTACAAATTAAATATGAGCTTATAAATTCACAGCAAATGACCCCTCAGATAGAAATTTTTATGCTTAAAATATCCAAATCTACAAATGCCTCCACACAAAAAGTTCTTCTAGTCTTCCGTGGCAGATACCTTTAAAGAAATTATTTGGGGTAGAAACAGATTTACTGAACAAGAAGGCCAGAACTCTGCAAATAAATGCCAAATGAGCACTGTTGACTTTTCTACTTAGTTTTGGTGAATTTTATTTTCTGCTGTGTGAAGCTTCAACAGAGAAAGTATTCTGAGAAGTGGAAAATTGCAGGTTGCCCAGAGAAGTGGTAGAGTTGTCAAAAGCCTTCCTGGGCAACCTGGTCTAGACCACTCTATCAGAGCAGGGGGATGAGGGACCCCCAGAGGTTCCTTCCAGTCTCAATCATTCTGTGAAAAAACATCATTTGTACTCAACAACATACTACTTTCCTACAATACAAGGTAATAAAAATTGAGAAGGCAGACTTCCAAATCACCATCCAAAGTAACTGATTTAGACAAAAGAAACAAATGATCAAACAGCTGCCAGTTGGAGATGAATGCCTGAAACCACTGTTCCTTTACACTTTCCCACTGGAAATAACCATTATGGCTATAATACAAGTTTTACTAACCATCTGCTCAAAAATGTACCATCTCCAACCACAAAACAGGAAAAAATTTCCTAGCTGAAATTTCCAGATGTCAAGACAATCTTCTGGCTTCCTCTTCTTCAAAAAGCACATTCCAGATGACACACTTAGTTTCGTGTAGTCAGGGGTTTTTTTGGCCATTATTTATTTGCTAAAAATTAAACTCAGCCTCCACAGAAACAGTATTTTCACAGCAGTCACTGACTACACAGGAAAACAGCCGTCTTCTATGTAGATATCTCACATCAAGTTTTTTTCTGCATATACTCTACCTTAGCATTTAATACATCTGAATATAATGCAGCACTAAGTACTATGCTGCTTTCTACTATATTAGAGAAAAAATATAAAAACACAATTAGTCAATATTTACATAAATATTAGAATTTGAGGATTTTTTTAAATGAATATTATGACTCATGAAGATCTGTAAGAAAAAACAAGGACATGTTCCACTTGTGTTTCCAGTTCAATTATAAGCTCCACAGACCAGACACACTCAAGCTAGAAACATTCTTAGGTAGTTCCAATCTAGAGTCCAAAATAAAGCCTTAGTGTGTGCAGTGTTTCCTATAGAAGTTTCCAAACATGGCCTTTGCATCATCTTAAACCATGCAACTGACAAAAAACAAGCAAACCTTCACATATTTCTGAGCTCTGTGAAAGAACAGAAAAATGAATGCATATAAGAAACATAAAAGAAGCTAAAATAAAGAAATCTGCAAATGGATTTCAAATAGGACCCACTAATAAAGAGATCTTACATACTGTCCCCATGACAGTTTTTACTGTATAAATATTGACAGGGAGTGGCAACCTTTCAGCTAACGAAAGCCAATCCTTTACAAGATTTTGAGTATCAGAATAGACTTTGACCCCTGCTCCAGTCAAAAGCTGGTGCTGATCCTGTGCCTGTTCTCCTGTAGCAGCATGGGCAGCCAACCCAGCCAAGCAGCTCCTGCCCGTCTAGACAGCCTCCAGACAGCTGTAACTGAAGATGCACCACACACCTTACACCCTGCACCCTGCTGAGGCTGAGCACACCACACGGGCATCTCTGCCTGCTGCCTGGAGACTTCAGCGCAGGAAATCCCATCATCTCAGCACAGCAAAACAACGAGGACAAGAGAAGCTCCAAACCACTTTTCTTCTTCTCCAAGATCCTGTTTCAGCACTTGTTCAATCACTGTTCACAGAATCATTTAGGCTGGAGGAGACCTGTAAGGTCATTGAGTCGCCCAGCACTGCCAAGAACAATCCCTACACCGTGTCCCCATGCGCCACATGTACATGTCCCTTCCAGGGATGGGGACTCCATCACTGCCCAGGGGAGCCTGTTCCAATGCCAGTGTTCCAGTGTCACAGCTTTCCTGCTGCACGTGGCTCCCTGCTCCTCCTGTTTGCTGTCCACGCTGTGTGCCTTGGCATTAATTTGAGTGCTAATTTCAGCAGCTTGCTAAGGAAGCTAAAAGATGATGTTATTTGCATTTGCTTTAACTGAGCTATAACTGGGTGTTGCCTGCATAGAGCCTGCAGTTTCACCAGTATTGTCTCATCATCCTTCTGGCTTTATTGCTGATGGAATGACTGGACAATTGAAGGCAAAGACAGAAAAGTTTTTAACCAGTCTCCAATTTTTTTCTCAGAAAAAAAGTTCAGTTTTTTAGTATTTCTATCTGGAACTGCAATTTCTTGACAACAAAAGAGTTTTGATAAATAAAATCAAGCAACATCCACCAAAAAAAGATTTTAATTACACGGCTTGGGACCTATTAAATTCAAGATAAACATCCTGTATCAAGACAAACATCTCAGTGTTCTTTAGTAAGAGACCTTAAAAAGCTTTTTATTTTTATATAGTATTCAAGTATGACCTAGGGAATTCTGGTAACAGCAACTGTGAGGCTACCAACATCATCTGCTCACAAGGCTCCTCAGTATTTATTAAGTTCTCAATGAGTGGCTCCTGAAACTATCACTGTCCTCAAAGATTTACAGACCAACAGGTTGATTTTCAATTTGTCCAGCAAACAAATTCCAGGTGTTTCCCTCTTCCTTCCCTCAAGCAACAAAAAAAAACCACTCTGCAGTTGCCAGGGAAAAGGACATTGTTTACAAATATTTTTACTTTGTAAGAGCATTTATAGCTTAGTTGGGTGTTTTATTCCTCTTGCTGAAATGTGTCAACATCAACTTTCTATTATCATTCCTCATTAAAACTTTTTATAGGAAAAATAAATAATTACATTCCTACACAGCCTCTAGTTTTACAAGCAGAAGAATTGGCTAAGTTAACTATTAATTCCTCTGTAAAACCTACCATACACTACGAAACAAATGCTAACATTTTGACAGTAGAGAGTTCCACATCTCTACTGTTAAATTTCTAAAGGCTAACATATTACTAAAAAACTCTTAAGAGATGCAGCCTGAAATAAGAAACCATCAAATTACTTTATTCTCAAAGTTGACTTAAGAGTTGCATTTTACCTTTGACTAACATATCAAGATATATTTTATCATTAACTTAACATGAATCTTTATATTTCATAATCTGTAGTGATGAGTAGATAATATTAACATTAAATAATATTATTAATAATGTTAATTGACATTAACATTAACAATTTATAGTAAAAATTACCATTCATTATTTTTGCATATAAAGTTCAGATATGGTAACCTGAAGTCATGGAATTGTATTTCTAGGTCAGCCAAAAGTCTTATTTTGAATCTAACTACCAAATCACAGAATGGTTTGGGTTAGAAGGGACCTTTAAGGATCATCTTGTACCAAACCCCGGCCATGGGCAAAGACACCTTCCCCTAGATCAGGCTGCTCAAAGCCCCATCCAATCCAGCCTTGAACACTTCCATGGATGGTGTATCCACAACTTCTCCAGGTAAGCTGTTCCAGCACCTCACCATCCTCCCCCGCCCAGTAAAAAATTTCTTTCTCACGTCCAATCAAAATCTGCATCAGTTTCAATTTTAAACCCTTGCCCTGACACTAACAGCCCCTGTCAAAAAGGTCATTTTCTGACAGATGAGCCAGAAATTCAGACAAAACCCCCAAATCCTTCTCCACGGGGCTGCTCTCAAACCATTCAACACCCAGTCTGTAGTGATGCTGGTGACTGCCCCAACACAACTGCAGACCTTCCACTTGGATCTAAAGAATAGTAGAAAGATGTCCAAGGAGATTGTGTCAGTCACAACAGCTTTCCTTACTTTGGACCAGCTTCACACAACTTAAAGAATCCTGAAGCTGACAATCTGCAACTGTTAGAGTTCCACCTCTTGAA